>JAJJWX010004844.1:0-2482500 GCA_023529315.1 Papaver bracteatum
TTGTCAAGAATCTATGAAAACTAAGTAATAATTGTGAATGAACAACAACACTTTTATTAATTCACTTTCAGGAAGTTTACAAGAAATATTAAAAATCAGAAGTACAACTTTCTTTCTGGAGTTTCTCTCTCCTCAAAGTTCTCTCAGCTCTCAAAAATGCATCATCCTTTTCTGGATCTATCGTGCTCTTTATATAGGAAAATATATAGTGGAAGACAGCTAAGATTTCCCCTTAATTCGGATCTACTCTGCGATATTATCGCGATTGTTACAATATTTCTCTATCGCAAGCATGATGACCATCGCAGGATCAGTCTTGTTCTTCTTTTACTTCTTCCATCGTCAGTTTCTTTTAGTTGCTCTGTAACGCTCGTAAAATGTCGTTGAAGAATTATCAGTGACGCTCGTAGAAATGTTGTTAATATCGCAGGAATAGTGTTGTAGCGATATTCTTGTACTACACCTTAGTCGCCCAACCTAAATCATGTTACATCCCAAGATTAGGTTGATAATCCAAGGTGTCTTACCTGGATAGGAACCCCGTTTTTGGGTTATGTACCCCGTAATGTCCATGAACTCAGGTTCCGTGGTGGTGTTCCGTTTCCCCTGAGTCATTCTTATAGGTACCCCCTTAAATGATGTACTTTAGGACTTTGCCTCTTGCGAAATGTTGCTTCGCGAACTAGGGTGTACGTCACAAAGGTTTGCCTGTGTAAAATTTCTGCGACTTTCTTTCTTTTTTGAAAGATGATCACAGTTTGCGTCTTTCTTTTATGAAAGCTGATCGCAAATAAATTTTTGCGTCTTTCTTTAATGAAAGCTGATCTCAATAAATCGTTTTTATTCGTAAAAACTCATCACAAATTTTTCATGTTGCGAAATGCCTCATTTCATTTTCTTGTTTTTCAAAATACGTTTTGTTATACGTTGCAAACAAATATACTGATTACCTTTTTGTTTCAATCCTTGAAGAAATATGAGAAGTATTCATATCACGTCTTTAAATCAAAATTGTTCTATAGAAATATATAAATTTAATTTTCTCTGTTTTTTGTAACTTTGAAGTCTTTGAAATTTTTTGCGATGAATTCATTTTTGAATCTTGCGATTGTATCTCTTTTCACCAAAAAAATCTTTGAAATGTTTTGAAATCTTAGAAATTTTAGAAATCTTGCGAGTATATCGCTTTTGGTAAATAAAATCAAAAATCTTTTGTCTTCTGTAAATAAAATATTCAAGGAAATGGTACTTATCTTTTGCGGCTTGTTGTTGTCTCTTGCGAAGTATTTTTGTTTCTTCTATGTTTTTTGTACTGCTAACTCCTCAAATTTCCATGAGCACCTCGCCCCTGTGAACCTCTTTGATGATCTTTTTCCTGCATAAGAAGTTTTGATTATTTTAACATGTATTATTATTTCGCCTGACGTTTTTCTCCTGCGAAGTTGTTCGCCGGAAGTTTTGATCATTCTTGTTAGCTCTCTTCACATAGTGCTTAGATGTGTTCTCTTCGCAGTGTCAGTTTCCTCTTCGCAGCATCATTGTCATGTGAGTAATATTTCTTTATTTTGGTATGATATCTGCTATAGATCATTGTTTATATTTGAACTTCGTCTTCATCTAATTAGTTCATACACATGAAATTTGTAGTTCCACTTTGTTGCCTAAGAGCATTGTTATCGACCGTCTTCTTCTCTTGCGTTTTTTCATCGCTATTTTCTAGCAAAATTTGACCCTACTGGTACATACCAAAATGTAACAGAACGGAGTTTATTCTCTTAGTATTCCTTCGATCTTCTTCATATCTCCAAGAGTTGGCTGACTTCGTTGGTTTTGCTCGTTGGTTAAGGAATCAGGAGTTAGCTTGCTTCTATTCTAAATTCCTTTCACTTTCTTCGTTGCTTCCTGCTTTAGATATTGCTCTTTTGTTAGCGTTAACAAACTTGTTTGTTTAAATTTGGTTTATATACGCACTATATAATTGACCAAGTAAACTTCACGAAGTAGGTTGTTGATACAACTTTTACTGAATGTTTGCGAAGAGGACGCTAGTGAGGAATATGTTTGCGAAATAAGTATTTGTAAAGAGTAATATTTGCGAAGTAAAGGTATTAGTTGGTTTTCTTTATGAAGTAAATTTCTTCATTTTTTCTTCTGATCATCTCAAACTTCTTCGTCCTATACTATCTTCATCTACTTACCACTATCTCTTCCTCTTTCATATAAACTAGTGATCAAGTAAGTCTCACTAGTGTCTCTTATTTTCATATTTCACGAGGTATGACAAATTTCACGAGCAAGCTCCTCATTCTTAATGCCAATGATATTACCCTCTTTGATTTTACTTCACCCACACTCTTCTTTATGGCGTACAACCACCACTATCTCTGCCATGCTATCATTCTTCGCAAAAATGGTTGTCCACGTAACTATTCTACTTACTCGCTGAGAATTGTAACTGAGTTTGTTAAACTGACTTTGGGATTATAACTTTTCAATTGAGTTTGATTCTCGCAACCATTCTAGCAAGAAAATATATCGTACAATATATAGTTGCATAATCTATTGGAGAACTGATTTTGGGTCTGCTAGGTTTCTTTCCTACGAGGTAACAGTTGCAACAAGCTTCTCTTCGTCCTTTCTTTCTTTTCTTCTGCCATTTTCTCCCCGCCTGTAACTTTTTCTCCTGAACATGGAAATCTTCAATTGAAACCTTGGTTTTCTTCCGTGAATTTCACCGCAGAAACTATTTTTTTTTTTTTTTTTATTCTTTTCATATCTTTGAATTGTTGATGATGTTTACTCCATGAAAGTGTATCTTCTTCTATGAAATTTCCATTTTCTCCCAGCGGTACTCGCAACATTATTTAGATCTTCGATCCCTGTTTCTAGCGCCAATTATGTAGTTACAGGAAATCCCACAACTACACCCTCATAAGATTCTATTAATTTGATTTGATGATCTAATTTATTTGATATGAAAATGAAGATTAAAGTACTAAAATTGTAAAAGAGACACGAAGATTTTTACATGGTTCGATCATTGTGATCTACATCCATGGTTCTTCACTAGTGATTGTATGTAATTACATGATTTTACAATTGAGACTCCATTAAAGAATATTTGGAGCTCTAGATTTTTGGGGAATAAGATCATCAAGAAAATAAGTCTCTCTCTCTCTTTACAAAATTCTAACTTTAAATGTCTCTCCAAAATCTATTCTCCAAAAGAACTCCCCCTTTCTCTCATGCCTAAATGGCTATTTATATGATTTTACATAAAAGATGACAGTTGTGTTTCCCCGCAATTTCGGATATAAAATATGTCATGCGAGTCTTCGCAGCCTTGCTCGCAAGATGTCTTTTCTCTCCACAATTTCGCAAGCTATCATTTGTTGCGTCGTTAATTATTCGCAAGCATAATAATGCTGCGAGATTCTTCTCCTACACGGGGGTTTTCTGCATTTGCGGTTTCCTCATTAACAAAATTCCGGTGTCTGTGTTATTTCTTTTCCGCATTATATTTTGTTATATAATTGAAATAATATAGGTTGTGCGTTGTTTAATCAATTAGAATATCCAACCTTATTGGTTGTTGATTTAAATTGATTGACACTTGGATATTGGTCTTTGGTACCATCCAAGTCATCTCTCTTTGATTGGACTCGCGAATCACATTTGCTTGAGTAAATCTAATTGTGAGATTGAGATAATAACTCCTTGAGTATTTTCTATTGATTGAGTCTAGTTAATTCTCTAGAAAACAACTCAGAGTTGTCCATACAGATTTCTAATCGAAGTATTGGGTGAGGTTGTTAGACCCCCGCTTTTTCAATTGGTATCAGAGTAGGCAAACACGTTCAAAACCTCATAAGTCTGTGTTTGTAAGCAATATGACTTTATGGACAGAGGTCCTATCTCAATAAACATACCACCAGTCTTTGATGACTCTAATTACTTATGGTGGAAAATTGCTATGCGCGCTTTTCTTCAAGCACGTGATTTCCAATCATGGGTATATGTTGTTAATGGATATGATGCTCCCATTGAGGCAGTTGGAGGTGTAAATGTTCCAAAGAATATTGTTGAATACACTCTTGCAGAGATTCTTGCTACAAAGCAAAACTCCGACAGTTTGAATGCAATCATACATGCCATTACCCCAAATCTTCAGCACCATGTGTCTAATTGCACTAAGTCGCAAGAAGCTTGGGATATCTTAGTGTAGGATCAGAATATCGCAACAACAACACACTTGCGAAATCTTCATTTACAACGTTGTGAAGACGTCGCAGAATAATTCCAGAAATGACGTTACAGGTGACGACATCTTAAACACTAGAAAAGTGTGATGATCCTGCGAAATTTATAATATTTGCGAAATTAACACTAGAACTCTCGCGATATTACCGCAAGCCAGGTCCGAAAATAAGGGACAATATAGCTGTCATCCATTATGTAATACACTATATAAAGACCCGAGTAGGCGTAAGGGAAGGGAGATAATTTTTAGAGTGTTGAGAAAGTTTTGAGGAGAGAGAAAGTCCAAAACTGTGTTGTATTCTTGATTTCATTTTCCTTCTTGTAAAATTTCTAGATTCAATTAATAAAAAGTGTTGTTATTGATTTCAAGAGATGTGTTGATTGTAATGAATTCTTGTGAGGGATGTATTGTAGGATTTCATGCAACTACATAATGATGCTAGAAATAGGGACTGGTTGAAGAAATTCTGATTGAATTGTGATTTGAAGGAATTTGGAGTAATTGGTGAAGAATTTCATATAATTTTCAACAATTCATTAAGATTGAAAAGATGGCTAGAAGAAGAAATGCTTCAAGAAAACCAACAACTGTTAGAAGGAGTAAGAGGCTTGCTGGAGAAGGAAGAAATGAAGTTGTGGAATCTTCAAGAATGAACACAAGAAACAATGGAGAAAATCAGGTTCAACAACCAATTCAGCGTATGCCAATACAAAATAGAACTGTGGATTATGATAGAGTGAGTGTACACACTTGCAGATCAGATTCAGCAGAAGAAGTGGAAGAAGAGCAACAATTAAGAAATGCTAGACAAGAAGAGAGAGACCAGGAAGCAGTTGGAGTAATAATTCATGGGGATGAAAGAATTGAAGCATTAAAGGCATTGAGACAAAGAATACATGAAGAGGGGAGGTTAGAAGCAGAAGAACGCGCAAATTTGACAAGGCAAAACCATGAGTTAAGAATGGAAAACATAAGATTACAGAATAGGAGGTCAAGAAGTACTACAAGATCAAGTTCAAGATCAATTAGAATTGAAGTAAGATGAAATTCTCCTATGGAAAATATTGGATAAAGAAATCGAGAAGAAATACAAAATCCAATAGAAGAACTCCGCGAAAGGAGAGAAATGATTGAAGATCATTACATCCCATAAGACGAAATTCTCCAAAATGGACAAAACAACAGGAATCGGGAGAATGGGCGACGTCAGGAGCGAAATAATCAAGACGGAGAATAAAATTAGGAAGAAGGAAGGAGAATATTACATGGGAGAGAAATTCAAAGAAATCAACAGGTAATTGAAGATGAAATCGAGAGACATTATGCCGAACAAGCACGTCTATCTTGCGAAAGGGAAAGGTTGAGAGCATAAGTGGAGGAACAAGAGCTCCAAGAGGAAATACGTTAGAACAATCATGATAATCGAGAAAGAAGGCGTGAACAAAATCGCAATAATGGAAATATCAATGAGGAATATGATAGAATACAAAGGAGGGATGAAAGGAAACAAAGAGAATTGATGAGGAATGACCAAAATCGCAGAGGAAAAAATGAGAGGTACAATCATGTGTGAATTCAAGAAGGAGATGAAAGAGGAGATCGCATGGAAATACGAGAAGAAAATAATGAAGAATAATATCAAAATTTCGCAAGACAAGACAGACATGAACGTAGAAGAAGAGAAGCAGAATTAAATAGACCAATGGACCAAAATCCTAGAATAAATGATCAAATCTTAAAAGAACTAGCGGAGATGAGAGGAATGCTAAATAAAAGAAAAGAAGGAGGCAGAAGACAATTGGATGAAGTTATAGAATAAGCTTCAAAAACTCCATTCACACAAGAAGTACAATTAGGAGGAATACCCCCAAAGTGAAATCTGCCTGCGTTAACTAGCATCTTTGACGGAACAACTTGTGCAATTCAACACATTAAAGCTTATGTGAGGTGTATGCTACAATGGGAAAATCATGATGCTATGCTATGCAAGTATTTCGCGTCAAGTTTAACAGGAGAGGCTTTGAAGTGGTTTGAAGGCATACCCAAGAATACTATAACATCTTTCAACCATTTGTAGACTACATTCTTAGGGGCATGTATAAGTAATAATTCCTCGCGACCTGGCATTGAGGATGTATTTGGATTAAAACAGAGAATTGGCGAAAGTTTGAAGCATTTAACCATAAGGTGTAAGACAATGTGTAGTGAAATGGCTGGTCGTGTAGATGAGAGATATCTCATTCTATCATTTGTTAATGCAATGTTCGCAACCAACCTGCTATATATTCAAATTTTCAGAGTCAAGAACACGATCACAATGACTGAATTGGGAGAGCTTCAAGAAGAATATATCGCTTTAGAGGAAAAACAAAATGAGATGGAATCATATCAAGTTGCGAACACAAGTTCAAAAGAAGCGAACGCAAGCTTGTTACCCAAGTTTATAAACACAGTGACGAGCACTTCGCAAGGACCACAAGAGAGGATAATGGAGAATAGTCAGCAGAAAATGGTAGCGATGGGAAGTCATGACCAAGAAGAATTCGAGAGAGAAAGAAACTTCTATATCCGAGGTGGAAACAACAAAATTCCAAGACTTGATCATCCACAAGAAACATATGGAGGTCAAAGGCAAAATTTTCACAGAAGTCAAGGAAACCATAAGGTGATATAGGAAGAGATCAAAATGCCACTTATGAATGCTAGTGTAGAGAAAATATGGGAATCCATAATCTTAATAGAGAATATACCAGCACCCTGGAATATGGGAAAAGAACCACCTCCAAATCACCGAAGTCGGGAATTTTGTTCTTACCATCATTTTCATGGACATTCAACAAATGACTGCAGGAATATGAGAATCATTCTCAGAATGATAGATCAAGGAAAACTAAATCATTTTCCAATAGGGCACCCTCAATCTCAACCATTACCACCACCACCAGAAATTCGCAGGGTAAATGCCACAAAGGGAGGATAAACATTTGTAATAGAAGTTGGAGCAAAGGCGAAGAATCTGTTTTGCCACTCTATTATACATTCATACAAAACGATTGAAGACTTTCTCGATAATGTTCTGAGCAGAGTTTTTGCAAGAGATACTGGTGGGAGAGAAATAATGAACATTGCAAAGGTCTCGCTGTTAAAAGACTGGCAAAAACAGACTATTTCCTTCACCGCAGAAGAAGTACCTGAAGGTGGAGAAATGCATGAAAACTCATTGGTGGTGAGATTAGAGATTAATCCAAAACCAAGTGATGATAAAGATGATGAGGCTGAGGACTCATGGGCAATCAACAGAGTTTTAATTGATACTGGAAGTTCTGTGGATATCCTGTTCTATCTGGCTTATAAAACTATGGGAGGAAGAGATGAAGATTTAATACCTTCAACTTACAAAATCTATGGTTTTAATAGTACTTCCAATAAAGGAGAAGTTACTATGCGAATTCCATTGAAATGATTATCCTGTGAAATTCTATTCTATGTTGTCGACGTGGAGTCATCGTACAACGCCTTAATTGGCTGACCTTGGCTACATGGGATTTTAGGCATAGAGTCAATATTTCATCAGTGCATTAAATTCCCTCATCCCAGTGGAGTTGGCATCATAAAAGGATATTAGATTGAAGGAAAGAAGTGTTATGAAATTGATGTGGAGCCATGCGAAGAACGAACTATAGGGAAAGAGAACTGGAAATGTAACATCAAAGAAAAGCAGAGAAGTTAGATATTAATGGTCGATGCAGTAGAGAATAGAAAAGATAAAATGTTACTAAAAAAAGGCAGTGGCGAAAATTTTGCAGAAAGTAAGAAAGCCGCAGAGAATATCAATGATGCAGAGGCAGAAAGTAGTAAAGGTAAGAAACCTAGAATTTGATATCAGAATAAAATTGAGAAAAGAAAGAAAAATATATAACTGAAATGAGATGAATGGATGCAAAAATCTTATGAAAGAAAAGAGGTAAGACTACAAATATCAAAATCAGAATGAAAATATGAAAATTTTTCGCAAGAGACAATCTAAGATCCATAAAAATCTAAGATTAGAATGGGGCAAAACTTTATGGCGTACACCCTAGTTCGCGAATAAAATTTCACAAGAGGAAAATGTAAGACCTAAAGTACGTCATAGAAGGGGGTACCTGTTTCATGGCTCAGCGAAAAGGTTACACCGCTACTGGAACCTGAGTCATGGAGAGTTGGAGTCAATAAAGCCCATCCAGGAGAGGCACCTTGGATTCTCAACTTAAGCATATGACTTGAGTTAGGCGACTAGGGTAGTAAGGACTCTCCTAAGGAGTGCATAATATGACCAAGGCTCCGAGGTACACGGTTGAGTCAAGAGTGTCCGGGATATCTGTAGCCTACCTTTCCATTATTGACAAGTCTTGGCTATGATGCACTCGGCCTGAAGAATACCCCACTTAGGGTGCAGTCTCGTAACCATAATCTATATAGGAAAAAGGGATAAGAGGCTGTGAAAACAACTGGTTATTGTCAAGACTGGATGGGAGGAGCTAGCCTTATATGGCAGAAGTACGTCTCCTTGAAGGGGCAACCATGGGGAAGATAAGGGCGACACCCTCTATTAGGGAGCTGATAAGTGTCTTAAGGCGCAAATGTCATGAGGCTTTATTTTCGCAAGAAAATTTAGGCTAGTCATATATGTGCAACAATCCTGAAGAGGAAATAATAAAAAAGAGAAAGATAAGACGAGATCAATGGGTAATGTCATTACATGAAAGTGTAAAGACGTCCTGCGATTTTGTCGCAAGACGACAATGTCATGGGGATTTATTTTCGCAAGAATATTTAGGCCTGTCATATTGTGGCAACAAAAATTACAAGATAAAAAAGTTAAGACAAGATCAAGGGGTTTTTGCATGAAAATGCAAAGACGTCCTGTGATTTTGTCGCAATGACAAAAGGTGGCAAAATAAGACCTTTACTTAGGAAGGCAAAATAAGACCACATCAGAAAACTCTCAAAATACATGATTGCGAGATTATGAAGAAAAATTTGCGAGATTAAAAAGTAACTTGCTTAATCTTTCATTTGTATACAAAAAACAGAAGCAAGTATGGGAATGCATAGAATAAGGAAATGTCATTCGTCTCCATATGACAGATTTACGCAAGACAATTATATCTTGATTAAATATATTGCAAGGAAGAATTATTTTTCTAACACATGCAAGAAGAAACAAAAGAAATAGAACTTGTATTGAAGATTGGAGAAATTCGCAGTGATAGATTACAAGAATAAAAGATCAAAGAGCAAATGTACAAGTTTTACAAAGAGTCGAACAAGAAAGCAAAATCTATTTCTTGCTTGATTCTTCATTATCTTCAACAGATTCTTCACCAGAACTTTCTTCATTATCTTTATCAGACTTTTCTTCATCTTCTTCAGACTCTTCTTCTTCATCAGCATCACTGTCAGAGATGACCAAATTAGGAGTGTTTTTTGGGACTTCATCAAAAAGATAGGGATATGTGGAATGCGGAATGTTATGGTCATCACAAACCATTTTAATAGTTTGGTTGCGAAAAAGAGTAGCATCATTTTTAAAGTTCGCAACAATAATATTCAATTGGCTCTTCAACTTAGAACATTTATCATTGCGAGAAGAAAGAGTTTTTGTGAGATGTTCCTTCTCATTCTCAAGCTCTTCAATTCTTCTGTGATATCTCTCCTCAGCTCCTACAAACACATAACAATGGATTAGTAACTTGGTGAAAATCCGCAAAGAAAACGAATAATCAATAAGGAAGAACAATTAACAACCTTCTTTGTCAGAAATCATGTCTCTAATTAAGGCAGTATGCTCAGCGTGGAGACTAACATTTACACCTAGATTATTCCTGGAGTTATCTAGAACCTTCGCAGCCTAAGCGAATTCATCATCATCATTTATGAGAAGACGGGAGCGAGTTTGGTTCTCTCTTTCGCATAGCACAGTATTTTTGCGTTTAAGTTCATCTCTTTCAATTTGGATCTCAAGAAGAGTTTCCTGGAATTTCGCTAAGGTTTGGGAACCCTGGGTAGAAATACGATCTTTATCATCTATGAGGTTACTGTTCTTGGTTCTTAAAGTCTTGATTTCATCTTTAGAGTTCTGATAGAAACACTTAAATTTATTAGCCATACTCAAACTATATCTATGGTCAATTTTTAAGAGGCGAAGTTTGGATATGAGCTCATTTACATAAAGGGATTTAATCTTATCATTAGAAAAACTATTCAAAGAGTTATTGAGATGCTCGAGAAGAGTATTATCGTCTATAGGGTTGGGAAAATAACAAAGAATTGTAGCCTCATCAGAAAGACCATAAACGTCCGCGAAAATGATAAATCAAATGAGGAGGAATAATGAAAAACAGAAATACAAAGGAGAAAAGGAAAACTTTCATATCATAG
Organism: Papaver bracteatum; assembly: GCA_023529315.1. Lineage (NCBI taxonomy): Eukaryota > Viridiplantae > Streptophyta > Magnoliopsida > Ranunculales > Papaveraceae > Papaver > Papaver bracteatum. Next base: position 10,685 of record JAJJWX010004844.1, read on the forward strand.
AGTTGTTTATTGGAAGTTTCAAGGTTGGATATCTTATGCTTCTGACTAGAAGAATCAATTTCCAATTGTTTGCTCTTTTCGCGAAGACCCGCAACCTCAACTTATAATTCTTCATTCTTTTTAAGAAGTTGAAGATTCTTCTTTTCAAAATTTTCACATCTCCTAGCTAAGTCAGAGTTGACTGCATAGGAAGCTTCTCCAGCCTGCGAAAGAAGAAGGAGAGTTTTTAAAATAAGCTACAATTTCGAATCAAAAGGTAGAAGAAGAAAAGTATGAGTATGAAGATTTACCAAGCTATTAAGCGAATGTAAGAAACCTGGAGATACAAATATGGCAACTCCGCAAAGAGATTCATTATTCTCTAAGATGGGGGCATCACAGATAGAAGCTATGGACTTGCAAGCATTAGTTAGAGAAGTATCACCGATTCCTTGCATAGAATCAGAGAAGATACTGGATAATTATGCCATTGGAGATTCATAAGAAGCAATTTCTTTTGTGAATACATCATCGTCATCTGTACTCTCATCAGAATGGGAACTTGAGGGAGAGGAAGAACGAATTTTTTTTTTCTTTGAAGAGGAAACAGCTGCTTTATCCTTGCGAGATGCACTTTTACCCTTGCCTTTGGTCTTCGCAGCCTTAGACCCACCTTCTTCAACAACTACAACACCAACCTTCGCACACAAATGAAGATAAGAAACAGAGGCAACAATATTGTTAAAAATAATAAGATAAAGTATTTCTTACTTCATCCGTGATCGAACGAAGTGCTGCTAGGGTGCTTTCTTTGCCAGATTTTTTGTAGATTCTCCTTAATTTTCCGATCTGAAATTTTTTCAAGATTAGTAGGTATACATAGGAAGGAAGAAAATACAATAATTGAATAAACATACCTCTTTCTCTTTCTCAGGCCAATTAAAAACCCAAGGTTGGTAAGTTGCGAGATTCGCAGGGAGAACATTTGAACCAGAAATATAAGGGCCCCTGAGGACCAAAGGGAAGATACACCACTTTTCATCTTTAGATTGGCGAGGAGTTTTATTCCTACCAGAGTGCCAATCAATGTCATGCATAAGTTTTTTGTCATCATCAATGTTATCTTTTCTCTTCAAGTGAATACCCCAGCGAGTTTTATCATTCTTCATGGGTATTAACTCATAGTTATCAAAAAATCTCTCTGCAGTATATTTTTTGGAAATTATTGGTAGATCCTTAAATTCAGGATCCCTAATATCGCTTGAATAAAGAGATCCTTTACCATCTCCACGACTGGAAAATTCAAGTATCAGGCGAATGCAATCTCCACTTAATTGGTATATCGCTCGCAAGAACTTCGCATGGGCAAGTATTTCATAAAATAAGGGAAGTTTAGGATCATAAAGGGGAATAGGAAGGCCAGCGAGAATTTGACCTAATGAAACTATGACTTCTGTATCATTGCAATGATAATCAGAAAGTAATTTAGCAGAAAGAATGGAGGTAGCTTCTTGGTTTGGAATGGTGGATAGTGTAAAACCTTTCTCTTTGAGAACTTTCTGAACTCCCTCAATAGCAGTTTTAGCCTTATGACCGCTGGGAGGCATTCTAAGTATGGGAATGAAGAAGAAAGTAAAAATCGAAAGGATAAGAATCAAGAAAAATTACAGTAGCAGGAGCGGAATTTACGGAAGAACATTGAAGTGAAGTTGCAGAGAAAATAAGACAGAAAGTAAAAAAGAAGAAAAGAGAAGAATGAGAAAAATATATATAGAGAGGAGTATTCTCGAGAAGATAAGCACATTTAATGCGAAGAGTATACATGAGCGGTTAAGAGGCAGCGGTTGAAAAATACGTGTCAAGAGATGGATGGAAGAAGAGATACGTGTAATAAAGTTTACGCCAAGTACATAATCGTGTCAGTACGGAAGAATATGAAAAGATGAACAGTTGCGGCATTTTGAACAATGGTTTCTCATGACATTCTCCCCTTCGCAGAGAAGACATGAGAAGAGTCAAGATGTAGGATCAGAATATCGCAACAGCAACATACTTGTGAAATCTTCATTTACAACGTTGCGAAGATGTGGAAGAATAATTCCAGAAATGACTTAACAGGTGACGACAGCTTAAACACGAGAAAAGTGTGATGATCCTTCGAAATTTATAATATTTGCTAAATTAACACTAGAATTCTCGCGATATTACCGCAAGCCAGATCCGAAAATAAGGAACAACATAGCTGTCATCCATTATGTAATACACTATATAAAGAGCCGAGTAGGCATAAGGGAAAGGAGATAATTTTTAGAGTGTTGAGAAAGTTTTGAGGAGAGAGAAAGTCCAAAATAATGTTGTATTCTTGATTTCATTTTCCATCTTGTAAAATTTCTAGACTCAATTAATAAAAAGTGTTGTTATAGAATTCAAGAGATGTGTTGATTGTAATGAATTCTTGTGAAGGATGTATTGTATGATTTCCTGCAACTACACTTAGCAACCGTATTTGAAGGAAACACCAGTGAAAAGGAAGCTAGGCTTCAAAACCTTAGTTCCGATTGGGAAAACCTTCGTATGGAAGATGAAGAAACATTTGATGAGTTTAATCACAAAGTGTCTGAAATTGTTAATGCATCTTTTGAATTGGGTAAGACTATTCCTGAAAAGGAAATTGTGATGAAAATTCTCAGATCACTTCCATCTAGATACGGTGCTAATAAGCATGCCATTGTTGAGGGAAATAACCTAGATAATATCTCCAGAAATACGCTGGCTGGAAAGCTTAAGATCTTTGATCATGAACATTCATCCAAATCTAAAGGATATTGCGTTCAAAGCACTAAAGGACACTAAATTACTTGATAAAAGTAAAAAAGTGTATATCTCTGAAGATGATCACTCTGAGACAGACTCATCAGATGAAGATATTGACAAATCAGTCTTGATTATCACAAGACAGTTTAGGGATCTTCTATTGAAGAGAATTAAACGGTTCTCCAGAGATAAGCCTAAGGCATCAGTCAAACCTCATAATCATGTTCCTCCTAAAAACATGGATATTGAAGAAACTGATGATGAGGATATGCCTCGGTGCTTTAAGTGTAAGGGATTTGGTCATTTTGCAAACGAGTGTCCAAATCGTAGAAAATACACTGGGAACAAAGGTCTTGCAGCAACTCTTGATGAAATGTCTGACAACTATGACTCTAGTGAAGATGGGAAATCAAGTGTTGCACTTCTTGGTGAAAATATTGATTTTGATAATTGTAGCAATACACATATCAATTTTGATATTCTTTCAGAAGATAATCCAACCATTCTGGAAGAAAAAGTTGACCCTTTTCTTGGAAACTCTGTTTATAATGTTTCAGGATCCACTATGTGCGTAGATGCTTGCACATTTCAGAAGCCTGATTACTATCCAAGTGTGACGTTCTCGTATTGTTCATTAAAAGGTCATGAACTCTCAAGGTGTTACAAGTTCAAACACAAGAAAAGACACGTCAAAAAACTTCAACGAAGATCAAATCATCTAGCAAGAAAGCTTAAACTTGCTCAGAAGAACGCAGAGGTATGTAAGACTTTATCTTCGTCTAAGAAGTTAGTTTCCAAAGAAAAACCAAGACCATTTGAAAAGAAAGTATGGTCAAACCGTTTTGATAGACAGAAGTCTGTGGATTTTCCACAAGAGGAAATTAGTGGAAAAATTGTTGTTCACCACAACGCAACTTGATTGTGTTGTTCTTAAAATCTTGTCTCATGTGACTGATCAAAAGAGACAATGATTTTGTACCTCTCAGGCTTTAGGAAAAGTTTTTTTTTCTCTTTTCTTAGAAGTATTTTCATTTTGTCTATCAAACAGAAGAAAGGGCACTATCGACAATTCTACTCTTTATAGGGATAATAGTTGATCGTCCACGAACCTATTTTAGGTTTCGAACCCAACATTCCTTTTCCTTCTCTAAAACCTCTCTTTTTCTTAAGACTACTTGTTGAGCTAATTATGAATTCCTCTCACAAACCCATACACTTATGGACGCTCCAAGAATGATGTATTCTGATGAAAAAGAAGGTAATGTGATTGTTAAGCCATCAATCATGAAGGAAAAATAAAAATCTCCATTGACTCCAACCTTGCAAAGAAAAACAAGGAATATGAGGAAGCCAAGAGTTGTTCCTTCAAATTCTCAGAAGTTTTCTGATGTTGTTGAAGTGTTGAAGGAGCTGCGAAAGGAGATTCAACAAATAAGGGCTTTTGTGTATAAGACTCATGAGATTCAGAAGGCCCTGGTTCGACAATAGCAACCAAGAAGGTTCATCGATATAAACTCCTTTCTTAATGAACCTTATGTTCCCATGGATTTTGACCACAAGGAGTTCGGGGACGATAATGAATTCTTCAAAGGTCTAATGTCTAGTAAATCTTCTATTATTTCTCTTTTGTTTAGAAGAATTATTAGTGTTTTGGAATAGCCTTTGTTGTGATTACACATAGCTATATCCAATGTTTTTCATCTTCTTATTTTTTTAGATTTATTGGTTTAAATTATAAACTTGTTTAGAAGATGATGGTAGCAGTATTAATCTTTTGATTTCATATATTGCAATATTTTGATAAGATATATGTGTTTACGTCCGTGAACTTGATTGTATCATATTTTGTCAAAAGTAAAGTCGTTCGTGAATTGATATGCAAATTGATAAAAGGATGAATAGACTTTTGACAAACACAAAAGTTAAGCCTATATTGTCAATTATTGATGTAAGATAGGTTAAAATCTTTTGTGATTCAAGGATTATGTCTATTGTGTGTCATTATGCAAATGGTGATGGAAACTATAGGATCAGAATATTGTCACAACAATATTCCTGAGAAATAAACGACTGATCTGCGATATATCGATAATAAACGAACTACTCCGCGATACATCATTAATATTCTGCGATACATCCAAAGATGACTTAAACAATGACGTAATGACTGAAAACGACAGAAACACGAAGAAAGTGTGACATGTCTGCGATATATCAATAAAACTTGCGAAAGTTAAAGGCGGTGCTAACTGCGATTTATCGCAAGAACTTAGATCCGAAATTGAAGGGAATCTTAGCTGTAAATGAGATGTCATGAGCTGTAATCCACTATGTAAATACCTATATAAAGGAGATGAATAGTTCCATAGGGGAGAGGAATTTTTGGAGTGCTAGGAAAGTTTTTAGGAGAGAGAAAATCATTATCAAGTGTTCTGTGTTCTTGATTTCTGTAATTCCTTAAGATCAAATTAATGAAAAGTGTCTTTAATCTTCAAATTATGTCATAGATGCTGGTAAATTCTTGAATAGGGTGTAGTGTGGGAATTCCTGCAACTACATTTTGGCGCCCAGAAATAGGGATTATCAAATTTGAGAAATTTCAAATTACAGTTTGAAGACTTGAAGAAATTATTAGAATTGAAGAGAAATGGCTAGAAGGAGAAGAAATACATCAGAACCACCAACAACGGTGAGAAGAAGTAAAAGAATTGCAGGGGAAGGAACAGGTAAATTGGAAGGATCTTTAAGGAACAGGTCAGGAAGAAGTAGAATGAGAAATGGAGCAGAAAATTCAATCCAACCACCAAATCAACAAACACGAGCACAAGATAGAAATATGGATTATGATAGAGTAAGTGTGCATACTTGGAGGACAGATTCGATAGAAGAGGCGGAAAATCAGGGAGAGGAAAGAAATCAAGAAATGGATGGAGGATTAATTCATGAAGAACATGAAATGGAAGATGATTTAAGACAAAGGATACAGGAAGAAAGAAGATTAGAGGCAGAAGAGCGTGCCAATCTTACAAGACAAAATCATGAATTAAGAATGGAAAATTTGAGGTTGCAAAACAGAAGATCGAGAAGCAGCATGAGATCAAATTCAAGATCATATAGAAAAGAAACAAGGCAAAATCTCCCTATACAAAATATTGGGGAGAATTTGATAAATGATCGTTATATTCCACGCAGGGAAACTTTAGACATTAGACATAATCAGGATGAGGGAGAAAATCAAGAAGAGAGAAGGAGAATGTTACGTGATGAAGAGATTCAAAGAAATCGCAGGATTATCGAAGATGATATTGAGAGGCATTATATTGAGCAAGTACGCTTAGCAGGAGAAAGAGAGAGATTGCGAGCAGAAGTTGAAGAGCAAGAAATTCAAGAAGCGTTGCGTCAGAATAATCATGAAAATCGAGAAAGACGACGTGCGTAAAATCGTAATAATGATAATCTCAATGAGGAATATGAGAGAATTCGCAGAGACAAAGAAAGGCAACGAAGAGAAATAGTAAGGGATGAGGAAATTCATGGAGAAGAGAATGAAAGACAAATTAACTTGCAAGAAGAAGAAAGTCGCAGAAGAAGGCAAAACCAAGATGTTGGAGAAGAAGCGAGAAACATCGCAAGACAAGAAAGGCACGAACGCAGACGAAGAGAAGCTGCGTTGAAAAGACCAATGGAGCAAAATTCTGATAGGAATGAACAAATCTTGCGAGAATTGGAAGAAATGAGAGGAATGATAAATAACATAAGAGAAGGAGGAAGAAGGAAACTTGATGAGGCAATCGAAGAGGCTGCGAAAACTCCATTTACTCAAGAGGTACAATTAGGAGGGATACCTCCAAAATGCAATTTACCGGTGTTGACCAGTATATTTGATGGAACTACGTGTGCTGTCCAACATATTAAAGCTTATATTCGATGTATGCTACAATGGGAGAACCATGATGTCGTTTTGTGAAAATATTTTGCGTCAAGTTTAACTAGCGAAGCATTGAAGTGGTTCGAAAGTCTTCCCAAGAATACAATAACTTCGTTCATGCACTTGCAAACCACTTTCTTAGGAGCCTACATCAGCAATAATTCTGCGCGACCTGGAATTGAAGATGTGTTTGGATTGAAACATAGGGTTGGTGAGAGTTTGAAGCACTTAACCATAAGATGGAGGACAATGTGTAGTGAAATGGCAGGAAGAGTAGATGAAAGATATCTCATTTTGTCCTTCATAAATGCTATGTTTGCGACAAATCTATTATACATCCAGGTCTTCAGAGTTAAAAACACAATCACTATGACAGAGTTGCGAGAATTTCAAGAGGAATATATCGCTTTGGAGGAAAAACAAAATGAGATGGAGTCTTATCCAATTCTCACAGGCACAGGTTTAGCCACATCAAATGAAAGCTTGTTACCAAGGATGATTAATACAGTAGCGAGTACTTCCCAAAATCCGCGAGAGAAAATGGAGACTCATAATCAACTTAAGATAGTAGCAATGGGGAGTAGAGATCAAGAGGAATTAGAAAAAGAGAGAAATTTTTATAATCGCAATAACAATAATAAGGTCCCGAGGTTTGATCAACCGCAGGAAACTTATGGTGGACAGAGGCAGAATTATTCAAGAGAGCAAAGAGGTCAGAGGAATATATGGGAAGATATCAAATTTCCACCTTTAAATACTGGTATAGAAAATATTTGGGAAGCGATTATTTTAATGGAGAATATACCATCACCCTGGAACATGGGGAAGGAACCACATCCCAACAACCACAATCAAGAATTTTGTCCTTACCATCATTTTCATGGTCATTCTGTGAATAATTGTAGAAATGTGAAAAGAATCATTTTGCGAATGATTGAACAAGGAAAATTAAATCATTTTCTAGCAAGATATTTACAACCGCAGCAATTGCCGCAAGCACCAGAAATTCGCAGAGTCAATGCTGTAAAAGAAGCAGAAACATTTGTCATTGAAGTAGGAGCTACAACAAAAAATCTATTCTGCAATTCAATTGTACATTCACAAAAAACGATAGAGGATTTCCATGACAATGTGCTAAGCAGAGTATTTGCAAGAGACATAGAGGGAAGAGAGGTGATGAATATTGCGAAGGTTTCTCATAGAGGGAAGAGAGGTGATGAATATTATGAATTAGAAGAATGGCAGAAACAAGTTATCTTTTCTGTAGAAGAGATACCAGAGCCTGGGAAGATGCATGACAACCCATTGGTGGTGAAGTTAGAGATAAATCCAAAATACAGAGAAGAAGAAGATAATGATGATGCAGCAAGTGATTCTTGGGCAATAGATAAAGTTTTAATTGACACTGGTAGCTCGGTGGATATTTTGTTCTATCATACTTATCGCACAATGGGTGGAAGAGATGATGAGCTAATCCCTTCAACTTACAAGATCTATGGTTTTAATGGCACCGCAAACAAGCCAAAAGGAGAAATTACTATGGAAATTCCATTGAACAAGATATCTTCAAAAATTAAGTTTTGTGTAGTGGATATAGAATCTCCTTACAATGATTTAATTGGAAGGCCTTGGCTCCATGGGATCTTGGGCATAGCATCAACATATCATCAATTCATAAAGTTTCCACATCCTCATGGTATTGGGATAATTAAAGGTGATTGGTTTGAAGGCAAAAAGTATTATGAAGTTGACATTAATACTTGCAGAGAAGAAATGGTGGACAATAAGCGCGGGGAAAGGGTAAACTTCAAGAAATCGTAATTGGCAACATAACTTTAGAGGCAAAATAAGATGAGAGTTTTCAAGAAATTGATGGTGGACAATATAGAGTTGCGGGGAAAGGGTAAACTTCAAGAATAGTTTGTTCCAAAAGATTCAATAACGATTAATCATACGAAGATGGGGAAAAGTTGGAATCTTTATTCTTCGCAGAAACAACTGGTTGTTGGAAGAACCGGATAGGAAAGTGCTAGTCTTGTATGGCCGATGTATAATTCTTGAAGGGGAAACCAGGGGGAGAGATAAGGGCGATACCCTCCATTAGGGAGATAATGGTGTATCATTGGGAGTTGTGTATCAAAAAGACGGCAATGTCATGGGAATTTATATTTGCAAGAATATTTAGGCCAAATATATTGTCATGTGTGAGACAAAGAATGTCATGGGACTTTATATTCACAAGAATATTTAGGCCCGTCATATTGCCGCATAACTGGCCAAAAAGCCTAATAAGAAATGTTAAGATGAGATCAATGGGTTTTTGCAATAAGATCAAATAATGAGATAAATGAAATCAATAATAAGAGGATATAAATCGCAAAGACGTCCTGCGATTTTATCGCAAAGACGACAATATCATAAGTCTTAAAAAGCAAAGAGAGATTAATCTCACAAGATAGCTTAGATTTATCATATTGTCGCAGAAATTAAAATTAAATGATAAGGCAAGATCAATGGATTATTACGTATAAAGGTAAGAATGTCCTGCGATCTTGTCGCATAAAAGTGGCATAATAAGACCTTTAACTAGGAAGGCAAAATAAGACCACAAGAAAATTATGTCTGCGAAACATATAGTAAATTGTTCGCAGAAAAATTTACGATGATTCATTTATCATATTGCAGATTAATAAAAAGAGGCAAGTATGGGAACGATGTATAAGAACAATAAATATTGTTATTAATCATTATATGATAAATTCATATGTATAACAGACAGATAGAGGCAAAAAAGGAATTTATATATATTGAAGAACATCAGGAATTACAAGTATCTTGCAGAAAGAATGATACAATTTGTCGTAGATAATTATCGCAAGAAAGAAAGGGAAAAATACAGGAGAGGATCAAAAAGAAGAAGCAGAACTATTGGGATTTATCTTCGCCATTATCTTCATCTTCGTCTTCATTATCTTCATCATAAGTTTCTTCTTCATCTTCGCTTTCATCCTCATTTATATCAGCCTCACTGTCAGAAATAATTGGTACTTTGAATCTGGTTGGGATATTTTCCAAGAGGCAAGGATATAAACTAAGAGGAAGATCATTATCTTTGCATACTTTCTCAATAGCATTATTGCGAACGGTGAGAAGGTTACTACGTAAATTGGAGTTGGATATCTTTATCTTCTTTCGCAGTCTAGAGATATTATCATTGCGGGAAGCATGATTATTTGCAAGACTACTTTTTTCTTCTTCAAGTTCTGCTATTGGAGTTGGATATCTTTATCTTGTTTCGCAGTCTAGAGATCTTATCATTGCGGGAAGCATGATTATTTGCAAGACTACTTTTTTATTCTTCAAGTTCTGCTATCCTTGTAGAATGTTTTTCTTCAGATTCTGCGATGATACAATAACAAGTTAGAAATTTATCAAAAATTTACAAAAAATATAAAAATGTTAGAGGAGCAATAAATAACCTTCTCTTTAATGAATCATTTCTTGTATCAAGGTTGCTTGTTCGGTATGAAGACTGACATCTATTGCTAAGTTTTTCCTAGCATTATAGAGAATTGTTGCAGCCCATGCGAATTCATCATCATTTTGAATGAGAAGATGGGAACGGATTTGTTTTTCTCTTTTAAGAAGTTTAATGTTTTCATCCTTAAGTCTATCTCTCTCAAGTTCAATGTCAATAAGGGCATTGCGGAACTTTGATAGAGCTTCAGTGCCTTGAAGAGTAATGTGTTCTTTATCCTTCTCAAGATCCTTCTTTTGGGCTTTCAAGGTTTTGATTCTTTTTCCAAATTCATCTCTACAAGTCTTAAAACTATTGGATATACTCAAAGTAGATCTATAATCCATTCTTATAAGGGAAATGTGATATTTAAGCTCATCGATAGACAGAGCATTAATTTTTTCATCGGAATAATTATTTAAAGCGTCATTAAGACGCTGAAGAAGAATGGATTCATCAAAAGAATTGAGAATAAGAGCTTCATTAGTAAGATTATAGGCATCTGCAAAATGGTTGTTCAAATAAGATAAAATAGCGAGAAAGAAGAAAGTAAAATAAATAAATAAAAATAAATCATACCAATAATCTGTTTGCAGAACTTCTCCTTGTCAACTAGTTTTTGTTGAAGAACTTCAACATCTACTTCAAGCGATTTATTCTTGTTAAGAAGATCAGTATTCCCAGATGCTTCCAATTGCTTACATTTTTCGCGAAGAATGGATATTTCATCTTCATATTGCTTATTCTTTTCGCGAAGTTTCGCAGATTCAGATTGTGAATCAGTAAGCCTTTTATGTGATAATGATAATCTATTTTCTAATTCCGAAGCAACAGAAAAAGAAGCTCTAGCAGTCTGTGGCATATAAGAGAAAATAAGTAAGGGTAAATAAAAGATATTTGATATTCATGACAAATGTAAAGTTTACTACAAGAAAAATAAAAGAAAATGGGCATACCAATGAAGCTAGTGCATGAAGAAAATCTGGGTTGATAAATCTCGAGACTCCTTTAAGATCTTTATTATAAGTTAAGATGGAAGCATCGCAGATTTTTGAGAGATAATTGCAAGTGTGAGAAATATCGTCATCTCCAATACCTTGCATGGGATTTCTAAAGATATTTGACAATTGATCCATGGGAGTCTCAGGTTGAGAAAGACCCATCGCAGATCTAACTCTTGCGGAGGAAAAACGTATTGAAGAGGTGCCCACGGTAGCATCATTATTAATTCTTCCACTTTCTTCAACCTCATTATCTTTTTCTGATTTAAGAAATTTCTTTAAGTGGCTGAGTTTTTCTTCTCTTTTTTGGAGGACTCTCAGCAGTTTGATTCTCATTGCGATGAGGAGAAGTGCCAGAACTCTCATTTGGAGTTATTAATTTTTTTTGCCTTTATCCTTGGCTTCAACCACCGCGACAAATGGTATTTCCTAGAAAACAACCACACATGAAGATAAGAAACAGGGGCAACAATATATTGTAAAAAGTTATAAAAGAATGTTTCTTACTTCATCTGTGAAGGTTTTCAAAAAATTTAGGAGATTGGGATTCCCAGTACTGGCGTAGCTAGCCTTCATTTTTCCAATCTGAATAAAAAATAAAAAATAATTCGATAAGTAGTAAGAACAATATATTTATCTAAGTTTGCGAATAATGATTAACTTCGCGAGATATACCTCAGAACTCTTTTCGGGCCAATTAAAAACCCAAGGATGATAAGCCGCAAGATATGCAGGATTCGCAGGAAGGTTAAGAGCGCCAGAAATATATGGACCTTCAAGGAGGAGAGGAAATCTACACCATTTATCATCCTTGGAGAAGCGTGGACCATTGTTTCTTTTGGAATGATAGTCTATATCTTGCATAAGAATTTTATCCTTCGCAACTTTTTTATCCCTATTCAAATGAATAGCCCAACATGTGCTTTATTTCTTCATTGGAATCACCTGGTAATTCGCAAAGAAATTCTCCACGGTATATTTCGCTGGAATAATTGGGATTTTTTCATAATCAGGATGTTTCGCAGTATCGGGATAAAGGGAATCTTTACCAGCTCCGCGGGAGGCATATTCAAGAATAAGACGTATACAATCCCCACTTAATTGGCAGATTGCTCGCGAAAATTTAACATGAGAAATAATCTCATAAAAAATAGGGAGATCTGGGTTATAAAGAGGAATAGGAAGGCCAGCTTCTAATTGACCCAGCGAAACAAGGATTTTCTCGTTAGAAGAAGGAGTTTCCGAAACTAGATCAATGGAAAGTTCAGTATCTGAAGAATGACCAGGGATCTCAGAAAGTTTGAGTCCTAGTGTTTGAAGTTTCTGTTGGTGTTTTTGAAAAGTGGATTGACCTAATTTTTTAGCAGGATCCATTTCTTAATATGTGAACGATGATTAAGGCGAAGAAGAGTAAAGAAGGAAAATTGAAAGAATAATAGATCCGTAATTTGCGGAAGAAGATGAGGAACAGTGAAGTTGCAGAGAAGAAAAGAGAAAATAAAAAGAAGAAAAGAAATTAGTAAAGAAGGTATTTATAGGAGAAGAAAGTTCTCGAGAATATCAATGCATTCAATGAGGAAAGGACGTGAATGGTCAGAATTCAACGGTCGAAAGAATACGTGTCAAGGAATAAATGGAAGGAAAAACACGCGTAGAATATCTAGCGATGGATGCAGAGACGTGTCAGAATAAAGGAAATATGAAAAGACAGGGAGTTGCGGTAAATTAAGAAGTTTAAATTCTCATAATTTTTATCTTCTTCGCAGAAAAGATATGAGAAGAGGCAAGATGTAGGATCAGAAAATTGTCACAACAATATTCCTGAGAAATAAACGAATGATCTGTGATATATCGATAATAAACGAACTACTCTGTGATACATTAGTAATATTCTGCGATACATCCAAAGATGACTTAAACAATGACGTAATGACTGAAAACGACAGAAACACGAAGAAAGTGTGACATGTCTGCGATATATCAATAAAACTTGCGAAAGTTAAAGGCGGTGCTAACTGCGATTTATCGCAAGAACTTAGATCCGAAATTGAAGGGAATCTTAGCTGTAAATGATCTGTCATGAGCTGTAATCCATTATGTAAATACCTATATAAAGGAGATGAATAGTTCCAGAGGGGAGAGGAATTTTTGGAGTGCTAGGAAAGTTTTTAGGAGATAGAAAATCTTTATCAAGTGTTCTGTGTTCTTGATTTCTGTAATTCCTTAAGATCAAATTAATGAAAAGTGTCTTTAATCTTCAAATTATGTCATAGATGCTGGTAAATTCTTGAATAGGGTGTAGTGTGGGAATTCCTGCAACTACAGAAACATAGAATGAATCCTTGTGAATTCCGCATTAATTGATCTTCCATGTTCTATATTTTGTGTATTACTGTGAGACTCCATATTGTGACTTATGTTGAGAATTAGACAACCAAAGATGATTATTTTGTGATTATCTTAGTTGTGTTCCGTAAGTCACTTTACGTTGAGTATTTTGAACTAAATCAATAATCTAGCATGGTTATTTAGTTAGCAATCCGTAAGTTTTTCTTATGTTGAGCATGATTGACTAGGATGGTTATTTTTATGATTAACCTAGTCATTGCTCCATAGAACGATCTTATGTCGATTGTGGCCAATTAAATTGATTACTCTTGTAATTAGTTTGGTTGAGTATGACAATTAGATTATTTGCGAGTTTTCTTCTGAATCAATCTAATTGATTTTTTAAGTCTCCATAAGTTTACTTGTGTTGAGCATATTTAGTCAAATTAATCTTGATACGCTTTGGTTAATTTGATTGAATATTTCTTGTTGGATTCCAAATTCATACTTGTATGTAATTTGTTGAGTCAAAAGAAATCCTTATTTTCTTTTTGAAGTTAAGGTCGCTTTTGTTGTTCCTTAGGGAATGACATATTATGGGGGAGAGTTCTTTTGAACTTGTGCTTAATTAACAAATCTTTGTGGGGAGTGCGGTTGTGGAATATTAGAGGGGTTATCTTGTGTCTTTATAAACTCCTTGATGAATGCATTTAGCTTTGGCTTTATGATTGCATCTAAAAAAGATGATACACATTTACCTTTGGTAATGAAATGTCTCTTACGGAAATTTTATTTGGATCCCGTTCTTGTACCTTTGCCAATTTTATTGACAAAAAGGGGGAGAATTAATATGTAGTCCACACTACAAATACATATGGTTAATATGTAGTTCACACTACAAATACATATGGTTTCCAGATCATTATGTAAGGGGGAGTGGTTTCCATGTGAGATGAAGTATTGACTAAGGGGGAGTGAAGTATCACCATAGTATTGTTGTTGAAGTTGTGATGCAATTGGACTTTGACACTGTGTAATAATACTATGACACTGTATAACAATGATTAAGAAATGATGCTTTTCTCATTGTTATATCTACGGATTTTCAACAACGATGATGCTAAACTTACAACCTTTGGGATCATTGGACTACTTGGAAGTGACGAAGATTTTGAGTATTGTTGAAGATTAGACATGTGGAATAGGAGCTACAAAGTTTATTTATATATTTTTTGTATTCCATATGTATTAATAGTTTTGCCACTAAAATTGACAAAGGGGGAGATTGTTAGAGCTTGCTCGGTCGAACTCGCATGCGTTTCTATATCAAGCATGTTTGTCAATGTTAGTGATCAAAACTATAAAGTCTTGATTTCTAGTCTACTATAGTTAAGGTCTCGGAATAGGATAGAAAGTGTAGTTGATCTCAAGAACTCCATGGAAATCATCATACAAGACGAAGGACTACTCAAGGAACCAGTGGATCTTCATCGACTAAAAGGTATATGGAGACTTGAACTTATCTATCACTCAAAAGTATATCTACTCTATCTCATATCTTGAGACAAAAGTCGTATTACTATATAGACTAAGAATATACACATGTGACATTTCGAGATGAGCATATTTCGCTTATATATTTCTCAAAATATGTGTTGGTAAAGCTTTCGCTTTAGCCAAGTTCATCTTTTCCTAGTGACAAAAGTCATGTTATGTTTCAATCACTTTGGAAATTTCTCTGAAGAAAACTAGTTTGTGAATAACAACTATATGACGTCCTCTGAGAATGTTTCAATGGTTGAAATAAGAGTTTAGACAATATAACCACTAGGGGATATAAACATTGTTGTGGTAACACATATATGTATAAGTCCTTAGCACTTGAACCGAAGTTTGCGAACTTTGTTGATCAAGTGAAAACCGGAACTTGAGAAGTCAACCCAGTCCGCGCAATCAGCCCGTAAATGTGCGTAGTTCTCTAACCCGAGAATTTATGCTGGAGTTGTAGCTCAGTTTCAGTCCGCGAACTGACGAAAGTTCTCGAACCCGAGAATTTCTGTAGGAGTTTGTGAACTCCAACCGGTTAACTTGAGTCCGCGAACCCAATCCGCGAACTTGAGTGGTTATGTCTAAAAATGATGTTCGTGAACTTATCTAAATTATCTAAGGAATGCTATTGCAAACCGTGGATTTATAGTTCATGAATCGATTCGAGTGAATCACATCATTTTTGCTTCAATTGTGTCTTGTGTAGTACATAAGATCTCATAGCAATTGAACATCTCTCTAACTAGTTCATTTGAGTCATTTGGACTAGTTATGGTGAAGAAGAATATGGTTGATATGAAAGTTATCATTTGGTTAATCATTTGGTTGACTAATATTGAACCAACTATTGTACACGTTTGAGTACGGTCACACAAACCCAAAATCATCAAGCACATGTGTGTATGGAAATCTAAGTTTTCGATCTAACGGTTGAGAGATATTAGTTTGTATCAAATCAGGTTTTCATATAACGGTGAATATTGAATGATTTGTTACTAAGCTAACATTGATTGCAAACCCTGATTTGAAAGACTATATAAGGGAGAACTCTAGCAACTGGGAAACCTAATCCCCACACATTCTGCGTGATACTAGTTTGCTAAGCTAGAGTTGATTCTCCTTTAACCTTTGGTTTTCTTATTCTAAAACCATGTTAACGACTTAAAGACTTCATTGGTATTGTGAAGACAGACCGATACTATTTTTCTTGTAGTTGTGTGATATGATCTTGCTATTTCTATCGTACGAGTACAATTTTAATAATTAGCTTGAGATTTCTATCTCCGATAGGCAAGATATAAAAGTAATCACAAACATCTTCGTCTCATCGTTTGTGATTCCACAATATCTTTTTTTCGCTGCGTCGATTAAGACTATTGTGAGGTAATTGATAAAACTGAGATGTTCTTCGGGAATATAAGTTTGGTTTTATTGATTGGTTCATGTTCACCTTGATTTATCAAAAGACGGAACAAAACTCATAGGTTTATTCGTGGGAGACAGATTTATCTATCTTGTAGACTTTTCTGTGTGAGACAGATTTGTTTGCTAAAGTCTTCGACTTTGGGTCATAGCAACTCTTGGTTGTGGGTAAGATCAGCTAAGGGAATCAAGTACACCGTATCCTGCCAGGATCAGAGGCGTAGGAGCATAAATATACATTGGATCAATGTGAGATTGATTGGGGTTCAACTAAAGTCCAGACCGAAGTTAATTTGGAGCAGCCTAGTGTCTGTAGCGGCTTAATAAAGTATATGTTTAATCTGGACTAGGTCCCGAGGTTTTTTCTGCATTTGCGGTTTCCTCGTTAACAAAATTCTTGTGTCTGTGTTATTTCTTTTCCGCATTATATTTTTTTATATAATTGAAATAATACAGGCTGTGCATTGTTCAATTAATTAGAATATCCTACCTTATTGGTTGTTGATTTAAATTGATTGACATTTGGATATTGGTCTTTGGTACCATACAAGTTATATCTCTTTGATTGGACTCGGGAATCACATTTGCTTGAGTAACTCAAATTGAGAGATTGAGATAATAACTCCTTGAGTATTTTTTATTGATTGAGTCTAATTGATTCTCTAGAAAACAACTCGGAGTTGTCCATACAGATTGTTAATCGAAATATTGGGTTAGACCCCCACTTTTTCACATAGTGCAGCACAGCTTATTCTTCATACTTCTGATCTTAATTCTTATTTCAAGGCAGTCGTCACTACATTATTTAAGTATCTTGCACTTTTAACGATGTTTCTATGTTTGGAATTCGAATTGGAGTTGGTGAGGTATATAAGTACAAGCTGGAGTTCTTTTTGTTGAGTTTATGTACACTTAATATACAACATGGTGTTACGTTTACATGTGTAGTCAATATGCAACCTGTTGTTCTTCTATCTTTCGTGTTTATTGAATAATACAGTTGAAGTTCATCTTCAATGATGTTGTTTACTTCTTCAATAAGTGATTTATGGTGCATACCTGATTCTTTATCTTGTACTTTCATGTTTTCTATTGTGTCTGAGTGACTAATACAAGGTCCAACTGAGACCATGTTGTGACTACATCAAAATTTATATATTTACACACATAATATGCAATATATTATATGATATTATGCCATAAAATAATTTGATTTGAAATAAAATCTCTAGATAATTGGTATAAGAATATTGTCATGCACATTTGTTTTTGAAATCTTATTATAGAAACATGTTGTACACATTTATTTTTGAAATCTAAATTTGGTATGTTTCGATATATTAATAACTTATTAATTATTTATCTTTTTAATCAAAAAAAATAAATTACATATTTTTTGGTTGGTAACCTAGCGACAAGCTAGGCTCCAACTCCTTTTTAGATAAATTAATTTAATGAATCAATAAATCAATGACTCGTTAAATTGATAGAATTTAGCAGTTCTAAGACTATTAATTTATCGAAGTTTTACTGCACATTAACAATTATATCTAATTATAACTAATTTCTTCATAAAGGGAAGATATATTAAATTTAATTTTTTTAATGAATCGATATATCTAATTAGGAGTTGCTATTTAAAGAGGTGTTGGAGCCCAGCTTGTTGATAGGTTACTAACCATAAACTTTGTTTAATTGAACAATATTAATAATTTAGACCAATGAATCAATTATAATTTTAAATTTAATTTGATTTACATTTAAATAAAATTTATAACAACATCTTGTTCGAGTAGTATGTGTACTTTTTAACATCCCAATATGGGTTAATAAAAACTTCTTAAATATTGCGTAATGAGCTTCGTAATATTTTTTTTCTTCCATATTTTGTTATGACTAGATATCGTTATATTTTTTTTACCATGTTTTAGATTAAAATATGACTTAAATCAATTTAAGATACAAAGATAACAAAATGTTGGACACTTAGTTCTTCAACAACTTTTTCTTGTGAAAACTTAAAGTCGTTCCACTCGATTGGATTCAGCAGAAGGTTGAGACTTTGTGGGTGTAATTGATGATGCACATAGTGCATCACGGCTCATTCTTTATACTTACGATCTCAATTCTTATTTCAAGGCAGTTCTCACTGAGTTGTTGAAGTATCTTATGGTTTTAATGATGTTTCTGCATTTGGACTTCGAATTGGAGTTGGTGAGTTATATAAGTACAAGTTGGAGTTATCTTTGTGGAGTTAGTATGCACTTAGTATTCAATCTGGTGTTGTGTTTGCATGTGTAGTCAATATGCAACCTGTTGCTCTTCTATCTTTCGTGTTTATTGAATAATACAGTTAAAGTTCATCTTGAATGATGTTGTTTACTTTTTCAATATATAAGTGATTCATGGTGCATACTGATTCTTTATCTTGTACTTTCATGTTTATTATTGTGTCTGAGTGAAGGTCTAGCTGAGACCATGTTGTGACTACATCAAAATTTATATATTTACACACATTATATGCAATATATTATCTGATATTATGCCATAAAATAATTTAATTTGAAAATAAAATCTCTGGGTAGTTAGTATAAGAATATTGTCCTGCACATTGGTTTTTTAAATCTTATTGTAGAAAAATGTTGTACATATTTATTTTTGAAATCTAAATTTGGTATGTTTTGATATATTAATAACTTATTAATTTATCGATAAATTAACACCTCGTTAAATTGATAGAATTTAGCAGTTCCAAGACTATTAATTTAGGCAGTGACTAAATACAACCTAAATTTAACTTTTAAAAAAGTTTCCACTTATCTCTTAAAGGTGCTAAACACAATCCTAAAAAGTCAAACTATGCCGTATCCTTTTTCATCGTTTTAGGGTTTCCCCTGGAACATTAATACTGAGTAGAACTGCAGTATGATTAAAAATGTAAAAAATCTAAAGGGATTTCTGATCTACCGGTGTCCGACTCGTATCATGTGCATGTCGTGAACTAATTAGTTAGATTGGTATTATTTGTAATCAATCATATTAGTGGATCATGGAAACAGTTCAAGAAAATATTTGTCGATCATGAAATTGCGGAATCCTCCTGATCTTAGAACACATAAGAACTATCAACAGTAAGACCAACTTAATCAATTAATGTTCGAAGTTAGTTAATTGATCAGATCAAAACCACCGCATGATGGATTTTTATTTTTATCATTTTTACTATTTAAGAATAATGTATATTTTTTTTATAAGATCATAAGCACCAAGTGATATCAAACCAATCAACAATAACATCCACCCAATCAACATTGCAAATAGTATAATTATGCGATTTCAAAGTTTATTGAACCGGACACAATATGGGTTGTATATAAAAGAATTTTTAAAAGTAATTGAGGTTGTATTTAGCTAATTACAAATTTATTATGGTTGTATTTAGTTAGGATTGCAATTAGTTAAAGTGTGGGTTGCATTTAGTCACCGCCTTAATTTATCGAAGTTTTATTGTACATAAAAAAATTATATCTAATTAATTTCTTTAGAAAGGAAAGATATCTTCAAATTTTTTTTTTTTACAATGAATCAATTATAATGTTAAATTTAATTTGATTTGCATTTAAATAAAATTTATAACTGCGTCTTGATCGAGTAGTATGTGTAATTTTTAACATCCCAATACGGGTTATTAAAAATTTCTTAAAGATTGCGTAGTGAGCTTCGTAATATATTTTTTTCCCATATTTAGTTATGACTAGATATCGTTATATTTTCTTACCATGTTTTAGATTGAAATATGACTTAAATTAATTGAAGATACAAAGATAACTATTGTGTAAGGGAATCAAGGTCATCCAATATGGAGGTTTTATTAACACATTTTTCTTGTGACATAAAAAAAAAAGGAAAAACAAAAAAACATCTTTTTACCTAAAATTTATCTCTAGTCCCCAAGGTATTATTTAACACTCTTTGTTTATATTTAGAGACAAAATGAAGATGTGGATTTAAAACCCAAAATCATGAGAGCATATGTTTAGGCTCATCATTTGGAGAGAAGTGAGATGCCAGTTTTAGGTAGTTTTTTTAGATGGTTTATCGAGAGTTTTTGTTTTTATTACAATTGGTTCTACATGATCCGCCAAAAACAACTACTCAAGAACCGCATTATTCCAAAGAAACCCATAAAATAAAAATATTGAACCATTTTCAAGAAGTTCCAAAGATACCTATAAAATGAAAATATTGGATAATTTCCTGCAGAACTTAAAGATTTTCTCAGTGAGATCCATGAATATGTTTTGCTCACTAGCCAGGGAAGGAATCGTAGGCCACATTGTCATATCTTCTTTTTCTTGGCACGGAATGAAAACATGAAGTGAAATAACATCTTCTTTTATAATTTATGGCCAAAATTTAATAACAAACAAATCCACAAAGTAATCTGATATCACATGCTCAACATTCCAAAACAACAATGTTGATCCTTCCCTAACAAAGATAAGACGTCATATTCTTCCATACAAGTTATCCCTCCATACAAGTTATCCTTCCATACAAGTTATCGAATCATCTGTCAGAAGATTAATTGCTAAAAAAATCAAAGGAAAAGGTGGTCTTGGTATATAGAGAACTAAGCAAGTCAACTAGGCGTTGCTAAGCCTAAAGAAATGGTGGTGGCATTTTGGTTTGGAGAAAGATGCATTGTGGAGGAAGATTGCAGTTGAGAAATTCGGCGAAACCTTTTACCGGTTGGGAAACTCTCAAACCCAAAGGACCAAAATGTGGTAGCTTGTGGTTTAATATCTATAAAGAGCTTGAAGATTTCAACAAAAATATTAGATTCAAGATTGGTGCGGGCAAAGAAACTAGATTTTGGGAAGATGCTTGGCTTGGCGAATGAAGATTATGTGATATGTTTCCATTGGCATATGAAGCTTCAAGGACCAAGAAGTTTGTGGTGGCTAATATGTATGAAGTCAATGAAGATGGTATATGGTGGAGATTTATGTCTAGACAAAGATACTCTCAAACTATTTCAAGTGAAGTTTTAAATATATCAAATCTTCTTTCCTCCATCTCTATTCAAGAAGGTGTTTTGGATAGCCGAATTTGGGTAGGAAATGATTATGGTCAATATATGGTTAAGGATGGTATTAGAATGAAGACGATCAAGATGAGCTAAATTTTCCAATCGATACTGTGTAGAGTCGTGATTATCCTTGTAAACTTAATTTTTTCCTTTTGCTTCTTTTCTCATGATAAGATAATGACGTCGGATAAGCTCTTAAGAAGGGTATGGATGTTTCTAGTTTATGTTGTTTTTGCGACGAAAACGATAAAACTAGCTCGCATTTGTTCTATGAATGTTGGAGGACCTGGAGAATTTGGGATTACTTTGTTGAAGGATGCCGTTTTCGTTGGACTTATAACTCAAATATCACCACAAATGTGAAGTCTAGGAAGTTTAATTGGGGAGACAAAAGACTTAGTCGAATATGGAATAACATCTCGGTCGCAATATAGTGGTGCATATGGAGAGAGCGAAATGCAAGAGTCTTTGAAAACAAAAATAAAAATTTGGTTAACCTCATTAGAAATGTTAAACTACAAGCGTTCTTTTGGGCCGAATCGAACACAAAAATGTTAGGTCTAACGTAAAATATGGTAATAGCTTTATGGGACTCTTTATTTCGGCCTTCTTGAGCTTGTTATTTGTTTTCTTATCTTGCCGAATTTACCTTCGCTCTTCTTTTTTGTTTCCATTTGTATTCATTTGGTTGAGTTACTCCTCTTAAGTACCTTTTCTTTTCAATGAATTTCCTCTTTGATTAATAAAAAAAAAGATTAATTAGCCAAAGATAAAACCATTTTCACGAAGCAGTGCCGGTGGGTCTCAAACCAAATGACATGCGATCCAGTAAAATAAAAGTTTTGTGAGAGGAGATTTTGGAGTTGTTCATGGGGACCGATCATTAAGAATTTTTGTTTCATTAGAGCATCTCCAACAGTGGGTGTAAAAAATCCTACGTGGAAGTCTAATTAAGACTTTTATTTAGGAGATTATACACATATAGTAAATGTGGGACTCCATGGTTAAAAACTATCTCCAATAGTGAAAGGTTTAATCTTTAGAATATTTTATAGGTTAAAATCTTAACCGTTTATCTTTACTTTAATTAATTTCTAAAAAAATAAAATAATTGAAAATATGACGTGGAGGTGCAAGTGAAGGTGTAAATAAGACTTTCTTTAACACTTTCATATTTATTTTCACATTCCTGCTAGTTTGTAGGATCCAACCATTGGAGATAGATTTATGTTAATTGGGGGTCTAAAATCCTACGTGTCATGAAAATAAAAAAACTTGACCCTCTATTGGAGATGCTCTTAGTACAAATTTCCTTCTTTTAGTTGAGAAAAAACAACAATAACAATTATTAGTGCAGAATAAATTAAGTAAAATCTTCAATACATGCATAAAACATTGTTTGAAGCCATAACCGTTCTATAACGGAAATTCAAACTTGCACTAGATCCCACAAAAACAGACTCAAAGCTTGTCCTATATTTTTTACCCTTTCTATCATGAATAAAAAAAGAAGGATCCACGGTAAAACTAATATCAGACAAAACAGAAATATCCTGGGATAAAAGAGAGGGATAGGAAGAGGACTGAGAAGAACTATTAACTGAAGAAAAACTATGTTCCTTAATAGTTAAAACAACAACAGATGGAAAAATAGGCATCATAGGGAGAGAGGCTAAACTTGAACCTTTAACATTTCCAACCGGCTAGAGACTGAAAGAGAAAGCATAAGACTGCGCAGCAGAAGCAGAGACTCCAGATCCTTTTGCACCAGATCCTTCCCCTTTTTCAGTAGAAGAAACAACCTTTGACAGAGACACATGAGTTGCATTAGAAAAGGGTGCATGCAAAGCTCTAACAAAAACTCTGTACTAAATCTCTTTACACTTGACTTCATCATGATATAACACAAAGCATTTGGTACAAGCATGAAATGGTAACTTTGGGTAAAAAGCATACATAGTATAAGTTCTACTAGAGGTATTATACACTACTTTCTTAGCCATATGGGTTTTTAAAGGCACCATGACTTTAGCTTCATAAAAAATACCCATGGAAGTATCCACAACTTCAACTTTACCAAACTATTCTAAGATTTCACTTGATTTTCCTTTGTTAATGAGTGAAGTTGGGATAGTAACTTGCACTGGCATAAGAGTTTTATCCCAAACCAAATCAAAAACAAACTCTAGTTCACCTAAAGATTGAACATCAAAAAGTTGTCCAAACAACAAAGAAGGCCTAGCTTCTAAAGCCAAATCAAGATCAGACTTTTTCTTGAACAAAATCACAAAGAGGTTTAAAAACCCCTCCATCCCTTGAATGAAAGGCTTTGCAAGCTTGAAATCAGCTGACTTGATAGTCCACACTCTATTCAAATGGTGCTTAACAGAAGTTTTGTGATAGTTACGATACTGATCACACATAAGTCACGCTAGCCTAAAAGGGAATTCCTCCACATCTTCATCTAAATCTAAGACTCTTACATGATCTTCAGGCAATGCCATAAAAACTCGGGATTGAGGTAAACACAACTTAAGAATGAAAAGAAAGTAGAAAGATTTCCAGATAAACAAAGATAGCAATAAGCTCTAAGGGCTATGAGCAGCTTAATATATGAAGCAAGATATAAGAGTAAAGAACCAAAGAGAGACAGTGACTCAGAAACTAAAGTTCTCTTAAAGAACGCTGAACTCAGAAACCCAAGAGCCAAAAATTCACTCCACAAACAAACATATCATCATATGAAACCAATCAAAACAGTGTAGTCTAGAGAACAAGGATGACAAGTGTTACATAAGGTCTGATCATTACTTCCCTCAAGAGATTTAGAAATTACTAAGATAATAAAAAATAATTAAGAAATCCAATTCTTAATTCTGCATTATAGTTCTCCAATATTAAACTTGCAATACATAATTTGGAAATATATAAAAATGATAAAACTGTAGACATGCTCTTAGAATTCTTCAGCTAGTTAACTTGAATCAAGGGAAAACCCTATAAAGGTTACACAATATGTAATCATAAACCTAAAATTATATTTATGTAATATCCAACTTCAGAAACCAGACCAGAATCTCGTCTAAGTTCAAAGAGATATAATAGAAACATCATAATCAAATCCCTACAGACGTAGGATCTCATAATGCTAAAAAAACATAGCCATGAATTATCTTGAGACAGATCAAACCAAAACCAATAAAGCAATCTTGAAAGAATAAAAACCATACCCGGAAGAAACCTCTATAAACCCATCAATATATTATCACTCTTGTTAATCTCATGATGGTGAAAATCTGAATCCTATGTTGTCGCATTCCTCAGTCCATAACCTAATCAGAAAAAGAAAAAATAAAGGTTAGAGAAAAGATGACAAACAGATTAATAAATAAATAGAAGCTTAAATCAAATCAAGACAATCAGATTCAAAACAGAAAGTTATAAGAAAGAGATCAAATTGACGAATCGAAAAGACTAGACCAACTTAAAACTAGGGTTTTGAAAAATCAGAAAGAAAACACGAATTTAGGAGAGATGTTGAGACAATTAGATCATTAAAAAGCTAAGATGTAGATCAGCTGATAAAAAATGCAAAGAATGGGAAGGAATTTTGATGAAAGGGGAAGAATTGATCGAAGAAAGAAGATGGAAATATACGGATGGACTAAGTCAATGTCGCCCGACCAATCGCCAGAGATGAAGGTCAAACCTTCTTCCAACCAAGATGACACCTCCCTATTTCCGATGGAGGATTTACTGTTGTTAATCCGCTTTCGGCATGTTTAAGTATCCCGAATCGTCCAAATAATTCTGTTGTCCCATGTTTCGGCTATTCTCTTCAAATTTGACAATTCTGTTGTCCCCTGTATGGAAATCATGACTATATATTTATTTATTTTTGACTCAGTAAGGGCTAATTTTATTGAGAGAACCACTCCATCACTAAGGAAGTAATGAAGATTGTCTAAAAGAATACAAACCACAACTTAAAAGTAGTTGTCACCATAACGAAAACAAATTCAAGAAAAATCAAAACAGGTAGTAGCCAAAAGTACCTAATGAACTATAGCTTCCAAATTTTGTAACACCATGTTCAAAGTGATTCCCTCAAAAATGTTTGTTACTACACACCAATTGTATATGAAAGTCTTGACACTGTCGTTCAAATTCCCCATTTAGCTATACTTACCATTGAACACTCTCTCATTTCTCTCTAACCAAACAGCCCACCAAATTGCAAATGGGATTATGTCCCAAATTTTACTTCTCAAATGTAGATTTCTTCCCTTCTTTTTCCTACCGTTTCCTAAAACACCCATTGTAGACCGTAGCCTTCCAAAAAATAGTTCCATAACTCTCTTGTTTTTTCACAATGCAGAAACAGATGGTTATTTGTTTCAGCACTCTTCTTACGCAATAAGCATCCATTTACATTAAAAGAGTTCCTTACACAGTCCATTGTTGGTGCAGCATTATAACAAAGAGACCAAACACAAAATTTTACCTTTTGTGGTATTTTTGGATTCCAAACACACTTGTATGGAAAAATCAGCAAACCATCCTCCTCCAAAGATTTATAGCACTCCTTAAATGAGAAATTATGACTATATATATGTTCAGAATATGTTTTTCATTAATACAAACTGCCTTTTTCTCGTCAAGAAAAAACAACAAAAGAACAAAATACACATCTTCTGCACACGCATTCAACACAACCAGATCAAAGCCATAGCCATTTCTTTCTCTAAGTGAAATTCAAGCTGGCTATTGTTCATCAACAAATTCTACTTCAAACTTGCTTTCAGAGACGTGCTGAAAGTAGGATTCGTTGTAACATAGCCTCCATCCATAACAAGATTAAGCCCACTGACATATTTAGACTCATCACTACTTAAATACACAGCTGCCTCAGCGATGTCCTCTGTTGTTATAAATGTTCCCTTCAACACTGCCGATTCATAAATTGCTGCCTCCAACGTACTTGCCTCCATTTTGACGGCATTAGTCAGCAAAGGGGTTGCAAGCGCAAATGGAGAAATGCAATTAACTCTAATTCCATATTGGCCTAGTTCCACGCACAAGTTCTTAGTTAAGCCTACAATGGCATGTTTTGATGTGGTGTAAGCATTTGGAGTCTCACCAGCTATTATGGATGCCACACTAGAAGAGAATAATATGCAACCCTTCTTGGCCGGAATCATGACTCTAGCCGCATGTTTAGCGCCCAAGAACGAACCTAGTACATTCACATCTATGACTCTCTTGAATTCTTCAAGATCAGTATCTACTGTTGACCTACCAAATGTGCCAACTACTCCGGCGTTGTTGTACATTATGTCAAGCTTACCATGCTTCTCGATGGCGCTATCAACGAGATTTTCTAGATCAGCTTCTTTTGTAACATCACAATGGATGTAAGACATGGCCTGACCTTTGGGATCTACATCTTTACAGATGGATTGCCCAAGATCGTCTTGAATGTCTGCAATTACAACTTTGGCTCCATACCGGACAAACAATCTGGCCGTGCTTTCACCAATCCCACTAGCTCCACCAGTAATGATGGCTACTTTGTCATGTAACCTGCAAAAGTGAGTGAAGTCGGTCATTAATTTCCATTTGTTGCAGAAAATTAATCATATAACTCATAAACTTTGAATCAATATAAACCAAAATGAGAACATCTGCAACTTCAGTGTAGGATTTCAAAAGTCTTTAATCGGGTTAGCATATGCCGTCAATACATTTACTCCTAATATTTAAGCTTACTACCTGTTGCCAATGGGAGCTGCAGACAACAAGGTACCATGAGAAGTACTCATTTTGTACTTCGAAGAAGAATGGTTATGGAACTAATATGAGACGCCTCTTACCTTGATATAGTGCTGTACACCAGGTGTTTTACCCGTACCGTCACGGCATTGATTTAAATGGTAACCGACGTTTTTCTGTTTTTTTTACCCGTTATCTACAGGTGACCGACTTCTTTGGATTATACGTTGATGTTGATATTTGTTTCACTATTTTCTACCAAGATAGGCCCATGTTTGTGTATGTTTGGTGGTAATCATGGGGTTGGCATTAATCACGTTTCTGTTTCGAAATATGTTGTGGGACTCCTTTGATAACTCATAGTTATGACAATTTGGTTTTTCTAGAGGCAAACTTTCAAAATTGTCATAGGCGTAAGTCGGATTCCGGATACTTTCTCTGTTTCCCAAGTTGGTCTGGCCAGCCTGTGAATTCGTCTAAATCTAGTGTTGTTTTCTTTTCAAATCTTCCAAAAAAAGACTTGCTAAAGGCCTTGGTAGAAGCTCATAGATGAAATTTAGCTCACTCCTAAAAGATATGTGGGGGTTATTATCTGGTGAGACAGACTTAAAAGTAAAAATTTCACTCGTTTATTATTATTAAGACAACTAATAGTCTCAGTGACCGGAAGAATCAGGCTTTCAATTTTGCAAGTAAGATTGTTCTTAACAAATCCGTGTTAGATCCTTCTTTAAACCATCTTATGTGTACTTTAAAGATTCCAAAATTTATCTTGCATATGATTCATCATTGAAGGAGGAATTTTCTTTAGCAAAAAAGAGATGATACAATAGTTACATGGTATAAATTGGGATACAATTTGCTAGTCTAACTGAGCAAGGTAAATCGACATATTTGATAAGCCATGTGGATGGGCAAACCTAGTTTTGGGCGGTGTTAATCATAGAATATTGAGCCGATCGTTGCACATTGAGAAGGTCGTCATAATATTGTAAGACAACGGCTATTTTTCAATAGCAAAAAAAACGGCCACTCATATTGTAAACAACACGCTCATTTAACTTCTCTACCCACACCATTCAATCTTCTATGCAAGTTTTCTCCATTAAAAATCCTTCTAATTTTTTTAAGTTCAACCTCTCTAAATTTTTTGTCCACTAAAAATTCTTCAAATTCTTATTCAACTTCTCTAAAATGATTCACAATAGAAATATCTCAATCTCAAGATATTGAGAGACAATGAAATAGAAAACCACCTAAGAATAATCCCAGTCATCCTATACCGACAGCACAATCAAGTTCATATGAAGAGAACAATCCCAATGTACATTTCGGTCCAGAATTAGCCATAGCTTAAGGTCATCGGTCCAAAAAAGTTGAGCAAGATATGGTACGAAGTTACCAAAGTTTATGCAGAGGTACATCATGGTGCTAAAATTATTGTCATGAATTTCCTTGGCTTAGTATGTACCATATTGATGCGAAAATACATCAGAAAAGATATTGGTAGTATACCACATACACGTTTCATTTTGAAAAACTTTGAAATAGGTATGTCAAATATCTTTTTGATTTATAGTTTTCATGCAATCAATACGAAGATGCAAAAAAAAATTAATTTTTTTTTTGAAGAATGAATTTTATTAGAGAAAATTAAATTACAACTTGTCGTGGGTATGTGGTACCCACAGAGTCTTGAAATAAAATGTGACTGATAAAAGATGGGATTTCCTGGTCCCAAATTTTGGTTGAGTAGTTTCCTGCTTGTCTTCCATCTGCTGCATGGTTTGCTAATCCGTCCGCTGCTTGATTGCCTTCCATGTAGTTGTGTTGTATGGCGACTTGCGGGATTTTGCTAAGCCTACTTTTTATTTCTTCAATCATTCCCGCTATGTGCCAAGGTGGTATAGTGGTTGATGTGATGAAACGCATGAGGTTCTCCGAGTCTGTTTCAAATAGAATTCTAGACCATTGTATCTTTGTTGCTGTTCTTGAGGCCAAGAGTAATGCCCAGGTTTCTACAGTTAGGGCAGTAGTGATTCCCAGTGGTTGAGCCATTGCAATTATCGTTCGTGCATTTGAGTCTCTACAGACGAATCCTGCCCCTGCAAATCCCGGGTGGGCTCTGGCTGTTCCATCTGTGTTAATATTTATCCAGTTGATGTTCGGAATGGACTAGCCTACCGATATTGATGTTGTCCTTCTATCCGTTGTTGGGTGGTTGAATGTTGGTGTTTCTCCTGGTACGATTGGTGGTGAAGCGTGCAGTGCTCCGAAATATTTTTGTTGTAATTTTTTTGCCCAGGCTAGGATTTCTTCCGAAGTTGTCTATTTTTGTTGGTAAACTAGATCATTTCTGGATAACCATAGGGTCCATAATAGAAAACAGAAGGAGGAGGTTGTAGTTATTGATGTTGATTGTTGCAGGATTTGAGATATGGTTGTTTGTGGGGTTAAGGTGAAGGTCGGGTTGGGGTTGGAGTTTGGTGTATTTATAAGTTGATTGAATAAGTTGTTCCAGGAAGTAGTTGCTGTTGGGCAATGAATTAAAAGGTGGCTTGCTAATTCCGTATCAGTGTTGCATCTTGGACATATGTCTGAGTTGGTCAAATGGATTCAATGTAATAGAGAGAAGGTTGGTAATCCTTCATTGATGGCTTTCCACAAGAAAAGCCGAATTTTTGGTGGACATGGTAAGGTCCACAAGAATTTGGTATGTGGTAGAGGTGTGTGTGTTGGTTGACCGTGGGTTAGACATTTGTATCCCGAAGAAGTAGTGTATTTTCCAGTTTTTGAGTGTGGACAGATAATTTTATCTGGGGTGTTATTTTGAGGAAGGTGGATGTTGATGATTTTTTGAATTATTGGATTGGGAAGGTGTTCAGTTTTTCATGATTCCAGGAGTGTGAGATTGGGTCGATGATATCTGTTACCATTTGGATTGGGTAGTAATGTGTTGTATCTAGATTTGGAGAGTGTAGAATCTAGTTAGCTTCTATTGGTGTTGATAACCCATTTCCAATTTGATGGAAAATTAAATTTTGCATGGTAGGGATAATTGATGCGAGTTGTCTCCATTGAGGGATGGCAGAGGATGGAATGGGGATACTTCCTTGTAGAATTGGTTGTTCATTAAAGTATTTTGCACTGAATAGACTTCCGCATATAGAGTTAGGTTGTTCATGCAGGTTCCAAATTCTTTTCATGAGAAGGGATTTATTATGATCAGCGCTTTTCCTTATTCTTAATCCTCCTTCGGTTATTAGTTTTGTTGTTTTATCCCATCCTATGGGGTGTAGTTTTTTGGTTGTTGAGTCATGTCCCCATAAAAAATTCCTTGTTATACGATCTATTTGTTTGTGTATATTTATGGGTAGGTTTTGTGTTTGCATAATGTGATTTGAGGTTGGGGTTAGGGAGGTTTTGATGAGAACGAGTCTTCCTGCTGGCGTTAGGCATTTTGTCATCCATCCTTTTGCTTTTCTGGCTAGTCTTTGTAGAAGGGGAGCGAAAGTTTGATTTGATGTTCTTACCTATCTAAACTGTATGCATAGATAGGTTGGAGGTTTTGAGGAGGTTGGCATATTAAAGCATTGTTGAAGATCATTTATTTTGATTGGGTCTAAATTAGGGTGGTGGATGATTACTGATTTGGTAGTATTAATTACTTTCCATGCTGAAGAACTATAATCTTGGAGGAGGGTTTTAAGGTGATGGTTACTCTGATCCGAAGCTTTATACGTGATCAGAAGATCATCCGCATACATTAGATGAATTATGGGAGGTGCTTTTTGTGAAATGTTAAGTCCTGGAACTAATTTTTGGTTTTGAAGGTTTCCCGGGTTTGTAGAGAGTATTTCAGCACATATGATAAAAATATAGGATGAAAGTGGATCTCCTTGCCTAATACCTCTACTTGGTGAGATGTATCCATGGGGGGTACCATTTATTTTGATGGAGTAAGTGACTGTTGTGATGCATAGCATAATGTAATCTATAAAGGTATATGGGAATCCAAGTTTTGTAAATGAAGTTTTGATAAAACCCCAATCTAGGATGTCATAGGCTTTTTGGATGTCTAATTTTAGAGCTATTTTTGGATCTTTGGTGGGTTTTGATGTTTTGATATTATGAAAGAGTTCCCCAGCAATCACAATATTATCGTGAATTGATCTTTGAGGGACAAAAGCGCTCTGGAAGGGGCTTATTAGGAAGGGGAGAATGGGTCTAATTCGGTTGACTAATATTTTTGAGATGATTTTATATGTGACGTTACAGAGTCCTATCGGTCTGTATTGTGAAGGTTTTGAGGGGTGTTCAACTTTAGGTATTAGTGTTATGTTTGTGTGATTCATGAGCGGGTGCATATTAAGATTGTTAAAGAAAGCTTTAACCATTGCTATTAATTGAGGGTGGGTTGTTTCCCAGAAAACCTTAAAAAACTTACTTGTATATCCATCCGGCCCCGGGGCACTTTCAGAATTTATGGAGAAGAGTGCTTGCTTGATCTCTTCTGTAGTTAATTCCTTCGTAAGTTGGTATGATTGTCTAGGAGTCAATCTTGGTCTGATGTTTGAAAAAAGATCTTCATTTATTTCTGTAGGAGGGGCCGTATATTGCTGAGAAAAGTGATCCAGAATGAGTTGAACAACATCTTCTTTTTTGCTAATCCAGTTGTTTTGTATGTCTTGTAATTGTTGTATATTGTTGCACGCTCTGTGGATGGTAGCTTTAGTATGGAAAAAGGTTGTGTTGAGGTCTCCTTATTGTAGC
Organism: Papaver bracteatum; assembly: GCA_023529315.1. Lineage (NCBI taxonomy): Eukaryota > Viridiplantae > Streptophyta > Magnoliopsida > Ranunculales > Papaveraceae > Papaver > Papaver bracteatum. Next base: position 42,859 of record JAJJWX010004844.1, read on the forward strand.
CATTGAATTCTAGATCTTTGTTGCAGTATGTCGCATGACATTGTAGTAGTTCTATATGGTCCATTTGTAGTTGTTTTTCTTGATGTAGCCAATATTCCAGATCGGAGCCCGTTTGGGTTGCACATTGATATTGAGCTTGTTTTATGCTGGCTGTCGATTTCTTGATCATAGTTGGTAGGTGACCAAAAGTTACTTTGTTCCATTCCAGTAGAGTTTGTCCTGTTGTTATGAGTTTGAGTTGGAGATCGAGAGTAGGTTCATTATCTTGTTGTTTCTCCCATGCCGATTCAACTACTTGCCTGAGTTGGGGGTGAGAGAGCCATAGGTGCTCAAATTTGTAATTTTTTGTTCCCTTCCAATCCATTGCTTTCTCTTGTAATAGTATTGGTGCGTGATCCGACGCTATTATTGGAAGATGAGTAACCGCTACATGTGGATTTGTTGTTCTCCAATGTTGGGTTGCTAGAGCTCTATCTAATCTTTCTAGAATGTTTTCTTGCCCCGTTTGGTTGTTTGTCCAGGTGTAGGGGTCTCCTCGGAATCCCAAATCAATAAAACCCATCTGGTCCATCAGATTGAGTAGAGGTTGAGTTTGAGCATATGTTACTTGTCTGCCTCCTTTTTTTTCCTGATTGATCTAGGACGTCATTTAAATCTCCTAGTAAAAGCCAAGGTATGGATGGATTGATGTTGTTAAAGATTGTTGGAAATTCTTGCCAAAACATTTTCCTTGTATCGGGGTACGGTGGGCCATAGATACCCGTACAATACCATGGTTGGTTTGGGTGTGGTGGTGTAACTTTTGTATGGATGTAGTTTTGAGAGTGAAAAATTATTTGGATATTTAGGTTGTCTTTCCACATTAAGCACAATCCGCCTTGTCTTCCTATTTTTGGTACAGTGAAGTAATTATTGAATTGCAGGGTTTGTGATAATCTTCTCATGTGTTTCTCGTTAGCTAAAGTTTCGGAGAGAAATAGTATGCTAGGTTTGTGTAGGGAAACCAGCCCTTTTAAATGTTGAATAGATGATGGGAGGTTAATTCCTTGACAATTCCAAGCTAGAATAGTCATTGTGAATTTATGGTTACTAGATTTAAACGGGCTTCGCTAAAGGAGGGAAGAGTGGGAACCGGAGGGAGGAGAAAAAATGGAATACTAAGAGGGCATTTAAAGGGCTATCTATTAATAAATCCAAAGTGAAAATAACAAGATCTGGAGAGAAATTATTAAAGTGAAAATAAATTAAGGTTGTTGGAGTACCGCACTTGAGACGAAAGGGAGACCAAAGACGTTGAATTTCAGTATGGGTAACTTAAAATAAGATGAACGATAAAACACGAAAAACTACTAAACTAAAAAGGCTTGGCCGAACTGTTACGGAATAGGAAAAGCGTATCGATTTTTTTTTTTTCTCGAATAATTCCTTTGCAAAAAATGCCTGGATAACAAGTTCCTGAGTTGGGTCCATTTAATAGAACATTCAGAGATAAGGAATGGGAAGTAAAAAAAAAATTAATGTTGGAACATGAATAATATCATTGGATTTGTACTTCCTTTTTAGGATATCTTGCGGTTTTGGAGACGGTGTTTCATTTGACCAACAAAATTGATTCGTGGAAAGCGGATATAAAGATGAACTTCGGTTGAACTTTGCGATAACAACATAGCGGAAACACATAAACTTAAGAGGTGATGGAATTCCTAATTCCAGTTTAGAGGAATTTGTAGACCACAAGTTACACAATAATGACCTTGGTTCGAACACATTTGACACGATGAACACATATGACATAGAGTCTTCAATGAGTCTAGTTGCTTCCGGATACCACTAGATGCGTAACCTAACCCGATAAAAAAAGATGGGTTTGGGTCTGCGTCCTAATTCAATGGACCCGGAACATGACCCGATTAAAAATCTAAATATCCCCCAGGTTCGGGTACACGTTAACTCTTTGAAAATCAGCTATACAATTTTTGATAAATGTATTTTAACTTCTTCATATTGGTTTGAATCTAATAATTTTCATATGAGATTATTTTTATATCTATATCATTTGTTCTAGTTAAAAAATTTACCTAAGAAAGAAAAGGAAAAACGGGAAAAAATCCGAGCAAAACTAGACGAAATTTTAAAATTTTAAAATTTTAAATAAAAATAATAATAAATGTTACATATCCGTGTACTCGATACCTAATGGGTAATACCCATTAGGACCCGAAAGCTTGGAGGTTCTCAAAGGTTTTATCCATCAGACGCCAATATTGTTAACATGTCCACGCTTAGGCTCATATACCAGACTCGATTCTTCCCAGCCCTGTCCGGTTTCGGGTAATTGTGTACCCATTGGCAGCCTTTATATGACCCTCCAAAAAGGATACAAAAATTGCCGAGGTATTCATTTTATGGTTGCTTTGTTCATGTTTTTCCCCAACTCAATCACGGGTGCTCAAGTAAAATGGCTAGGGGCGTTGCGAGATATTGAAGTTGCTGTCACTTATGATTGGGAGTCCGCTATCTTTGCCAAGTTGTACATTTATATCAGTATCGCATCGAGGGTATGCAGGTGTCCTTGAGGTAAATATGACAAATACATCTCATTTGGTTTTATATTAGTTAAAAAAATTAGCAACTGACTAGTTGTATGATGTCTACTTTCATCTATAATGGTATAAAATTATTGATATTGGTGTACCAAAACTTTTTCTATACAAAAATATATTTCCCAGTTGTAGTAAAGTCCGAAGGCGGTAATTGGATAAAAATCAAAACACTGTAAAGGTAAATAATATGTAATCGTAGAGATACCAACACATTATTAGGAACAAATATATTGTTGTTTGGATGCCTTATGAGGATTTTGGGGAAATAAGACGTGATATTTCCTAAAAGATCAAAGAATTTTCACTCTAACGCATTATGCTCTATAGTCCTGTCAGGGGTGTGGGTGTTTTTTATTTTGGGTAAAAATGTGCTAGACATTTAGTTGGTATAGTCGAAAGCCACAAAATTCTAGATCTATAGCCACCGTCCTTGGAACGGAATACACAAGACTATAGATAAAATGAAGGAAAAGGTATGCGACATTATTCAATACTTGTGACGAAGACCAATACAACAAATAGTTCAAGTCGATTGTAAAGCCCATAATCGCTCGAGAAGTTTTACACATTTAAGGGATGGATTTTTCAGCAATGGGTATTGTGTTACTGAAAATTCCTTCTCCAACACATCCACCACCATTTATTTCATCTTTGACCACGTATTCTTCGGCGGGAGCTTCTTCTTCATTGACGCCTTCAAAAGAACCTTCTACACCTTTTTTTTCTTCCATCGGCTGGGTCTGATTATTCAGAATTGAGATGGGAGCTAGACTGTTTTAATCTCACGAGAGATGACTAGGTACTTCCGATTGTATCACAAGGTCTCAACTCAACCCTCCTGGCCGGCCGTGAACAATTGGTAGAAAAATCGAATCAAGTGGAATTAAGAGATTTGGAAATTATATATCTACCAACAAGATATGCGCAAAATGAGAGAGACCATGAACTTTAGTTCTAATTTTTCAATTCACGTTGGAACTCCACCACCCCAGGATATGGTAGAATCATAATCCAACATTATGCAGAGGAATGGCTACCATCCAGTGCAACAACTATCTCCATATCGTCAACCCAATCAACAAAATCCTCTAGGTTATCAAGATTATAGAATACCATTACACTTTGAGTGTTTTCCATCTCAAGGATTACATCAATAGTTTGGATATCCATGTGAATGATCGCAAGATGCAGAATCTCAAACTGCAGGATCGTATGTATGTGATGTAGGGGACACGTATTACAGTAACTGGAGTTGGGCTGCCTATTTATAAATATGCTTATGTAAAAATGAAGCTTGATTTAATATATATAATTGAAATTGAGATCAAGTCTGTTTATATAAATAGACAAATAGTTGTATCTAATTAGAAGTAATTTCTTTATAGAGGAAAGTAATATTAAATATAATTTACACTTTAGTTGCTGGTGTGGTATGTGTACATTTTAACTTCCCATACGGGTTATCTTCGTTATAAAATATTGTTCCATATTTAGCTATGACTAGATATCGCTATATTTTCTTACCAATTTTTATATTGAAATATTATTTAAATTAATTTAAAATACAAATTTAATTAGACTATAATTGTTAGATGGAGGTTATATTAACACTTTTTGTTTTGTGGGTCGTCACTAAATAACAAAAAAAAAAAAAAAAAAACTTTTTACCCAAAGTTCATATCCAGACCCTAACGTCTTATTTAACACTTTTTATTTAAATTTAGAAATAAAATGATGATGTGGACTTAAGACCAAAATCATGATATCATATGTTTAGGCTTATCATTTGGAGAGATGTAAGATGCCGGTTTTTAGGTTGTTGTTTTTTGGATGATTTATTGAGAGTTTTTGATTAACTTTAGTTCTATATCAACTGCCAAGAAAACTACTCTCAAACCCCATTATTCCAAAAATATCCATAAATAGAAAATATCCAGGAAATTGTGGGTCCCAAACAAAGTGCCATGAGACCCAGTAAAAAATGTTTTTGTGAAGGGGGTTTTGGAGTTGTTCGTAGTGGGGACCGTTCATTAAGATTTTTTGTTTGATTACTACGTATTTCCTTCTTTTATATGAGAGCATCTCCAATGGTAACTTGGTGTGCGTACTCTGTGTAACCATTTCTTTATGGACTAGTGTCTACCCCGTGCGTTGCACGGGGTTAAGTTACATACAGTATTTCCAAGAAAGGAAGAGTCCAAATCATGTTGGCCAGTTTTTGTGAAACTGCGTGTACCATTTCTAGTGCTTGTCTACTTAATGGTAGTTGGTATGGGCTTAAGTTCATGATTCCAGAGAATTACACTATCGGAGGTAAATATGTGCTATTCTCTGTTAATTTAATAACACCTTCTTAGCTAAAATCACACAAAAGAGCGATGACAATTTTTACGTTGGAGGAACCGTACTTGTGAAAGTAATATAAGATTTGTATCTGTGAAAGCTGTAAAAAAACATGATTCACATTCATTATGACTAATTATATGTAATACCATTGTAAATTTGTAATGTATTAACCATATAGGTAAATTTGTGAATTCTTAATGCACTGAGTTCACGCATATTTCCTGTAGATTTCCTGGTATACATGTATTGCATTTTAAAGACACCATACAATGAAACATGGAAAGACTGCAGAAACTATAACAAACAAACAGGGAAATGCCACCAAGATCCTAGTAAGTAATATCACATTATTTCTGCTAATAACGAATTTCATTACTGCAAATGTGAAAATTCCAAGCGAGGAGAAACCTATAATTAAGAATACAAAAGAATTGTATCTCAGGTTTGTTTCAATAAAAGGACGCAGTCGACTTGTAAATTTCCGTGAGCACCTGGCATAAATTGGCATACTTAAGTTGCAGATCTTCCAGATCTTGTTATAATTAGCTTAAAGAGAATTACATACCTCAATCTCCAATACTAATTTGTGATATTCAATGGTTGTAGGATCCCCAACAAAAATAAAATGCAATTTTGAGAAAAATCAAGAAAGAATCCACCGAATTAGCTAGCGTATTGTGTTGATGTGGCCATATTTTGATCTTGCCATATTTTTTTCTCAAGGAAGAGATTGGTAACCTATAATAACAGTGTCACTGAAATATCCCTCTTCATACTCATACATTCATTGAAAATATATAAAATGAGAATCAATGGGAAAAAAATGTCTTGTGATTTTGGCAAGGGTATCACCATTGTAATCCAAAATTCATCACCTTATGATGGCATCCTGAAAAAGTGGTAAAGCAAGTGTACATTACTCGAAATACAAAACATGGATGCAGAAACTCTCGAACTTTCGTAGATAGCAAGTACACCCTAAATATGGTGGTACGGTCATGGCTCACGGGTAAGTAAGGGAAGTGAGGAAAATTTCAAAAAGAATTTCAATAACCTTTTAGGAGTCATAGTTTTGGGGAACCACATAAATGGGATACACATGGCTATCCATTCTTACAAATGACCTCCAGACGGCAAGTATGTTGTTATTCTCCCTGCTCAAAATGAATGAAAATAGTATGAGCTTAGTGGGAAAAGTAATCAGGAAACTGATGCGACTTAATTTAAGTTACAAAACCAGTAAAATAGTTTATAACAATAAAACGAAAACGAAGCAACTTAAGAGATTACCTTTTATGTTAAATACCAAAATGTATCGTGTTTATGACTTGATAGAAAAACCGATAAAAAAAAAAGACTTGATAGAGAAAGGAAAAATAGAAAAATGGCGTCTATCTATATTTAAAAAATATATATATAATGACTACAATGGTATATTTGAGCTTTGTCAGAGGTATTTGGGTGCACCTAGGCTCTGCTTATACCTCGTCACACACTAATAAGCAAGAATAACAAAAAAGTCTCAACTGTTATCTTCTCTAAAGTGTAGTCGGTATCTTTCAAACGTATCTACAACATTGATACACCATTCTATACGTAGAGTGTACTATAAGCCGTTGTCGAAAATCAGTAAAGGCCATATACTAAAGCAAATCAGAATAGAGAAAAATATCGTTCAGTGTAGGTATAAGGAGAATATTTACTTCTTTCTTGCATGCGTCTCCCCATGATTTTAGTAGCGTCTTTTTGTTCATCACCGTTGTTATATGAAAAATTTGCGATACTTGCAAACACGATGAGAACATTGCGTAGAAGATTGATGGAAACAACTGTTATTATAGAGTTTAAAATGTTAGTACCTTGTCTCAAGAAACAAATAGAAGTTTACCTTAATGGTATTTCCGTTTCAATGATCTTCAAACACACGATCCGTTATGGTTTTTCTCTCTGAGAATCTATAAAGGATGAATGCTGCTACCAACTAAAGTTCCTGCGGCAAACAACACGATCCGTTATGGATCTTAGGATTCAAACATAAATAGACAGAAAAACAAAATTCAAGAAAACGTACTTTACATATATATCAGACTATAAAAATGTTTGGAGAATGATTATTCCAAAGAAAAAGCATCACATTTCAATACCCAAAAAAAGTCCCACGGATGAGAAATTCAAATTAATTTGTCGTTTTATTACAATTTGCAATACTAAAGTGGTCACTGGAACACGTACCTTCCTCGAAGAAACTTGGATGCCTGGAAACCACACCTTATGAATATTGTGTTACTCATGAAAGATATGAATGGAATTCCATCTAAGATAATTGGCAAATTTTCAACTGCTTATCAAGTATCCTACACTAATTTGAATATCATCCGAATCGGATCCTTAACCAATAACAGAGCCATCAAATGGAAAATACGATCATTCATGATCAGGTGTAGCCTAGAAAAACCTAATTTCTTTTCGGATTATAGAAGGTCAACCCTGAGTCAGGGTCTATACAAAGGCTTACCTCTTTGCATCTTCTTATAGTCAAGTCTTTGGGTGTATCCTCTTTGCATCTTTTTAAATGGCGTCTATCTATATTTTAAAAAAATATATATAATGACTACAATGGTATATTTGAGCTTTGTCAGAGGTATTTGGGTGCACCTAGGCTCTGGATATACCTCGTCAAGTCTTTGGGTGTATCCTGATCATGAATATATCTGCATGATATTAAACCACATGCAACGAATGTATCTGCACATAAAACCACAGGAAAGTGACAAACGAATCAAAACTTTGACTAAACATGTATAACCCTGAAAACCTCATAACAATAAATAATTAAACTTCATACTCAAATAAAAATCAGAGTATATATCACACGTTTTCAGTTTGAATCGGAAAATAAACCCTACAAAGACAATGATCAGTATCAAAGTTGGAAGAATCAAAACTAACGAAAACAACACCTTAGATGTTTAACATTGCCAAAGAAGACTTACCTGTTAGAAAAGATGAATCGAAGAAGCGTATAAATCACTGAAAATCGAAGATACAACGACAGAAGAGAACGTTTGGGAAGAGTATTAGGTCTTAGATGTTTTAAACGGTGTAGGGATGGGTAAGACGTTTGTCTTTTGATGTGTAGACGAAATTGTAAAATAGAATGTAAACCCTCGTTTCTTATTGGTGAAAAACTCGAATTAGAAATCATTACGAAGCATAAAATACTTACATGTTGGAAAACCCTAATATTTCAAGAATATCTTCACAATCAGATTCTATTGATATTCAACTCAAACAATGATCCCAAAAACAGATCATGAAAGGCTACATCATAATCTCCGTTCTCCGTAGTTGCAACTTTATGCCGTAAGAGAACTGGAAAAAAGAGAGGATAGTTTACGGGGAGAAAGAAACAGAGAAGGAAAAATATCCCGGTGATGGTATTCATCAGCTACCCTATTCCGGTGAGGCAAAAATAAAAATAAAATTCCCGAAAAGATTTCTAAACCTTCAATTCCTATTGGTCGGGGGCCAAGAGCTCTAGAATTCAAGCTTTTGGCCTAACTTTCAATGAGAGGCCACCAATTTCTACTCAAATTATATATACAAATGTGAGACCAAATTTCCTTAATCTATGGAGTGAAAAAAATCATCTCCAACCATTAAATTTTGTAAACACTTTACACCATTGATTTAAAGCTTAAATAATCAACCCCTTAGTTAGTTACCCTAAATTTTGATGATTAGGATGTTCAAATCCTCTAAGTGAGCCTCTAAAGCCAGAGGATGAGTTAGAGGATGTTTGAATAACTACCTCACCCGTCATCCTCACATTCATCCTTGAGGTTTCCATTGGAGAAGGTTTTTGTGTTAAAAGACTGCAAATCCTATGTGGCCTTGAATATAGGAATTCTCCAAAGTCTCATTGGAGATGCTCCGAGAAAGAACAACAATAACAATTATTAGTACAGAATATTAAGTTTGATGTAGCTGGTAGCCCAATTATTAGTACATAATATTAAGTAAAATCTTCAATATACTCATTAAACATAGTTTCCAAACAGATTGAAGCCATAACCATTCTATTAGGGAAATTCAAACTGGCCATTCTCCAATATTCAATCACAAATTCTACTTCAAACTTGCTTTAACAGACATGCTGAACGTAGGATTCGTTGTAGTATAGCCTCCATCAACAACAAGGTTAAGACCATTAACATACTTAGACTCGTCACTACTTAAATACACAGCTGCCTCGGCGATGTCCTCTGTCTTTATAAATGTTCCTTTCAACACCGCAGATTCATAAACTGCTGCCTCCAACGTACTTGCCTCTATATTGACGGCATTAGTCAGCAAAGGGGTTGCAAGCGCAAATGGAGAAATGCAATTAACTCTAATTCCATATTGGCCTAGTTCCACGCACAAGTTTTTAGTCAACCCCACAATAGCATGTTTTGATGTGGTGTAAGCATTTGGAGTCTCACCGGCTATTATAGAAGCAACACTAGAAGTGAATAATATGCAACCCTTCTTGGCCGGGATCATGACTCTAGCGGCATGTTTAGCACCCAAGAACGAACCTAGTAAATTTACATCTATAACTTTCTTGAATTCTTCAAAACTAGTATCTACAATTGACCTACCAAATGCACCAGGAATTCCAGCGTTGTTGTACATTATGTCTAGCTTACCATGCTTCTCGATGGTGCTATCAATGAGATTTTCGAGATCGGCCTCTTGTGTAACATCACAATGGATGTAAGAGATGGTCTGACCTGTGGGATCTACATCTTCACAGACGGATTGCCCAAGATCATCTTGAATGTCTGCAATTACAACTTTGGCTCCATACCGGACGAAAAATCTGGCTGTGCTTTCACCAATCCCACTAGCTCCGCCAGTTATGATGGCTACTTTGCCATGTAACCTGCAATAGTCAATGAAGTCGGTCAATAGCTTGCCTTTCATTGTTGCCGAAAAGAAGTGACATATTCATAAACTTCGAAAATCAATATAAAGCAAAATGAAAACGTCTGCAACTTTGGTGAAGGATTTCAAATTTGAGCTAATCAGTATTAAACTTTTAGATGACTTTAATCTTGTTAGCATGGCGTAGATATATTACTTATAGTTAACCATTTTATTATACCTCTTGACAATCGGAGCTGCAGACAAGGTTGTTCCATGAGACGTACTCATCTTTTGTCTTTGAATCTATTGGTTAAGCTATAAATGATGGGAATAAATTGAAGAAGAATGGCTATGGACTAATATGAGATCTCTTTGGCATGGTATATATAGAGAATACATGTACGAATTGGTATCTGCATACTGTTTATACACGGGAATTTTATTTTTTTGTAATTATATTAGATCATGCAAAGTTAGATTGCAAGTGGCCAACTTATGGACTCTGTTGTACGTCTCCTAGCTAATCGAATAGGTAGCAGCTTTTGTTAAATGCGTATATTAAACAGTCTATATATATATGGATGAAGTTGAACTAAAATATTCATAAAAAAAAAAAAAATTGACTTAAAATATTATCATTGACTTTGTTTAAATTATTAATACAAAAAGACAATTATTGACTTTGTTTATGAATCCTATTATCATGGCTTCAATTCTTTGGAATTTTGGGGCTTCGCAGGATATCTAACATTCTAAGTGTGGATAAGGGGAACCTAATTCATATGAAAAGTCAAATTTATCCGTTGATCATTACTGTATATCAAAAATTAAAGCTAAATCAAATTTCAAAACCAAAATTAATTCACCAACCTATTTTTCTCGTCTTCTTCTCAAAATCAAACAACAAAATCTATGATTAAAAAAAAAATCAAAATTTTTTGATCAAATCTTCATCGATTTTCGAAAACGTTTATTAAGGTTGATTCTCAATATGACAAGATTAGGACAATTTGAATTGAATCCATCATCGACTTGTTATGATTCTAATGGTTATAAAGGTGTTGAACCACAAATTATAGATTCGGTTAATGAATTTCTCCACATTCATGTGTCCAAACACCAGAAAATGTTGAGAATCGAAAAAAACCCACTATTTATTTAACATTTAGATTGTCTTAATAGGTAAAATTGACGAATTTAGGGTTTAGAAAATTTTCTTCTTGGATGATTATGGCTAGGAATTTTAGTCGACCAAGCCGAAAATAGGTGGCTACGGCTGGGACTCAAAGAACTCCCAGTCGTGAATTACCTTACACGGTTGGGACTTTCCTAACCGTTAGTTGTTCTATATCCGAAAACAAATTAGAAAAATTTCTTGACCTCGGCGAGGAATTCCTAACCGTAACTTTAGGGTCCCATCCGTGACAACAGTTTCCAGGCCGTAATTCAAATTTACGGCTTGGACTTGCAATTATTTTAGCCGTTCAATGTTATTGTGGTTGGGTGTGTAAGCACTTCCCATCCGATAATTTCAACGACGGCTGGTTTTTTATTATTTCCTAACTGTGAGTGCATGAGTGAAACTAAGAAAGGGAAAAGGAATACATATTTAATAGCACTTCATTGAAACTGGGAAAGGGAATACATGTTTCATAGCATAAACTTCAAAATAAAGATCATTACATTATGGGTCTTAATAATAGTGATCGAAATCAGCATAAGTACTTTTTTCCAAGACACCATAGAAACCATGAAGTTCAAACTTCTTGCCATGGATATCCTCATAATTGGCTTCGGCCATCTCCCACTGAAAAAAAAATCAATTTAAATCTTATGCTATGAAAAAAAAATTGGGATTCTTGATGGACGAATTATTGACAAACTTACTCTTTGAGCACATAGAATATGGGGATTTTTTTCTACTACGGCTTTCACTTCCTCTTTGAAAGCTTCCAATTTTGGAAAGAGCTTCTCGAATCTTTTCTTAATAAGTTTCATCGATCTTCCATTATGATTTCCGCCAATGCCACAAAAAAAAATACGCACATGGTTCCAAAAATAATCGGATTCTTCATCTATGTAAATGTTTACATATTAGTGATACTTTGCTACTGTTAGCCACGCTCTAACGATTGCAACATCTTCTTTGGTGGGGTAGCGAGTAACCATGTTTTTCTTTTTGGTTGAAACAATTAGAGGTTGAAAGTTTGTGTGTGTGAGAGAGAGAGAGTTTTTGCACAAATTCTTTGTTGGAGAAGGTTCATTTTATAACAAAGAATGACCCAAAAAACTAGTCGTTCCTCAAAAAACTCAATGCAATAACTCAAGGAAGACCTAGGTTTACGGCCAGGAATCATGGAAATACCCAGCTGTTTTGCCTCCGTCGGCTGGGTTTTAACCCTGACCGAGCTGTAAACCTCAACTTGCAGCTGAGACGTATTTATATCGGCTGGGAATGTTTAGAATTACGGTTTGGTAAGGGTATAAACCCATCCGAAAATTCAATATGGCATGGTCGTTCCATGGATATTGACTATAAATCTAGGATTTCATATGATTGACCTGGGAAGTTCATATTTATAGTTTGGTTTTTCCAAGCTTCATGGACGTAAATTGTTAAGAGTTTTTCGAGGAACTGATAGTTTTTTTTAAAAAAAAACTAGCCGTTGGGTGATTTTTAGCTATAAAATGACCCTTCTCCGACAAAGAATTTGTAGAAAAACTCTCAAACTCTCCAATTGTTGTAACAAAAAAGAAGAAAAATGGCTTCCCGATACACTACCGAAGAAGATGTTGCAATCGTAAGAGCATCACTCACGGTGAGAAAGCATGACAAAGATTAAGGCATTAACGTGGGTGAAAGTGATGATTCTCAATGGAACCACGTATTTATGGTTTTTGTTGCCATAAATGGTAATGAAAATGGAAGATCAATGAACTAAATAAAGGAAAGGTTCGAGGAGATCTACCTAGAAATGGAAGTTTTAAGGGTGAAATTGAAACAGGTGAAGGCGAAGTGTCCCCGAAAGTCATTTTTCAAAAGAGTGAGTATGTGCAAAAGCTTTTCATCAAGTAAGTTTTGAATAATATACTAACTTCAGCTTAATTTTTTTTTTTACGAAGCCTTGGCTCTTTTCCAATACAAAGCTATTCGTCGCAAAGATTTTGATCACGAGCAATGCTATTAGATCACAAAACAGTTTATTGAAATTTTCAACAAAGATCTACTATTTAAGTGTAATACTTGTAGGACCAGAATATCGCCACAACGTTATTCCTGCGATATTAACAACATTTCTGCGAGCGTCACTGCCAATTCTTTAACAACGTTTCATGAGCGTTACAAAATAACCAAAAGAAACTGACGATGGAAGAAATAAAAGAAGAATATGTTGATCCTGCGATGGTTATCATTCTTGCGATAGAGAACATTGTAGCGATCGCGATGAGATCGCAGAATAGATCCGAAATAGGAGGAAAACTTAGCTGTCATCCATTATGTAAATAACTATATAAAGGGTTCGATAGATCCAGAAAAGGATGATGTATTTTTGAGAGTTGAAAGAGTCTTGAGGAGAGAGAAACTTCAAGAGAATATTTGTAATCTTGATTTCTTCTGATTCTGTAAACATTTTTGAGATTTGAATAGTAAAGTGTCGTTTAAATCTTTGAAGTTTAATTGATTTGCAATAGATTTCTATAGAATCTTAACAAGGGTGTAGTGTGGGAATTCCTGTAACTATATTTTGGCGCTAGAAACAGGGATTGAATTAACGAAAATCGAAGAGAAAGTGAAGAAGAAGATAAGAATTGTTCAAGATTAAGGAAAGTAAATTGGTGAGATAATTGAAGGAAGAATGATCAGAATCAAAAAGGATTGTAGAAAATTGGAATGTGATATGGTAACAAGAGCAATGGTTGATAGATTTCATGAAAACATTAAGGGGGAGATACATAAACGGGATTTTGAAGGAAGGAATATTATGACAGTGGAGAAGATATCATCATTGAAAGATTGGGAAAAACAAAAAATCACGTTTACAGCAGCAAAAATACCAGAAGAAGATTTAAGTCATACATCTCCATTGGTGGTCACAGTAACCACTATACCAATGAGAAAGGAGAAATCAATAAAATTTGTAGAAGAATGGGCTATGAATAGAACTTTGGTAGACACAGGAAGTTCTATAGACATGATATTTTATCATACCTTCAAGAAAATGGGATATAAGGATGAAGAAATGTCTCATTCAACATATCATGTTCATGGCTTTGGAAAGTCTATAACAAAACCTAAAGGCGAGATAGTGGTACGAATTCCACTAGGAGAAATTGAAACACAAATATCATTATGCGTGATAGATGTGGAATCACCGTAAAATATGATACTGGGAAGACCGTGGATACATGCAATCAAAGCCGTAGCATCAACATTGCACCAGTGCATTAAATTTCCTATGCCTAGTGGAATTGGAAAAATTAGAGGAGATACGGATTTTGCAAAATCATGTTACCAAATTGAAGTGAAAAATTATGAAAATCGTCCAAAGTTGCGAAAAGCTCGCAGAAAACTGGAGAGAGAATCAAAGAAGGAAGAAGAATTTAAAGTTTACATGATAAGAGCAAAAGAAGGAAAAGGAATACCCAGTGAAATCCCACAAGAAGAAGATGAATTCGCGAGAATTCTGAAAGCACCAACACCAATGGGAGAACCTGAAGCCAGCTATGTCGCAGCAAAACCAACAAATGAAATAAATATTGGGAGTAAAGAAGAGCCTCAAATGCTGAAAATTGGGACTAGAATGGAGGCAGATGAGGAAGAAAGAACTATAAATCTTTTGCGAGAGTATGCAGATATCTTCGTGTGGAGCATGGACGAGATGCCAGGGATAGACCCGTCAATATCATGTCATAAATTAGAAATCAACAAAAACATAAGACAATTTAAGCAAAGAATAAGGAAGATCGCAACAACATATCATTCTCAAATAGAAGAAGAATTACAGAAGATGCTCGACGCAGGAATTATAAGACAAGCAAAATACCCAGAGTGGATTGCAAATATGGTAGTGGTCCCAAAGAAGAATAAGGGGATAAGAATTTGTATAGATTTCACTGATTTAAACAAGGCTTGTCCAAAAGATAGTTTTCCATTACCAGATATTCCACAGAGATGGTTGAATCAAGAGCGAGAAATGCTAGAATATCATCGTTGGATGGGTATAAAGGATATAATCAAATCCCTCTCGCTGAAGAAGATCAAGAACATATCGCATTTTTTGCTCCAAGAGGATTATATTGTTATACAAAGATGTCATTTGGCTTACGAAATGCTGGTGCAACATATCAAAGAATGGTGGAGAAGGTGTTTGCAAAGTGGATCCACAAAACATTATAAGTGTATGTAGATGATATGCTGATCAAAAGAAAAGAAGCTGAGGATCATGTGCAATATTTGAAAGAGATTTTCGATCAAATGCGGCAATTCAATATTTAAGTGAATCCTGATAAGTGTACTTTTGGAGTAACTTCAGAGAAATTTTTTGGGTATATTGTATCAAAAGAAGGAATACAAGTTGATCCAGAAAAGGTACAAGCAATTCACGATATGCCAACACCTGCGACGGTCAAAGATGTGCAAAAATTAAATGTACTCTTAGCCTCGCTGGGAAGGTTCATTTCGCGATCTTCGGACAAATGCAAACATTTTTTCGATATACTCAAGAAGGGAGAAAAATTCAGGTGGTAAGATGAATGAGAAAAAGCTTTTCAAGGAATAAAAGAGCATTTAACGAACATAACTATTTTACAGAAAGCATAAACATGAGAAGAATTATTGATTTATCTTGCAACAACCACATATGCGCTAAGTGTTGTGTTGCTACGAGTAGATGCAGGGGTAGAAAAACCAATTTATTACATTAGTAAAACATTCAATTCTGCAGAGAGAAATTATTCAAAGATTGAGAAACTAATTCTAGCATTGGTACATGCAACTTTCAAACTTCGAATATATTTTCAAGCACATAAGATCAAAGTGTTAACGAAAGTGCCAATTGAGTCATTAATGAAAAATTCAAAGAGATCAGGAAGAGTTGAGAGATGGAATGCACAAGTAGGACACTTTGATATACAGTATGAAATTTTATCCTCGCTAAAATCACACGTCATCGCAGAGTTCTTAGATGAATTTCCTTTAGAAGATGATGAAGCTATGGAGGAGATGATGGATGTAGAAGAGGAATGCGGAGATACAGAAGAGCTATTAACAGAACCCAATAGATGGGAAATATTAGTGGATGGATCATCCAACGGGGAAGGAAATGGAATTGGAGTTATTTTCATATCGCCAGAAGGAGAAAAAACAGCTTTTTCATTTAGATTAGAATTTGCATCCACTAATAATGAAACAAAGTATGAAGCTGTGGTCCATGCTTTAAAATTCGCAATATAAATGAATTTGGAAAATGCCAGAATCACCAGCGATTCACAATTGGTTATTCGTCAGATAAAAGGAGAGTACACAACAAATGAACCATCCCTGAGAAAATACAAAAGACTCGTTGAACAATTATCTGCGAAAATTCCAAAAATAAAATGGAGACACATATCAAGGAAAGATAATAGGATCGCAGATGCTTTCGCTTTCATATCTATTATGATGACAAATCCATTGGCGAGATGCATAAAAATTCAAACACTTTCATTTCCATCAATAAACAAAGAAGAAGAAGAGACAGATGTAATGATGGTAGAAGCTGGCGAGGAAGAACCCACGAGCAATATCACGGATTAGCGAGAAGATCTTCATGCATACTTGGCGAGAGGAGAAATTCCAAGAAATAGATTGGAAGCACACAAGTTGAAAAGTAGGGCAACCAATTATGAGCTAAGAGATGGAGTGTTATATCGCAGATCTTTTAATGGACCATCACTAAGATGTTTGACGAGAGAAGAAGGACAAAAAGTATTAAAGATGTTACATAGTGGTGACGCTGGTAATCACAGTGGAGGAAGATCTTTAGCATATAGAACAAAAATGCAGGGTTATTACTGGCCGTATATGCATGAGGATGCAAAGCAACTCGCAAGGCGTTGCGAGGATTGCCAGAAATACGGAAAAAAGATACATGCACCAGGAGCACCATTATCATCTTCAACAAGTGTATGGCCCTTTGGGAAATGGGGGTTAGATATTGTGGGACCATTTGTACCTGATTCTGGACAAAGAAGATATCTGATTGTGTCAACAGATTATTTCACAAAATGGGGAGAATTAAAGGCGGTACAACATATTCGTGATAAAGATATTTTTACATTCATCTTTGAAAATATAATCTGCAGATTTGGGATTCCAACACAATTAGTATCTGATAATGGAAAGCAATTTGAGGGACAAAATATAGAATTGTTACTCAATGCATTTAAGATAAAATGTGGAAAGTCTACTCCTTTATACCCACAAGCAAATGGTCAGGCTGAGGCAACTAATAAAACAATCGCAGACATCTTGAAAAAGAAGTTGGAAGGATACCACAGAGCATGGTGTGAACAGGTGCATAATGCAATATGGGCCTACAATACAACTAGACGAGAATCTACTGGAATGTCACCTTTTTGTTTGACATATGGAGTTGAAGCTGTGTTACCAACAGAAGTCTCTATTCCTACAACAAAAAGAGAGGCTTGGGAGAGAAATCTAAGTGATGGAATGATTTTAAATAAATTGGATGAATTAGAAGAAAAAAGAGAAATTTTTTTGCAACATATGGAAAATTACCATCGAAGATTAGCTCGTGAGTAAAACAAACGTGTTAAGAAACGTGAGTTTCAACCTGGAAATTTAGTGCTGCGAGAAACACCAAGTTATCAGCGAGAGAGTGGTGGAAAGTTGGCGAGAAAATGGGATGGACCATATATCATCAAAGAGATAATTGGAACTGGGGCATACAAACTAATGGATCCTGAAGGAAAAGATGTTGGTCAAAGACTCGATAGACCATAAAATAGATTATTTATGAAAAGGTATTATCATTGACATCTTCTACAACATAAGAGATACTGGTATGTTATATGATAAAATAGGTAATAAATTCTTCTATCTCTATTCACAACTGAAAAATTCTTCTGATGACAAAGCACAACAAAAACAGCGAGCATTATCACAAGAAAAGCTAATAAAATTTCGCAGAGATTAAAGAACGGGACGAACCTTTATGGTGTGCACCCTAGTTCGCGAATAAAATTTCGTAAGAGGCAAATGTAAGACCTAAAAGTGCGTCATAGGAGGGGGTATATCTTGACATGATTTAGGGGTAAGGTTATACCGCTGCTGGATCCTGAGTCATGCCGATGTTGGGGTTAAAGAAAACCTATCCGGGAGAGAGATCTTGGATTTCCAACTATATATGGTTATACCCTGGTTGGACGACCGAGAATATCTTCCAAGAAGTGAAAAGTATGACCAAGGCGCTGAGGTACACGGTTGATCCAAGGGTGCCAAGGGCGTACGAAACTTCCTTGCCATTCTTGGTAAGTCTTGGCTATGATGCACTTGGCCTGAAGAAAAACCCACTTAGGGTGCAGTCTTGTAACTATAAGCCATATAGGCATAATGGACAAGAGGCTGCAAAAACAGCTGGTTGTTGGTAAATATGGATGGGAGGAGCTAGTCTTGTATGGCCGATGTGCCCTCCTTGAAGGGGAAACCAGGGGGAAAATAAGGGCGGCACCCTCCATTAGGGAGCTGATAAGTGTCTTAAGACGGCAATGTCATGGGGCTTTATGATCGCAAGAACATTTAGGCCTGTCATATTATCGCGTGACGTAATTTATACAGAGGAAACAAGCCAAAATTTAATATGAGATCAATGGGTTTTTACATGAAAGTGTAAAGACATCCTGCGATTTCATCGCAAGACGACAATGTCATAAGGCTAAATTCTTGACAGAGAGTTTATACTTATCATATTGTCGCAAAGATTTTGAAAGAACATGGATAAGACAAGATCAAAGAGTCTTTACATGCAAATGTTAAGAAATCCTGCGATTTTGTCGCAGACTGAAAAAGTTTGGCAAAATAAGACCTTTACCTAGGAAGGCAAAATAAGACCAAAAGAATAATCTTACCAATTAACTATTCCATTTTAAGATTACAAGAAGTATTCATTCATCGCAGAACCATATATAAGAAGGCAAATTCTTCACATCGCAGATTACTTCAGAATTTTTCAGAACATCGCAGCAATATTCATTGTATCGCAAATATATTCATACTTTCGCGAATAATGCAACAACACAATTCCTTAAAGAAGATACAGAAAATGATTCACCATTTCAAGAAAGATAATGAAGGGAAAGTAAGGGAATAGAGAAGTAAGATTTCATTATCTTCCTTGAAATTTTTTCAAAGTAAGCTAAATTGAAAGGTAAGTTCTAAAAAGTCTCAAAAATTACATCGCTCGCAAGAAAGAAGAAGAAAAAGAAAGCAAAGATAAAATTCAAGTTTCAGCGATGGCTTCGCCATATTTATTCTTCTTGCTCGTCGGATTTATTATTTCTTCCAGAGTTATCATCTTCTTCATCATCCTTTTCATCATGAGTCTCTCCTTCTTTTGACTCTTCATCAATATTTGCTTTGCCACCCGCAGCTGCTTCTTTGGGAGGACTTATTTTTTCTTCTTCTTCACCATCTTCTTGAGTGGTATTCTCTTCATCATTAGTAAACTCTAAATCTTCATCCATGGGAAGAGGAATTTCATCATCATCAACCTTTAGAGGAGGAACATATACAGGAGGGAGAGAATTGGAGAGCAGAATCTTGTTCACAAGAACTTCAGCACTGAGGTGGACCTTGCGAAGGAAACTTCTATCACGATTCATAATCTCTATGTTTTTAAAGTATTCGAGATAATCAAGTTTTCTTTCTGCTTTGTCGCGGGAATCAAGATAATTGGAAACAAGAGACTTATTTTCTTTGCGAACTTTATCCAATTTAGTGGTCAAATCAGCGATGATAGAATGAAGATTTCTTTCGGATTCTGTGAGCAACAAAATAATAAAAGATCAGTTAGACAAAAATTTCACAAGGAATATAACACAAAATTTTATAAGAAGATCAACAAGAGAGGCAGTCAATCGACTACCTTCTTTTTGCGAGGTTAAGTTTTGGATTAATGCAAATAAACAGTTCTCCCATTGATTCATGGCATCATCGAATTTATCGCCAACCATACCCTTCAGACGAGATTTCATGCTTTCTTCTTTGTTGCAAAGATATGAGTTTTCCTTTGATAATAAAGAATGAGAGTCCTTTAATTGATAGTATTGGTCTTGAAGTTTGCTGGCTCTTAAACTAAGAGTTAATCTACCCTTGATAAGTTTATCCTTCTCGGCAGCAGATGATTCAGTTAATTCCTTGAGCTCATTCTTAAGAGAGCGAAGAGATTGCTCTTGATTATTACATATGCTTTGAAGATTACTTAATTTCTGCGAGGAAATCGCCATCAAGCTTAAAAATCTATGTTTTTCTTGGGACAAAGTCTTATTCTCATATGATAAAGATTTCATCGCCAAATTAGCCTTAAAAAACAAGTATGAGAGGCGATCAACCTCGCCACTTAATAAATTCTGCCTTTGCAATAATTGATTATTCTCATTAGTAAGATTATTTATGTGATCAATTGAATAAGTGTAAAGATTGTCTAGTCTAGTATGTTGATCCATCCAAGAATCTCTTTCAACGCGAGCTTCCTCAGCGATAGATTCAAATTTGAGTCTTTCTATGAAATGAGTCCGATTTGAAACTAATATATGAATCAAGAATTTAAGAAGGAATCCTGAGTACAGAAAATATAAAAGTAAAACAGAAAAACAAATGAGCAGAGGCAAGAAAAATGTACCTTTCATCTCGTCATTTTTCCTGCGAAGATTCTCGCAGTCTAGGGAAGAGTTGCGAAGCATATGATTCAAAGTATCACATTCAGCAGTTTTAACTTGAAGGATTTTCCTCAGAGCTTCATTCTCATTTTCCAAAGACGCTCGCGAAGTATTACCATCAGAGCCAAAATACTTGAGTAGAGTCTCGCAAGCTTCATGCTGGAGAGGGTCAATGGAAGATTTTCTAGCATTGTCTAAAATGTTAGACAAGATTTTAAAAGCAACATCAACACCTGCAAAAGTTTCGTTTGATGAAGGAAGGGGTGTAGAAGATGAAGTAGTAATGAGAGCAAGTTGACGATCATTTGTGATGGTTGAATTGTCAGGAGGAGTATGTGGAAAAATAATAGTTGAAGGCCATAAAGGACTATAAGGAGTCTCAGTCACAACAATTTTAGAAGACTGATTTGTCAAAGAAGTAGAAGTATGAGTAGCGATATTCTCGCAAACAAAAATAGAAAGATTTGGTTGCGATGATGTGGGAGTAATCTTCACGGATGTTAATGTGGGCATAATGAGATCTTCCCCAAGTATCTTAAAGTGGTGAGATCTTTTGGAAGGCTTAACAGGGTTCTCGTCATTCTGCGAACAATAACTCAGACAATAAACAGAGGCAACAATATTGTTATTAGGAAATAAAATATGTTTCTTACTACCTTATCATTCGCAGAACTCCTCTTCTTATTTTCTACTAGTCTTTTGCGAATGTTAGGGTTTTGAATCATGGATTGTGTAGTTCCGCTGAAGAGAAGATATAACATGGAAGTTATGAAGAATTAAATAAGAAAGATTGGAGAATAAAAGTAAAAATTGGCTTAAATAAATGTCATAAGTCAAGAAACATACCTTAATGACTCCATTAGAACAGTTTCAGAAGAATATGAAGAAGAAGAAAAGTTGCAGACAAAAGACGAAGTAGACAAATAAAGAAGATGAAGAAACGGAAGAAGAAAATTAGTTTTGAAACTTAATTCTACCTTTTATAGGCAAAAGGGGGTGGTCCTATTGAGCAGATACATGTCAATAAATGAAGAAATTCGCAACACGTGTAAGAAAGGCTAGATTAACGGAATCTTGTCGAGAAGAAAATATAAAAGAGAAAGAAGTTGTGAGGGTAATAAAGAATATTGGTTCTCATGATCTTCTCTTCCTCGTAGAAAAGACATGAAAAGAGGCAAGATATAGGACCAGAATATCGCCACAACGTTATTCCTGCGATATTAACAACATTTCTGCGAGCGTCACTGCCAATTCTTTAACAACGTTTCACGAGCGTTACAAAATAACCAAAAGAAACTGACGATGGAAGAAATAAAAGAAGAATATGTTGATCCTACGATGGTCATCATTCTTGCGATAGAGAACATAGTAGCGAACGCGATGAGATCGCAGAATAGATCCGAAATAGGAGGAAAACTTAGTTGTTATCCATTATGTAAATCCCTATATAAAGGGTTCGATAGATCCATAAAAGGATGATGTATTTTTGAGAGTTGAAAGAGTCTTGAGGAGAGAGAAACTTCAAGAGAATATTTGTAATCTTGATTTCTTCTGATTCTGTAAACATTTTTGAGATTTGAATAGTAAAGTGTCGTTTAAATCTTTGAAGTTTAATTGATTTCCAATAGATTTCTATAGAATCTTAACAAGGGTGTAGTGTGGGAATTCCTGTAACTACAATACTCTAAGTTTTCTTTTTTCCATTTAGGTATAATGGTATGTAATGCTAAATAATTATGTAATGGTGACATTATCAATTGATGAATGAAAGTGAAAAATTTGATGAATTATGATAACACAATTTGGAAAACCAACCAGATTTACGGCTAGGTAAACCAACCGTGAATCTGGAAACCTTGTTAGTTCCCGACCTCTAGAAAACATATTACGGACAAGAAATTCTAAGGACCCGGTCGATTATTGTTTTACGGTTTGGTCATGATCCGTTATCCAAGATGTAAATCTCAAAATTTTAATTTTTGGAAGCTTTTAGGTCTAAACGGCTAGGTCATAACTGTTAAAAACCTAGCCGAAAATACTTATAATTTTTGGTTTATTCGTTTGGAGAAACTGAAACGAACATAAAACTCAATCAATAAACCAAAATGGTTTTTCATTCATTGATTAAGAAAAACATACATCTTTCGTAATATTAATAGGATAGTTCATAACATTTCAAATAAACGCTTAATCGAACACCTTATCATTGCATTGGGTAAAATCATAGGTACTGTGTTCCAAGATACGGGAGCAATCATCAAACTCAAACTTTTTTCCATGAACTGCCTCGTATCCGGCTCGTGCCATACACCTCAAAAAACACAATAAAAATCAATTAAAAGTTAGATAGTATCATTGAAAATTATTTATAATGAAGTGTCATATTGAAAACTTACTCTTATAGCAACTTCTGTAGCGGGTTGGGCTTCATTTATGGCTTTGACTTCCTTTTTGAAAGCTTCGCATTCTTCGAAAATTTTCTCGAATCTTTCCTTAACAAGTGCCAAAGTTCAGGAGTTACGATTTCCGTTCAAACGCCACAAAAACTATGAATATACGGTTCCAAAAAGACATGAAGGTTTGATCGATGTCAATGTCGAGATCTTCATCATGTTGTCGGACCGTGACCTATGATCTTGTAATAGCAGAATCTTCTTCATATGTGTAGGGAGTAGCCATGGTGGTTTTTTATATGAGCTATAGGTGAGAATGAAATTTAAAGTTCAAATGTGTGTTTTAGGTGAAAATGAGATTAGATAAAGGCCTATTTATACATCTTTAAGTACCCAACGACTAGTTTTTCAAACAAATAGCCGTTGAGTGTCTCAACCATATTTGTCAAAGTAAAAAAAAATAAAAAAAATAATGCAATAAATGCATTGGCTGAGAGAATAAACAGAGTTACGGATAGGTTTCCCAGTCGTTCTATTATTTACAGCTGGCAACCCAGACGTGAACCAGTCACAGGGGATTCTGAAATATTGTTGTGACACTTTGTTACGGTTGGGTGTGCATGAACTCCCAGCCGTGTTCTATTTTTTACTGCTTGAAACACATCAGTTCCAACTGTCACTCCATATAACGGCTGGGTCGATAAATTATCAAAGTCGTAAGTTCAAAAAAACCCAGATTTTTTCCCTGAAATTTTAGGAACTTGAATCAATAAAACTGTTATTAGGAGTTGATTATAAGGTTTTCGTGAGGATTTTGACGAAGGGTTTTATCATTTTTCTTCAAAGTTCTTCAACAAAATTTCATCAAAATCATCCTTCTTCTTCTTCAAAATCCAGAAAAATCAAGGTTTGATTGTCAAAAAAATTAATCATTTGATTACTCTAACACATTCACTAATAGTAATTAGTTAAATTAATCACCTTAATTAATACTAATCAAATCGAGGGTAGATTAGGCATTATTGAAAATATCAAGATAAGGCCCTATATGGATTACTATTTGATGACCAATTGGGCTGCAGAGCCAATAATAGGATTCTTGTTTATACGATGTGTAAACATGCAATAAATGGCAGTGTACATTTAGCAATAGAGGTCTGAGACTCTGCGTTATATGCTTAAAAATACGCTCGTCTGTTGTGAGTAATGATGTTCAACATATCTAGAAGACGTAAAATATTGACAAGTGCATTTGATTCCTTGACAGGTTTGCATGTCATCATTTTTACGTATACAACTAAACCTCATCCAAGACTAATTCAATTTGATTAATTGATCGGTACTAATCTAATTAATATTATATGAAACAATACAATTGGATAACTTCTGTGATAATTCATTGTTTTCATATTATGCTTTCATCACTTATAAGCCGTTAGTGGGAATTGTTAATCAAAATGATTAAGCTAAGAAAATTTAAATATACTCCATTAGCGGGAAGAGCGGGTCACACAGCTTAACGAACAATGAAAAAGACGGTATCCTTAGATCGGGGTTAGCAGCTGTCCTCTACATGTAATTTTCCAGGGAGAAATGGCCGGTGGTTAATGTCCCTTCTCAAACGGCTCGTACTTGGTTTCATACCAAAAGGGGGTGGGTGGGCGGGTGCCAAGTGACCCTTCCATATTGGCATACATGGACTTTCTTTTTAATCACAATACAAATTCTACAAGGTCGGTCTGAAATGAACGATAAGCAATCTACTTGGCCGCAATCTTAGCAGCATGCGGTTAGCACACAAGTAACAAATCGTCGGAGCACAAAAAGAAAGAAGAAAAAAAATTTTGACCAAGCAAATAACCGAGCACCCAGGTAGCTCACCTCAATTGACATTTTGGTCAAGCAAGTTTATACTACATATGTGAAACCAAATACAGGAACCGTCCGGAATGGAAACAATCAAATTAAAGAAGAAAATCAGCATTACAACATTGTAGGAGGAAAAAAAAAACAGTGGGATGTAACATCACAACCGAGAGTCAGTCAAAATCGATTTTAGTAAGTCAGATATACATAGATCTTGTATTTTATTTTTTTTGACTCAAAGAAGGGCAATATATTGATAAAAACAGAATTACCACGAAACAGTGGCAAAACTGTGAAGATTACAAAGGCTCACGCTGTACTGAGAAGATAGGAAATGCTAAGAAGAAAAGAAACACTAGAGCAAACCCCAAATAGAATCTATTGAGACTGTAACAGACCCTCCCAATTGTACAAAACCCTATTAAGAGAAGCATTCTCAAAAGTATCAGTACCCAAAGACCAGTTAAACAACAAAATCTTCACTTCTTGAAGCAGCAGCTCATAACATTTGTAAACTCCTTGAAAAGTTCTTCTGTTACGCTCATTCCAAACTGTCCACCAAATCGCAAAAGGGATTAAACCCCATAACTTTCTTTTAGTGAATTTCCTTCTTTCCTACGCCATTCCCATAAGGTGGCTCTTACATCAAACCCAAATACCCATTGGGTGTTGAAGCTGTTAAAGAAGAAATTCCACATCTTACCTGTCTCCTCACAGTGAAGGAACAAATGAGTATTTGTTTCTGAGGCTTTCTTGTATAAAATGCAAGCATTAATCACAATTGAGTTTCTGATAGAATCTATAGTAGCAGCCGCATTATAACACAAACACCAAGTGAAGAATATAACCTTCATTGGAACTTTTGGGTTCCAAAGACTCTTGTAAGGAAATCTAAGAAAACCCTCATCTTCAAGAGTAAAATAACAAGATTTCACTGAGAAATTGTCTCCAGGAATCCACTCTAAAGTGTCATCACCATTCTCTGTTATGACAGGGTTGTTTATAAGTTGCAGTAAATTTGCCACCATATTTACTTCATTATTTCTGAGCACCCTGGAAAAATCAAAATTCCAAGCCTTATTACCCTCAGTGACTTCCACCATTTCACAAATAGTTGCATATTTGTTCCTTGAAATCCTAAAAAGAGTGGGAAATAGATATGCCAGATTGTAGTACCCTGCCCATTTATCCAACCAAAATAACACTCTATTGCCACTGTTACATAGATCTTGTATTTTCCGAGTACATTACCTTTGAGCAAGTATGACCGATCATTCGTATCGTACATAGGTTCCATCCTATTGAGGATCTCATCGCTAAGTAAAAATAACCCAAAAATAATTGAATTTTTTTGCGTCGCACATATATAACTTTTATATCATGTCTCATGGCATTTATTTTGGGACCCACCACTCCCCAAACATTTCCCTTTTGGGCTTATTCAGAGATCTTGATGCTTTTGGAATGCTTTTTTGACAGTTTGTCTAGGACCGTTTGATTTAGAAAAAAATTAGCGCTCAGAGCTCGGTTTTGGATCAAAATTTGGGCCAGAAGGAATGGATATGCCTTCGGCTTGTATTATGGACGCATATGAACCGGCTAAATCCAAATCGCCAGATTTGACTTTCTTACCTGTCCAAGATCCAAACCGCCAGAATTAATGGGTCAAGCATATGAACAGGATAGGGAAGAGAATTTCTTTAAAGGGAAAATTAGGGAAAGGCCCCACCCATGGGTTACCCATAATACTAGGCTCCTAATAATAAGTTTATGACTAGGCACTTAGTTTTAATATAGAATAAAAAGACTAGATTACCCTTTAGTATATATGTATTTATACCCACCTTCTTCCACATTCGGTTTGTTTCTGGAGAGAGAGAAATCGAGAGCGAAAAATCGAGAGAAAAAAACGAGAACAAAAACTTGAAAGAAATTAATCATATGTATATGGATAATTCTTGAAAAAAAAATAAGAAAAGCAATTAAGATCAGGATGAAAAACTTTATCGATTGATTTTCCGGTCTAAAAAACCTAATCTATTACCATTCCTTATCGAAAACATGAGAGACAACAATCAAGCCGCTGAAGAAGAAAAACTAAGAGAATCGAGCTTAACATGTATGTTTTATTCAATTTTAATGTTGTTTTAGAGATTGTAGAATAAATTAATATTGACAGAAGAGATATTGTTGTATGTTGATTCTGATTTCAATTCTAGGGTTTTAAATTGTTTACGACTAGTTCATGTTGTTTAGATTTTTTGAATTTTTTTTGTTTTAATTCGTTTTAGGGTTCATGATAGTGTTGATACAATTGTGATTTTCGACGTGTTTGTATGAATTTTTTTTAGATCTAACATTAATACGAATTTGTCTTAGTTGTTGACTACAATCAATGTAGTGTAGTTGGCCATTTTAAGTCTCGAAATGAATTCGAATGAATTTTAGGAAAATGAGGGATGTTGTTTGTGCTTTTCTTGTTGAATCTTGTTCAAATCAACTTCAATTTTGTCCTGGATTGATTGTATGTAACTGTAGTATTGTTGTTGTAAGATTACTTTTGTTATGTGGTGATGTACAACATGTATAACTTGCATCTACACATCCAATTATCATGTGTTACTTGCCTCTACACATTCAATTAGCCCGTGTAACTCATAGTTGCACATTCATATAGCTTGTGTACCTGATTCTGGAATTTTCCAGTTCTAAGTCTGTTTTTTTCCATTCAATTAGCATGTGTAACTTGCAGCTACACATCCAATTATCATGTGTAACTTTCATCTATACATCCTGTAGATGGGGAAAAACTATTTGTTGGTTTTTACGGAATTGAGGAGACGACCGTGCGGAGGAGACTCCTTGAACCGAGCGAAATATTCAACCTCACAGATGCACCGCTGCAAATGGGGTACTTTGAATTCGAGAGATCAATCTGTAGTACTCCAGCCTAAACCAAGACAATGGCCGTTCCAGAGTAAATTCGGTCACAAGAGAGGATGGGTCGATCTGTAGGAGGGAAGCTGAGAAATGTGTGGAATGAATGGTAATCAAAGATTGTAGGTGTGTTGTGAATTCTAAATATGATAAGTTCTGAATGATTGAAATTGCTCAGTTGAGAGTAATTTCTCAATTGATGAGTTGTTGATCTCGTGTTGTCTGTGAGACGTGAGATCGTTGTTGTTGTCGTCGTTATTTTTCTTATTGTTCTTTCAATCATGATTCAGAGACTTATTTATATTTCTGGCATTGTAGACACCATGATCCCATGAAGTGTGACAGTTTATGGAATCAAAGAGTGGGGAAGTGGAAATCGTGTTTGAAACCAGTTGATCATCGTGCGGAGACTTGGTTGATTTTCCA
This sequence comes from Papaver bracteatum, assembly GCA_023529315.1. Taxonomy (NCBI): domain Eukaryota; kingdom Viridiplantae; phylum Streptophyta; class Magnoliopsida; order Ranunculales; family Papaveraceae; genus Papaver; species Papaver bracteatum. Next base: position 71,279 of record JAJJWX010004844.1, read on the forward strand.
TCCACTACTTTGTTAATTCCTTCAACTGATTGCACGACTTGCTCATATTCCATCGTGTGTTTGAACACACATGGCGTAGACCGCCAGACCAAAACCCTAGTTGATATCCCCCCAAGTGACACGATTGACGTCTCGTGGTTAGTTTAGTTAGTTGTTGACTTCATGATTTAATGGGACAATGAGTCCATGTATTTACTGAGTTGAACATGATTTGGTAAAATGTTCTGAAACTCATGAATTGAACGTGGACATGATTCTCACGTTGATAGTTAAGGTGAGCAAGTATTACTCTAATTTGTTGAATATTGATAGTTGAACCAATATTCCTTGATTTGAGCAAGTGTTGCTCATCTGAGCAAGTATTGCTCATCTAATGAATCATTGGTGCCGTGACCAAAATAAAGCATTAATTAAAATAATGGTAGTTGAACCGAGCATAATTAATAAGAATTCTGATCATGAGATCGTCGTAAAATTATTAGTGTTCGAATCTGGAATTATGATCCTTGGACTCAGAAACCCTAATTTGATCAATTGATGACCAATTCATGGTTAATTGAAAATTAACTATGGAATGAAGGAGACCGGATTCACGGGACCGTGGGTCGACCATTTATCTCCCACATGCTCATGTGAGCAAATTCCAAGTCCTCTTGAAGAGTTGGTGATTTGTTGATGAAAGAATGATTAAATGCTGGTTTAATCATTTATTCGAAAAATGCTCGTCTGAGCCTTAGGTAATAAAACCTAATTAATTATGAAGAGATGAGGGACCGGCCAAGAGGTCATGAAACCGGACCTAGGTGATCACGGGATCAAATGATGATCGTTTCCTGAAGTTCCAAGTTGTTTGGAAGAGTTTTGGACCTAATACGTGCAATTGCGCAAATTAGGTCAAACCGTGAAAATACACGGGACCGTATCATTGCGAGCCAAGGAGACAACCCTGGTCAGTCAAGGTAACATTCTCACATCGTCAAAGTGTTCGTATCTCAGTTCTGAGAATTTTGATATTTTCTGGCGTACAGTTGAGCATCCATTTGAGAAAATATGAAGAAATCAGGGATTTTTGATAAAACCGTCAAAACTTCATGAGATGAAGGAAAATAATAAAAAAATGAGGGAATCATGAATTGTGGGACCGAACATGTCCAGGGCATGGCCTTCCGGTCAAAGGGACCAATCCCACACGTTTTCCCAATTTTTATAATATTTTCATGATTTTAGGGAAATATGATAAAACCAAGGAATTTGTTAAAACTAAGGAGTTTTGTTGAAATCAAGGAGTTTCCATGAGATAAGGAAAACATGAAAAATAATAATAATAAAATAAGGGGCGTGTGGGACCAGCTTGAGCATGGTTGGCCGGCTAGGGCCTGGTCCTGTGCGTTTTTCCCTAATTTATGTATTATTTCATGATTTAAAGGAATTTTCATAATTTGAAGGAAATATCATGAAATCAAGGAATTCCATGGGACCAAGGAAACATGAAAAATATAGTAATGATAAAATAAAACATGTGGGGCCAGCTAGGGCATGACCGGCCGGCTATGGCCCGGTCCTACGGGTTTTCTTAATTTTATATTATTTTTCATGGGATCAAAGAAATATCATGAGATTAAGGAGTTTTCATGAAATTAGGGAAATAATAATAAAATGATGAGGAACCATGAGGTATGGGGCCGGTTGGGATCAAGACATGGCCAGTTGGCCAGGCTCTACCTTATTTCTTAATTTTATATTATTTCTTTGGTGTGAGGGAAACACCATGAAACTAAGGAGTTTCCTCAAAACAAAAGATATTTGTTCAAGTGAAAGGATTTTCATGAACTCAAGGAAAATAACAAAAAAATATGATAAAAATATGAAACTAGCGTGGGATTGACCACGACACGTCCGTCCGGTCAGTGGGCCCGTGCTCCCTGCGCCTTGGTCAATTTTTAATTATTTATTATTTTCCTTCCTATTTTGCATAGGTTTATCGTCTCGTCGTATTTTGAAATACTTGTTCGTACAGTAATTGTTAGTGCATCATCGTCGAGTACACTTGCACCATTTGAGTCGGGGCTTACTCAAAGGTAGCTTAGATTCCCGTGTGCTGAATATTTATTACTAACCCATGGAATTCTGCTGGGAAGACCATGGTTTGCAATAATGAAATACTGCGAAAATATTTGAATATTTTCGGAAATTCAGTGGATGAATCCAAGAATTTAGGAATAATTAACTTATGGATCTATACTAGCAGAGCAAGCTGTCTAGGAGCATTAATTATCCCGACATGAGTTTGCTGGAGCTTCATATCCTTTATATAGTCAGGGTAAACTCGTTGTTTGTATCCTGAAGACGTTATCGCTCTATACTAGCAAAGCAAGCTGTCTAGGAGCCGTCCGTCTTGTGATACTATATAGAAATAATTACTGAAGTGTTTAGTATTCATGAGATATGTTGTTTCCTAGCCGTGAGACTACATATCTACATGTAATCTGAGAGAAAGTATTCTAATTCAGAGGATTCGATGAGAGATCCGTGTCTCAAATCTCAGGTCTGACTGCTGGATTAGAGGTTCGTATAATTATGGGTTTACGATTTTAGCCTTTATCGAAAATCCACCATCTACATTAAGTCCCCTGATTAGTGAGGAAAGCCGTGTTCCTCAGTCAGCATTGAATGGTGATTTTCCGGTCATAAACAATATAAGTAATTGAACTTAGTTGTAAGTTAAGATGTTACCGGATTTCGATAGTACGAGCATACCATGACTTGAATGAAGATCCTAGTAGCATGAAAGAGTGTCGTTTGGTGGACATAAGTTGGTGTTGAACCGCTGATTTGGATGACGGGACCTTGGTCGTTTAGGATTCGCGCGCTGGGCCCAATTAGGAAATCCTTAGAAAATTAGGTTTTGGAAATAAAATTTGATATAAAAGTAATTATTCCTTCTTATTTTTTCCCACAACCAGAGCTTTGATCCCTTCATCATCTTCACACCTGCGCACAGGAGAGGAAGATAATTTTTTCACGCCGGAGCTGCCAGCGCTTCCGATCGCACCGCCACCGTCCGGCCAGTTTCTGGCCGGCGCCGACCAGGTAAGTGCGATTTTTTTTCTGATGTTTACTGATGTTCATGAGTTCTATGAGTTGTTCATATCTTTATCATGATAAAGTTATATACATGTGCATATATGAGTGTGGGTTTCGTCGAAAACCTTTGTTTTTGAAAACATATGTTCGTTTGATCATTATTTTTGAAAACTAATAATAATCCCTGATTTAGGAGAGATTTTTCTTCATATATGAATATTTAGGTCCAGTGATAAAATTATGTTTATGAGCTTTCATGTGAACCGAATTTTTATCATGAAAAGGTGAATTTTCACGAAACCGAAATAAACCCTCGTTTTAAAGAATGATAATGATACGAAGAAGAAGTTTTCTTCTCTTTTTTTTTTATACATGAACTTGTGTCCAGTGATAAAATTTTATTTATCAGCTTTCACGTGAATCAAAACTTTATCTTATAATGTGTGACTTTTCACAAAGCTGGAATGAACCTTCGTTTCAAAGACCTATGACGATATGAAGGAATAGATTTTTTTTATAAAACCATGGTCTATTCATATTTTATTTTATTTTGAAACCGTGGAGTGTCCACAAATTTATTTTCGTGAGCCTTGCTCACGTCAAAATAAAAAAAAAAATTACGTGAGTAAATCACGTTTTTCTTTGTATGAAAATATATATTATTTTCTTTGAAGTCAAAACTTGAGTTTTGTGTAGTATTACTTAGAAGTAAACAACTATTTATGATGAAATAATGTTTTAGTTTCATAATTTCATGGTGAATGTTCACATAGTAGAAATATTCATGATTTTATGAAAAATCTGAGTTTTTTGAATGTCTTTTGTAGGTTCGAAAAGACGAACGGTTTTTGGAGTATTAACTCTAGCATTACTATCACTATTTTTAGTGGAAGCGTAAAAGGTAAGAGTTAAGAGTTACTGGTTTGTAGATGCTTTCATGAGCATTTTTCCAATTACTTCATTCCACTGATGTTTGTATGATGTACTGAAGCGGAGCATTGTGTGCATGTTACAACTAATTTGCAAGATGTTTGATTCACAAACCAATGATGCTTCCAGAGATGATATATGTGTGGACAATGATGCTTCCAGAGAAGGTTCACACATAGATGATGATGCCTCTAGGGATAATTCGTTTACGGAAGAGAATTCCATTGGCGAAGATGAAACTCTTGTAATTAAGAACGTTTCGAACATAGAGGATACATTCTTCATGGACCAAGAGCCTGAGAAGAGCCTAAAAACTCCAGCATTTCGTCTTTTGATAAACCCCGGAGAGGTTACTCAGAAGAAGTTGGTGACTCCTCAGGGAGCTATTGGGTTCTTCCTTGAGAAAGGATATATTTCTGCACCAATGATTGAGTTCAATCTTTCTCGACGACCCTTGGAAAAATTTTCTGGTTGGTCGAGGTACATGCTGGGTTTTCCTCGAGTTCGAGCCAAGTTGCATGACGCACGATGAATAACGAGGTATTGTAGCTCTACTTTCTCGATGGTGTATTCCAACTCACTCTTTCATATGCATATGGGGAGAGTTTACCATTACTTTAGAAGATGTAGTCGCTTTGTTGCACCTCCCAATCACATGTAATCTTCCAGAAAATCTTTCTTCAGAGGAAAATGCAATCTCCAATGTATTTAGAACCACAATGTAGGAGATTAATAAGGCATCTGGCAGCTAAGGTTGTTATGCTCATTGGCTGATACACTTATGACCAAGAGATACTCGTCCGGATTGGCCAGTTGACGGTATGTTATCCATTGCTGCTTTCTTGTGTTTATGGCTGTCCAAAGATGTATTTGAGGATGCTGAGAACTTGTTGAAGCCGTTCGTGATTCCTTTTGCAATTAAGATGGCTCAGGGTGAGAAACTCCCAATAGGTAGCTTGTTTTTGGGTTCTCTGTATTCTAACTTGGACTCCTTGATTATAGACTCCAGCGTTTCGAATGGTTTTATGAAGATTGAATGTTATGCCAACACAATGTTTCTTCAATCTTTGATGTGGGAGCGTTTCAAGAGTTATGCACCCATTCCACGGACTGTCTTGCAAGGATTGAACACTGATTCTCTCCATGTCTTCTCTGAGAAGTCTAATGCCAGAATCATGCGCTGGTCCACAAAGCAACCTCGATTCAAGACTCGCTTCATTGATGTCTTGGATCGTGAATCTGAATTCAATTTCCGCCCATGGGTATCGGTTCCCTCTTACATCTCTTAGTTGAAAACTTTTAATGATGAAGAGAGCATGATTTTGAAATCTGGTGCTGACTTGGAAAATGGTGAGAGAGCTTTTATGCTGAGTTGCACTCCCGGTCATCTGGTATCCATAATTCACGGCGAATTCTTGGTGGAAAAATACAATATTTATAGGGAATCTCGGCAAATGGGTATGGATCAGTGTGTTCTGACTTTTCGAAGAAAAAAGTCTTCAGTTGAACATCTCATGACCCGTCTGGGCCGTACGCATGTATAAGGAAGTGAATTCTGGTTCCCCAGCTCTGATAGAGTCACGTATGTAACTCCGGGTTACATAGACTTTTGGGATCAATAGCTCAAGCGTTTACTTGACTTCATAAGAGATGTGCAAACTTTAGTGAAGGAGCCTCCTTCCCCTGAGATGATTTCTACTCGACCAAGATTGAAGCATTTCCCTGGTAGTGATAAACGAAAAAAGTCTCCAGGATGTTCACCAGTAAGTATTTTCTGAAGTCTTCATAGGGTTGTAATGATTGTGTTTTGATCATTGCATCAAAATTTCTCTTTTTCACAGGGCGGCCATAATGTAAGACCACGAATTGATGTAGACCTCTCAGAAATTGAAGTAATCGTTCACGGCGGAGAAGGCATGAGTAAGAATTATAAGATGTTACCTAACACCATAAAGTCCCCAGTGGTTTGTTTGGTGAGTTATTGATATTTCTTTCATCATGACTTCTTCTCAGCCGTGTCATTAGGATCTTGAAACCAATCTTTGATATTCTGTTATATAATTTTACTCCATCAAGTATTTACGGTCTTCAGTTCTCTGTTGCTGGGCAGGCGGTTTCTGACTCGGGTGTTGAAGAAGAAGCTGAAGTAAGTATTTCTCCATACAACAAACCATGATGCTTAGTAGATAAAATACTAATTGTCGAGAAAATGTCCAGGAGAATGTCTCCATGGAAGTAGAGAGTGTTGGTGATGCCTAATCGAAGGATGGCGATAAAGAAAACTCTCAGAGTTCAAAACCAAATGAAGGGATGGAGTTGTCGACGTTGGTGCGAGCAATTTTGATTCCTTGAACACTTCGGAGACCACCCAAGTAAGTATTCCTCTTGTATTTTATCCATAGAAGTATATACTTGCTGATATATGAGTGAATGAATGAGAATTTATGTGAACATATGACAAGTTTTGCCGAAAATACGTCACCAGAAAATTCAGAACTCAGCATTTTAGGAAAAACATCGTTGAATCTTCGTCTGATGTCAGATTTTCATGATCCGCATATGCATCCTTAATCCCAGGAAATTTCCAATCTTTTTTAAAGAAGATTTTTAATTTTTGAGCACTGTTAGACGCATTTATGTGTCTAATTTGTCCTCAATGTTTCGTATTGTTAGTACTCGTTTTTGTCCTTATTATGGTGTTTTGTGTGTTTGTAGGTATTTTTTAGAATAAAGATTGTTGGAAAATTCGGCTCGAAAAGTTGCTCGGAGAACCATGGAGGACATTTGATATACGGACCCCCACTTTTTCTATGTGTCACCCATTGCTATGTGTAGCCCATTTGTCCACAACACCCATTTTTGTCCACAACACCCATCTTCCCCATTTGAATTTTGAATTTTGGAGGGAAAAAGGGCTACCGAATTAGGGTTCGAATTTTGGTGATGTTGTAGGGTGATTCAAGGGCTGAAACTCATTGGGTATGTTATTATGGGCTGGACAGGCAAGGTATGGTCAATGGTTTCGGTTAAAATTGGTTGCATCGTCGGATGGAAGAAAACAGGGAAGCACGTGCATAGGAGGACAATTCACACTGTTCACGAGTTTGTATGAGATTTGAACGTGATTCTTACGTGCATGATGACTCTATCAAACAACCAGGAGCGTGTAGGAGCTAAATAAGGATTTTTCATCAGTTGTAGACGCGTGTGGAGTTAAAACATGGAAAGAAAATATCCCGAAAATATTTTCTTTTATTCCGAGTAATGGAGGATTATTGTGGGTTAATGAGCGAGATTTCTTGGTACTGTTGAGTATAAATAGTCCTATTGGGTCGAGAATAAGGAGGGAGAGAGATTGTGGAGAGATTTAGAGCATCATAAAATTGAGAAAAGTCGAGTTGCAGATCACCATTTCTGCTGCTGCATTCCTGAAGAGCGTCAAGAACGGACTATCAAGGACAGTCGTTCTTTCCAACGAAGATGACGATTCGTTGTGCGTCGCATAGATACTGATGAGAACAACAGTTTATTTTCATCGTTCTCTGTAACGGTGTTTGCAACATTTATAAGCGTTGCAACACCCGATTTTTATCATTTTCTCCATTTCATCTTTGTAAACACCTTTTGAGCAATAATAATGATTTTTGAGCGTGTTTCCAACATGATGAGCGGCTAATTCTCTCGTAACCAAGGCAATGGATGAAGCTATTCACACATGAACAATGGGTAACTATTTTATTTTCTCTAATAGTTAATTATAATTCACTCAATCACTGCTTTTGCAGAGTTCTTCAAAGTTTACATAATTTTCTTCATTAGTTGTGATCAATTAGATAGGTTATGCTTTGGTTAGATAATCTATGCTTAGGGATACAATTAATTTTTGAGAATATGTTTGATTATTTGTGGATTAAGAAATAAAGGATTAAAAGGATAATTAGAGTTATGAAATATTTGACATCATTCATGTGTAATAGTGGATTCTAGTGTCTTGGTTATATTCCTAATATCTTGAAATCAATCTTGAAACAAATTTTCTTTATTTTGAAGTTTTATTAAATATAAATTCCTTTGCCTTCACAAGTTTCAAAAGAACCTTTTACTATCACTTTCTACAACATATCAATTTTTGGCTCCGTCGACACGGAGCTTGTCTTTAGGCTAGAGTTTTTTGATTTTTTTTTTTTTTTAGGTTTTTTTTTGTTTTGATTTTTTTTGTTCTTCTTTACGTTTTTGTTTTTGTCTTTTTACTACAGATTTGGAATTTGGAGCGAAAGAAAAATTTGCCAAAACTTTTGGTGAATATTTAGAGATTTGGAGTAAAAGACGAAGTAAAAGGCGAAGCGAAAGAAGAAGATTTTTTTTTTATTATTATTATAAAAAGAGAGAAAAAAAAAGAGAGTTTAGTTTTTTTTTAGATTGTATTAGGGTTTATTTATTCTTGTAATTTTTTCTTTTGCACTTTATCTTTTTGGACTTCGGACTTGGACATTTGGACTTTTTTTTTTTTTTTTTAAACCCTACGGAAGGGTAGTTAAATATTAAACTGTTTGCAGAGAAGGACGGTGATTACGATATCACCTCGGCCCCTCGGGTTCGCACATGACATAGGAGTTGTGGCCCGAGTCGACTTCAGCAGTTCATCCCCCGTCTGGAACGGGAGGTAAGTTTGTCGAAACACTCGCGAATCCCCTGCTAGCGAGTTACTATATTCCTTCGTTTGCATATATGTCGAGGAACTGAAAACGGTTGTTTTAAATTCCTAGTAAAGGGCAAGGACTGGCCATATAAGATAAGAGTTTGGATTTCATCACCGTTCTCTTCTTGCCCGCCTTAGGAAAACGAAACTTAACGCGAACCTAAGCTTTAAAATTTGGAATAGAACAAGACCTATAGGGTAACGAGCTTAGTAGGAAAGTCGTTCGAAAGATATTGGTTACTCTTTTGAGCATTCTTCGAAGTTCATGAAAGTTTTTGTGAGTTGAATGCGTGACTGCGCCGCCCTGTAATGCGGTGAGGCCTTAGGTATCAAAGCTCCAGCAGCTTCCCTCGCCTCTATTCAACTTACTTAATCCCGGATTGATTCCAGAGGGGTTTGCTCAGATTGTAACGAATTCCCTTTCGAAGGATTAGAATATGGTCTAGAAAACAATCTAAGTGGAGCCATCATGCTTTTTGTTTGCTAGAAAATTTTAGGTTTGCTTTGGTGGAGTCAGCATGCTTTGTGTTTGCTTAGAACCTCCCTTCCTTTTAGGATTTTTCTTTTTCTTTTTATTTTGTTTTTCTAGTGTATGCCCGAGGTCATTAGAGAACGGGCTTGGAAAAGAAACACTCTAGGTCGTTTGATTAGTGACAAACCTAGTAGTTCTTCTTGTGAAGGCGGGGAGCTCGAAGACTCTTCTTTTGAGAGCCCCGTTTTTTGGAAACTTCAGTTTTGAGAATCTGTCTCTTTGTGAGGAAAGTACCCCTAGTACGTCAGCTATGCCAGCAATGACTAATTTGAAAGATTACATGTTCCCAAATAGGGCCAACCGAGCTTCGTGCATTAAATTTCCAGCCAATACGGCTAATTTCGAGATAAAACCTAGTATTCTTAAGATGATCCCTATATTCTTAGGAAAACATGATGAGAACCCTTATTTTCATATTAGGGACTTTGAGGAAATTTGTGGGACAGTTAGAATAAAAGACCTTACTGATGAAGTCTTGAAACTTAAGATGTTTCCCTTCTCCTTGAGAGATAAAGCCAAGACCTGGCTGAACAACCTACCTTCTGAATCCATTGAAACATGGCAAGATCTTATTGCTGCCTTCTATATGAAATTCTACCCTAAGCATAAAAACTGCAATTTGTTAGCGAGAAAATTAGTGCTAGTGTGCAACAAGAGGGAGAGTCTCTTTATAGGTTTTTAGAGAGATTCAATGATCTCCTATCCCAGTGTCCTCACCATGGGTTTGATAAGATGAAACTTGTAGAGATTATTTATAATGGTTTAGACTATTCGACCAAATCCATGGTCGAGTCTATGTACGCTGGTGAGTTCACTAATAAAACTGCTGAGGATGCTTTCACCTTCTTAGGAACTATCGCTGAAAATCCCAACAGTGGGAGCCTTGTGTTGAACCTCCTAAAAGACTCTTGGTCAATAGAAGTAGCACCAATATGGTAGATACAAGCTTCGAGTCAGATGCTAAGTTTGTTGCTTTGTCTAGAAGGTTAGAAGCTTTGGAAATGGGTCAGTCTAAAAATAGGTCCATTGTTGAACCTAATAGAGCCTCTCAAGTCTCTAGTTGTGGAATAGAGCCCGATAACTCATTTTGGGAAGGTCATGTTAGTGAAGAACAAGCCCATGCTGTCTATAACAATGTTAGGTTTGATAACCGTCAGAAGTTTGACCCATACTCAGAGACCTACAACCCTGGTTGAAGAAACCATCCTAATTTTTCTTGGTCTAAGGGCCAGAATCAAGGTCAGTCTAGTAATTCTAAGCCTCCCCCAGGTTTTGGTTATGTTAAGAACCCTTCCGGTCAAAACCAGTTCCAGAACACTTCTGAGAAAAAGATCTCTACCTTAGAAGAAACTCTTGCTTTGTTAGCAAAGAACCATGATATGTTATCAGCTAACCACCTTAGATTTCAATAGGAAACTAGGAAGAATTTGAAGAATAATTCCCAGACTCTTGCTAAATTAGAACTTCAAGTCGTCCAAATAGCTAAGTTTATTAGTGAGAGAGAAGAAGGAAGGTTCCCTAGTCATACTGATCCTAACCCTAAAGGAGAGAAACCGTACAATCATGTGAATTCTGTTACAACCCTTAGGAGTGGAAAGAAAGTTGACAATAAGGTCGCCATGCCTGAAAGTGAACATGATGTAGTTCACCCTTATGAGCCAGAAAATGATGAGGATATTGATAGAGTCTCTAAAGAGACCAATGAGGGTCATATTGAGCCAGGCTTTGTTCCTAGAGCCCCATTCCCCAAGATGCTAGTTCCAACTAAGAGCGAGTCCAACTATAAAGATATTTTGGAGGTTTTTAAGCAGGTTACTATCAACATCCCATTGTTGGATGCGATTAAGCAGATTCCTGCTTATGCCAAGTTTCTTAAGGACTTGTGTACACGAAAGCGTAAGCTTAGTGTTCAAAAGAAATACTTCCTAGCTAGTCATGTGAGTTCTATTATTCAGAATACCACTACTCCTAAGTACAAATACCCAGGGTCCCCTACCATTGCTTGCACAATAGGTAAATATCGTGTTGAGAAAGCGTTGCTTGACTTAGGAGCCAGTGTGAACTACCATGTGCCATACCATGTGTACCTTAAGCTAGGACTTGGTGAGATGAAACCTACCCAGATGACTCTTCAGTTAGCTGATAGGTCCGTAAAAATTCATCGGGGTGTGATCGAGGATGTTCTCATAGAGGTAGACAAGTTTATTTATCCGGTGGATTTTGTTATCCTAGATACCCAACATGTCCCTGACCCAGAGAACTAGATACCGGTAATTTTAGGTCGCCCGTTTTTAGCTACATCCAATGCGATCATTAACTGTCGAACTGGTATTATGAATTTGTCTTTTGGTAATATGACTATTGAGCTGAACGTCTTTCATGTTAGTAAGCTACCCTCTGAACTAGATGACTCAGGCATAGAAGAGGTGAACATGATAGGAAAATTAGTAGAGGAGTCATTACCAAACACTTTGATGGAAGATCCATTAGAGAAATGCCTAGCTCACTTTGGGATTGATTTTGATGATGATGATGTGATTAATGAGGTAAATGCTTTGTTAGTTTCAACCCCTTTGATAGACACTAGTAGTGGATGGAAACCTAAGTTCGAACCTCTACCCATTTCTGAGTCTACCCCAGTTCCTTCATTGGAAAATCCTCCTAAATTGGACCTCAAACCACTACCAGATACCTTGAAGTATGTGTTTTTAGGCCCATCTGAAACTTTACCTGTGATTATAGCATCCGACTTGGATAGTGATTAGGAAAGTAGGCTAGTAACCATCCTTCAGAATAACAATGAAGCTTTAGGGTGGACCATAGCAGACATTAAGGGTATAAGTCCTACTGTTTGTATGCATCAAATTTATTTAGAGGAATATACTAAACCTTCTAGGGAGATGCAACGTCGACTGAACCCTCATATGAAAGAAGTAGTTCGAACCGGGGTTTTGAAGCTGTTAGATGCGGGCATTATCTACCCTATTTCAGACAGTAAGTGGGTCGGCCCGTTCGGGTTGTTCCCAAGAAATTTGGTATTACTTGTAGTCCAGAATGAAAAAATGAGTTAATCCCAACCCGAATGACCACGGGTTGGCGTGTCTGTATTGACTATAGAAAATTTAACAAGGTCACTAGGAAGGACCACTTTACCCTTCCCTTCATCGACCAAATGCTCGAAAGATTAGCTGGCCGTAGCCATTTATGCTTTTTAGATGGATTTTGCGGCTATAATGAGATTCCTATTGCCCCAGAAGACCAAGAGAAAACCACTTTTACCTGTCCCTTTGGTACCTTTGCGTATAGACGCATGCCTTTAGTAGAGGATGGAAACCTAAGTTCGAACCTCTACCCATTTCTGAGTCTACCCCAGTTCTCTCTAGATGACTCAGGCATAGAAGAGGTGAACATGATAGGAACATTAGTAGAGGAGTCATTACCAAACACTTTGATGGAAGATCCATTAGAGAAATGCCTAGCTCACTTTGGGATTGATTTTGATGATGATGATGTGATTAATGAGGTAAATGCTTTGTTAGTTTCAACCCCTTTGATAGACACTAGTAGTGGATGGAAACCTAAGTTCGAACCTCTACCCATTTCTGAGTCTACCCAAGTTCCTTCGTTGGAAAAGCCTCCTAAATTGGACCTTAAACCACTACCAGATACCTTGAAGTATGTGTTTTTAGGCCCATCTGAAACTTTACCTGTGATTATAGCATCCGACTTGGATAGTGATCATGAAAGTAGGCTAGTAACCGTCCTTCAGAATAACAATGAAGCTTTAGGGTGGACCATAGCAGACATTAAGGGTATAAGTCCTACTGTTTGTATGCATTAGATTTATTTAGAGGAAGATACTAAACCTTCTAGGGAGATGCAACGTCGATGAACCTCATATGAAAGAAGTAGTTCGAACCGAGGTTTTGAAGTCGTTAGATGCGGCATTATCTACCCTATTTTTAGAAAGTAAGTGGGTCAGCCCCGTTCAGGTTGTTCCCAAGAAATCTGGTATTATTGTAGTCCGTAATGAAAAAATGAGTTAATCTCAACCCGAATGACCACGGGTTGGCGTGTTCTGTATTGACTATAGAAAATTTAACAAGGTCACTAGGAAGGACCACTTTCCCCTTCCCTTCATCGACCAAATGCTCGAAAGATTAGCTGGCCGTAGCCATTTATGCTTTTTTAGATGGATTTTGCGGCTATAATAAGATTCCTATTGCCCCAGAAGACCAAGAGAAAACCACTTTTACATGTACCTTTGCGATAGACGCATGCCTTTCGGGCTATGTAATGCCCATCGACCTTCGGCGTTGTATGTTGAGCATATTTTCTGACATGGTAGAACGGTTCTTAGAGGTCTTTATGGATGATTTTTCAGTGTTTGGTTCGTCTTTCGATGAGTGCTTGCATCATTTGTCATTAGTTTTGACTAGGTGTAAGGAAAAGAATTTAGTGCTTAATTGGGAGAAATGTCATTTCATGGTTCGTTCAAGAATCGTTCTAGGGCATATCGTATCTTCGAAGGGTATAGAGGTAGATAAAGCCAAGGTTGACCTTATTAAAACCTTACCGGTCCCAAAAACCGTAAAATATATTAGGTCATTCTTAGGGCATGCAGGTTTTTATCGTCGATTCATTAAGGATTTTAGCTTGATTTCTAGACCTCTTTGCAATTTACTTGCAAAAGATGCTAAGTTTGTCTTTGATGATGCTTGTTTAGAGGCTTTTGAGAAGCTTAAGACTTTACTCACTACCGCCCCCATAGTCCAGACACCCAACTGGAACTTACCCTTTGATATCATGTGTGATGCTTCAGATTATTCTATTGGTGTTGTGCTAGGTCAGCGAGAAAATAAGTTACTTCATGTGATTTACTATGCTAGCAAAACTCTAAATGAAGCCCAGATGAACTATACCACTACCGAGAAGGAACTGTTGGCCATTGTGTTTGCCTTAGACAAGTTTAGATCCTACCTCTTAGGTTCTAAGATCGTAATCTATACTGATCATACTGCTTTGAAATACCTTTTGTCTAAGAAGGATACCAAACCTAGATTGATTAGGTGGATCATTTTATTACAAGAATTTTGCCCAGACATTAGAGACAAAAAGGGTGCAGAAAATGTAGTAGCATACCACTTGTCTAGGCTAATTGTTAGTTCTCCTGATGATTCCCTTCATATAAGGGAATGACTTTCTGATGAACAATTGTTCTCTGTTTCCCAATCACCTTGGTATGCGAATATAGTGAACTATCTTGTTACTGGTCGAATGCCCCAACATTGGAGTAAACAAGATCGTTCTAGGTTTTTAGCTGAGGTTAAGCACTTCTTTTTGGATGATCCTTATTTATTTAAGTATTGTCCAGACCAGATTATTAGGAGATGTATACTTGAGAGTGACCAGTCCAGTATTATTTCCTTTTGTCATGATCATGCTTGTGGGGGTCACTTTAGTGCTAAGAAGACTGCTGCTAAGATATTGCAGTGTGGATTCTATTGGCCTTCGTTGTTTAAAGACTCTCACGATTCTCGTGTTACTTGTGAGCGTTTCCAGAAATTAGAACCATTTCCCGTAGGAACATGATGCCCTTGAACCCTATTTTAGTTGTTGAGGTCTTTGATGTGTGGGGTATTGACTTTATGGGTCCGTTTCCTAATTCTTTTGGTAACCTATACATCGTTGTCGCCGTAGACTACGTCTCTAAGTGGATTGAGGCGTTTGCGTGTAAAACCAATGACCATAGGGTTGTTCTTGAGTTCTTGAAAAATAATATACTTACACGTTTTGGTACACCGCGAGCTATAATTAGTGATGGAGGGTCGCATTTTTGTAATGGACCTTTTAAGATTTTGATGAAGAAATATGGTATTACACATAAGGTAGCCACCCCGTATCATCCACAAACTAGTGGTCAGGTAGAGGTTTCCAATAGGGAGATAAAACGTATATTAGAGAAAACAGTTAATCCTAATCGGAAAGACTGGTCGTCTAGGCTTAATCGATGCCTTATGGGCTTACCGCGTCTGCGTTTAAGACCCCCATTGGAATGTCGCCTTATCGGCTTGTTTATGGAAAGGCATGTCATTTACCTGTTGAGTTAGAACATAAAGCTTATTGCGCTATTAAGCAGCTAAATTTTTCACTTGACAAGGCAGGAGCCCATAGGAAACTCCAGCTCAATGAGTTGGACGAGATTCGTATAGATGCTTACGATAGTGCGAAGGAGTATAAGAACAAAATTAAACTTGTGCATGATAGAAATATTTTACGGAAGTCATTTTCTCCAGGTCAAAAAGTTTTCTTCTGTATGATACCCGCTTGCATCTTTTCCCTGGGAAGTTACGTTCTCGGTGGACGGGTCCTTTTATTGTTAAATCTTGTTTTTCCTCATGGAGGTGTTGAGATCGATACACCGGATGGTAGTAGTTCTTCGAAGGTTAACAGTCATAGATTTAAACCCTTTTTAGAGCCCTTTCCTACAGGTGATGTTGAGGAGGTACCTCTGGAGGACCCTGTTTACCCTTGATTGACCATCGAGGCGATTGCATGTTGTATATTAGTTTTTGATTTCTCTCTTCACCCAGGTACTATCTTTCCAACTTCTCTCTTTTGATTCCTCATGTTACTTTACTTTTTGGTATTGCTCTTTTCATTAGAAACATTGAGGACAATGTTAGATTTAAGTTTGGGGGTGGGGAGAAACTTTTGTTAGCTTTTAGCTGCAATAAATAAACTCCAGAGCCTAGAAATTTATGTTTATTAAGGATGGCACTAACCAATCTAAGTGGATGGAAGCATTTTGGTTGTAGGAGTTGAGGAACCAATCTGATTAGATGGAAACATCTAAAGAGTCTATTCATAAAAGCACAGAGCTCAAGTGTTAGAAAACATGGTAGTTTCGCCATATCCTCGTGATGGAAACATCGAAAGAATCCTGATCACTTCTTTTATTTTTCTTTTTACCATTGCTAGGGTGGAATAGAGTGGCTGAGATACCACAAAAAAAAAAAAAAAATTGAGA
Source organism: Papaver bracteatum (assembly GCA_023529315.1). Lineage (NCBI taxonomy): Eukaryota > Viridiplantae > Streptophyta > Magnoliopsida > Ranunculales > Papaveraceae > Papaver > Papaver bracteatum. Next base: position 87,554 of record JAJJWX010004844.1, read on the forward strand.
CCAGACCACTAGACCAAACGGAATAAATACAATAAAGTCGACCACTGGTACCCTTGTATATGCCAGCTGAGTTGACCTAGAGTTAGGATTATCGACCTTTGGTCCCCTTGTATATGCCAAAGTGTGTTGATATTAGTCCAAGACCAGTATCTCAGTCCGTTAGGATAGGTTCACCCTAGCCAACATCATCCACGTTTTTTATCTTCTTAATCTATGTGATTGGTTGACTCCGGTTTATGATGTCCAGAAACTATCTGAGTAGAGCTCTGTCACTTTATATGAATTTTAGTATGCTTGAGTGCAAACTCGTGTACAGCAATTGAATTTCGCATCGGGTACTTCCTCCCGTAGTCAATAAGTATGCCAACCAAGGAGATTCTTTAGTGCCTTCCAAGGTTCGTGTAGATAGCTAGGGTGCGGAGTAAAGGTTTTGTGGGTACACCTCTGGTAAACCCTCCGGAGACGACACTCCGCCACTAGGGACACCTAGCGGTTTAACGGCTTTCTGCACGTGCAAAGTGTAGTCATTTTATTTTTTTTCTAGATTAGATTTGCTCGGGACTAGCAAATAATAAGTTTGGGGGTATTTGTTAGACGCATTTATGTGTCTAATTTGTCCTCAATGTTTCGTATTGTTAGTACTCGTTTTTGTCCTTATTATGGTGTTTTGTGTGTTTGTAGGTATTTTTTGGAATAAAGATTGTTGGAAAATTCGGCTCGAAAAGTTGCTCGGAGAACCCTGGAGGACATTTGATATACGGACCCCCACTTTTTATATGTGTCACCCATGGCTATGTGTAGCCCATTTGTCCACAACACCCATCTTCCCCATTTGAATTTTGAATTTTGGAGGGGAAAAGAGCTACCGAATTAGGGTTCGAATTTTGGTGATGTTGTAGGGTGATTCAAGGGCTGAAACTCATTGGGTATGTTATTATGGGATGGACAGGCAAGGTATGGTCAATGTTTTCGGTTAAAATTGGCTGCATCGTCGGATGGAAGAAAACAGGGAAGCACGTGCATAGGAGGATAGTTCACACTGTTCACGAGTTTGTATGAGATTTGAACGTGATTCTTACGTGCATGATGACTCTATCAAACAACCAGGAGCGTGTAGGAGCTAAATAAGGATTTTTCATCAGCTGTAGACGCGTGTGGAGTTAAAACATGGAAAGAAAATATCCCGAAAATATTTTCTTTTATTCCGAGTAATGGAGGATTATTGTGGGTTAATGAGCGAGATTTCTTGGTACTGTTGAGTATAAATAGTCCTATTGGGTCGAGAATAAGGAGGGAGAGAGATTGTGGAGAGATTTAGAGCATCATAAAATTGAGAAAAGTCGAGTTGCAGATCACCATTTCTGCTGCTGCATTCCTGAAGAGCGTCAAGAACGGACTATCAAGGACAGTCGTTCTTTCCAACAGAGACAGCGACAGTTCGTTGTGCGTCGCATAGATACAGTGCGAACAGCAGTTTATTTTCATCGTTCTCTATAACGGTGTTTGCAACATTTATAAGCGTTGCAACACCCGATTTTTATCATTTTCTCCATTTCATCTTTGTAAACACCTTTTGAGCAATAATAATGATTTTTGAGCGTGTTTCCAACATGATGAGCGGCTAATTCTCTCGTAACCAAGGAAATGGATGAAGCTATTCACACATGAACAATGGGTAACTATTTTATTTTCTCTAATAGTTAATTATAATTCACTCAATCACTGCTTTTGCAGAGTTCTTCAAAGTTTACATAATTTTCTTCATTAGTTGTGATCAATTAGATAGGTTATGCTTTGGTTAGATAATCTATGCTTAGGGATACAATTAATTTTTGAGAATATGTTTGATTATTTGTGGATTAAGAAATAAAGGATTAAAAGGATAATTAGAGTTATGAAATATTTGACATCATTCATGTGTAATAGTGGATTCTAGTGTCTTGGTTATATTCCTAATATCTTGAAATCAATCTTGAAACAAATTTTTTTATTTTGAAGTTTTATTAAATCTAAATTCCTTTGCCTTCACAAGTTTCAAAAGAACATTTTACTATCACTTTCTACAACACATCAAGCACGTTCATGGGCCGAAATAGACAAAACAGTAAGCATCCAGGAGACTTTCAAGAAATTTTCAGTTGTCGTGTAGTCCCGAGTTTCGACCACATCTTTTCGCACGTTCATACAATTTCTATTAAATTTTGACATGTTGTAGGTAACACCCATACAAATATAATGGTATATAACTAAACCCTTGATTCTTCACCAATTGCTCCCAGTTCGTCATTTCGTATAGGGAAGTGTAAAATCTTCTCAGGCGAGCTTGTCGTAAGACGTGTTTTTTGTGACTTTCACATTATTTGCTGACATATAGCATGTATAATGAAATATTTTGATGATGTCAGACCACTTGTATGTTGTAGTTCATGATTTCTTTTGGTTTCATGCTTGGATTATCTTAATCTCATGTAATCTTCATATTAGGTGCAAAATACCGAAGTTGAGAATGAAGGAACCCAAAATGACGAAACGAGCGACCCTGAGGTTATTGATAAGGAGGAAACTATATCTACACTTCAAGGCCATGAAAGTGTTTTTGATGAAGTCATGGAGACCCATATTGCTGCTGCTTCAGTAATAGAAGAATCCAGGACACCAGCAGAAGATATTGAAGAAACTGTTTCCCTGATTGTAGAAGTTGCTCCAGTAATTGAAAACCGTATTGTTTTTCAAGAATACCCAAGTGCAGGAGTTTCTTTTGATCCCCCATTTGATGCATCACTCCCATACCATAGACTAGTTGGTAGATTCGGTGTTCCCATTGGATATGCCAATTTGGATGAGAAAATATGGAAGAAATTTGGTCACATCGTCATTACGATAGACCCAAAATGTGCTTATTCTTTAAAAATGCAGGTAAGTGTTATCTTGCTTATTGTGAATGATATATGCACTAGGGACAGGAATACTGTTGTGGATGGGGAAAAACGTGTCGCCGGTTTTTCGGGAAAGTGGAGAGTCGAGCGAGTTGTCGAGACTCCTCAGCCAGGAAAGATGTTAATCCTCACACATATGCACCGCTTCAAAGGGGGTGCTTAGATTCGGGAAATCAATTTGTATGACTCCGGCCTAAACCAAGACAATGGCAGTTCCAGAATCAATTCGGTCGCAAAGAGGAAGATGGGTTGATCTGTAAGAGAGAAGCTGAGAATTGTGTGGGATCAGTGATGATCGAGGATTGTGGGTGTGTTGAAGGTTTCTATAGTATTGGTGAACTATTGAGTTCAAATAAGTTCTGAGTGATTGGTGAATTCTTGAGAGTAGTTATTCGAGAAATTCTGCAAGGATGATTACTGATGTTGTAATTCATTTTTATCAATCGTGAATTCAGAGACTTATTTATAATGTTAGAGTAATAACACCACTGACCCGTGTTAGTGTGACGGTTTCTTGAGTGAAAGAGTGGAAAAGTGGGAGATCGTGGTAAAGTCAGTTCCACGTCATGTGGAGACTTGGATGATCGTGCACTCATTACTTTTCTAACTCCTTCAACCGTTGACACGACTTACGCATATTTCTCGTCGTGGGATGAATCCATGTGTCGTAGACCACCAGACCAAAACCCTAAGTGATATCCCCCCATTTGTGACGTGATTGATGTCTCACGAATCGTGGAGTCTGCGGGGAAGATGTGTTTAGGTTAGTCAATTGTTGACTAATAAGACACTGAGCCTAAGTTTGGTGAATCAAGCATGAATGGTGAATGCTCAGCGATTCATGGGTCGAACATGTAGTTCTCTGAAGAGATGTCAGTATGACGAGTTACTGACTAGTTGAGTGATTGAGAAAGTATTGCCGAAAATTATGAGAATTCAATGAGCAACTAAGCAAGTATTGCTCAATTCACCAAATTATGGGATTTAGATGGGGAACTGAGCAAGTATTACTCAATTTACCAAGTACTGGAGAATTGTCGAATATTGACTAATAATCAGGTGATTGAGCAAGTATTGCTCGATTCAGCGAATTATTTACTAGTGATGTGACCCAGTAAAATATTAATTAAAATATTGGTAGATTACCGAATATTGTTTAATTAATTCCAGATGTTGATTGATGAATCAACATAAACTTATTAGTGTTCGAAATTGCTCAGAATGATGGTTTCACAGAGCGTTCATTCGAAACCCTAATTTTGGACAATCCTCAGTCAATTGGAGAATTGCCGAAAATTGATTTTGAGTGATAGAGGGACCGACCACATGGAATGAGGAACGTCCATGTGATGCCCAGCGCTCGAGTGAGCATACACTAGGGTTCTCAGTTTGAGAGTTGGTGAAAAGTGATGATTAAATGGGGAGTTCACCATTTACTGAAAATATTTGTGGGTTCAGCATTAGGTGTAAAAACCTAAGTAGGAGAGATGGGACCGACCAAGAGAGACAAGGGACGGATCTTGGTGACCACGTGACCAAGTGTTGGTCGTTTGGAGGATTCTCCAGGTTGGTCGAAACCCTAATTAGCGTCCTTTACTAGAATTGATGTAGAATTCTCATACGGACTCGTATTTTGATGCTCCGCCCCTCCATTCTATACTGAAAATAATTTCCTATCTCCCAACTCGGTAATATTTAGGTTTGGAGCTCGTTCGGGAGGTGAAAATAGCCCGAAAGTAAAACTCATTAAGAATTCAAGAGGGACGGTAGGAGAGAGTTTTGGGCCCAGTATGAGCGATTGAGCAAATTAGGTCAGAATTTCGAAAACGTGTGGGACCGGATTTGTGCAAGCCCTAGAAGCAACCTGGTTGGTCATGGAGGCATGCACGTGTTTCCATGATGTCCGTATCTACATACTGAGAGTTTCAGTACTTTCTGATGCGCTTTTGAGCGATGTTGTAAATTTTCATAAGAGTTTCATCTTGGCTGAGAATTCTCGACTTTTTGGTGGAATGAGCATGTATGCTGAATTCATCAATATTTTGAAAGTATTAAAATAAAATATTTTAATAATCCAAAATTCCCGTGAGGGGCTAGCCGGCCGCGTGACCGTGTTGGCTTTTGGTTTTTCGTGATTCAAGCAATATTTGAGAAAATATGGAGAAGTCACGAATTTTGTTCAAACCCAGGAGTTTCACGAGTTGAGGGAAATAATAATAATGAGAAATTAGGGATTGCAATGTGTGGGACCGACCATGGCTAGGGCATGGACGGCCAACCAGTTGCCTGGTCCCGCACACCTTTCCCTATTTTATTATTATTTTTCGTGAATCCTTGAAGTTATGGAGAGTCATTGAAGATACGGAGAATCCAGGAAGATGTGGAGAATCCATGAAGTTTTGGAATTGTAATTGCAGGAAAACCTACAACACACCCCTTATCATATCTTGATAACAATTTCTAGATCTAAATATAAAAATGGTGATAAAAATACTAAAATTATAAATGGACACCAAGATTTTTTACGTGGTTCGATCAATGTGATCTACATCCACGGTTCTTCACTATGATAATTCGTAGCTACATCAATTTACATTTACAATCTCCATTAATGGAGTTCTTGGAAGAATTCTAGATCTAGTTTTGGGGAAGAAGATGATAAAGAAAATATATTTTCTTTCTCTAAAAACTCTCCACAAAATATATTTCTCTCTCTTCCTAAAATTATCTCCCCCCTTTCTCTCTCCTGCTCTCTTCTTTATATAGGTAATTACATAGTGTATGACAGCTCATTTACAGCTCACATTTCCTCCTAATTTCGGATCTAAACTCTTGCGGTAATATCGCAGCAGCATCATTGTCATTTTTCGCAGGTTTCTCTAATATCTCGCAGGATTTCTCTTGTTACATTTCCCGCGAGCTTTCTCTATAAAATTTTCTCGTCTTTCTTCATGTTTTGTTTGCCGTCCTTTGTTGCGTCGTTTTTTCGTAATCAATCTGCGACACTTGCCATTTGTGGTAGAAGTTTTCGCAAGAGCGTTGTTGTTGCGAGATTCTGCCCCTACATTTTGCCTCTTTTTTCTTGAATATTGCTTGAAGAGCAATTTTTAAGAAAAAATTTGTTGTTGTAGTAGTCTCTAATCTTTGGTTTATGAAGGAACAAGCGAAAGAATACCAAACTTAAAAAGTATATACTTTCCTCTATTCTTTTGCGAAGTTCTGAAGTAATTAGAAGTATCATCTTTTGAAGTATGCGAAGTATGAAGTATCCTTGAAGAAGTATAAGAAGTATTCAATCCTCGAAATATAAGAAGTATTTGTCCTTGAATAAGAAATATTGCCTATGTTCATGCGAAATTATCTCTTCATTTTTGGTGAGAATTCTTGCCCATTTTGGAAATGGTTCTTGCCGAGAAGATAAAGAACATAAAATATTTTCTTGGTAATCCCTAGCTGCCTCTGTTCTTTATCTATGAAGAAGAATCCTTGAGAAAATGTTGAATAGGTAAATTGCTTCTTTATTCTTATGTTGCCTCTGCCTCAAGTGGTAATCACTTTAAGAAAATAATCACATTCTGTGAAAAAATCACAATTCCTGCGAAATTCTGGATGAATCTGCTAGTTTATGAATGAATCTGCGTGATTGTGAATAACCCTGCTAATTTCTGAATATTTATGCGAATTTTTGAACCTTTCTGCGAATTAATGAATAGTGACGCGAATAGTGCCGCAAATAGTGATGTGAATAGTGCTGCGAATAATGGCTCAAAACATGAATAGTCTGCGAAATTTCAAGGTATTATTCTGTAAAATTTTGTAAAATACTTGTGCGAATATAATGTTTATGTAATGATTATGTTATGAAATGTGTATGCGATGCTTATGACATGAAATGCTTATGCAATGCTTTTATGATGCGAGTATGATGCTTGTATGATGAGAATGCTTATCTATTGCAATGTATAGCTAATGTTTGTGTTACTTAGCTCATTTTGTCGCAGTAAAATTGATATAACTTTAAATTGCCTCCATTCTCCATTTCTTTGACTTTTTCTCTAGTTTGAGCATTTCTCTTTATTCTCGCAAGTTTATTCTCTTGTGCCTCATTTTTCTATCTCATTGTATCTCATTGTTATTTTCTCCACTGTTTATTCCTGCACTATTAGTCTCACATAATATAATATAATTAAAATATCAAAGTGTGTAATCTCAATTTCATTACAGTATATAATCATTTTTACAAGCTTATTTGCTTACATATGATCATCTTCGCAAATTATTTGCATTCTCTCAGTTGGTATTATTATGCCTTCCTAGTTAAAGGTCTTATTTTTCCAATTGTCTGCGAAAAGATCGCAGGACATTCTTACATTTTCATGTAATAATCCATTGATCTTGTCTTATCATTTATTTTGATCTCTGCGACAATATGATAAGTCTAAGCCATCTTGTGAGATTAATCTTTCTCCTTGCTCTTTAAGACTTATGACATTGTCATCTTTGCGATGAAATCGCAGGACGTCTTTGCGATTTATATCCTCTTAACATTGATCTCATCTTAACATTAGTCTTATCGCAAAAACCCATTGATCTCATCTTAACATTTCTCTTAAGGCTTTTTTGCCTGTTACGCGACAATATGACGGGCCTAAATATTCTTGCGAATATAAGGTCCCATGACATTACCGTCTATGTCACGCGACAATATGGCAGGCCTAAATATTCTTGCGAATAAAAAGTTCCATGACATTGCCGTCTTTTTTGATACACAACTCCCTAATGGAGGGTATCTCCCTTATCTCTCCCCCTGGTTTCCCCTTCAAGGAGACGTACTTCTGCCATACAAGACTAGCTCCTCCCATCCGGTTCTAGAAACAACCAGTTGTTTTCGTAGCCTCTTATCCTTTATGCCTATATGGCTTATAGTTACGAGACTACACCCTAGAGGGGTTTTCTTCTGGCCGAACACATCGTAAGCCAAGACTTTCCATGGATGGCCAGGGTAGGTTCATCCGTCCCGGGCACCCACATCTCAACCGTGTACCTCTGCGCCTTGATCATACTTTGCATTCCTTAGGAGAAAATCTCGGGCGCCCAACCAGGGTATAACCTTATATAGTTGGGAATCCAAGTTATCTCTCCCGGATGGATTTTCTATAATCCCAAATCTCCATGACTAGGTTCGAGCAGCAGTATAGCCTTTCCCATAGCCATGCAAAGAGATACCCCCCTTATGACGCACTTTAAGGATATTACCTCTTATGAAATAGAATCCGCGAACTAAGGTGTACGCCATAAAAGTTCGTCCCATTCTTATATGTTTTTAGGCGATTTGCGCCCGTCTTATTCATTTGCATTTCTCTCTTGGGAAATTTTATTCGCATCTCTTTATTCTTTCATTCATTCTTTCATTTCTGTTTTCATTCTCATAATATCATTTATGAAATAAAATTTCTGTAAAATCTTTTGAAATCTTCTTTGAAATCTTGCGATTATATCGCGTCTTTAAATCAAAAATGTTCTATATAAATTTAATTTTCTATGTTTTTTGTAATTTTGAAATTTTTGAAATTTTTTGAAATCTTTAATTTTTGCGATGAAACTTGCGATTGTATCGCTGTTTGCCAATCTTAATAAAAAATCTTTGAAATGTTTTGAAATCTTAGAAATTTTAGAAATTTTGCGAGTATATCGCTTTTTGGAAATTAAATAAAAAATCTTTTGTTTGTTGTAAGTAAAATATTCTAAGAAAACATACTTAGCTCTTATGTGAATTGTCTGAACATCTCGCAGCAAAAATAATTGTGAAGAGTGAGACTTGAACCCTTGATCTACTTCCTGCATTTTCTCACACCATACCAACTGTGCTAACCTTCTCTTGCGAAATAATGAAAGATCTTGCGAAGTAATGAAAGTCTAAATGTTCTAGAGACAATTCTCGCAAAACAAAAATAAATTTGTGTGAGATGAGAATTGATCCTGCGACCTATTGCTTGCATTCATGCCTCTCAACCAACTGTGCTAGCTCTCTTGCTTGCGAAATTTATCTGCGAAATAATCAAAGGCTAACTTGCGAAATAACAAAAAATAAACTTGTGTGAAGTAAGAATTGATCCCGCATCCTATTGCTTGCATTCATGCCTCTCAACCAACTGTGCTAGCTCTCTTGCTTGCGAAATTTATCTGCGAAATAATCAAAGGCTAACTTGCGAAATAACAAAAAATAAACTTGCGTGAAGTAAGAATTCATCCCGCGACTTATTGCTTGCGACATATCACGCTAAACCATCTGTGTTAACCCTTCTCTGCGAAATTTCTCTGCGAGATTATCATTAACTATCTTCTGCGTGAAATACACTTGCGAAATTATCAAGGATTGCGTGAAAAAATATGTATGTGTTGGGACTTGAACCTGCGACCATAAACTCATTGACTTCGCAGATTACCAACTGTGCTAGCTCTCTTGCTTGCGAAATTTATCTGCGAAATAATCAAAGGCTAACTTGCGAAATAACAAAAAATAAACTTGCGTGAAGTAAGAATTGATCTCGCGACTTATTGCTTGCGACATATCACGCTAAACCATCTGTGTTAACCCTTCTCTGCGAGATTATCATTAACTATCTTCTGCGTGAAATACACTTGCGAAATTATCAAGGATTGCGTGAAAAAATATGTATGTGTTGGGACTTGAACCTGCGACCATAAACTCATTGACTTCGCAGATTACCAACTGTGCTAGCTCTCTTGCTTGCGAAATTTATCTGCGAAATAATCAAAGGCTAACTTGCGAAATAACAAAAAATAAACTTGTGTGAAGTAAGAATTGATCCCGCGACCTATTGCTTGCATTTATGCCTCTCAACCAACTGTGATAGCTCTCTTGCTTGCGAAATTTATCTGCGAAATAATCAAAGGCTAACTTGCGAAATAACAAAAAATAAACTTGCGTGAAGTAAGAATTGATCCCGCAACTTATTGCTTGCGACATATCACGCTGAACCATCTGTGCTAACCCTTCTCTGCGAGATTATCATTAACTATCTTCTGCGTGAAATACACTTGCGAAATTATCAAGGATTGCGTGAAAAAATATGTATGTGTTGGGACTTGAACCTGTGACCATAAACTCATTGACTTCGCAGATTACCAACTGTGTTGCCTTTTGTTTGCAAGATAATGAAACAATGCTGCGAAATTATCTATTTTTTCACCCTTTGTAAAAAGAAGAAAATTATGCTCGCAGGAAAATTCGAACCTGTGACCACAAACTCACATACTGTTCTCTAGACCAACTGTTCAAGAATCTCTTTGCGACATTTAACGCAGAACTTTTTTACTTATTCTTTTATTCTCGGTTGAAAATGAGAAAAAAATGAAAAATATGCGTTTCCGCGAGATTTGAACCCTTGACCTCTTTATTATTCTCGCAAACTTTAACCATTTGTGCAAACTTCTGCTTGTGATAAAAATTGCAGCGTCTACCTCTTATCTTCTCTTCGTCCTCCCTTAATTTCTTTCATATTTTGCCTCTTGTTTATTCTCCTGAACATGAAATCTTCCACTGAAACTTTGGTTTTCTTTCTCAAATTCACCACAACAACTAATTTTTTCTCTTAGTCTTCACATGTCTTTGAATTGTTGATGATGCTTACTCCCTGAAAATGTAATTTCTTCCATGAAATTTCCATTTTTAAACCTAAAAAAAATTTAGATCTAAAAATATACATGAACAGTAGCTAATCTTTCTTGGAATTTTCTTGAATCAACAAATTCATCCTTTTTACTTAGTTTTGCATCTTCGTCTTTTTCTTTTATGCTCTTTCACTGTGTTGTCGGTGTTTGTTTGAAGACACAACTTCTCCATTATAGAATTTCCTCTCAAAATTTTTTAAATCTCACAAATTCTAACTCTTCATGTAGCCAATTTCTTTGAATCTTCCTCAATTAATCAAATAGAAGGTAGTGTTTCTTGCGCCAAAATGTAATTGCAGGAAAACCTACAACACACCCCTTATCATATCTTGATAACAATTTCTAGATCTAAATATAAAAATGGTGATAAAAATACTAAAATTATAAATGGACACCAAGATTTTTTACGTGGTTCGATCAATGTGATCTACATCCACGGTTCTTCACTATGATAATTCGTAGCTACATCAATTTACATTTACAATCTCCATTAATGGAGTTCTTGGAAGAATTCTAGATCTAGTTTTGGGGAAGAAGATGATAAAGAAAATACATTTTCTTTCTCTAAAAACTCTCCACAAAATATCTTTCTCTCTCTTCCTAAAATTATCTCCCTCCTTTCTCTCTCCTGCTCTCTTCTTTATATAGGTAATTACATAGTGTATGACAGCTCATTTACAGCTCACATTTCCTCCTAATTTCGGATCTAAACTCTTGCGGTAATATCGCAGCAACATCATTGTCATTTTTCGCAGGTTTCTCTAATATCTCGCAGGATTTCTCTTGTTACATTTCCCGCGAGCTTTCTCTATAAAATCTTCTCGTCTTTCTTCATGTTTTGTTTGCCGTCCTTTGTTGCGTCGTTTTTTCTTAATCAATCTGCGACACTTGCCATTTGTGGTAGAAGTTTTCGCAAGAGCGTTGTTGTTGCGAGATTCGCTTTACATTTTGCCTCTTTTTTCTTGAATATTGCTTGAAGAGCAATTTTTAAGAAAAAATTTGTTGTTGTAGTAGTCTCTAATCTTTGGTTTATGAAGGAACAAGCGAAAGAATACCAAACTTAAAAAGTATATACTTGCCTCTATTCTTTTGCGAAGTTCTGAAGTAATTAGAAGTATCATCTTTTGAAGTATGCGAAGTATGAAGTATGAAGTATCCTTGAAGAAGTATAAGAAGTATTCAATCCTCGAAATATAAGAAGTATTTGTCCTTGAATAAGAAATATTGCCTCTGTTCATGCGAAATTATCTCTTCATTTTTGGTGAGAATTCTTGCCCATTTTGGAAATGGTTCTTGCCGAGAAGATAAAGAACATAAAATATTTTCTTGGTAATCCCTAGCTTCCTCTGTTCTTTATCTATGAAGAAGAATCCTTGAGAAAATGTTGAATGGGTAAATTGCTTCTTTATTCTTATGTTGCCTCTGCCTCAAGTGGTAATCACTTTAAGAAAATAATCACATTCTGTGAAAAAATCACAATTCCTGTGAAATTCTGGATGAATCTGCTAGTTTATGAATGAATCTGCGTGATTGTGAATAACCCTGCTAATTTCTGAATATTTATGCGAATTTTTGAACCTTTCTGCGAATTAATGAATAGTGACACGAATAGTGCCGCAAATAGTTCCGCGAATAGTGATGTGAATAGTGCTGCGAATAATGGCTCAAAACATGAATAGTCTGCGAAATTTCAAGGTATTATTCTGTAAAATTTTGTAAAATACTTGTGCGAATATAATGTTTATGTAATGATTATGTTATGAAATGTGTATGCGATGCTTATGCCATGAAATGCTTATGCAATGCTTTTATGATGCGAGTATGATGCTTGTATGATGAGAATGCTTATCTATTGCAATGTATAGCTAATGTTTGTGTTACTTAGCTCATTTTGTCGCAGTAAAATTGATGTAACTTTAAATTGCCTCCATTCTCCATTTCTTTGACTTTTTCTCTAGTTTGAGCATTTCTCTTTATTCTCGCAAGTTTATTCTCTTGTGCCTCATTTTTCTATCTCATTGTATCTCATTGTTATTTTCTCCACTGTTTATTCCTGCACTATTAGTCTCACATAATATAATATAATTAAAATATCAAAGTGCGTAATCTCAATTTCATTACAGTATATAATCATTTTTACAAGCTTATTTGCTTACATATGATCATCTTCGCAAATTTATTTGCGTTCTCTCTGTTGGTCTTATTATGTCTTCCTAGTTAAAGGTCTTATTTTTCCAATTGTCTGCGACAAGATCGCAGGACATTCTTACATTTTCATGTAATAATCCATTGATCTTGTCTTATCATTTATTTTGATCTCTGCGACAATATGATAAGTCTAAGCCATCTTGTAAGATTAATCTTTCTCCTTGCTCTTTAAGACTTATGACATTGTCGTCTTTGCGATGAAAACGCAGGACGTCTTTGCGATTTATATCCTATTAACATTGATCTCATCTCCTCTTATCATTAATCTCATCTTAACATTAGTCTTATCGCAAAAACCCATTGATCTCATCTTAACATTTCTCTTATGGCTTTTTGGCCTGTTACGCGACAATATGACGGGCCTAAATATTCTTGAGAATATAAAGTCCCATGACATTGCCGTCTGTGTCACGCGACAATATGGCAGGCCTAAATATTCTTGCGAATATAAAGTCCCATGACATTGCCGTCTTTTTTGATACACAACTCCCTAATGGAGGGTATCTCCCTTATCTCTCCCCCTGGTTGCCCCTTCAAGGAGACGTACTTCTGCCATACAAGACTAGCTTCTCCCATCCGGTTCTAGAAACAACCAATTATTTTCGTAGCCTCTTATCCTTTATGCCTATATGGCTTATAGTTACGAGACTACACCCTAGAGGGGTTTTCTTCGGGCCGAACACATCGTAAGCCAAGACTTGCCATGGATGTCCAGGGTAGGTTCATCCGTCCCGGGCACCCACAGATCAACAGTGTACCTCGGCACCTTGATCATACTTTTCATTCCTTAGGAGAAACTCTCGGGCGCCCAACCAGGGTATAACCTTATATAGTTGGGAATCCAAGTTATCTCTCCCGGATGGATTTTCTATAATCCCAAATCTCCATGACTAGGTTCAGCAGATAGATAGCCTTTCCCATAGCCATGCAAAGAGATACCCCCTTATGACGCACTTTAAGGATATTACCTCTTACGAAATAGAATCCGCGAACTAAGGTGTACGCCATAAAAGTTCGTCCTATTCTTATATGTTTTTAAACGATTTGCGCCCGTCTTATGCATTTGCATTTATCTCTTGCGAAATTTTATTCGCATCTCTTTATTCTTTCATTCATTCTTTCATTTCTGTTTTCATTCTCATAATATCATTTATGAAATAAAATTTCTGTAAAATCTTTTGAAATCTTCTTTGAAATCTTGCGATTATATCGCGTCTTTAAATCAAAAATGTTCTATATAAATTTAATTTTCTATGTTTTTTGTAATTTTAAAAATTTTGAAATTTTTTGAAATCTTTAATTTTTGCGATGAAACTTGCGATTGTATCGTTGTTTGCCAATCTTAATAAAATATCTTTGAAATGTTTTGAAATCTTAGAAATTTTGCGAGTATATCGCTTTTTGGAAATTAAATAAAAAATCTTTTGTTTGTTGTAAGTAAAATATTCTAAGAAAAGGTACTTAGCTCTTATGTGAATTGTCTAAACATCTCGCAGCAAAAATAATTGTGAAGAGTGAGACTTGAACCCTTGATCTACTTCCTGCATTTTCTCACACCATACCAATTTTGTTAACCTTCTCTTGCGAAATAATGAAAGATCTTGCGAAGTAATGAAAGTCTAACTGTTCTAGAGACAATTCTCGCAAAACAAAAATAAAAAATCTTTTGTTTGTTGCAAGTAAAATATTCTAAGAAAAGGTACTTAGCTCTTATGTGAATTGTCTAAACATCTCGCAGCAAAAATAATTGTGAAGAGTGAGACTTGAACCCTTGATCTACTTCATGCATTTTCTCACACCATACCAACTGTGCTAACCTTCTCTTGCGAAATAATGAAAGATCTTGCGAAGTAATGAAAGTCTAACTGTTCTAGAGACAATTCTCGCAAAACAAAAATAAACATGCGTGAGATGAGAATTGATCCTGCGACCTATTGCTTGCATTCATGCCTCTCAACCAACTGTGCTAGCTCTCTTGCTTGCGAAATTTATCTGCGAAATAATCAAAGGCTAACTTGCGAAATAACAAAAAATAAACTTGTGTGAAGTAAGAATTGATCCCGCATCCTATTGCTTGCATTCATGCCTCTCAACCAACTGTTCTAGCTCTCTTGCTTGCGAGATTTATCTGCGAAATAATCAAAGGCTAACTTGCGAAATAACAAAAAATAAACTTGCGTGAAGTAAGAATTGATCCCGCGACTTATTGCTTGCGACATATCACGCTAAACCATCTGTGTTAACCCTTCTCTGCGAAATTTCTCTGCGAGATTATCATTAACTATCTTCTGCGTGAAATACACTTGCGAAATTATCAAGGATTGCGTGAAAAAATATGTATGTGTTGGGACTTGAACCTGCGACCATAAACTCATTGACTTCGCAGATTACCAATTGTGCTAGCTCTCTTGCTTGCGAAATTTATCTGCGAAATAATCAAAGGCTAACTTGCGAAATAACAAAAAATAAACTTGCGTGAAGTAAGAATTGATCCCGCGACTTATTGCTTGCGACATATCATGCTAAACCATCTGTGTTAACCCTTCTCTGCGAGATTATCATTAACTATCTTCTGCGTGAAATACACTTGCGAAATTATCAAGGATTGCGTGAAAAAATATGTATGTGTTGGGACTTGAACCTGCGACCATAAACTCATTGACTTCGCAGATTACCAACTGTGCTAGCTATCTTGCTTGCAAAATTTATCTGCGAAATAATCAAAGGCTAACTTGCGAAATAACAAAAAATAAACTTGTGTGAAGTAAGAATTGATCCCGCGACCTATTGCTTGCATTTATGCCTCTCAACCAAATGTGCTAGCTCTCTTGCTTGCGAAATTTATCTGCGAAATAATCAAAGGCTAACTTGCGAAATAACAAAAAATAAACTTGCGTGAAGTAAGAATTGATCCCGCGACTTATTGCTTGCGACATATCACGCTGAACCATCTGTGCTAACCCTTCTCTGCGAAATTTCTCTGCGAGATTATCATTAACTATCTTCTACGTGAAATACACTTGCGAAATTATCAAGGATTGCGTGAAAAAATAAGTATGTGTTGGGACTTGAACCTGCGACCATAAACTCATTGACTTCGCAGATTACCAACTGTGTTGCCTTTTGTTTGCAAGATAATGAAACAATGCTGCGAAATTATCTATTTTTTCACCCTTTGTAAAAAGAAAAAAATTATGCTCTCAGGAAAATTCGAACATGTGACCACAAACTCACATACTGTTCTCTGGACCAACTGTTCAAGAATCTCTTTGCGACATTTAACGCAGAACGTTTTTACTTATTCTTTTATTCTCTGCTGAAAATGAGAAGAAAATGAAAAATATGCGTTTCCGCGAGATTTGAACCCTTGACCTCTTTGTTATTCTCGCAAACTTGAACCATCTGTGCAAACTTCTGCTTGTGATAAAAATTGCAGCGTCTACCTCTTATCTTATCTTCGTCCTCCCTTAATTTCTTTCATATTTTGCCTCTTGTTTATTCTCCTGAACATGAAATCTTCCACTGAAACTTTGGTTTTCTTTCTCAAATTCACCACAACAACTAATTTTTTCTCTTAGTCTTCACATGTCTTTGAATTGTTGATGATGCTTACTCCCTGAAAATGTAATTTCTTCCATGAAATTTCCATTTTTAACCCTAAAAAAATTTTAGATCTAAAAATATACATGAACAGTAGCTAATCTTTCTTGGAATTTTCTTGAATCAACAAATTCATCCTTTTTACATAGTTTTGCATCTTCGTCTTTTTCTTTTATGCTCTTTCACTGTGTTGTCGGTGTTTGTTTGAAGACACAACTTCTCCATTATAGAATTTCCTCTCAAAAAATTTTAAATCTCACAAATTCTAACTCTTCATGTAGCTAATTTCTTTGAATCTTCCTCAATTAATCAAATAGCAGGTAGTGTTTCTAGCGCCAAAATGTAATTGCAGGAAAACCTACAACACACCCCTTATCATATCTTGATAACAATTTCTAGATCTAAATATAAAAATGGTGATAAAAATACTAAAATTATAAATGGACACCAAGATTTTTTACGTGGTTCGATCAATGTGATCTACATCCACGGTTCTTCACTATGATAATTCGTAGCTACATCAATTTACATTTACAATCTCCATTAATGGAGTTCTTGGAAGAATTCTAGATCTAGTTTTGGGGAAGAAGATGATAAAGAAAATACATTTTCTTTCTCTAAAAACTCTCCACAAAATATCTTTCTCTCTCTTCCTAAAATTATCTCCCCCATTTCTCTCTCCTGCTCTCTTCTTTATATAGGTAATTACATAGTGGATGACAGCTCATTTACAGCTCACATTTCCTCCTAATTTCGGATCTAAACTCTTGTGGTAATATCGCAGCAACATCATTATCATTTTTCACAGGTTTCTCTAATATCTCGCAGGATTTCTCTTGTTACATTTCCCGCGATCTTTCTCTATAAAATCTTCTCGTCTTTCTTCATGTTTTGTTTGCCGTCCTTTGTTGCGTCGTTTTTTCGTAATCAATCTGCGACACTTGCCATTTGTGGTAGAAGTTTTCGCAAGAGCGTTGTTGTTGCGAGATTCTGCCCCTACGGGAATAATAATTATAAAAAGCTAAGGATTGTGAGGTGTGGGACAGGCCACGGCTTGGGCATGGTCGGACGGCTAGGTCGCCCGGTCCCGCACATCTCTCCTTATTTTATAATTTATTTGGTGAATTCTCCAAGTTATGGAGAACTCTTCTTGTTTTGCACAAATTGGGAAATTTTTTCCAAGATGAAGGAGTCTCCATGGATTTATGAAAATCATGAGAAAATAGAGAAAATAATGGGGAAGCGTGGGACCGGCCCCGGCTAGGACCCGACCCATGGGCGCTTCCTATTATTTTATTGTTTATTATTTTCTCTCTCCCATTTTGTGGAGAAACCCTCCATTGTTTCATTTTTTTGGATGCTCATTCGCGAATCCGGGTGCTCAGTCGTGCATCATTTTTGAATACACTTGCACCATTTTGCGGGACTTACTCAGTGATGATTCAGATGCCCAATTGTGGAGTAATTATTATCAATTCGTGAGATCCAGTGGAGAATAATTCATGAAACTGAGTAATAAAAGTGAATAAATGTTTCATTATTAATTCGTAGGATCAGATGTGGATTCGACTACGAATTCAGAATAATAAAACGAGCATTACCATCCCATGGGATCGTGGATTCGACCATAGAATCGGAGTAATTGAGATTTATCCATCACCATTTCATGAGACCAATAGATTCGATCATGAAATCGGAGTAATGAGATAATATAGTTGTTTCATTGATATCCTATGAGATCAAGCCGTGGATTATTGCCATTCCATGGGATCAGGCCGTGGATTCGACCATGGAATAGGAGCAATAATAGATTATTCTGGGAATTCGGTGGTGAATGTCACGGCAGAATTAATCTATGTGCATAGTCAGGAGACGGAAAATCCTGAGGGTGCTCTCAGATATTACTAAGAACACCCGAGTCTATACACGTCGCTCTACATAGTCAGGATCAGTGAGTGTCACTGTCCTGAAGGCGTTGTTGCTCTCAATCTGACGGAGAACCTCTCAATCGTTCTTCTATGCAGAGGGGGGTCGCTCTCATTTAGTCAGGGAACAATGAGTATCACCGACGTCCTGAAGGAATTAAGCCTTCTCAACAAACAATTATGCAGGAGGACCACCCAATTTTATTATTCTACATAGAGGGAACAATGAAATTCCAGGGATCGAATGCTCATCTAGTGGAGGATTTTCGAAAGAAATGTTCATCATGGCTTCGTAAAATATGAATCGTCACATGCCTGAATCCGTATCAGAAACATGCAATATCATGATTTTACGGTTTTGCCCTTTGTTGAAAATCCACCATCTACATTAAGTCCCCTGCATAGTGGGGAACAGTCATGTTATGCAGTATGCATTAAATGGTGATTTTCATTCGACGAGGTCTGGTTGAACTCGGTCTACAAAGGTAGTTTCAGAATCCTCAATTTACTCCAATGAGATCATGTACGAGCAAATGTGTGGATGAGAACTCTGATAGTAAGGTAGAGTGTCATCTCATGAGCGTGGAGATATGAGGCACTGCTTATTTGGGTATTTAAAACTTAGTTATGGTCGATTTAGGATTTTCGGGCCCGAGCCTAAAAAGGAAACCCGTGCTTATTAGGTTTTGGAAATAAATTTGATTTAAAAGGGAATAACCCTAAAAATTCTTTTTATTTTCCTTTGGCCTACCAATACTTCATCATCACATTCACACCACGAGAAGCAGTAGGAGAACTCGTTGAAGTCAGCAGCACCGCCGGCCATCCAACCACCGCCGACCGAATTCCGTCCGGTGCCAACAGGTGAGTTCGTGATTATTATTTTTTTATTTTTTATTTTTGATGTAGGTTCTATGATTGATGATTTTTCACAAAACCCAAAATCCCATGGTTACATATGTATGTGTAGGATTTATGAAGGATTTTTAGAAAACGTATGTATATGCACGTTTGTTCGTTAATTTGAGTAACGAGCAAAAATCCCTAATATGAGAGAGATATGTTAATTTTTGAATAGACATGGTCTAGTTGCAGTAGCAAAGGTTTTGTTTGTTAGGTTTCATGAAAACCCAAGTTCGTTTTTTGAAAGTATGAACTTTGCAAATAAACGTAATTTGTTTCGTAAAAGTAGTAAATAATAATCCTTAGAGTTAAAGGAATTTTGAAAAGACCTGAAGTTCATATTGAAATTTTATTTGAGAACTCTCGAAGTTTTATTTGAAATATGGATAACTCTACAAAAATTGAAAATCCCCCGGTTCCATAAACGAATGCTCGGTTGAGAAAAAGTTTTTTTTTTGTAATTTATGTGAATTATTAACTCACGATATTTTATTTTATTTTAAAAGGAGTGTGACTTATTCATACCTTATTAGATAAAAATTGGGTTTTTGGAAACACGAAATTTATGAGTTTGGTGAATTCACAGTGTATGCATGAGTTCAGTGTGATTTTATAGCGTATGTATACATAAAATCAGCGAGTGCTCACATAAAGGGTTATGTGAACTACTCATTATTTCTCAAAAATTCAATGTAGACTCTTGAATGATATGTCTTATGCTCGATTTTGCAGGCTTGAAAGAACGAGCAAGTTTTGGAAGTTTTACGTTGTTATCACTAAGTTCGTGAAATCGTAAAGAGGTAAGAATTGAGGAATACCATTTTTGCAGACGTTGATTGTCGTGTTTGCTTAATTCCATTGTGTTGATGAATTCATGTATGGATGTTGCAGCAATTATACAAAATGGTTGAATCCCGTAGTGCTTCTGAAGATGATGTCTCTTCGAGAGAAGATGTTTCCTCAAGAGAGGATATTTCCACGGATACCTCTTCCAGAGATGATGATTCCTCCAGAAACAATGATATTGAGGTTTCCCAGGATAAGAAGGGAAGTTCCAAGACTAAGAACATTCCAACTACTGAGGACAAATTCTTCGTGTACCTATATAGGCCTTAAAAGATTCCTTTAGCTAGGATCTGTGTTTCGGTTGCTGATAAATCCTAGGTGCACTGCCGAGAACAAGTTGGTGTCTCCCCGATTTGTGGTTCGGTTTTTTTTGCAAGGGAAGTATTTCGCAGCTTCTCAGGTGGAGTTGAAGCTTTCTCGGAGACCTCTGATGCATTTCTCTGGATGGGAAAGGCACATGTTAGGCTATAGTCGTGTGAGGGATATATTGGATAGTGCTCAGGTGACACGAGCCATTCAAGCTGCTGGAGATTTGATCATCAATAATGATATACCAGGTATGATAGCCCTGCTCGCCCGTTGGTGTGTCCCTACTCACACATTTATATGCAGATGGGGAGAATTCACCATTACTCTGGAATATGTAGTTGCTTTGTTTCACCTTCCAATTACTGGTAAATTTCCTGAAGAACTCTCGACAGAGGAGAAGGAGATATCTGACACGTTAGAAGCAAAGATGCACGAATTCAATGAGTCACCTGCATCTTCCTATGCCCGATGGTTATCACACTGGTGGCCAAGAGATAGAACTCCTAAAGGACCAGTTGATGGTACTTTGACAATTGAGGCTTTCTTGTGTCTGTGGCTCTAACGGGATATCTTCGAAGACTGTGGACACTTGCTGAAGTCGTTTGTGATTCGTTTTGCCATTAAGATGGCCAAAGGTGGGAAAAATCCCATTGGCAATCTATTTTTGGGTTCTTTGTTCGCCAACTTGGACTCTCTAGTTGTGGATTCTAGTATTTCTGATGGCTTCATGAATATTGAGACGTATGCTAATACCATGTTTCTCCAAGACTTAATGTGGGAACACCTTAGGAGCTATGGTCCAATTCCGCGTAGCATTTTGCAAGGACCCAAGGTCGACACTCTCCATTCCCTTCTTGAGGAGAATAATGCTAGGATCATGCGTTGGTCTAGAAAGCAACCACAATACAAGATATGCATTACTGACGTTTTGGACATTGAGTATGAGTTCAACTTTCGCCTCTGGGTGTCAGTTCCTTCTCTTTTCTCATAGTTGATCACTTACAATACTACTGACGAGAATATCACGTTGAGTATTGGTGCTGGTCTGAGTGAAGGAGGGAGATCTTTCGTCTTGAGTTGTACTCCTGGTTTCTTGATATCAATAATGAATGGAGGATTCCAGGTAGAAGGGTACAACATTGACAGGGCCGCTAGACAGATGGGACTTGACCAGTGCATTCTGGGTCATCAAATTAACAAGCTAGAGATTGAATACCTGAAGGCTCATTTAGACTTCACCCGCGTGGAAGGAAATAAATACTTGTTCCCATGTTCTGACCGAGTATTTAATATAGTTATCATCATTTAGATTGAACTCCTGGTTATATAAGATTTTGGCGTCGGCAACTCGAGCATTTATATACGTTTGTAACAAATGTTCAGTCCCATGTACGAGAGTTCCCTCCTCCTGACATGGTTTCCGGTCGACCCAGGTTGAAGTATCTCCCTGGTAGTGATAAGAGGAATACATCTCCAAATGCGTCACAAGTAAGTGATTCTTTTTATGATTTTGGCCAAAGTATGCCAATCATATTTTAATCGTATTGCTTTTCTTGTGATAGGATGGTCACGCTGTGAGACCTCGAATTGATGTAAACTCTTCAATCTTTTAAGAAAGTCCCCAAGGAGGAGAAGGAATAAGTAAGACAACACATAGGATGATACCGAACAAAATACAGTCTCCTGCCACTTCTTTGGTGAGTTGCTCGTGCTTTTCTTCATTGTTGCAACTTTCTCATCCATGTAATTAGGATTTAAAAGAGAATTTATCATCCATTTCAGAATTTTGCCCCATCGGTTATTGATGGTCTCCGTTTTTCTCTTGGTCGAACAATTCAGGATTCCAGCACTGAGAAGGTTGACGTAAGTTTTCCCTTTTGCACTTGATAATTGTAATACGACTTTGGACGAATGAGTGATGATTGTTGTTGATGTGGATAGGAGGAAATCACCCTGGATAAAGAGCATGTTTATGAGGCACATTCCTCTTTGAGTCATGATAATATGGAGAGCTCTCGAAATCCTGAACCGAACGAAAATATGGAGAGTTCTCCGAATGAAGGTAACGGAATTGCCAATGGATGTTCCAACATTGCCGAGTCCTCAAATGGTTTAGAGGTTCCCCTAGTAAGTATTTCTCCTGTAGACTCTTCATAGAAGTATGATATTACTGATTTATGCATGAATGAATGATAACCCATATGAATATACGAGTAATTTAGCCGAAATACGTCATCAGAAAATTTCAGACTTCAGATTTTATTAGAAATGTGGTAGAATCTTCATATGGAGTCATATTTTCAATGTCCGAATATGTATATCCAAGCCCAAGAAATTTCCAAGCTTTAACAAAGAATCTTTTCGAATTTTGAGCATGTTTAGAGCCTAAAAAACGAGAAACAGCAAACTTCCAGGAGATATTCAGAACTTTTCCATATCGTGCGTTGTGTGATGTTTTGGCCACATATCCTCGCTTGTTCATCCGATTGCTATGAAATTTTGAACCATTGTAGAAAACTTCCATACGAAGATAATGGTATATAACCCATCTCTAGATTCTTCACCAATTTCTACAAGTTCGTCATTGAGAATAGGGCAGTGTAAATTTTCTTCAGCTGAGCTTCTTTGAAAACGTGTTTCATGAATTTGATATTTCTTGCACATGTCTTAAACGCATAATAAGGAACTTAGATGATGTTAGTTCACTTAATTTCTTAATCTTATGACTGCATTGGATTTCCACGCCTGAACCATCCTAATCCCATGTAATCTTCGCAATAGGTACCGAACGACGAAGTTGGGAATCATGGATTTAATAATGATAGCATGGGAAGTCCTGGAATTGTTGGCGGTGGAACTCCTATATCTGCACCTCCAAGTTATGAAGTGTTAGTTGTTAATGCATGGGAGGTGGTGGAAGCCCCAATTCAGCCTCAGATGGTGGAACCCTAATCGAGAATAGCAGAAACTGCTTCGTTTGAAGTGGTTTCCATGATTGTTGATGCCGCTCCAGTAGTTGAGAGGCGTATGATAGTGCATGAGTATCCAAATGTAGGGATTGCTTTTGATCCTCAATTTAGTGAATTTATCCCATACCACCAGTTAGTTGGTGGTTTTAGTGTTTCCATCGGATATGCTGCTATGTATGAGAAACTGTGGAAAATGTATGGACACATCATGGTTACTTAGGATCCAGAACGGAGATATTTATTAACAAAGAAAGTAGAAGCCATCTTGCTTGTTATAAATTATATCTGTATCACTCCCAGAAATGTTGTTACTCGAGACATACTCTTTGATTGGGAGTACAACTCAAAAAATGCTGAAGAGATTGCCTTCAATCTGAAGTGGCTTCGTCAAAGGCTTGAAGCTATCAGGAAAATAGTAGAGGGTAGTGCTCCTTTCCCTGTTATTGATGTCGTGACGAAGAAGATGGACGAAGTTGTTGAACTGACCAAGAAGCTAGAATTGGAGAAAGCGGCTTTGAAAGATTTGGAAGATGCGGAGAAGCATAAATCATTCTTTGATGGTTTTCTTTAGTTTCCTTTCCATAATCTCATGAACATTGAATTTCTGAGAGATGAGAGATTTTATTTGGGTTTTTATTTTTGGTAGGTTTTGAATTTATGAGTGATTGAGGATTTTCTTTTGATTTTGGATTTGATAGAGATTTTCTTAAATAAAGAACTTTGATAGATTGCTGAATTTTCAAATGCTGAGTGCAAGTATGCACACGTTTTGGAGGAATTGAAAATACAATTAAAAGAAAATACTAAAGTGTAAACGTCAGATAAGTTGAGCGCTTGCCTTGGGCATAAAACATCCAATGTTGAATGCTTCATGCGTCGAAAACCTTGAGCCAACTCTCGTGAATCACAGGTATATCCGTTTTTCCTTTGATGTCAGCCAACTTGTAGTATCCTCCAGCAACTGACTTAGCAACCATGAAAGGTCCTTCCCAGTTAGCACTCTTTGTAGAATGCAGGTTGCGCCTGTGTAGTTGCAGGAAATCCTACAACTACACCCTCAGTAGAATTTGTAAAACTTTAAGAAGTTCTTGATGAAGAATGACAATTTTGATTAATATTCTCAACTGATTACAAAGAAATATGTTAATGGAGATTAGCACAATTACAACTTTCTCTGTTCTATCTCCTAAGACTTTTTCTAACACTCACTTAAAGAACCTCCCCAATTTAACATTTGAACTACTATTTATAGTGAAATCTTTACAACTGTATATAACCTGCGAAGCATCGCAACCTCTGATCGTAAATTTATTCTATATTCGCAAACCCTTCACACTTCTCCCGTGTTTCTTCTATTATCGCATTATCTTGCAACACTTTTATCTTGTATTTGTTACTATGTTCGTAACCTTATATCTTGCGATATTCTGTCCCTACATCTTGCCTCTTCTCATGTCAATTTTGCGAAGAAGAAATGTCATGAGAATCATTATTCTCGCAAATTTAATATAGTTATCATCACCTCTTATATTCGTAACACGTATTTTCTCTTTCATTAAATCTTCGACACGTATTTTCGTAACCGTCCTTCTCAACCGCTCACGTCTAATTGCATTGATGAATTTCTATCTTCATCAAACTCTCTTTTTTATAAATACTATCTTTAACTCCTCCTTTTATTCTTTTATCTTTTCATCTTCCTCATTACGTCTACTTCTGCAATTTTTTCCTTCTTTCTTCTACTACTATTTCTTGCCTTTTTTATTTCTTTTCTTCTCTATTTTTTATCCTTCATCTAATGGCTCCGAAGAAGAAAACTTTGGAACAACTTAATGCAGAGCTTGCTGATAGAGATCTCATTCTTTCTGAGATTGATGGTCATACCAATAAATCCAATCTATGTATGGAACTCTTCACTGATATCCATTGGGATGATTAGATAGTTTTAGTCTCACGAGGCCAAATCCTCGCATGTCTTCCTCTTCCTCTTTATGATGTTAATCTTCCTTTATTCTATGAGATTATTTCTCACCCAAATTTCTCACGAGCCATTTATCAATTGACTGGGGATTGCATTCGCATTCTGGTTGAGTTCGCAAACCGCTGCTACTGGAAAATATTTATACCCAATTGAACTTAGGAGACCCGTATTTAGAGATGTAGAGATTATCGCTGCAAATTACACAGTCGAGAATTTCTTTAAAAATTACACATTAATTCCTGCGAAGAGGGAAGATAAGCGATGGGGTGTTCGTCTTCATCGTAAGACTGATGTCGTAGAAGCTGATCTTCTAATGCATGATATTGATTATGCTTCTGGAAATAATCGAACCCATCGCCATTCTCATGATGAAGATTGGTACAATTATCCTCTAGCATTATCGGGTTCTTACATCTCTGGGATAGTAGATTTTCCTGCGAATCTTCATGATCGTAACTATCAACCTTGGGTCTTTTCTTGGCCTAATAGAGATAAAGATGTATGTATCTCCATCTTCTTATCTTCTTGTTACTTTTCTTCTTTTACTAATCCTTTTGCAATATTTTTCAGGTGAATGAACTTAAGGAGAGTTACCTTAAAACTGGGAAATCCAGTACTCGCGAGGCTTTCCAATTGTTTTCAAATGAGGTAAGAAACATTCTTATATGTGTTTTAAACAATATATTGTTGCCTTTATTTATTATCCTTATTTGAATTTGTAGGTTCTTCCTGACTTCCCTGGGGCTATTGTGAGTGAGAATAAGAATTCAACTTCTTCTGAAGCGCTAACTTCAAGACAAAAAACACTTCGCTCTGCGAAGAACACCAAGATTTCTGGTAATAAAGAAGATGTTCTTCGCAAAGAAAAAGGGAAACTTGAGGATATTGTTTCTGCTAAGAAGAGGAAGAGACTCCCACCCAGTGCTTACTCCAATGTGATCTCCTCTAGCAAGGATGTTGATGAAGAACAAAGTGATAAAGATGATAGACTTTTTGAGAAGGATCTTAGTTCTAATTCTGATACCGACTCTGATAGGAGGAATGACGATGATGATGATGAAGAAGATGAAGACTACATCAATGTGGAAATTTTTGAGTCTGCAATGACTCGATTGTCTGAGGCTTTTCTCAACTCTTCTCGTGGATTAGGAAACTCTTCTACTATGAATTCTCATAGGCATATTGCGAAGGCTTGCAAAGTTCCCACTGTAATCAACAATAATTCTCTTAATGGAATTTCTAGATTTATCTCTCCTATTGTATTATATTCTTTGGGGAGTATAGTAAGTTTCTCTCTTATTCCTTGTTAATTTCCCCTACTTCATTGATTTTTAATCCCTTTTATTTGCTCAAGTTGGGAGGGTTAGTTGTGCAGCCGCTTCATATTGGAAAAGACGTCATGCAATTGCTGAGAAGAAAACTTTAAGTCGTTGTAACAAGATGGAGTTTGAGAATGCAAAACTTCTCCAGAAGATAGAGGATTTGAACATTGATAACGCATAATTAAAATCCCGCTGCGAAGATAATGCGCAATCTGCGAGTATCGCAACTGGAAGTTCTTCTCTCCTTGAGAAGAATAATCAACTGGAGCTTGAAGTCACTTCTCTTCGTAATGATAAGAAGCAATTAGAAGGTAAATTCTCAAATCTTGATCACTTTAACTCCACAATTTGATAATCAATTCCTTAATTTATTCCCTTATTCTTTATTCTCTTATCTCTTACTTATCCTTTTTCTTTGTAAATGCTGAAGAAAATTATACGAAGAGGATTGAAGAGCTGGAAGCTACTCTTGCTGCGCGTAATCATAAGATTTCTGATTTAAAGTCTCAACATCAAATTTCTCAAAACAACCATGGCTTAAACATCAAACACTTCCGAGCTATGATGACTCGGAGGATTTGTGAAGACAATCAAATTCCTCTCACTAAGTATGAAACGCTCCTTTCTGAACCCAGATTTGGATATCTCTGATAGTGAAGCTGAAGATGATATCTCCGAAGAAGAAAGAGAAGATCATTTTGATGAAGATAAATCTCCCACAGAGTAGCTTTATTCCTTCTTGTATATTTTCTTCAGTTCTTTTCGTCTTGTCTGTTTGAGTACAATATTTTCTTCTTTCTTGCATAACTTGATCATATGAAGAGAAATAATATATTTTTAAGAACTAGCTTAGTATTCCTTTTCCCCTTATTATTGCTCTTTAGGTGATCAATTGTTGTTATAAGTATTAGAATATCTGCCTCAGTTTAGGTTGCAAAGTTTCAGGTTGTTGCGAAGTAAATAAGAAATCTCCCCCTTGAAGTATAAGAAGTATGAAACCTCCTTGAAGAATTATGAAACATCCTTGAAGAAGTATGAAAATTATGAAACATCCTTGAAGAAGTATAAGAATTATGAAACATCCTTGAATAAGTATAAGAATTATGAAACACCCTTGAAGAAGTATGAAAATTATGAGACATCCTTGAAGAAGTATAAGAAGCATTCAATCCTTGAAGAATTTAATGAGTATGAAATATCCGTCCTTGATTGCGAATAAAATTGCCTCTTTTGGTAGGATTTCTTGATACATATTCTTGTTGAGAATATAAATAATCTCCAATGACATTGACGGAATTGACTTCACTAGTTTATGTGGTCTTATCATGCCTTCCTAAGTAAATGTCTTACTTTGCCACCTCTTTTGCGATAAAGTCACAGGACGTTGGTGCACTCGCATGCCTCAACCCCTTGACTTTATCTTAACAATATTTTTGCATTTGCGATAATATGACAAGTCTGAATATACTTGCGAATATACAGCCTTGTGACATTATCGTCTTGCGATGAAATCGCAGGACGTTATCACACTTTCATGTAATAACCCATTGATCTCATCTTAACTTCTTTGTATTTAATTCTGCGAGTATATATATATATATATTTATTTATTTATTTATTTTTTAATCGCAAAAATACGATTGTTGCACAAATATGACAAGCCTTTATGTTCTTGCGAACAAAACGCCTCGTGACATTTGCGTCTTATAGCACGTATCAGCTCCCTAATGGAGGGTGCTGCCCTTTATCTTCCCATTGGTTGCCCCTTCAAGGAAGCGTACATCGACCATACAAGGTTAGATCTTCTCATCCGGTTTTGCCAACAACCATCTTTTGTTCGCAACCTCTTATCCTTTTTGCCTATAGGGCTTATAGTTACGAGGTTGCACCCTATGGGGTATCTTTGGGCCAAGTACATCATTTGCCAAGACTTGTCAAGAATGGAAGATGTGCTTCAAACCCATCCGGCACTCTTGACTCAACCGTGTACCTCGGCGTCTTGATCGTTTTCTGCACTTCTTGGGAAAGACAGTATGCCTTAGTCGCCCAACCTAAATCATGTTACATCGCAAGATTAGGTTGAGAATCCAAGGTGTCTTACCCGGATAGGTACCCCGTTTTTGGGTTATGTACCCCGTAATGTCCATGTACTCAGGTTCCGTGGTGGTATTCCGTTTCCCCTGAGCCATACTTATAGGTACCCCCTTAAATGATGTACTTTAGGACTTTGCCTCTTGTGAAATGTTGCTTCGCGAACTAGGGTGTACGTCACAAAGGTTTGCCTGTGTAAAATTTCTGCGACTTTCTTTCTTTTTTGAAAGTTGATCATAGTTTGCGGCTTTCTTTTATGAAAGATGATCGCAAATAAATTTTTGCGTCTTTCTTTAATGAAAGCTGATCGCAATAAATCGTTTTTATTCGTATAAAAATCATCACAAATTTTTCATGTTGTGAAATACCTCATTTCATTTTCTTGTTTTTCAAAATGTCTTTTGTTATACGTTACGAACATTTTGTTATACGTCGCGAACAAATATACTGATTACCTTTTTGTTTAATTACCTTTTTTATTCATTCTCTTTTCTTCGCAAACCATATCCCTTTTCTATCATCGTAAATTTCTTGTACGCTTAACATTGTAACTTTATTCCTTCATGCCTTAGTCCCCAGTCATTAAATTTTCGCTTCTTTTCGCAGCCTTTGCTCTTTTTCTCCAACTTTCCTTTTCAACAGCTTTTCCTTCGCAAACTTCTACTTCTGTATCATAACATTTCTTCCCTTCTGCCCAATCACCCTTGATAACTCCAATACCCTTTGGATGAGGAAATTTTATGCATTGATGGAGAGTTGAAGCTACGCCTAGAATCCCATGAAGCCAAGGTCTCCCTATCAAAGCATTGTACGGTGATTCGACATCAACAACGCAAAATAGAATTTTAGTTCGCATTCCACTTAAGGTAATTCACATGCTTACTTCTACTTTAGGTTTATTAGCAGTTCCATTAAAGCCATAAATCCTATAGGTGGAAGGTATTCGATCTGCGTCTTTTCCCCCCATGGTTTTGTAAGAAGGATAGAAGAGAATATTGACAGAACTTCCCGTATCAATTAAGATTCTATTAAGACCAAATAATTCTTCGTCTGTATCATCTTCGCTTTCTCCCATATTCAGACAAATTTCTAATCTCACTACCAATGGATTATCATGTATTTCGCAACCTTCTGGAATTTCTGTGGCTTCAAAAGAAATTTCACGCTTCTGCCAATCTTCAAGTCGTGAAATTTTTGTGATGTTCATTATTTCCCTTCCTTCACCATCTCTCGCATATACCCTGCTTAACACATTATCATGAAAATCTTCTATGGTTTTATACGAGTGAACAATAGAATTGCAGAAAATATTCCTTGCTTTTGGTCCCACTTCTATGTGTAAGGTTTCCTTTCCCTTTTCTTGTATTGTGTTCACCATGTGAGTTATCATTGGATCCTGTGGTAATTGTTGCGATTGTGCTTGCTTGAGTAAAAAGTGGTACAGTTTACCTTGTTCGATCATTCGCAAGATAATCCTTTTGATATTATTGCAATTATTTGTATAATGTCCATGAAAGTGATGGTACAAGCAAAATTCATGACTTTTTGGACCCATTGGTGGTTCTTTTCCCATATTCCATGGTGTTGGTATATTTTCCATCAAGATGATTGCTTGCCATATCTTTTTTACACTTGTATTCAAAGGTGGCATCTTTATTTCTTCTCTTATCATTCTTTGACCTCCATGTCCATTGTTATAGTTTTGTCTATGATTCCCTTGTCCAAAATAGTTCTGCCTTTGTCCTCCATAATTTTCATGTTTCTGATCTAATCTTGGGATATGGTTATTTCCTCCTCGGCTATAGAAATTCCTTTCTCTATCATACTCTTCTTGATCCTTGCTATTCATTGCTACCATTTTTGGTTGACCATTGCCAACTTTCTTCTCTTCTGATATCTGCGAAGATGTTTGCGAGGATGTCTGCGAGGTACCTGCTACGATATTGACTATTTTAGGAAGTAAGTTTGCACTTGTATCTTGAGTGTTGGTGTTTGTCACTGGATATGACTCCATATTGTTTAGCTTTTCCTCTAATATAATGTACTCCTCTTGCAATTCTCGCAACTCTGTCATCATAATGGAATTCTTTCTTCTGAAGATTTGAACATATAATTGCTCAGTTGCGAACATCGTATTTACGAAAGACAAAATCAGGTACCTCTCGTCCACACGCCCTGCCATATCACTGCACATAGTTTTCCATCTTCTTACCAAATGCTTCAAACTTTCACCAATTCTTTGTTTTAAACCAAACACATCTTCAATACCAAGTCGCGAGGAATGATTCATGATATATGCTCCTAAGAAAGTTACTTGTAGATGATTAAATGATGTAATAGTGTTCTTTGGAAGTCCTTCAAACCATTTTAGAGCTTCTCCTGTTAAGCTTGATGCGAAATACTTGCATAATACAGCATCGTGATTCTCCCATTGTAACATGCATCTTATATACGCTTTAATGTGTTGTATAACACATGAAGTCCCATCAAAGATGCTAGTTAATGTAGGCAGATTGCATTTTGGTGGAATCCCTCCCAATTGTACTTCTCTAGATAAAGGAGTCCTCGCAGCTTCTTCTATTGCTTCATCTAATTGCCTTCTATCTCCTCCTCCTCTACTGTTTATCATTCCTCTCATTTCCACTAATTCTCGAAAGATCCGTTCATTTGCCTCAGAATTCTCATCCATTGGTCTCTTCAATGCAGCCTCTCTTCTTCCATGTTCTTGCATTTATTCTCTTGCGATCCTTCGCATTCTATCATACTTTTCATTAATGTTTCCATTTGCACAATTTTGCAAATATCTTCTTTCCAGATTGTCACAATTGTTTTGTTGCAGAGCATCTTGAAATTCTTGTTCTTCCATTTATATTCTCCTCATCCTTCTCATGTGAATATCAGGAATTTCTTCTTCTTTATTTCTCCTCCTTCTGTGATTTTACCTCTCCTTGATTTGCTTGAATTCTGTTTTGAAAATTTGGTTCATTCCTTACTATTTCTGTTCGTTGATTTCCAACTCTCCTCTGAATTCTACCATACTCAAGATCTTGATTGTTGCGAGCCTATTCATGTCTTCTTACTCCATCCTCGTAATTGTTTTGATGCATTGCTTGTTGTCTCTCAATTTCTTCCACAAGTTGATGTTCTTCCTCTCGATTTTCTTCGCCATTCTGGTTATTTTCCCTTGGAAATGGTTCTGTTCGTAAATTTTCTACATTTTTTTCGTTGTTCGGTACTAAAATGAAGTGATTCTCTCGATTTATTTCAACCAGATTCCGTGTTTGTCCTTGCATAACACTTTCACTATTGATTGTTGGTGAATTTCGTTCTTCTCTCTCTGGTATAACACTTGATCTCACAACACTTTGAGATCTCCTCCTTTGTAACATCTCATTTTCCCTTCTCAATTCTTGATTCTTTCTTGTTAGATTTGCACGTTCTTCAGCTTCAAACCTTCGTTCTTCCTAAACTCCTTGTCTTAATGTTTCTAACGCCTCCATTTCTCTTTCATGAATTGTTCCTCCCATCAATCTCCTATTTTCTCTAATTTGCGGTTCTCTATATGCTTCTACTGGTATATCAGTTCTCCAAGTGTGTACACTCACTCGATCTTGATCTATTGCTCTTCCTTGTGTTACTGTTTGTTGAGTTTGATTTCTTCGATTGCTCCTTCCCCTACTAGGTTCTCCTGTTACGTTTGCTTCTCCACCTGCGAGTCTTATACTTCTTATTACTGCAGTCAATGGTTTTGATATATTTCTTCTTCTAGCCATTTCTCTGATGCAAAATTCTTTAATTATCTCTGTTACGTTTTCTTCTCTTTATTTCTCTCCCTGTTTCTAGCGCCAATTATGTAGTTGCAGGAAATCCTACAACTACACCCTCAGTAGAATTTGTAAAACTTTAAGAAGTTCTTGATGAAGAATGACAATTTTGATTAATATTCTCAACTGATTACAAAGAAATATGTTAATGGAGATTAGAACAGTTACAACTTTCTCTGTTCTATCTCCTAAGACTTTTTCTAACACTCACTTAAAGAACCTCCCCAATTTAACATTTGAACTACTATTTATAGTGAAATCTGTACAACTGTATATAACCTGCGAAGCATCGCAACCTATGATCGTAAATTTATTCTATATTCGCAAACCCTTCACACTTCTCCCGTGTTTCTTCTATTATCGCATTATCTTGCGACACTTTTCTCTTGTATTTGTTACTATGTTCGTAACCTTATATTTTGCGATATTCTGTCCCTACAGCCTGGTTTCCTTAAGAACCAAATCCCCTTCATGAAACATGTTAGGCTTGGTTGCGCGTGCCTTGAATATCTTCTGCTGTTTTGGAATCACCCGTGGGTTCCATGCTAGCGAAGATTTCCAATTCTGCGGCACATGCGAACACTCATGCAAAGGAGAATATGGCGGGTATCGCTTGTCAAACTGACCAAGTCTTTGGAGATAAACCTTTCAATGTGGTGCATAATCATAAAAGGTTTCAACCATGAAGTATAGTATTGCTGAGGTGAGACTGTCAACTCATAGCGTTTGATAACAGGTAGGTTTTGAGCACAAGTCCAAAAGGAACTACTGGAAGACTGACTTCCAGGATTCCAGTAGTTCGATCACTTCTTCAATGGAAAATGGGAAGTCAGAAACTTCCTCATCATTTTGTTGTGCATTTTTGGTCTGGTTGTCCTTCCTTGGAGCTTTTGGAGGGTGAGACGTTGGAGAAGCATTTTTGTGTTGCTGTGTTTCAGCTTTTCTCTTGCTTCCTTCAGAAACATCCATGGAAGCTTCAACATTATACTGTTTGTTGATCATGCGCCGAGCATTGCTGCTTCGAGTGTCTTTCGATTCCTCCATTTTGACAATTTTCGTTCTTTCTAGCAAGGCAGGATCAGTAGTTGACGATCGCTTAGATGCTTCATGAAGTTCCGAAAAGGTCTGGAAGAGGATATTCTCCAACAAAGCTCTATAAACAGGGATCATCCCATTGATGCACAAGTCCACCAGTTGTTGTTTAGTAACATTTGGATCATGACAATCCATAGCTTGGATCCCGAACCTCTTCACGTAATCGTTGGGGTTTTCAGTAGTCTTCTGAGCCATCCTCCCCAAGTAAGAAAGGGTAATTTTCTCAGAAACAAAGAAATATTTCCCGTAGAAAGCATTAATCATTTCTCCCCAATTAGCAATGCTTCCTGGTGCGATTTTATTGTACCAGGTGTATGCACGACCCGTCAGGGATTTTGAAAACTCTTTTAAGCGAACAACATGGTTGTGTTCATGTTCTCCTAATGCTTCCAGAAATCGAGAAACGTGTTCTCGAGCATTTCCCGTTTCGTTGTAGAGTGCGAACGTTGGAGAGGTGTAGCCTTTTGGGAGAGGGATCATCTGCGTGACTGTAGGATACGGAGGTTGATGATGGTGCACGGTCGTCGTATGACCCCTTCCTCGATTCTCCATAAAGCGCTCCAAGTCTTCACGGGTGATGAAGCCGGCGGGTTGAGGCTCTGCGGCTTTGTGGGTTTCATCGTCATCAGGAATAGGAATAACTTCGGGGTCCGTTGGAGATGTTTCCTTGTCTTTCCCCTTCTCTTGAGTTTTGTCTGAAATATTTTCGGTGAGAGTTTTGAGATAGTTGAATAGTTCCTTCTGAGTAGCAGCCATGTTAGTATAATTCTTGGCGAGAACTTCCTGCACCTTCATAAGATCGCCTATGGTAGGAGGATTTTCTCTGATTTCTTCTGGATTTCGCCCAAAAAGAGGATGATCTTCGACATTGGTGTGATGAGGAGTAATGTCACTACCGTCATTAGAAGCGGGAATTGTTTCAGGAGTACCACCAGTGTTGTTGCTGGTACTAGCGTTGTTGGTGTTGGGATGTGTAACTAAACCTGACCTAAGATCGACCATCTTTGTGAAAATGAGAGACTACAACCGGGAGATTAATCTCCCACTGTGGTCGCCAATCTGTGGATGGAGAAAAACGTGTCACCGGTTTTTCGGGAAAGTGGAGAGTCGAGTGAGTTATCGAGACTCCTCAGCCAGGAAAGATCTTAATCCTCACACAGATGCACCACTGCAAATGGGGTTCTTAGATTCGGGAAATCAATTTGTATGACTCCGGCCTAAACCAAGATAACGGCCGTTCCAGAATCAATTCGGTCGCAAAGAGGAAGATGGGTTGATCTGTAAGAGGGAAGCTGAGAATTGTGTGGGATCAGTGATGATCGAGGATTGTGGGTGTGTTGAAGGTTTCTACAGTATTGGTGAACTGTTAAGTTCGAATAAGTTCTAAGTGATTGGTGAATTCTTGAGAGTAGTTACTCGAGAAATTCTGCAAGGATGATTACTGATGTTGTAATTCTTTTTTCTCAATCGTGAATTCGGAGACTTATTTATACTGTTATAGTAATAACACCACCTACCCCTTTAAGTGTGACGGTTTCTTGAGTGAAAGAGTGGGAAAGTGGGAGATCGTGGTAACGTCAGTTACACGTCGTGTGGATACTTGGATGATCGTGCACTCACTACTTTGCTAACCCCTTCAACCGTTGACACGACTTACGCATATTCTCGTCGTGGGATGAATCCACGTGCTGTAGACCGCCAGACCAAAACCCTAAGTGATATCCCCCAATTTGTGACGTGATTGATGTCTCACGAATCGTGGAGTCTGCAGGGAAGACGTGTTTAGGTTAGTCAATTGTTGACTGATTAGACACTGAGCCTAAGATTGTTGATCAAGCATGAATGGTGAATGCTCAGCGATTCATGGGTCGAACATGTAGTTCTCTGAAGAGATGTCAGTATGACGAGTTACTAACTAGTTGAGTGATTGAGCAAGTATTGCCGCAAATTATGAGAATTCAATGAGAAACTGAGCAAGTATTGCTCAATTCACCGAATTATGGGATTTTGATGGGGAACTGAGCAAGTATTACTCAATTCACCAAGTACTGGAGAATTGTCGAATATTGACTAATATTTAGGTGATTGAGCAAGCATTGCTCGATTCAGTGAATTATTTACTGGTTATGTGACCCAGTAAAATATTAATTAAAATATTGGTAGATTACCGAATATTGTTTAATTAATTTCAGATGTTGATTGATGAATCAACATAAACTTATTAGTGTTCGAAATTGCTCAGAATGATGGTTTCACAGAGCGTTCATTAGAAACCCTAATTTTGGAAAATCCTCAGTCAATTGGAGAATTACCGAAAATTGATTATGAGTGATAAAGGGGCTGACCACATGGAATGAGGAACGTCCATGTGATGCCCAGCGCTCAAGTGAGCATACACTAGGGTTCTCAGTTTGAGAGTTGGTGAAAAGTGATGATTAAATGGGAAGTTCACCATTTACTGAAAATATTGCTGGGTTCAGCATTAGGTGTAAAAACCTAAGTAGGAGAGATGGGACCGACCAAGAGAGACAAGGGCCGGATCTTGGTGACCACGTGACCAAGTGTTGGTCGTTTGGAGGATTCTCCAGGTTGGTTGAAACCCTAATTAGCGTCCTTTACTAGAATCGATGTAGAATTCTCATACGGACTTGTATTTTGATGATCCTCCCCTCCATTCTATACGGAAAAGAATTTCCTATCTTCTTACGGAGGAATATTTAGGTTTAGAGCTCGTTCGGGTGGTGAAAATATCCCAAAAGTAAAACTCAGGAAGAATTCAAGAGGGACGGTAGGAGAGAGTTTTGGGCCCAGTATGAGCGATTGAGCAAATTAGGTCAAAATTGTGAAAACGTGTGGGACCGCTTTGTGCAAGCCCTAGAAGAAATCTGGTCGGTCATGGAGGCATGCACGTGTTTCCATGATGTTCGTGTCTCCATACTTAGAGTTTCAGTATTTTCTGATGCGCGTTTGAGCGATATTGTGAATTTTTAGAAGAGTTTCATCTTGGCTGAGAATTCTCGACTTTTTGGTGGAATGAGCATGTATGCTCAATTCATCAATATTTTGAAAGTATTAAAATAAAATATTTTAATAATCCAAAATTGTCGTGAGGGGCTAGCCGGCCGCGTGACCATGTTGGCTTTTGGTTTTTCGTGATTCAAGCAATATTTGAGAAAATATGGAGAAGTCACGAATTTTGTTCAAACCCAGGAGTTTCACGAGTTGAGGGAAATAATAATAATTAGAAATTAGGGATTGCAAGGTGTGGGACCGACCATGGCTAGGGAATGACCGGCCGGCCAAGTTGCCCGGTCCCGCACACCTTTCCCTATTTTATTATTATTTTTCGTGAATCCTTGAAGTTATGGAGAGTCCTTGAAGATATGGAGAATCCAGGAAGATGTGGAGAATCCATGAAGTTTTGGAATAATAATTATAAAAACGCTAAGAATTGTGAGGCATGGGACCGGCCACGGCTTGGGCATGGTCGGCTGGCTAGGTTGCCCGGTCCCGCACACCTTCTCTTATTTTATAATTTATTTGGTAAATTCTCCAAGTTATGGAGAACTCTTCAAGTTTTTCACAAATTGGGAAATTTTTTCCAAGATGAAGAAGTCTCCATGGATTTATGAAAATCACGAGAAAATAGAGAAAAATAATGGGGAAGCATGGGACCGGCCCCGGCTAGGACCCGGCCCGTGGGCGCTTCCCATTATTTTATTGTTTATTATTTTTTCTCTCCTATTTTGTGGAGAACTCTCCATTGTTTCATGTTTTTTGGATGCTCGTTCGTGAATCTGGGTGCTCAGTCGTGCATCATTGTTGAATATACTTGCACCATTTTGCGGGACTTACTCAGTGATGATTCAGATGCCCAATTGTGGAGTAATTATTATCAATTCATGAGATCCAATGGAGAATAATTCATGAAATTGAGTAATAAAAGTGAATAAATGTTTCATTATTAATTCGTAGGATCAGATGTGGATTCGACTATGAATTCAGAATAATAAAACGAGCATTACCATCCCATGGGATCGTGGATTCGACCATAGAATCGGAGTAATTGAGATTTATCCATCATCATTTCATGAGACCAATAGATTCGATCATGAAATCGGAGTAATGAGATAATATAGTTATTTCATTGCTATCCTATAAGATCAAGATGTGGATTCGATCATAGAATCAGAGCAACTGGTATTGCTATTCCATGGGATCATGTCGTGGATTCGACCATGGAATAGGAGCAATAATAGATTATTCTGGGAATTCGGTGGTGAATGTCATGGCAGAATTAATTTATGTGCATATTCAGGAGACGTAAAATCTTGAGGTTGCTCTCAGATACTACTAAGAACACCCGAGTCTATACACGTCACTCTACATAGTCAGGATCAGTGAGTGTCACTGTTCTGAAGGCGTTGTTGCTCTCAATATGACGGAGAACCGCCCAATCATTCTTCTATGTAGAGGGGGGTCGCTCTCATGTAGTCAGGGAACAGTGAGTATCACCGACGTCCTGAAGGAGTTAAGCCCTCTCAACAAATAATTATGTAGGAGGACCGCCCAATTCTATTATTCTACATAGAGGGCACAATGAAATGTCAACGATCGAACGCTCAGCTAGTGGAAGCTTTTCGAAAGACATGTTCATCATGGCTTCATAAAATATAAATCATCACATGCCTGAAGCCGTATCAGAAACATGCGGTATCATGATTTTACGGTTTTGCCCTTTGTTGAAAATCCACCATCTACAACAGTGACTCCAGATGTACTCTTTGATTAGGAGTTCAACTTGGAGAATTCTGAAAGACTTAGCTTCAATGTGAAGTGGCTTCGTAAGAAGATGGATGCTATTAAGGATCCATGTGAAAATAAGATACCCTTTCCCAACGATGCTATGATGGAGAAGGAAGACAAGATCACCAGGCTGACCGAAAAGATGGATAAGGAGAAGGCATCTTTGCAGGCTTTGAAGGATGCAGAGGCGCAAAAATATTTCTTCGTTGTTTTTCTTTGATTTATTTTCCATAATCTCTTGAACTTCTGAGAGATGTGAGGTTTTATTTGGGTTTTGATATCATAGTTTTGGATTGGTAGACGGTTAAGGATTTTCTTTTGGATTTGATAGAGATTTTATTTTAAGAAATATGAACTGAATTTGGATAAATTGATGAATTCGAATACTGATTGCAAGTATTGCAAACATTTTGGAGGAATTGAAATACAATGAAAGAAAATCCTAAAATGCCAAATACAGATGTCATGAATGCTTAGACGCCCAGTAACTCAAATGTCAAATAACTTGAGACAAATGCCTTAAGACAATTCTCATGAATTACTGGTAGGGTTCGTCCATATGTGTTGATCAACTTGTAATATCCTCCAGTTATGGACTTAGCAACAAAGAATGGTCCTTCCCAATTGGAGTTCATTGCCGAGTAAAGGTTGAGCTGGACTGCTTTGAAAACTAAGTCCCCTTCAAATAATTTGTTGGGTTTGGCCGTCCATGCCTTGAATATCTTTTATTGATTCGGAATTATTTATGTGGTGCGGCTCCACGGTTGTGGCACATATGGACACTCACGCAGGAGGGAGTATCCCTCGTAATGCCTGTCATGCTTGGCCACAACTTCCATAATGAATCTCCGGATTGGATGATTAACTTGAGGACATTCTGGACTTAACCATTGGGTGAAATATTGTTTTGGCGAGATGATCCACTCATAGCATTTTGCAATTGCTAAATTTTTTGTGGAGTGAATCCCTTGGACCAAAGTAGCATATTTGAAGATTGGTAATATTGGAGCATGAAGAGGAATAAGACTTTCCTGAGCTCAAAACCTTTTGACAAAGGCATGTGGATTCTCTTCGGGTTCTTGCGCAAGTCCCATCAAGGTTTCAACTTCCTTCAGATGCTCAAATGGTGGGGCATCCTCCGCTTCTTCTTCCGACTCAGAGTCTCTGTCAGTAATAGAATGTGTTGAAGGCATTAAGGTTAGCCTTCCAGTATGGATCCAAGTCCTTCCAAGGATAATGTCATACCCAGAGTCTTCATGTATTATTTAAAACTTTGTCTCAGTGTTGTAGATTGGGAAAAATGATTTCTTGGTTTTTACGAAATTGAGGAGACGACCGTAAGGAGGAGACGACCGTAAGGAGGAGACTCCTTGAACCGAGAGAAATGTTCAACCTCACACAGATGCACTGCAATAAGGGAGTGCTTTGAATTCGAGAGATAAATTTGTAGTACTCCGGCCTAAACCAAGACAATGGATGTTCCGGAGTAAATTCGGTCATAAGAGAGGATAGGTCGATCTGTATGAGGGAAGATGAGAAATGTGTGGAATCAATGGTAATCAAAGATTGTAGGTGTGTTGTGAATTATGAATATGATAAGTTCTGAATGATTGAAATTTCTCAGTTGAGAGTAATTGCTCAATTGATGAGTTGTTGATCTCATGTTGTCTGTGAGACGTGAGATCGTTGTTGTTCATGTCATTGTTTTTCTTGTTATTTCAATCATGGCTAAGAGACTTATATATATTGCTGGAATTGTAGACACCATGATCCCATGAAGTGTTATATTTTATGGAATCAAATACTGGGGAAGCGGAAATTATGTTTGAAACCAGTTGCTCATCGTGCGGAAACTTGGTTAATTTTCCATCCACTTCTTTTTTAATTCCTTCAACTGATTGCACGACTTGCTCACATTCCATCCTGTGTTTGAAAACATGTTCCATAGACCGCCAGACCAAAACCCTAGTTGATAACCCCCCAAGTGACACGATTAACGTCTCGTGGTTAGTTTAGTCAGTTGTTGACTTCATGATTTAATGGGACGATGAGTCCATGTATTTACTGAGTTGAACATGATTTTGTAAAATGTTCTTAAACTCATGAATTAAACGTGGGAATAATTCTCACATTGATAGCTGAGGCGAGCAAGTATTGCTCTGATTTGTCGAATATTGATAGTTGAACCAATATTCCTTGATTTGAGCAAGTATTGCTCATCTGATGAATTATTGGTAGCGTGACCAAAATAAAATATTAATTAAAATACTGGTATTTGAACCAAAGTATAATTAATAAGAGTACGGATCATGAGATCTTCATAAAATTATTAGTGTTTGAATATGGAATTATGATCCTTGGACTCAGAAACCCTAATTTGATCAATTGATGGTTTATTTGAAAATTAACCATGGAATGAAGGAGAACCGGCTCCATGGGACCATGGGTCGACCATGTAGCTCCATATTCTCGTGTGAGAAAAATACC
The DNA here is from genome assembly GCA_023529315.1 of Papaver bracteatum. Lineage (NCBI taxonomy): Eukaryota > Viridiplantae > Streptophyta > Magnoliopsida > Ranunculales > Papaveraceae > Papaver > Papaver bracteatum. The sequence continues at coordinate 128,551 of JAJJWX010004844.1, forward strand.
AAGGCCTCTCGAAGAGTTGGTGATTTGTTGATGAAAGAATGATCAAATGTTGGTTTAATCATTTATTCGAAAAATGCTCGTCTGAGCCTTTGGTAATAAAACCTAATTAATTATGGAGAGATGAGGGACCGAACAAGGGGTCATGAAACCGTCCCTGGGTGGTCACGAGATCAAATGATGATCGTTTCATCAAGTTCCAAGTTGTTTGGAAGAGTTTTGGACCTAATACGTACAATTGCGCAAATTAGGTCAAACTGTGAAAATACACGGGACTGGCTCATTGGGAGCCAAGGAGCCAACCATGGTCGGTCAAGGTAACATGCTCTCGTCGTCAAAGTGTACGTATCTCAGTTCTGTGAATTTTGATATTTTCTGGCGTGCAGGTGTGCCACACGTTTTCCCAATTTTTATAATATTTTCATGATTTTAGGGAAATATGATAAAACCAAGGAATTTGTTAAAACTAAGGAGTTTTGTTAAAATCAAAGATTTTTGTTGAAATCAAGGAGTTTCCATGAGATGATGAAAACATGAAAAATAATAATAAAAAAATAAGGGGCGTGTGGGACCGGCTTGAGCATGGTTGGCCGGCTAGGGCCCGGTCATGTGCGTTTTTCCCTAATTTATGTATTATTTCATGATTTAAAGGAATTTTCATAATTTGAAGGAAATATCATGAAATCAAGGAATTCCATGGGACCAAGGAAACATGAAAAATATAGTAATGATAAAATAAAACATGTGGGGCCAGCTAGGGCATGACCGGCCGGCTATGGCCCGGTCCCACAGGTTTTCTTAATTTTATATTATTTTTTATTGGATCAAAGAAATATCATGAGATTAAGGAGTTTTCGTGAAATTAGGAAAATAATAATAAAATAATGAGGTACCATGAGGTGTGGGGATGGTTGGGATCAAGACATGGCCGGTTGGCCAGTCTCTACCATATTTCCTTAATTTTATGTTATTTCTTTGGTGTGAGGGAAACACCATGAAACTGGGGAGTTTCCTCAAAACAAAAGATATTTGTTCAAGTGAAAGGATTTTCATGAACTCAAGGAAAATAACAAAAAATATGATAAAAATATGAAACTGCCGTGGGATTGACCACGGCACGTCCGGTCGGTCAGTGGGCCCATGCTCCCAGCGCCTTGGTCAATTTTTAATTATTTATTATTTTCCTTCCTATTTTGCATAGGTTCGTCGTCTCGTCGTATTTTGAAATACTTGTTCGTACGGTGATTGTTAGTGCATCATCGTCGAGTACACTTGCACCATTTGAGTCGGGGCTTACTCAGAGGTAGCTTAGATGCCCGTGTGTTGAATATTTATTACTAACCCATGGAATTCTGCTGGGAAGACTATGGTTTGCAGTAATGAAATACTGCGAAAAAATTTGAATATTTTCGGAAATTCAGTGGATGAATCCAAGAATTTAGGAATAATTAACTTATGGTTGTATACTAGCAGAGCAAGCTGTCTAGGAGCATTAATTATCCCGACATGAGCTTGTTGTAGATTCATATACTTTATATAGTCAGGGTAAACTCGTTGTTTGTATCCTGAAGACGTTATCACTCTATACTAGCAGAGCAAGCTGTCTAGGAGCCGTCCATCTTGTGATACTATATAGAAATAATTACTGAAGTGTCCAGTATTCATGAGATATGTTGTTGCCTAGACGTGAGACTACATATCTACATGTACTATGAGAAAAAGTATTCTCAGTCAGAGGATTCGATGAGAGATCCGTGTCTCAATACTCACGTCTGACTGCTGGATAAGAGGTTCGTATAATTATGGGTTTACAATTTTAGCCTTTGTCGAAAATCCACCATCTACAAGTGAAGACCAAACTTTATGTAACTTTGAGAGTGATGAAGCCATATGCATCTCTGGATATCCCTTCATGATCTCTGATTGCTATGGGAGCGTGAGTAGCCTCTTGTCGAGTAATACCAGCAGCCCTAAGAGTTTTCAAAGGGATGATGTTGACAACAGTACCAACATCAACAAATGCCATTTTGAATTTATTTCCTTTAATGTGCACTGTGGTGAGCAGTTCCCAGTCATACATTTATTTGTCAGTGGTTGAAGGTTCGGGAGGTACATCTGGAATCAGTAGGCGTTTCCAGGAAACTATGTGATTCAAATCCGTAAACATGTCTCCCCTTTGCGCTTTCGACAAATACAGCAATTCGCAGACATGCTCTATCAATGACTGAACTACTTCTTTGACTGGTGCTTCAGAAATAGAAAAAGTCCTGACAGGGAGAGGATCTTTGTGCACTCCTTCGGCTCCAAGATTAAGTTATCCCGACTTAACCTTTTCTCTGAATATGCGTTTCAAAGTCTTGCAATCACTTGTGGGGTGGATGACAAACCTATGGAAGCGGCAGTACCGAAGACTTTCCATGGCCTCTTCGGTTGGTTCCTTCTTGACATATGGAAATTTGATTGCACCGTCTTGAATCCAGGCCTCTAGTAATTCGATGACTTCTTCAATGGATCAAGGAAAGTCAGGTGCTTCTGGGTCCTCTATATGTTGAGGAGAAGTTTGCACGTTATCCTTATTTTGTGCCTTTGAAGGGGTAGAAGAAGTGTAGGATCAGAATATTGTCACAACAATATTCCTGCGAAATAAACAACAGTTCTGCGAGACATGTTTACGATACATCAATGATATTCTGCAATACATCTCAAAATGACGTAAGGAATGACATATCAGATGAAAACGACAGAAACATGGGAAAAGCGTGACATTTCCGAGATGAATCAATAAAACCTGCGAAAGATTAAGGCGGTGCAAACTGCGATGTATCGCAAGAACTTAGATCCTAAACTAAAGGGAATCTTAGCAGTATATGAGCTGTCATGAGCTGTAATCCACTATGTAAATTCCTATATAAAGGAAATGAATATTTCCAGAGAGGGAGATGAATTTTTCAGTGCTAGGAAAGTTTTTAGGAGAGAGAAAATCTTATTAAGTGAATTGTATTCTTGATTACTGTAATTATTTTAAGATCATATCAATAAAAAAGGTTCTTAATCTTCAAATTGTGTCATAAATTCTTGAGTTGGGTGTAGTGTGGGAATTCCTGCAACTACATTTTGGCGTCCAGAAACAGGGAGAATCAATTTGAGAAATTTCAATTTGCAACTTGAAGATTTGAAGAAATTGTTAGAATTTGAAGAAATGGCTAGGAGAAGAAGAAATACATCAGAACCACCAACAACAGTGAGAAGAAGTAAAAGAATTGCAGGAGAAGGAACAGGTGAATTGGAAGGATCTTTAAGGATCAGATCAAGAAGAAGTAGAATGAGAAATGGAGAAGAAAATTCAATTCAACCACCGAATTAACAAATACAAGCACAAGATATAGATGTGGATTATGATAGAGTAAGTGTGCATACTTGGAGGTCGGATTCGATAGAAGAGGCAGAAAATCAAGAAAAGGAAAGAAATCAAGAAGTGGATGGAGGAGTAATTCATGAAGGGCATGAAGTAGTAGATGACTTAAGACAAAGGATACAGGAGGAAAGAAGATTAGAGGCAGAAGAACGTGCAAATCTTACAAGGCAAAATCATGAACTAAGAATGGAAAATTTGAGGTTGCAAACAGAAGATCAAGAAGCAGCATGAGATCAAGTTCAAGATCATATAGAGAAGAAACAAGACAAAATCACCCTATACAAAATATTGGCGAGAATTTGATAAATGATCGTTATATTCCACGCGGTGAAACTTTGGATATTAGACATAATCAAAATGAGGGAGAAAATCAAGAAAAGAGAAGGAGAATGTTACGTGATGAAGAAATTCGAAGAAATTGCAGAATAATTGAAGATGATATTGAGAGGCATTATATTGAGCAAGTACATTTAGCGGGAGAGAGAGAGATTGCGAGCGGAAATAGAAGAACAAGAAATTCAAGCAACATTGCGTCAGAATAATCATGATAATCGAGAAAGACGACGTGCACAAAATCGTAATAATGGTAATATCAATGAGGAATATGAGAGAATTCGCAGAGACATAGAAAGGCAACGAAGAGAAACAGTAAGGGATGAGGAAATTCGCAGAGAAGAGGATGAAAGACAAATTAACTTGCAAGTTCAAGAAGAAGAAAATCGTAGAAGAAGGCAAAATCAAGATGTTGAAGAAGAAGCGCCAAATATCTTAAGACAAGAAAGGCATGAACGCATATGAAGAGAGGCTGCGTTGAAAAGGCCAATGGAGCAAAATTCTGATAGGAATGAACAAATCTTGCGAGAATTAGCAGAAATGAGAGGAATGATAAGTAACAGAAGAGAAGGAGGAATAAGACAACTTGATGAGGCAATCGAAGAAGCTGCGAAAACTCCATTTACTAAAGAGGTACAATTAGGAGGGATACCTCCAAAATGCAATTTACCGGTGTTGACCAGTATTTTTGATGGGACTACATGTGCCGTCCAACATATCAAAGCCTATATTCGATGCATGCTACAATAGGAGAACCATGATGTCGTTTTGTGCAAATACTTTGCGTCAAGTTTAACTGGCAAAGCATTGAAGTGGTTTGAAAGTCTCCCCAAGAATACAATAACTTCATTCATGCACTTGCAAACTACCTTCTTAGGAGCATACATAAGTAATAACTCTACACGACCTGGAATTGAAGATGTGTTTGGATTGAAGCAGAGAGTTGGCGAGAGTTTAAAGCACTTAACGATAATATGGAGGACAATGTGTAGTGAAATGGCTGGAAGAGTAGATGAAAGATATCTCATTTTATCCTTCATAAATGCTATGTTTGCAACAAATCTATTATACATCCAGGTATTCAGAGTTAAAAACACAATCACTATGACAGAACTGCGAGAATTACAAGAAGAGTATATCGCTTTGGAGGAAAAACAAAATGAGATGGAGTCATATCCAATTCTCGCAGGAACAAATTCAGTCGCAGCAAATGGAAGTTTATTACCAAGGATGATTAATACAATAGCAAGTACCTCCCAAAATCAGCGAGAGAAAATGGAGATTGATAATCAACGCAAGATAGTATCAATGGGGAGTAGACATCAGGAGGAATTGGAAAAGGAGAGAAATTTCTATAATCGCAATAAAAATAATAAGGTACCAAGGTTTGATCAACCGCAGGAGACTTATGGTGGACAGAGGAAGAATTATTCAAGAGAGCAAAGAGGTCAAAAGATTATATGGGAAGATGTCAAATTGCCACCTCTAAATACCAGTATAGACAAGATTTGGGAAGCGATTATTTTGATGGAGAATATACCCTCACCCTGGAACATGGGGAAAGAACCACATCCTAACAACCAAAATCAAGAATTATGTCCTTATCATCATTTTCATGGCCATTATGTGAATAATTGTAGAAATGTAAAAAGAATTATTCTGCGAATGATTGAACAAGGGAAGTTAAATCATTTTCTAGCGAGATATCCACAACCCAAGAAGTAATTTCCGCAAGCATTTAAATTCAGTAGAGTCAATGTTGTGAAAGACGCGAAACATTTTCATTGAAGTAGGAGCTACAACAAAAAATCTATTTTGCAATTCAATTATACATTCGCAGAAAACAATAGAAGATTTCCATGATAATGTGCTAAGTAGAGTATTTGCGAGGGATATAGAGGGAAGAGAGGTGATGAATATTGCGAAAATTTCTCCGTTAGAAGAATGGCGAAACAAGTTATTTCTTTTACTGCACAAGAAATACCAGAGCCAGGGAAGATGCATGACAACCTGTTGGTGGTAAAGTTAGAGATAAATCCAAAGTACAAAGAGGGAGAAGAAGATGATGGTGACGCAGCAAGTGATTCTTGGGCAATAGATAAGGTTTTAATTGATCTTTTGGCAGCTCGGTGAGACATCTTATTTTATCATACCTACCGTACAATGGGTGGAAGAGATGATGAATTAATCCCCTCAACTTACAAGATCTATGGTTTTAATGGCACTGCGAATAATCCAAAAGGAGAAATCACTATGGAAATCCCATTGAACAAGATATCTTCAAAAATTAAGTTCTGTGTAGTGGATATAGAATCTCCTTATAATGCCTTAATTGGAAGACCATGGCTCCATGAAATCTTGGGCATAGCATCCACATATCATCAATGCATAAAGTTTCCGCATCCTCATGGTATTGGGATAATTAAAGGTGATTGGTTTGAAGGGAAAAAGTGTTATGAAGTTGACATTAATACTTGCGAAGAAAGAAACGCCAGAAATCGTAATTGGCAACATAACATGAAGCAAACTCAGAGAGCAGAGAAATTAATGGTGGAAAATATTGAGTTGTGGGGAAAGGATATATTACAAGAATAGTTTGTGCCAAAAGAATCAATGGTGATTAATCGCGCAAAAGATGGGGAAAAGCTGAAATCTCCATTCTTCATTCTTCGCAGGAATATAAACAAGTGCAAGGTGCGAAAAAAAAAAATCTTCATTTCTCGCAAGAAAGTAAACAAATAGCAAAATATTGCGAATAATCATTCGTCACAGAAGAAAAGAAGTGCATCAATGTCATGTTGCGAACAGTCGAAGAACAAAAATAGCAAGAAATATGCAAACCGAATATTAAAAGAAAAACTTTGCTCAAAAATAAGAATTTTTCTATTGAAAGAAAAAGATGATGATTTCAAATCATATAAGAATTTTTAATGCAAATGCATAAGACGGGCGCAAATCGCCTAGAAACATATAAGAATGGGACGAACTTTTATGGCGTACACCTTAGTTCACAGATTCTATTCCGTAAGAGGCAATGTCCTTAAAGTGCGTCATAAGGGGGGTATCTCTTTGCATGACTATGGGAAAGGCTATACTGCTGCTGGAACCTAGTCATGGAGATTTGGGATTATAGAAAATCCATCCGAGAGAAATAACTTGGATTCCCAACTATATAATGTTATACCCTAGTTGGGCGCCCGAGAGTTTCTCCTAAGAAATGCAAAGTATGATCAAGGCGCCGAGGTACACGGTTGAGTTGTGGGTGCCCAAGACGGATGAACCTACCTTGTCCATCCATGGCAAGTCTTGACTTACGATGTGTTCGGCCCGAAGAAAACCCCACTAGGGTGTAGTCTCGTAACTATAAGCCATATAGGCATAAAGGATAAGAGGCTACGAAAATAACTGGTTGTTTCTAGAACCGGATGGGAGGAGCTAGTCTTGTATGGCAGAAGTACGTCTCCTTGAAGGGGAAACCAAGGGGAGAGATAAGGGCGATACCCTCCATTAGGGAGCTGCGTATCAAAAAAGACGGCAATGTCATGGGATTTTATATTCGCAAGATTATTTAGGCCCGTCATATTGTCGCGTGACACATACAGCAATGTCATGGGACTTTATATTCGCAAGAATATTTAGGCATGTCATATTGCCGCATGACAGGAAAAAAAGCCTAAAGAGAAATGTTAAGATGAGATCAATGGGTTTTGTAGGTACCTAATATCGCAAGATATTGGGTTGCGAATATAGCAACGACTATAAGAGGAAAGTGTCGCAAAATAACACGATGATAGAAGAAACGCGGGAGAAGAATGGAAATTTTGCGAGTATAAAATAAGCTTGCGATCATAAGTTACGATGCTTCGCAGGTTATTACAGTTGTAAAGATTTCACTATAAATAGTAGTTCAAATGTTAAATTCGGGGGGTTCTTTTAGTGAGTGTTAGAAAATATCTTAGGAAAGAGAATAGAGAAAGTTGTAACTATTCTAGTTCCATTTAGATACTTCTTTGTAATCAATTGAGAGCATTAATAAGAAAATTGTCATTCATCATCAAGAACTTCTTAAGTTTTACAAATTCTACTGAGGGTGTAGTTGTAGGTTAATCTGCAACTACATAATTGGCGCTAGAAACAGGGACTTGAAGATCATCATAGCAGAAATTTGAAGGAATTTTGGAAATTTGAAGATCAAATGGAATCAACAGATGAAGATTGTAAAAGAAAAGAATGTAATATGATCACAAAGACAATGATTGATGAATTTCATAACAACATAAAGGGAAAAATACACAAACGAGACTGTAGAGGAAGAAAGATCATGGAGGTGGAGAAAAGAACAACTTTGAAATAATGGGAAAAGTAGAAAATCACATTTTCAGTAGCAGAAATTCCAAATGAAGACTTGAACCACACTTCACCATTAGTAGTCACAATTCCGATCATGCGAGAAGAAAAGAAAGCTACAAAATCTATAGAAAAATGGAAATTAAACCGAGTATTGATTGATACAGGGAGTTCTGTTGATATTATATTCTACCATGCACTTAAGGGGATGGGGATCAAGGATGAAGAAATTACGAATTCAGAATATCTTATCCATGGATTGGGGAAATCTACAACAAAATCCAAAGGGGAAATATTGTTACGAATATCGCTGGGAGAAATTGAAACACACATAGTTTTATGCGTGGTAGATATGGAATCTCCATATAATATGCTGATAGGAAGACCATGGATTCATGCGATTAAAGCTGTTGTTTCGACATTACATCAATCAATTAAGTTTCCTACACCAAGAGGAATACAATAGATAAAAGGAGATCTTGATAGTGCAAAATTTTGTTATCAGACTGAAGTAAAACAGTGTGGAGGAAGAGCCAGAAAGAAACAGTTTCGCAGAAAACTTGCAAAAGAAGCAAAAAAGGAAGAGGAGTTTAGGGTGTATACAATAAGAGCAAAAGAAGGAAGAGGAATACCAAGCGAGATCCCAGAAAAAAAAGGAGAACCAATGAAATTAATCAAAGAGCCAACACCTATGGGAGAGCAAAGTCCAAGTTATGTCGCAGCAGAACCAACCAAAGAAATAAATATTGGAAGTAAAGAAGAGCCTTTAATCTTGCAAATCGGAACTAAGATGGACGAAGAAGAAGAAAAAAGAACTATTGATCTTTTACGAGAATACAAAGATATATTCGCAGGAGGTGTAGATGAAATACCAGGAATTGATCCATTAGTGGTGTGTCATAGATTAAACATAGATAAAAGTGTGAGACCATTCAAACAAAGAATAAGGAAAATCTCGCAAAATTATCATGCGCAAATAGAAGAAGAATTACAAAAGATGCTGGATGTAGGAATCATAAGAGAAGCTAAATACCCAGAATGGATTGCGAATATGGTCATTGTCCCGAATAAGAATAAAGGGATAAGAATTTGTATAGATTTCACTGATCTAAACAAAGCTTGTCCCAAAGACAGTTTTCCATTGCCAGACATACCACAAATTGTGGAATCAGCTGCAGGACATGATAGAGTCACTTCACTTGATGGATATAAATGATATAATCAAATATCACTCGCAGAAGAAGACCAAGAACATACTGCATTTTTTGCTCCAAGAGGTTTATATTGTTATGTGAAGATGCCATTTGGTCTGCGAAATGCGGGTGCCACATATCAGCGAATGGTTGAAAAGGTGTTCGCAAAATGGATACATAAAACCTTAGAGGTGTATGTAGATGATATGTTGATAAAAAGTAAGGAAGCCAAGGATCATGTGCAAGGCTTGAAAGAAATATTTGAACAAATGAGAAAGTTCAACATCAAATTGAATCCTGAAAAATGTATAATTGGAGTTGCGTCAGGAAAATTCTTGGGATACATAGTATCAAAGGAGGGAATACAAGTCGATCCAGAAAAAGTACAAGCAGTTCGTGACATGCCAACACCTGCAACAGTAAAAGAAGTGCAAAAGCTGAATGGACTCTTAGCTTCACTTGGAAGGTTTATTTTCGCGAATGTCGGATAAGTGAAAACATTTCTTCAGCATACTCAAGAAGGGAACAAAATTCAAGTGGACTGATGAGTGTGAAAAATCTTTTCAAGGGATCAAGGAGTATCTCACGAATACATCCATATTACAGAAACCAGAGAAAGAGGAAGAATTATTGGTGTACCTCGCAACAACTCAATACGCCTTAAGTGAAGTTTTGTTGCGAACGGACGCAGAAGTAGAGAGGCCCATTTACTACATTAGTAAAACTTTTAACACAACAGAGAGGAATTATTCTAAAATGGAGAAATTAATCTTAGCTTTGGTTTATGCGTCATTTAAATTGCGAATATACTTTCAAGCGCATGTGATAAAAGTGGTTACCAAAGTCCCAATTGAGTCAGTGATGAAGAACACAAAAAAATCAGGAAGAATAGAGAGGTGGAATGCACAAATAAACCATTACAAGATAAAGTACGAAGTATTATCATCGCAAAAATCACAAGTTGTCGCATATTTCTTGGCAGAGTTTCCTTTGGAAGAAGATGAGGTAAATAGAAGAAATGATGGATGTTGAAAAAGAATTTGGGAATCCAAAAGACTTGTTAACAGAACCAAATAGGTGGGAAATTTTAGTAGATGGATCATCCAACAGTGAGGGGAATGGAGTAGGAGTTGTGTTGATTTCACCATAAGGAGAAAGAACAACATTCTCATTCAGACTAGAATTTGCATCCATGAACAATGAAACAGAGTACGAATCTGTAGTGCATGCATTGAAGATCGCAATAGAAAAGAATCTCGAAAGTATAAGAATAACAAGTGATTCTCAGTTGGTAATTTGTCAAATTAAAGGGGAATATACCACGAATGAGTCTTCTTTGAAGAAATACAGGAAACTCGTTGATGAATTATCTGCGAAGATACCAAAGCTAAAATGGAGGCATATTACAAGGAAATACAATCGACTCGCATATGCTTTTGCATTCATTCCAAGTATGATGACAAACCCCAATGCAAGAAACATCAAAATCCAGTCAATTCAACATCCATCAGTAAATAAAGAGGAAGAAGAAATTGAAGAAGCAATTGCGATGGAAGTAGAAAGGGAACTTCCTGATAACATCGCAGAAGATATCGCAGATTGGAGAAAGGAAATTCATGCATATCTCGCAACAGGAGAAATATCCAGGAACAGACTAGAAGCACATAAATTAAAGAGTCGTGCAACAAATTATGAACTATGAGAAGGAATTTTATACAGAAAATATTTCAGTGGACCATCTCTAAGATGTTTAACTCATGAAGAAGGAGAAAAAATATTGAAGATGTTACATGGAGGAGAAGATGGAAATCATAGTGGGGGAAGATCTCTGGCGTACAGAGCAAAAATACAAGGATATTACTGGCCTTATATGCACACAGACGCAAAATTATTGGTAAGACGATGCAAAGAATGGCAACGACATGGGAAAAGAACTCACGCACCAGGAGCAACATTAACCTCTTCAACAAGCTGCTGAACTTTTGGGAAATGGGGGTTGGACATTGTTGGTCCATTCTTACCTGGATCGAGGCAGAGAAGATTTTTAATAGTCGCAACTGATTATTTCACTAAGCTCGCAGAAGTAAAAGCAGTACAACATATTCGTGATAAAGATGTTTTTACATTCATATTCGAGAATATCATTTGTAGATATGGAGTTCCAGCACAATTAGTATCCGACAATGGGAAACAATTTGAAGGGAAGAATATAGAGATGTTACTCAGTGATTTTAGGATAAAATGTGGGAAATCAACTCCATTATATCCACAAGCTAATGGACAGGCAGAGGCAACAAATAAAACAATCGCATACATAATCAAAAAGAAATTAGAAGGACATCTCAAAGGGTGGTGCGAACAAGTACCTAGCGCAGTTTGGGCATACAATACAACTAGAAGAGAGGCAACATGAATGTCTCCTTATTGCTTAACATATGGAGTAGAAGCTGTATTTCCAACAGAGGTTATAATTCCGACAACAAAGAAAGAAGCCTGGGAAAGAAATATAAGTGCAGGAGTGATATTAAATAAACTGGATGATTTGGAAGAAAAAAGAGAAAATGTGTTGCAACATATGAAAATTTATCAGGAAAGATTAGCTCGAGAATATAACAAGAGAGTCATTGAACGTGAATATCAACCAGGGGATTTGGTCATGCGAGAAACACCTCCATATCAGAAAGAAAATGGAGGAAAATTAGCACCAAAATGGGATGGACCATATGTCATCAAAGAGGTTGTGGGAAGCGGAGCTTATCGGCTAATGGATCCAGAAGGGAGAGACATGGGTTTAAGACTTGGTAGACCTTAGAATAGATTGTATTTGAAAAGGTATTATCCATAAAACTCATGATAAATTTTGCGAATATTGTTTGCTCGCACGAAATTTACCAAAGTTACGAATTTCAAAATTCTTCTTGCGATTAGCTTTCATTAAAGAAAGACGCAAAAATTAATTTGCGAATAAAAGACCGCAATCTGTGATCAGCTTTCAAAAAAAAAAAAAAGCCGCAGAAATATTACACAGGCAAACCTTTGTGGCGTACACCCTAGTTCGCGAAGCAACATTTCGCAAGAGGTAAAATCCTAAAGTGCGTCATTTAAGGGGGTACCTATAAGCATGGCTCAGGGAAACCAGAACACCACCAAGGAACATGAGTACATAGAACATTACGGGGTACATAACCCAAAAGCGGGGTACCTATCCGGGTTAGACACCTTAGATTTTCAACCTAATCTTGCGATGTACCATGATTTAGGTTGGGAGACTAAGGCATACTGTCTTTCTCAAGAAGTTCAGAAAACGATCAAGGCGTCGAGGTACACGGTTGAGTCAAGAATGCCGGGTGGGCTTTAAGCACATCTGACATTCTTGACAAGTCTTGGAAAATGATGCACTTGGCCCAAAGATACCCCATAGGGTGCAACCTCGTAACTATAAGCCCTATAGGCAAAAAGGATAAGAGGTTGCGATCAAAATATGGTTGTTTGCAGAACCGGATGGGAAGAGCTAACCTTGTATGGTCGATGTACGCTTCCTTGAAGGGGCAACCAAGGGGAAGATAAAGGGAATCACCCTCCATTAGGGAGATGATACGTGCTATAAGACGCAAATGTCATGAGGCTTTTGTTCGCAAGAACCTAAAGGCTTGTCATATTTGTGCAACAATCATATTTCTGCGAAGTTAAATAAAAAAATACTCGCAGAATTACATACAATAAAGTTAAGATGAGATCAATGGGTTATTACATGAAAGTGTGATAACGTCCTGCGGTTTCATCGCAAGACGATAATGTCACGAGGTTGTACATTCGAAAGAATGTTCATACTTGTCATATTATCGCAAGAACAAAAATATTATCACAAAAGAGGTGGAAAAATAAGACCTTTACTTAGGAAGGCATGATAAGACCACAGCAACTAAGGAAATAAATTATATTAGAGATTCTTTATATTTCCAACAACGATATATATCAATTCGATCAAGAGTTCTTTATATATTCGCAATCAAGGACGGATATTTCATGTTGCGAGGATTTGATATTTTTTATACTTCTTCAAAGATTGAATACTTCTTATACTTCTTATATTCCATAATTAAAGGTTAAATACTTCTTGTATTTCTTATACTTCATATACTTCGAAATCAAGGAGTAAAATATTTTTTGATACTTCGTATATTTTATATACTTCTTATACTTCTTCAAGGATATTACATAATACTTCTTCAAGGATGTTTTATAAGTCATCAAGGAGGATTCATAATTCTTATACTTCAAGGGGAAGATTTCATGTTTACTTCGCAAAAACTTGAAGCTTCGCAACTTAAACTGAGGCAGATATTCTAGATACTTAAAACAAGAATTGATCACCTGAAGAGAAATAATAAGGGGTAAAGGGAATACTAAGCTAGGTCTTCAAGGTATATTATTCCTCTTCATATAATCAAGTTATGCAAATAAGGAAAGCATTCAATTAAAGAAAGACCAAATCATTATCGCAAAATATAAAATATACTTCTTAAAGGAACATAAACGGTAGGCAGAATTGTTTGACAAAAGGGAACCAACAATAATCAAGGGAAAGAGTTCAAAAGAAATTTATTATGCTCAATGTTCTTCATCAACACTCTGCACTGGGTCTTTAAGATGAGCAGGGTCATTAGCAGTATTCAACTCTTGCGAAATATCACCCTTTGCAGAGCATTCAACATGAACATCTCCTTGAGGGATAGATTATTTTTCATCATCAAGTCTTTCATCGTGACTCTCGTAATCAAAATCACTATCAGGATCACGAGCAACCTCATCATCAGATATTTTCAGAGGTGTAATTCTCACGGGAGGCAAGGACCTTGATAAGAGAATGTTATTCGTAAAGACTTGAGCTTTCAGATGACTTTCACGAAGTATAGCCTTCTGATGGTTGGTATCTTCGATATCTTTGACATAAGCAAGATAGTTGAATCTTCGAGTGGCACGATCACGAGAGTTGATTAAACGAGTAGAAAGCAAAGCGTTTTTCTTGTGAAGCTCAGAACATGAGGCTTTTAATCCAGCTTTAGCACTGCGAAGGTTGTTCTCAGATTCTGCGAGTAAAAAAAAAAAAATTCAAAGAATCAATTTTGCGGGTATAATAAAATTGGAAGGTATACCAAAGGCATTCAAATTTTGATGACTACCTTCTCTTTGTGAAGTAAGAAATTGAGCTAAAGATAGACAACAATTCTCCATCTGATCCATCGCATTATCAAAACCATCACCAACTAATCCTTTAAGTCTAGATTGAAGCTTTTGATCTTTGGAAAGAAGAAAATTTTTATCCTTCGCAAGTTTGGCATTAAGACTTTCTAGTTGAGAGTAATCTTCTTTAAGTTTATTCTTCTTAGTGCTTAAGATCATATTCTTATTAAGAAGGGATTTCTTCTCGGCATCAAATGAACTTCTTTCAGCATCTGAAGACCTTTTTAATTCCTCAAGTTCACCTTTTAACAAATAAAGGAGATTTTCTTGATCGCAACATTTACTCTGAAGAATATTTAATTGTTGCGAAGAAACGTTCATTGTATTCAAGTACAAACATCGTTCTTTTGATAAGGTTTCATTCTCTTCTAATAGGGTTTCTATCCTTAAACCGGCTTTAGTTAAAGAAGAATTGAGTTGAGATATTTCATCATTCAAAAATTTCTGATCGTAAATTAATTGAGTATTCTCTTGGAAAAGGGCATCAAAATTATCAAGAGCACATGAATGAAGATTAGATAAATGGGAGAATTGGTTCAAAAGACTTGCAAGCTTGGATTGAGATTCTTTTGCGTCTGATTCATGATGAAATACCAGCATTATACATTTCTGGATAGATTCTATAAAGGGGAATGGGTTTAAATTGGTGTTTCAAGCATATGAGGAATAGAAGTAAACAAAAAGAAAGAAAATATAGAGATAATAGTAATACCTTTTAATGCATCATTCCTCTTGTGAAGGATCGCACAATCTAGAGAATCATTCTGAAGCTGATAATTCATTTTACGAAGATTCTCACATTCCGCTTTCAAAGATTCCTGAGATTGGCGAAGCAATACAACTTATTTTTCCAAGGACTGACGTGAAATAGAAATATCAGGATTGATGAAATTATTGAGCATTTCGCAAAATTCAGATTGCGAAAGAATGTTTGAAGACTTCGCAGTGCTACTTAAAACCTCAGATAACATTTGGAAAGTTGAATAAATTCCATCTTGAGCTTCTTGAGAAAGAGGAGAAGAACTTGAAGGAATTAGAGCAAGTTGTAAATTTCTTGGAGAAACAACACTCAAGGGATTAGGGGCAAAAATAGGTTTTTTGGGAGACGAAGTTGAGAAAGTATCTTGCGAAGGTTGATCTCGAAGAAGTGTTGATAAATTGACATTGGTAGGAGATTGAAAACTGGGTAATGGAGTAGAGGCAGGAGTTTGCGAAGAAGTATTTTCACGAGGGGGAGAGGGAAATTCTTCATCAACCTCAGGAAGGAAGTCATCGATTGAAATTAATGGTGTGGGTTTAGTCACTCGAGATCTCTTAGTGGGGTTTGATTTTTCACCAACCTACGAATCAAAAGGTAGATTAAAAACTGAGGCAACAATATATTGTTTAAAAAGGAAAATAGAGTATTTTAACTACCTTTTGATTCTCGGATTTTCTTCTTCGAAGATTAGGACTTGAGTTTTTGGTTGAAGGTTTCACCTGAGGAATAATTTTGCAGAAACAAATCAAAATCAAACAATAAATTAGACAGAAATCAAAGAGGTAAACAAGTGAAAGATGTGAGAGGTAGAAGAAAATTACCTTGGAGAACTCATGATGAGACAAAACAAGAAGATAAAATGATAAACGAAAATGTAATAAGAAGATGAAGTTACAGAAGTGAAAAGAGAAGGTGAGAGAAGATAAGGAATGGAATAAAAGGAGTTTATATAAGGAAATAGTTATAAAAGAACGGTTACAAAAGACGTGTCCAAATAAAAAGAATAAGTAACGATTATATTCTCACGATCATTAATTCTTTACAGAAATGACATGAGAAGAGGCAAGATGTAGTTACCGAATATCGCAAGATATTGGGTTGCAAATATAGCAACGACCATAAGAGGAAAGTGTCGCAAAATAACACGATGATAGAAGAAACGCGGTAGAAGAATGGAAAGTTTGCGAGTATAAAATAAGCTTGCGATCATAAGTTACGATGCTTCGCAGGTTATTACAGTTGTAAAGATTTCACTATAAATAGTAGTTCAAATGTTAAATTCGGGGGGTTCTTTTAGTGAGTGTTAGAAAATATCTTAGGAAAGAGAATAGAGAAAGTTTTAACTATTCTAGTTCCATTTAGATACTTCTTTGTAATCAATTGAGAGCATTAATAAGAAAATTGTCATTCATCATCAAGAACTTCTTAAGTTTTACAAATTCTACTGAGGGTGTAGTTGTAGGTTAATCTGCAACTACAGGTTTTTGCGATAAAAATAAAAGACGAGATAAATGAAATCAATGATAAGAGGATATAAATCGCAAAAACGTCCTGCGATTTCATCGCAAAGACGCCAATGTCATAAGTCTTAAAAAGCAAAGAGAGGTTAATCTCACAAGATGGCTTAGACTTATCATATTGTCGCAGAGATCAAAATAAATGATAAGACAAGATCAATGGATTATTACATGTTAAAGTAAGAATGTCATGCGATCTTGTCGCATAAAAGTGGCATAATAAGACCTTTAACTAGGAAGGCGAAATAAGACCACAAGAGAGGTTATATCTGCGAAGCATATAACGGATTTTTCGCACTATTATTTGCGATACTTCATTTATCATATTGCAGATTAATAACAAGGGGCAAGTATGGGAATGATGCATAGAATGGTAAATATTGTTATTCATCATTATATGATAAATTCATATAAATAACAAACAGATAGAAGCAAAAAAGAATTTATATATTGAAAGACATCAGGAGTTGCAGATAATTCGCAGAATATTACAATTTGTTGCAGATAATTATCGCAAGAAATAAAGGGAGAAATACAGGAGAAGATCAAAAAGAAAAAATAAAACTATTGGTATTTATGTCTATCATTATTTTCATCTTCATCTTCACCATCTTCATCATTAGTTCGTTCCTCATCTTCGCTCTCACTTTCAAATCAGATCGGCCTCACCGCATCGTAAAAATAATGGTACTTGAGAATGGCTGGGATATTATCCATAAGACAAGGATATAGACTAAGAGGAAGATCATTATCTTTGCAAACTTTCTCAATAGCATTATTGCAAACGGTGAGAAGATTATTATGCAAGTTTGAGTTGGATATCTTTATTTTCTCTCGCAGTTTTGAGATTTTTTCATTACGGGAAGCAAGATTTTTCGCAAGACCACTTTTTTCTTCTTCAAGTTCTGTTACCCTTTTGGAATATTTTCCTTCAGATTCTGCGATGATACAACAACAAATTGTAAATTGGTTGGAAATCTACAAGAAATACAAAGATATTAGAGGAGCAATAAATAACCTTCTCTTTCATGGATCATTTTTCGTATCAATGTTGCTTGCTCGGTATGAAGACTGACATCTATCGCTAAGTTTTTCCTAGCGTTATCGAGAATTGTCGCAGCCCATGCGAATTCATCATCACTTTGAATGAGAAGATGGGAACGGATTTGTTTTTCTCTTTTCAGAAGTTTAATGTTTTCATTCTTAAGTCTATCTCTCTCAAGTTCAGTATCAATAAGGGTATTGCGAAATTTTGATAGAGCTTCAGCGCCTTGAAGAGTAATGCGTTCTTTATCCTTCTCAAGTTCATTCTTCGTGGCTTTTAAGGCTTTGATTTTTTCTCTAAACTCATCTCTGCAAGTCTTTAAACTATTGGATGTACTTAAGACAGATCTATAATCCATTCTCATAAGGGAGATATGATATTTAAGCTCATCAATGGACAAAGTATTAATTTTTTCATCTGAATAGTTATTTAAAGCGTCATTAAGATGCTGAAGAAGAGTGGTTTCATCTATGGGTTCATCAAAAGAATTAAGAATGATGGCTTCATCAGTAAGATTATAGGCATCTGCAAAATGGTTGCCCAAATAAGCTAAAAAAAAAAAGGGAGGGAGGGAAGACTTATACCAATAACTTGTTTGCAGAATTTCTCCTTATCAACTAATTTATGTTGAAGAACTTGAATTTCTACTTCAAGCGATTTGTTTTTATTAAGAAGCTCAATATTTCCAGCTACTTCCAACTGTTTACATTTTTCGCGAAGAATGAAGATTTCAGCTTCGTATTGCTTATTCTTCTCGAGAAGTTTTGCAGATTCAGATTGTGAATCAGTAAGCCTTTTCTGTAATGATGATAATCTACTTTCTAATTCTGAAGCAAAAGAAAAAGAATCTCTAGCAGTCTGTGATTGGAAAAGATAAAATTAGTAAGATAAGTAAAAGATCTTTGATACTCATGACAAATGTGAAGTTTACTACAATAAAAATGAAGGAAATGGGCATACCAACGAAGCTAACGCATGAAGAAAACCTGGGTTAATAAATCTTGAGACTCCTTTAAGATCTTTATTATTAGTCAAGATTGAAGCGTCGCAGATCTTTGAGAGATAGTCGCAAGTACGAGTAATATCATCCTCTCCAACACCTTGTAAGGGGTTTCTAAAAATGTTTGACAATTGATCCATTGGAGTCTCAGGTAGAGAAAGACCCATCGTAGACCTAATTCTTGCGGAAGAAATATGTATTGAAGTGCCCACAGAGGCATCATTATTAATTCCACTATCTTTTTCAGCGATAATAGAAGTCTCTCTGAGTTGAAAATTATCATAAGGAAGTGGTTGAGTTTTTCTTATCTTCTTTGGGGGACCGTCAGCGGTTTGATTTTTATTGCGGCGAGGAGAAGCACCGGAACTTTCATTTGGAGTTGCTACTCGTTTGCCTTTATCTTTGGCTTCAACCACCGCGACAAATGGTATTTCCTTGAAAACAATCACATATAAAGATAAGAAACAGGGGCAACAATATATATTGTTAAAGGTTATAGAAGATTTTTTCTTACTTCATCTGTGAAGGTTTTCAAAATTTGAAGGAGATTGGGACTCCCAGTATTGGCATAGTTAAGCTTCATTCTTTCAATATGATAAAAGATATCTCAATATAATCAATAAGAATGATACATTTATCCAAATTTGTGAATAATGATAAATTTTGCGAGATATACCTCAGAATTCCTTTCAGGCCAGTTAAAAACCCAAGGACAATACGCCGCAAGATTCGCAGGATTCGCAGGAAGATCGAGAGCACCAGAAATATATGGACCTTCAAGGAGGAGAGGAAATCTACACCACTTATCATCTTTTGAGAATCGTGGACCTTGGTTATTACTTGAATGATAATCTATATCTTGCATAAGAAGTTTATCCTTCGCAACCTTTTTATTCCTATTCAAATGAACAACCCAACACGTGTTATCTTTCTTCATGGGAATCACTTGATAATTCGCAAAGAAATTTTCCACAGTATATTTCGCTGGAATAATTGGGATATCTTTAAAATTAGGATGTTTCGCAGATTCAGGATAGCGAGATCCTTTACCAGCTCCACGAAAGGCATATTCGAGGATGAGACGAATACAATCTCCACTTAATTTATAGATTGCTCGTGAAAATTTAACGTCAGAAATAATTTCATAAAAAAGAGGGAGATATGGGTTATAAAGAGGGATAGGAAGGCCAGCTTCTAGTTGACCTAGAGAAATAAGGATTTTCCCATTGGAAGAAGGAAATTCTGAAACTAGATCAATGGAGAGATCAGTGTCTGAAGATTGACCAGGGATCTCGAAAGTGTGAAACCTAAGGTTTGGAACTTGTTGGTGTTTTTGGAAAGTAGGTTGACCTAATTTTTTAGCGGGAGCCATTTTTTAGTATGGGAATGATGATTAAGATGAAGAAGAATAAAGAAACAAGATTGAAACAGTAGTAGATCCGGAATTTGCGGAAGAAGATGAAGAACAGAAGAGTTGCGGAGAAAAAGTAAAAAGAGAAAGTAAAAAGAAGAGGAGATATTAGCGAAGAAGATATTTATAAGAGAAGAAGATTCTCGAGAACATCAGTGCATTCAATGAAGAAAAGACGTGAATGGTCAGAATTCAACGGTTGAAAAAAAAATGCGTCAAGGAATAAATGAGAGAAGAAACACGCGTAGAATATCTAGCGATGGATGCAGAGACGTGTCAGAGTGAAGGTACTGTGAAAACATAAGGAGTTGCGGCAAATCAAGAGATTTAAATTCTCATGATCTTTATCTTCTTCGCAGAAAAAGATATGAGAAGAGGCAAGATGTAGGATCAGAATATTGTCACAACAATATTCCTGCGAAATAAACAACAGTTCTGCGAGACATGTTTACGATACATCAATGATATTCTGCAATACATCTCAAAATGACGTAAGGAATGACATATTAGATGAAAACGACAGAAACATGAGAAAAGCGTGACATTTCCGCGATGAATCAATAAAACCTGCGAAATATTAAGGCGGTGCAAACTGCGATGTATCGCAAGAACTTAGATCCGAAACTAAAGGGAATCTTAGCTATATATGAGATGTCATGAGCTGTAATCCACTATGTAAATGCCTATATAAAGGAAATGAATAGTTCCAGAGAGGGAAATGAATTTTTGAGTGCTAGGAAAGTTTTTAGGAGAGAGAAAATCTTATTAAGTGAATTGTATTCTTGATTACTGTAATTCTTTTAATATCATATCAATAAAAAAGGTTCTTAATCTTCAAATTGTGTCATAAATTCTTGAGTTGGGTGTAGTGTGGGAATTCCTGCAACTATAAGAAGTATGCTTGCGTTTTGGCTCAGCTTTCCATTTGCTCCCTTCCGTGACAGCATTTGTGGAAGGTTGCAGGTTGTACTTCTTATTGATCAGACGTCTGCTCCCTCGAGTGTCTCGTGCTTCTTCAGTCTTTGTATATTTTGCTCTTTCTAATAGAGCAAGTGCAGTGGTTGCCGACCTCTTCGCGGCTTCATGGAGCTCTGAGAAAGTCTGGAATCTGAGATTCTCCAGTAGGGCTCTGTAGACCGGGATCATGCCATTGATGCACAAATCTACCAGTTGTTGCTCCGTGACGTTTGGATCATGATAATCCAGGGCTTGGACTCTGAATCTTTTCAAATAGTCATTGGGATATTCACTGAATTTCTGAAATATCCTTCCAAGATCAGAGAGAGTGACTTGCTCTGACACAAAGAAGTACTTCCTATAGAAGGCGTTAATCATTTCTCCCCAATTGTTGATAGTTCTAGGTACAATGTTGTTGTACCAAGTGTATGCCCTGTCATTCAGAGATTTTGAAAATTCCTTGAGACGAACAATATGGTTATGCTCATGTTCTCCTAAGGCTTCAAGGAAGCGAGAGACATGTTCTCGATAATTGCCGGTCCCATCATACATAGTGAAAGTTGGAGAAACGTAACCTTTAGGCAGGGGAATCCTCTACGTCACAGCAGGATAAGGGGGTTGGTGACGATGGATGTGTGATATCTTGTATTTTCCACGATTCTCCAGAAAACACTCCAAGTCTTCACGGGTGATGAAGTTTGATGATTCCTTCGTTGACAAATTGCCCGCATCTTTGTTGGTTTCGTCATCATCCACTGTGTGAATTGAAATTACCTCAGGATCAGCAGCGTCTGAGACTTTTCCTTATCTTTCCCTTTTTCTTGAGTTTTCTCTAACAATTTTTCAGTAAGAGTCTTCAGATGGTCAAATAATTTCTGCTGTGCTACAACCATATCCATCTGATTCTTTACAAGAGTCTCTTTTGCTTTGATAAGATCACCAATGGTAGGTGGTGGACTTCCTATGACTTATTCAGGGTGTCGGTCGAACAGAGGATGACCTTCCGTGTTGGCGTGAGGAGGAGTAATGTCACCACTGTCAGTGTTAGTGGCTGGAACAGTTTCTGGGATATTTTCATTGTTGCTGGTGCTAGCGATATTTGCGTTAGGATTTGTAACCGATCCTGACCTAAGACCAACCTTCTTGCGAAAATGAGAGATTGCAACTGAGAGAATTATCTCCCACTGTGGTCGCCAACCTGTAGATGGGGAAAACGATTTTCTGGTTTTTACGGAATTGAGGAGACGACCGTGCGGAGGAGACTCCTTGAATCGAGCGAAATGTTCAACCTCACACAGATGCACCATTGCAAAAGGGATGCTTTGAATTCGAGAGATCAATCTGTAGTACTCCGGACTAAACCAAGACAATGGCCGTTCCAGAGTAAATTTGGTCACAAGAGAGGATGGGTTGATCTGTAGGATGGAAGCTGAGAAATGTGTGGAATCAATGGTAATCAAAGATTGTAGGTGTGTTGTGAATTCTGAATATGATAAGTTCTGAATGATTGAAATTGCTCAGTTGAGAGTAATTGCTCAATTGATGAGTTGTTGATCTCGTGTTGTCTGTGAGACGTGAGATCGTTGTTGTTGTTGTTGTTGTCGTTATTTTTCTTGTTGTTCTTTCAATCATGATTCAGAGACTTATTTATATTTCTGGCATTGTAGACACCATGATCCCATGAAGTGTGACAGTTTATGGAATCAAAGAGTGGGGAAGTGGAAATCGTGTTTGAAATCAGTTGATCATCGTGTGGAGACTTGGTTGATTTTCCATCCACTACTTTGTTAATTCCTTCAACTGATTGCACGACTTGCTCATATTCCATCGTGTGTTTGAACACACATGGTGTAGACCGCCAGACCAAAACCCTAGTTGATATCCCCCCAAGTGACACGATTGACGTCTCGTGGTTAGTTTAGTCAGTTGTTGACTTCATGTTTTAATGGGACAATGAGTCCATGTATTTACTGAGTTGAACATGATTTTGTAAAATGTTCTGAAACTTATGAATTGAACATGGACATGATTCTCACGTTGATAGTTAAGGCGAGCAAGTATTACTCTGATTTGTTGAATATTGATAGTTGAACCAATATTCCTTGATTTGAGAAAGTGTTTCTCATCCGATCAAGTATTGCTCATCTAATGAATCATTGGTTTCAAGATCAAAATAAAGCATTAATTAAAATATTGGTAGTTGAATTGAGAATAATTAATAAGAATTCTGATCATGAGATCGTCGTAAAATTATTAGTGTTCGAATCTGGAATTATGATCCTTGGACTCAGAAACCCTAATTTGATCAATTGATGACCAATTCATGGTTAATTGAAAATTAACTATGGAATGAAAGATACCGGCTTCAAAGGACCTTGGGTTGACTATTTAGCTCCCACATGCTCATGTGATCAAATTCCAAGGCCTCTTGAAGAGTTGGTGATTTGTTGATGAAAGAATGATTAAATGTTGGTTTAATCATTTATTCGAAAATGCTCGTCTGAGCCTTAGGTAATAAAACCTAATTAATTATGAAGAGATGAGGGACCAACCAAGGGGTCATGAAACCGACCCTGGTTGGTCACGGGATCAAATGATGATCGTTTCCTGAAGTTCCAAGTTGTTTGGAAGAGTTTTGGACCTAATACATGCAATTGTGCAAATTAGGTCAAACCGTGAAAATACGCGGTACCGGCTCAATGCGAGCCAAGGAGCCAACCCTGGTCGGTCAAGGTAACATGCTCACATCGTCAAAGTGTTCGTATCTCAGTTCTGAGAATTTTGATATTTTATGGCGTGCAGTTGAGCATCCATTTGAGAAAATATGAAGAAATCAGGGATTTTTAATAAAACCGTCAAAACTTCATGAGATGAAGGAAAATAATAAAAAAAATGAAGGAATCTTGAAGTGTGGGACCAGTCATGTCCAAGGCATGGCCGGCCGGCCAAAGGTCCCAATCCCACACGTTTTCCCAATTTTTTATAATATTTTCATGATTTTAGGAAAATATGATAAAAACCAAGGAATTTGTTAAAACTAAGGAGTTTTGTTGAAATCAAAGAGTTTTGTTGAAATCAAGGAGTTTCTATAGGATGAGGAAAATATGAAAAATAATAATAATAAAATAAGAGGCGTGTGGGACCGGCTTGAGCATGGTTGGCCGGCTAGGGCCCGGTCCCGTGTGTTTTTCCCTAATTTATGTATTATTTCATGATTTAAAGAAATTTTCATAATTTGAAGGAAATATCATGAAATCAAGGAATTCCATGGGACCAAGGAAACATGAAAGATATAGTAATGATAAAATAAAATGTGTGGGGCCACCTAGGGCTTGACCGGCCGGCTATGGCCCGGTCCCACAGGTTTTCTTAATTTTATATTATTTTTCATGGGATCAAAAAAATATCATGAGATTAAGGAGTTTTCATGAAATTAGGGAAATAATAGTAAAATAATGAGGAACCATGAGGTGTGGGGACGGTTGGGATCAAGACATGGCCGGTTGGCCAGTCTCTATCATATTTCCTTAATTTTATATTATTTCTTTGGTGTGAGGGAAACACCATGAAACTGAGGAGTTTCCTCAATACAAAAGATATTTGTTCAAGTGAAAGGATTTTCATGAACTTAAGGAAAATAACAAAAAATATGATAAAAAATGACGTGGGATTGACCACGGCACATCTTGTCGGTCAGTGGGACCGTGCTCACAGCGCCTTGGTCAATTTTTAATTATTTATTATTTTCCTTCCTATTTTGCATAGGTTCATCGTCTCGTCGTATTTTGAAATACTTGTACGTACGGTGATTGTTAGTGCATCATCGTCGAGTACACTTGCACCATTTGAGTCGGGGCTTACTCAAAGGTATCTTAGATGCCCGTGTGTTGAATATTTATTAATAACCCATGGAATTATGCTGGGAAGACCATGGTTTGCAGTAATGAAATACTGCGAAAATATTTGAATATTTTCGGAAATTCAGTGGATGAATTCAAGAATTTAGGAATAATTAACTTATGGCTCTATACTAGCAAAGCAAGCTGTCTAGGAGCATTAATTATCCCTACATGAGCTTGCTGGAGCTTCATATCCTTTATATAGTCAGGGTAAACTCGTTGTTTGTATCCTGAAGACGTTATCGCTATATACTATCAGATCAAGCTGTCTAGGAGCCGTACATCTTGTGATACTATATATAAATAATTACTGAAGTGTTCGGTATTCATGAGATATGTTGTTGCCTAGCCGTGAGACTATATATCTACATGTACTCTAAGATAAAGTATTCTTAGTCAGAGGATTAGATGAGAGATCCGCGTCTTAATAACGTCTGACTGCTAGATCAGAGGTTCGTATAATTATGGGTTTACGATTTTAGCCTTTGTCAAAAATCTACCATCTACACATCCATATTGCTTGTGTAACTGATTATGGATTTTTCCAGGTTTGATTCTTTCTTTTAACTAGCAGTTACACATGCATATTTGCTTGTGTATTAAGTTGAATTGATTATTTAGTTTTTTTTTTTTTTCAATTGTAATTGTTTTCTTACTAATTTGTGACTGTTTTCTATTTGTTTCAGCATCCTTTTGTCAGTTGGGAGTCACTTGGCTCATGTCCAAAAACATGTGACTCTGCTATCTATATGTGTGTTGCAAAAGAAGCATTGGACAATTTTGAAACCCAAAACACCTAAGAATTATGTATTTGGAGATTGGAACAGACTGATAAAACTACTACTTTTATGATTATTGTGGTATAAGTTATTTTACAAATTGAGTAAGTATTCTTATATGTGTATACTTTTATTGATATGTTGTGTACAATGAAAAGATCCAGTGCGATTTTGATATTATATTTTGTTTGTTAAACTTTCTCAATTTGCTGATTTTTGTATACCATGTGTATATCATCTAGTAGGAGTTACGTATCTCTATACCGAGTTTACTTGTTAATTTTATCATGTGTAACCAGAAGTTACACATGCATCTGACTCGTGTAGTTAGAAGTAATATACGCATATAAGATGTGTTACTAAGAGTTACAAATGCAGACTATGTTGGTGTGAAAAACAAATGTACATAATTACTTATGTAATTTGAAGTTACACATGCTTATGGTTGGTGCAAATCCTTAAAATGCATGTGTAATCACTGATACACATCCTAAATTGCGAAGTCATGTATTTCCAAAGTACTTTCAGACGTGACATGCAACAAAAGCTATATAATTTCATTAATAATAATTTTTATTCATCATTTCATTAATGAGGGAAGTTACACATGAATATCGCATGTGTATCCAAACGTTACACATTTATATTACATGTGTATCCAGAAGTTACACATCAGAAAGAAACATACAAAAAATACATGTATTGCTTTAATATTCATTTACAATAATTTTTATGTCTATAATCGATTGTTATTGAACACAACAAATGTGTTAAAACACTAAACATGCTCTATTTCCTTATTGTCTTCATTGATTCCAAAATGCTTGCATATCTATAACAAAATAAACATCAATAGGATTAGGTTTGATGAATAAAAAGAAAGAAAGAAAATTATAGAACAATGGTAAAGCGAATAACAAAGATTTGTCTAGTGTAACATCTTCCATTGCCCTAGCCCCTAATCGGAATATTAAGAAAATCTTGGGCATGCATTTATCATGTGTACTCATAAGTTACACATGAAGCCACAAAAACATACTCGAGATGCCTCCCTAGCAAAGTATAAAGTCCAAGACCTCCATATCTGATAGGTAGAGATGAAGCTTCAAAGTGTAACTCCTAGTTACACAATCAATTCAAATGTGTAGACACAAGTTACACATGCAATTTGGATGTGTAGACAATTTGAGCCTTCCCCACGTAAAGCATCCAACAAATGTTGTGCCCGAAGGCCATCCCTTCCACACGAAGTTCCTTAGGGAAAGATTTAATACAACTAAGAATGGTACCTTCTTCGGCCACTAGCGGTGTCTCCGCAACGTCTGGAGTTGGTTTCCTTGGAAGCGGCATCGTCGGATGCTTATCCTCAAGTGCTTTCCTTGTGTTCTCGTTGTATGGGCGCCACCCGGGATTTAAATCGATGGCTTTAACGGCCGGAGTGAAGTGCCCATCCGCCAACGCAAAAAAGTTACTTTAAAATCTCACGAACAAGACATGTTATGCATCATCATTACATAATAAAATTCTTTGATTTGTGATTCTCATGAGATTCACAATTTCATGAATTTTCCAATGAATTTTCCGAATCCTAAATTCGAAAACGCCCTGAATTGCTGTAGCATGAGAGAGAGGGAGCGTAAAATTAAGGACTATTTGAAATCGATTCCAAAATGCTTGCATATCTATAACAAAATAAACATCAATAGGATTAGGTTTGATGAATAAAAAGAAAGAAAGAAAATTATTTATCTAGTTACACAATCAAGATCTATTCATTCACAAAAAAAGTTGAACAACAACAATTGATGATCAATAACAGAGAACCAAAAAAATCAAAAAAAAAATCGAAACTAACTAACAAAATATATAGTGTATGTGTAGATGAAAGTTACACATGCAATTTGGATGTGTAGACGAAAGTTACACATGTTGTGCATCATCATCAAAATGAGAAACTCAATCACATTGAAATATTAATCAAATTCTGAACAAAAGAACAATAAACTCAAATCAAAAAGTTTATACAATTTCAATATGATACATTTAAACCACAGAGTTTAAACAATTGAAGTGAACCTTAACATCCAAATTGAACTTACATTTAAGTTGCACATTTTACAAAACAGCATGCCTACCTAGATTTGTTAATTTCTTCTTGTATAAACAAATATTAACGATAATAATAAATGATATTCAGCTAGTAAATCTCTTCTCATATCGCACATGCGAAATAATCTAAAACATGCAATAACAACAACATTTACACCTGCTACAGGACAATATGTGTAACTTGAAGTTACACATTTTATAAAACATCATTTATACCTAGATTTGTTGTTCTACTTCAGATACAATATTGTTTCTTCTTCTTCTTCTTCTTCTTCTTCTTCTTCTTCTTCTTCTTCTTCTTCTTCTTCTTCTTCTTCTTCTTCTTCTAATCAACAAATACTAACAAGAATTATAAACGAAAATCATCTAGTACTAAATCTTATCTCAAATCAAGCATGCAAATAATCCAAAAAACAAGATCAAAAATCGTAAAAAGCTAAAAACAAATTTGAAATCAAACAATAACAACATAATTTGTACCTAATTTTACTATTATTCTTCTGAAACAATGTGGTTTCTTCTTCCTATTCTTCATATCAACAAATTCCAAATAAATAAAATCAGAAATCAGAAAAAATCAAAATCAAAATCAAAATCAAAATAAAAAAACTCAAACAACAATAGATTCGTACCTAGATTTGTATTTCTTCTTCTAAAATGATGTTGTTTAAGCTTCTTCTTCTCATTATCAACGAATTAAAAACAATAGAAAAATCAAAATCAGTAGATCGAAAATAATAAAACCAAAATCAAAAAGAAAAAACAACAAAAACATACCTAGATTATTGTCTTCATCTTCTTAGATCGGCAAAAATCTTCTCAAAATCAATAATCTGCAACTTAGCTAGTTTAATACCGTGAATCAAACAAATGCTGCAAAACAACAAAAACTATGTAATTGTGATTCTTCTCGGGATGAAATAGATCAAAAAAATGGACAAAATAATTTCAATCTATTGAAGCACCGTAACCTAATCTCAGAGCTCTGAAAAGAGAAGAAGAAATAAGAAATCTGATTTGATTTGTTGTTTCTATTACTGTATAAAACAACTATAAATAGTGGAGGTTATTTTTGGTATTAAAAGATTTATTAAAAAAATTGATGATGTCAGCAATCCGGGAGAATTTAAAATCGGGCCCCAAAATTAAAAGTTTTGGGCCTAGTAATATCAAATTGTGAAAGAATGGAATTGATAGTGAAGGATCCATTTTGTGAGGTTTCTATATATTGAACCTATATAGTAGGGGGTTATAGTAGTTTTCACTTCTTTAAATCCAAAGTCGAATTTTTGTCCTCTCCCTATCCATGGATCTGATAACTCTGGCTCGTTGGATTTTTCACCACGAATCATGTTTCGTTAATGACTAATTCTCCTCGAGTTGTGGAATATGGTGCTGATATTCACCAGTTGGAAACTTACCTGCGGTTACTATGGATATGAGCTGGAAATGTGTAACTAAAAAGCTCAAAAAATAATAATCAAGTTTGGAGAAAGAAACTCCAAGACCCATTAGGTCCGATACGACCCAATATTTTTTCTTCATTAGATATTTCATCGAAATCTCAATATGAGACGATTTCAAATTTTCGACTGTTACAACCTACTTTTGTTTCTTTATCTTTTTCCACTAATGAAAGTAAGTCTTATACGGGATTGAAACTGATGATTGATTATCATGTAGATTTTAATCAAAAATCAGGAATATCTACTAACCGACCAAATCTAAGAAAAATTTACAAAAATCTAATTGAAAGAAAGTCAATCAATCAATCAATTGCAGTCGGTTAAGAATTAACTAAATCATCATATGGTTGGGGAGAATATGATTTTGATGAATTTATGGATGAGTTGAAAGCTAATGAGGATGGAAGAATTGATGCAGCTCGTGATTTAACTTTGGCTGAAAATTTTAATGATCTTCCGTTCAAGACAGTTGCATTTTTTAGGTTATTAATGTTCCTTAATGGATTACAAGATCTTTTATTTGAATTATTAGGGGTCTTGGGCTATACCTAAAAGTGATTATTGTTAGAAATGTCATTTTAAAGAATACTGTCAATATTTGTTTTACTCCCGAGTCAAAGAAAGAAAATGTAGATAATGCTTTGATTTTCTCATTATGGGGTAACTCAACATGTAATTATATCTGCTTACCATTGGAAGGTGTTGTTAGAGAAATGCTCAGTTGAACGCATAAGTTTTCCTATCCTAAGCTTGTTGACAATATTAGTTGGACAAAACCATATCTTGATTTCTAATCTATTAAGTCAAGTCTCGGACTAGGTTACAATTTGGTAGTTGACTATCAGACATCACCCTCGAATACTAAAGATCGACAAAGATATTTGGAGAACTTCATCAACAAGGTATGTGGAGACTGAACCATTTTATTTTACTCACTATCTTACCATTCTATCTTATAATAGTCAAGAATTAATTTGTGGATAAATTTGAAAATAACCCAAGCAATGATTTAATCATTTGAGAATGTTTCAAACATCAAAAGAAATAAATTCAGAACTTCTGATATTTCGAATCAGGGTAGGTTAGTGAACTAGTTCGCAAGCCGTAGATATATATCTGAGTTTCTAAAATACATGAAGGTTTGTGAACCTGTTTGCAAAACTTAAGTTCAAAAGGGGACTATTCACGAACCGTGCTGATCTGAATTTTTAGTGTTGGTGTAAAAGGCTAAGCAGTTGGCGAACCCGGTTCACGAACTGTTGCACCCTGACCCGTGAATTGCATATACGGTACATGAACCGCTTCACCAACGGTCTCAGTAAAAGTTTAGCAAATGCTTAAAGATTTTTTTTTTAGAAATGGTTAGCATTATTATGGCTCTCATAAACACCTCCAAGACATAATTGATCACTACAACCCTTGTATATGTGTATCATGATTAAATTCTTAAGGGTTTAAATGAACATCTTGCCAAAGAACAGTTATTTTACATGGTTCAAGTACCCGGACCACTGTGTGTATTCTTCTATGTGATCTCAAGACTCTCTCTCACATGCTTATTTGAAACCCTTATTAGTGTTTCATCTAAATAGAGAAAGTGTTTGCTTGAATCTCAAGTTATATTAGCTTGAATTCTAAGAAACCCTTGGCCTTAAACATCTATAAATAAAGAGGCTCTTTCAACTGGGAAATTCCATCCATAACACTTTTGTGTCCTAGTTGATAGCTAGAGTTGTCCTCTATTGACCTAAGTTTCCTCTATGAAACGTTATTAGGTTTACGACTAAAAGACTTCATTTTGGGGATTCGTGAGGCCAGGTATGACAATCTTTACCTTGATAGTTCGTATATCCTGATATTTCTTTTCTGTTATCGAGGTTCTCGTAATATCTTTCAGGCAAGATAGATAGTAACCACAAAGTTCTCTTCGTCTCAGACTTTATAATTCCTCAAGATAGATATCTGAAAATTCTTCTTAATTGATAAATTGAAGATTGTTCTTGAGAGGTGGTAAAAAATCCAGGATTTCCATATAAGTGAGTGTAAGATTGGTATCAAAAATATTCACTTAGATTTAAGCAAATCCTAGGTTGTAAAGGACATCTGCTAAGGGAATCAAGTGCGTAGAGCCTTACGAGGTTCAAGAGATGTAAGGAGCATGACTGTAACTGAATCACTTGGAGGGTGGATTTGGTTTCAACTAAATTCCAGTCCGAGTTTTGATAGTATGCTAGTGTATGTAGCGGCTTAATACAGTTTGGTATTCAAATCTGGACGAGGTCCCTGGGTTTTCCTGCTATTGCGGTTTCCTGGTTAAAAAAACTTCTAGTGTCTTGTGTTTTCCCATTTCCACATTATATTGTTTATCTTTATAATTGGATTTACACAAGTAGTATTCAATCTCAGTACATATGTCCGTATAATTATAATCGATTACGAGACTTGATTTTTGTAGAATTCATGTCTTGGAGTATTGATAACAGGTTTATTACACGGCAGAATTCCGATTGAATTATTTGGATACGATTATATTGATCTTGGATAATGATTTTTGAGAATGTCCAAGTAGTTTTCTAATTAACAATTAGGTTCACATACTCCATTGAAAATACAAGGGTACCCAAACATACCACAATCTTGAAATTTTCCACCTATAAGTCCTATTACCAAAAGTGATTGTCTATGGACTGAGTCGAGACAATAAAAAGATTCGGTATTCACACTTTATATGATCGTATATGGATACAAGATTAAGACAATATAAAAATCAAAGTGTGATACAGAGTTAACGTTTGTGTAATTTACTTTAAATTATAATAACAACAATTATAATTGCGGAAAACAAAAGTAAATGACACAACAAGATTTTGTTAACGAGAAAACCGCAAATGAAGAAAAACCCCGAGACCTAGTCCAAAATTGAATACTCTCAGAATTAAGCCGCTATACAAAATCACACCAACTTCGTATAGTTGAGACCAAGCAACTAAACCTATAGTTCACCTAGTTTCTTCAATATCCCTGCTCTTCCGATATTTAATAAGTGCACGTACTGGAACAATTCCTTTGGTTCGTATTCCAAACAGTAAAGGAACAAAAAATCTGTTTGGTAACAACTCTCTTTAATCAAAGTGATATGAGTTAGACAAAGGCTCTGCTATTTAATCCAATAAACTCCTTTGTCGGGTTTAGTTCTATATATCCAACAACTACCAAATAAGTAGAGTTTATATTTTGAAATCAATAATAGGATCTACCAAGATACTAAATACTGATGCCGATCTACACAACTAATTAATCAAATTTATCAAGGATAAACCAATTATAGTTGGATCCTAGACGATCAAGTTTTGGGCACACCAAAGATTATGAAACCAATAATAAATCTTCTTTGTATTCAAATCTTCTTAAATCTTCAATAAACACCTGCACACCACAACTTGAATCTCTTGTGATCAATCACGCATAGAACGGAGTTTGTTAACAATGGATTATGACAAGACGTCTTTAGATATACAAACAGTTCTAAAGATCTCGTCGACACTTCGATCTAGTTTGAGTGAATCTTATATCAAAAGAGAAGATTCTCAAGAATAA
The DNA here is from genome assembly GCA_023529315.1 of Papaver bracteatum. Lineage (NCBI taxonomy): Eukaryota > Viridiplantae > Streptophyta > Magnoliopsida > Ranunculales > Papaveraceae > Papaver > Papaver bracteatum. The sequence continues at coordinate 161,620 of JAJJWX010004844.1, forward strand.
ACAAACTAGGTGCAATCAAAGTTCAACAACCATTATTCAATCAAATCAAATCAAAAACTAATGATACTGCAATTATCTAGTTTCCCACCCAACGGTTCTCGTAGAGATTCTTGATCCCATAGAAGTCTTTAAACGAGCGGTCATAAGAGATTTCTCCTAATTATGGTACTTTCCTCTCCGAATAAACGGATCCACCAATAACAACACAACAAGGTAGTTTTGCTGGCTCTTAGGATGGTTTGCTCGAAATGCAAACTTGGGTATTTATAGACCAAGGAAGTTTGGACACCAAGGAATTTCCAAAACCGAAATATTCTTAAGATATGCAATATTTCCAAAATTGGTTTTCATAATTCCTGGAAATGCTCTGTCCAAAATTAACCGAAATCCTACTAGAAAATCACCAATTAGTAAATATACATTACCAATTTTTATTTTCCAGAGATACACATTTTAATTGCTGGTAATTAAAAGCATATAAAATTAACAACCTTAATTAAAAGATTCTCAACTTATTTTGGTCCCGGATATCCTTGAGTTATTAAGGAATATCTTTGAACAATAAAAGATAAGAGTTATTGAACATGTTTAAAGTATGTCGACATCTTATTTCTTTGTAAATCCTTTTTCATATTTACAATCTTAGAACCGATTATACCACACTTCCAAACAAGTTTATAACTGGTTCATTTGATTTCCAAGAACTATGTGATTGATCAAATATAAATACACTAACCATAGGTTTACGGTTCTACCTTAATATGGTTACTGGGACTGGTTACATCAGTTACCAGGATCAGTTACATAAATTACTAGGATCGGTTACACTAGTTACCATAAAATGGCTAAAGACGATGTTTTGAGTTGGTTATATCTAAAGACGATTTTTTGTGAACTTATATTTATATTAACTAAGGAATGCAATTTGCAAACCGTGGCTATAAAGTTCATGAATCGATTCGAGTGAATCAGATCGTTTTTGCTTCAATTGTGTCTTGTATACTTCTATAAGATTTCCTTGCAATCGAATAACTCTCTAACTAGTTCATTTGAGTCATTTGAACTAGTTATGGTGAAAAAGAATAAGGTTGATATGAAAGTGCTCATATGGATAATCTTTTGTTTAACTACTGTTGAACCAACAAATGTACAAGTTTGGGTACGGTTACACAAACCTAAAACGTGCGTTTTATTTGTGTGTAACAAACTAAGTTTTCGATCCAACGGTTGAAAGATATTATCTTGAATCTAATCAGATTTTCATCTAACGGTGAATATTGAATGCTTTGTTACTAATCTAATATTGATTGCAAACCCTGATTTGTATGACTATATAAAGGAGAACTCTAGCAACTGAGAATCCTAATCCCTACACCTCATGTGTGATACTAGTTGTATTAGCTAGAGTCGATTCTCCTTTAACCTTAGGTTTCTTCTCGAGACCCTGTAGGTTAACGACTTGAAGACTTCATTGGGATTGTGAAGCCAGACCGATATTACTTTCTCGTAGTTGTGTGATCTGATCTTGATGATTTTATCGTGTTGAGTACAATTGTAATGATTGGCTTGAGATTAATATCTCCGATAGGCAAGATATAAAAGTAGTCATAAACATCTTTGTCTCATCGTTTGTGATTCCACAATATCTTCTTTTATTGCGTCGATTAAGATTATTGTGAGGTGATTGATAATACTGAGTTGTTCTTCGAGAATATAAGTCTGGTTTATCAATTGGTTCCTGTTCACCTTATTTATCAAAAAATGGAACAAAACTTGTTGGTATTTCTGTGGGAGACATATTTATCTATTATCGTATACTTTTCTATGTGATACAAGTTTTTTCATTAAAGTCTTCGACTTTGGGTCGTAGAAACTATTAGTTATGGGTGAGATCATCTAAGGGAATCAAGTGCGTAGTATCCTGCTAGGATCAGAGACGTAAGGAGCGCAACTGTACCTTGGATCAGTGTGAGATTGATTGGGGTTCAACTATAGTCCATACCAAAATTAGTTTGTAGTAGACTAGTGTCTGTAGCGGCTTAATACAGTGTGTGTTCAATCTGGACTAGGTCCCAGGGTTTTTCTGCATTTGCGGTTTCTTCGTTAACAAAATTTTGGTGTCTGTGTTATTTCTTTTCCGCAATATATTTTGTTATATAATTAAAATATCACAAGTTGTGCGTTAAGATCAATCAATTAGAATATCCGAACTTTGGTTGTTGATTTAAATTGATTGACACTTGAACATTGGTCTTTGGTACCGTTCAAGTTATTTCACATGATAATCAGGCTCACGGATTTCTATCTATTCGATTTGCTGATTACATTGTGAAATAGAGATATTAGAACTCTTTAATATACTTTATTAAGATTGAGTCTAGTTGATTCTCTTGAAAGTATATTGGAGTTAGTCCATACAGATTGCTAATCGAAATATTGGGTGTGGTTATTAGACCCCCGCTTTTTCAATTGGTATCAGAACAGGTAAACACCTTCAAGACCTTACAAGTATGTGTTTGTAGCGATCTGACTCTATGGAAAAAGGTGTTATCTCTATTAATGTACCACCAGTATTCGATGGCTCTAATTACTTATGGTGGAAAATTATTATGCGAGCTTGTTAGAGCATTGCTCGGTTGAACCCACCAAGCATTGGTATGTCAAGTTTGGTTGTCATATTTTAGTGAAGCAAATCTCATTAAAGAGTCGCTTGATTTAAATGTACTAGAGTCAATTTCGTATAGGTTAGCTTGAAAGTATTAGGATGAGACATTACAAGTATTGTGAAGACTTGAAGAAGTGCGGAGCTACAACGACAACATCATCCTTCCACTTGAGGTTAGTGATATTTTACTTGAAATGTTTCATTCCCTAACGTATCTTTCAATTCGTGCATATTGAAAACATAAAACTGCGAAGCATGAACACTCTTAAATAGACATAGTATTAAGGAATACAATATGAAGTTTTTTGATTTACCATTAAATTTTGTATATAAGACATCGACATAATCGTATGAATGCTATTGTGATTATGTATGGGTATGAGGTGGGGATTTCATCCTAGGGAACAATGTTTACATGTGTTCGAAGGAAGTAAGTTCATGATATGTGTTGTGAACCGAAAGGAAATCGCCAGGCGTTATTGGGGTTGTTCTTCATTGCATATCTTATGAATGACCAATATGTGTGCCGCTCATGACTTGTTTGTGTTCTTGGTAAAACTATTCACATGAGGCCTGACTTATGTATTGGTATGACACTTATCAGTGAAACCGATCTTAATTAATCACCTTGGGTATGATCGGGTTGTGTATGTCTGAACTTATTACTAGGAAAAGGGGAACCGATCCTAGTAAGAGGTGAAGTGCATCACAAGGGGAACCGATCCTTGTATGAGGTGAAACAAGGTTTATGGAAGAAAGGGGAACCGATCCTATCAACATGTGCAACAAGTTTTTGGGAAGGGGGAACCGATCCTATGGACATGTGCATTGCATACAAGTTAGATACCAAATATATATGGGGAACCGATCCTAGTACCTAGTCAGCCATATCTTTGGTAAGCTAGTGTAACTATGCATAGTACTCACATGGAGGTAGAACCGAAACTTGTTTTGGTAGAACCGTAAACCCATGAGTTGTAATTGAGTGGAACTTGATCAATCACGTAGTTCTTGAAAGTCAGATCAACCAATTCTAAACTTGTTTGGAAGTGTGGTAAATCGGTTTCAAGTGAGCAAGCATGGTAAAGACTTGCAAGAGTAAGATATCGTCACTCTTTGAACATGGTGCATTAATGCTTATTCTATTTTGTTCAAAGATATTCCTTAAAGGCTAAGAAGGAAGTAAATCCCAAGATAGAATTTAAATAAGTTAAGAATCTTTTTAATTAAAGGTTTTTAATTATATATGGAAAATAAGAATTAGTAATGTGCATTAGTGATAGGTGTCTAAAACACCGTATTATTTATCTATTGTTTATGCTTTCTCTGCTAGTTTTCTTGTAAATTATGTATCTTATGTTTTGTTTTTTAGTATTTAGGTACTTTGGAGTCATTTGGAATAAAAGAGGAAGAAACAGCGCAAAAGTATCATCTCAAAATCAGAGAAAATGATTTCTCAATCATTATTCTCAAAATCAGAGAGGAGAACAGCCATAGCTGCTATTGTGAAACCAAAACTAAAATTGAGAATGAAATCTTGCTGCAATTGAGTGTGGTTAAGTTAATGAAGAGAAATTAGGGATTCATATGTTTTTTGAGAAGAAATCAAGGAACTGAGTCGTGTTCCTATGGAAGTCAAGGGAGAATGAATGGTTGTTGAGTATGAGCAGTGAGAATTGATTTCAGAGAAGGATTTTCTGAGATACCAGTTGAAGAACTAGGGTCTGGGTTTTGGTTAGAAATGGATGCTGATTCTGAATCCACAGAGAATGGGTTTTTAGAAGATGGTGGAATTATTTGTTTAGATGCAGGTTCAGATCGAAAATGTTGTGGAAGATGGGTTGCTTACAAATTGGAAGGAGCAGCTGATGTTGTTAATGGTGATGAATTTGAAGACGGGTTTCTCTTTGAATTGAGTTTTATATTGACTCAAGCAGATGGATTTATAGATCAATTGAATGGTATTGCTTCTGTTCTTGAGTTGTTGGTATTGTCGAATTGAGGCCATGGATGAGATAATGTCTTGAATGATGTTTTCATGGATGTGAACTGGAATCAGTAGTGGTTCCTTGTTGTGAAGCATCAACAGGGAGGCAAGCACTGGAATTGATGTTAGTAATTACTGATATTGAAGAGAAGTTGGTGGTTTTGGCTTGATGCTGTGTCAGGAGCAAACAAGATTTTTGAACTGGAATTGAGTAATGTTGGTAATTTGTGTTGATTGCAGGTGTGAGAAGAAATGGAATTGATGCCATGGCTAGATGGCTATCAATGAAAGAGTGTTGATGCTATTGAGTACAGAGGGTTAAATGGTTGTAGTTAGGAATTGGATGTGGAGATGATGTTGTGACTTGGTGGAAGTGGTGTTGCAATTGAAACAGTAAAGCATGGAATCTGGTGGTTACTGATGCAGCTCAGTGCAAGGGAAAATTGAGATGAATCTGTGGTGATTAGAGATGAGTGCAGCTGGTTATGGAATCTGAAGCTGCAGAACTGAGAAGGTAAAATTGCAGAAGCTACAACAAATTGGAAGTGCTGGTCAAGAGTGGTAGTGTGAACTACATGGAATGTTCTAGCATTGCGCAGTTGGTGAATTGCTGACTGTGTTTGGCTAAGCAAAGAAAGGAGATAAGATGATGTTGTTTTGGAGGGGAGTTGAAGGTGAGATAGTGGTGAATGAAAGCTTTGATTTTGTGAAGAATTGCAGCTGAGAGTGATCACTGTGAAGGTGCAGTAGTTGGGAGTCTTGTGATGGTGATGGTTGATAGATGTAGAAGTGGTGACTGAGGTTGAAATGGTGGTAATGATGCTACTTTAGTTGTTGCACAACAAGATAGCAGCTGTAATCTAGTGCTTTCATTGGTACACAGGACATTTTGGTGGGAGCTGAGAAGAACAACTACAAACTGGTTATTTTGGTGGTAGTTAGAGACATTATAGTTGCAGCTTCAGGAGATAAGGAATTGGTTGTATGGTTGTTTGCAATTGCAGGTGGTACAAGAGATGTTACTTAAGTTGTTTGAGTTGATGCACTTGCAGTTGTATGTGTATGATGTTGCTGCTATGATATTTTAGAACTGATGTTTCTTAGGGGCTACAGAGAGTTATGAAGTATGCATTGTCTTAAACTGGTCATGCTAGTTGCCAAGGCTACAAGAAAGGCGAGAAGAAACGGGAACTGTTAATGCAGTCATCTAGCTTGAGATGCTGAGAAGACGTGAAGCTGAAGAATGGATATGTTGGTGTTAGCTTGTATTGCAGGTCATAGAAGGTATGCAGATGCAAGGTGATGATTTCGATCAGTCGAAGCAATTTGGAAATAGTCATCGTGCTGAGATGAAATGGCAGTGGTTGTATGTCCTAGAGCTAGGTTAAGAAGTGGAACTGCTAATTGGGTGTGTGCACCTAAAGTTAATATTTCAAAGGAGGTATAGGTCCATCTTGGCTGTGAATGAACCCGATTCGTTGACCGTTTGACTTTTCAGGTTGTCGGCGGTGACTTTCTGGTACCGGATTCCGGCCGATTTTCGGTCATAGCACCAGTTTTCCGGCGACTAGTTTTTGGCAATATTTTTACACGGGTTTTCTTACACTCGGGCTTATGGTGGACTTCTATGTTTTGGACTTTTGAGACTTGACCTAGTTTTGGAAGGAGAAAAAGGCTACAAAAAGAAGAACTTCTACAACTTTCATATCACGAATTATTCTTGGAGCAGAGGAGAGAGCCGCTGAAACTTACGCTACTTTGGTTTGCTTTGTTTTCATCTTATTTCATTGATTATTGATTATGATGAACTCCATAGCTATGAGTAGCTAAATCTTATATTATTGGTTAAGGATGTAGTCTTATATCTATAACTTGTGCTTGATTAATGCATTAGTTTTCTCTCTTGATTATCGTTCATATCTCTATTGTTTTTAATATCACATGATTGATGTATTGTGATAGGGTTTTGATGTTTGTTTAGTTAAGTGGCCAATTAATTGAACTTGCATCTTGTCCATAGCTATTTTAGGGTTTTTCATCGAGCGATAACCCCAAATACAAGTAGCATGATATGATTATAGTTTGTAGTGATACACTCTTATAATCATATGTAGAGTTTGACCATTGTCCGAGTTGTTATGAGAAATGTATGACAATTGAATTGATTAGCCTATTTCCAAAACTTAATGCTCCTGGGAATTGAACTTGATTAGCGCAAGGCGTTAGGCTATTCTTTAGGTAGAATTCACATACGCATCTCTAATGTGTGTGTTGATGAACTTAGGAAATTTTCATATTATCTTGCTCTCTTGATTTTCTAGGCTTTTGATAATAAAAGAGATTAGTAATTCTAATCATATATGCAAGCACATGTTTAAGATTGAAGATGAATTCCTTGACCAATATCTTTCTCTATTGATTACTTCCAACTATTTACTTTGCTTTTATTTTACTCTTATTTTACAAAAATCAGAAATCCCTCATCTTGGTTACTAAGAAACTAGAAATTGATAACTACAATCGCCTCTCTGTGGATACGAACTCTTCCTTACTTTATACTTTATTTATATTTTGTTGAGTAGGAAAGTGAATTATTTTTGACGCTTACGACATCGATCAAATTTTGGCGCCTTTGCCGGGGAGGCATTCGGCTAGTTATTAAGTTTTTAGTTTCTTTTTATTATTTCTGCTTGCATACTTGCTTTTAGTTTCTTGTCTTGTTTCTCACTTGTTTGCGAGAATTGTTTTTCAAGTACCTTATCCCTGGATTCTAAATATTGGAATTATCCAAGGTGCGGGATAGCTACTCGAAAAGGCACAATACTCCAACCAAGGAAAGGCACAACGGAAGAAGAAAACTTGGAAGTAGAACATGATACCTTCCAGCAAGTAGAATAAGAAGTTGTAGAACAAGAGGTTCCGGTTGAACAAGAACCATCTTTTAAAGAAGAAGAAGAAGAAATGGGTGACGCTGCAAATCGTACACTCAAGTACTTGGCTTCTCACAAGATGGATACACAACAAGGTTGTATTCAAACAAACTCTACCTTTGAGATCAAGCCGGGGTTGCTTAGGGAATTTCCAAAGTTCCATGGCATGGTGAATGAAGATCCAAACAAGCATCTTATGGACTTCCACACCATTGTCACGGCCATGCTTCCATCTTTTGTTGAGGCGGATGGGGCTATGTTGAAAGTGTTTCGATTCTCTTTGATAGATAATGCTAATGATTTGTTATATTATTTGCCTCCCGAAAGTGTCACAACATGGAATGGGTTGAAGAAACTCTTTTAGAGAGATATTTTCCTGCATCTAAGGCTACTCAAATTCGCAAGGAGATTTGCGGAATGAAGCAAAATATGGGAGAATCCTTATATGATTATTGGGAACGATACAAGAGGTTGGTGGAAAGCTGTCCTCATCACCAATTCAGCGACGCTATGATTATCCAATACTTCTATGAAGGACTCCAATCAAGTGATAGGAATCTTATTTATGCTGCTGGTGGTGGTGCAATAGTGAGCAAGACGGTGGCACAAGCTAGAGAGTTTATTGAGAACATGGCGGCAAACTCTCAACAATTCTTGAGTCGTGGCTCGGATGTGCTTCTTAGGAGAGTAAATGAAGTGAGCGAGGTCGAGGAACTTCGTCAACAAATGGGTAACATAACAAAAATGCTGCAACAAGTTTCAGCCACGGTAATACCAAGTTCTCATCAAGGGTATTCAGAATCCAATGAACAAGATAACGTGGTCTTTCCAAGTCAGCAAAGACGGTATGATCCATATCCAAATACCTACAATCCAGGATGGAGAGATCACCCCAATTTTAGCTATGCCAACAAGCAAGGTGCAGTCCAACAACCTACTTTCAACCGTTCGAGTGGATTTCAACCACAACAACAACAATTCCAGGCGCAACAATAATAATTTCAGCAACCACAGTAATCGATGCAAAATCAGGGTTCCGATATCGACTCAAATCTTCAAACAATGATGCAAGGCATTTCTACTATGTTTAAAGACAGCCAACAAGAGACTAAGAGTGTGATAAAGGATTTGCAGACACAAATGGGTTCCATGGCAATTGAGTTGAACCAAGCGAAGGCACAAATTGGTGGGAAACTCCCTTATCAACCTATCAACCCAAAAGAGGATGTCAATGCAATTATGTTGAGAAGTGGTACAACACTTGTGCAACCCGAAGTTACTGATTCGGGCAAGGTGGAAACACCAAAGGAACCTGTTTTGGAGGAGAAGAATGAGGATTCTCCCCAAACTTCTGAGGTACCTATTTCTAACTCTAAAACTCTGGTTTCTACTTATATTCCCCCTTTACCTTTCCCTCACAGATTTGCAAATTCCAAGAAGGAGGCACTAGAAAAGGAGATTTTAGACGTTCTCAAGAAGATCCATGTGAACATACCACTCATAGATGATATAAATCAAGTTCCAAAGTATGCAAAGGTGTTGAAGGAATTGTGTCCCAATAAACAAAGGCTCAAAGGTAATGAATTTTTAAGTGTGGGGGAGAATGCTTCGGCAATCTTACAACACAAACTCCCACTGAAATGCAAGGACCCGGGTAGCTTTGACATTCCCGTCACTATTGGTAACACTACATTTAATAAAGCCATGTTGGATTTAGGTACATCCGTTAATGTTATGCCTGCATCTATGTATAACTCACTTGATCTTGGTCCTCTTAAAAAGGCTGGAATTGTGTTGCAATTAGCCGATCGCTCTAATGTCTACCCAATGGGTATTGTTGAGGATGTTATTGTACAGGTTAATCAACTTGTATTTCCAGCTGACTTTTGTGTCTTAGAGATGGATGAAGGTTCACCGGACTCGTCTCTTCCATTGCTACTTGGGCGTCCCTTCATGAAGACGGCAAAAACCATTATTGATGTTGACAATGGAACGCTGACTATGGAGTTTGATGGAGAAATAATACATTTCAACATTTTTGAGACGATGAGATATACTAGTGATGTCCACTCTTGTTTCTCCGTTGATGTGATGGACACATTGGCGCAACAAATTTTTGAGTTGAATGGCGCTGATTCTTTGGAAACCGTGCTCACTACACCTATTGATAACGGTTTGGAGTACGGTGATGAGATTAAGGAAACCATTGGTTCTCTTAACTCATTACCGGAAAAATCTTCACTTAAGAATATTTCATATGTTTCTTTACCATACAATGATGAAAAGCTTGTACCTTCAATTATTAAATCTCCAAAGCTAGAATTGAAACCTCTTCCAAGTCACTTAAAGTACTTGTGCTTAGGTGACGATGAAGAGTTACATGTGATTGTTTCTAACGAGCTTAGTGAATTACAGGAGAAAAAACTTCTAAGGGTTCTAAGGAAGAACAAGACGTCCATAGGATGGACAATTGCCGATATCAAGGGTATAAGCCCTTCCGTTTGTATGCACAAGATCCGTTTGGAGGACGATGCAAAGCCTACAAGGGAAGCGCAACGTCGTTTGAACCCTCCCATGATGGAAGTTGTGAAAAAGGAGATACTCAAGCTTTTGGAAGTGGGTGTTATCTACCCCATATCCGATAGCAAGTGGGTGAGCCCGTTACAAGTTGTACCAAAGAAATAAGGTGTGATGGTGGTGGAGAATGATAAGAATGAACTTGTCCCAACTCGTGTGCAAACTGGTTGGAGGGTTTGTATAGATTATAGAAAATTGAATGCCACTACTAGGAAGGATCATTTTCCATTGCCTTTTATTGATCAAATGCTTGAACGTTTAGCTGGACACGCTTATTATTGCTTTCTTGATGGCTATTCAGGTTATAATCAGATTGTGATAGTGCCGGAGGATCAAGAGAAAACCACTTTCACTTGTCCTTTTGGTACTTTTGCTTAAAAAAGGATGCCTTTTGGCTTGTGCAATGCTCCATCTACCTTTCAAAGGTGTATGGTAAGTATCTTTTCCGAATATGTTGAAAACATAATCGAAGTGTTCATGGACGACTTTAGTGTCTTTAGTGATTCATTTGACCTTTGTTTGAACAATTTGTCACTAATCCTTGAACGATGTGTTGAAACAAACCTTGTGCTGAATTGTGAGAAGTGCCATTTTATGTTAACTCATGGCATAGTTTTAGGCCATATAATATCTTCTAAAGGCTTGGAAGTTGATAAATCTAAGATAAACCTTATTCGTGCTCTAACCCCTCCCACTACGGTGAGGGAGATACGTTCTTTCCTTGGTCATGCAGGTTTCTATCGTAGATTCATCAAGGATTTTTCCAAGATAGCATCACCACTTTGCAACTTATTGCAAAAAGATGTGGTTTTTAACTTTGATGAGAAGTGTGTGGCGGCATTCAATCGTTTGAAAGAACTTTTGATTTCAGCCCCTATCATTAAACCACCGGATTGGATCAAGCCTTTTGAGCTCATGTGTGATGCAAGTGATTATGCGGTTGGTGCGGTGCTTGGGCAGCGTGTGGGGAAGATACCTCATGCTATTTATTATGCTTCTAGAACGTTAAATGAGGCCCAACAAAACTACACAACCACTGAAAAAGAGTTATTAGCTATTGTTTTTGCTTTGGAAAAGTTTCGCTCTTATCTAATTGGTACAAAAGTTGTTGTTTTTTCTGATCATGCAGCACTTAGGTACTTGCTTACAAAGAAAGAGGTGAAACCGAGGCTCATACGATGGATTCTACTCTTACAAGAATTTGATATAGAGATCAAAGACAAGAAAGGAATTGAGAACACCGTTGCGGATCATTTGAGCCATCTTGCTGTGGACAAGGAAGCTATCCCATTGCGTGAAAGTTTACCGGATGAGAAACTATTCTCAATTGCCTTTGGAGAACCATGGTATGTTGATATTGTTAATTACTTAGTGTCTAAACAAATCCCAAAGAACTTGTCTCGTGCTGAGAGGGACAAACTTAAGAAGTTAGGAAACCAATACATATGGAATGATCCATACTTATGGAAACATTGTAGTGACCAAGTAAAATGAAGGTGTGTTCCCGAATCTGAATTTCAATCTATCTTGTATTTTTGCCACTCTTATGCATGTGGAGGACACTTTGGGAGCAAGAGAACCGCTCTCAAGGTACTTTAATGTGGTTTCTATTGGCCAACTTTGTTTAAGGATGTGCATGCATTTTGTATTCCATGTGATAGGTGCCAAAGAACATGCAATCTAGGAGCCCGAAATCAAATGCCACAAACTATTATTCAATTTGTTGAAGTCTTTGATGTATGGGTGTAGATGGTGGATTTTCAACAAAGGCTAAAATCGTAAAATCATGATTGCATGGACCGCTGGTTCAGCAATCGGATGTGAGTATTGAGACATGGGTCTCTCATCGAATTCTCAACGGAGAGTGCTTTCTCTCAGAGTACATGTAGATGTGCAGTCAACGTCTAGACAACGGCATAATCTCATGAATACTGAATACTTTCAGTCATTTCTATATAGTATCACGGGATGGACGGCTCTACGGGGCAATATCATCTTCAGGAACAAACAACGAGTTTAACCTGACTATATAAAGGATATGGCTTAACGGAAAGTCATGTCAGGATAATTAATGCTCCTATCGTAGTCAGTTTATTCTGCTAGGCATAGACCCATGAGGTTAATTATCCCTTCATTGCTCCGATTTCGTGGTCGAATCAACGACGATCCCATGGAATGGCAATAAGATTGCTCTGATTCCGTGGTCGAATCAACGACGATCCCACGGAATGGCAATATCATTTCTCCGATTTCGTGGTCGAATCAACGAAGATCCTACGGAATGGCAATATCATTGCTCCGATTCCGTGGTCAAATCAACGTCGATCCCATGGAATGGCAACGATCTCATTGTTCTGAGTTTGTAGTCGAATCTTTAGCTGATCCTATGAATTAATGAACATCTATCCGTTTTATTACTCATTTCATGGATTATTCTCCATTGAATTAGTAATAAATAATTAACGATCGGGCGTCTGAGCTACCTATGAGTAAGCCCCGATTTAAATGGTGAAAGTGTACTCAACGATGATGCACTGACGGTCACCGCACGAACGAGTATTTCAAAATACAACGAAACGATGAACCTATGCAAAATAGAGAAGAAAATAATAAATAATTAAAATATTTGACCAAGGTGTTGGGACACTGACACACGATCAATTCATAATGTCGTGTGGTCAGTTCCACGCCAATCCTATATTTTAATACACTTTTATTATTATTTTCATGATTTGATAAAATTCTCTCGTTTGATCGAATCTCCTTCTTGAGAAAATTCCTTGGATTCATGGTATTTACATGAGTCCGTCAAAATAATATAAAATTAGGAGAGTGTGTGGGCGTGACCATTGGCTGACCGTCCATGCCTTGGTCTCACCCGGCCCACACCTCACAGTTCCTCATTATTTTTATTATTATTATTTTTCTCTAATTTCATGAAAAAACTCCTTGATTTCGTGGTATTTTTCCTCAAAAAATTCCTTAAATCATCAAAAATAATAATAAAATAAAATGAATTATGAAAACTTGTGGGACCGGGCCTTGGCCGGCCGGCCATGCCCTAGCCGGTCCCACACGCCCTATTTTATTTATTTTATTATTAATTATCTTATTTTTCCTTGATTTCATGGTATTTTTCTCAAAATTCCTTCAAATCATCAAAAATACCCAAAAAATTATTTAAAAATTATTAAAATTCATGGGATTGGGCCATAACCGGTCGGTCACGCCTCCGTGGTCCCGCACGACCGAATTTTATTGTTTAATATTTTTCAAAGCCCATGAACTCATGGAAACTCCTTCAATTCATGAAAAACTCTCTAAATTTATCAAATTTCTCAAAATTCATGAATCCTTCATAAAATCATCAAAATATATAAAACTAAGGAAGAGACACCACGGGACCGTGGTCATGACTGGCCGATCGTGCCTTGACCACCGGCGTCTCAGTCTCACAATTCCTTATTTTATAAATATTTTCCATCGTCTCATGGTGTTTCCTTCATCTTATGGAAACTTCTTGATTTTAATAAAACTCCTTCGTTTTATCGTGGGACCGGCTCCTTAAATCTTTCCTGAATTTTACTTTCGGGGTGTTTTCACCTCCCGAACGAGCTCAAAACCTAAAAACTACCGCTTTGGGAGATAGGAAATTCTTTTCCGTACGGAATGAAGGGGCGGACCATCAAAATCCGAGTCCGTATGAGAATTATACATCAATTCTAGTAAAGGACGTTAATTAGGGTTTGGAGACTGCTCAAGCGACCAACAGTTGGTCACGTGATCACTGTGAATGGTCCACACTTTTATTATTTTCCTTCGTTAGATGAAGTTTTGACGGTTTTATCAGAAAACCCTAATTTTGTCATATTTTCTCAAATGGTCGCTCAAACGTGTACCAAAAAATATCAAAATTCTCAAGACTGAGATGATGACACCTTAGGGACATGAGCATGTTATCTTGACCGACCAAGATTAGCTCTTTGGCTCACGGAAGCCAGTCTCATCGGTTTTCACATTTTTGACCTAATTTGCACAATTGCTCGTATTAGGTCCAAAACTTCCAAACACTTTGGATTTTTCATGAAGTGACCATCAGACGGTCACATGATAACCCAGGGCCGGCTCCATGACTCTATGGTCGGTCCATCACTCTCTCATAATTAATCAGGTTTTGACACCTAAGTCTCAGATGAGCATTTTGAATAATGATTGAACCAACATTTAATCATTCTTTCACCAATAATTCATGAACTCTTCGTGAATTCATCATATTTGCTCACGTGAGCACATGGAAACTACATGGTTGATCCACAGTCCCATGTAGCCGCTCGTTCGTCCCATGGTTAAAACTACTGACCATGAATTGATCATCAATCGATCAAATTAGGGTTTCTGAGTTCAAGGATCATGCTTCCAGACTCTAACCTTAATAATTCTATGATGACCTCATGGTCATGAATTAATATTAATAATTCCGATGACCTCATGGTCATGAATTAATATTAATAATTCTACGATGACCTCATGGTCATTAATAATACGATGAATGAATTAATAATTCTACGATGACCTCATGGTCATGAATTAATAATTCCACTATGATCTCATGGTCATGAATCTTATTAATTATTCTAGGTTCAACGACCAAGCATTTTAATTAATATTATTGGCACACCGCCAATCATTCATGAGCAAGACATGCTCAGACGGTCAAATATTCAACAAGTCATCACGAGAGTAACACTTGCTCAGATGATCAATATTTGCCCGAGTTAAGGAATATCGGTTCAACAATCCACCAATATTCAACAAACCATCTAATGAGAAATACTTTCTCACTTCATCATAAGAATTATACATCTGTCTCATGACACGGGTGGTTCCAGAATATATTTTTCGACTCAGCAACCACGTGGACTCATTGTCCCATCAAACCACGAAGTCATCAATTGACTAACAAACCACGAGACGATCAATTGTGTCACTTGGGGGGATATCACTTAGGGTTTTGGTTTGGTGGTCTACGACACGTGTGTTCAAACACACGATGAAATGTGAGCAAGTCGTGCAATCAGTTGAAGGAATTCACGAGGTAGTGGGTGGAAAGTCGACCAAGTCTTTACACGTTGGACAACTGGTTTCGAACACGATTTCCACCTCTCCACTCCTTGATTCCATCAACTGTCACACTTCATGGGATCATGGTGTCTATAATTCCAGTAATATAAATAAGTTCCTGAATCAAGATTGAGAATCATCGAACAACCATCGAATCAGAAAAACAGAATGACACAGAATACTCAGAGTAAGAATCTCACGTCTCTTCGACAACACGAGATCATCAAACTCATCAATTGAGCAATTTCTTTATAATCGTTCAACTTCAATCATTCAGAACTTATCATATTCAGAATTCACACACCCACAATCCTTGAATCACCGTCGATTCCACACATTTCTCAGCTTGCCTCCTACAGATCAACACATCCTCTCTTGTGACCAAATTTACTCTGGAACGGTCGTTGTCTCGATTTAGGATGGATTAATACAGATTGATCTCTCGAATCTAAGCACCCCCTTTGCAGCGGTGCATCTTTGTGAGGATTAGCTTTTTGCCTGGTTCGAGGAACCTCCTCCGCACGGTCGTCTCCTCAATCCCTTAAAAACCAGCAGATCTTTTTTCCCCATCCACAATGGGGAATTGATTTTATGGGCCCTTTTGTCAATTCTAATGGAAATTATTATATTTTTCTTGTTGTTCATTATGTCTCGAAATGGGTGGAAGCTAAGGCTACCCCAACTAATGATTCTAAAGTTGTTTCAGATTTTGTGCAAGCTAATATTTTTGCAAGGTTTGGAATTCCAAAGGCTATAATTAGCGATGGAGGTTCACACTTCAAAAATAGGTTCTTGCAAGGCTTGTTAAGGAAGTACAATGTGTTGCATAGGATTGCAACACCATACCATCCGCAAACCAATGGACAAGCCGAGGTTTCCAACCAAGAGGTGAAATCCATTCTAGAGAAGACGGTGAATCCAACAAGGAAAGATTGGAGTTTGAGACTCAATGATGCTTTGTGGGCGTATAGAACCGCATACAAGACACCTATTGGGATGTCTCCCTTTAGGCTTGTGTATGGTAAACCTTGTCACTTACCCATTGAAATTGAGAATAAGGCATTTTGGGCTATTAAGCAATGCAATATGGAGTTAGATGGTGCTTGAAAGCAAAGGAAGTTGCAACTTCAAGAGTTAGAAGAGATTCGCAATGATGCATTTGGAAGCTCAAGGATTTACAAGGAAAAGACGAAGGCATTTCATGATAATATGATTACAAAGAAACAATTTTACATTGGGCAGAAGGTGCTTTTGTTTAATTCTCGTTTGCAATTATTTCCGGGTAAATTAAGGTCACGTTGGATTGGACCTTTTATTGTGACTAATGTGTTTTCTCTTGGTGCAGTTGAAATTCGTAGTTTAGATACAGGAAATGAACTTAAAGTGAATGGGCACCGGTTGAAACCATATTATGAGAACTTCTCTTCGGATGTCGTGGAAGGAGTTAACCTTGTGGAAGTGCTCCCTCTAGAGGAGTCTTAGCAAACAAGGAGAACGTCGGGCTGACGACTTTAAACCAAGCGCTAAGTGGGAGGCAACCCACCGGTTTTGTATCTTTACCTTTATCTTTTTATTCTTTAAGCATTTTATCTTTATTTTCTTGTTTTTGCATATCATTTGAGGAATTTCCCACCTTGAACTTTCTTTGGATGATTCAATTTTACATTGAGGACAATGTAAAGTTTAAGTGTAGGGGAGTATTTATATGTTTGTATAGTTTGTTTTAGTTTGTTTTATGCTTTTAGTAAACAAAAAAAAAGAAGAAGAAAAAAAACAGAAAAATAGAAAAACTAAGAAAACATTTGTACTTTTTGAACTCCGAAATCTATAAACTTGTGCCTTTAGGATGACACAATTAGTGGATGGAACCATTTTGAATGCAGGAGTTGAGGAACCAATTAACTAAAAGGGATGAACATAGCTCAGAAATCACAAATAACATGATAGTTGTTACCATATCTCGGAATATCACCATATCGCATTCTATTTTTATTTTTCCATATTTATCTATTGTTCTCTAAGTGATTAAGTGGGTCACTAAACATCGACGTGTTATTACTGCTAGGATTAAATAGAGTGATTGAGTTACTAGAAAAAAAAAATGAAAAAAAAAAAAGACCGACCAATTAGACCAAAACGGAATAAAAATGACACTTGGATAGCAGTATGTGTGAAACGTAGTCCTTGTCTCCGTCGCCTAAACAAGCGTGGAATACAGGATCCAAGGAAACTATCATGTACTTGCTAACAAGAAGCATGCGCTTGAATCCAAAAGATTGAATCATGTTGTCTAAAAAAAAAAAAAGTGAAAAAAAAAAAATCTTATATTGGTTGAATAAAGTCACTTCTGGTTCCCTTGTATATGCCAGTGAGTTGATGTAGAATTCAAACCAAGTAACTCAATCCAATAGGCATAGGTTCATCTTAGCAGTGACCTTTAGACAGATATGGGAAACATCGATCACTTGTGAACATTCGCCAACATCTACATCTATATCCATCTTCTTAATCTTTTCATTGTGATTGAGGTTTGTTAGTTTCTGAGTATTGTGGCTTGTTTGACTATCTAATTAAAGCTTTATTTACTAATATATGAATTGAAATTGTGCAAGGTACCTCCTCCTGTAGTCATTTTGGATTCGTTCATTGATTTGTCACAAATAGACGGAGTTGGAAATATAGGTTTTGTAGGCAGACCTCTTGTAAACCTTCACGAGACTAAAACTCGTCCACTAGGGACACCTAGGGGTTTAAAGGCTTGTTATTTATTCTTAGAGTAACCGTAGCCTCGACGAGACGGAGTTGTATGTATGTTTTATAATTATTTTTGTTTGATTTTCTCGAGGACTAGCAAAGTCTAAGTGTGGGGGAATCTGATAGGTGTCTAAAACACCGTATTATTTATCTATTGTTTATGCTTTCTCTGCTAGTTTTCTTGTAAATTATGTATCTTATTTTTTGTTTTTGAGTATTTAGGTACTTTGGAGTCATTTGGAATAAAAGAGGGAGAAACAGCGCAAAAGTCTCATCTCATGTGCAACTGCTGTCGGAGGCGGACTATTTCTCATTATTGGCTTTTATTTCTTCATCTTTGTCTGAAAAGTATGTCGGCTTTAGTGATGCAAATTTTTGTCTGAAAAGCACAACAACTTTAGTGATGACTCTAATTGGAGAGAAAAAGTAGATTTGAGAAATAAGGGACGGTTGATGTTAGCATAGGAACTTGAAAGAAGGAGAAAGCGTTCAATTGGAGCGAGAAGGAGAAAAAAGGCGTCATTCACAGGCGAGCAATATTTGGAACCAGCTAAGGTTGTGCAGCGAAGGAGCGGAAGAATGAACTGTCAGTTTCACATAAATGACAGGCCAAATTGTTTGTGGGTACCCATTATCTACCCTCATTGGGTGGCCATATCCAAGACCATTCCTACACTAAACCTATATTTCAGAGAAAATGATTTCTCAATCATTATTCTCAAAATCAGAGAGGAGAGCAGCCATGGCTGCTATTGTGAAACCAAAACTAAAATTGAGAATGAAATCTTGCTGCAATTGAGTGTGGTTAAGTTAATGAAGAGAAATTAGGGTTTCATATGTGTTTTGAGAAGAAATCAAGGAACTAAGTCGTGTTCCTATGGAAGTTAAGGGAGAATGAATGGTTGTTGAGTATGAGCAGTGAGAATTGATTTCAGAGAAGGATTTTCTGAGATACCAGTTGAAGAACTAGGGTCTGGGTTTTGGTTAGTAATGGATGTTGATTCTGAATCCATAGAGAATGGGTTTTTAGAAGATGGTGGAATTATTTGTTTAGCTGCAGGTTCAGATCGAAAATGTTGTGGAAGATGGGTTGCTTACAAATTGGAAGGAGCAGCTAATGTTGTTAATGGTGATGAATTTGAAGACGGGTTTTGCTTTGAATTGAGTTTTATATTGACTCAAGAGGATGGATTTATAGATCAATTGAATGGTATTGCTTCTATTCTTGAGTTGCTAGTACTGTCGAATTGAGGCCATGGATGAGATAATGTCTTGAATGATGTTGCCATGGATGTGAACTGGAATCATTAGTGGTTCCTTGCTGTGAAGCATCAACAGGGAGGCAAGCACTGGAATTGATGTTAGTAATTAATGAAATTGCAGAGAAGTTGGTGGCTTTGGCTTGATGTCTTGTCAGAAGAAAACAAGATTTTTGAACTGGAATTGAGTAATGTTGGTAATCTGTGTTGATTGCAGGTGTGAGAAGAAATGGAATTGATGCCATGGCTAGATGGCTATCAATGAAAGAGTGTTGATGCTATTGAGTACAGAGGGTTAAATGGTTGTAGTTAGGAATTGGATGTGGAGATGATGTTGTGACTTGGTGGAAGTGGTGTTGCAATTGAAACAGTAAAGCATCGAATCTGGTGGTTTCTGCTGCAGCTCAGTTCAAGGGAAAATTGAGATGAATCTGTGGTGATTAGAGATGAGTGCAGCTGGTTATGGAATCTGAAGCTGCAGAACTGAGAAGGTAAAATTGCAGAAGCTACAACAAATTGGAAGTGCTGGTCAAGAGTGGTAGTGTGAACTACATGGAATGTTCTAGCATTGCACAGTTGGTGAATTGCTGACTGCGTTTGGATAATCAAAGAAAGGAGATAAGATGATGTTGTTTTGGAGGGGATTTGAAAGTGAGACAGCGGTGAATGGAGGCTGTGATTTTATGAAGAATTGCAGCTGAGAGTGATCACTGTGAAGGTGCAGTAGTTGGGAGTCTTGTGCTGGTGATGGTTGATAGATGTAGAAGTGGTGACTGAGGTTGAAATGGTGGTAATGATGCTATTTTAGTTGTTGCACAACAAGATAGCAGCTGTAATCTGGTTCTTTCATTGGTACACAGGGCAGTTTGGTGGGAGCTAAGAAGAACAACTACAAACTGGTTATTTTGTTGGTAGTTAGAGACATTATAGTTGCAGCTTCAGGAGAAAAGGAATTGGTTGTATGGTTGTTTGAAATTGCAGGTGGTACAGGAGATGTTACTTAAGCTGTTTGAGTTGATGCACTTGCAGTTGTATGTGTATGCTGTTTCTGTTATGACAGTTTAGAACTGATGTTTCTTAGGGGCTATAGAGAGTTATGAAGTGTGCATTGTCTTAAACTGGTCATGCTAGTTGCCAAGGCTACAAGAAAGGCGAGAAGAAACGGGAACTGTTAATGCAGTCATCTAGCTTGAGATGTTGAGAAGACGTGAAGCTGCAGAATGGATATGTTGGTGTTAGCTTGTATTGCAGGTCAGAGAAGGTATGCAGATGCAAGGTGATGATTTCAGTCCAGAGTCGCAGCTGCAGCTGGAAATAGTCATCGTGCTGAGATGAAATGGCAGTGGTTGTATGTCCTAGAGCTAGGTTAAGAAGTGGAACTGCTAATTGGGTGTGTGCAGCTGAATTTAATATTGCAAAGGAGGTGCAGGGCCATCTTGGCTGTGAATGAACCCGACTCGTTGACTGTTTGACTTTTCAGGTTGCCGGCAGCGACTTTCCGGTACCGTATTCCGACCGATTTACGGCCATAACACCAGTTTTCCGACGACTAGTTTTTGGCAATATTTTTACACAGGTTTTCTTACACTTGGGCTTATGGTGGACTTCTATGTTTTGGACTTTTGAGACTTGACCTAGTTTTGGAAGGAGAAAAAATCTACAAAAAGAAGAACTTCTACAACTTTCATATCACGAATTATTCTTGGAGCAGAGGAGAGACCGCTGAAACTTACGCTACTATGGTTTGCTTTGTTTTCATCTTATTTAATTGATTATTGATTATGATGAACTCCATAGCTATGAGTAGCTAAATCTTATATTATTGGTTAAGGATATAGTCTTATATCTATAACTTGTGCTTGATTAATGCATTAGTTTTCTCTCTTGATTATCGTTCATATCTCTACTGTTTTTTATATCACATGATTGATGTATTGTGATAGGGTTTTGATGTTTGTTTAGTTAAGTGGACAATTAATTGAACTTGCATCTTGTCCATAGATATTTTAGGGTTTTTCATCGAGCGATAACCCCAAATATAATTAGCATGATATGATTATAGTTTGTAGTGATACACTCTTATAATCATATGTAGAGTTTGACCATTGTCCGAGTTTTTATGCGCAATGTATGACAATTGCATTGATTAGCCTATTTCCAAAACTTAATGCTCCTGGGAATTGAACTTGATTAGCGCAAGGCGTTAGGTTATTCTTTAGGTAGAATTCACACACGCAGCTCTAATGTGTGTGTTGACAACATAAGGAATTAAAGATTATCTTGCTCTCTTGATTTTCTAGGCTTTTGATAATAAAAGAGATTAAATTGTAATTCTAATCATATATGCAAGCACATGTTTAAGATTGAAGATGAATTCCTTGACCAATATCTTTCTTTATTGATTACTTCCAACTATTCACTTTGCTTTTATTTTACTCTTATTTTACAAAAATCAGAAATCCCCCATCTTGGTCACTACGAAACTAGAAATTGATAACTACAATCGCCTCTCTGTGGATACAAACTCTTCCTTACTTTATACTTCATTCATATTTTGTTGAGTAGGAAAGTGAATTATTTTTGACGCTTACGACAACGATCAATTTTCTAATTAAAGATTTTTCAAGGATATTTCGATCATTATTTTTGGACAATGCATTCACAGGAATTATGAAAACCGAATTTGGTGGAGTAATGAAAAATATCTTGAGAATATTTTCGGTTTTAGAAATTCCTTGATGTCCAAACTTTCTTGTCTATAAATACTTTGAGTTTGCATTTCTATCAAACTAATCATGCGTAACCTAGACTTACTCTTTTGTCTTTGTTACTGGTGAAGCCTCCTATCAGAGAGGAGAGTAATCTAATTAGGTGAAATTTCTTACGGACGCTCAATTTAAAGTCTTCTTTGGGATTGAGAAGCTCTAGCGCGACCCGTTGGTGGGAAACTAGATATTGCGGTTTATCTTTAGTTTTCGTATTGATTTGATTGACTAACGGTGGTTGAACTTTGATTGCACCTAGTTTGTTTATGCTTGAGAATCTTCTCTTCTGATATAAGATTCACTTAAACTAGTTCAAGGTTTCGGCAGGGATCTTTAGACTGTTGTTAGATCTAAAGACGATCTTGTGATAATCCATTGTTAACAGACTTTGTTTTGTGTGTGATTGATCACAAGAGATTCAATTGATTGTGTGCATGTGTTTATTGAAGATCTAAGAAGATTTGAAGACAAAGAAGATATTGAAGATTTCTTACTTGGTGTTTTTATAATCTTTGGTGTGCACAATACTTGTTTGGGAAAAAGAGGATCCAATTAATAATCGACTTATTCTTGTGGTAGATTGGATTGATTAATTGAGGAAGATCGGCATCAACACATATCACTTGGTTAAAGAGTGTTATTGGCTTAATCTTAACAATTGCTTTTGGTCATTTGAACATGAGATAGATATTGGAACCCGGCAAAGGAGATTATGTAAAGATAAACAAGGGAACCTTTGCGCAACTCATATCACTTGGTTGAAGAGAGTTGATACCAAACAGATTTGTTGTTCCTTTACTGTTTAGAATACGAACCAAAGGAATTGGTCCAAGTACGTGACTTGTTTACAGGTTGGAGGCATGGGAATACATACGGAACTAGGTGAACTATAGGTTTAGTTGCTTGGTATCAACTATACGAAGTTGTCTTATTTTGTATAGCGGTTTAATCCTGAGAGTATTCAACTCTGGACTAGGTCCCGTGATTTTTCTGCATTTGCGGTTTCCTCATTAACAAAATATTGTTGTGTAATTTACTTTATATTTCCGCATTATAATTTTTTTATTATAATTAAAGTTAATTGCACAAACGTTAATTCCTATTTACTTGATATGTGAATCCTATTGAGTTTGGTTAAGTCCGAACCTTTGTATTAAGTAAACACACTTTGTTGTTGTATTTTCTCGATCTCGTATCCATATAAGATCACACAAAGTGTGAAACGATTTGTTGTATTATCTAGACTCAGTCCATAGACAATCACTTTCAGGGAAAGGACTTATAGGAAGGAAAAGTTATAGCTTGAGATATATTTGGGGTACCCTCTCCTTTTCAGAGCTTTTTTTCAAGCACGTGATTTTCAATCATGGGTATATGTAGTTAATGGATATGATGCTCCCTTTGTGGAAGTAAGAAATGTAAACGTTCCCAAGAACATTGGAGAATACAGTCCTGCCGAGATACTTGCTGCAAAGCAAAATTCCGACAGTTTGAATGCCATCATACATGCTATTACCCTAAATCTTCAGCACCATGTGTCAAATTGCACTAGGTTTAAAGATGTGGGATATCTTAGAAACCGTATTCGAAGGTAATACCAGTGAAAAGGAAGCTAGGCTTCAAAACCTTAATTCCAATTTGGAAAACCTTCGTATGGCAGATGAAGATTCATTTGATGAGTTTAATCACAAAGTGTCTGAAATTGTTAATGCATCTTTTGTATTGGGTAATATTATTCCTGAAAAGGACATTGTGATGAAAATTCTCAGATCGCTGCCATCTAGATATGACTCTAAGAAGCATGCCATCGTTGAGGTAAATAACCTAGATAATATTTCTAGAAATACGCTGGTTGGAAAGCTTAAGATCTTTGATCATGAACATTCATCCAAATCTAAGGATGTTGCGTTCAAAGCACTAAATTACTTGATAAAAGTAAAAAATATGTATATCTTTGAAGACGATCACTTTGAGACTGATTCATCAGATGAAGATCTTGACGAATCAGTCTCGATGATCACAAGACAGTTTAGGGATATTCTATTGAAGAGAAGTAAATGGTTCTCCAGAGATAAGCCTAAAGCATTTGTCAAACCTCATAATCCTATTCCTCATAAAAATAGGGATTTTGATGAAACTGATGACGAGGATATACCTCAGTGCTTTAAGTGTAAAGGGTTTGGGTCATTTTGCAAATGAGTGTCCAAATCGGAAAAAATACACTAGGAACAAAGGTCTTGCTGCAACTCTTGATGAAATGTCTGACAGCTATGATTCTAATGAATACGAGAAATCAAGTGTTGCACTTCTTGGTGAAAATATTGATTTTGATAATTGTAGCAATACATACATCAATCTTGATATTTTTTCAGAATAAAACTCAACTAATCTGGAAGAAAAAATTGACCCCTTCTTTGGAAACTCTATATGTAATGTTTCATGTTCCACTATGTGTCTTGCTTCTTACACATCTCAGATGCATGAATTTTATCCAAGTTTGACGTTCTCATACTGTTCTCTAAAGGGTCATGAACTATCAAAGTGTTACAAGTACAAACACAAATTGAGGCATGTCAACAAACTTTAACGAAGAGCAAATCGATTAGCAAGTAAGCTTAAACTTGCTCAGAAGACCGCTGAGATATGTAAGATTTTATCTTCGTCTAAGAAGTTAGTTTCCAAGGATAAAACAAGACCATTAGATAAGAATGTATGGTCAAATCATTTTGATAGATAGAGGTATATGGATTCCTCTCAAGAGGAAGATGGTGGACAAATTGTTGTTCACCACAATGCAACATGATTGTGTTGTTTTGTAAATCTTGTCTCATGTGCCTGATCAAAAGAGACAAGATTATGTACCTCTCGGGATTTAGGAAAATGTTTCTATTCTTTTCTTAGTGTTTGTTTTTCCATGTCTATCAATAAAGGACGGTTATTCTCGAAAATTCTACTCTTTTTAGGGTTCAGAATTATGCGTGCACGAACTTGTTAAAGGTTAACCCTACATTCCTTTTTCCCTTCATGGTAACCTCTTTTATCTTAAGACCGCTTGTTGAGATTGTGATTTCCTATCATAAACCCATACGTTATAGATACTCCAAGTGTCATATATTCTGATGGAAAAGATGTTAATATGATTGTCAAGCCATCAATCATGAATGAAAAAGAGAAATCTCTGTTAGCTCCGATATTGAAAAGAAAAAGAAGGAATGCGAGGAAGCCTAGAGCCGTTCCTTCAAATTCTCAGAAGTTTTATGATGTTCTTGAAGTTTAAAGGAGATGCAAAAGGAGATTCAACAAATAAAGACTTTTGTGTTTAAGACTCATGAGATTCAGAAGTCCCTGGTTCGACATCAGTCAAGAAGGTTTATTGATATTAACTCCTATCTTCATGAACCTTATGTACCAATGGTTGCTGACGACAATGAGTTCGGGATGATAAATAATTCTTCAAAGGTCTTAACATCTAGTAAGTCTTCTATTTTCGTGTTTTGTTTAGAAGAATAACTAGAGGTTGGATTAGCCATTATTATGATTACATATAGCTATGTCCAACGTTTTCATCTTCATGTTTTTAGGTTTAAATTCTAAAACTGTTTGGAAGATGATTTTTACAGTATTAATCTTTATGGTTTTATATATTGCAATATGTTATGGGATATGTGTATTTGCGTCCGTGAACTATGATTGTCCCATACCTTGTCAAAAGTTAAGTCTTTCGTATGTTTATATGCATGTATTGATAAAAGAATGATTGAGATTTTGATATTACAAAAGTTAAGCCTATTATGTCAATTATTGATGGAAGATAGGTTAAAATCTTTTGTTTGAAAGGATTATGTCTATTGTATGTCATTGTGCGAATAGTGATGGAAAATAGAATGAATCCTTGGGTATTCCACAGTATTGATCTTCCCAGACCCATATTTTTATGTTTATATATTGTGTTGCTCCGTAAGGTTTCTTGTGTTTGAGCATAAATAATTGAGTTGATTATTATTTTATGATTAACTTAGTTGTTGCTCCATAAGTTCTCTTATGTTGAGCATGACCAATTAAATTTATAACCTTTTGTGGTTAATTTAATTGTGTATTTTGGATTCAAATTCATATTCGTATGTGATTTGTCATGTCCAAAGAAATCCTTTTTTTTTCTTTTGAAATTAAGGTCGCTCTTGTTGTTCTTTCGGGAATGACATTTTATGGGGGAGAGTTCTTAATTGAACTTGTGCTTAATTGCCAAATCTTTGTGGGGAGTGCGGTTGTGGAATACTATTGGGGTTATCTTGTATCTTTATAAACTCCTTGATGAATGAATTTAGCTTCGTCTATATGATTGCATCTAAACAAGTTGATATGTGCTTTCTTTTGGTCATGAAATTTCTCTTTTGGAAATTTCATTAGGATCTTGTTTTCGTACTTTTGCCAATTTTATTGACAAAAATGGGGAGAATTAATATGTAGTTCACACTACAAATACATATGGTTTTTGGATCATTATGTAATGGGGAGTGGTTTCCATGTGAGATGGAGTATTGACTAAGGGGGAGTAATACTTATCACCATAGTATTGTTGTAGAAGTTGTGATACAATTGAACTTTGATGCTGCATAATGATACTATGACACTGTATAACAATGATTGAGAATGTACTTGTTTTCTCATTGTTATAGCTACAGATTTTCAACAACGATGATGCTGAACTTACAACCTTTGGGATCATTGGAGTACTTGGAAGTTGGTCGGTTGTCAGCCGACGCAAATATAATTTCACTTTCTTACTTCCTAAAATAAAAATAGTATGCGACAAGAAAGAGTTCGTATCCACAGAGAGGCTTTTGTTGTTATAAAAATTTTCAGTTTCCTAGTAACCAAAGGGGGGATGTTGTTTTATCAAAGCAATAAAAATAAATTGAAATCAAAGTAATAAAAATAATCAATAAGGAGAAAATATTGGTTACGGGATAGTTTCATTCACAAACTCGAATTATCAACAATGACTAGAATTGAAATTTTAATCTCTCATTTACTAAAAGTCCTAGGATACCTTGATCGCAAGAGTATCCCGCTAATTCCCTGATTTCATCACAACCACATTAAAAGATGCATATGTGACTTCTTCCTA
Source organism: Papaver bracteatum (assembly GCA_023529315.1). Taxonomy (NCBI): domain Eukaryota; kingdom Viridiplantae; phylum Streptophyta; class Magnoliopsida; order Ranunculales; family Papaveraceae; genus Papaver; species Papaver bracteatum. Next base: position 188,806 of record JAJJWX010004844.1, read on the forward strand.
GAAAGCAATCTAAAGTGTAAAAGCACAATTATATTTAACTCCCTAAAAGCAATAAGTTCTCTGGAATAAGACTAATCAAGGCAACCAAAATGTGTAAAAGCACTAAATCGATTTAACCCAAGTTATGATTCATATGTGACTAGTAGGATATATCACTACAAGCACTACCCACATTTATGCTACTTAAAATCAGGGATAAACAACGTTTTCATATTGAAAACCCTAATATAGCTCTAGATATGAAAGCAAATCGGATTGATTCCGGACTCAACCAAATAAACAATCAAATCATAAACAATATGAACCATGAATCATAAACAATAATTTATTGAGACAAAACTAATTCATTGATTCAAATCTTATTTGTGAAATCCACTTTATATCCCATAACCAATAATATGAAATTTAGCTACTCATAGTGTTTGGATTCAATATATTCATATTCATAATCAATAATAAAAATGAAATGAAGAAGATGAAAAATAAACGAAAAGCAAACCCTAGTCGCTGCTCTCCTCCAAACTCCAGAAGAAAGATACGTGATAATTGATAATTCCCTAAAAGAATAGAAACTTTTCTTTTTATAGCCTTCCAACTTTCCATATTAGGTCTTCAAATCCCAAAGTCCATATGCTCCAATAGTAGGATGTCCACCAATCCCATGTGTGTGTGAAACCCATGTGAAAATATGACCCCAAAAAATTGTTCGCCGGAAAACTGTGTTTTTGACCGGAATCCGACGCCGGAATATAGATCAGGTGACCGGCAAAGTCCACCCGGTCACCGGTCAATAGTCAACTGAGTCGGATCAGCTGACTGGTTTGAGTTGATCAGGCCAAGGCTTTTGCAAGGCCAAAGTTGTGTTGCACAAAGATTACATACCCATCCATGATGGTTGGGTCTTCCCTGAGCTGCAACTGCAATGGCCTGAACTTGTGCTGCTCCATGGTGCCATATCTCCCACATGCTCACTCTCAGCTAGGAAACTGCAACTGTAATCCCAGTTCAACTCAACTCCATCAGACTTGGAAATTACTTTATAGCTCACAAACACTACTCTCGCACTCTTCTCAGCATCAACATTGCACCTGCAATTGAACCCATTAGTAGCACGCATTTCCTAAAGCTCAGTTCCAATGCGCACCAACAACTCCAAGTCACCAGTTTCAGCTGCACATAACTTCCCGCAATGCCCAATCGCATCTGCACATCTGTAGTGATCCTTTGCACCATCATCAAGATAACACCACGATCTTCCTCAGAAACCATGATGAAGCTTCACCCTGCACTTCCCCTGATATGTAGCTCATTCATTCCTTTCCATCTCCAAATTCCATAAGAACCAGTTGCTACCCCAGCTGCAATATCACCTTTATTTCTATTTCAGTCATATCACATGTGACTCAAATCAATACCCATCACTGCAATTCTCAAGTCCTTATTTGATTAGCACCATCAGTAGCTCAATCTTCACAGCTGCCTTGCAATGCCATTTACCTTGCTTGCAACATTCACAGCACCACTGACTACAATCTCCCTTAGCTACACTTACATTTTCTTCCTTTCACATTTTCATAACAACTCCCAGACTCCACCTGCTACTGAGCATCAGCAATGATACCATCTGAAACATAGCCAACAACTCAACCTCACTGTTACAATCAAAACAACAACACCAACACACTTCATCCCACTGAGTCTTCAATTCCATTATGCATCAATCATCCACAGCCTTCCCTGTCATTCATAAGAATCCATTCTGCATCACATTTCATGCCTGCAATCTCTTTGAACCAGCAACACACAACTGCAATATATCCATCTCTCGTCGGGTTCAGTTCATCTTAAATCGCCCTGTAACATCACCAGCACTGGACCAACTGCACCAATTTCTCTCTTCCTTGTAAACTCAATAGCAAGTTCACAATCACCATTTCAGTTTGCCTTAGTCTGAGCTGCAATAACCAACCTCACTGCAATGCAAAACCAGCCATTACCCTGATCAGTAACAACTCAAATACCAGAAGCAAACCCAACAACACCAGTTCCATTGCTTTGCAGCTCAATCCCAGCAACCTAACAAATATCTAGAGACCCAGTCTAGTCTTCAACAGCAGCCACTCCTTCTCTTATCTCTACAATTCCTGAGAACCCCCAGTTAGATCGAATTCATACCCATTCTGCCAAACCCTTGAAAATCAACATATCCAACTTGAATTCAAGATACCCACAAATCGAATCTATCTTTCATTATCTTCATTCCATGTCGAAAAGCTTCATCGAATGATCATTATTTTTGAAACCAAATCATCCTGCAGGTCGATCTTAAGAACCCTTGCTTAGTTCTGAAAAAATCATCTCATCAGAAACCATCATTACAACAGCAAGAAACCCCTTTGATTCAACCGATTTCAGTCTTGAAATTCCACAAAATTCAGCCATAACCCAAGTTCTAAATCTTCATTCTGAATTGCCCATCAATTCTTCTTATTCTCAGTTCCCAATTTGATTCTTGATCTGATTATCTACCAGAACTCTCTGATAAACATCAATGGAGCCGCCTCTTCTTGTTTTGATGAGAGAAATTATTGTTCTCTGATTTTTAGGTATTGTGTAGGAAAGTGCAAGCTGACACAGCCACCCAGATGAACAAGATAAGGGGTTACCCATAAATGGCTCTAGGCACCAAAAATGGATATGGGCCACCCCATTGTCTCCATAATTCTTATATTGTCAGTTCCGGGGATCCGACAAGCTTGTTCCAAATATTTTTCTCATAACTTTCTCATACGATGCCGGAAACGCCTCATTCTTCCGCCACTAGCTTCATCCTTTCCTCCTCTTCAAAATAATGAGAAGAAATCCTGAATTTTAGCGCGTTCTATTTCTTTTTTCTCCAAAGACTCCATTGTACCTAATAATATCAAATTCACACATAAGATACATATTTCACAAAATAAATAGCAAAGAAAGCATAAATACTAGATATAAAACTAGGTGTTTTACAACACCTATCAAATTCCCCCACACTTATACTTTGCTAGTCCTCGAGAAAATAAAATAAAACTTATTCTAAAAGATACATACAACTCCCGTGAGTGTTTTCTAGAGAAATACCCACACAACCTACATTTCCAACTTACAAGTTCTCTGAAAAGATAGTATCCAACGCGCTAAGAAGACATAGAGATTCTGCACACTAGTCATAAGAAGTTAAACACAAATATGAACACAATCTCATTTTTAAAAGTTGAGAGAGAAATAAACATCCCTTATCGAAAGAAATTCGGGTTCGGAGTGATCAAAAGTCTTGACTCTGCCTCACAAGAAAGGGTTTTATGAAATTGCACTCAATAATAAACAGCTCTTTATGGGTCACACATGTGTCCAGGTAGGAATGAAGAGAGAATCCTGCGACACGTTGAATAGTATGAAGGAAAACCCTCTGGAATGTTTTGAAAACCCACATCTTTTATTCATTTTGAAAACCCTTTTTTTCTGACAATATCTTAGAAAGGAAATCAACCACTTAACGAAGGTGGGAATATGCTTACTTACCTCGTTATCCGTTCGGCGTGCAGCTAGCACCACTCTCACAACATCCATAGAAACGTCTTCGGTCTTCAATCCTTGTCTTCGTCTTCGGTCTTCAACTCTTGATGATAACTCTTGAACTTCGTAGAATCTTGACAATGTGATTCTTTCCTCTCATTCCTTATTGCTTGAAACTTCACTGTAGATATTTCTTCTTCCGTTGGCTTATTGAATGAATACAAAACCAAAATATGATGCAATGAATATTATTTTTTTTACATTTTTTTTTAAATACAAAGTAAATACAAAATGAAAACAAACAAAAATAAAAACTAATGATGATCCTAAAGAACTTTTCTCTTGTCTCTTTTTTTATTTTTTTTGAGACAAGAGAATATAATAAAAATAAAAATGCAAGTACAAATGCCATGGTGTGAGTACTTTACAGCTTGATTCTTCACCACTTGTATGTCTCGATATCATAAACTTCTTGAATTCTCATCTTGATAATCTTCACTCTTGTACAATAATCTTCATCTTGTAAAAATTCTGCTCCTTGTCTTGTTGCTATACTTGAATTTGAAATTTGCTCATTTTTGTACCGTTGCTTGTAAACCTAGAACGTCTTCAACTTTTCTTCGAACTTGTGATGCTTCTCTTGTTGATGATGATGGTGTTTCTATGGACCTGTTGGTGTAGAGAGAGATAAAGTAGATGGTGCTAACTGCGAACAAGATTACAAGTGGTATGTAAGTTAGCAATTCGATGTCACCATTCATGATTGATAAAATAGCACTCAAGAGATCAAAATAGTGCTTATATTGGTGGGAGGTTGGGTAGCTCACCATTCTACCCGGAGTTTACATACGGTGACACACACTCTAAAAGCACGTATTTAGATAGGTACAAAGAAGTGAAGGTCGGTGCCTCTCATGATGTAACATGGGTAGTCTCCACTATAGGGGACCACTACTTTACTACCGAATTCAGTATGCACCATATTTGCCACTGGTATGGTTAAATCCAACTTTAACTCTCATACAAGTAAGAAACCCGATCATGTTCTCTGTCATCTCTAAGTTCAGTCACTCTTATGAAAATCTCGATGTAATCTTAGCGACATGGATACTATGTGACTCTAAACTAACTACAAGTTGGAGTTTTTCATGCACTAATTTACACAAAAGTTGAAAATTTTGAAAAAATTTACAATGCAAATGATTAACCACTCCCCCACACTTAAACTTTATATTGTCTTCAATGTAAATTGAGTCATCCAAAGTAAGTCAAGGTGGGAAATTATGCATGACAATTGACAAGAAATCAGAAAAATAAAATCAATATAATACAAGAAAAAGCTAAAAACAAAATAAGAAAATGAAAATAAGACAAGAGATACTCATCCTATGGGTTGCCTCCCATTTAGCGCTTGGTTTAAAGTCGTCAGCCCGACTATCTCCTTGATTTCTAAGACTCCTCCAGAGGGAATGCATCCACAAAATTGGCTCCTTCCACCACTTCGGAAGTGAAATTCTCATAATATGGTTTCAACCGGTGCCCATTAACTTTAAGTTCCTTGCCTGTAGCTATGCTACGAATTTCTACAGCACCATGAGAAAACACATTAGTAACAATGAAAGGTCCGATCTAGCGTGACCTTAATTTACCCGGAAATAAATGCAAGCGAGAATTAAACAAAAGCACTTTCTTCCCAACACAAAATTGTTTTCTAGAAATCATAGTATCATGAAAAGCTTTCATTTTCTCCTTATAAATGCGAGAGCTTTCAAATGCATCATTGCGAATCTCCTCTAGCTCTTGGAGTTGTAACTTCCTTTGCTTTCCAGCCCCATCCATCTCCATATTGCATTGCTTAATCGCCCAAAATTCCTTATGTTCAATCTCCACGGGTAAGTGACAAGGTTTACCATACACAAGCCTAAAGGGAGACATCCCAATAGGTGTCTTGTATGCGGTTCTATACGCCCACAAAGCATCATTTAGCCGCATGCTCCAATCTTTCCTTGTTGGATTTAACGTCTTTTCTAGAATGGACTTCACCTCTCGGTTAGACACCTCGGCTTGTCCATTTGTTTGGGGATGATAAGGTGTTGCAACCTTATGTGACACATTGTACTTCTTCAACAAGCTTTGCAAAGTCCTGTTGTTGAAGTGAGAACCCCCATCGCTAATTATGGCTCTTGGAATTCCAAACCTTGCAAAAAATGTTAGCTTGCACAAAATCTGAAACAACCTTGGAATCATTAGTAGGGGTGGCCTTAGCTTCCACCCATTTAGAGACATAATCAACAACAAGTAAGATGTAATAATTCCCATGAGAGTTGACAAAAGGACCCATAAAATCAATACCCCATACATCAAAAACTTTAATAAATTGAATAAAAGTTTGTGGCATTTGATTTCGGGCACCTAGATTGCCTGTTCTTTGGCACCTATCACAAGTCGTGCAAAATATATGTGCATCCTTAAACAAGGTTAGACAATAGAAACCGCTTTCAAGTACCTTGTGAGCGGTTCTTTTACTTCCAAAATGTCCTCCGCAAGCATAAGAGTGACAAAATGACAAGATAGAATTAAACTCAGATTCGGGAACGCACCTTCTTATTACTTGGTCGCTGCCATGTTTCCATAAGTATGGATCATCCCATATGTATTGGTTCCCTAATCTCTTTAGTTTGTCCCTCTCAGCACGAGACAAGTTCCTTGGGATTTGTTTAGTTACCAAGTAATTCACGATATCTGCATACCATGGTTCTCCAAAGGAAATTGAGAATAGTTGCTCATCCGGGAAACTTTCACGCAATGGGATAGCTTCCTTGTCCACAGCAAGACGGCTTAAGTGATCCGCAACGGTGTTCTCAATTCCTTTCTTATCTTTGATTTCAATATCAAACTCTTGCAAGAGTAGAATCCATCGTATGAGCCTTGGTTTCGCTTCTTTCTTCATTAGCAAGTACCTAAGAGCTGCATGATCATAATAAACAACAACTTTTGTACCAATTAGATAAGAGCAAAATTTCTCCAATGCAAATACAATAGATAAAAATTCTTTTTCAGTGGTTGTGTAGTTTTGTTGGGCTTCATTTAACGTTCTAGAAGCATAATAAATGGCATGAGGTATCTTCCCCACACGCTGCCCAAGCACCTCACCAACCGCGTAGTCACTAGCATCACACATTAGCTCAAAAGGCTTGCTCCAATCCGGTGGTTTAATGATAGGGGCTGAAATCAAAAGTTCTTTCAAACGATTGAATGCCGCCATACACTTCTCATCAAAGTTAAAAACCACATCTTTTTGCAATAAGTTGAAAAGTGGTGATCTTATCTTGGAAAAATCCTTGATAAATCTACAATAGAAACCTGCATGACCAAGAAAAGAACGTATCTCCCTCACCGTAGTGGGAGGGGTTAGAGCACGAATAAGGTCTATCTTAGATTTATCAACTTCCAAGCCTTTAGAAGATATAATATGGCCTAAAACTATGCCATGAGTTACCATGAAATGGCACTTCTCCCAATTAAGCACAAGGTTTGTTTCAACACATCGTTTAAGGATCAATGACAAGTTGTTCAAATAAAGGTCAAATGAATCACCAAAGACACTAAAGTCATCCATAAACACTTCAATGATGTTTTCAACATACTCGGAAAAGATACTTACCATACACCTTTGAAAGGTATCTGGAGCATTGCATAAGCCAAAAGTCATCCTTCTATAGCAAAAGTACCAAAAGGACAAGTGAAAGTGGTTTTCTCTTGGTCCTCCGGTGCTATCACAATCTGATTGTACCCTGAATAACCATCAAGGAAGCAATAATAAGCATGTCCAGCTAAACGTTCAAGCATTTGATCAATAAAAGGTAAAGGAAAATGATCCTTCCTAGTAATTGCATTCAACTTTCTATAATCAATACAAACCCTCCAACCGGTTTGCACACGAGTTGGGACAAGTTCGTTCTCATCATTTTCTACCACCGTTACCCCTGATTTCTTTGGTACAACTTGTACCGGGCTCACACACTTGCTATCGGATATGGGGTAAATAACACCCACTTCCAAAAGCTTGAGTATCTCCTTTTTCACAACTTCCATCATGGGAGGGTTCAAACGATGTTGCGCTTCCCTTGTAGGCTTTGCATCGTCCTCCAAACGAATCTTATGCATACAAAGGGCAGGGCTTATACCCTTGATGTCAGCGATTGTCCATCCTATGGCCGTCTTGTCCTTCCTTAACACCTTTAGCAGTTTTTGCTCCTGTAATTCACTAAGCTCATTAGAAACAATCACATGTAACTCTTCATTGTCACCCAAGTACAAGTACTTTAAGTGACTTGGAAGAGGTTTCAATTCCAACTTTGGAGATTTAACAATAGAAGGTAAAAGCTTTTCATCACTGCATGGTAAAGAAATAAAAGAGATATTATGAGTTTCCGGACATCCTTGTAGTGAGTTGAGATCACCAAGGGCTTCCTTAACTTCGTTACCACACTCTACTCCATCATCCATGGATGTAGTTAAAACAGTTTCCAAAGCATCATCACCATTCAATTCAAACACTTTTTGCGCCAATGCATCCATAACATCAACGGAGAAACAAAAGTGGACATCACTAGGATATCTCATCGTCTCGAAAATGTTGAAACGTATTATTTCTCCGTCAAACTCCATAGTCAACGTTCCCTTGTCTACATCAATGATCGTCTTAGCCGTTTTCATGAAAGGACGTCCAAGTAGCAATGGAAGAGACAAGTCCGGTGCACCTTCATCCATCTCTAACACACAAAAGTCAGCTGGAAATACAAGTTGATTAACCTGCACAAGAACATCCTCAACAATACCCATTGGGTAAACATTAGAGCGATCGGATAATTGCAACACAATTTCAGCCTTTTTCAAAGGACCTAGATTAAGTGAATTATACATAGATGCAGGCATAACATTGACGGATGCACCTAAATCCAACATTGCTTTGTCAAAATTAGTGTTACCAATTGTGATGGGGATGTCAAATCTACTGGGATCCTTGCATTTCAGTGGGAGTTTGTGTTGTAAGATTGTCGAAGCATTCTCCCCCACACTTAGCACTTCATTGCCTTTAAGCCTTTGCTTGTTGGTATACAAGTCCTTTAACACTTTTGCATACTTGGGAACTTACTTGATAGCATCAATGAGTGGTATATTCACATGAATCTTCTTAAGAACATCTAAAATCTCCTTTTCTAGTTCCGCCTTCTTAGAACTTGCAAATTTGCGAGGAAAAGGTATAGGAGGAACATAAGTAGGAATAGGAGTTTTAGAGTTAGGAATAGGTACATCGGGTGTTTGAGGAATTTCATCCCTCTTTTCCTCCAAAATAGGCTCCTTTGGAGCTTCCTCTTCACCTAAATCAGCAACTTTTGGTTGCTCAAGTTGTGTACCACTTCTCAACGTAATTGCATTGACACCCTATTTTGGGTTAATGGGTTGAGAAGGGAGTCTCCCACTATTTTGTGCTTTCAACTTGTTGATATCAATTTCCATGGAGCCCACTTGAGTCTGCAAATCCTTAATCGCACTATTGGTTTCTTGTTGGCTCTCCTTGAACATGGTAGAAATACCTTGCATCATTGTTTGTAACTTTGCATCGATATCGGAACCTTGGTTTTGAACCGGTTATTGTGGTTGTTGAAATTGCTGTTGTTGTTGTTGAAATTGTTGCTGTTGAGGTAGAAATTGTTGTTGTTGCGGTTGAAATCCACTCGGACGGTTGAAGGTAGGTTGTTGAACCGCACCTTGCTTGTTGGCATAGCTGAAATTTGGATGATCTCTCCATCCCGGATTGTAGGTGTTGGAATAAGGATCATACCGTATTTGTAGGTTTGGAAAAACCGCGCTAGCTTGCTCCAAATCTTCACCATGTGAAGGTAAAATAACCGCAGCCATCATTTGCATCATGTGCTCCATATTGTCCATCCTTTGATCATGGTGTGATGATGATGAATCAATAACTTCATGCACTCCCCTAACCATTGGTTCACCTCTTGTGTAGAATTGTTGCGAGTTTACAGCCATACTTTCAATCAACTCGGCAGCTTGGTCCACCGTCTTGTTCACTAGTGCACCACCACCCGCAGCGTCAAGAAGATATATATCACTTGATTGGAGGCCTTCGTAGAAGTACTGGATTATCATAGAGTCACTGAATTGATGGTGAGGACATCTTGCCACCAATCTCTTGTATCGCTCCCAACATTCATACAAAGATTCTCCCACATGTTACTTTATTCCACAAATCTCTTTGCGAATTTGAGTGGCCTTTGACGCAGGAAAATACCTCTCTAAGAAGATTTTCTTCAACCCGTTCCATGTAGTGACACTTCCGGCAGGCAAATAATACAACCAATCTTTAGCACTGTCTACCATAGAAAATGGAAAAACTTTCATCATTGCACCATCGGCTTCAGTCTCCGCTGGAAGCATAGCCTTGACAATGGTATAGAACTCCATAAGATGCTTGTTTGGATCTTCATTCGCCATGCCATGAAACTTTGGCAACTCTCTAAGCAACCCAGGCTTGATATCGAATGTTGAGTTAGTTTGGATACACCACCATTGTGCATCAAGCCTATGAGAAGCCAAATCCTTGAGTGTACGATTTGCGTCTTCCATTGCTTCTTCTTCTTCAACTAGTGGTTCTTCTACGAATGGAACCTCTAGTTATTCTTCTAGTTGTAACTATTCTTCCACTTCTAACTCTTGCTCTTCCGTGTCTTGACTTGGTTGGAGTATTGTGCCTCTTCGAGTAGCAGTCCCGCACCTTAGATAGTTCCAATCCTTAGAAGTCAGGGATTAGGTACCTGAAAACAATTCTCACAAACAAGTAAGAATCAAGACAAGAAACAAAAAGAAAAGATAAAAGCAAAAATTGTAAAAAGAAACTAAAAACTTAATAACAAGCCGTTTGCCTCCCCGGAAACGGCGCCAAAATCTAGTATATTAGGGTTTTCAATACGAAAACGTTGTTTATCCCTGATTTTAAGTAGCATAAATGTGGGTAGTGCTTGTAGTGATATATCCTACTAGTCACATATGAATCATAACTTGGATTAAATCGATTTAGTGCTTTTACACATTTTGGTTGCCTTGATTAGTCTTATTCTATAGAACTTATTGCTTTTAGGGAGTTAAATCTAATTGTGCTTTTACACTTTAGATTGCTTTCTAAGAAGAAGTCACATATGCATCTTTTAATGTGGTTGTGATGAAATCAGGGAATTAGCGGGATACTCTTGCGATCAAGGTATCCTAGGACTTTTAGTAAATGAGAGAATAAAATTTCAATTCTAGTCATTGTTGATAATTCGAGTTTGTGAATGAAACTATCCCGTGACCAATAATATGAAATTTATCTACTCATAGTGTTTGGATTCAATATATTCATATTCATAATCAATAATAAAAATGAAATGAAGAAGATGAAAAATAAACGAAAAGCAAACCCTAGCCGCTTCTCTCCTCCAAACTCCAGTAGAAAGATACGTGATAATTGATAATTCCCTAAAAGAATAAAACCTTTTCTTTTTATAGCCTTCCAACTTTCCATATTAGGTCTTCAAAGCCCAAAGTCCATATGCTCTAATAGTAGGATGTCCAAAAAGCCCATGTGTGTGTGAAACCCATGTGAAAATATGACCCCAAAAAATTGTTCGCCGGAAAACTATGTTTTTGACCGTAATCCGGCGCCGGAATATAGCTCAGGTGACCGGAAAAGTCCACCCGGTCACCGGTCAATAGTCAACTGAGTCGGATCAGCTGACTGGTTTGAGTTGATCAGGCCAAGGCTTTTGCAAGGACAGAGTTGTGTTGCACAAAGATTACATACCCAGCCATGATGGCTGGGTCTTCCCTGAGCTGCAACTGCAGTGGCCTGAAATTGTGCTGCTCCATGGTGCCATATCTCCCACATGCTCACTCTCAGCTAGGAAACTGCAATTGTAATCCCAGTTCTACTCAACTCCATCAGACTTGGCCATTACTTCATAGCTCACAAACACTACTCTCGCGCTCTTCTCAGCATCAACATTGCACTGAAATTGAACCCATCAAGAGCACGCATTTCCTAAAGATCGGTTCCAATGCGCACCAAAGAACTCCAAGTCACCGCCAGATGCACATAACTTCCCGCAATGCCCAACTGCATCTGCACATCTGTAGCCAGTCCTTTGCACCATCGTAAGCATAACACCACGATCTTCCTTGTAAACCACAGTACAGCTTCACCCTGCACTTCCCTAGATTTGTAGCTCATTCATTCCTTTACAACTCCAAATTCCATAAGCACCAGTTTCTACCCCATCTGCAATATCACCTTCATTTCCATTTCAGTCATATCAGTTGTGACTCAAATCAATACCCATCACTGCAATTCTCAAGTCCTTATTTGATTAGCACCATCAGTAGCTCAATCTTCACAGCTGCCTTGCAATACCATTTACCTTGCTTGCAACATTCACATCACCACTGACTGCAATCTCCCTTAGATACACTTACATTTTCTTCCTTTCACATTTTCATTCCAACTCCCAGACTCCACCTGCTACTGAGCATCATCAACAATACCATCTGCAACATAGCCAACAGCTCCACCTCACTGTCACAATCAAAACAACAACACCAACACACTTCATCCCACTAAGTCTTCAATTCCATTCTGCATCAATCATCCACAACCTTCCCTGTCATTCATAAGAATCCATTCTGCATCACATTTCATGCCTGCAATCTCTTTGAACCAGTAACACACAACTACAATATATCCATCTCTGTCAGTTCCAGTTCATCTTAAACTGCACCTGTAACATCACCAGCACTGGACCAACTGCACCAATTTGTCTCTTCCTTGTAAACTCAATAGCAATTTCACAATCACCATTTCAGTTTTCCCTAGTCTGAGCTGCAATAACCAACCTCACTGCAATGCAAAACCAGCCATTACCCTGATCAGTAACAACTCAAATACCAGAAGCAAACCCAACAGCACCAGTTCCATTGCTTTGCAGCTCAATCCCAGCAACCTAACAAATATCTAGAGACCCAGTCTAGTCTTCAACAGCAGCCACTCCTTCTCTTATCTCTATAATTCCTGAGAACCCCCAGATAGATCGAATTCATACCCATTATGCCAAACCCTTGAAAATCAACAGATCCAACTTGAATTCAAGCTACCCACAAATCGAATCTATCTTTCATTATCTTCATTCCATGTTGAAAAGCTTCATCGAATGATCAGTATTTTCGAAACCAAATCAGCCTGCAGGTCGAGCTTAAGAACCCTTGCTTAGTTCTGAAAAAATCATCTCATCAAAAACCATCATTACAACAGCAAGAAACCCCTTTGATTCAACCGATTTCAGTCTTGAAATTCCACAAAATTCAGCCATAACCCAAGTTCTAAATATTCATTCTGAATCACCCATCAATTCTTCTTATTCTCAGTTCCTAATTTGATTCTTGATCTGATTATCTTCCAGAACTATCTGATAAACATCAATGGAGTCGCCTCTTCTTGTTTTGATGAGAGAAATTATTGTTCTCTGATTTTTAGGTATTTTGTATGAAAGTGCAAGTTGACACAGCCACCCAGATGAACAAGATAAGGGGTTACCCAGAAATGGCTCTAGGCACCCAAAATGGATATGGGCCACCCCATTGTCTCCATAATTCTTATATTGTCGGTTCCGGGGATCCGACAAGCTTGTTCCAAAGATTTTGCTCATAACTTTCTCATACGATGCCGGAAACGCCTCATTCTTTCGCCACTGGATTCATCCTTTCGTCCTCTTCAAAATAATGAGAAGAAATCCTGGATTTTAGTGCGTTCTATTTATTTTTGCTCCAAAGACTCCATTGTACCTAATAATCTCAAATTCACACATAAGATACATATTTCACAAAATAAATAGCAAAGAAAGCATAAATACTAGATATAAAACTAGGTTTTTTACAACACCTATCAGAAGTGACGAAGATTTCGAGTAATGTTGAAGATTAGGCATGTGGAATATGAGCTACAAAAGTTTATTTACTTATTTTTATATTCCATATGTATTGATAGTTTTGTCACTAAAATTGACAAAGGGGGAGATTGTTAGATCACTGCTCGGTCGAACTCGCATGCGTTGCTATATCAAGCATGTTTGTCAATATTAGTGATCAAAATTATAAGTCTTGATTTCTAGTATACTATAGATAATGTATCGGACTAGGATAGAAAGTGTAGTTGAGCTCAATAACTCCATGGAGATCATCATACAAGAAGAAGAACTACTCAAAGAACTGGTGGAACTTTATCGACTAAAATGTATGTGGAGACTTGAACTTATCTATCACTCAAAAGTCTATTAGTCTATTTACTCTATCTCCTATCTTGAGATAAAAGTCGTTTTGCTATATAGACTTTGATTATACACATTTTCTATTTTGAGCTGAGTTTATCTCGCCTATCTATTTCTCGAAATATGTGTTGGTAAGATTTCGCTTTGGCCAAGTTCATCTTTACCTAGTGACGCAAGTCATGTTATGTTTCAATCACTTTGAAAATGGCTTTGACGAAAAATACTTTGTAAATAACAACTATATGTAACGTCCTCAGAATGTTTCAATGATTTAAATGAGAGTTTAGATTATATAACCATTGTTGGATATAAACATTGTGTGGTAACACATATATGTATAAGTCTTTATTCCTTGAACCAAAGTATGCGTACTTTGTTGATCAGGAAAACCGGAACAAGAGTTGTGAGCTCAGTCCGCGAAGCCAGTCCGCGAACTAGCGGAGGTTCTCTTTTCGAGAAAATCTGCTGGAGTTTGCGAACTCCTTCCGGGAACTTAAGTCCGCGAACTAAGTCCACATACTTGAGTTGGTTATATCTAAAGATGATTTTTTGTGAACTTATATTTATATTAACTAAGGAATGCAATTTGCAAACCGTGGCTATAAAGTTCATGAATCGATTCGAGTGAATCAAATCATTTTTGCTTCGATTGTATCTTGTATACTTCTATAATATTTCTTTGCAATCGAACAACTCTCTAACTAGTTCATTTGAGTCATTTGAACTAGTTATGGTGAAGAAGAATAAGGTTGATATGAAAGTGCTCATATGGCTAACCTTTTGGTCAACTACTATTGAACCAAAAAATGTACAGGTTTGGGTATGGTTACACAAACCTAAAAACGTGTATTTCATTTTTGTGTAACAAGCTAAGTTTTTGATCCAACGGTTGAAAGATATTAGCTTGAATCTAATCAGGTTTTCATCTAACGGTGAATATTAAATGCTTTGTTACTAAGCTAACATTGATTGCAAACCCTTATTTGTAAGACTATATAAGGGAGAACTCTAGAAACTAGGACACCTAATCCCCACACCTCCTGTGTGATACTAGTTGTATTAGCTAGATTCGATTCTCCTTTAAACTTAGGTTTCTTCTCGAGACCCTGTAGGCTAACGACTTGAAGACTTCATTGGGATTGTGAATCCAGACCGATACTACTTTATCATAGTTGTGTGAACTGATCTTGTTGATTTTATCGTGTTGAGTACAATCGTAACGATTGGCTTGAGATTAATATCTTTGATAGGCAACATATAAAAGTAGTCACAAACATCTTCGTCTCATCGTTTGTGATTCCACAGTATGTTCTTTCGCCACGTCGATTAAGATTATTGTGTGGTGATTGATTATACTGAGTTGTTCTCCGGGAATAAGTCTGGTTTATCAATTAGTTCATGTTCTCCTTGAATTATCAAAATATGGAACAAAACTTGTAGGTATTTCTGTGGGAAACATATTTATCTATTATCGTGGACTTTTCTGTGTGATACAAATTTGTTTATTAAAGTCTTCGAATTTGGGTCGTAGCAACTCTTAGTTGTGGATGAGATCATCTAAGGGAATTAAGTGCATAGTATCCTGCTAGGATCAGAGATATAAGGAGCGCAACTGTACCTTGGATCAGTGTGAGATTGATTGGGGTTCAACTACAGTCCAGACCGAAGTTAGTTTGTAGTAGGCTGGTGTCTATAGTGGCTTAATACAGTGTGTGTTCAATCTGGACTTGGTACCAGGGTTTTTCTGCATTTGCGATTTCCTCATTAACAAAATTCTGGTGTCTGTGTTATTTCTTTTCCACATTATATTTTGTTATATAATTGAAATATCACAAGTTGTGCGTTAAGATCAATCAATTAGAATATCCGACCTTTGGTTATTGATTTACATTGATTGACACTTGAACATTGGTCTTTGGTACCGTTCAAGTTATTTCACATGATAATCAGTCTCACGGATTTCTATCTGTTCGATTTTTTGATTACATTGTGAAATAGAGATATTAGAACTCTTTGATATACTTTATTTAGATTGAGTCTAGTTGATTATCTTGAAAGTATATTGGAGTTAGTCCATACAGATTGATAATCGAAATATTGGGTGTGGTTGTTAGGCCCCTGCTTTTTCACCTTTCAACTATCTTGGCTATTCTCTTGAGAGTAAGTCTAAGAGTGTAGCTTTCTGGGATGTTATCATTCAAAATTACCAGAAAAATCTTAGCACTTTGAAGGGAATATATGTTTTTAAGGGATGTGGGCTTATAATGATAAATAGTGTTATAGCAAGTCTACCTATTTATTTTTTTAGCTATATTTCAATTCATATGTAAGTGACGAAAGAGACTGAAAAGATAACATGTAACTTTCTATGGGCTCTTTTTCAGCTACTAAGAAAAGGATTTGGGTTGCTTGGTCTAAGGAAGTGATTCCTAAGTTTAGGGGAGATATTAATATCAAGAAGCTAAATATGGTAAATAAGTATTTGCATTGCAAATAAATATAGAAGTGTGTCAAGGAAAAAGATGCTCTCTGAAGAATGATTATTCTTGAAAAATTTGAAGGAAATGTTCATTATTTTCTTTCTAACATTGTTGGGTATAGTCTTGGGACGGACATCTTAAAATCTACAGATTATGTACCATTTTATGCAAGGATGAACATTATTTTTTTATTTTATTTTATTATAAGAAAAATAACCAAAACTTATTATATAGTCATCTCATTTTCTCTATGGTCAACACATAGAGATTAGGAGTTTGATGGCGATGGTGAAGGTGGTTGTGAGCATAGATGGTCGAGGAGATGTATTTGATGGAAGAGGGTTGTGATCAGAGATGGTTGGGGAGAATGAAGAGAAGAAATGGATTTGGTCTGGTTTCTGCTCGATGGAGAAGAAAATAATAGGTGACTTGGGTGTTGAGATGGTGTATCCAATATGATGTTTTGATTGAGGTGTTGTTGGGTGTTAGGCAGCTACATCAGATTGATGTATCGGGTATGAAAATGGGGTTTGGTCTTGGTCTTGGTCTTGGGTCTCTTGATTCTTCTAATCTCATATCTTCTTTGAATCAACACCTTCTATGAAGCCTACTGTTGCGCAAACGGATTGCAACATGAGCGCAAGCGGGTTGCAATAGATTTTTGAGTGATATTTATTCTACGTTTTTCATTGCCTTTACGCCTTTTGGCCACCAATTTCCTGCTCTTTTGGATTCTCAATTCATCCTGGCTTTATTTAGTACCTAAAAACACAAAATTAATTAGTTCAAGTATTTATTCTTGAAAACAATGAAAATACAGAATATGGGATAAATCGAGAGTTAAAGCACAAAAGATGAGATAAATGCCAATAAAAATATATAATATTATGCAATATTTGGCACTCATCACTCTCCCACCAAATCCCATTGAATTTGATAAAATAAACCTATAAAGCCATATGGCCCAGGTACTTTGTTTTTCCATATGAAAGGTTGCAGTTTTTATCTCCTCATCAGATAGGGGGCCCAAAAGAGCATCATTTTCTAACTGATATAGTTTAGGATTTATAGTGTAGATAACAACCTCTTGTCAAGTTCTTGAAAATAAGCGATGATTTACTCTTTACAACTTCTCTAGTAGTTAGCCAGGTTTCATCTCTTGCCTTAATCCAAGAGAATGTGGTTTATCTTCCTTCTAAACATAATGGACTTATGCAGGAAAAAAAAAAGCATGTTTTTATCCCCCTCATTAAGAAATAATTTTGATTTATCTTTCCAAAGAGTCTCTTCAAGTGAATACAAGTAAATCATCTTGTTTAAAAGTTCACAGATTTTCCTTGTATCTCTAAGAGAGTTGGTTTGAGTATCCTCAATCAGGTTTTTAGTCAATGTATAAAATGGTTTATGTTTCCAAAAGATCCCATATTTCAGAGTTTTAATTTTCATGATTCAATTTTTGCTTCAATTGAAAAAAAATTAGATCCTCTAACTTAAATTAACCAAGCTTACTGATTTGCATATGGAACTTTTAGTACAAATAGCCCATGAAATGAGAATATTTTTGGAGATTTTCCACCCCCAGGTTCAAAGAAATCAGAATTCGAGAGTGAGAAGAACTTATGCATGGAAAGTATATAGCATGAGTAAATGGAAAGTCAGCTTCCCAAGTACCATTTACTATGGCAGGGTCAATTCAAGGGCTAGGTTTACACTTTATTGCTTATTAGTTCATGTAAAGGCATATCTCTTAAATCCAATTTAAAGTTTTCCAAGTTTTTCTTGTCACTGTCATTAACGTATTTTTTTACCCCATTTATCTTGGGTGGTAGAAATAGAAAATTTAGATCTCCCACCGCCAAGGTAGGATCATAAGCATCATATGGTTGGGCAATAAATTATCCAAACTTTTAGGTATCAACACTCTATTTGGTTCTCCATGCACAAAATATAGTTTACATTGGGTATTTTCCGTGAGAGAATTGGGCGAAGAAAACAGACCCCTTTGGCTTGCATGGTTGACAATAAGTTCAAAGTCATCTTTCCAAGCAACACCAACACATCATTTCTTTCCAATAGAAGGAAGATCATATGAATTGGGATATCCAAGAGAGCTAAATTTTCTAGTAGTAGTATCAAGACTATCCATAGTCTTTAAAATTAAGATGATATCGGGGGATCTTAAATTTTCAAACTTCTGAAGTTCTCGATCTGCATCTGGTTTTGGAAAACTACGACAGTTCCATCTTAATATACTCAATGCACCATCGACTAAAGGAATTACCTTACCACCAGTGAAGTTTCCATAGAATGATTTGATTCATCAAATACCGATGCTTTGCTTGGATATTTTTGTTTCTTTCCGATATAAATTAAAAATGAATCTTGTTGTGTTTAAATCGTTTTTCATTTAATAGGTAGATTCCTCGTATAATTAGAAATAGATAAAGATTAAATCCATTAACAGTAATTAAACCATAAAATTTCTTGAGAGCTTCTGAAGGCATCGGAAATTCTCCAAGGTATCCACCAAATTTAAGTGTTTTCACTAAATATTATACCTTTTTGCAGTTTCTATAAAACACCAGATAGTTCCAACTGGGTACAATCCTGTAAAGGTTTTTTTTGCTTAATCATTAAATTTTATTACCAAAAACTTTTAACAAAAGTTACGATGGAGCCAGAGCATTGATATTGGATCAATTAAGCAAAAAGAAAGACAAAAAGCTCAGCAGAGCATTACAAAACAAAAAAAAAAGGAATCAAAATCTAAAGTATACATCAACTTTATTTTCCATTCTGCCAAGAAATTGAGGTTTTTCTTCATAAAACAACACCACTCCTCTAATGTAACTCCTTTTTTTTGCCATCTTGTTAGCAGAGAAA
Organism: Papaver bracteatum; assembly: GCA_023529315.1. Classification (NCBI taxonomy): domain Eukaryota; kingdom Viridiplantae; phylum Streptophyta; class Magnoliopsida; order Ranunculales; family Papaveraceae; genus Papaver; species Papaver bracteatum. The sequence continues at coordinate 208,097 of JAJJWX010004844.1, forward strand.
TTTATTTCTCTGTATGAGTGTCTAAAAGTAATCAGGGGGATACTTTGCTTAATTCTCATCCATCTATGAAATACTATCCACGGTATTTTATTGTTACTGAAAGCAACCAAAACAACATTAAAGTCTAAGCTAAAGCATAAATCATGATACCTTTTTTTGATAGCCCATTCACCAGCTACAATTAAAGCCATTACTTCAGCTAAGTAATTTGTGGCTATACCCAGTCCACCAGATGCAACACCTAGACAAACACCAATATTGTTTCTGGCAATGAACCCAAAACCTGACATCCCTAGGTTCCTTTAGAAGTACCATCACAACATATAAGTACTTGGTGATATGTGTTGTAAAAAACTTGATATTTATATATTGTTTATGCTTGCTTTGCTATTTTTCTTGTAATATATGTATCTTATGTTTTCTTTTGAGCTTATCGGGTGCAATGGAGTCATTATGAGCAAAATAAGGAGAAAACGTCTATTTGGAGCGTAAAGGGCAGAGAGGTCAATTCGTATGCAAGCTATACTTTGAGCGGGCTAAGGTGCACAAGAAGGAGGTGAACAATGAACTGTTAGTTCCTCAAAACGGACAGTTGAGTTGATAAAGAAATTAGCTTGTGAGATATCAAAACTGGGTGCAAATATCAATTTCCTATCCTACACGCCCTAAAATTCAGAGAGCATCAATTTTCTCCCATTCATTTTGATGGATGTTGTTTGTCTGAGGGTTAAAAATATTCAGAGATTGGAAATTGTGAAGAACATATCGAGAGAGAAATCGAGGCAGAGTCTGAAATCTTATGAACATGGAGGCTTGAAATGGAAGAACTAGGGTATATACGGCTGTGTATCAAAGGTTCAGATCGATAAATCAGTGAGGGTTGAGACGGTTATGTATCAACAATTGAACCAAGAATAAGATTGATTGAATGGTTGAATTCAATAGGTTGGTGTTGTGAAGAGCATAGAAGAAACTCGAAGTTTATGGCCTTGATTTGTAGAAGATGGGGAAAGAAAAAAAAAGGAATCAAAATCTAAAGTGTACATCAACTTTATTTTCCATTCTGCTAAGAAATTGAGGTTTTTCTTCATAAAACAACACCACTCCTCTAGATAATGTAACTCATTTTTTTTGCCATCTTGTCAGCAGAGAAATTTATTTCTCTGTATGAGTGTCTAAAAGTAATCAGGGGGATACTTTGCTTGATTCTCATCCATCTATGAAATACTATCCTGATCGATGTCGTATGCGTCAAAAATAATTACACTTTCTCACTACTCAAAATATATAATATAGCAAGGGCAAGAAAGGATTGATCCCACAGAGAGGTCTAGGTTGTCTCGTTGTTTCGGTTTCCTATATAAATAACACTGGGGTTTTCTGATTTTTATATACTAAAATAAAATAAAAGCAAATAAACGAATAAGCAAACAAATCAAATAGAAGAGATATTGGTTAAGGATTCATCTTCATTCACTAACATGCTTTTTTTAACAATAACTAGAATTGATTTTTAATCTCAACTTTTATCAAAAGCCCTAGAATATCTTGATCGCAAGAATATCCCGCAAATTCCCTTTTATTATCAACAAACACATTAAAAGATGCGAGTATGAGTTCTATCTAAAAGAACAACCTAACGTGTAAAAGCACTAATTAAGTTTAATTCCCAAGATGCATTAAGTTCTATGAAATCAGGCCAATCAAAGCAATCGAACGTGGAAAACGCACTAATTCAATTTAACAAAGGTCACGAATCACTTGTGATTATTAGGATGCATCACTACAAGCAATATTCACAATTATGCTACTTGTATTCAAGGAGTATCACTTTTTCGTATAATAAACCCTAAACTAGCATTAGATATGATTATGAGTTCTACCAATTTGCAACTTGACAAAACTAACATTCAATCATGGAACCTATTTTCAGAGAATCGTGAACGATAATTATGAGACAAAACTAATATATTGAATCAAAGAATCATGCTTTGTGAAATCCAACTATTCCATAACCAATAATAAGATTTAAGTACTCATGTTAATGGAGTTCATAACAAGAAGGAAAAGAAAGCCTATCATCTTCACAAACCCTAGAAACAAAAGTAGTAGAAGAGATAATAATTCTAAAGATATTAAGATAATCCCAAAAGTTGTAGGAGTTTTCCTTTTATAGCTCTCCTTGTTCCAAAAATTAGGTCTAGTCTTCAAAGGTCCAATATTTAGAAGTCCACCAAGCCCACAATAGAGAGAAACCCGTGTAGAATTTATGTTAAAAAACTCGTCGCCGGAAAACTGTTTTTTTGGCCGGAAGTTGATCGGAATCCGGTCACCGGTCGCCGGAAATTGTCGTCGCCAACCATCTGAAAATGCACCTCCGTCGATGGAATATTCTGTCACGATTCTGTTAGAGTTACCGTTGACCTAACGGTCATCGTTAGTCAACCGGGTCAAGGTACTGAGTTTGAGTTGAACCGAAGTCAATTGGCTAACTCAATTGATTGGTTTGGCCAAGGCTATTGCAACGGCCTGAGTAAGTGCAGCCATTATGGCCCTGCAGCCTGCACCTGAAGCTACACTTTTCTACTAACACATCATTTCTGAACCAGCAACTCCATTTTCCATTTCAGTTTATTCCATGAATCATATTAACTCAAACCAATAGCTACATCACCATATCAAGTTGCACTTCTATGCAACACAGCCATTTCACGGCCATAGCCACTATAACAACCACCATTCCATTGCAGAGCAACCATTCCCATCATCCTGCCAAACACACAAACATCAACAAACCTCCATCTCTGCAACATCAAACCTATAATGCACAATTTCAATGCCACTAACACATTCAATCCCAAGCCTTTCAGCTCACAGCCATCTCCAGTCCCTGCGTATCAACCACAATCTCAATCTGCAAGTTCGGCACCCTTCTCGGCTTCCTCTCCTGTCCACCATTCTTTCACCGGCATCAAACAATTCAGAGCTAAGAACCCTAATTCTCAAGAACCCCTATTCCTGATTCCATATCATTAATTTGAGCTCCAGAAACCCTAACTCTGCTTCAATTTCTTCCAATTTCGCCAATCCTTCAACCCTCAGATCTCAAATCTTCTTCTCTATTCACATATCTCATCTCACCGAAGTTCGATCAACAAATCTCAGTTCTAAGTCATCACCCGTTTCTTCTCTCTGTGAATCTATCTTTATCGATTTCTCTAGCTGCTGCTCAGCTTTTCCTCCTCTCATTCAGCATCAATTTCATGGTTGCTGCTGTCAACAAATTTGGGAAAATAAAACGAAGAAGGACCCTTGATTCGATGGTCTTAAGTATGGGATGGCTATTTGTACCCCGCTGTGCATAGATATGGCCACCCAATGGTGTCCCTTAACCTCAGCTGGCTATTTTTAGTATTCCTCCAAAGAGTTGCCCCTTAACATGTGGCTGGGCTCTAGATAGCGTTCTCCATGAAATGACAATTTTGGCCTTTTGCTCAAATGGGGTGATTTCTTCTTCTTTTCCTTCGTGTGACTCCAAAGTACCTAATCACTCAAATTTAATCATAAGATACATAATTCACACGAAAACTCGCAAAGAAAGAATAAATACTTAATATAAAATAAGGTGTTTTGGACACCTATCAGATTCCCCCACACTTAGACTTTGCTAGTCCTCGAGCAAATCAAACAAAACAAAAATACAACAACTCCGTGATGTCGAGGCTACGGTTAATTTTATCATAAATAACAAGCCTTTAAACCCCTAGGTGTCCCTAGTGGACGAGTTATAGTCTCGTGAAGGTTTACTAGAGATATACCTACAAAACCTATATTTCCAACTCCGTCTATTTGTGACAAATCAATGAACGAATCCAAAATGACTACAGGAAGAGGTACCTTGCACAAATTCAATTCATATATTAGTAAATAAATCTTTAATTAGATAGTCGAACAAGCCACAATACTCGGAAACTAACAAACCACAATCACAATGAAAAGATTAAGAAGATGAATATAGATGTAGATGTTGGCGAATGTTCACAAGTGATCGATGTTTCCCATATCTGTCTGAAGGTCACTGCAAAGATGAACCTATGCCCTATTGGATTGAGCTACTGGTTTGAATGCTACATCAACTCACTGGCATATACAAGGGAACCAAAAGTGACTTTATTCAACCAATATAAAACTTTCTTTTCTTTTTCTTTTTCTTTTTTCACTTTTTTTTTTACTTTTTTTTTTTAGACAACATGATTGGATCAAACTGGATCCAAGCGCATGATTCTTGTCAACAGATTACACGATAGTTCCCTTGGATCCTGCACTCCACGCTTGTTTAGGCGACGGAGACAGGGAGAACACACACATATTGCTTTATCCAAATGTCTTTTATTCCGTTTGGTCTAATTGGTCGGTCTTTTCTTTTTCTTTTTCTTTTTCTTTTTCTTTAAAGTAACTCAATCACTCTATTTCATCCTAGCAGTAATAACAAGTCGATGTTTAGTGACCCACCAAAACATTTAGAGAACAATAGATAAATATGGAAAAATAAAAATAGAATGTGATATGGTGATATTCCGAGATATGGTAACAACTATCATATTATTTGTAATTTCATCTATGTTCGTCCCTTTTAGTTAATTGGTTCCTCAACTCCTGCATTCAAAATGGTTCCATCCACTAATGGTGTCATGGCACAAGTTTCTAGATTTCGGAGTTCAAAAAGCACAATTTTTTTTCTTGGTTTTTCTATTTTTCTGATTTTTTTTCTTCTTTTTCTTTAAAGTAACTCAATCACTCTATTTCATCCTAGCAGTAATAACAAGTCAATGTTTAGTGACCCACCAAAACACTTAGAGAACAATAGATAAATATGGAAAAATAAAAATAGAATGTGATATGGTGATATTCCGAGATATGGTAACAACTATCATATTATTTGTAATTTCATCTATGTTCGTCCCTTTTAGTTAATTGGTTCCTCAACTCCTGCATTCAAAATGGTTCCATCCACTAATGGTGTCATCCTAAAGGCACAAGTTTCTAGATTTCAGAGTTCAAAAAGCACAATTTTTTTTCTTGGTTTTTCTATTTTTCTGATTTTTTTTTATTACTAAAGGCATAAAACAAACTAAAACAAACTATACAAACATATAAATGCTCCCCCACACTTAAACTTCACATTGTCCTCAATGTGTAAAACCGAAAGTTCTGAATTCTGACGTAACAGAAAATAAAACGCAAAAACTGTGAAAATTGGTAAGGAATTTGGAAAAACTCCATTTCACAAAAGTTGTTCACCTACGTGTTTTCTACACAGTGTAAACATTTCACAGTGTTCTGATAAACGGTCTGACAGTTATGGTCTCTGTACTGAACTACGCGCAGTCTGAAATTTTCTGACGAAAAGGTATTCATCATAATTCTCTTCTAAGATAGATTATGGACTTAATGAAATTAAACATGGGGATGGAAATATGATATGAAAACAATAAAAAATAAATAAACGAAACAAAAATAAAATAAAATAAAATAAACAAAAGGATAAGAGATACAAAACCGGTGGGTTGCCTCCCACTTAGCGCTTGTTTTAAAGTCGACGGCCCGACTTAGCTCTTGTAAGATTCATTCCCCATACACCAATAATCGGAAAAGTTGGGGATCCACCCATAGAATCTATTTTTCAAACACTATCTTCACACAAATATTAGTAATATAAAACAAAAAAGAAGCTATTAACCGATAAAAGCTTCCCCCACACTTATTCTTTTCCACACTTGGAAGTGCATAAAGAATATAGGAGTCGGGAACTTCCACCGTTTCTTGTCCAAAACCTGCATAGTATGAGAATCAAGTTTCTCTAATGGAGGATATCGAGAAACAAAGTCATTCAACAATGTTTTCGAAGCACATACATTCAAACCAATAAGAGGTAAAGGAGAAGAGTTAATATGCAAAGGGTTAGACAAACCTATCACAATCTATTGAATTACGGTATCCTCTTCATCCTTGAAAAATTCAAGTGAACTATTCACCTCTTGTATATCGTGGTCCTCTATCAAACCTTGCAACCATTCTTTGTCTGTTTCTGCCGTAACCAAAGTCTCGACATAAACATCATCATTACAATCATTCACAAGTTCAATTGGGTCTTCCATAATATTGGTCATAACGGTTTCATTCTCAACATTCTTCTCTTCATTAGACTCAAACCATGTTGCAAAATTCTGAAAAACATTAGTTTCATCATCCTCATGTACCTTTTGAATAGGTGCTTGATCATTATAAAGATCAAGAGTTGAGTCAACTACACTAACGTCATCAATTAACTCCAAAGGTTGGTCATTTTCAACACAATCATCATCGTCTTCATCTTCAGACTCACCATAATCAGAATCGTCGTCGGTTTCCCAACCTTTATCACGACGTTGTTTAAGTTCCATATGAATGGTCCTACTAATTTCATCGACAAGCTCTTCCGAGTATCCATCGTCTTCCAACTTGTATAATTTCTGCGCAAGTTTCCTGACGTTCACACGCTTACCACCATTAGCTACAATATGTTCTCTTTCCCATGACTCTTCCCTATGAATGGGTGAATGATCATAACTACGATCTGGAGTCGGGTAAGAAGGCATATTCCAGAAATTGGTTTGTGCGACGTTCTCTCTATTACGGTCAAGTTGGTCTAGCCTTTGTTGCATATCTTGCAATCCATGCATAATCTGCATACAACTCGAATAAAGCCAATTAGAAGTAGAATAATCCCACCTAGGTGCTTGACTTACATACCCACTACAAGGTTGTTGTTGGTATGTATGAAAATCACCATAAGGTTCTCTAGGATATGCATCATAGCCAATAAATTGGTTTTGATTGCATTCCATAGATGGTGGGTAAGTTTCATAGTGTTGAGGAGGTTGAAAGCCGTATCCATTGTTCCAATATGCTCCTTCCATAGAATTGGTACCTGAAATATGATTCCCAAACCAAGGTTAAAAACCAGAAAATAAGAAAAACTAAAAACAAAACAAAACAAAAAAAGAAACCAAAAACAAGTGACAACCGTTGCCTCCCCGGCAACGGCGCCAAAATTTGATCGCTGTTGTATGCGTAAAAAATAAATTACACTTTCTCACTACTCAAAATATAAATATAGCAAGGGCAAGAAAGGATCGATCCCACAGAGAGGTCTAGGTTGTCTCGTTGTTTCGGTTTCCTATATAAATAACACCGGGGTTTTCTGATTTTTATATACTAAAATAAAATAAAAGCAAATAAACGAATAAGCAAACAAATCAAATAGAAGAGATATTGGTTAAGGATTCATCTTCATTCACTAACATGTTTTTTTAACAATAACTAGAATTGATTTTTAATCTCAACTTTTATCAAAAGCCCTAGAATATCTTGATCGCAAGAATATCTCACAAATTCCCTTTTATTATCAACAAACACATTAAAAGATGCGAGTATGAGTTCTATCTAAAAGAACAACCTAACGTGTAAAAGCACTAATTAAGTTTAATTCCCAAGATGCATTAAGTTCTATGAAATCAGGCCAATCAAAGCAATCGAACGTGGAAAACGCACTAATTCAATTTAACAAAGGTCACAAATCACTTGTGATTATTAGGATGCATCACTACAAGCAATATTCACAATTATGCTACTTGTATTCAAGGAGTATCACTTTTTCGTATAATAAACCCTAAACTAGCATTAGATATGATTATGAGTTCTACCAATTTGCAACTTGACAAAACTAACATTCAATCATGGAACCTATTTTCAGAGAATCGTGAACGATAATTATGAGACAAAACTAATATATTGAATCAAAGAATCATGCTTTGTGAAATCCAACTATTCCATAACCAATAATAAGATTTAAGTACTCATGTTAATGGAGTTCATAACAAGAAGGAAAAGAAAGCTTATCATCTTCCCAAACCCTAGAAACAAAAGTAGTAGAAGAGATAATAATTCTAATGATATTAAGATAATCCCAAAAGTTGTAGGATTTTTCCTTTTATAGCTCTCCTTGTTCCAAAAATTAGGTCTAGTCTTCAAAGGTCCATTATTTAGAAGTCCACCAAGCCCACAATAGAGAAAAACCCGTGTAGAATTTATGTCCAAAAACTCGTCGCCGGAAAACTGGGTTTTGGCCGGAAGTTGGCCGGAATCTGGTAGCTGGAAATTGTCTTCGCCGACCATCTGAAAATGCACCTCCGTCGATGGAATATTCCGTCACGATTCTGTTAGAGTTACCGTTGACCTAACGGTCATCGTTAGTCAACCGGGTCAAGGTACTGAGTTAGCTGAGTTCAGAACCGAGTCAGCTGGCTAACTCAGCTGGCTGGTTTGTCCAAGGCTATTGCAACGGCCTGAGTAAGTGCAGCCATTATGGCCCTGCATCCTGCACCTGAAGCTACACTTTTCTACTAACACATAATTTCTAAACCAGCAACTCCATTTTCCATTTCAGTCTATTCCCTAAATCATATTAACTCAAACCAACAGCTACATCACCATCTCAAGTTGCACTTCTCTGCAACACAGCCATTTCACGGCCATAGCCACTATAACAACCACCATTCCATTGCAGAGCAACCATTCCCATCATCCTGCCAAACACACAAACATCAACAAACCTCCATCTCTGCAACATCAAACATGTAATGCACAGTTTCAATGCCACTAACACATTCAATCCCAAGACTTTCAGCTCACAACCATCTCCAGTCCCTGCGTATCAACCACAATCTCAATCTGCAAGTTCGGCACCCTTCTTGGCTTCATCCTGTCCACCATTCTTTCACCAGCATCAAAAAATTCAGAGCTAAGAACCCTAATTCTCAAGAACCCCCATTCCTGATTCCATCTCATTAATTTGAGCTCCAGAAACCCTAACTCTGCTTCAATTTCTTCCAATTTTTCCAATCCTTCAACCCTTAGATCTCAAATCTCAGTTCTAAGTCATCACCCGTTTCTTCTCTCTGTAAATCTATCTTTATCGATTTCTCTAGCTGCTGCTCAGCTTTTCCTCCTCTCATTCAGCATCAATTTCATGGATGCTGCTGTGAACAAATTTGGTAAAATAAAACGAAAAAGAACCCTTGATTCGATGGTCTTAAGTATGGGATGGCTATTTCCACCCCGCCGTGCATAGATATGGCCACCCAATGGTTTCCCTTAACCTCAGCTGGCTATTTTTAGTATTCCTCCAAAGAGTTTCCCCTTAACATGTGGCTGGGCTCCAGATAGCGTTCTCCATGAAATGACAATTTTGGCCTTTTGCTCAAATGGGGTGATTTCTTCTTCTTTTCCTTCGTGCGACTCCAAAGTACCTAATCACTCAAATTTAATCATAAGATACATAATTCACACGAAAGCTCGCAAAGAAAGCATAAATACTTAATATAAAATAAGGTGTTTTGGACACCTATCATATCCACGGTATTTTATTGTTACTTAAAGCAACCAAAACAACATTAGAGTCTAAGATGAAGCATACCTCATGATACCTTTTTTTTTGATAGCCCATTCACCAGCTACAATTAAAGCCATTACTTCAGCAAAGTAATTTGTGGCTATACCCAGTCCACCAGATACAACACCTAGACAATCACCAATATTGTTTTGGCAATGAACCCAAAACCTGCCATCCCTAGGTTTCCTTTAGAAGTACCATCACAACATATAAGTACTTGGTGATAGGTGTTGTAAACACCTTGATATTTATCTATTGTTTATGCTTGCTTTGCTATTTTTCTTGTAATATATGTATCTTATGTTTTCTTTTGAGTTTATCGGGTGCAATGGAGTCATTATGATCAAAAGAATGAGAAAACATCTATTTGGAGCGTAAAGGGCAGAGAGGTCAATTCATATGCAAGTTATACTTTGAGTGGTCTAGGGTGCACAAGAAGGAGGTGAACAATGAACTTTCAGTTCCTAAAAACTGACAGTTGAGTTGAGAAAGTAATTAGCTTGTGAGATATCAAAACTGGGTGCAAATATCAATTTCCTCTCCTACACGCCCTAAAATTCAGAGAGCATCAATTTTCTCTCATTCATTTTGATGGATGTTGTTTGTCTGAGGGTTAGAAATATTCAGAGATGGGAAATTATGAAGAACATATCGAGAGAGAAATCGAGGCAGACTCTGAAATCTTATGAACATGGAGGCTTGAAATGGAAGAACTAGGGTCTATACGGCCGTGTATTAAAGGTTCAGATCGAGAAATCTGTAGTTGCAGGAAATCCCACTACTACACCCTCATGAGATTCTATTAATTTGATTTGATGATCTAATTTATTTGATATGAAAATGAAGATTAAAGTAATAAAATTGTAAAAGAGACACGAATATTTTTACATGGTTCGATCATTGTGATCTACATCCATGGTTCTTCACTAGTGATTGTATGTAATTACATGATTTTACAATTGAGACTCCATTAAAGAATATTTGGAGCTCTAGATTTTTGGGGAATAAGATCATCAAGAAAATAAGTCTCTCTCTCTCTTTACAAAATTCTAACTTCAAATGTCTCTTCAAAATCTATTCTCCAAAAGAACTCTCTCTGTCTCTTATGCCTAAATGACTATTTATATGATTTTACATAAAAGATGACAGTTGTGTTGTCCCGCAATTTTGGATCTAAAATATGTCATGCGAGTCTTTGCGGCCTTGCTCGCAAGATGTATTTTCTCTCCACAATTTCGCAAGCTATCATTTGTTGCGTCATTAATTATTTGCAAGCATAATAATGCTGCGATATTCTGTCCCTACATCTTGCCTCTTTTTTCTTGAATATTGCTTGAAGGGCGATCTTCAGGAAAAAAACTAGTTGTTGTAGATGTTGGAGTAGTCTTTGATCTTTGTTGATGAAGGAACGAGCGAAGGAATACTGGACTTGAAAAGTACGTACTTGCCTCTATTCTTTTGCGAAGTTCCAGAATGTTGCGAAGTAAAGAATATCAATCCTTGAAGTATAAGAAGTATCCTTGAAGAAGTATAAGAAGTACTCAATCCTCGAAATATATAAGAAGTATCTATCCCTGACTGCGAATAAGATGTATTGCGAAATTATTATTTCACATTATATGCCTCATGTTGTGCTGTAATGCAAATAAGAATTTAAATTAGTATTTAACATTTCTTTTATCAAAATTTCTTATTTTTTATTTATATGCTACTTCAAAATCTTTTTGTTTGTTTTGATTTCCTTTGTACGATTTATTTCATCTCATTTGATAAATATCTTTCATGGAAATGATCCTAATAGGTACCCCCTTACATGACGCACTGAGGTTCTTTGCCTCTTGTGAATGTTTCTTCGCGAGTGTACGCCATAAAGGTTTGCCCGCTACTACTCTCCATGTTGAATATCATATCATTTGAAACAAAGCAAATTTTTCAAGAGAAATATATAAATTGATTTGTGTGAGATTTTTCTCGGTTTCTTTTGTAATTGTGAAATCTTGAAATCTTTGTAATTGTGCGATTGAATCATTTTTTGTAAATCAAATCAAAAATCTTTTATTTTCTGTAAAAGTAAAATGTTCGAGGAAAGTGGTACTTAGATTTCATGTGAGTCGCAAAAACAAGTGTGAGAAGTGAGACTTGAACCCTTGACCTGCTTCTTGGATTTTCTCGTGACATACCAACTGTGCTAAGCATCTCTTGCGAAATAATCAAAGTTCTTGCGAAGTAATCATATTCTAATTCCGCGAGATGAATATCTGCGAAGTAAAAAATTATTTGCTCGCAGGGGGAATCGATCTCATGTCCTCTAGTTCGCATACTTCCTTCTTGTCCATCTGTGCTATTTATTTCTTGCGAAATATCTCTGCGAAGTAATCATAAACTCTTCTCTGCGAAATATCGTAAATATACTTGCGAAAAAATATGTCTGTGCTGTGACTTGATCCCGCGACCATGGAATTCCTTAAATTCGAAGACGACCAACTATGCTTCCTCTTGTTTGCGAAATAATGAAACAATATTGTGAACTTATTCATCATTTTTTTTTTCGCTCTTTGTAAAAAAGAAGAAAATTATGCTCGCAAGCATAATCGAACCTGCGACCTCTCTGTTACTCATTCAGCCTTAAACCATCTTTGCGAATGTATGTTCATGACAGAAATTGCAGCGTCTGCGTCTTATCTCTTCTTTGTCCTTCCTTTGTTTCTTCACAAATTGCCTCTTGCTCTTTCTCTTGAATATGAAAAACTTCCAAGAAACTTTTGATTTCTTCCTCTGATTTGTAGATCTGGCGAGATCCAACTCTAGCAATAGATAATTTCCCTGAATCTCTTTTCATGTCTTTGAATTGTTGATGATGTTTATTCCTTGAAAGTGTAATTTTTTCTATAAAATATCCATTTTTGAACCCAAACTTTATAGATCTAAAATAAAAGTGTGGATAATAACTAATCTTCATGAAAATTTCTTGAACCAACAAGTTACAGGAAGGATAAATCCATTATTCCTCCCTGTTTCTAGCGCCAATTATGTAGTTGCAGGAAATCCCACAACTACACCCTCATGAGATTCTATTAATTTGATTTGATGATCTAATTTATTTGATATGAAAATGAAGATTAAAGTACTAAAATTTTAAAAGAGACACGAAGATTTTTACATGGTTCGATCATTGTGATCTACATCCATGGTTCTTCACTAGTGATTGTATGTAATTACATGATTTTACAATTGAGACTCCATTAAAGAATATTTGGATCTCTAGATTTTTTGGGAATAAGATCATCAAGAAAATAAGTCTCTCTCTCTTTTTACAAAATTCTAACTTCAAATGTCCCTCCAAAATCTATTCTCCAAAAGAACTCTCTCTGTCTCTTATGCCTAAATGGCTATTTATATGATTTTACATAAAAGATGACAATTGTGTTGTCCCGCAATTTCGGATCTAAAATATGTCATGCGAGTCTTCGCGGACTTGATCGCAAGATGTCTTTTCTCTCCACAATTTCGCAAGCTATCATTTGTTGCGTCGTTAATTATTTGCAAGCATAATAATGCTGCGATATTCTGTCCCTACAAAATCAGTGAGGGTTGAGATGGTTTTGTATATGCAATTGAACCAAGAAGAAGATTGATTGAATGGTTGAATTCAATGGGTTGGTGATGTGATGAGCAGAGAAGAAAATCGAATTTTATAGCCTTGATTTGTAGAAGATGGGATCGAATTAACGGAGGTTCTGAGGAATTGGCTGGTGATTTGAGAAACTGAGGAGAAATAGAAGATGTGTTAGCTTTGAATTCGAGTATGGTGGAGATTTTAGTCTGTTGTTGGTGAATCTAGAAAACCAAAATTGGAATTCCATGGTTCTGATGAGTAAGGGTAAAAAGTGATGGAGGTTGCTGGTACAGTGGTTAGGAGAATGTCTTGTTGTTGAGATGTTGGAGATGGATTCAAGCATCAGTGAAGGATTAGGTGATATGGATTGAGGTTTAATGGATGATGGGGTTTGAATCTGGTGATACAGCTTGTATTGTTTGCAGTTGGGGGAGTTTAATTGATCTGAGATGGGTTTTCTCAGTACATTGGAATTCCATGGTTAGATGTATGCTTAGGTTGTAGGAATGATACAACTGTGAAGTGTGACAGGGCATGAAAATGGTGATTTCAGGTGCAGCTGTAATGTGTTGGTGGTTGCTGTAATATGAAGAATGAGGTTGGTTTTGTGTGTTGGTTTGCTAAGATTGGATTGAGGGAAGATGGAGTGAATCTGACTAAGCAAGTAGTGATAGAGATGTGTGTAAATCAGAACTATGGAGAAGCTGATGGTGAAATTGGTGGTGGCTTTGAGCAAGTGGTTTTGGTGATTTCCATGGGACTGAGATGCTACTGAAATGCCTAGATGTATGTTAGGGTTTGCTCATTCAAGATACAAGGATATGATAGAGCATGAATTGAAGAATTTGATGGGTTTGTTGAGTTTCTGATATCTGAGTTGAATGAAGTTGCAAATGATACTGAGATGGTAATTTGCACAACAATTTGGTGGAAGTTCTGGAGTTAAGGTTTATAAAGGAAGTTGTTTGAGTTGCCTACCAAGCTATTGTTGCAGGTGATCATGAGATTCAATTTGCAGTCAGGTGGAGGAAATGAGTATATGGCAGATGTGAAGTGATTGCATGTGGTATATGGCTGTGACTGGGTGTGGTTGAGTCTCTTGAAGTTTAGATGAATGCTTAGGAATGATTACAAGCAGTGGTGAATAAAATTAGCATTAGAGATGTTGGTCTGTAAAGCATATTGCTTTTTGTGCCAGGAGATATTGAAGTCTTGAGTTGTAATAGTATATTTTAGATTAAAGCTGTTGCTGGCAATATGAGTTGGTTCTCGAAATCAGTTGAGATGGTGAACCAGATGGTGCTATATGTGTGCTGGTTGAGATGCAAGTGCAAGTGATAGTAAGAATTATTGCTTGTATGAGTTCTTAAGGTGGTAGTGGTTCTGGTAGACAAGCAATGTAATGAATGTGTGTTGGAGCTGTTTTTTTGGCTTGAGAAGGCAAGAAGGTCAAGTGGATTATAATGAGAATGGCCTGCAAGTGTGTTGTTGTGATGCTGCAAGAATTAGAATGGAATGTATATGCTAGTATGCTAAGGGTTATGAAGCTACAGAAGTTGGGAGCTGCAGCTAACTGGTTGACTGGGAGTAAAGGTTGTGAAGCACCATCTTGGTGCGACACAGGTTCTGGCCTATGCAACACAGCTCTGGCTGTGCAAGACTATGCCTTAGAACCAAGTCAGATGAGGTAGCCTCTGACTCATACTTGATTACCTGACTCAGCTGACTCTCTTACAAACCCGATCTTGACTCTCCATTGACTCAGTTGACTCAATGGTTTGACTCGTTTGACCGGTGCCCGGGTGGACTTTGCCGGTCACCTGAGCTATTTCATGGTCGGATTCCGACCAACTTCCGGCGATGACACCAGTTTTCCGGCGAGCAGTTTTTGGGACAGATTTTTACATGGGTTATTCCTCACATATGGGCTTATTGGATCATTTGGACTTTGGGCTTTGAAGACCTAATTTTGGAAAGATGAAAGGCTATAAAAGGAGAAAGTTTCTATTTTTCTTGGCATCACGTATTTTTCTACTGGGAGTTTTGGAGAGCGGAGAATCTACTAGGGTTTGCTTTCATTTATTTTTCATCTTCTTCATTTTATTATTGATTATGATTATGATGAATTCAAAAGCTATGAGTAGCTCAACTCATATTATTGGTTATGGGATAAAGTGGATTTCACAAATGATATTTGATTCAATGAATTAGTTTTGTCTCAGTAATTTATTATTTATAATTCATGGTTTATGTAGTTGCAGGAATTCCCACACTACACCCTTGTTAAGATTCTATAGAAATCTATTGGAAATCAATTAAACTTCAAAGATTTAAACGACACTTTACTATTCAAATCTCAGAAATGTTTACAGAATTAGAAGAAATCAAGATTACAAATATTCTCTTGAAATTTCTCTCTCCTCAAGACTCTTTCAACTCTCAAAAATACATCATCCTTTTCTGGATCTATCGAGCCCTTTATATAGGGATTTACATAATCGATGACAGCTAAGTTTTCCTCCTATTTCGGATCTATTCTGCGATCTTATCGCAATTACTACAATATTCTTTATCGCAAGAATGATGACCATCGCAGGATCAACGTATTCTTCTTTTACTTCTTTCATCGTCAGTTTCTTTTGAGTATTCTGTGACGCTCGTGAGATGTTGTTAAAGAATTGATAGTGATGCTCGCAGAAGCGTTGTTAATATCGCAGGAATAGTGTTTTAGCGATATTCTGGTCCTACAGTTTATATTGTCATATGATTTGATTGTTTGTTTGGTTGAGTCCGGAATCAATCCAATTTGCATTCATTTCTAAAGCTATATTAGGGTTTTCAATACGAAAAAGTTGTTTATCCCTGATTCTAAGTAGCATATATGTGGGTAGTGCTTGTAGTGATATATCCTACTAGTCACAAGTGAATCATAACTTTTGTTAAAACGGATTAGTGCTTTTACACATTTGTTTGCATTGATTAGTCTATTCCATAAAACTTAATGCTCTTGGGTAGTTAAATCTAATTGTGCTTTTACACTTTAGGTTGCTTTCTAAGTAGAATTCACATATGCATCTTTTAATGTGGTTGTGATGAAATCAAGGAATTAGCGGGATATACTTGCAATCAAGGTATCCTAGGACTTTTAGTAAATGAAAGACTAAAATACCAATTCTAGTCATTGATGAAAATACATGTTTGTGAATGATACTATCCCGTGACCAATATCTTCCTCTTATTGATTACTTTCATATTTTATTGCTAGTTTTATTGCATTGAAAAATCAAAATCCCCCCTATTGGTTACTAAGAAACTGAAATTTGCATAACAACAATTGCCTCTCTGTGGATACGAACTCTTTCTTATCACATACTTCATTTATTTTAGTTAAGTAAGAAAGTGAAATTATTTTTGCTCGGCTGACAACCGATTACTTGGTTTTGACTAGGGAGATTGAAATAACATTGTTTATCAATGAAGTTTTGAGTTTTTATTCCAGTCATATCAAAAGATAGGAGAATCTGTAGATCATACATACTGCCATTCATCTTGACACTGTATTCTTTTGTAAATCTTGTAATTTGTTGTTTAAACTTTTCAATGTTTGGACTTTCCCCTTCATATATAATTTTGTTTCTTGTATTCCATAACTACACCATGGTATTAAAGGCATAATTGTACCAAACTTCCTTGATAGCAGAACCCTTCCTTTTGGTTGTATTTAGTACATCTTTAAAATTGACAGGTCTTGAGCAATGAAATATACCACTTATCCAGTGCCATATAGTTTCACTGAATTCACATGACCAAAGTAAATGATCCATAGTATATTGGTGATTACCACATATATAGCATTTAGATACTATAGAAAACCTTTTTTTCCTAACAGATTCCTCAGTTGCACAAGCACCTCTTAAGATTTTCCATATATTGGCAGATGTATAAGGATGAATACAAGGTTGCCATACCTGATGAGCCAAGGCACCATTATTGTCTCACCACATGAGTAGCATTTGTTACAGTAGATTTTCCAATAGGATCATAGGCCCATATTCTTTTATCTTTACCACCTCCTATGACTGGAATTTCATTAAGATCAAAGTATTTCAGCATATAGTTTGGAATGTGCCACTCACCATTCTGAATTAAGTCCTGCACTTTCATCCCCAAGTGATGTTGAATATAGTCATCATTAACATGTCTTTCAATTAAGGCATAATCTTTTACCCCATTTATCTTTCCAAACAGAGATGTTTTCCCCATCACCAACTAACCATCTGTTACCTTCTTGTACTTCTGACATTACCCATTTTAGGCATGGCCAAATGGAAGACTTCTTGTGGTAATTAATCCACTCTCCTTTCTTATATTTGTATTTAGCTTTCATAAATAAAGCCCATTCTACCTCCTTGGTCTCAATTTTCCATAGCAGCTTCATTAATAGATCCTTAATTCATCACTTCAAGTCTTCTTAAACCTAATCCTCCTTCAGATATAGGTGCATTCACTTTATCCCATTTAACATTGACTAGTTTCTTTACATTGGGATAAACAGACCACAAAAAATTTCTTGAAAAAGCGGGGGTCTAACAACCTAACCCAATATTTCGATTAGCAATCTGTATGGACTAACTCCAATATACTTACAAGAGAATCAACTAAACAGTGAGACTCAATCTTATAAAAATTATATAAAAGAGTTATATATCAATCTCTCAATTCAATCTGCAATCAAACAAATAATAATTTGCGAGCCCGGTTGAATATAAGAGAGACAACTTGACCGGTACCAAAGACCAATGTTCAAGGATCAATCAATTTCAATCAACAACCAAAGGTTGGATTTACTAATTGATTGATTCAACGCATAACCTATGATATTTCAATTATATAACAAAATATAATACGGAAAAGAAATAACACAGACACCAGAAGTTTTGTTAACGAGGAAACCACAAATGCAGAAAAACCCCGGGACCTAGTCCAGATTTGAACACCACACTGTATTAAGCCGCTACAGATACTAGCCTCCTACAAAGCTAACTTCGGCCTGGAATATAGTTGAACCCTAATCAATCCCACATTTATTTATGGTACAGTCGTGCTCCTTATGTCTCTGATCCCAGCAGGATACTACGCACTTGATTCCCTTAGCTGATCTCACCCACAACTAAGAGTTGTTACGACTCAAAGTCGAAGACTTGATAAACAAATTTGTGTCACACAGAAAAGTCTATTGAATAGATAAATCTGTCTCCCACTGATATACATGCGAGTTTTGTTCCGTCTTTTGATAAATCAAGGTAAACAGGAACCAATTGATAACCCGAACTTATATTCCCGAAGAACATCCTAGAATTATCAATCACCTCACAATAATCTTAATAGATTAACGAAACAAGATAATTTGGAATCACAAACGATGCGACGAAGGTGTTTGTGACTACTTTTCTATCTTTCCCATTAGAGATATAAATCTCAAGATAATATTATGATTGCACTCAATCACGATAGAAACAACAAGATCAGATCACGCAACTACAGATAAAATAGTTGGGTCTGGATTCACAATCCCAATGAAGTCTTTAAGTCGTTAACCTACAGGGTTTCATGAAAAACCTAAGGTTAAAGGATAATCGACTCTATCTTATACAACTAGTATCACAGAGGAGGTGTGGGGATTGTTAGAGCATTATTCGGTCAAACTCGCATGTGTTGCTATCTCAAGCATGTTTGTAAATGTTAGTGATCAAAACCAATATCTTGATTTCTAGTCTACTTATAGCTTAGTATCGATCTAGGACAGTTAAGTATAGTTGAGCTCCAGACTCCATGGCGATTATCTTACAAAGACGAAGAACTACTCAAGGAACTAGTTGAACTTCATCCAACTAAAAGGTATGTGGAGACTTGAACTCATCTATCACTCAAAAGTCTACTCTATCTCCTACTCTTGAGACAAAAATCGTATAAGTATGATAGTTTTCATACATACACATTTGTTATTTCGATATGAGTTTACTCGCCTATCTTTTTTTCTAAATATATGTTGGTAAGCTTTCGCTTTAACCATTTTCATCTTTACCCGTGACGAAAGTCATGATGACGTTTGAATCTTGAAAATATCTTTGATGACGATAGTCATGAATAACGATTATTATAACATTATAGAAGAATGTTTCAATGACTGAAATGTAGAGATGAGATTACCACCTATGGATATAAGCATATATAGTATGTTCGCACATTAGTGTATAAATCCATTTACTAGAATCCAAGTGCGTGCATATGTGTGCATGGGGTATTGGTGAAGGAGACAGGTTGGGTACACGTACCCGTACACGTACTGGCGAAACTTTTCCTCTCGGAAAATTATGTTGAGTTTGGAGTTTACGAACTCATAAACCAGTCACATTAGGTACGCGTATCCGTATGCATACTGGCGGAACTTTTCTACCCGGAAAATTATGCTGAGTTCGGAAACTAAAACCAACTCAAAATCCGGTAGCTAAGGTACGCATACCCGTA
The DNA here is from genome assembly GCA_023529315.1 of Papaver bracteatum. Taxonomy (NCBI): domain Eukaryota; kingdom Viridiplantae; phylum Streptophyta; class Magnoliopsida; order Ranunculales; family Papaveraceae; genus Papaver; species Papaver bracteatum. The sequence continues at coordinate 227,734 of JAJJWX010004844.1, forward strand.
CGCGTACTCAAGCTGGTTATTTCTCAAATCGGTAGTTCATGGACTTAAAACAATAAATTATAAGGAATGCAATCATTACAAACCGTGGCAATATAAGTCCGGGTTATCAATTAGTTCATGTTCACCTTGATTTCTATTAAAAGACGGAACAAACTCATAGGTTTATCTGTGGGAGACAGATTTATCTATTATCGTAGACTTTTATGTGTGATACAGATTTGTTTATTAAAGTCTTCGACTTTGGATCATAGCAACTCTTGGTTATGGGTGAGATCAACTAAGGGAATTAAGTGCGTAGTATCATGCTAGGATCAGAGACGTTAGGAGCACAATTGTACCTTGAATCAGTGTGATATTGATTAGGGTTCAAATACAGTCCAGACCGAAGTTAGTTTGTAGTAGGCTAGTATCTGTAGCGGATTAATACAGTTTGGTATTCAATCTGGACTAGGTATTTTTGCATTTGAGGTTTACTCGTTAACAAAACTTCTAGTGTCTGTGTTATTTCTATTTCGCATTATATTTTATTATATAATTGAAATATCACAGGTTGTGCGTTATATCGATCAATTGTGAAATCCAACCTTTGGTTGTTGATTGGGAATTGATTGATCCTTGGATATTGGTCTTTGGTACCATCCAAGTTTATATCTCTTGTATTTGATAAAGACTCACAGATTTCTATTTGTTTGAGTATAGATCAAATCGAGAGATAGAGATATTAACTCCTTGATATAATTTTTATTAAGATTGGGTCTGACTGTCTAGTTGATTCTCTTAAAAGTATATTCGAGTTAGTCCATACAGATTGCTAATAAAAATATCGGGTGAGGTTGTTATACCCCTGCTTTTTCAGGGATTAGGTTTCCCAGTTGCTAGAGTTCTCCTTTATATAGTATCCAAATCAGGGTCTACAGTCTAAGTTACATTGGTAACAAAGCATTCAATATTCACCGTTAGATGAAAACTTGATTAGATTCAAGCTAGTATCTTCCAATAGTTATATCGAACTTAGCTTGTTATACACAAATGAAATGTAACTCATTTAGGTTTGAGTAATTGTACCTAAACGTGTACACTTAGTTGGTTCAACAAAGGTTAACAAATGGTTAGCCATATGAGCACTTTCATATCAACCTTATTCATCTTCACCATAACTAATTAAAATGACTCAAATGAACTAGTTAGAGAATTGTTCAATTACTTATATCTTATAGAAGTATACAAAACACAATCGAAGAAAAATAGGTTTTGATTCACTCGAATCGATTCATGAACATTATAGCCACGGTTTGCAAAGATTGCATTCCTTATTATATGAATGTTTTAGTTCATGAACAAACCGATTTTAGAAAGTAACCTACTTAAGTATGCAAATGGGTATGCATACTTAAGTAACCGGATTGAGTTTGTTTTTCACTTTCAAACTCCAGCAGAAATTCACGGACGTGAACTTTCCTCCGGTATGCGTACGGGTATGCGTACTTACCCGGATTTCCAACAACCTCCAGTACGCGTACGGGTACACATGCTATGGGTTCCCGGTTTTGGACTTTTACACAAATGTGAGAACATACTATGTTTATATTCAAAGATGGTTACATGTTCTAAACTCTCATTTCATTCATTGAAACTTTCTTAGAGGATGTTATATAGTTGTTATTCACAAACTATTTTTTATCAAAGCGATTTTCAAGTTATTGAAATAATCAACATGACTTTCGTCACGAGTAAAGATGAACTTGGCCAAAGTGAAAGCTTACCAACACATATTTCGATAAATAGATAAGCGAGATAAACTCGGCTCAAAATAGCAAATGTGTATAATCGAAGTCTATATAGCAATACGACTTTTGTCTCAAAATAGGAGATAGAATAGATAGACTTTTGAGTGATAGATAAGTTCAAGTCTCCACATACCTTTTGTTGATGAAATTTCACAAGTTCCCTTGAGTAGTTCTTCGTCTTCATTCGATGAACGTCGTGGAGTCTAAGACTCAAATACACTTACTATCCTAATCCGAGACTTTGCAATAAGTAGACTAGAAATCAAGATTTATAGTTTTGGCAACTAAACTTGTAAAACAAGATTGAGATAGCAATGCTTACGAGTTCGACCGAGCAGTGCTCTAACATTTCTGATGATTCTCTCACAAGTTTGAATCACTGATTTGGGCCATTTGTAGACTGACATATTATAGATGGGCATACTACAAAGCACAAACTTAACCAATGTCAATCTGGCAGAAAAAGCTAACAATTTCCCCATCCATCTAGCTAACATTTTTCGCATCATCTCCACCATCCCCCATACTTGATGTGTTTTTACTCTACCTGGATTAAGAATGACCCCTAAGTATTTATCAGGAAAAACAAATAATTCCATTTGTAGGAAATTTGCAATTTCATTTTTTCTTGAGTCTGAAACTCCTCCAACAAAACACTTGCTCTTGGTCTTATTCACCTCCTGTGCTGATGCTTTTTGATATTTACCCAGAAGCTCCATTAAGTTTTGTAGATTTTTCTTATGACCATTACAAAAGATAAATATGTCATCAACAAACATCAAGTGAGTTGGATGACAACCATCTCTATTTACCATGGCTTGAATGTTGCCTATTTGTACTAGTTTTGATATATTTCTACTTAACACTTCCTCAACAAGTACAAAGAGAATGGGTAATAGTGGATCACCCTGCCTAAGACCTCTTCCTACTTCAAAGAATCCATAAGGACCACCATTAACAAGCACTGAAATTATGGTTGATTCAAATATCTTTCTCAACCAATTTATACTCTTTACTGAAAATCCAAATCTTCTTAGTACTTCAAACAAGAAATTCCAGCTTAAGGAATCAAAAGCTTGAGTAATAACAATTTTGGGACCTAAATTTCCCCCTCTCCTCTTGATATCCAACTCATTAACTAGCTCAGATGCTAAAACAATCTTTTCATGTATGTTCCTCTCGTTGATGAATGCAATTTGTTGAACTGAAACCATTCTTGTAGTTGCAGAATAATCTACAACTACACCCTCAATAGAATTAGTAAAAACTCAAGAAGTTCTTGATGGTGAATGTTAACTTTCTTATTAATTTTCTTAGTTGATTACATAGAATTATCAAAATGGAACTAGAATAGTTACAACTTTTTCTATTCTCTCCTAAGATAATTTCATACACTCATTAAAAGAACCTCTCGAATTTTACATTTGAACTCCTATTTATAGTAAAACTTATACAGCTGTATATGAATTGCGAAGTATCGCAATTCATCCACGCAAAATTATTTCATCCTCGCAAAACTTCATATTTCCCCACACTACTTCTATCATCGTATCATTTTATAACTCTTTCCTCCTTTATTTATTACGATACTCGTGAACTATTATCTTGCGATATTATACCTACATCTTGCTTCTCATGTCAATTCTAAGAAGAAGAAATGTCCTCTTCTCGTAAATTTGTGTAGAAGAAGAAACTTTAACCTGGTTAAATCCTTTCGGATTTGGAGTTGTTTGACTAGGGAATGTCCCACTCACATCAAGGTTCGAAAGTTGACTTATTTGAGTCTCACAGGTTCTGATAGCTCGGTGGCTATTTTGTTGGTTACTTCACTCGTCGGGACAAATTCATGAGCTTGCCTAAATGGTTGACATTTTTAACATGGTTTATCACACTACGGTCAATAAAGGTTTTAGATCTCATTTTTGGGTAGTCTAGGGATGACACCTTTTTATCAATTGGGCTCGGTTTGAACTTGAGATTGGTTCCTAGGAAAATTGGGTGGTGAGCTACTCGATGGGCCACCTTGAATGAGAAATTCGGGTTATGTCTAGGGTTATAGGTATTTAGTTAAACTTGGTGAACTTATCACCATATATTCGAGTAGTTTCTAAGATCCAATAACTTTGATCATACATGGATACTCATTAAGTTTGGTTGGACCCTTGGTTTAACCTAGACGCCTAAGGATGTCGAGACCCATTATCAACTCTTTATTGACCTATGGATAGGGTTCTAGTTATTTCGGGCTCCCTTTTCTTTTTCGGCTAACTCAACCAACTCGTCAAAACATTCATCGGGTTTTGATGGGTAAATTTTCCACATTGTTTTTACCGCATTCTAGTTTCACTATCAAGGCCTTCATATAAAATTTGGTCCATGTGGGCTTTATCAAGCCGTGATTGGGCATTGGTATAACAATTCATTAAACCTTTCTATATAACCGTGTAGGTGCGCTTAAAGGTTTTGGATTCGAATAGCGGCGGTCTTATGGTGTGGGTAAATTTCTTGGCACGAAAATTTGCAAGTCCATCCCAAGTAGTGATTGTTTTGGAAGGAATGATATGATACCACTCACTGGCTCTTTCTTCTAGGGAGAAGGGAAACAAACGCAAACATCGTCTTTGGTGACATTTGGATAATGGTATCACAAATCATTTCAAGGAAAGTCACGGATATGGGTATACGGGTTCTCATTCTTTTAGTAGGGTTTTTTTAAAAAAATTTGAAGTCCAAAAGTCCGAAAAGAAATATAAAATTACAAGAATATAGAAATCCTAATACAATAATAAAATAAAAAAACTTAAAGTTTTGCTCTTACTGTCTTTTTACACATTCACCAAAACTTTGGCAAATTTTTCCGCTTCTCAATTCCAAATATCAATTCCACAATAAATATAGAATATTACTGCACAATAAAGAAAAATAACAAGAATAATACCAAGTAAAATCAAAGCTAAAAAGAAAATAAAAATCTAAATCCAAGTCCGCGTCGCAAGTGGTAAAATTATTTCATCCTCGCTAAAAAACTTCATATTTCTAAAATGATTATAACTACACTACTTCTATCATCGAAAATAAATCTTTTCAAACAATTATTTTTCTCAAATAATTCATTTTTTTATAACTCAATTATCAAACATTCCTCCTTTATTTAGAAAATAATCAAAACATTATAGATATTTCCTCCCTAATCCGTGAAATATTTCTTGCCATCATCGTCTTTTAAAGTTAAGCTTCTGGAAGCAACAGCATCTTGAACTATTCTAAGCTCGAATTCACTTCTTTTGGATTATTCATCTTAAAACACGCGCCTCTGCAAGAAAACCATCTACTACGAAGAAGAAATGTCATGAGAATCCCTATTCTCGTAAATTTAGTGTAGTTATTACCACCCATCAAGTTCGCAACACGTCTTTTTACTTTTCCCTTATCTTTTTGACACGTTTCTTCATAACCGTTCTTTTCAACCGTTCACGCTTACTCGTATTAATGAGTTTCTATCTTTATCAAACTCTCTCTATTTATAAATATTATCCTTTGTTTTTGCTTTTTATTCTCTTATCTTATTCATCTTCTTCACCACTTCTGCCTCTGCAATCTCTTTTATCTTTTTTCCTTTCTATTTTCCATCTTATATTCAATGGCACCAAAGAAGAAAACTATTGAACAGATTAATGCGGAACTTGCTGATAGGGACCTCATTCTCTCTGAGATTGAAGGTTATGATAATAAATCTTCTCTCTGTGTGAAACTCTTTACCAACTATGTTTGGGATGCTCAGAAAATTTTAATCTCACGAGGTCAAATCCTCGCAGGTCTTCATATTCCTCTTTATGATGTTAACTTTCCTCTATTCTATGAAATTATTTCCCACCCCAATTTTTCTTGTGCCATTTACCAATTGACTGGTGATTGTATTCGCCTCTTAGTTGAATTCGCAAATCGTGCCGCTTTTGGGAAATCTTTGTATTCAGTTGATATTAGGAAACCTGGATTTGAAAATATGGAAATTGTTGCTGCGAATTATACAGTTGAGGGTTTCTTCAAAAATTACACACTAATTCTGCGAGGAAAGAAGATAATCGTTGGGGTGTTCGTCTTCATCGTAAAGCTAATATCGCAGCAGATGATCTTCTCATGCACGATATTGATTATGTTTCAGGAAATAATAAGACACCTTGTCGTTCTAATGATGAAGATTGGTATAAGTACCCTTTGATATTATCGGGTTCTTATATTTCTGGGATAGTAGAACTTCTGCGAACCTTCAGTAATCGCCATTATCAACCTTGGGTTTTTAGAAATGTATGTACTTCCATCTCCTTATCTTTTTGTTACCCTTTAATTTCAAATGAGGTAAGAAACACTCTTGTATTTTTCTAAACAATATATTGTTGCCTCTGTTTCTTATCCTTATTTGAATTTGCAGTTCCACTTCTTCCCGAGATTGTTGCGAGTGAAAATAAGAGTTCTACTTCTTCTAAAAGGTTTACTGCAAGACAACAAACTCTTCGTTCTGCGAAGATTACCCAAGCTTCTGGTAGTAAAGATGATGCTCTTCGCAAAGGGAAAAGGAAACTTCAAGATGTTGTTTACGAGAGGAGGAAAAAGAAGAAACTCTCAACCAAGTCTCATTCCAATGTAATCTCTTCTAATGAGAATATTGAGGAAGATCTTGGTGATGAAGATGACAAATTTCCTGAGAAGGACTTTAGTTCTAATTCCGATACCCTTTTGACGAAGGAGATGATGATAATGATGTTGATGAAGGTGGAAATGAAGATTGCAGTATCCCAGAAACTTTTGCCTCAGCAATGGTTAGCATCTCTTAGGATTTCCTCCATTCTTCTCGTGGATTGGGAAATTATCCTACAACGAATGCTCGCAAACTTATTGCGAAGGCTTGTAAATTTCCTACTGTAATTGATAATAACTCCCTCAAAGGCATTTCAAGATTCGTCTCTCCTACTTCATTATATGCTTTAGGTAGCATGGTAAGTTTCTTTTCTATTCCTTGTTTATTTCCCTTATTTTGTTGATTTCTAACCCCTTTTTTCTTGTTTAGGTTGGAAGAGTTAGTTGTGCAAATTGTTTCCGATTGGGAAAGACGTCATTCTATTCTGAGAAGAAAACTTTGAATCGTTGTAAGAAGTTAGAGGTTGAAAATTCAAATCTCCGTCAGAAAGTAGAGGATTTAAGTATTGATAACGCAGAATTAATATCCCGTCACGAAGATAATTCACAATCTGCGAGCATCGCGATTGATAATTCTTCTCTTCTTGAGGAGAATAATCAATTAAAGCTTGAAAATTCTTCTCTTCGTAATGATAAGAAGCAATTAGAAGGTAAATTCTTTGTGATGGTAATTATTTTGATTACTTTTCCTTCGTAATTTGCTAACCAATTCCTTAATTTCTCTCCTTGCTGCAGAAAATTATGCGAAGATGAATAACGATCTGGAAACTATCCTTGCTAATCGTAATAAGAAAATTTCTGATTTGAGATCTCAGCTTCTAATTTCCCAGCATAACCATATTTTATATGTCAAGCGTTTTCGAGCTAAGATGACTCGCAAGATTTGCGAAGATAATGAAATTCCTCTCAAGAAGTACCATACGCTCCTTTCTGAAGAAATTCCTGAAGATACTCCATATCTGGAAATCTCTGATAGTGAAGTTGAAGATGATAGTGAAGTTGAAGAAGAAGATCATTTTGATGGGAATAGATCGCTTTGAAAAATAACTTTACTCTTTTTGTATATCTGTTCACGTAACTTCACTCTTTTTTATATGTCTGCTTGTTTCTTTTCAATACAACACTTTCTTCTTGATTGCACTTTTAATCAATCCAACAATTTCTTTTTCAAAGCTTAATTTGAATTAATCTTTCTTTGATTGATTGTTTCCCTTATTCGCATAACTTGATCATGTGGAGAGAAATAATATATCTTAAAGACTTAGCTTAGTATTCCCTTTCCCTTTATTATTGCTCTTCAAATGATCAACTATCGCTGGAAGTATTAGAATATCCTTCTCAATTTATCTTACGAAGTTTCTTCTTATTGTGATTATGAATAAAAAATCCTCCCTTCGAAGTATAAGAAATATAAACCTTTTTCCTTTTGCGGAATGTTGCGAAGTAAATAATAAATCTCCCCTTGAAGTATAGGAAGTATGAAGTATACGAAATATGAAATACCCTTAAGAAGTATAAGAAGTATAAAATATCTTTGAAGAAGTATTAGCAGCATTCAATTTATGAAGAATTGCCCAATATATGAAGAAGTATAAGAATTATTACTCATTGTATGAAGAAGTATAATAAGTACTTAACCTTCGCAAAATTAAATATCCGTTGAAGAAGTATAATAAATATGATATATTCTTGAAGAAGTATAAATAGTATTGAATTTGTGGAGAAATATTCAATATATGGAGAAGTATAAGAAGTATTTAATTCTCGTAAAATTTTACGAGTATGAACTTATCTGTATTTGATTGCTATCAAAATTGCATCTTTTGTTAAGTCTTCGTGAAAATTCTTCAATGATGTTATCTTATTTGATAGGACTTCAACTTATCTGTATTTGATTGCTATCAAAATTGCATCTTTTGTTAAGTCTTCGTGAAAATTCTTCAATGATGTTATCTTCTTTGATAGGACTTCTTGTAAAAATTCTTCAATGGTATTGACGAAGCTGTCTTCTCTTCAAAACTTCATGATGTATATTCTTGTAAAATTTCTTCAATGATATCGACGAAGTTGTCTTCTTTTCAGATCTTCATAATGTATATTCTTGTATAATTTCTTCAATGGTTTTGATGTAATGAATTTCATTAATTTTTGTGGTCTTATCATGCCTTCCTAAGTAAAGGTCTTATTTTGCCACCTCTTTTGTAGTAAATTTTTGTATTTGCGATAATATGACAAGTCTGTACATTCTTGCGAACATACAACCTCGTGACATTATCGTCTTGCGATGAAATCGCAGGACGTTTTTACACTTTCATGTAATAACCCATTGATCTCATCTTAACTTCTTTGTTTCATTCTGCGAGTTCTTTTTGTATGTTTTCCTTCTTTTTTTTTTTTTTTTTTTTAGAATGCTCGCAGAACTTCATTTGTTGCACAAATATGACAAGCCTTTATGTTTTCGCAAACAAGAAGCCTCGTGGCATTTGCGTCTTATAGCACGTATCAGCTCCCTAATGGAGGGTGCTGCCCTTTATCTTCCCCCTGGTTGCCCCTTCAAGGAAGCGTACATCGACCATACAAGGTTAGCTCTTCCCATCCGGTTCGCCAACAACTGAGCTTTTGATCGCAACCTCTTATCCTTTTTGCCTATAGGGCTTATAGTTACGAGGTTGCACCCTATGGGGTATCTTTGGGCCAAGTGCATCATTTTCCAAGACTTGTCAAAAATGGCAGATGTGGTTCAACCTCACCCGACACTCTTGACTCAACCGTGTACCTCGACGCCTTGATCGTTTTCTCGCACTTCTTGGAAAGACAAGTATGCCTTAGTCGCCCAACCTAAATCCTCTTACACCGCATTTTATATTGCGTAATGTCGCTAGATTAGGTGAGAATCCAAGGTGTCTAACCCGGATAGGTACCCCATTATTGGGTTGTACCCCTAAATTTTTACCATGTACTAAGGGCCCTTGGTGGTGTTCCGGTTACCCTTAGCCACGTTTATAGGTACCCCTTAAATGACGTACTTTAGGACTTTTCCTCTTACGAAATATAGCTTCGCGAACTAGGGTGTACGCCACAAAGGTTTGCCTGTATAAAATTTTCTGCGGCTCTCTTTCTTTTTTGGAGGCTGATCACAGATTGCGGTCTTTTATTCGCAAATTAATGAAAGTTTAATCGCAATATAAATTTTGAAATTCGTAACTTTTCCCAATTTCCTACGAGCAAACAATATTCGTAAAATTTATCACGAAATAAAAAATTTTGTTTTGCAACATACCTCATTTCCACGAGCAAACATACTGATTACCTTCTTGTTTTATTATTTTCCTTCTTCTTTCTTCGCAAATCACAACTCCTTATTATCATCGTAAATTTCTTGTATGATTATCATCGTAATTTTATTCTCTTTTGCCTTAATCCTCCGCCATTAAATTTTCACTTCTTTTCATAGCCTTTGCTCTTTTTCTCCAATTTTCCTTCTCAGTAGTTTTTCCTTCGCAAACATCTACTTCTGTATTGTAACATTTCTTTCCCTCATCCCAATCACCCTTGATAATTCCAATACCCTTCATATGAGGAAACTTTATGCACTGATGTAGAGTGGAAGCTACGCCTAGAATTCCATGAAGCCATGGTCTTCCTATCAAAGCATTATATGGTGATTCGACATCAACAACGCAGAACAGAATTTCAGTTCGCATTCCACTTAATGGAATTCGCATGCTCACTTCTCCTTTGGGCTTGTTAGCAGTTCCATTAAAACCATAAATTCTATAAGTAGAAGGTATTAAATCTGCATCTTTTCCCCTCATAGTTTTGTAAGCAGAATAGAAGAGGATATTGACAGAACTTCCCGTATCAATCAAAATCCTATTAAGACCAATTGATTCTTCCTCCATATCATCTTCGTTTTCTTCCATATTCATGTAGATTGCTAATCTTACTACCAATGGATTATCATGTGCTTCACAACCTTCTGGAATTTCAGTGGCTTCAAAAGAAATTTCACGTTTCTGCCAATCTTCAAGTCGTGAAATTTTTGCGATGTTCATTACTTCCTTTCCTTCACCATCCCTCGCATATACCCTGCTTAACACATTATCATGAAAATCCTCTATGGTTTTATATGAATGAACAATGGAATTGCAGAAAACATTCCTTGCTTTTGATCCCACTTCTATATGTAGGATTTCTTCTCCCTTTTCTTTTGTTGTGTTCTCCCTGAGAGTTATGGCTGGAGCCTGTGGTAATTGTTGCGACTGTGTCTGCTTAAGTAAAAATTGATTTAGTTTTCCTTGATCAATCATTCGCAAGATTATCCTCTTGATATTATGGCAATTATTTGTAGAATGTCCATGAAAATGATGATATGAACAAAATTCATGACTTCTTGAACCCATTGGTGGTTCCTTTCCCATGTTCCATGGAGTTGGTATATGCTCTACCAGGATAATTGTTTGCCATATCTTTTCTACACTTGTATTCAAAGGTGGAAACTTTATCTCTTCCCTTACCATTCTTTGACCTCCTTGACCGTTGTTATAATTTTGTCTTTGGTTCCCTTGTCCAAAATAATTTTGCCTTTGTCCCCCATAATTTTCTTGTTGTTGATCTAATCTTGGAATTTGGTTATTTCCTATTCGATTATAGAAATTCCTCTCTCTATCATACTCTTCTTGATCTCTACTACCCATTGCTACCATTTTTGGCTGGCTATCATTGATTTTCTTCTCTTCTGAAATTTGCGAAGAAGTTTGTGAGGATGTTTGAAGTACTGCTACTACATTGATTATTTTGGGAAGTAAATTTGCTCCTCCTCTTGATTGCTAGTGTTTGCTACTGGATATGACTCCATACTGTTTTGCTTTTCCTCTAGTGTAATGTATTCTTCTTGCAATTCTCGTAACTCTGTCATCATTATGGAATTCTTTCTTCTGAAGATTTGAACATATAATTGTTCGGTTGCGAACATTGCATTTATGAAGGACAGAATCAAGTATCTCTCATCCACGCGCCCTGCCATATCACTGCACATAGTCTTCCATCGTCTTACTAAATGCATCAAACTTTCACCCACTCTTTGTTTTAAAACTAAATATCGCAAGATAATAGTTCAAGAGTATTGTAATAAATAAAGGAGGAAAGAGTTATAAAATGATACGATTATAGAAGTAGTGCGAGGAAATATGATGTTTTGCGATAATGAAATAATTTTGCGAGGATGAATTGCGATACTTCGCAATTCATATACAACTGTATAAGTTTTACTATAAATAGGAGTTCAAATGTAAAATTCGGGGGGTTCTTTTAATGAGGGTATGAAATTATCTTAGGAGAGAGAATAGAAAAAGTTGTAACTATTCTAGTTCCATTTTGATAATTCTATGTAATCAACTAAGAGAATTAATAAGAAAGTTATCATTCACCATCAAGAACTTCTTGAGTTTTTACTAATTCTATTGAGGGTGTAGTTGTAGATTATTCTGCAACTACATAATTGGCGCTAGAAATAGGGATTTGAAGAATTCCTGTACCAGAAAAATGACAAGAAGAAGAAACACATCAGAACCATTAACTGAAGTAAGAAGAAGTGTAAGACTCGCAGGAGGAGAAGCAAATACAACAGGAGAACCTAGTAGGAGAAGGAGTAATCGAAGAAATCAAGCTCAACAAATAATAGATCATGATCGAGTGAGTATACACACTTGGAGAACTGATACACCAGAAGAAGAAGATAGAGAACCACAGATCAGAGAAAATGGGAGGTTGATGGGAGGAACAATTCTTGAAAGAGAAAGGGAGATGTTAGAAACATTAAGACAAGGAATCCAAAAAGAACGAATGATCAAAGTCAAGAACGTGCCAATTTAACAAGACAAAATCAAGAATTGAGGATGGAAAATGAGATGCTACAAAGAAGGAAATCTCAAAGTGTTGCAAGATCAAATGTTAGAACAGAAAGAGAAGGAAAAAATTCACCGATATTCAATAATGAAAATAATATGCAAGAACAAGCGCAGAATCAAGGTGAAAGAAATCAAGAGAATCGTTTCATTTTAATACCAAACCACGAACAAAACATGGAGAATTTACGAACAAGGCCAAATCCTAGAGAAAACAATCAGAATCGAGAGGAAGAACAACAACTTATGGAAGAAGGCGAGAGACAACAAGCAGTACATCAAAACAATCACGAGAATGGAGTAAGAAGATATGAAGAGACTCGTAACAAACAAAATGTTGAGTATGAAAGAATTAAGAGAAAAATTGTAAATCAACAAACAGAAGTGGAGAGGAATGAACCAAACTCTCGAATCAGAGTACAAGCAAATCAAGAAGAAATAAATCACAGAAGGAGGAGAAATGAAGAAGAAGAAATTCCTGATATTCGCATGAGAAGAATGAGAAGAATAGAAAGGGAAGAACAAGAATTCCAAGATGCTCTGCGACTGAACAATTATGATAATTTAGAAAGAAGATATTTGCAAAATTATGCAAATGAAAACATTAATGAAGAATATGATAGAATGCGAAGGATCGCAAGGGAGGAAGCGCAAGAACGTAGAAGAAGAGAAGTTGCATTAAAAAGACCAATGGATGAGAATTCTGAGGCAAATGCACGGATCTTTCGAGAATTAGCAGAAATGAGAGGGATGATAAACAATAGAAGAGGAGGAGATAGAAGGCAATTAGATGAAGCAATAGAAGAAGCTGCGAGGACTCCATTTGCTAGAGAAGTACAATTGGGAGGAATTCCACCAAAATGCAATTTTCCCACACTTACCAAGTATCTTTGATGGGACTTCATGTGCTATTCAACACATTAAAGCATACATAAGATGCATGTTACAATGGGAGAATCATGATCTTGTGTTATGCAAGTACTTCGCATCAAGTTTAACAGGGGAAGCTTTAAAGTGGTTGAAGGACTCCTAAGAACACTATTACGTCATTCAGTCATTTGCAAGCAACTTTCCTTGGAGAATATATCACAAATCACTCTTCACGGCTTGGTATTGAAGATGTATTTGGTTTAAAACAAAGAGTGGGTGAAAGTTTTAAGCATTTGGTAAGACGATGGAAGACTATGTGCAGTGATATGGCAGGGCGCGTGGATGAGAGATACTTGATTTATGTCCTTCATAAATGCGATGTTCGCAACTGAACAATTATATGTTCAAATATTCAGAAGAAAGAATTCCATAATGATGACAGAGTTACGAGAATTGCAAGAAGAATACATTACACTAGAGGAAAAGCAAAATAGTATGGAATCATATCCAGTAGCAAACACTAGAAATCAAGATGGAGGAGCAAATTTACTTCCCAAAATAATCAATGTAGTAGCAGGTACTTCGCAAACATCCTCACAAACTTCTTCGCAAATTTCAGAAGAGAAGAAAATCAATGATAGCCAGCCAAAAATGGTAGCAATGGGTAGTAGAGATCAAGAAGAGTATGATAGAGAGAGGAATTTCTATAATCGAATAGGAAATAACCAAATTCCAAGATTAGATCAACAACAAGAAAATTATGGGGGACAAAGGAAAAATTATTTTGGACAAGGGAACCAAAGACAAAATTATAACAACGGTCAAGGATGTCAAAGAATGGTAAGGGAAGAGATAAAGTTGCCACCTTTGAATACAAGTGTAGAAAAGATATGGCAAGCAATTATCCTGGTAGAGCATATACCAACTCCATGGAACATGGGAAAGGAACCACCAATGGGTCCAAGAAGTCATGAATTTTGTTCATATCATCATTTTCATGGACATTCTACAAATAATTGCCATAATATCAAGAGGATAATCTTGTGAATGATTGATCAAGGAAAACTAAATCAATTTTTACTTAAGCAGAATTGATCGCAACAATTACCACAGAGGCTCCATCCATAACTCGCAGGGGAGAACAAACAAAAGAAAAGGGAGAAGAAACCCTACATATAGAAGTGGGATCAAAAGCAAGGAATGTTTTCTGTAATTCCATTGTTCATTCATATAAAACCATAGAGTATTTTCATGATAATGTGTTAAGCAGGGTATATGCGAGGGATGGTGAAGGAAAGGAAGTAATGAACATCGCAAAAATTTCACGACTTGAAGATTGGCAGAAACGTGAAATTTCTTTTGAAGCCACTGAAATTCCAGAAGGTTGTGAAGCACATGATAATCCATTGGTAGTAAGATTAGCAATCTACATGAATATGGAAGAAAACGAAGATGATATGGAGGAAGAATCAATTGGTCTTAATAGGATTTTGATTGATACGGGAAGTTCTGTCAATATCCTCTTTTATTCTGCTTACAAAACTATGGGGGGAAAGATGCAGATTTAATACCTTCTACTTACATAATTTATGGTTTTAATGGAACCGCTAACAAGCCCAAAGGAGAAGTGAGCATGCGAATTCCATTAAGTGGAATGCGAACTGAAATTCTATTCTGCGTTGTTGATGTCGAATCACCATATAATGCTTTGATAGGAAGACCATGGCTTCATGGAATTCTAGGCGTAGCTTCCACTCTACATCAGTGCATAAAGTTTCCTCATATGAAGGGTATTGTAATTATCAAGGGTGATTGGGCTGAGGGAAAAAAATGTTACGATACAGAAGTAGAAGTTTGCGAAGGAAAAACTAATGAGAAGGAAAATTGGAGAAAAAGAGCAAAGGCTGTGAAAAGAAGTGAAAATTTAATGGCGGAGGATTAAGGCAAAAGAGAATAAAATTACGATGATAATCATACAAGAAATTTACGATAATAATAAGGGGTTGTGATTTTCGAAGAAAGAAGAAGGAAAATAATAAAACAAGAAGGTAATCAGTATGTTTGCTCGTGGAAATGAGGTATGTTGCAAAACAAATTTTTTTATTTCGTGATAAATTTTACGAATATTGTTTGCTCACAGGAAATTGGGAAAAGTTACGAATTTCAAAATTTATATTGCGATTAAACTTTCATTAATTTGCGAATAAAAGACCGCAATCTGTGATCAGCCTCCAAAAAAGAAAGAGAGCCGCAGAAAATTTTATACATGCAAACCTTTGTGACGTACACCCTAGTTCGCGAAGCTATATTTCGTAAGAGGAAAAGTCCTAAAGTACGTCATTTAAGGGGGTACCTATAAACGTGGCTAAGGGTAAAGGAACACCACCAAGGGCCCTTAGTACATGGTAAAAATTTAGGGGTACAACCCAATAATGGGGTACCTATCCGGGTTAGACACCTTGGATTCTCACCTAATCTAGCGACATTACGCAATATAAAATGCGGTGTAAGAGGATTTAGGTTGGGCGACTAAGGCATACTTGTCTTTCCCAAGAAGTGCGAAAACGATCAAGGCGCCGAGGTACACGGTTGAGTCAAGAGTGCCGGGTGAGGTTGAACCACATCCGCCATTTTTGACAAGTCTTGGCAAATGATGCACTTGGCCCAAAGATACCCCATAGGGTGCAACCTCGTAACTATAATCCCTATAGGCAAAAAGGATAAGAGGTTGCGATCAAAAGCTGGTTGTTGGAAGAACCGGATGGGAAGAGCTAACCTTGTATGGTCGATGTACGCTTCCTTGAAGGGGCAACCAGGGGGAAGATAAAGGGAAGCACCCTCCATTAGGGAGATGATACGTGCTATAAGACGCAAATGTCACGAGGCTTCTTGTTTGCGAAAACATAAAGGCTTGTCATATTTGTGCAACAAATGAAGTTCTGCGAGCATTCTAAAAAAAAAAAAAAAAAAAAAGAAAGAAGGAAAACATACAAAAAGAACTCGCAGAATGAAACAAAGAAGTTAAGATGAGATCAATGGGTTATTACATGAAAGTGTAAAAACGTCCTGCGATTTCATCACAAGACGATAATGTCACGAGGTTGTATGTTCGCAAGAATGTACAGACTTGTCATATTATCGCAAATACAAAAATTTACTACAAAAGAGGTGGAAAAATAAGACCTTTACTTAGGAAGGCATGATAAGACCACAGAAATTAATGAAATTCATTACATCAAAACCATTGAAGAAATTATACAAGAATATACATTATGAAGATCTGAAAAGAAGACAACTTCGTCGATATCATTGAAGAAATTTTACAAGAATATACATCATGAAGTTTTGAAGAGAAGACAGCTTCGTCAATACCATTGAAGAATTTTTACAAGAAGTCCTATCAAAGAAGATAACATCATTGAAGAATTTTCACGAAGACTTAACAAAAGATGCAATTTTGATAGCAATCAAATACAGATAAGTTCATATTCGTAAAATTTTACGAGAATTAAATACTTCTTATACTTCTCCATATATTGAATATTTCTCCACAAATTCAATACTATTTATACTTCTTCAAGAATATATCATATTTATTATACTTCTTCAACGGATATTTAATTTTGCGAAGGTTAAGTACTTATTATACTTCTTCATACAATGAGTAATAATTCTTATACTTCTTCATATATTGGGCAATTCTTCATAAATTGAATGCTGCTAATACTTCTTCAAAGATATTTTATACTTCTTATACTTCTTAAGGGTATTTCATATTTCGTATACTTCATACTTCCTATACTTCAAGGGGAGATTTATTATTTACTTTGCAACATTCCGCAAAAGGCAAAAGGTTTATATTTCTTATACTTTGAAGGGAGGATTTTTTATTCATAATCACAATAAGAAGAAACTTCGTAAGATACATTGAGAAGGATATTCTAATACTTCCAGCGATAGTTGATCATTTGAAGAGCAATAATAAGGGGAAAGGGAATACTAAGCTAAGTCTTTAAGATATATTATTTCTCTCCACATGATCAAGTTATGCGAATAAGGGAAACAATCAATCAAAGAAAGATTAATTCAAATTAAGCTTTGAAAAAGAAATTGTTGGATTGATTAAAAGTGCAATCAAGAAGAAAGTGTTGTATTGAAAAGAAACAGAACAGACATACAAAAAAGAATGAAGTTATAGAACAGATATACAAAAAAGAGTGAAGTTATTTTTCAGGCAATCTATTCCCATCAAAATGATCTTCTTCTTCAAATTCACTATCATCTTCAACTTCACTATCAGAGATTTCCAGATATGGAGTATCTTCAGGAATTTCTTCAAAAAGGAGCGTATGGTACTTCTTTAGAGGAATTTCATTATCTTCGCAAATCTTGCGAGTCATCTTAGCTCGAAAACGCTTGACATATAAACTATGGTTATCTTTGGGAAATTAGAAGCTGAGATCTCAAATCAGAAATTTTCTTATTACGATTAGCAAGGATAGTTTCCAGATCGTTATTCATCTTCGCATAATTTTCTGCAGCAAGGAGAGAAATTAAGGAAAGGAATTGGTTAGCAAATTATGAAGGAAAAGTAATCAAAATAATTACCATCGCAAAGAATTTACCTTCTAATTGCTTCTTATCATTACGAAGAGAAGAATTTTCAATCTTTAATTGATTATTCTCCTCAAGAAGAGAAGAATTATCAATTACGATGCTCATGAGATTGTGAATTATCTTCGTGACGGGATATTAATTCTGCGTTATCAATACTTAAATCCTCTACTTTCTGACGGAGATTTGAATTTTCAACCTCTAACTTCTTACAACGATTCAAAGTTTTCTTTTCAGCAATAGAATGACGTCTTTCCCAATCAGAAGCAGCTGCACAACTAACTCTTCCAACCTAAACAAGAAAAAATGGGTTAGAAATCAACAAAATAAGGGAAATAAACAAGGAATAGAGAAGAAACTTACCATGCTACCTAAAGCATATAATGAAGCAGGAGAGACGAATCTTGAAATGCCTTTGAGGGAGTTATTATCAATTACAGTAGGAACTTTACAAGCCTTCGCAATAAGTTTGCGAGCTTTCTCAGTAGGAGAATTTCCTAATCCACGAGAAGAATGGAGGAAAGCCTCAGATATCCTAACCATTGCTGAGGCAAAAGTTTCTGGGATACTGAAATCTTCATTTTCACCTTCATCAACATCATTATCATCCTCTCCTTCGTCAGAAAGGGTATTGGAATTAGAACTAAAGTCCTTCTCAGGAAATTTATCATCTTCATCACCAAGATCTTCCTCAATATTCTCATTAGAAGAGATTACATTGGAATGAGTCTTGGATGAGATTTTCTTCTTTTTCCTCCTCTCGTAAACAACATCTTGAAGTTTCCTTTTCCCTTTACGAAGAGCATCGTATTGACTACCAGAAGCTTGGGTAACCTTCGCAGAACAAAGAGTTTGTTGTCTCACAGTAAACCTTTTAGAAGAAGTAGAACTCTTATTTTCACTCGCAGCAATCTCAGGAAGAAGTGGAACTTGCAAATTCAAATAAGGATAAGAAACAGAGGAAACAATATATTGTTTAGAAAAATACAAGAGTGTTTCTTACCTCATTTGAAATTAAAGGGTAACAAAAAGATAAGGAGATGGAAGTACATACATTTCTAAAAACCCAAGGTTGATAATGGCGGTTACGAAGGTTCGCAGGAAGTTCTACTATCCCAGAAATATAAGAACCCGATAATATTAAAGGGTATTTATACCAATCTTCATCATTAGAACGACGAGGTGTCTTATTATTTCCCGAAGCATAATAAATATCGTGCATGAGAAGATCATCTGCTGCGATATTAGCTTTACGATGAAGACGAACACCCCAACGATTATCTTCTTTCCTCGCAGGAATTAGTGTGTAATTTTTGAAGAAACCCTCAACTGTATAATTCGCAGCAACAATTTCCATATTTTCAAATCCAGGTTTCCTAAGATCAACTGGATACAAAGATTTCCCAAAAGCGGCACGATTTGCGAATTCAACTAAGAGGCGAATACAATCACCAGTCAATTGGTAAATGGCACAAGAAAAATTGGGGTGGGAAATAATTTCATAGAATAGAGGAAAGTTAACATCATAAAGAGGAAGAGGAAGACCTGCGAGGATTTGACCTCGTGAGATTAAAATTTTCTGATCATCCCAAACATAGTTGGTAAAGAGATTCACACAGAGAGAAGATTTATTATCATAACCTTCAATCTCAGAGAGAATGAGGTCCCTATCAACAAGTTCCGCATTAATATGTTCAATAGTTTTCTTCTTTGGTGCCATTGAATATAAGATGGAAAATAGAAAGGAAAAAAAGATAAAAGAGATTGTAGAGGCAGAAGTGGTGAAGAAGATGAATAAGATAAGAGAATAAAAAGCAAAAACAAAGGATAATATTTATAAATAGAGAGAGTTTGATGAAGATAGAAACTCATTAATACGAGTAAGCGTGAACGGTTGAAAAGAACGGTTACGAAGAAACGTGTCAAAAAGGTAAGGGAAAAGTAAAAAGACGTGTTGCGAACTTGATGGGTGGTAATAACTACACTAAATTTACGAGAATAGAGATTCTCTTGACATTTCTTCTTCGTAGAATTGACATGAGAAGAGGCAAGATGTAGGTACTGAATATCGCAAGATAATAGTTCAAGAGTATTGTAATAAATAAAGGAGGAAAGAGTTATAAAATGATACGATGATAGAATTACTGCGAGGAAATATGATGTTTTGCGAGGATGAATTGTGATACTTCGCAATTCATATACAGTTGTATAAGTTTTACTATAAATAGGAGTTCAAATGTAAAATTCGGGGGGTTCTTTTAATGAGGGTATGAAATTATCTTAGGAGAGAGAATAGAAAAAGTTGTAACTATTCTAGTTCCATTTTGATAATTCTATGTAATCAACTAAGAGAATTAATAAGAAAGTTATCATTCACCATCAAGAACTTCTTGAGTTTTTACTAATTCTATTGAGGGTGTAGTTGTAGATTATTCTGCAAATACAATTCTATCAATCATAGTACTAATTCTGGTTGTAATAATTCTTGTGATAATTTTAAAATTAAAATTGGCCAGTCCAATGGGCCTGAAATGCTCAGCTTTTTTTTGCACCTTGTACTTTTGGAAGTAAAAAAAAAAGAAGTTAGAATTGAAACCTTTGGGTATGAAATTGTTCCTCCGGAAGTATTGTATAGGCTCCACTAGTTCTACCCCAATTATTTCCCATATAAATTTTTAAAAACTCCCTGAAAATCCATCAGGCCCTGGAGCACTGTTTGCATCCATTTCAAATACTGCATTTTTGATTTCACCCAGAGAAGGAAGAGCATCAAGAAGTATATTATCTTCCTCATTTAATATTTTGGGTATTGTTGCAAATAAATCTTCATCAAATACTACATTTTTTGTTTCAAACTTCTTCTGAAAGTGTTTTACTAAAACATCAGCAATTTGGTTTTGATCTGTTACTAAATTACCTTCATCATTCTCCACTTCGGCAATATTATTTTGTGCCCTCCCGACTCTCATGTTTGCATGAAAAAAGTAGTATTATCCCCAACTTCTTTCACCCATTTGATTCTAGATTTATTTCTCATCATTTCATTGTATTGTTGAGATGTTGTAGATAGGGCAAAACTAGTTGCTAGTTTTTACGGAATTGAGGAGACGACCGTGTAGATGAAGCTCCTTGAACCGATCGAACTATCAAACCTCACACAGATGCACTGCAAGAAGGGAGTGCTTTGATTTTGAGAGATCAATCTGGATTACTCCGGCCTAAACCAAGACAATGGACGTTCCAGAGTAAATTCGGTCACAAGAAAGGATGGGTCGAACTGTAGGAGGGAAGTTGAAAAATATGTGAGATCAATGGTGATCGAAGATTGTAGGTGTGTTGTGTATTCTGAAATAAGATAAGTTCTGAATGATTTAATTTTCTTTGTTAAGAGTAATTGCTCAGATGTTGAGTTGTTAATCTCGTGTTGTCTATTTGACGTGATATTGTCCTCCTTTTCAATCATTATTCAGAGACTTATTTATATTGCTAGAATTGTAAACACCATGATCCCATGAAGTGTGACAGTTGATGGAATCAAAGAGTGGAGAAGTGGAAATCATGTTAAAACCAGTTTCTCAACGTGCGTAGACTTGGTTAATTTTCAATCCATTACTTTGTTAACTCCTCCAACTGATTATACGACTTGCTCACATTCTCATCGTGTGTATGAACACACGTGTCGTAGACCGCCAGACCAAAACCCTAGTTAATATCCCCCCATGAAACACGATTGATGTCTCGTGTGATTGTGGAGTCTGTAAGGTAGACGTGTATTTAGTTAGTCACTTGCTAACTTCATGACTTCATGGGACGATGAGTCCTTGTATTATTGAGTCGAACGTGATTTAAAAATATTCTGAGACCCATGAATTGAACATGTCTATTGAGACAGAGGTATAATTCTCGAATAAATGTTGATAGCTAAAGTGAACAAATATTTTTCATTTGATGAGTCGTTGAATATTGATAGTTAAACCAATATTCCTTGATGTGAGCAAATGCTGATCATTTGATGAATTGTTGAATATTGGTAGTTGAACCAATATTCCTTGGTTTGAGCAAATATTATTCAGCTGAGCAAATGTTGATTGTTTGATGAATTACTGGTAGCGTGACCAAATAAAATATTAAATCAAAATACTGGCAACTGAACCGAGTATAATTAATAAAATATTGGTCAAGAGATCAACGTAAAATTATTAGCGTTTGAATCTGGAATTATGAACCCTTGACTCAAAACCCTAATTTGATCAATTGATGATTTATTGAAAATAAACCACAGAATGAAGGAGGAACTAGATACATGGGATTATGGGTCGACCATGTAGCGCTCATATGCTCACGTGAGCCAATACCAAAGTCTCTTGAAGACTTGTTGATTTGTTGATGAAAAGACTATTAAATGCTGGTTTAATCATTAAAATAATGCTCGTCCGAGCTTTAGGTGATAAAACCTAATTAATTATGAAGAGATGAGGTACCGACCAAGGGGACATGAAACCGGCCCTGGGTGGTCACGGGATCGAATAATGATCGTTCCATGAAGCTCCAAATTGTTTGGAAGAGTTTTGGACCTAATACGTGCAATTGTGCAAATTAGGTCAAATTGTGAAAACTTGTGGGACCGGTCCTTGCGAGCCAAAGAGCCAACCTTAGTCGGTCAAGGTAACATGCTCACATCACCAAAGTGTTTGTATCTCAGTTCTGAGAATTTTGCTATTTTCTGATGTGCGTTTGAGCAACATTTTGAGAAAATATGAAGAAATCATGGATTTTTGCTGAAACCGGGAAAACTTCATGAGATGAAGAAATATAATAATAAAGAATTAAGGAATCATGAAGTGTGGGAATGGCTATGTCCAAGGCATGGCCGGCCGGCCAAAGAGCCCGATCCCACGACATTTTTCCTAATTTTATAATATTTTCATGATTTTAGGGAAATATGATAAAACCAAGGAGTTTTGTTGAAATCAAGGAGTTTCCATGAGATGAGGAAAATAAAAATATTAAGAATAATAAAATAAGGGCGTGTGGGACCGGGTTGGGCATGGTTGGCCGACTAGGGCCCGGTCCCGTGAGTTTTTCCTAATTTTATATTATTTCATGATTTGAAGGAATTTTTATAATTTGAAGGAAACATCATGAAATCAAGGAATTTCATGGGATTAAGGAAATAAAAAAAAAGGTTTGTGGGGCCAATTAGGGCATAATTGGCCGGCTAGGGACCGGTCCCACAAGTTTTCCTAATCTTATAGCATTTTTCATGATTTGAAGGAAATATCATGAGATTAGAAATAATAATAAAATTTTGAGGTATCATGAGGTGTGGGACCGGCCATGACTAGGGCATAGCCGACCGGATAGTAGACACGGTCCCATGACACCTTTCCCAATTTTATATTATTTCCTTGATGCAAAGGAAACACCATGAAACGGAGGATTTTCCTTAAAACGAAGGATATTTGTTCAAATGAAAGGATTTTCATAAGATCAAGGAAAATAATAAAAATATGATAAAATATAGAATTGGGCGTGGGACTGGTCACGGCACAATCGGCCGGATGGTGGGCCCAGTCCCTCAGCGCCTTGGTTAATATTTTATTATTTATTATTTTATTTCCTATTTTGCATAGGTTCATCGTCTCGTCGTATTTTGAAATACTCATTCGTGCATTCAGGTGCTTGTTAATGCATTATTGTCGAGTACATATGCACCAGTTTGGTTGGGGCTTATTCGAAGGTAGCTTAGATGCCCATGTGTTGAATATTTATTACTAACCCATGGAATTCTGCTGGGAAGAACCATAAATTGAAGTAACGAAATATTATGAAAAACATTGAATATCTTCCAGAGATTCAGTTAATGAATCTAATAATTTTAAGAATAATTAATTGATGGCTCTATACTAGTACTATCTTCTAGGAGCATTAATTATTCAGGAATTGAGTGATATGAGCTTGTTGAAGCGTCATATTTCTTTTATATAGTTAGGGAAAATATTGTTACATCCTGAAGACGTTATTGCTCTATACTAGCAGGCAAGTTGTCTAGGAGCCGTCCAATCTTTCGATTTTATATAGAAGTAATTATTGAAATTTCTCAGTATTCATGAGATATGTCGTTGCCTCAGCTGAGAGACTATATATCTACATATACTCTAAGAGATAGTATTCTCATTCAAATATTCTTGTGGCATGAGCTTTCATTCTTTCAATAAGAGACATTGAGCCTCAATACTCATCTGATTGTTGGATCATGAGCATATGCAATTATGCGTTTACAATTTTAGCCCTTATCAAAAATCCACTATCTACAGATGCCAACTCATGTTTCCCTCTTGCAGTTATTATATTAGTAGTTTTTATTTTAATTTTGAGATTTCCAAAAACCTCCCAATTCCATTTTTTAAGAATATTTTTCAGTCTTTTAAGCTTATTGAGAAATTGGAAAGCATGATTTCCATATCATTGTTCCTTCCATGAATCTTGTATCACCTTTAAGAAACCAGGATGAGATGACCAAACAGACTGATACTTAATTGGCGTATTAGATGTTTTAGGGACAAAACTAATACCACCCAATAATGCACCATAATCAAAAGTACCCCTAACTCCAAATTTATAACATCATCCATCATACTTCTCCAACCACTTAATATTGAAAAAAGATTTATCCAGATCACATAATATCCTCTTTTTACCCACTCTATTGTTACACCAAGAAAATTTGATTCCAGACCTTGGAGCTTGGATAAGGTTACAAGATTCTAAACAATCTCTGAAGTCTTGCATTGTTATTCTAAGAGGATTTTTGCCACCCTTATTCTCATCACTAGTGTTAGAGCATAGCTCGGTTAAACCTACCAAGCATTGGTATGTCAAGTTTGGTTATCATATTTTAGTGAACCAAAACTCATTTAAGAGTCGCTTGATTTAAATGTACTAGAGTCAACTTCGTATAAGTTAGATTGAAAGTATTAGGGTGAGACATTACAAGTATTGCAAAGACTTGAAGAAGTGAAGAAGTACGGAGCTACAACCACAACATCATCCCTCCACTCGAGGTTAGTGATATTTGACTTGAACTGTTTCATTCCCTAACTATTAGAGCATTGCTCGGTTGAACCCACCAAGCGTTGGTATGTCAAGTTTGGTTGTCATTTTTTAGTGAAGAAAAAATCATTTAAGAGTCGCTTGATTTAAATGCACTAGAGTCAACTTCGTATAGGTTAGCTTGAAAGTATTAGGGTGAGACATTACAAGTATTGCGAAGACTTGAAGAAGTGAATAAGTGCGGATCTACAATGACAACATCATCCTTCCACTTGAGGTTAATGATATTTGACTTGAACTGTTTCATTCCCTAACGTATCTTTCAAGTCGTGTATATTGAAAACATAAAACTGCGAAACATGAATACTCTAGATAGACATAGTATTAAGGAATACAATATGAAGTTTCTTGCTTAACCATTAAACTTTGTATATAAGATATCAACATAATCGTATGAATGCTATTGTGATTATGTATGGGTATGAGGTGAGGATTTCATCCTAGGAAATAATGTTTTTACATGTGTTTTAAGGAAGTAAGTTCATGATATGTGTTGTGAACCGAAAAGAAAATCGCTAGGAATTATTGGGGTTGTTCTTCATTGTAAATCTTATGAACGACCAATATGTATGACTAGTATAATCGCTCATGACTTGTTTATGTTCTTGGTAAAACTATTCACATGAGGCATGACTTATGTGTTGGTATGACTTTTATTAGTGAAACCGATCTTAAGTAATCACCTGGGGTATGATCGGGTTTGTGGGTGTCTGACCAAATTTGGGAGAGGGGAACCGATCCTAGTAAGAGGTGTAGTACATCACAAGGAGGAACCGATCCTTGTATGAGGTGCGGCAAGGTTTATAGAAGAAAGGGGAACCGATCCTATGAACATGTGCAACACGTTTTTAGGCAAGGGAGAACCGATCCTATGGACATGTGCAGTGCATACAAGTTAGATACCAAATATATGTGGGGAACCGATCCTAGTGCATAGTAAGCCGAATTTTGGTAAGCTAGTGTGACTATCACACTACTCACATAGAGGTAGAACCAAAACTTGTTTTGGTAGAACCGTTACACACATGGTTTTTGATTGAGTGTTACTTAATCAATCACATAGTTCTTGAAAGTTAGATGAAAAAATTCTAAACTTTTTTGGAAGTGTGGTAAATCGGTTTCAAGTGAGTAAGTATGAAAAAGGACTTGCAAGAGAAAGATGTCGACACACTTTGAACACGTGCATTAATGTATATTCTTTTATTGTTCAAAGATATTCCTTAACAGCTAATAAGGAAGTAAATCCCAAGATCGAATTTAAATAAGTTAAGAATCTTTTAATTAAGGTTTTTAATTATATATGGAAAATAAGAATTAGTAATGTGCATTTGCTAGTTAAAGATTTTCCAAGGATATTTCGATCATTATTTTGGACAGTGCATTCACATGAATTATGAAAACCGAATTCTTGAGAATATTTTCGGTTTTGGAAATTCCTTAGTGTCCAAACTTCCATGTCTATAAATACTTTGAGTTTGCATTTCTAGCAAACTAATCCTTCGTGACAGTAAACTTCCTTTGTTGTCTTATTATCGGTGAAGCTCCTATCGGAGAGGAGAGTAATCTAATTAGGTGAAATCTCTTACGGCCGCTCAGTTTAAAGTCTTCTTTGGGATTGGGAAGCTCTAGTGCGTACCGTTGGTGGGAAACTAGATATTGCGGTTTATCTTTAGTTTTCGTATTGATTTGATTGACTAACGGTGGTTGAAATTTGATTGCACCTAGTTTGTTTATGCTTGAGAATCTCCTCTTCTGATATAAGATTCACTCAAACTAGTTCAAGGTTTTGACATGGATCTTTAGAGTGTTGTTAGATCTAAAGACTATCTTGTGATAATCCATTGTTAACAGACTCCATTCTGTGTGTGATTGATCACAAGAGATTCAAGTAGTTGTATGCAGGTGTTTATTGAAGATCTAAGAATATTTGAAGACAAAGAAGAGATAGAAGATTTCAGACTTGGTTTTATAATCTTTGGTGTGCACAATACTTTTTTTGGTAAAAGAGGATCCAATTAATAATCGGTTTATCCTTGTGGTAGATTAGATTGATTAATTGAGAAGATCGACATTAACACAATTATTTGGATTAAGAGTGTTGTTGGCTTAATCTTAACGATTACCTTTTGGTGATTGAACACAAGATAGATCTTGGAACCTGGAAAAGGAGTTTATGTTAAGATAAACAGAAGAGCCTTTGTGCAACTCATATCACTTGGTTGAAGAGAGTTGATACCAAACATGTTTGTTGTTCCTTTACTGTTTGGAATATGAACCAAAGGAATTGGTCCAAGTACGTGACTTGTTTACAGGTTGTAGGCGTAGGAATACAGACGGAACTAGGTGAATTTTAGGTTTAGTTTCCCGGTCTCAACTATACAAAGTTGGTTTATTTTGTATAGCGGCTTAATCCTGAGAGTATTCAATTCTGGACAAGGTCCCGGGGTTTTTCTGCATTTGTGATTTCCTTGTTAACAAAATCTTGATGTGTTATTTACTTTATATTTCCGCATTATAATTATTTTATTATAATTAAAGTAAATTGCACAAACGTTAATTCTCATTTACTTGATAGGTGAATCCTATTGAGTTTGGTTAAGTCTGAACCTTTTTATAAAGTAAACATACTTCATTGTTGTATTGTCTCGATCTTGTATCCATAGACGATCACATGAAGTGTGAACCGATTAGTTGCATTGTCTCGACTCAGTTCATAGACAATCACTTTTGGAGAAAGGACTTATATGAAGGAAAAGTTTTAGCTTGATGTATATTTGGGTACCCTCGCCTTTTCAACTAGTTAACACCACTTTGAAATCACCTATCACTAACCAAGGTGCATTCAATTCACTTATCTGTGCTAACTTTACCCATAAAAATCTTCTGTCAATGGTTAAATAAGCTGCATGTATACCAGTAATCAATACGTCTCCCATTTGCATTGTTATAGCTTGTCTTGTTGATGAAATCACAAAAGGAGTAGATAAAGAAGCATGCCACATTAACCAAATATTACCCTTTACAGTTTCACTAGAATTATGTATTTACTTTTGACACATGACAGGTAATTTCAAATTTTTAATAATACTACTTGAAGCCTTTACTTTTGGCTCTGAAATCCAAAGTAAGGAGGGACTAAAATTAAGAAATAACTTTATAAGTTTGTCCTGGGCTTGAGACCTTCTAAAACCCCTGACATTCCAGTATAAAACTCTCATTGAGATTGAGAGTTTTGAGAAGTATTTGAACTTCCCACACCAGTTTTAACTAAATTACTAGCTTGTTTTCTTGTGGTGACAGTAGGTATACCTTTAGTACTTTTACCCTTAACAGGTTTGCTGATGACTTTAGAGAAAGCTTGATATTGTTTTTCCACGACTTCAATCAGAGCATTAAACTTTCTTGGAGAAGTAATCTTACTACCATTTGCACTTTCATTAGATGAATTAAGTCTTCTAGTTTTAGCTGCTTTACCAGTAACATCTTTCCAACCAAAATTATCTTCATCACAAGAATTTATATTAGATAATACATTTGTTATCAAAACCTCCACTGATTCTTCTACTGCAAAGGATACAATAACCTTATCCGCAGTTTGATTCAATGGTGTAATAGTTGTCCCAACATCAATAAGTTTCCCAACTGATAAAGTTGGAAATTCCTTAGGAGAGTTTAAAATTCCAGAAAAACCGACATCATTTTGTGTAGATGGATCCAATTTAGAATTCACAACTTCCTCTTGAGATTTACTTTGACCAAAACTAGGAATAATAATTTATCATTCTTACCCTTCATGTGTTATTAGAATTTCAGATTATGATGTACTTGCATTCCTAGGAGTATAACATATATCAAAACCACTCACAGATTATTGCTGAACTTTCTTAGGAGTGTATTTCCATTTTTGCTGATGAATAATCTGAGAGTCAACTCTTTGTGTTTTTTCTCTATTAATTGTTCTACATTCAACTACATAATGTCCAATAACTTTGCAATGATTGCATAATTTAGGAAGTTTAGAAGCTCTAACTTCTTGTTCAAACTTACCATATTTCGATTCCACCCAAACCTTATTTGGAATTACTTTAGTTAAATCAATTTCAACTAGAATGCTTGCATAGTAGCCAATTTATTTTTTCAATGTAGTTTCATCCACCCGAATTGGTCTTCCAAGAGCATTTCCCATTGCTATTAGAATAGTTTCCTTCCAATATTCAATACTTAAACCTGGAAAAATAATCCATACAAAAGCAGTAGAATATTTTTGAAGTTCTGGCTTAAAATCCCGTTCTCAATACCTAAGTCTTAGAACTTGAGATTCAATCTCCCAGAAACCCTCGTAGATGTACTTCATATCCTCACTATTATCCAACTTAATAATAAAGAAACCCTTACCAATAGGAATGAATTGACATGTACCCTTGAGTGTCCATTGCTTTCTTAGATTTGACTCAGCAACTGTCAACTTAAGGTTTACAAGATACAAACGACCAATTAGACAAAATCTCCATTCATTTAAACTTGCATCAATAACTTCATCAGGAATAAAAACCGAAGTACTAAAAGAAAGTGGAACTGAAGAATTATCCGATCTGAAATTTTTTAGCCATCTCAAAATCAGATTGAGAGTTTGAACTATCCGACATGTATCCTCAGATTTCAAATACTATGAATCATCATTACAAAAATAAGAATCTCCTGAATAAATTAATGTAAAAACGGAAATCAATTAGCACCTGAGATGATGGATTTGATGAACTAATTCACGAAAAACGAGTAGAAATTTTTCTCCGAGTTGCAGAGCTCAACTCAACCAATTCACTCTTATTTAAGATCTCGGTCTCCTGGTTTGAGTTACTGTCAAACTCAGTCCTCAATCGAGGTTCAAATCCTGTAAAGGTTAAACAAATCATAAATTTGATAAGGTAACGAAAGTGAGCAAGAAAATGAAAATTAATGGTGGAAACAATCAACAGATAAACCAAACGTGGAGTGTTTGAGAACACATATTAAGAATTAATGACAAATGATGCACTATAAAATCTATATTTAACTAATTTTCTTTACTAAATACATGATTGAAATAGTGAATATTTAGTTAGAAAGATATTTATAGGAGTTCAAATCAACCATACATGTAAGATCGATGAACTGAAAATTGATAAAGGGACATCCAAAATTTAAAGAGAAGATAACAATAGATTTAACATTAAAAAAAGAACTCATAAGAAAAGGAAATGTAGAATAACAAAAAGCAGTTGAAGATATTCATTGGGTCCACATAATCACAAGATGAAATGATGGTCTTGATGCTCCTATAGGATATGAATCTTGAGTTTTCGGGTCTTTAAATATTTGTATTTTATATTTTTAGGTTTTAGTGTCTCAAAGTGATAGAATCTAGTTCTATCAAGGCTTAGTTTGGCGCAAAAGCACTGCAAGTTATGAAATTAGGAGTCAATATTTCAGTATTTCAGTTGTTTTAGGACTCTTTGGAAGGTTTTCTCGAAAGAGTTTTTTTATTCCCAGAGAGTTCAATAGATTTAGGAATAAGTTAAAGAGATTTATTAGGGTTTGTTTACTATTTTGGTTTATATAAAGAGGTGTCGGGTCCTATATTATATCATCAGAATTAATAGAATCGTGTTTATTATATTGGTTTCCTTGTCTGCAATATCATATTAGTTCTTATCATTGGTATCAAAGCGGTTTCGCTCCTTGTATGACCAAAAATCGAGAACAAAAAAGAAGAATCTTGGAACAGTTAATAGCACAAGTTACTGCGATCGCTACATCAAGTAATCGTTTGGATGAACTATTGGAGAAGTTGTTGGAGAAAGACTTGGAATCAACCAATGGAGCTCGTAACACACCCAAGGGTGATGAGAAGGTGATTTTTCCGTGATTTGAAGGTACTGATCCCTAAGGATGGTTATATCGAGCTCAATTATACTTTTAATTCTATGAAATACCTCTTGCAAAACAGGTGCCATTAGCGGGTATTAGCCTAGATAGGAAGGATTTGCAATGGTATAAGTGGATAAAGAAAATATCACATAACCCTAACTGGGAAAGGTTCTCTGCAGCTTTTTTGAAAATGTTTGCACGCACAATATATGATGATCCAGCGGCGGAATTATCCAATATTAATCAAACTAATTTTTATGCGATTGGAGATTATCAAGGGGAGTTTGAACGACTTTCGAATCTTGTAGACGACCTTTCATAGAGTTTCCTAGTAAGTTGTTATATTGGTGGATTGAAAGATGAATATAGACTAGAAGTGCAAGCATTAAGTCCATAATATTTAGTCGAGACAATTGGTCTAGCCCGTTTACAAGATGAAAATGTAAATTATGTCAACATGGCTCCAGACCAGTGGTGTGGCCTACTACTACAACCACAACAGCATTAGCAAACAACGATCGTATTCCTCAAATCAAAAGACTAACTACAGAAGAGGCATAGGAAATAAGGAGGAAACAATTATGCTATAATTGCGATGAGAGGTGGTTTCGATGACATCGATGTAAGCAGAAGACTTTGTTCCTTATTGAAAGTGAAGTAGACATCAACGAAAAAAGGGAGATGGCTATATCGTCGTTATGCCTTGAGGACAAGGCAATTTCAAAGGGGGTGGGGTGGGGTGGGGTGGGGGTGGTGGAATGGTAGAATCCTGTTCTATCAAAGCTTAGTTTGGAGTAACAACATCGCAAGTTAGGTAATTAGGAGTCCAATATTCCAGTCTTTCAATTTTAGGACTTTGTGGAAGATTTTCTCGAAAGAGTTATTTATCCCCAGGGAGTTCAAAAGCTTTAGGATTAAGTTAAAGAGTTTTATTATGGTTTGTTTACTGTTTTTTTTTATATAAAGAGGTGTCAAGTAATCTGTCTAACAAGATGATAATTGAAACTCAATCCTGAATTCCCATTCATTCTGACCCCACCAAAATCTGATGTGGACAACTCTGGTGAGAGTATTCACAAATAGAGCTCTCTCATTCACTCTGGCCCTACCCCAATCAATCAAAAGATTATGTTAACACCCAACTTACACCCCCACTTCCCTTTTCGTCCACGACCTAATAAAACCCCCCACTTCTATTCCCCTCCCATTCACAACTACTCCAACTCTATTCTTCATTCACAAATGTCGTAAATCAATTTCATTAGGATTTATCAGAAATGTGTATTTCAAGATTTTCGGTAACATGTAGGTAAGCATATCAAACACCATATCATCGTATAGAGCTTTGAAGGTAATCTAATCATAAAGTTGACCTTCGTTTTCAAGTTTTTTGTGGATATGTATCAAATTGTTTAATTTTATTTTTCTTAACCCATAAAGATTTACCAACATTACTGACATGACCTAAGGGAATAGGTATCAACTTTGGATAAACAAACATGTTAAGGAGATCTATTTGTGTTGAGACAAGGTTATTGGAGAATTTGTGAGGAGGTTAGTTGAATCTGTTTTTTCCCTTGAACTGTTTAAAAGTTTGTTTTTTTTTATCTCTCACAATCTTCTGATTCGCAGAATTAACTAACAAAATGAAACATTAATTATGGGTTTCAGGAAGGCATCACACAAATGACGATTCGGTATTGATCCCCTTTGTAGTCATGTGGTGAATCGATTGCTATGCATCAATTTTTTTGATTGGTTTCGAGTTATATTTTTCAGGACTTAGATGGCTTCATAAACGAACTTGAAACTAGGTAAGGCCAGGAAAAGCAGAGAGTTAAAGAAAGATATATTGGCTGTAAAAAGACATCATAAAATTCTTACTCCTGAAAAAATCGGCGGTTAAGGATATCTTGCTAGAAACACATGTTTACGAGAAATCCATTGGTAAATATTTTACATTGTTTAGATTGTCAGAAAATCATTGTTTAGAATGTCAGAAAGTTATCATTGTTATTTTTCCCGTGAATTGGTTATAAGGTGAGCTTTAGTTCTTTAGTATATATTTTGAATTGGAGTATAAAGAAATTGTGTTTGAATTATTTATTGTTGAATATAAACAAGGGAACTTGAAGCACAATTCAATGAGCATATGAACAAACATGACGACACATAAACTTGGTCTCTAATGTGAAAATCAAACGCAAGAAAGTGGGTACTTACTACTTAGTACACCTAAAGAAGTCTTCATTAGTCTTTTTCTTATATATATAATTATTCTCTGAAATTATTATTTTTCATATGCAAGATAAAAATGACAGATAGTCAGAGTGTAAGACATTATATTAGTAGAGATATTTGATGGGGAACTTTATTTGAGTAATTACAGGTGTGCTCCAAGGAACATGAGACAAGGGGCGCAAATGTGGATGTAGTAAAGGTATACCTAGACGCGGATAGGTCTACTATAAACATATCTGCGATTACAATTCATTAGAAACAACTGTCAAATACTCTCACGAAGAAGAAAAGAAGCCCAAGACTGAAGAAAAGTCTGCAGTTGGATAATAGTTTTCTGAAGCCTAGAATATTTTTTAATGCCGAATTGCACTTCTAAGACAATTCCTCTTAAAATATCCTCGCGAGCAGGTTAATCATTTAGGTAACTTAAAATTCATGTTACTCATTTGTTACCTGATGCATAAAGATGATGTATGGGACCGCAATATTTTTGTCTTCACACCGTGAAATACATTAGTTGAATGCATGTTACTCATTTCTTGTTATGATTATTTATTTTTGTTATTTTTGTTTCAGCCGAAAGGACGATTTGAATCACAAACGAGGATAGGAAATGACAACCGTAAAGCAGTGGTACAATTCCTGATCCATTACTCTTTGCACTTTGGTATGTGTGAAAGTAGTTAATAGTATTAATATACTTCTGTGTATTACTATTTTGTGTATGATATGGTAGTAAACAAACTAGAAGAGGATGTTATGAATTTATCACCAGACAATGATGGAAAATAGGAATGGATAGAACTATACAATCACTGAGATTTCGATATTTGTCATGTTTGATGCCGACTATGGACTGTGTGAAACCTGGTGTTTGATATCTAATTTTTTAAACGTCAATTTTTGGAACTGCTAAAGTAATGGTATGTAATTTGTTTCTTTGGATTTGGAATGTATTTGATCAAATTTTCAGTGTTTGTGAACTCTAGATTAATATACTTTTATTTCCTCAATTAGAGTATCAGTTTACCCATAAATATTTCTACAAAACATCGGACGCATAAATTGGTCGAGTCATGACAATTCAGCATTGACGCGCTAGCTCAAAGCTTCAAACAATGGGTTACTAATTTGTAAACAAACTTGAATTAGACTACAAAGTCCCGTTGCGAAGCACGGGTTACTATCTAGTGTATTCTATTATCAGAATTAATAGAATCGTGTTTATCACTTTGGTTTCCTTGTATGCAATAGCAATCGTATTTTCTGGGAGTGATAAGAACCTAGTTCTTATCACAAATTAACAATGAATTTTCAATCTTCAAAATTCTCGAGTCTGTAGGAATAAATATTGATTGGTGTATTTTGTAGCAAGGGGGAATTAGTCAAGTCTTAGAAAATGAGTATTGGTTCGATTCATATGTTTTGGTTGGGTGAAGATTAATATTCAAATAAGTTCCGGCGAGTCATAATACGGCTAGAAATCTTGTAACTAGAGTAGTTTTCGAGATAAATATATGAGAGGAACCACCCATGGGGATGGTAATATACTTTGGTATGTTTGACTGGGGACGGAGGAGATTTAGAACTATTTTTTTAATCCCATGGAATTATTATAACTTCTTGAATAACAATAGTCATATTTGTTGTTATTGTAGTGGAATTGCAGGGAAGGAGAAAGAGGCAGAATTCTATATTGATAATAGTTATTAAGGTTACATGGATATTGTATACTCTACATACATGAAGAAGGGGAAACCAAAGGACTCCCATCTTGGACCGCACATCCATGGGCATGGACCCTTTAACTCTCCCCCTTGTACGGTTCAACAAAAAAACTTTATACATAGTGCTTCACATATAGTACTTTGAATGTAGTTCTTCTAATGTCGTCCTCTCCTTGATGACTTGCGCCGAAATCAATTGCCTCGTTAAAACTTTGACAAGGAAAAACCCAGTGGGACAAAACCTTGGTACAATTATTCATATGTAGTACTTCACATGTTTTCTCGTACTTTACATGTAGTTCATCACATGTAATACGATCTTCAAAGATCGATGAGTTTAAGTTAATTTCCTCGTTAAAACTTCTTCAGGAAAACCCAAAGGGACAAAACCTGAACTAAAGAAAAAGAGTACAATAATAAGCAAACTCAGAAGATAGTTGAACTCGAATGTGTTGCCTCATTAAAACCTTGACAAGGAAAACCCAGTGGGATAAAAACTTGACGAAGGAAAAAGAGTACAACATGACAGATGCAGGTAAAGGTGATCCATTGCAGATGATCACTTTGCTCTATTGAAATTGACTAGTTGCTTCACAACTCTTAAGGCAGAAAATCCTTGTGGGAAAGACAATAGCCTTAGCTGAAAAATTACATTCTCGGTGTTTGTTGTTGTCTCATTAAAAACCTTGCTGATCAACAAAACCATGTGTGAAAAAGTAACCTTGGTGAAGGAAAAGAGTTTAACACACCATTAGATGCTCCCCCTGATATCAGACAATTTTCATTAGTCTAATGCATTCAAAAGGAGTTTATCACACTTTACTTTGGTGACTTCAATGTTTATAAGACCATGTTGTTGATTCTGAAAGTTACGTTGCTTAAGAGAATATCGCGTTTCATTTCTTTGATTCAGATATTTTCAGTAATATCAACGCGATCTTTATGTCTTCAAAGTTCAATATACTTGATGTTTTTAGTGTTGTCTCGCTAAAAACCTTGTCGAGAGAAAAAACCCTTTGGGAAAAACTATTCTCGATCGAAGGGAAAAAGAGTACAACACAACTTCAATTTCGAAGTAAATATGTCGACATCATATCCTTGGATCCTCCCCCTGATTACTTTCAGAGTTGTTCTAGACAGTTCCTTTAGTCATGTACTTTTCGAAACTGAATATCGGTAATGACTTAGAAAATAGTCTACCATATCTCCCCCTGATTACTTTCGTTGGAGAAGAGATAATTGTTCCTTCATAATCAACAACTTTTGGATTGCACTTTCATTAGCATTCCTTTTAATGTCTTTGTAGGGATAAAACAAATTTATGTCAATGGTTAACTTGAAGTACATGATTAAATTCACTATACTATTCCAATGACGTTGTGTTATCGCGGAGCTATATCTAGCTAACAAGTTCCCTGAGGATGTAAAATTTAATCAAGTACATTATTATACAAAGTACAACAATGTGTCTATTGTACTTAGATATGGGAATTTCATCTCCCAACACATCTTCGTCATATTCCTTTAGACGAAATGGTTACTTACTTACATTTGAACCTCGACTAATCATGGGAGTGCTATCAGGATGCATGTCTTTGTTAAATTGCCTGACAACTTTAGACATATGCAAACTGGTGGAATAATATACCACAAGCTCAATATTCGATCGAGCTTTCCCTAGATTTTTCATCTCAAATTCGGATTTTAAATAGCTTTTAAGGTCTCTTATTACATCAAGAGTACACATCATGTTTGTACCATCAACATAAATAGCTACAATTGCAGATCAGGAACTTTCTTATGAATACGCAAGAAAAAATAACTTACTTGTATATCCTTTCCAAATCAAATAGTCACTTAGATGGGTATACCATATCCGCCTGATTTCTTGAATCTATAAGTGAGCATTCTATCTAACTGTAAACGCACTCTGTGGTTTAGAGTCATTTGATTTGGGAAACAAAAGTCTATCAAGTACTTATATAAATATCTTATATCTCTTGATTCTTTCAGAGATATGTAACAACCACATACATATGATGCATTTCAAGTCCTTTTGAAATTACCAAGCTAACTAAGTAGAAAAATGCTATAATACTCATTACAACAAAGTAAACAATTCCAGGGCTTTGTGAGATACCTCGCGCCACAAGGAGAGTCTTTATACCATTACGACTTCATTATTCTCACTATGCTTTGTGACAAATAATCATGTATGTCCACAGGCTTTACACTTGGTTGGTTAGCACTACCACACCAAATACCTATTTATTTGTCAAAGAATCAAATTCTACCTGGATTGTGTGGGCCAAATATGGTCTTTATTGTTGATATTCAAACAATAAGAAGCATGGTTCGATCTCATCGTGCTCGATTTCCTTTAGCAATTGTATATGAAAATAATAATTATTAATATGCTCACACGATCTTTCCATTGACTCGTGTGTGTTCTCATAATCCACTTGGGATGTCATTGTTCTCTGGAATCGTTAAACTTCGGAGCGTCCTCCAGTATTGATTCATGGACATAGTCAGAGACAATCAAATGAGATGATTTCATTAATGATACAAATTAGGTTGTGCCTTACTCATCTACTTCCTTTCTAGGTGAGCATTGATTGAACCTAGTGGAATCTCCATCTTCCTTTATGGAGCCACGGCCTTAACTACACTTCCACCAAGTGTAGTTGCAACACCTTAGTCTATGGTGTACCCCATACTGAGGATTTCTAACCTTGCAGGAATATTTGCAGCTGGTATGTGTGATCTTGTCACTTAAGCGACATCAATGTACATTCTGAAAATCGATTATTCTTTGTCACTTTACATTTACATTTGTGGAGTACAAGAATCAACATGAGACATAGTGGGAACACACCACGACAATTCCTGTCGTTCCCTTAGAAAATAATTTTTCTTATCACCCTCTAACGACGGGAAGACTGTCTCACTAAAGTGATAAACCGCAAATCTAGCGGTAAGAGATCTCCTGCCAAAGGTTTTAAAATGCATATAATTGTTGAGGTTAAATATCCAACAAAATTACTTAATCATTTTCATAACCCATCATAGTACGATGTGGACTCTTAATGGCACATATATAATTCAACCAAAAATGCGTAAGAACACAAATGTCAGGCTTAAATTCAGTTACCAACTGGAACGCATAAAAGGTTGACTAATATTGGGTTCTACAAAAATTAAGTAAAGATGCGCGTAATATTGCATATCCCCAAAGCAATAAAAGGTAGGTTGGTACGCATAACCTATTACTTAGACACCATTTGTAACCTTTGATGGTAGCCTCTGCGATACCATTGGGTATAAGATTTTCTATATTGATCTTATTAAACATGCAATATTCATCAAGTCCTTTTGATGTAAATTCTCTAGCATTAACAAGGATGGTTAGCCTTTACACTTTGCATTGTGTGGTACGTGCTAGGAGTTTTCAAACGCAAATTTCTTGGGGACTATAACTAGTCCAAAATGTCAAAACATTCACCAGATCCATCAGTCACTTTAATGGTCCGCATTCTATATGAATATTTTTCTAAATTTCACCTTGTTATCTTTGTAATATGGATTGTTTACCATTTGCATCTTAGGATGGTCTCGATCCTGTTTTACTGAAGACTTTGTAAAATGAGTGATATGCTCTCTTACTTAAAAGCATAATGGGAGGGAGGAGGGGGTTGTGCATCTAGTACTTTATAAAACACTTATTGAGAGATATGTCGTCACTTTGCATTCTGTCAATATTTTTCCCATTTTCGTTCACTCAAATAAAATGATATTTGTATGAGTTCTTTCAAAACAATCATCATGTCACAACCAAAGTTTCTTTATGGTTATGCCCAAATCCTGTATGAGTCAGTTTCCAACATTTCATCGTCAGAGTCAATATGATTCAGTAATCTAAATATTATAGTGAATTACATTGCACTAGATTGACTCATTAGTTTCTCTAAAATATATTTCCTTCCAAATATATTAGAGACTATAAAAGATGCAATCAATTACATTCTCATCATTTTGATGTTCCACATGATATCCATTTGCATTAGTTATTGGGAATTTAACAAGGTGTGATTATCTCTTGGTACATCTATAGATTTTGCTACGTCTTTGTTCTATCTTGAAAAAAAAATGAGCAGTACTTGCGCTCGATAAGATAGTCAATTGGCCTGGCAAAGTTCTTGTTGCCATTAAAGTTGATGTGAAAATTGGTTGTTACTATGATACACATACACATTATATTGTATATACCAACACCTATGACCAAGGTGCATTTCCAACTCTTTTATTTATGATGGGATCTAGAATTACATTTTAGCTGATCCCATGTTCAATTGATACCTATACTTTGGTGTCATTACTGCTGGGGAAAAAATAATAATTTTTTTTTCTCCATGATATATGTCCCTTTTCACATGCTTTATACGAGTCGTTATGTCTAACCCTCATTACGTATGGGATTTTCCATTTTCAATTTTGCTACATTTAGCTTAATTTGAGAAATTTCTTTATCTCAATAGGTCAAGGGAATCTCACCACACATGTCAACCAATTACTTTAGGTTGAATATATTACTAAAGATAATTCTCTTATTGTCATACTTCAACATATACCGGTTCGTTAGTATTATGGATGAAGTATATAAATGAAAATTTTATGACTCATATCATCTTTTGTGAGTTCTTCCAAAAAAAAAATTTTTGGAACACATGTGATTTTATTTGAATGTATGTTTTGAAACTATTGACATATTAATAGTCGAGCAAGTGGATACATTCCACGGAACATTCAAAAAAATTGGGAAAATATCAAGTATCCAATAATGATGCTCAAGTACTTCTAAGCCCCAAATGAATACACTGGAATTGAGTTGGTACAAACAATTAAACAAAATATACCATTCAACTATATCCAATATCATATTCAAGAGAACAAATAGCATTAAGACCAAAAATTTTAATAATTGAGATCAATAAAAATAATTTAAATTGACCACTAATATGGTACGGACTTATCTTAAAGCAAAGATAAAAATAATGGAAAATAAAATAAGTGAGTCCAAAAATTAATCACTATTACGTACCTCAAAGATTTGGTTCCCACCATATATATATCCAAAACCAGAACGACGTTAGAACGGGACATGATAGGATAACCAGAACGGGGCAGAATCGGAACTGGACTGGCTCGCCTAGAACTGGACTGGACCCGAGTTGGAACGCCTGAATGGACCCGAGTTGGAATGCCTGTTTTGGTTTACTGTTTTAGTTCTTCTCCTCGGAAAAGAGAACAGGTTTCCACAGATCTAGATGCAAATCCCAGATTATAGACGATTACAGATCAATTGAAGTGGGGTATAGATCAATCGAAGTGCATCAATAGGACCAACATAATCAAAATTAGGGGTGAGCATTTGACCCGTAATCCGCGGATTTAACCGGGACCAACCGTTCATTTGCAGATGGATGTCCGGACCGTTCGTCAATGGATTGGATGCGGATGGAATTTTTGAAATCCAACGGATAACGGTTCGGGCCCGGATGCAACCTTGAAAATCCGTTGGATATCCATATCCGTTAAATTAAGGGCTTTTATGTAGTTCTAGAAAATACTATAGATCATTTATGAATTTTTAAGATGTTTGCTTGGGGTGTTGTATATGGCATTTTTATATTTGTATACATATATAGGATATGTAGGTTTTATAAGGAGTCATTTGTGTTAGGTTTATTTTCTTTACTATAAATTTTAAATAAAACAAATCCATTGGATTATCCGCATCCAATCCTTCCATCCGTGCATCCATTGGATATGGATTGGATGCGGATGCTAAATTTGAAATCCGTAGTGCAATGGATTGGATGCGGATGAGGCGAAAACCGGTGCATATCGGCCCATGCTCACCCCTAATCAAAATAGAAATTAATCAAAGTGCATACACATGCCCAGTATAATCAAAATAATTCCCCTTTACACACGATTTAATCAAAATAATCCCTAATTCTTGATTAAATCAATTCTCACAACAGATTTAATATACCCAATGTATATGTAAAAATCAAAATCAAAAATAGGGGGAAAGAAAGAAATATTATATAGGAAAAAGTAGATGCAACTTAGCTGTGATTTGATTCCAGCGATTTCCACATTATCTTGACGATAATTACATAGCTGCGTTAATCTCAATCACCCATGTAGAAGAAAAATAAATAAATCTACCAATCCAATTTAGCTATGCGGTAAGCATCGGGCATGATAACGTATTGTAGTGGAATTGCAGGGAAGGAGAAAGAGGCAGAATTCTATATTGATAATAGTTATTAGGGTTATATGGATATTGTATACTCTACATACATGAAGAAGGGGAAACCAAAGGACTCCCATATTGGACCACACATCCATGGGCATGGACCCTTTAACAATTCTTATTATTTTAAATCCTAATACTAGGGATATAGTAGTGGTTTGGATAAACCGTCCATGATTGATTATTCATAACGGGAAGAATATCCAATTTTGGAATGATACAAAGAGTGGTGATAACACATTAAAGAGACCTTTCCTCTTATTTTTAAAATTTCAAGAACTAAATCTTCATTGTGCTACATATGATGTCTTCCGAAGAGCCTGAGACTTTAATATCATAAGAAGCTTAAACGAACAAATATGCTTCAACTCCTAAGAAATTTTTCGGTCCCGACAATTTTACAATAGTAAATTGGTATTCTTCTTTAGATGTAGACGGACTTCTGATATTTCCTCGCAAACAAGTCTGGTACCCAAAAATGTCACTAAAAGTATCAATTTTGGTAACGACTCTTTGTTATAATTGGGCTATAAAATTATATTATAGGTAAATTCAAGTGCTTGTTTGATGTCCGGTTCTATTCAAGAAAATAATTACCATTTGTTTATGCGTTGCAAATTAATAAACTATGAAAGTTTGGCACTACTATTGTAGTTGCAGGAATTCCTACACTACACCCTTATTAAGATTCTATAGAAATCTGTTGGAAATCAATTAAACTTTAAAGATTTAAACGACACTTTACTATTCAAATTTTAGAAATGTTTACAGAATTGGAAGAAAACAAGATTACAAACATTCTCTTGAAGTTTCTCTTTCCTCAAGACTCTTTCAACTCTCAAAAATACATCATCCTCTTCTGGATCTATCGAGCCCTTTATATAGGGATTTACATAATGGATGACAACTAAGTTTTCCTCCTATTTCGGATCTATTCTGCGA
Source organism: Papaver bracteatum (assembly GCA_023529315.1). Lineage (NCBI taxonomy): Eukaryota > Viridiplantae > Streptophyta > Magnoliopsida > Ranunculales > Papaveraceae > Papaver > Papaver bracteatum. The sequence goes on from JAJJWX010004844.1 coordinate 269,861, forward strand.
TCTCATCGCAATCGCTACCATATTCTCTATCGCAAGAATGATGACCATCGCAGGATCAATATATTCTTCTTTTATTTCTTCCATCGTCAGTTTCTTTTTGGTATTCTGTGACGCTCGTGCAACGTTGTTAAAGAATTTCCAGTGACGCTCGCAGAAATGTTGTTAATATCGCAGGAATAGCGTTGTAGCGATATTCTGGTCCTACATCTTGCCTCTTCTCATGTATTTTCTGCGAAGAAGAGAAGATCATGAGAACCAATATTCTTTATTACCCTCGGAACTTTTTTCTCTTTTATACTTTCTTCTCGACAAGATTCCGTTAATCTAGCCTTTCTTACACGTGTTGTGAATTCCTTCATTTATTGACACGTCTCTGCTTAATAGGCCCACCCCCTTTTGCCTATAAAAGGTAGAGTTAAGTTTCAAAACTAATTTTCTTCTTTCGTTTCCTCATCTTCTTTATTTATCTACTTCATTTTCCGTCTGCAACTTTTCTTCTTCTTCATATTCTTCTGCTACTGTTCTAATGGAGTCATCAAGGTATGTTTCTTGACTTATGTTATTTATTTAAACCAATTTTTACTTTCATTCTCCAATCTTTCTTATTTGACTCTTCATAACTTCCATGTTATATCTTTTCTTCAGCGGAGATAAACAATCCACGATTCAAAACCCTAATACTCGCAAAGACAAAAGACTAGTAGATAAGAAGAAGAGGAATTCTGCGAATGATAAGGTAGTAAGAAACATATTTTATTTCTTAATAACAATATTGTTGCCTCTGTTTCTTATCTGAGTTATTGTTCGCAGAATGACGAGAACCTTGTTAAGCCTCTTAAAAGATCTCGACACTTTAAGACACTTGGGGAAGATCTCATTATGCCCACATTAACATCTGTGAAGATTACTCCCACACCATCGCAACCAAATCTTTCTACTTTTGTTTGCGAGAATATCGCTACCCATACTTCAACTTCTTATGATCCTTTGATAAATCAAGCTTCTAAAATTGTTGTGACTGAGACTCCTTATAGTCCTTTACGGCCTTCAACTGTTGTTTTTCCACATACCCATCCTGACAACTCAACCACCACAAATGATCGCCAACTTGCTCTCATTACTAATTCATCTTCTACACCTCTTCCTTCATCAAACGAAACTTTTGCTGGTGTTGATGTTGCTTTTAAAATCTTGTCTAACATTTTAGACAATGCTAGAAAGTCTTCCACTGACCCTCTTCAGCATGAAGCTTGCGAGACTTTACTCAAATATTTTGGCTCTGATGATAATGCTTCGCGAGCGTCTTTGGAAAATGAGATTGAAGCTCTGAGGAAAAGCCTTCAAGCTAAAACTACTGAATGTGATACTTTGAATCACATGCTTCGCAACTCTTCTCTAGATTGCGAGAACCTTCGCAGAAAAAACGACGAGCTAAAAGGTACATTTTTCTTGCCTCTGCTCTTTGGTTTTTATGTTTTATTTTTATATTTTCTGTACTCAGGATTCTTTCTTAAATTCTTGATTCATATATTAGTTTCAAATCAGACTCGTTTCATAGAAAGACTCAAATTTGAATCTATCTCTGAAGAAGCTCGCGTTGAAAGAGATTCTTGGATGGATCAACATACTAGACTAGACAATCTTTACACTTATTCAATTGATCACATAAATAATCTTACTAATGAGAATAATCAATTATTGCAAAGGCAAAATCTATTAAGTAGCGAGGTTGATCGCCTCTCATACTTGTTTTTTAAGGTTAATTTAGCGATGAAATATTTATCAGATGAAAATAAGACTTTGTCCCAAGAAAAACATAGATTTTCAACCTTGATGGCGATTTCCTCGCAGCAATTAAGTAATCTTCAAAGAAAATGTAACAACCAAGAGCAGTCTCTTTGTTCTCTTAAAAATGAGCTCAAGGAATTAACTGAATCATCTGCTGCCGAGAAGGATAAACTTATCAAGGGTAGATTAACTCTTAGTTTAAGAGCCAGTGAACTTCAAGATCAATACTCTCAATTAAAGGAATCTCATTCTTTATTAGCAAAGGAAAACTCATATCTTCGCAACAAAAAAGAAAGCATGAAATCTCGTATGAAGGGTATGGTTGGCGATAAATTCGATGATGCTATGAATCAATGGGAGAACTGTTTATTTGCATTAATCCAAAACTTAACCTTGCAAAAATAAGGTAGTCAATTGACTGCCCCTCTTGTTGATCTTCTTATAAGATTTTATGTTATATTCCTTGTGAAATTTTTGTCTAACTGATCTTTTATTATTTTGTTGTTCGAAAAATCCGAAAGAAATCTTCATTCCACCATCACTGATCTGACCACTAAATTGGATAAATTTCGCAAAGAAAATAAGTATCTTGTTTCCAATTATCTTGATTCCCGCGACAAAGCAGAAAAAAGACTTGACTATCTTGAATACTTTAAAAACATAGAGATTAGGAATCGTGATAGAAGTTTCCTTCGCAAGGTCCATCTCAGTGCTGAAGTTCTTGTGAACGAGATTCTGCTCTCCAATTTTCTCCCTCCTGTAACTGTTCCTCATATAAAGGTTGATGATGATGAAATTCCTCTTCCCATGGATGAAGATTTAGAGTTTACTAACGATGAAGAAAATACCACTCAAGAAGATGGTGAAGAAGAATAAAAAAAAGTCCTCCCAAAGAAGCAGCTGCGGGTGGCGAAGCAAATGTTGATGAAGGGTAAAAAGAAGGAGAGACTCATGATGAGAAGGATGCTGAAGAAGCTGATAACTCTGGCAGAAATAATAAATATGATGAGCAAGAAGAATAATTCCGGCGAAGCCATCGCTGAAATTTGAATTTTATCTTTGCTTTCTTTTTCTTCTTCTTTCTTGCGAGCGATGTAATTTTTGAGACTCCTCAGAATTTAACTTTCAATTTAGCTTAATTTGAATATTTTTCAAGGAAGATAATGAAATCTTACTTCTCTATTCCCTTACTTGACTCTCATTATCTTTCTTGAAATGGGGAATCATTTTCTGTATCTTCTTTAAGGAAATTGCGTTGTTGCGATATTCGTGAAAGTATGAATGTATCTGCGATACAATAAATACTGTTGCGATGTTGTGAAAAATTCTGCAATGTGAAGGATTTGCCTTTTTATATATAGTTCTGCGATGAATGAATACTTCCTGCAATCTTAAAATAAAATTGTTAATTGGTAAAGATTATTCTTTTGGTCTTATTTTGCCTTCCTAGTTAAAGGTCTTATTCTGCCAAATTTTTTCTGTCTGCGACAAAATCGCAGGATTTCTTAACATTTGCATGTAAAGACCCTTTGATCTTGTCTTATCCATGTTCTTTCAAAATCTTTGCGGAAATATGATAAGTATAAACTCTCTGTCGAGAATTTAGCCTTATGATATTGTCATCTTGCGATGAAATCGCAGGACGTCTTTACACTTTCATGTAAAAACCCATTGATCTCATCTTAACTTTTGGCTTGTTGCCTCTGTATAATTTACGTCACGCGACAATATGACAGGCCTAAATGTTCTTGCGATCATAAAGCCCAATGACATTGTCGTATTAAGACACTTATCATCTCCCTAATGGAGGGTGCCGCCCTTATCTTCCCCCTAGTTGCCCCTTCAAGGAGGGCACATCGGCCATACAAGACTAGATCCTCCCATCCATATTTACCAACAACCAGCTGTTTTCGTAGCCTCTTTTCCTTTATGCCTATATGGCTTATAGTTACAAGACTACACCCTAAGTGGGGTTTTCTTCAGGCCAAGTGCATCGTAGCCAAGACTTACCAAGAATGGCAAGGAAGTTTCGTACGCCCTTGTCACCCTTGGCTCAACCGTGTACCTCGGAACCTTGGTCATACTTTGCACTTCTTGGAAGAGATTCTCGGTCATCCAATCAGGGTATAACCATATATAGTTGGAAATCCAAGATCTCTTTCCCAGATAGGTTTTCTTTAACCCCAACATCTGCATGACTCAGGATCCAGTAGCTGTATAACCTTACCCATGAATCATGTCAAACGATACCCCCTCCTATGACTCGCTCGTAGGTCTTACATTTGCCTCTTACGAAATTTTATTCGCGAACTAGGGTGCACGCCATAAAGGTTCGTCCCATTCTTTAATCTCTGCGAAATTTTATTCGCTATTATTGCGATGATGCTCGCTGCTACTATTGCGCTTTGTTATCAGAGGATTTTTCAATTGTAAGAGAGAGAAAATAATTTATTATATGTGTTGTCATATAACATACCAGTATTTCTTACCGCACATAAGATGTCATTGATAATACCTCTTCAGAAATAATCTATTCCACGGTCTATCAAGTCTTTGACCAACATCTCTTCCTTCAGGATCCATTAGTTTGTATGCCCCTGTTCTAATTATCTCTTTAATGATGTATGGTCCATCACATTTTCTCGCCAATTTTCCACCACTTTCTCGCTGATAACTAGGCGTTTCTCGCAGTACTAAATCACCAGGTTGGAATTCACGCTTCTTAACACGCTTGTTATACTCTCGAGCTAATCTGCGTTGATAATTCTCCATATGTTGTAGAGTTTGTTCTCTTTTCTCTTCTAATTCATCCAACTTATGCAGTATCATACCAGCACTTAAATTTCTCTCCCATGCTTCTCTTTTTGTTGTAGGTATAACAAATTCTGTTGGTAATACAGCTTCTACCCCATATGTCAAACAAAATGGTGACATTCCAGTTGCTTCTCGTCTAGTTGTGTTGTAAGCCCATATTGCATTATGTACTTGCTCGCACCATGCTCTGTGGTATCCTTATAACTTCTTTTTCAAGATGTCTGCGATTATTTTATTAGTTGCCTCAGCCTGACCATTTGCTTGTGGGTATAAAGGAGTAGGCTTTCCACATTTTATCTTAAATGCATTGAGTAATAATTTTATATTTTGTCCCTCAAATTTCTTTCCATTATCAGATACTAATTATGCTGGAATCCCAAATCTGCAGATTATATTTTCAAAGATGAATGTAAAAATATCTTTATCGCGAATATGTTGTACTGCCTTTACTTCTCCCCATTTTGTGAAATAACATTGCAACAATCAGATATCTTCTTTGTCCAGAACCAGGTACAAATGGTCCCACAATATCTAACCCCCATTTCCCAAAGGGCTATACACTTGTTGAAGATGATAATGGTGCTCCTGGTGCATGTATCTTTTTTCCGTATCGCTGGAAATCTTCGCAACGCCTTGCGAGTTGCTTTGCATCTTCATGCATATATGGCCAGTAATAACCCTGCATTTTTGTTCTATATGCTAAAGATCTTCCTCCATTGTGATTACCAGTGTCACCACTATGTAACATCTTTAATACTTTTTGTCCTTCGTCTCTCGTCAAACATCTTAGCGATGGTCCATTAAAAGATCTGCGATGTAACACTCCATTTCTTAGCTCATAATTGGTTGCCCTACTTTTCAACTTATGTGCTTCTAATCGATTTCTTGGTATTTCTCCTCCCACCAAGTATGCATGAAGATCTGCTCGCCAATCTGTGATATTGCTCGTGGGTTCTCCCTCATCAGCTTCTATCATCATTACATCTGTTTCTTCTTCTTTTTTGTTTATCGATGGAAATGAAAGTGTTTTAATTTTTATGCACCTCGCTAATGGATTTGTCATCATACTAGATATGAAAGTGAAAGCATCCGCGATCCTATTATCTTTCCGTGAGATGTGTCTCCATTTTATTTTTGGAATTCTCGCAGATAACTCTTCAACGAGTTTTTTGTATTTTCTTAGGGATGGTTCATTTGTTGTGTATTCTCCTTTTATCTGACAAATAACCAATTGTGAATCGCTGGTAATTCTGGCATTTTCCAAATTCATTTCTATCGTGAATTTTAAAGCATGGATCACATCCTCATATTCGGTCTCATTGTTTGTAGATGCAAATTCTAATCTAAATGAAAAAGATGTTTTTTCTCCTTCTGGCGATATGAAAACAACTCAAATTCCATTTCCTTCTCCGTTTGATGATCCATCCACTAATATTTCCCATCTGTTGGGTTCTGTTAATAGCTCTTTTGGATCTCCGCATTCCTCTTCTATATCCATCATCTCTTCCACAGCTTCATCATCCTCCAAAGGAAATTCAGCCAAGAACTCTGCGATGACTTGGGATTTTGGCGAAGATAGAATTTCATATTGGATATCAAAGTGTCCTACTTGTGCGTTCCATCGCTCAACCCTGCCTGATCTTTTTGAATTTTTCATTACTGATTCAATGGGTACCTTTGTTAATACTTTGATTTTATGTGCTTGAAAATAAATTCGAAGCTTGAAAGTCGCATGTACCAATGCTAGAATTAACTTCTCAATATTAGAATAATTTTCTCTCGTGAGAATTGAATGTTTTCTTTGATATAGTAGATTAGTTTTTCTACTCCTTCATCTACTCGCAACAATACTGCACTTAGCGCGTATGTGGTTGTCGCGAGATAGATCAATAATTATTCTCCTGGTTTAGCCTTTTGTAAAATAGATACATTCACTAAATGTTCCTTGATTCCTTGAAAAGCCCTTTCACATTCATCCGTCCACTTGAATTTTGTTCCCTTCTTCAATATGTCGAAAAAATGTTTGCACTTATCTGAAGATCGCGAAATGAATCTCCCTAGCGAGGCTAAGAGTCCATTCAATTTTTGTACATCTTTTATTGTTGTGGGTGTTGGCATATCGCGAATTACTTGTACCTTTCCTGGATCAACTTGTATTCCTTCTTTTGATACAATATACCCCAAAAAATTCCCTGAAGTTACTCCAAAGGTACACTTATCAGGATTCACTTTAATATTGAATTGCCGCATTTGATCGAAAATCTCTTTCAAATCTTGTACATGATTTTCTGGTTTTTTGCTTTTAATCAGCATATCATCTACATACACTTCTAGTGTCTTGTGGATCCATTTTGCAAACACCTTCTCTACTATTCTTTGATATGTTGCTCCAGCATTTCGCAAACCAAATGGAATATTTGTGTAACAATACAACCCTCTTGGAGCAAAAAATGTTGTATGTTCTTGATCTTCTTCAGCGAGAGGAATTTGGTTATATCCTTTATATCCATCCAATGATGATATTCTTGCATTTCCCGCTGCTGATTCAACCATTTGTGGGATATCTGGCAATGGAAAACTATCTTTTCGAAAAGCCTTATTTAAATCAGTAAAATGAATACAAATTCTTATCCCTTTATTCTTCTTCGGGACCACCACCATATTTGCAATCCATTCTGGATACTTTGCTTGCCTTATAATTCCTGCATCAAGCATTTTCTGTAGTTCTGCCTCTATTTGAGAATGGTATGTTGTTGCGATTTTTCTTATTCTTTGCTTGAATGGTCTTACATTTTTGTTGATTTCTAATTTATGACATGCTATTGACGGATCTATCCCTGGCATCTCGTCCATACTCCACGCGAAGATATCTACATACTCTCGCAAAAGATTTATAGTTCTTTTTTCCTCATCTGCCTCCATTCTAGTCCCAATTTTCAGTATTTTAGGCTCTTCTTTACTCCCAATATTTATTTCCTTTGTTGGTTCTTCTGCGACATAATTGGCTTCAGGTTCTCCCATTGGTGTTGGTGTTTTCAGAATTCTCGCGAATTCATCTTCTTCTTGTGGGATTTCACTGGGTATTCCTTTTCCTTCTTTTGCTCTTATCATGTAAACTTTAAATTCTTCTTCCTTTTTTGACTCCCTCGCCAGTTTCCTGCGAGCTTTTCGCAACTTTGGACGGTTTTCACAAATTTTCACTTCAATTTGGTAACATAATTTTGCAAAATCAATATCTCCTCTAATTTCTCCGATTCCACTAGGCATAGGAAATTTAATGCATTGGTGCAATGTTGATGCTACGGCTTTGATTGCATGTATCCACGGTCTTCCCAGTATCATATTGTATGGCGATTCCACATCTACCACACATAATGATATTTGTGTTTCAATTTCTCCTAGTGGAATTCGTACCACTATCTCGCCTTTAGGTTTTGTTATAGACTTTCCAAAGCCATGAACATAATATGTTGAATGAGACATTTCTTCATCCTTATATCCCATTTTCTTGAAGGTATGATAAAATATCATGTCTACAGAACTTCATGTGTCTACCAAAGTTCTATTCATAGCCCATTCTTCTACAGATTTTATTGATTTCTCCTTTCTCATTGGTATAGTGGTTACTGTGACCACCAATGGAGATGTATGACTTAAATCTTCTTCTTGTTTTTCCCAATCTTTCAATGATGATATCTTCTCCACTGTCATAATCTTCCTTCCTTCAAAATCCCGTTTATGTATCTTCCCCTTAATGCTTTCATGAAATCTATCAACCATTGCTTTTGTTACCATATCACATTCCAACTTTCTACAATCCTTTTTGATTCTGATCATCTTTCCTTCAATTATCTTCACCGATTTACTTTCCTTAATATTGAACAATTCTTATCTTCTTTTTCACTTTTTCTTCGATTTTCGTTAATTCATTCCCTGTTTCTAGCGCCAAAATATAGTTGCAGGAATTCCTACACTACACCCTTATTAAGATTCTATAGAAATCTGTTGGAAATCAATTAAACTTCAAAGATTTAAACGACACTTTACTATTCAAATTTTAGAAATGTTTACAGAATTGGAAGAAATCAAGATTACAAACATTCTCTTGAAGTTTCTCTCTCCTCAAGACTCTTTCAGCTCTCAAAAATACATCATCCTCTTCTGGATCTATCGAGCCATTTATATAGGGATTTACATAATGGATGACAGTTAAGTTTTCCTCCTATTTCGGATCTATTCTGCGATCTCATCGCAATCGCTACCATATTCTCTATCGCAAGAATGATGACCATCGCAGGATCAATATATTCTTCTTTTATTTCTTCCATCATCAGTTTCTTTTTGGTATTCTGTGACGCTCGTGAAACATTGTTAAAGAATTTCCAGTGACGCTCGCAGAAATGTTGTTAATATCGTAGGAATAGCGTTGTAGCGATATTCTGGTCCTACAACTTTCTTGACAACTTTAAAATCAAATAGGTATTTGGTGAATCCATGAAATCCAGGAGCAGAGATAGAAACTTGGCTAACGGGGAGCAAAAAAATTATAGGGGGAAAGTAAAAATGGGATTATGCACCCAAAATATTATAAAAAAGGGATTGGGAGCCAGTTGGGCAGGTGTGTGCAACCCCTCACACCCTTTCTTTGAACTGTCTCCGCCTCTGATAAAATTTAATATATAAGAATATGATGGACTATTTGGAATGAGGGTAATGGACACAAAGCTTTCTGATGGGATTTTCTTGAGTGTTTTGGTTTGTAATTGAGATGTTACCGTGAGTGGCAGCCAATCCCTTGTAACATTCTTTTTCCTTAGATCTCTTCTGATTATGCGCTATCTTATTTTTCTTTATTTTGATGGGAAAATAAAATCAAATAATACCATGAAACTGTTACATTATGTTTATCCTTTTTCGGTTTTCTTATCAAGAAATTTGGTGGATAATCATAACAGAAACTACCATCATTTGATCTTTTTTGCTAGAGTGTCATATACACTATTAGCCTCTCTCTTAGCATATCTATAAGACCAATTAGAAAAGTTTGTAAATATAGAAAAACAATCTTGAACTACACTATTTGTGGTCCATTTTATTGAGTTTAAACTACCATTAATAGCATTCACCACATTGACGCAATCTCCTTTGAATTCCAGAAATTGAATGTCTTTTTCCTTAGCCCATCGCATTGCTTCTAGGGAAGCTACAGCTTCAGCTTAGTTTTCATATACTATTTTGCTCTTCCTCCCTTTTTCTTCAATGAATGAACCTGCATCATTATGCAGGATTAGTCCAAATCTCATTGGTTGATCTAAAGAGATGATTGAAGCATCAAAGTTCAGTTTCAGATAAGGATCCGTAAGTGGTTGCCATTTACTAGTCCCATTTCCTGCATCATCCCTTGTACGGGTAAAATTGCTTTCTCACAGTCATAAATAATATCTTTAACAAAGTGAATAAAACCTGTAGGATTATAACATATCAATTTTTCAAGATCCACCATAGAACACAACAAATATATCTAATTCTAATCTGCATGGAATGCTCCCAAAAATTGTTAGCTTTGAATAAAGCAGTCAACCAGTCACAAAGATTGATGTTTGGATTTAATCCTACTAAAGTGTGATCAAGGGAAAACCATAGTCTTTGAGATACATGGCAATCAATTAATAAATGTTGACAAGTCTCATCAAATAACTTACACAAAGGACAGATGGGATCAATATTACTAACTACCTTATGGAGCTTATTCATTGCTGAAATACAATTATGCATAATTCTCCATATAAAATGAATAATTTTAGAAGGAACTTGTATTTTCCATATTTTTTTCCATGGAAAATTTGGGCATCCTAAATTCTGAGCACCATGAGATTCCTGCAATAATATGTTATATGCTGATTTAAATGTAAATCTACCATTTCTTGTACCCAACCATTTAATATGATCCCTACCTACTATATGAATTCTTATCCTTAAAATCTATTCCACAACATCATTAGAAAATAAAGAATTTAACATATATATATTAAGGTCCCAATTTCTAGTATCATTATCTAAAAGTTCAGAAACTTTAGTAATTGAACTAAAAGATCTTTCACTAGGCACTCACTTACCTGGACTTGGAACCCACACATCTTTCCAAATGTTAATATCTTTTCCATTGGCAATTTCCAAATAAGAGTGTTGTTTAATAACCCCCAAACCTTGACAAATCCCTCTTCAAATCCACGATCCATTGTTGCTTACATCATCAGACAAGGAATTGAAATCAGGAAAATACTTATGGGCCATAATTTGAACCCACAAAGCATCATGTACATTAATTAATCTACAAGCAAGTTTAGTAAGAAGGACCTTATTAAATTCAGAAGCTTTCCTAATATTTAGACCACCTAGATGCTTAGGACTAGCAACTATATTTAGGATTTAGAGAACCATTTTCTACCATTGTTATCCCTATTTCAGAAAAACTTTCTTTGAATACTATCAATCCTATCTGTGGGTTTTTTGGGCATAGGAAAAACATCCATTTGGTGTGTAGCTATTGAACCTATGACTAGATATTATTGGTAAAGATACTGTTAAAACGGTTCACTACATTTTTCAAGGTAAGATTCTCCTAAAATAAAACAACCACAATTTTATCTCTATAATTCCTAAAGTGGAAAATAATATCTAAAATACTAGCTAATAGGTTGAAACCTCATCTAGCTAAGATTACCACTCCTTACCAAGATGCTTTTGTGCAAAGAAGACTTATGACAGATAACATTGTGATTGCTCATAAGCTTGTAGACACTATGAAGAAACACAAATCCAAAAAAGGACTTATGGCACTTAAATTAGACATGTCTAAAGCTTTTGATAGGATATAGTGGACTTTTCTCCATGACTGCCTTAAAGCTCTAGGGTTCTGTGAGGATTGGTGTCAGTTAATCAATCAGTACTGTCTCTTCTTATGTTATGCTTAATGGTGTGCCTGGTGACCAATTCCGGCCTACTAGAGGGATGAGACGGGGAGATCCCTTGTCTCCATACCTCTTTATCTTTATAGATGGTAGATTTTCGACAAAGGGTAAAATTGTAAAACTATACTCCAGATTCGGCAACCGGATGAGTATTGAGGCTCATGTCTCTCGTTAAAGAATGAAATCTCATGCCATAAATCTATGACTGAGAAGGCTGTCTCTCAGAGTACATGTAGATGTGTAGTCTCTCAGCTGAGACCACGTCACATCTCATGAATACTGAACAATTTCAGTAATTACTTTGGATCCGGCAATCGGATGAGTATCGAGACTCATGTCTCTAAGCATGAAAGCTCATTCCATAAATATCTGACTGAAAAGGATGTCACTCAGAATACATGTATATGTGTAGTCTCTCAGCTGAGACCACGACACATCTCATTAATACTGAACAATTTCAGTGATTACTCCGGATCCGGCAATCGGATGAGTATCGAGACTCATGTCTCTAAGCATGAAAGCTCATGCCATAAATCTCTGACTGAGAAGGCTGTCTCTCAGAGTACATGTAGATGTGTAGTCTCTCAGCTGAGACCACGGCTTATCTCATGAATACTGAGCAATTTCAGTAATTACTCCGGATCCGGTAATCAGATGAGTATTGAGACTCATGTCTCCATGCATGAAAGATCATGCAACCTCTGATGGAGAAAGTCTCTCAGAGAAGATGTAGATGTGTAGCCTCTCAGCTGAGGCCATGTCACATATCATACTGTATAGAATCGAAAGATTGGGCGTCTCCTAGACAGCATGCCTGCTAGTATAGAGCGACAACGTCTTCAGGATGCAACCAGGTTTTCCATGACTATACAAGAGGAATATGACACTCCAGCAAGTTCATATTTCTCAACCCTCAGATGATTAATGCTCATAGACAGTAAGCCCTTCTAGTATATAGCCAACAATTAATTATCTTAAATCGTCCGAATATCCAGCAATATTCCACGAGCCATCATCTGAATATCCAGCAATATTCTACGAATCATCAATTAATCGCCTGAATATCCAGCAATATTCTACGATTCTTCGTTATATTTCGTCACTTCAATTCGTGGTTCTTTCCAGCAGAATGCCACGGGTTAGTGATAAATATCCAACGAAATAGGCATATGAGCATCGAATAAGCCCTGGAAAAAATGGTGCAAGTGTAATTAGCAAATAACGTACATACCAGCATTTTGAATGCACGACCGAGCATTTCAAAAAATATGAATGAACGAGGAACCTATGTAAAATAGGAAGGAAAAATAATAGTAATAAAATATTAGCAAGAGCGCCAGGGGACTGGGCTCACCAGTCGCCAGTCATGCCATGACCAGTCCCGCGCCAAATTTTGTGTTTTATCATATCTTACTATTTTTCCCTGATCTCACGAAAATTCTCTCGTTCGAGCAAATCTCATATTTTCAAAGAAATTATCTAAATCACATGATTTCATCAAAAGATAATAAAATTAGGGAAAGGTGTCATGGGACCGCTGGCCGGCCGGTCATGCCTTGGTCGTGGCCGGCCCCACACCTCACGTACCCATTATTTTATTATTCCTATCAAATTATGAAAATTCCTTGATTTTATCAATTTTCTCTAAAATCATGAAAATTACCTAATTTCATGTATTTTTATCTAAATCACATGATTTTATCAAAAAATAATAAAATTAAGGAAAGATGTCATGGGACAGCCGGCCGGCCGGTCATGCCTTGGCCGTGGCCAGTCCCACACCTCACGTCCCCATTATTTTATTATTCCTCTCAAATTATGAAAATTCCTTGATTTTATGAATTTTCTCTAAAATCATGAAAATTACCTAATTTCATTATTTTTATCTAAATCACATGATTTTATCCAAAAATAATAAAATTAGGGAAAGGTGTCATGGGACTGCCGGCCGGCCGGTCATGCCTTGGCCGTGGAAGGTCCCACACCTCATGTCCTCATTATTTTATTATTTCTCTTAAATTATGAAAATTCCTTGATTTCATGAATTTTCCCTAAAATTACCTAATTTCATGTATCTCTCTAAAATCATAGAAAATATTAAAAAATTAGGAAAAACTTATGGGACCGGGATCTTGCCGACCGGTCATGCCCTAGCCGGTCCCGCACGCCCATTGTTTTATTATTATTTGGTGTTTTATTTCATGATTTCATGAAAACTCTCTGATTTCAACAAAATACCTTGATTTTAGCAAATCTCTTTGATTTTATGAAAATTCCCTAAAATCATGAAAATTATATAAAAGTGGGAAGAGTGTCTTGGGACCCGCGCCCATGGCCCGGCCGGCCATTCCTTGGAATTTTCCGGTCCCACACTCCCATTCCTTATTTTATTTTATCGAAGTTCCCTAATTTCATTAAAACTCTTCAGTTTCATGGAATTTCCCTCAAATCAGAGAAAATACATAAAATTACATAAAACTGGGAAAACATGTGGGACCGTGCTTGTCAACCGGCCGGCAATGCCCTAGACGTGACTGGTCCCACATCTTGTAATTCCCTGTTTTATTTATTATTCTCATCATTTCATGTATTTTTCCCAGTTTTAGCAAAACCATGGATTTTGCATATTTTCTCCAAATGTTGCTCAAACGTGCACCAGAAAATATCAAAATTCTCAGGACTGAAGCGTGGACACCAAGGTGACACGGGCACATCCCCTTGACCGACCAAGGGTGATCCTGAGGCTTGCAAACAACTGGTCCCGCATGTTTTAACGATTTTAACCTAATTTGCTCAATTGCTCATATTAGGTTCAAACTCTTTCCAAACAGTTGGAAGTTTGCTCAAATGACCATCCACGGGTCCCATGGCCACCAAGAGACGGTCTCATGACCTCTTGGTCAGTCCCTCATGTTTCCATAAAACCAGGTTTTATTATTTTCCGCTCACACGAGCATTATTTCAGTAAATGATTAAACCAGCATTTAATCATTCTTTCACCAACTGGTCTCACGAGACTTTGGTATTTTTGCTCATTCGAGCATTTGGTCGATATATGGTGAAACTGTTATCCCATGTAGTCGGTACCTGTGTTACTCTATATTGATTTGCAATAAATTACCATTTCAGTAAAATTAGGGTTTTGAATCCAGAGCTCTGCAGAAACGCGTTTCTGAGCAGATTCAAACACTTTGATAATTTTATGTTGATTCCATGGTCATCATACTTAGTTATTTTGCTCGACCCAGCAGTCAGTAACTTAAATTAATATTTTATTTGGTCCTGCTACCAACAATTCATTAAACGAGCAATATTTTCTCAAACTAGCAATATTCGCTCAAACCGGCAATATTTATTCAAATTAGCAATATTCGCTCAGACTAGCAATATTTGTTCAGATCAAAGAATATTGGTTCAACTATCAATATTCAATAATTTAGCAACACAGTTTGCTCATCTTAGGTTATAATGATACCTCGTCTCAGCAGACACGTTAAATTCATGAGTTTCAGAATATTTTCTAATCATGTTCAACTCAGCACTACACGGACTCATCGCCCCATAAAGTCAGCAACTGACTCTACAATCACGAGATTTCAATCGTGTCACATGGGAGGATATTAACTAGGGTTTTGGTCTGGAATTCTACGGCACGTGTGTTTACCCACAATGAGAATGTGAGAAAATCGGGAAATCAGTTGGAAGAGTCAGCAAAGTAGTGGGTGGAAAGTTAACCAAGTCTCCGCACAACGAGTAATTGGTTTAACAAGATTTTCCACTTACACACTCTCTGATTCCAGCAACTGTCACACTTCATGGGATCATGGTGTTTTCAACTCCGGCATTATAAAAGGTCTCTGAATCCTGATTCAAAGAACAACATTCGAAGGTTTTTCGAACATTCGAACAACAGTCGCCTAAACGAACAATTTCTCATCAAAGTTCATACGGATAATCTTTCGTCTACACGAACTCACAGAAATCAATCTCAATTAGGCAAAACTCAATCATTCAGAGCATTTTCACGCTGAATTCACAACACACCTACAATCTCAGATCACCATTGATCTCACGCATTTCTCTACTTCCCTCCTACAGATCAACCCATCCTATTTTGTGACCGAATTGACTCTGGAACGGCCATTGTTATTGGTTTAGGCCCGAGTCTTACAGATTGATCTCTCGAACTTAAAGCACTCCCTTCTTGCAGTGCATTTGTGTGAGGTTCAACATTTCGCTAGGTTCAAGGAGTCTCCACACGGTCGACTCTTCAATTTCGTAAAAACCAGCAAATCGTTTTTCCCCATCTACAATCTTATGCATGGGTGTCTTATCCAAAAATATGCTAGATGATGAAGCTAAAAATCAAATCAAAGGAATTAAAGTGACTCCATCTGCTCCTGCCATCACTCATCTCTTTTTTGCAGATGATTGCCTAAAATTCATGAAAGCCAATGCCAGGGAGGTAGGATCCTTGAATTCTATTTTAGATAATTTTAGCAAGGCCTCTGGTCAAGCTATAAATTTTGATAAATCATCTATGGCTTTTAGTAAAAAAATAGATAATTAAGAGAAACAGACTATCACACATATCTTGAACATTAAGAACATGACTTTGCAAGACAAATACTTAGGGGTACCTCTGCTATTGTAATATGATAAGAGTGAATTCTTTTCAGGTTTGTTATCTATTTTTGATGGTAGAGTATCCTGATAGGGATGTTCTCTCACTAACAGTCATAGGTTATGTGATCTCTTATCACGAGTGCTAATTTTACTCTTTTCCTTTCCAAAAAAAAAAGAAAAGGTTTTACCTAAATACCATCCATTTTTTTTCCTAAGTACCACTCACAATAAAAATTAAATATTTTTCTACCTAATTTGAAGTGGGTAATAAGACCCACCTTCTTCCCAAACTATCGATTATAGCTATCACTGCATATCCGGTGCCATGACATAAACATCAAGACCCTAACTGTATTGCGATTTAAGTTTTAGTTTTCAATATTATTCTTAATATTTATCACGATTTTTATTCTGACCTAAAGTTTGACCTTAATCTTTTTAATTTTAAACTTGGTGATTACAAACCTAATCATGAGTAAGTAATGTTAACTTATCCTCTTATCGGCAACCACCCTAATGCAGATCCATTGTTATCATTACCACTAACAACACAAATCGCACCACGTCCTTCCTTGTGCCCACCAAAATTATTATATATTATTGGGTGATGAGGCTGGAAGGCAGAGGTGATTGGAAGTCTCCAACACTAAATGCTAATAATTTGGATCTCAGTTATAAAGTTTCCATGTTATACCACATCAAATTGGAAAGGAGTACTACTGTCTGTTCTTATCATGGATTCGAACTGATTTTGTAGAATTTACACAATAGTCTTCGAAAATTGGTCTTCGTTAAACATTGAAACCCAATCAATCTTAATAGCATAAAATAAAGCCCTTGCTTCATCTATAAAACTAAAATGCAAGTAAGATTAAAATTAAATTAATGAGATTAAGATCTTAATGACCCTCTATTGAAGGTGGTGGTGGTGGCGACGGCCGTCACGGCTATTATAGGTGGTAGTTATATTGGTGTTCGATGATTGTTAGAATAGAGGTGTGTTTTTATCACTCACTTTAGATTAGGTTTACAACTGTTGTGTTTTTAGACCGTGGGTGGTATTCATGAAAATTGTGGGTGGTAAATATTTTGAACTCGCAGCGAGAGTTCAAAATTGAATTTGCGGCACCAAAACCGTAAGATATGCTAGATATGACATCATCAAACTGGAAACTTAACTACAGTTATCTAGTCGGATCTCTAAATATGGGCGTATCTTTTCCAGGATATTTCACATATTTTCCAAGATATTCCATATATTTTATACCATAATTTGGCTCGCAATCCTTATTTTTGGCGCCAAGCCAGCAGTGAAAAATAGAAATGAGAAAAATGCCTACATCAAATGAACGAATTCAAAAATCATATCTCTAGTTGTAGGTAGGGCTGCCAACGGGTACCCGATTACCCGGAACCGGGTCTACCGGGTTCGGTTTCGGGTCCCAATATCGGACCCATTAATGAATATAATACTCGGCGGGTAGACCCGTTTGGAACCGATAATATTCGGGTCCTTATCGGTTCTACCCGACGGATACCCAGCGGGTATCGGGTACCTGGCTCAATTGTGCATAAATCCTTAAAATGCGATTGTATTGTTACAAGTACATACAAGGTGATGTATTATCCTCTCCTGCCTATGAATTTCTCTTGAAAATGTCTTCTTTAAATTTACTATAACATTTTGGAAAATCTTAGACGAAGATTCATTAATGTACTATGACTCAATTTTTTATGTTTGTGTAGCCAGTATGGTATTTGATTATAAGCTGCTTATATCACTACGAATGCGTGATTTGTTTGATAGTAAAGTAAGTAACAAGAAAATATGAAACCATTCACTCACTTTGTCTTTACTAACTTACAAAGTCAATTCATTGTAAAGAAGATCATTAGTTACTATTCTTTTTCAGTCTTATAATGTGAGTTACAGACAGATGATAGAGTATACACCCGCTAGTTTTATACTTATACCAATTTAGTGTACCAATGTCATTCGATTGGATTATACTGTAGTATTTGTTACTAGGTACTACAAACACATTTCGTGACTGGAAGTTGAAATTTTACACTTGATAAACTAACCGATAATTACCCGACGTTTTTACCGGGTCCGGTTCCGGGTCCAGATAATTGAACCGGAACGGGGCTTTGGCAACTAAGTTGGTTTTTTAGGACCCGGAACCGATGAAACTTATTTCCCTGTTGTTTGGGGCGTTACTTAAATTTCAAAGGGGTTAAAACCATCCAGGGTCGGTGAGGTGGTGGACCAAGCTTGGCCTATGTATGTGCTAATGCAGAAGTTAAAAGCTCTAAAGGCGGTGCTAAAGCGGTGGAACAAAGAAGTTTTGGGGACATCCAGCGAATGTTACCAAGGCGATCGAAGACCCGGGAGAACATCCGTGAGAAGTATGGAGAGGCTACCCCGATGAGCCGACTTCATGAGGTTGCTTCAAACAATCTGTTGACGCGCTCAAAATTCAAAAGGAGTTCTCGAGGGACAAATCAACAAATTGGGTGAAGGATGGAGATGCTTAAACGAAGTTTTTCCACAAGTATAAAGATCGAGCGCAACAAACAAAGTTACGCACTAGTCGCTGCATGAGGACATCTCGAGCATGTAATTCTCTATTTTGAACTTGACATGATAGATAATGTGAATCCTTCTTCTGAGTACGTTGAGCAGAATATTCAAAGTAGGGTTTCGCCGAGGACAACCTAATTCGATAACGGAAATCCGATGGGTAATCCTTTTTCAATTCATAATGCTAAAAGTAATATTATCATCATGTCAGCAAGAATCGTGATTGAGAAATTAGTTCACTAAAATTTAGCTTTTATCGGTCCGCACAGCGAGCTTTTATAATGGAACTACGTCTGAGGCTTATAAACTTGCTAGATCACAGGTGCTTTGGAGGTAACATTGCCATGAAATTTGATATTCGAAAGGCTTTCGATACTCTTTAACCGAATTTTCTGAGTAGTTCTTAAAGGGTACTTATGACAAGGTGGTTCCTGGATTAGTTCGATCTTGCATTCAGCTACTTTGTCACCGTGATAAATGGTAGAACTATGGGTTATTTCAGCTGCAAAAGGAGTGCGCCAGAGATCCGCTTTTAATCCTTTTCTGTTTGGTCAAGAGGTTTTGAGCAAGGCCATACCAAATGCTTTTCAGTCGGGGGAGATCAATCACATTTCTTCTCCTAGAGGTACCGGCTCTTCCTTCTCATGTATTTAGGACAAATGCACATTGAGATATATGGTCAAAACTTCGGTCGAATATTAGTGCTTCCAAGTGTAATATATAAGTGCTCATGCTCGACAGAGTCTCCCGGTTGTCGCTTTGTATGGCATTCCATGGGAAACCTACTGCTCCGCACCCGGGTGTTCCTATTTTTCGGGGGAAACCTAGAAACTAGCAGTTACTTTGGATAGAATTAAGTCAAGTTTTCAACTTGAAAGGAAAATCCCTTTCTATGATGGGTCGAGGAGCTGGTGAAACAGCATTTTAGGGCCTCGATAGTTTCAACATTTACAAGTGGCCGAGCGTTGCATCAAGAAGCGAAAGAAGTGGTTCGTAACTTTTTTGGACCGTGATATAAAATAGCTTTATAACACAAATACGCTTGCTTGGGACAAATTGTGCCTCCTACAAATCAAGGAGGTCCTGGGATTAAGTCCTTGATTTGTTTGACGACTAATTCAGACTTTGGTAAATGCTTACAAAAAGCCATTTGGCATGGATTCAAAGAGAATGGATTATAATTAGGGAGAATATGCTTTGGTTGGTGGGTAATGGAAACAAGATTGACTTTGGAAAGAATGGCCTTTGATTATCTGGAGTTTATTCATAAACTTTATAGAGGAGGGCAGATGGAGGAGTCTACTATAAACGGGTTCGGTTTCGGGTAGGCCGGCTAATCATGGTGTACTACATTGTAAAGAAGATCCTTAGTTACTTATTATTCTTTTTCAGTCCTATAATGTGAGTCCGTTGGCACCCCTAGTTGTAGGTATTAATGGTTTCATTTTCTATTATATGCATGTATTTAGTTATCATTTTCATATAAAAACAAAGAATGTATTTCATCTTAATACAGATGTAGAAGAAATATTTGATCTTGATACAAATGTATAAGAAATATCCACTCTTCATACTGATGTTCAAGACGTAACACCAGCATTTGCTTTGGATATTATTGATAACAGTGAAACAGTCTCACATGGAATTTCAGTGCCGTCTTCATTAAATAGTAGTACTATATTAAGTAGCTCAACTGCTCATCCAAATTTTATGTATCAAATTGGAGATTCTACCATGCCATCGACATCTTATTACTGTCCACAATTTCACTCAGAGGTTTGTACTTAATAAAATTATGCCTGCAACTAAAAATATTGTAAATGTGTGGTTAATAATCATATGGTATATTCATTATAAAAGGTCTCTGAATCCTGATTGAAAGAACAACATTCGAACAACAGGCCTAAACGAGCAATTTCTCATCAAAGTTCATACAGACAATCTTTCGTCTACACGAACTCACAAAAATCACTCTCAATCAGGAAAAACTCAATCATTCAGAGAATTTTCACGCTGAATTCACAACACACCTACAATCTCAGATCACCATTGATCTCACGCATTTCTATGCTTCCCTCCTACAGATCAACCCATCCTCTTTTGTGACCGAATTGACTCTGGAACGACCATTGTTCTTGGTTTAGGCCGGAGTCTTACAGATTGATCTTTAGAACTTAAAACAATCCCTTCTTGCAGTGCATTTGTGAGAGGTTCAACATTTCACTCGGTTCAAGGAGTCTCCACACGGTCGACTCTTCAATTCCGTAAAAACCAGCAAATCATTTTTCCCCATCTACAAATTGGCGACCACAGTGGGAGATTAATCTCTCGGTTTCAATCTCACAATTTCACAAGATGGCTGGTCTTATGGCTGGGTTAGTCACAGGTTCCAATACTAACGGTGCTATCACTAGCAACAACGACAACAACAACAGCAACGACAATGAGGACACAATTCCGACCAAAAATATTGATGGTGGTGATATTACTCGTCCTCACACAGAGGGTCATCCCTTGTTCGGCCGACATCCTGAGGTAATCAAACGAAACCAACCACCTACCATTGCTGATCTCATCAAAGCGCAGGAAATCTTTGCACATAATCAAACAGATATGGCTTTAGCCCATAAAAAGCTATTTGATCAGTTAAAAAATCTCACTGACAAGATGTCATAGAAAATTCAAGGAAAGGGAAAAGAGAAGGAGAAATCCTCTGATGACGATCCTGAGGTAATTCCAATTCATACAGTGGATGATGATGAAGCCGGCAAAGCTGTGGGCGATCCATCATTGAAGGAATCATCAAACTTCATTACTCGTGAAGACTTGGAGCGTCTTCTGGAGAACCGTGGAAAGGGCAATACATCACATGTCCATCGTCACCAACCTCTTTATCTTGCCGCTACGTAGAGGATTCCTCTTCCTAAAGGTTATATTTCTCCAACTTTTACTCTGTATGATGGAACTAGCAACACTCAGGAACACGTCTCTCGTTTCTTCGAAGCCTTGGGAGAGCATGAACATAACCATGTTGTTCGGCTCAAGGAATTTTCAAAATACTTGAAAGGAAGAGCATACACCTGGTACAACAACATTGCACCGGGGACTATCAACAATTGGGGAGAAATGATCAACGCCTTCTACAGGAAATACTTCTTCGTGTCAGAGAAAGTCACTCTCTCTGACCTTGGAAGGATGTTTCAGAGGGTCATTGAAAATCCCAAAGACAATGTGAAAAGATTCAGAGTCCAAGCCATGGATTGTCATGACTCAAATATCACGGAACAACAACTGGTCGATTTGTGCATCAACGACATGCTCCAGGTTTATAGAGCTCTATTAGAGAATCTTAGATTCTAGACTTTCTCAGAGCTTCACGAAACTGCGAATAGATCAGAAACCACTGCACCTGATCTATTGGAAAGAGCAAAATCTACAAAGACTGAGGAAGTATGCGATACTCGAGAAAGCAGACGTCTGATCAACAAGCAGTACAACTTGCATCCCTCTACAGACGTTGTTGAAGAAAGGAGCATGTGTAAGACTGAATCCCCGAACAAGCATGCCGCATCTCCTCGAAATACGCAAAAGAAGGACAAACTAGAGACATAGACTCCTGGCCAAAGCACAAAAGATCCTGATGATGCACCTAATTTTCCTCTCCCCATTGGAGAAGTGATCGAACTATTAGATGTCTGGATCAAAGATGGTGCAATCAAATTACCCTACGTCAGGAGAGACCCAACTGAGAAAGACATGGAAAATCTTCGTTATTGCCGATTCCACCGGTTCGTGAATCATCCAACAAGCAGTTGCAAAGTATTGAAACACATATTCATAGAAAAGGTTGAGTCAGGAGAGCTTAACCTTGGATCCGAAGGGGTGCACATAGATCCTCTTCCCGTAAGAACTTTCTCTATTTCCGAAGTACCAGTCAAGGAAGCAGTTCAGTCATTGATAGAGCACGTCTGCGAATAGCTCTACCTGTCGAAAGCACAAAAGGGAGACATGTTCACAGCTTTGAACCACATAGTTTCTAGGAAACGCCTACTGATCCCAGACGTACCTCCTGAAACTTCATCCACAGACCAAGAAGATGTATGACTAGGGACTACTTACCACAGTCAATCTCAGAAGAAACGAATTTAGAAGAACATTGATCGATACTGACACCACCATCAACAACATTTCACTGAAAACCATCGGATCCACATGCATCACTCGGCAAGAAGATACTCATGCTCCATCTCAATCAGAGACCTTGAAGGAGCGCTCGGAAGTACTTATGGCTACATCATTCTCAAAGTGAACATAAGCTCAACCTGGACGGAGACCAAGTTTCACATAATCAGGAAGATCCAACATGTGACATGTACTTCAGACGAGCGTCAATCCATGCTGAAAGATGGGTACTTACAAAGCGCCTTTAGTTACACATCTCTCCAAAAAATAAAGCTCTGATCCAGAAGATTTGACGGACAATCCATCATCAGATTACTTTGAGGAATTTCAAACCTTGACGAGGTTGAAGCATGAACCTGCAAAAGATGTATAGACATTCATCAAGAGGTTCCGCACTCAGGAAAGTCTCATTCCATGTCTATGTCATTTATTTCCTCACATGATATCCTAGCATGGGGACTTAATTATGATAGCAACTCTACAAGACGTTATGAATGGTAGCTTCACCACATTAGTATTTTACCAAGTGGTTGAATCTGACGTTTCTATGAATCAAACACTGAAACATTCATTACTGACATCCAAACATGGCAAATAACACTTTAGGCGTTTCTCCTGCAAGTCCATGTGTTCCACAAAATCATAAATCTCTGATGTCGGCACAAGTGTCGAATCCCACTACTGCAATGAAATGGATGCTGAATCAACAGAAGATACCCCAGGGCCGAGATGATCAAACCCCTAAGACATTCGATGCTTAAGGAATATACGCTTCAATTCTCAAGCATCTAAAGCCATCAAATTGTACTCCTAATCAAAGAGTACAGTTTCATCACAAATATCTCGACGATGACACATTGGTTCAACACCAACACGATCAAAGTGTAACTAAACTACAGTCGATAAATCTTCATTATTCCATGATAAGATTTCTGAAGCATATGCAACATCATTCATACATGGATGGAACTAATTCCTTCAATATACACTGGGCAACCTGAGGTGATTCCGGAAACTTCATCAACGGGATTTCTCTACATCACAAACCCCTGCATGATTGAGGAAATTTCTCTCTTCACCAATCACATCCAGTATAAAAAATGTTGATGCTATCTACCGCAACAATATCGACTCACTTGAAAATCCAGTTCATGTTAAATTTATGCTTCCAGGAGCCTTCAGGTTGAACTCTCATTACACCTTCATCTTACGGACGCTCAACTCATCAACTAGTTCGTAGGCTCACTGGAGGAAGAAGCAAAGATCACATCTATAATCATGGTTCTAGCATTTTTGGTCGTTGGAGCAACTTTAATCATGGTATCAGCATCAACAATAATCTCTTGAGGAAAACCATCCATGATCTCAGCAATCGACAAGGATCTCTGGAGCGTAATCATTGATGGTTTCAGCACCAACATCCCCAGGGCTTCATCAACTAATCATTCTCTGAAGTGTTGCACATGAAGCGAACTTCTCTAAAGATCCAATGATTCATATCCAGATGTGCAAACCTGATAACATGCTCACGTGAAAGTCTTCCCAAAGCTGGCACGACTGGTGGGCATAATCCAAAGTCTTCTACAAGATGTTCTCATCACCTTTACAAATGAGATACAACACACTCCAGGCCATGGGTTTGCAAAAACGGGTGAGGAATGGGACAATGCTTCCTCAATGAAAGATGTTTTTCTATGTCTCTTATATAACATACCAAAAGGGTGCATTAATCGGACAAACGAGCTAAAAGATATGTCCTTTACCGTCAGGTCTACGAAACCTAAAAAATTTGTACGGGATTACAAATTACAGATGTGCACGCTTTGTTGGCTGATCTCTACAAATCCAAATTGAGTGATTCTTATCTCATGAGATAACTCAGTCTCTTAGCTTCAAAAATTGGGGTCAAGCATCAAATTCCGACGTCATATGAGGTTCCTCCAGCTTCCAGAGCATACAACATGCAAGCAGAAATTTGTAGACGAATTCGTAACCCCACAGTCGATCGATCTCCACCAGGTCTTTTCGCTAAGTTCTTCATCAAGGTACCTCCAGCTTCTAGCACCTGGATATTTACATCAATTTTCTACCCGGGGTCCTCTATCTAGGTCTTTATAGAAGAAAAGAAAACGAAAAGAAGAGGTTTAACAAAACACTGGGGATTGACGCTCCACTGCAACAGTTTCTTCAGTCTAGTCTACTGATGGCTCGATTTCTTTTATCACTGAAGCATCAAAAATTGAGGTTTCCATAACTTCAGGGACAACTTTCTCGTGTCCTTGAAGTGCAAGGATGGTTGTCTCTTCATCAATAACTCCAGGGAAGCTCGAGTTATCCTTATTGGCTTCAATATCCTCAACTTCGGTATTTGGCACCTAATACGAAGATTACATGAGGTTAGAGCAATCTAAACATGAGACCAAATTAGATCATAAAATACATTATACAAGCATACCAACATCATCAGGGTTCATCATTATACACTCGGGGCACGAGCAAATAGCATGAAAGTCATGAAAATACGTTTTTGCGGCAAGCTCGTCTGAAGAGACTTTACTCTTCCCTGTACAAGATGACGAACTGGGAGAAATATACAAGGAATCATATGATGGGTTATATACCATTCTATTTGTATGGATGTCCTATACGACATGTCAAAATTTCATAAAAATTTTATTAACGAGCAAGAAGATGCGTTCAAAACATTAGACAACGTACAATCTGAAAAAGTTCTGAAAGTCTCCTGGAAGTTTACTGTTTCGCCTTTTTCAGGACCTGAACGTGCTCAAAACTTAAATATCTTCTTTATAAAACCTTGGAAATTTTTTGGGCTTGAAGATACACATATAGATCGCGAAAATACGACTTCGAACGAAGACTCCACGGTGTTTTTGCTAAAATGCTGAAGTCTGAAATTTTCTGGCTCGGCAATGCCGGAATCTCCATTGAAGACGCCGCTACCTCCATTCGGTTTGGGATTTCGGGAATTCTCCATATTTCCATATCCCAAAGAAGAGCACGCTTCATTAACATGATGCTTATCTACAATGATTTCTTCCTGGATTCATCAACGACAATTATTATTATTCAAGGAGATGCCACGATCACCTGCACAAAAAGGGATACTTACATCGAAATCTTCATTAGTGCTGGATTCATGATTTTTTTACCCCGGGAACAAGTTGAAGACTGTAAATAATGGATCAAAAGTCTAAAAGAAATAACAAACCTTGGTCTCATGATCCTAATTGCACGGGCAAAGTCATGACACAAGGAGCGCTAACAACTCGTCAAAGAAACGGCTTGGGACTACACATCATTTGCTAGAATCCTATAGTCCTTATTTCTGGGTTCTCCGGTCTTGTAGACTTTCTTCCATTTCCATGGAGTCTACATTGATCCAGAATCTCACTTCACAATTATCCTATGGTAAAGCCAATAAAATATGAAGAATCTGTCACCATCACTCAGAGGTTCCAGAAGTACCACTTCTTAAAAGTTTCGTCCGTAAAGATGTTATTCTGGAAACACTATATTTGGAAGTATCATCATGGGAGTTAGTCATTCCCACAAAGTGGATACTTCAGCACATCGTTCATACAAAGCGCAGGCTTCGGCAGAACAATAAATCATGGAATAAAGGTGCTCACATCAGCGTTTACAAAATGGTAACGATCCAACTCTTACCTATTTACAATTTCACTAGATGTAGTGATATTAGCGACAGAATTTCGAAAACTTGCTCGTCCCGTAAAACCTGCAAAGACGAGCAAAATTCATTATTCAAAATCATGACTTGATTTTCATAAAATTGTGAACAACCTACACAAACTTTTACCGTGTGAACATTCACTGGTTCTTCAAAATTGGACAAACGTCCATTCTACAATTTTGAAAACTCACAGACATCATTTCACCATGTAAAATTGTCTACTTTCAACAGTTGTTCGAAGCGAGAGTATATTTTCAAAGATTTTCGAAAGCTCGAAGTATATTTTCACAGACATCATTTCATCTGTTTTTGAAGCGAGAGTATATTTTCAAAGATTTTCGAAAGCTCGAAGATAAAATTTTCATGAAAGCTCATAAACAAAATTTTATTACTAACAAACGTATGTCTACTAAAAAAAAAACTTTTCTCTCGTACGAGCATTCACATTTGAAACGAGAGTTTATTCCACTTTGTGAAATCTCACATATTTAAAAATAAAATTTTGTTTTTCGTGAAAACTCATAGACAAAATTTTATGATTAGGCTCAGGTCTATTTTATTTGTTCCTTAAACTTACGAATTAAAGAGCGTTTATTCCTAAAACAAGGATTTATTTTCAAGGGCCCGGACCCATGAATCCTAAACTTACCAAGGTTCTATCATTGAATAAGCGGTTCTACACCAATTTATTCTCACCGGATGATGCTCTATTATGCCACTGGGGCCGCTCAATCCATGGTTCGCTCATTCGGTCGAAACCCGGTAATGTCTAATCTTATGACTACGTTCAATTACTTATTTCTGTTTGCACCTGGAAAATCACCATTCAATGATGACTGAGGAAAATGGATGTTCCTCACTAAGCAGGGGACTTAATGTAGATGGTTGATTTTCGATAAAGGGTAAAATTGTAAAACTATACTCCATATTCGGCAACCAGATGAGTATTGAGGCTCATGTCTCTCATCAAAGCATGAAAGCTCATGCCATAAATCTCTGACTGAGAAGGATGTCTCTTAGAGTACATGTAGATGTGTAGTCTCTCAACTGAGACCACGACACATCTCATGAATACTGAACAATTTCAGTAATTACTCCGGATCCGGCAATCAGATGAGTATCGAGACTCATGTCTCTAAGTATGAAAGCACATGCCATAAATCTCTGACTGAGAAGGATGTCTCTCAGAGTACATGTAGATGTGTAGTCTCTCAGCTGAGACCACGGCACATCTCATGAATACTGAACAATTTCAGTAATTACTCTGGATCCGGCAATCAGATGAGTATCGAGACTCATGTCTCTAAGAATGAAAGCTCATGCCATAAATCTCTGACTGAGAAGGATGTCTCTCAGAGTACATGTAGATGTGTAGTCTCTCAGCTGAGACCACGGTTCATCTCATGAATACTGAGCAATTTCAGTAATTACTCCGGATCCGGCAATCAGATGAGTATTGAGACTCATGTATCCATGCATGAAAGCTCATGCCACCTATGATGGAGAAAGTCTCTCAGAGAAGATGTAGATGTGTATCCTCCCAGCTGAGGCGACGACACATCTCATACTGTATAGAATCGAAAGATTGGGCGGATTCTAGACAACATGCCTGCTAGTATATAGCGACAACGTCTTCAGGATGCAACCAGGTTTTCTATGACTATACAAGAGGAATATGACACTCCAGCAAGTATATATTGCTCAACCCTCATATGATTAATGCTCCTAGACAGGAAGCCATTCTAGTATAGAGCCATCAATTAATTATCTTAAATTGTCTGAATATCCAGCAATATTCCACGACCCATTGTCTAAATATCCAGCAATATTATACGAATCATCAATTAATCGCATGAATATACAACAATATTCTATGATTCTTCGTTATATTTCGCCACTTCAATTCGTGTTTCTTCCCAGCAGAATTCCACGGGTTAGTGATAAATATCCAACGAAACAGGCATATGAGCATCGAATAATCCCTGAGAAAAATGGTGTAAGTGTAATTAGCAAATAATGCACATACCAACATTTTGAATGCACGACCGAGCATTTCAAAAAATATGAATGAACGAGGAACCTATGCAAAATAGGAAGGAAAAATAATAGTAATAAAATATTAACAAGAGCGTCAGGGGACTGGGCTCACCAGCCGCCAGTCATGCCGTGACCAGTCCCGCACCCAATTTTGTGTTTTATCATATTTTACTATTTTTCCCTGATCTAACGAAAATTCTCTCGTTCGAGCAAATCTCATATTTTTCAAAGAAATTATCTAAAATCACATGATTTCATCAAAAGATAATAAAATTAGGGAAAGGTGTCATGGGGCTGCCCGGTCATGCCTTGGCCGTGGCCGGTCCCACACCTCACGTCCCCATTATTTTATTATTCCTCTCAAATTATGAAAATTCCTTGATTTTATGAATTTTCTCTAAAATCATGAAAATTACCTAATTTCATGTATTTTTATCTAAATCACATGATTTTATCAA
Organism: Papaver bracteatum; assembly: GCA_023529315.1. Taxonomy (NCBI): domain Eukaryota; kingdom Viridiplantae; phylum Streptophyta; class Magnoliopsida; order Ranunculales; family Papaveraceae; genus Papaver; species Papaver bracteatum. The sequence continues at coordinate 299,033 of JAJJWX010004844.1, forward strand.
AAAATAATAAAATTAGGGAAAGGTGTCATGGGACCGCCGGTTGGCCGGTCATGCCTTGGCCGTTGCCGGTCCTACACCTCACGTCCCCATTATTTTATTATTCCTCTCAAATTATGAAAATTCCTTGATTTTATGAATTTTCTCTAAAATCATGAAAATTACCTAATTTCATGTATTTTTATCTAAATCACATGATTTTATCAAAAAATAATAAAATTAGGGAAAGGTGTCATGAGACCGCCGGCCGGCCGGTCATGCCTTGGCCATGGACGGTCCCACACCTCACGTCCCCATTATTTTATTATTTCTCTTAAATTATGAAAATTCCTTGATTTCATGAATTTTCCCTAAAATTACCTAATTTCATGTATCTCTCTAAAATCATAGAAAATATTAAAAAATTAGGAAAACTTGTGGGACCGGGATCTAGCCGGCCGGTCATGCCCTAAACGGTCCCACACGCCCATTGTTTTATTATTATTTGGTGTTTTGTTTCATGATTTCATGAAAACTCACTGATTTCAACAAAATACCTTGATTTTAGCAAATCTCTTTGATTTTATGAAAATTCCCTAAAATCATGAAAATTATATAAAATTGGGAAGAGTGTCTTGGGTCCCGTGCCCATGGACGGACGGCCATACCTTGGCCTTTGCCGGTCCTGCGCTCTCATTCCTTATTTTATTTTATCGAAGTTCCCTAATTTCATCAAAACTCTTAAGTTTCATGGAATTTCCCTCAAATTAGAGAAAATACATAAAATTACATAAAATTGGGAAAGCATTTGGGACCGTGCTTGTCAACCGGCCGGCCATGCCCTAGCCGTGACCGGTCCCACACCTTGTAATTCTCTATTTTATTTATTATTCTCATCATTTCATGTATTTTTCCCAGTTTCAGCAAAACTATGGATTTTGCATATTTTCACCAAATGTTGCTCAAACGTGCACCAGAAAATATCAAAATTCTCAGGACTGAAGCGTGGACACCAAGGTGACGCAGGAACATCCCCTTGACCGACCAAGGGTGACCCTGAGGCTTGCAAATATCTGGTCCCGCATGTTTTAACGATTTTAACCTAATTTGCTCAATTGCTCATATTAGGTTCAAACTCTTTCCAAACAGTTGGAAGTTTGCTCAAATGACCATCCACTGGTCCCATGGACACCAAGAGACGGTCTCATGACCTCTTGGTTGGTCCCTAACGTTTCCATAAAACCAGGTTTTATGATATATCGCTCAAACGAGCATTATTTCGGTAAATGATTAAACCAGCATTTAATCATTCTTTCACCAACTAGTCTCAGGAGACTTTGGTATTTTTTCTCATTCGAGCATTTGGTCGATATATGGTGAACCTGTCATCCCATGTAGCCGGTCCATGTGTTACTTTGTATTGATTTGCAATAAATCACCATTTCAGTAAAATTAGGGTTTTGAATCCAGAGCTCTGCAGAAACGTGATTCTGAGCAGATTCAAACACTCTGATAATTTTATGTTGATTCCATGGTCAACATACTTAGTTATTTTGCTCGACCCAGCAGTCAGTAACTTAAATTAATATTTTATTTGGTCCTGCTACCAACAATTCATTAAACGAGCAATATTTTCTCAAACTAGCAATATTCGCTCAAACCGGCAATATTTATTCAAATTAGCAATATTCGCTCAGACTAGCAATATTTGTTCAGATCAAAGAATATTGGTTCAACTATCAATATTCAACAATTTAGCAACACAGTTTGCTCATCTTAGGTTATAACGATACCTCGTCTCAGCAGACACGTTAAATTTATGAGTTTCAGAACATCTGCTAATCATGTTCAACTGAGCACTACACGGACTCATCGCCCCATAAAATCAGCAACTGACTTCACAATCACGAGATTTCAATCGTGTCACATGGGAGGAAATTAACTAGGGTTTTGGTATGGTGTTCTACGGCACGTGTGTTCACCCACGATGAGAATGTGAGCAAGTCGCGCAATCAGTTGGAAGAGTCAGCAAAGTAGTGGGTGTAAAGTTAACCAAGTCTCTACACAACGAGTAATTGGTTTAACACGATTTACCACTTCCCCACTCTCTGATTCCAGCAACTGTCACACTTCATGGGATCATGGTGTTTTCAACTCCGGCATTATAAAAGGTCTCTGAATCCTAATTGAAAGAACAACATTCGAAGGTTTTTCGAACATTCGAACAACAGTCGCCTAAACGAGCAATTTCTCATCAAATTTCATATAAACAATCTTTTGTCTACACAAACTCACAGAAATCACTCTCAATCAGGCAAAACTAAATCATTCAGAGAATTTTCATGCTGAATTCACAACACACCTACAATCTCAGATCACCATTGATCTCACGCATTTCTCTGCTTCCATCCTACATATCAACCCATCCTCTCTTGTGATAGAATTGACTCTGGAACGTCCATTTTTCTTGGTTTAGGCTGGAGTCTTACAGATTGATCTCTCAAACTTAAAGCACTCACTTCTTGCAGTGCATCTGTGTGAGGTTCAACATTTCATCCATTTAAAGGAGTCTCCACACGGACGACTCTTCAATTCCGTAATAACAAGCAAATCGTATTTCCCCATCTACAATCTTATGCATGGGTGTCTTATCCAAAAACCTGCTAGATGCCGAAGCCAAAAATCAAATCAAAGGAATTAAAGTGACTCCATCTGAACCTTCCATCACTCATCTCTTTTTTGCAGATGATTGCCTAAAATTCATGAAAGCCAATGCCAGAGAGGTAGGATCCTTGAATTCTATTTTAGATAATTTTAGCAAGGCCTCCGGTCAAGCTATAAATTTTGATAAATCATCTATGGATTTTAGTAAAAAAAACAGATAATTAAGAGAAACAGACTATCACACAGATCTTGAACATTAAGAACATGAGTTTTCAAGACAAATACTTAGGGGTACCTCTGTTATTTCAATATGATAAGAGTAAATCCTTTTCAGGTTTGTTATCTATTTTTGATGGTAGAGTATCCTGATAGGGATGTTCTCTCACTAACAGTCATAGGTTATGTGCTCTCTTCTCGCGAGTGCTAATTTTATTCTTTGCTTTTCCAAAAAAAAAAGAAGGTTTTACCTAAATACCACCCATTTTTTTCCCTAAGTACCACTCACAATAAAAATTAAAATATTTTTCTACCTAATTTGAAGTGGTTAATAAGACCAACATTCTTCCCAAACTATCGATTATAGCTATCAATGCATATCCGGTGCCATGACATAAACATCAAGACCCTAACTGCATTGCGATTTAAGTTTCAGTTTTCAATATTTTTTTTAATATTTATCACGATTTTTATTCTGACCTAAAGTTTGACCTTAATCTTTTTAATCTTAAACTTGGTGATTACAAACCTAATCATGAGTAAGTAATGTTAACTTACTCTTATCGGCAACCACCCTAATGCAAATCCATTGTTATCATTACCACTAACAACACAAATCGCACCACGTCCTTCCTTGTGCCCACCAAAATCATTATATATTACTGGGTGATGAGGCGGGAAGGCAGAGGTGATTGGAAGTCTCCAACATTAATTGCTAGTAATTTGGATCTCAGTTATAAAGTTTCCATGTTATACCACATCAAATTGGAAAGGAGTACTGTTGTCTGTTCTTATCATGGATTCGAATTGATTTTGTAGAATTTACACAATAGTCTTCGAAAATTGGTCTTCGTTAAACATTGAAACCCAATCGATCTTAATAGCATAAAATAAAGTCCTCGCTTTATCTGTAAAACTAAAATTCAAGTAAGATTAAAATTAAATTAATGATATTAAGATCTTAATGACCCTCTATTGAAGGCGGTGGTGGTGGCGACGGCCGTCACGGCTATTATAGGTGGTAGTTATATTGGTGTTCGATGATTGTTAGAGTAGAGGTGTGTTTTTATCACTCACTTTAGATTAGGTTTACAACTATTGTGTTTTTAGACTGTGGGTGGTATTCATGAAAAGTATGGGTGGTAAATATTTTGAACTCGTAGCGAGAGTTCAAAATTGAATTTGCGACACCAAAACCGTAAGATATGCTAGATATGACATTATCAAACTGGAAACTTAACTATAGTTATCTAGTCGGATCTCTAAATATAGGCGTATCTTTTCCAGGATATTTCACATATTTTCCAAGATATTCCATATATTTTATACCATAATTTGGCTCGCAATCCTTATTTTTGGCGCCAAGCCAGCAGTGAAAAATAGAAATTGGAAAAATGCCTACACTAAATGAACGAATTCAAAAATCATATCTCTAGTTGTAGGTAGGGCTGCCAACGGGTACCCGATTACCCGGAACCGGGTCTTCCGGGTCCCAATATCGGACCCATTAATGAATATAATACTCGGCGGGTAGACCCGTTTGGAACCGATAATATTCGGGTCCTTATCGGTTCTACCCGACGGATACGCGGTGGGTATCGGGTACCCGGCTCAATTGTGCATAAATCCTTAAAATGCGATTGTATTGTTACAAGTACATACAAGGTGATGTATTATCCTTTCCTGCCTATGAATTTCTCTTGAAAATGTCTTCTTTGAATTTACTATAGCATTTTGGAGAATCTTAGACGAAGATTCATTAATGTACCGTGGCTCAATTTTTTATGTTTGTGTAGCCAGTATGGTATTTGATTATAAGCTGCTTATATCACTAAGAATGCGTGATTTGTTTGATAGCAAAGTAAGTAACCAGAAAATATGAAACCATTCACTCACTTTGTCTTTACTAACTTACAAAGTCAATTCATTGTAAAGAAGATCCTTAGTTACTATTCTTTTTTAGTCTTATAATGTGAGTTACAGACAGATGATAGAGTATACACCCGCTAGTTTTATACTTGTACAAATTCAGTGTACCAATGTCATTCGATTGGCTTATACTGCAGTATGTGTTACTAGGTACTACAAACACATTTCGTGACTGGAAGTTGAAAATTTACACTTGATAAACTAACCGATAATTACCCGACATTTTTACCGGGTCCGGTTCCGGGTCCAGATAATTGAGAACCAGACCCGGAAGCGACTTAAATAAACGGGTTCGGTTCCGGGTAGTGTACTACCCGGACCCGTTGGCACCCCTAGTTGTAGGTATTAATGGTTTCATTTTCTATTATATGCCTGTATTTAGTTATCATTTTCATATAAAAACAAAGAATGTATTTCATCTTAATACAGATGTAGAAGAAATATTTGATCTTGATACAAATGTATAAGAAATATCCACTCTTTATACTGATGTTCAAGACGTAACACCAACATTTGCTTTGGATATTATTGATAACAATGAAACAGTCTCACATGGAATTTCAGTGCCGTCTTCATTAAATAGTAGTACCATATTAAGTAGCTCAACTGCTCAGCCAAATTTTATGTATCAAATGGGAGATTCTACCATGCCATCGACATCTTATTACAATCTACAATTTCACTCCGAGGTTTGTACTTAATAAAATTATGCCTGCAACTAAAAATGTTGTACATGTGTGTATAATAATCATATGGTATATTCATCTATGATCCAACTTTGATGGAAGGTGAAGCAATTCATCATGTGGAATCTAACGAGGTAACAGTAGTTACCGTGTCTCTATACTTAATCTAACCAGGATCCAACTTTGCATCATTATTACCGTAATGTTTTTGGTCTACGCATTTTGTTCTCAAATATGTTCATTTTTTACCTAGGAATTAGGCCCATCAAAGACCCTGTAGTTTCTAGTCGTTCTTAAGAGATACACCATGCATATTAACTTGGAATTTGATCTTTTGTTGGCGCCAAAAATAGAGGAAGAATATGAAAACCCGGTATTTAGAAAAGTAGGTATCTGAAATATCCTGGAAAAGATACGCCTATATTTAGAAATCCGCATATGTAGTTAAGTTTTCAGTTTGATGATGTCATATCTTACGCTTCTCGTGCTGCGAATTCAATTTTGACTAGTTGTTGCGCCCGTGCGTTGCACGGGCCTAAATATTTGCTGAGAAAAATATGTTTTGGTTCTAAAAACATCCACGCACGAAAACAACTAACAAAACAATTTACATATTACAAACTCCATCTCGACCATCCCATTCAGTTCCAAGCTCTAGCATACACTTACTGTTCCAACCACGCACTAAGTATTTAGATGGAAAGAAAAACCACCATGTAATTCTGGAAATTCCAATGCACCAGCAGTCGCATCCCTAATCAGAGTAGCATCTTCTCCCTGTTTATAAAGCATGCAAATTCTCCAATAGCTTGAATTAAGCAAAACTGCATGAAGCAAAATTACTCTAAATTAGAGAAAAAACAAAATAGAAATAGGATTTGGGGGTTAGGGTTTGCTCGATTTAGGGATTTTATGTACAAATTCAGTCCGGGTTTAGGTTTTTTGAGCTTAAAGTAGTTTTTATTTGTTGTTCGGTGTGATGCAATCTAGATCTGTGTATGTTCTTGGAAAATGAACGAAAAATCGTACCTTCTCCGGTTCAATTTGTCATCGCTTTTTAGAAATCTGCAAGTAATTGCTTCAATTGATCTCGATTTGCAAAGGGGACTGTTAGATTTCTTTGATTTTCACTTTGTTTTGTGTTTGTGAGTATTTCAATTTCGTAAGGGTTTCTAACCGATCTTGAATTCTTGATTGTTGGTCTGGTTGATTATTCCTTGTATCCTCAACTCTTCAGAAATTTTGAAGAGAAAGATCTGCAATCTGGGCATATATTTATTTATTAATTGTGATAATTTGGTAACAGAATGCAAGCAAATACACATTTAGTACTATGGATCAAATTTTGCTTTTCCTAGCCATTACAAATGAAGGATTGGTTGTACTATAACCTCCATCAACAACAAGATTAATCCCACTTACATATTTTGATTCATCGCTGGCCAGATACACTGCTGCCTCCGCTATGTCGTCGGCCCTGACTACCGTTTCTTTCAAGTTTGCGGACTTATAAACCATCTCTTCTAGCTTACTTGCCTCCATACCAGTTGCACCAATAAACATAGGGGAGACAACTCCATAAGGAGAAATGCAATTGACTCTAATTCCATATTGCCCCAATTCCACACACAGATTCTTTGTTAATCCCACAATTGCATGTTTAGACATGGCATAAGCATGCGGAGTCTCACCAGCAACTACAGAAGCAACACTAGAAGTGAATTATATGCTTCCTTTCTTAGCTGGAATCATAACTCTAGCAGCATGTTTAGCTCCCAAGACAGAACCAAGTGCATTTACATCAAAAACTCGCTTGTAATTTTCAAATTTACCAATCAAAATTGATCGGTCTAGGTCACCGGTGATTCCAGCATTATTGAACATTATATCAAGCTTTCCATACTTCTTCATGGTTACGTCGATTAGATTTCCCACATCTTTTTCTTTTGAAACATCACAGTGAACATAAGACATGGTTCCTCCGGTAGAATCCATTACATCTTTACAGACAGACCGGCCCAAATCGTCTTGAATATCAGCAATGATGACGTTAGCTCCGTGTCGAAGGAACAGTTTGGCCGTGCACTCACCGATACCACTTGCGCCACCTGTTATGATTGCTACTTTACCTTGTAACCTGCATAACAAATATCACAGTACTCAATAACGTGCTCAAATTTTGATGAACAGATTATAGCTTGCCAAAAAACTGAAAAACCGTTTCTAAATTGGCTCACTTACCTCTTGGAGATGGGAGCCACCGATGAAGAACTAGGATTACTCATCTCTTGGATGCAAAAACTACAGGAGAGAACTATGAGCATCTCACTCAGCTAAATTATGAGTCGACCAAATAATTGATTTAGGTGTAGGGGGGACAAACTTTATATAATACTTGATGATTTAAAAAGATAAAAAGAATTTTATAAACCAGAAAGAACAAAAGAGAAAATGTTAAGAAAGACTTCCATTGACTTGTCCTCTTGCCAATTTACTATCTGGACCTTTCTTTCCAATAATTTAGTAATTGAATACATTTCAAGTGCCGCATAGATCAAATGCTGTTTTTCATTACAGTAACAAATGAGGGATTTGTTGTACTATAACCTCCATTTACATACTTAGATTCATCACTGCCCAGATACACTGCTGCCTCCGCGACGTCCTCAGATTGAAGCACCGCTTCTTTCAAATTGGTCGACTTATTAACGATCTCCTGTGCCTTGCTCGCCTGCATACTAAATGCACTGGTTAATAGAGGTGTGACAACTGCATAGGGCGAAATGCAATTAACCCTGATTCCATATTGCCTTAATTCCACAGATAGATTCTTGGTCAATCCCACAATTGCGTGTTTTGACATAGCATAAGCACTTGCAGCCCCACCAGCCACTACCGAGGTAGTACTAGCAGTGAATAGTATGCTTCCTTTCTTGGCCGGAATCATAACTCTGGCGGCATGTTTAGCACCCAAAACTGAACTAATTGCATTTACATCATAAACTTTCCTGTAATTTTCATATTTACTATCCAAAATTGATTGATCCATATCCCCGGAGATTCCAGCATTATTGAACATTATATCAAGCTTCCCGTACTTCTCCACGGTTCCGTCAACGAGACTTTTCACGTCCTGTTCCTTTGAAACATCACAGTGAACATAAGACACGGTTCCTTCTGCAGAATCGGTCACATCTTTACAAATTGAATATCCAAGATCGTCTTGAACATCGGCAATGACGACTTTGGCTCCATAACGAGCAAACAATTTGGCCGTGCACTCACCGATACCACTTGCACCTCCTGTTATGATTGCTACTTTGCCTTGTAACCTGCAAAATGGACAAAATTGATGGGGTTTGCAGTAAACAGTTTTTATTGCTGGTTTAGTAAGATGCAAAAGAGATCAAATTCAACTGTTCTATACCGATTGAAATTATAAAATTCATCACCAGAAAACTGAAAACCCGTTTCTTCTTACTTGGTTTACCTCTTGGTGATGGCAGATACCAGTGAGGAACTAGGACTTCTCATTTCTTGAACGCGATAACAAGAGTAGAGCTATGAGAATCTCAATCTCTTGGAGACGATCAAAGAAAATAACAATTATTGTTAACCAAGGAAAGAATCCGTACTAAACACAAGATAAGATACATACATTGACTAGAAACGTGCTCGAAATATGCTATCTTCACTGGGGGTTTTGCCGTTAAAGTGAAAAAAATGGATTTAAGTTTACCGTGGGTGATTTGTAAATGACTGACGGCATAGTGGTCCTCTTCCTTCATCTCATCAAACACTCCAGCTTTTTCTTTGCTCCATGACTCACACCTTGCTAAAACAATATCTCATTTCATCTCAAGCAACTCAACTCTAGTACTAACTTTTAACAATTATAGCAGGACTTCACCTTTCTCTCGAGCCGGTCTACTGAAATCCCTGGCGGGTTTTGAAGCTATTTTATTAGCTTTATATGCTCATGAGACTAAATGTTCCAGATTTATCACATTCTGGCATTTAGAGCCTCGGCTAAAAATAGCTTGCTGCTATTTCACCTTCCCAAAACTCTTTTTTAACTCTTCTGCTTACTACTGCTAAAACATCTAAGGTGGCCTCCTAGAAGTCTAGAACTTACTTTTCATAAGTCCATGTGAGTAGATCCATCACTTATGTTCACAGGAAGCTCACGCAAAGTGGACGCATGTGATGCAGGAGGCCATAAAATGGGGATGACCATGTCTGCTATATGTGAATCACATGCTAGCGCGGCATGACAATTTCGGAGGCCAGGATATTTATAGCCTTGCAGGTGGAAATTCAGGGAACGATGTGTAATAGTGTTATACAGTCCTCAAATTGGATGTCTTTGCAGAGCTTCTCAAGTGTTATTTTCGAAAATGTGAATCTTAAGAAACACAATATTCAATCTGGATATTGACCAGAGCAATATATATAACGCCCACTAATAGAATGCAATCAAATACATTTCAAGTGCTATTGCTGTTTTCCAATACAGTAACAAACGAAGGATTGGTTGTGCTGTAGCCTCCATCAACAACAAGATTCAGTCCACTTACATATTTAGATTCATCACTGCCCAAATAAACTGCTGCCTCCGCTATATCCTCGGGCATAAGCACACCTTCTTTCAAATTGGCTGACTTATTAATGATGTTATGTGCCTTGCTTGCTTCCAAATTAAATCCGCTGGTGAGCATAGGTGTGACAATTGTATGGGGTGAAATGCAATTAACCCTGATTCCATATTGTCCTAATTCCACACACAAATTCTTTGTTAATCCCACAATTGCATGTTTTGACATAGCATAAGCAGTTGGGGTCAACCCAGCCACTACCGAAGCAACGCTGGAAGTAAATAGTATGCTTCCTTTCTTGGCTGGAATCATAACCCTGGCAGCATGTTTAGCACCCAAAACCGAACCAATTGCATTTACATCGTAAACTCTCCTGTAATTTTCATATTTACCGTCCAAAATTGATTGATCCATATCCCCTGCCATTCCAGCATTATTGAACATTATATCAAGCTTTCCATACTTCTCCATGGTTCCATCGATGAGATTCTTCACGTCCTGTTCTTTTGAAACATCGCAGTGAACATAAGACACGGTACCTGTAGAATCTGTTGCATCTTTACAAACAGATTTGCCAAGATCGTCCTGAACATCGGCAATGACAACTTTGGCTCCATAACGAGCAAACAATTTGGCCGTGCACTCACCGATACCACTTTGCACCACCTGTTACAATTGCAACTTTGCCTTATAACCTGCAAAACGGAAAAAGTTAATGGAGATTTGCACTAAGCAACTTTTTATTGCATTGCTGGTATTGTAAGATGCAAAAGTGCCCAAGTTCAACTGTTGTACAGCAATTGAAATTTATAAAATCCATGTAGAATATATATGTAAGTCCAGTCCGTATGTATATTCAAGTCCATGTACTTAGAAGTCCATTATGTCTTGTAACCCTAATACGGGTGTATACAACACTATAAATATATGCCTCATATACCTAAGAAGGTTAAGAGAGCTTTCATAATCGTTCATGGTATCTAGAGCCAGAACGATCTCTCTATCACAAACCCTAGCCTCAAAAACTTTTTCTTATTCTTTACCAACCCTAATCTTCAATCTTTTTCTTCACATAACCCTATTCTAATCTTCTCTGATTATTTTTCTCCTCTGACGAAAAGCAACCTTCGGCAAATAGTATTTTCGTGAACAGTGACGTCGGTGAACAGTGACGTTGAGGAATAGTATTTTCGTGAACAGTGTTTCTGAAAACCCTAGTTTAAAAAAAAAAAAAACACGATCCTTTTCTTCGTTCTCCCACCATGTCAACTATATCGCAAACGAGTCCAGCTATCTCTGAAGTCGGATCTCCAACCATTGTCGCTTCTCAAACGTTAGTATTGGTTCTCTTATGTCATCCTCTCGACAAAGCACCGCATCTTCCTTCTTCTACCAAAATCGTTCTTCCGGACAACTAATTACCTCCTCCGGGAATCTCAAATTGTTCCCATTCTCAAGTCCCAACGTCTTTACAAATATCTTGAAGATAGCTATGAGATACCATCAAAAGATCTTCTTGATTGGTCATCAAGAAAAATCCACAAACCCTGCTTATGAATAATGGGAAGTTATTGATCAAACCATCATCTCTTGGATAAATTACTCTCTTACAGATCCCTTAAAAGTTGAATGTGTTCGTCGTGGAAATTCTCGTGCAATATGGAAATATCTTCGCAGCACTTATGCAACTATTAATCCAGCTCGTATTCTTCAACTCAAAGCTAATATCTCGACAATCCAAAAGGGTAACTTATCTATCTCTGAATATATCTTGAAGATTAAAGAAATCTCAGACTCTTTAGCCGTTGTCATGCAACCTGTTTCTGATCTTGAGCTTGTATCTACAACTCTACGTGGCTTGGCTGCTGATTGGAGCAATATTTACACTGCGGTTATTGCTCGAACCTCCTTACCAACGTTCACTGAGTTGCATGCCTTGCTTCTTCACCACGAATCTCACCTGCAATACCTGCAGAATCTTCAAAATAATGTCCTCGAGCTTCAACAACCAACAGCTTTCTTTTTGGTGCTCCTTCTTCCGGTCGTGGACGATCATCCTACAACAACTCTGGTAACTCTTTCGTGGCTTTCTCTCGTGGTCGTGGTTCCTACAATAATTCTGGTGGTTCGTTTCGTGGACGAGGTAGTGGCTCAGGACGTGCTAACTGGAACAATGGTGGTCGTAATACTTGGAATGGTGGTCGTGGCAACTGGAACACTGGTGGAGGATCTAATAATTATTCTCATGGAAAACGGCAATCTAATGGCTTTTATTTAGGAACAATGGAGGTTTTCAACCTCATAATGGCTATAACAAGACCATATGGTCGTGGGAATTGGTCCTCAAATCATGGAAACAATGGAGTACCATCTGCACTTGGTCCGATATCCACAGACTACCATCACCTGCCAGTGGTGTGGTGATACTGGACATACCGCTCAAAGTTGTGCTCGTCTCACTCAAGCACATACTATTGATTTACCTCAGTCTTTTTCGGCGATGCATGTTCAATCTATGTCGTATGAAAATCATTGGTTTGCTGACACAGCTGCATCTTCTCATAGTCATCTGATGCTTCTCAGATGGTGAATCGGGTGGATTATAACGGTAATGATAAAGTACTTGTTGGTAATGGTAAACTTTTACCTATTTCAGGAATTGGTGATATCACTCTTACCTCTTCTGCATCAAAGCTACCTTTGAAAAATACTCTTCATGTGCCTTCTATTGCCAAGAATCTTGTTTCTGTTGGACAGCTCACACGTGATATTGATTGTGTGTTTGTTTTTGACCGTAATGGTTTTTGCATTCAGGATCGACGAACGGGAGCTCCTCTGTACACGGGCAAGAATGAAGCTGGCATGTACTCTCTTGCAGTACTCTCTCTCGTTTACAACAACTATCTACCTCGGCCTTTTCTCGCTACAACTATTGGTGTTCGTGCTAGTCCATCGTTTGGCACATGCGTTTAGGTCATCCGAACAAGAATATTTTCCTTTCTCTTAAGCATAATAAGTTTTTATCTTTAGATTCTACTTCATCTTCTATTCCGATCCGTATGTTCTAGCTGTGTTGGTGCCAAACATCATCGTCTCCTTTTCAGTCTCGCACATCTTATTCGAATAAAATTGGTTCCATTATTCATTCGATTTATGGGGTCCTGCGCCTTTTCAATCTAATTGTGGTTTTCGATATTTTTTGCTATTTGTGGATGAATGCTCACGCTTCACTTGGATTTATTTTTTATCCGACAAAACTCAGGTGTTTAATTGCTTTTTAAACATCAAAACCATGGTTGAAAAACAAATCTCCACATCCATTCTTGTTCTGCAAACTGATGGTGGAACTGAGTATGCTGATCCTCTAAAAACATATTTGCATGCGAATGGAATTCAAAGTCGTTCTTCGTGTCCTAACACACCTCAAAAAAATGGTTTAGCTGAACTAAAAATTCGACATATCACTCGAAACTGGTCGTGCATTGATGTTACAAAGTGGTCTTCCTGAACATTTTTGGGCTGAATTTTATGCTACAGCCACTTATTTAATAAATCGACTTCCAACACCATCTTTGTCGAATACTTCTCCTTACTTTGCTGTGCATCATCGTTCTCCTCCTTATGATTTTTTGAAGGCTTTTGGTTGTCGTTGTTATCCTCTTTTGTATCATTTTCGTCACAACAAGTTACAACCAAAAACTCTTCCATGTGTGTTTATTGGTTATAGTGATCGGCATAAGGGTTATAAATGTTTAGACGTCCATAGCAATCGTGTCTACATCTCTCGTCATGTTGTTTTTGATGAATCTGTTTTTCCATATCCTGTTGGTGTTGATCTTCATCATAAATCCAAAACAACAGCCACTCATGTAGTTATTTATCTCACAACTACACCCTCATAAGAATCCATTAAAATTATTTCTAAACCTAATTAATTTGATATGAAACTAAGAATTAAGGTACTAAAACTATAAAGGAGACACAAAGATTTTTACGTGGTTCGATCAATGTGATCTACATCCACGGTGCTTCACTAGTGATTGTATGTAATTACATGATTTTACAATTGAGACTCCATTAATGAATATTTGGAGCTCTAGAATTTTGGGGAAGAAGATGATCAAGAAAATAAAATCTCTCCTAACATTTTTTCTCTCCTCCTAAAATTATTCCTCTCCCTAAAAAAGACCTCCCCCATTCTCATGCCTAAATGGCTATTTATATAATCTTACAAAATATGACAGTTGTGTTGTCCCGCCATTTCGGATTTGAGAATTATCTTGCGAACCTTCGTAACTTCACTTCGCGAACTTCTTTTGGTTTCCTCGTGATTTCCTTTGCTCGCAAAATATTCTTTGCTCGCAAGATGTCTTTTCTTTCCACAATTTCGTAAGTTATCATTTGTTGTGATATTCCGCTCCTACATCTTGCCTCTTTTTTCTTGAATATTGCTTGAAGAGCGATCTTTAAGAAAAAATCCGTTGTAGCAGTCTTTGATCTTTGTTGGTGAAGGAACAAGCGAAAGAATATCAAACTCGAAAAGTATATACTTGCCTCTATTCTTTTGCGAAGTTCTGAAACTTTAAGAAGTAATTAGAAGTATCATATTGCGAAGTATGAAGTGTGAGAAGTATCTTTAAAGAAGTGTGAAGTATAAGAAGTATAAAATATCCTTGAAGAAGTATAAGAAGTACTCAATCCTCGAAATATATAAGAAGTATGAAATATCCTTAAGAAGTATAAGAAGTACTTAATCCTCGAAATATATAAGAAGTATTTGTCCTTGAATGAGAGTGATAAATATATCCTCTGTTCATGTGAAATTATTATTCCATTTTTGGTAAGGATTCTTCTTTGAGAAGATAAAGAACATAAAATATTTTCTTGGATATCCATAGTTGCCTCTGTTCTTTATCTACGAAGGAGAATTCTTGAGAAAATGTTGAATAATTAAATTGCATCTCTATTGTTATGTTGCCTCTGCCTCAAGTGGTAACCCTGTTATCTTTTGAATATTTCTACGAATTCCTGAGTTTTTCTGCGCATTTCTAAACTTCTAAATAGTGTTGCGAATAGTGCTGCGAATATACTGTTGCGAACATACTATTGCGAATTATGAATAGTCTGCGAATTATGAATGTTTCTGCGAAGTTTTGCGGTATTATCTTGTAAAATTTTGTAAAATACTTGTGCGAATATAATATTTATGTAATGATTATGTTATGAAATGTGTATGCGATGTTTATGCCATGAAATGCTTATGCAATGCTTTTATGATGCGAATATGATGTTTGAATGATGCGAGTATGATGCTTGTATGATGCTAATACTTATCTATTGCAATGTATATTTCAAGTTTCTGTTACTTAGCTCATTTTTCCGTAGTAAAATTGATATATCTTTGAGTTGCCTCCATTCATATAATTATCTTCGCAAGTTTATTTGTGTATTTTCTTATATAAATTCGTCTTTGATCGCGAATGAAATCGCCTCTTTTGCTATAACTTCGTGATATATATTCTTGTAAAAATTCTTCAATGATATTGATGGAATTGTCTTCTTTGATATATATTGTCTTCAAAATTCTTCAATGATCTTGATGGAATTGTCTTCTTTGATATATATTCTCTTCAAAATTCTTCAATGATCTTGACGAAGCTGTCTTCTCTTCAAAACTTCATGATGTATATTCTTGTATAATTTCTTCAATGATTGTAATGAATTTCATTAATTGTTGTGGTCTTATCATGCCTTCCTAAGTAAAGGTCTTATTTTTCCACCTCTTTTGTAGTAAACTTTTGTATTTGCGATAATATGACAAGTCTGAACATTCTTGCGAACATACAACCTCGTGACATTATCGTCTTGCGATGAAATCGCAGGACGTCTTTACACTTTCATGCAAAAACCCATTAATCTCATCTTATCTTCATTGTTATGTTCTGCGAGTTCTTTTTTTTTTTTTTTTTTTTTTTTTTTTTTTTTTTAGAAGGCTCGCAGAAGTTTAATTGTTGCACAAATATGACAAGCCTTTATGTTTTCGCAAACAAGAAGCCTCGTGACATTTGCGTCTTATAGCACGTATCATCTCCCTAATGGTGGGTGCTGGCCTTTATCTTCCCCCTGGTTGCCCCTTCAAGGAAGCGTACATCGACCATACAAGGTTAGCTCTTCCCATCCGGTTCTGCCAACAACAAATTTTTTGATCGCAACCTCTTATCCTTTTTGCCTATAAGGATTATAGTTACGAGGTTGCACCCTATGGGGTATCTTTGGGCCAAGTGCATCATTTTCCAAGACTTGTCAAAAATGGCAGATGTGGTTCAACCTCACCCGGCACTCTTGACTCAACCGTGTACCTCGGCGCCTTGATCGTTTTCTGCACTTCTTGGGAAAGACAGTATGCCTTAGTCGCCCAACCTAAATCTTCTTACATAGCATTTTATATTGCGTAATGTCACTAGATTAGGTGAGAATCCAAGGTGTCTAACCTGGATAGGTACCCCATTATTGGGTTGTACCACTAAATTCTTACCATGTACTAAGGGCCCTTGGTGGTGTTCCGGTTACCCTTAGCCACGTTTATAGGTACCCCCTTAAATGACGTACTTTAGGACTTTGCCTCTTACAAAATATAGCTTCGTGAACTAGGGTGTACGCCACAAAGGCTTGCATGTATAAAATTTTCTGCGGCTCTCTTTCTTTTTTGGAGGCTGATCACAGATTGCGGTCTTTTATTCGCAAGTTAATCGTAAATGGCGGTATTTTTTCGCCTTTTAAAATTCATCGTAAATTTTTCATGTACATAAAATGTTGAATGTTTTCATGAAATGTTTAGTATAAGAAGTATGAAAAGTATGAGAAGTATTAATCAAAATTGTTCTATTGAAATATAGGAATTTAATTTTCTCTAATTTTTGTAATTTTGAAGTCTTTGTAAATTTTTTGAGATCTTTAAATTTTTGCGATGAACTCATTTTTGAATTTTGCGATTGTATCGCTTTTTACCACTCTAAAAAATCTTTGAAATGTTTTGAAATCTTAGAAATTGTAGAAATTTTGCGAGTATATCGGTTTTAGTAAATAAAATCAAAATTCTTTTGTCTTTACTATAAATAAAATATTCAATGAAATGGTACTTACCTTTTGCGTCTTGTTGTTGTCTCTTGCGAAGTAAAAGGCTTGCTTGTGAAATGGGAAGGAATGAGAATTGAATTTTTGACTTGCCATGAAACTCATACCTCTGGTGGATAGCTGGCTATTCACGAAGTAGTTTGCTTCTTCCCGAAATAGGTTATGTTGATGCAAGTCTTGGAAAAAATATGCGAAGTAAACGTTCACAAAGTTAATTAGTTACGAACTTAAATGAATATTCATGAAGTAAATGTTCACGAAGTTAAATAGTTGCGAACTTAAATGAATATTCGTGAAGTAAATGTTTGCGAAGTAAGAAGTTAAATAGTTGCGAACTTCCCTCTTTATGAAATGGATTCTGGTTACTTCCCTAGGGAAGCAATATACAGTCGTTGGGTGCCAACTCCTGTGAAATAGATGACCCTTTGCGCTTCCTGCTGTTACATTCTCCTTAATTTCGCGGAATTTGTTCTCTTCATTTACTGGCAATAAATACTTGACTTCTATGATTTTCTTCTTAACTGCGAGGTAGGCTGAGAGCTGGACTACTCCCTATTCGTTCTTTTTCTGTAGTTGATATTGGTAGTGAGAATCAAGCTTGCCAGTTTAGGAGAATCAAGTTGCTGCTGCCATTACCGATGGAGCTCGACAGTTATGTGATTGAAGAACTTGATGAGACGTTTTTGCTAGCAATCTATGAAGATGGGAGATGACAACAGGTTACTGCCAGTAAACAACAGATGAGATGTGAATCTGTGAACTTGATGAGACGTTTTTGATGGAAATGGCTAGCTTGAGTCTGCAATGGAAGATGGGTTTGATAGTTGAGGTCGTAAACAACGGTGTTACGCGCCAAAGGGATAGGATAAGTTGAACAACTCAAGTTTCAATGGAGTTTGGTTGTAGCTCTCGTGAGATGATGGCAGTGTTGAAGCTTAGAGTTAGATCGAGTCTCATGATTGTAGTATGATGAAGTGAACTTGCATACTGTGAACCTCAACTTCAACTTTAACTTGCTTCTTGCGAATAATGAACTTCAACTTTTGCGAATAATGCATGTATCTTATTCGCAATTAATAAATACATTATCGGGAATTATCTTATTCGCAAGTAATAAATAATGAGTCTCACTGATTGTAGTATAATGTTTCGTTGTATTTACTGTTAATAAACTTCAACTTTGATTATAGTATGTGCTAAACCCCTCATGAATGTATTTACTGTTGGTGGAGGAAACTTCATCTCTCTTCTTCCTTAACAAAAGTTAAAATTAGTGCTGCCTTGGCCCTCTTGGTTTCTGTTGCTCGCAACTTGATTGTTTTTCTTTTCATTAATGATCTTCCAGACCTACCTTGCCGGCAATAGGGTTTTTGTCTTCTTCCTCTGCCCATTTGTCCATTGTAACTCAAACAATGATGTTTTAGCCTGCTGGCCATGCAACTACTGTATAAAGTGCCTTGTTTTCTTGTTTCCTGCTTCTAAATTTGATTAATTCCCTGTTCATTAATTCCCTGCGAAGAGAAATGTTCCACAAATACGAACTTTCCTTTATATCTCCCTGGACAGTTTATGTAACTCAAATTGTCTTGTGCAAAATGAACTGCTGAACTTCACCCCGTCCTACTGAATTTCTTCTTCTTCTCCCTGGACATTTCTGTTCGTAAGATTCGAACTCATGATGACATTTATCCCGTTTCTTCGTAGGAATGACATTTCTTCACAGAACTTTTGCAAAAAATTGCTAAAACGATCAGTAAATTTGGTTAGCAGTTTATAGATCATTAAGATGAGTAATGTTTGCCTATGAAGAATGAAAACTTTCCATATATTCTACTTGTTTTTGTTCTTGCGAAATGTAAATCTCTAAATCTCTAACCAACAGAAAATCTTGAAATTTGACTTTGTCAGAAATTCTTTAAACAAATTTGTAAAACGAGATTTAGTTACTACAAATTTATAGCCAAAACATCTTTAAATTCAAAATTTCCATAATAAATCAGTTTTCTACAAATCGCAAAGTTTAGACCGCAAAAAATTTATTTTTCAATTTGTGTTTTGAAATTCCCAAACTTTGAAAAATGAAACAAAGAATAAGAAAAGTGAGAAGAAATTTGTCCTTTTGGGAAGCGATTGTTGACGTAGCATGTGTAAATTTCATTTTTCTTGACGATTTCCCCATATCCACATCTCTCTTCCTGAACTACTACTAATGTGTTTATTGTTTGAAGATGCAAATAAAAGAACTTCCATTTCTATCTTCAAAACTCATAGATTCGGTACAATTCATCACCAATAGTCACCAATCCCTGTTTCTAGCGCCAATTATGTAGTTGCGGATTATCTCACAACTACACCCTCATAAGAATCCATTATAATGATTCCTAAACCTAATTAATTTGATATGAAACTAAGAATTAAGGTACTAAAACTATAAAGGAGACACAAAGATTTTTACGTGGTTCGATCAATGTGATCTACATCCACGGTGCTTCACTAGTGATTGTATGTAATTACATGATTTTACAATTGAGACTCCATTAATGAATATTTGGAGCTCTAGAATTTTGGGGAAGAAGATGATCAAGAAAATAAAATCTCTCCTAACATTTTTTCTCTCCTCCTAAAATTATTCCTCTCCCTAAAAAAGACCTCCCCCATTCTCATGCCTAAATGGCTATTTATATAATCTTACAAAATATGACAGTTGTGTTGTCCTGCCATTTCGGATTTGAGAATTATCTTGCGAACCTTCGTAACTTCACTTCGCGAACTTCTTTTGGTTTCCTCGTGATTTCCTTTGCTCGCAAAATATTCTTTGCTCGCAAGATGTCTTTTCTTTCCACAATTTCGTAAGTTATCATTTGTTGTGATATTCCGCTCCTACAACTCATACTCTTCTTACTTGGCCTAATACAGTTGCAGCTACTCACCTTCCTTTGTCTCCAACACAGCCACCTATTTCTCCTTCCCCTACATTTCCTTCGTCTTCACTTTCCACTACTTCTATCATTCCTGCCTTGATGGATTCTCCTAGTAGCACCTCTCCGTTATTTGGCTCTTCGCCTTCACAATCTCCTGTAGATTCTTCTCCTACACCTATGTTATCCGCGTCACCTACTTCTGATTCGCCATCATCGCCCGGTGTTCACGATCTCCCACAGTTGACAACTAACGTACATCCTATGGTTACCAGATTAAAGGATCACACAATTCAGCAGCGCAGTTTTAAGGGATGTTTCTCCACAAGGTATCCTGTGATGCACTGTTTCCTATCTCAATATGATTCTCTACCTGCTGAACCTACGAGTTTTACCATTGCATCTAAATCTACGGAGTGGTGGGATGCTATGCTAGATGAAATCAATGCTTTACTTCGTAATCGCACTTGGTCGTTGGTACCTTGGCGTCCTGGAATGAACATAGTTGGCAGCAAATGGGTTTATCGTGTTAAACAGAAATCAGATGGCTCTCTTGATAAGCGAAAAGCTCGATCGGTTGCCAAGGGTTACTCTCAACAGTACGGCATTGATTATGATGATACTTTTAGTCCCGTTGTAAAACTAGTCACTATTCGATTGGTTCTTAGTTTAGCGGTTTCTTCTTCTTGGCCTATCAAGCAACTAGATGTCAAAAATGCTTTTATTCATGGTTCTCTTGATCAGGAGGTTTATATGGCTCAACCTCAGGGATTTGTTGATCCACGATTTCCTAATCATGTATGTTTACTGCACAAAGCTCTTTATGGCTTAAAACAGCACCTCGAGCTTGGTATCATCGCTTTGCTTCATTTTTTATCCATCGGGGTTCAAGTCATCTCGATCCGATCACTCAATGTTTATCAAGAAATCGTGCTCAGTATTATTATCCTCTTGTTATATGTTGATGATATCATTGTGGACTTGGTAGTGACACTAAAGGTATTCAATCTCACGCCAACACTTCAAACCAATTTGCGATGACTGATATGGGCGATTTACATTATTTTTTGGGATTGGAAGCTACTCGTACTTCATTTGGTATTGCTCTAACTCAAAACCGGTACACTATGGATCTCTTAAAGAAAGTGGATCTCACGGATTCCAAACCAGTTTCCACTCCGGTAACTCCACGCTCTAAGTTACACTCTGATGATGATGCTTTGTTTTCGATGCAACCTTGTATCGCAGTTTGGTTGGGGGCTTATAATATCTTAACATGACACTACCGATATTACATACGCTGTCAATCAAGTTAGTCAGTTTATGCACCGACCCACCAAAACTCATTTCATGGCTGTTAAACGCATTCTAAGGTATCTCAAGGGAACCTTAGGTCATGGTATTTGCTTCTGGCGTGACTCTACCTTGCAGCTTGCATCTTACTCGGATGCAGACTGTGGAGGTGATCCCGACACTTCTCGATCAACCTCAGGTCATTGTGCATTCTTGGGAAACAATCTTGTCTCCTGGGGTTCTAAAAAGCAACCTACTGTTTCCACCAAAGAAGATTGGTGAGTATCGTGCCCTGTCTTCTACATCAGCTGAACTCATTTGGATTGGATATATTTTAAATGATCTAGGTATTTCCTTGCCGCAGTCTCCTACACTCTATTGTGACAATATTAATGCTACTTACTTGTCTATGAATCCAATTCAACATTACCGTTCCAAACATATTCAGATTCACTACCATTTTGTTCGTGAACGGATTGCATCTGGTCTTCTGCACCTACGGTATATTTCCACTGAGCATCAACTAGCAGACTTTTTTACGAAGGGTTTGTCCTCAACCAGGTTTCTTTATATATGTAACAAGCTTTCGCGTTGCTTACCACCGCATCCAGCTTGAGGGGGGGGGGGGGTGTAGAATATATATGTAAGTCCAGTCCGTATGTATATTCAAGTCCATGTACTTAGAAGTCCATTATGTCTTGTAACCCTAATACGGGTGTATACAACACTATAAATATATGCCTCATAAACCTAAGAAGGTTAAGAGAGATTTCATAATCGTTCAATCCATTACTAGAAGACTGAAAACCCGTTTCTTCTTACTAGGTTTACCTCTTGGTGATGGCAGATACCAGTGAGGAACTAGGACTTCTCATTTCTTGAACGCGATAACTACTAGAGTAGAGCTATGTGGACAATCAAAGAAAACAACAATTATTGTTAACCAGGGAAAAATTTCGTGTTAAAGACAAGATAAGATCCGTACACTGACTAGAAACGTGCTCGAAATATGCTATCACGATAATAAGAAAAATGGATTTAAGTTTTCCATGGGTGATTTTATAAACCTGGCTTGATTGGGTATACCCAGATTAATTGGGGTATACCCAATAAGACAAAATCAGGCCATTATGAAGTAAAGCCAAACCACCCCTTAACCTAGATTTTTCTAAATGGCTAAAATGCCCCCCACAATGATTAACTCTAATTTAACTAAAATGATTAGATTAGTTTAGATTTAGTTATAAGTTGTTTTAGAAATCATTTAGAGAAAGAATTGATTCTAATGGGGGGGGGGGAAGTTAGGTTTTTTGTGAAATTTGTGATATGAGTGAGATGAGTGATTCTAATCCTGATTTTGAAGTGGGGGAGTCTTCTAACTTTTACTACTACATATGAGTACTTGTATGATGATCTAACAGACCATGATCAAATGGATTACATGCATGACCCTCACTTTTATTTTCCTCAAACTCATGATGGGTATGGAAGTGATGAATGTATTGAGCCAAACGAAGAATCCAATGACCAAGAAGAAGAGAATGGAGCTGCAAGTAATCAGGTAGACAACCTAGGTGGTGAAGATTGTGATTTTTCCATGCAAATAATTGATTTTTTTTTCTTCAATTCTACTATACATGGTCGGCAAGGTAAAGGCCGGCGTGGTTCTACTTTGCACAACATGCCGACTTTTTATGAGCAGTACCACGCAGGCAGGGTAGAAAATTTGAACCTTACCGAATTCCATTTTTTTGATATTTTGTAGATTATGGCATTGGTACCTATGGAGGATCAGCCTCAAGCTTAGAAAATTAGGGGTCCCGATACTTCCGAACATTATGCTAATGATTTGGAATGGAAAGAAAAATACGACGCGGTAAATTGGATTGTTGAGAAAGCAAAAGAGAAGATGTGCGTTCTAGTGAAAAACACCCAACAAAAATCTACGCGGTTTGAAATGGTATGCGAGTGTTATGGATCGCCGGACGAAAGTCACAAGAGAAAGGGTTATGTGTATGATAAGAAGATGACTAGGGTGTTCAAGATGAAGTCAAAGAAATGTGGATGCCCATTCAAGATTATCTTTGGGAGGAACAAAGACACCGATGAGATGTGGAGAATGACTAGAGTTGATGTTGG
This sequence comes from Papaver bracteatum, assembly GCA_023529315.1. Lineage (NCBI taxonomy): Eukaryota > Viridiplantae > Streptophyta > Magnoliopsida > Ranunculales > Papaveraceae > Papaver > Papaver bracteatum. The sequence continues at coordinate 322,583 of JAJJWX010004844.1, forward strand.
TTGGCATAACCATAAAGATCCGGAAACTCTTGTTGGGCATTTTCAAGTTGCCAAGTTGAAACCCCACGAGTTAGAACAAGTAAGAACAAGTTGGGGAATTAAACCAAGCAAGCTCATTCGTAAGTTCAAGAGGGACGACCCGCATAACCTCTCTTCATTGTCTACAATTTATGCGGCCAAGGTAACCATTAAAAGAATTGAATGGGTTGGAAGAAAGGTGATGGAAGAATCAACTACACGGTGAGACACCATGAGTCATCGGAGGGGAAGGTGGATCGTATTTTTCTTGAGCATCCGGATATGATTCAATTGGCGTGTTGCTTTTACCAAGTTTTGTTCATGGATTGTACTTATAAGACGAATAGGTACAACATGCCTTTGTTGAACATTGTAGGACAAACCTCGGATAAGCAATTGTTCATGGTGGCATGGTGTTTTATGGATCGTGAGAAGGATGATAGCTATATTTTGGCATTGGAAACTTTGAAGCTTCTCTACCACGAAGACGAAACTCCGGGGGTTATAGTCACCGACAATGAGCAAGCAATAATGAATGCCGTGAGGATAGTCTTTCCCAATGCACAAAATTTCCTTTTCACTTGGAATATACAATGAAATCTTAGAAAAAATTGTAGAAGTCATGTCCAAAAACCGAAATCAAAGAAAGGAACTAAACGTGAAAAAGAGGAAGATGAACATCTTAGCAAACTAACTAAAGAGGAGCGAGAGAAGGAGAAATAGAAAGAATATGAAGAATGGAAAGAAGGTGAGATTAAGTTTGGGTTATTCATGAAAGCGTGGGATAAGGTGGTTTGGTCGATGAGTGTGGGAAGATATGAGTTAAACTTGAAGGATTTCGAGGATGATTGGGGGACTAATTACCCCAAAGTAGTGGAATATTGCAAGAAACAATGGTTGAGGCCACACAAAGAGAGGTTTGTGTATGCTTATACTTACGACTATAAACATTTCAAACTTGAATCCACAAGTATGGTAGAGCAAGCTCATGGGAGACAAAAAGGTTTACTTTTCACGAGTCAAAATGAGATTGTGACGGTGCAACATGCTATCCATGAGTACACTAATAATGATATCGACAAGATAAAAAAATAATTCCAAGAAAGTAGCTTCCGGAAGTTGAAGGAGTTTAAGGAGGATGATTGGTTGCTTGTTGGTATACATAGAAATTTCTCGCATTGGGAAATACATTTCATGATGAAACATCTCGCATTGTTTAAAAAGCATAAAAAGTATAATGACCCGAACACTCCTTGTAAGTGTAGGATAATGAAGGCTATCGGACTTCCATGTCGTCATATGCTTGGTAGGTATAAAACTCACATTCCTATTGATGATATCGATCCTTATTGGAATCAATTATCTTTCAAACCGTCTCCAAGAGAAGATCCCGGTGAAGAGTTTGGCGACATGGAACTTGGAAGAATAATCATTGAAAAGTACCCCAAGATGAATAGGTTGGACAAACAAACTATGAAGCACAAGTTGATGCCGATTGTTTACAATTTTATGGAAGAACTTGAAGAATCGGAGAAATAAGATCCTAATGGTAGACCAACTACCAAAAAAACGAGGGCGGAAGAAAGAGAACAAATCAAAGAGTTTTTGAGTACAAATTGCGATCAAGATCAATCCGAAAGAGAACAAATCAAATATTTTTGAAGTAGAAATAGTGATTAATTCAAAAGGGAAAACATTAAAGAGCATTTGAGCACAAAGTGCGATCCATCCGGACATGTTTATACCGAGGCGCAATACAAGGATGAGACCGCTAAAAAGAAAAGAGGTCATCCAAGGAAGGATTCAACTACACCAACGGTCTCTAACTTGAATACAAATGGAACTCTACCTCTTGAGAGTCAAGCAAGTGTGGAATTTGTTGGAAAGAAAAGGGGTCGGCCAAAGAAGGATTTAACTACACCAACGGTCTCTAACTTGAATACAAATGAAACTCTACCTCTTGAGAGTCAAGCAAGCCAAGGAGATGTTGCGAAGAAAAAAGGTCGTCCAAAGAAGGTAGTACAATCGGTGTTGCAAAATTATCGCAATCAACTCCCTCCAATTATTCAAGATTTCGTGATTAGTACCGACGATGTTCCGAAAGATGGAAATTGTCGTTTTCACGTTATCTCGCAACAATTGGGACACCTAAGTGGAGCGGTTGAAGAGAATATCACCCAATGCCAATATATTAGAAAGAATATGGCCGCTCGACTAGACAAAGACAAGGAGTTCCATATCTCAATGATGCTAGAAGGTTCCATGGAGGAGAAAGAAGCAACTTTCAAAGGTTTGCTAACTAGTGTTAAAGGACCGAAGGGAAATGCACTGATCAAATGGGAGCATTGGTTGAGAATGATGGAGTGTGTCCATCTATTGGCGGATACGTGGAATTGCGTGGTACATTTTTTTAGTGAGGGACTATCTATAGCATTTGCACCGAAACATGCGGTTTGCGTGGACCAACTCAAGCATAGAAGAATTGTCATTGCTTTGGTGGATAAAAATCATTTTATTGGTCTACAACTCAATAAGGAATGTCCATTACCTCCTCTATATAGGTTTAGTTTGTAGGAGAAGTTCACAAACAACAAGAGCAAGGAATGGATGAAAATTTATGAGAACAACATGGCCATTTGGAATGTTATAGATGAGTCTAGGGAATGTCCCATAGATTTGACTAAAGGAGGTTCAATAGATTTGAATGAACTCCCTCCAATAGATTTGAGTGAGGAATGATTATGATTAGGGAATAATGAAGCTTTTTGTGTAGTTTACAATGGAATACTAGACAAAGCATTCATACTTTTTGGAGCACTTTTGTAATCGCATGCGTGTTTTGTGTAATGTACTTTGGAGTGCTACAAATGAATGAAATGGATGTGTTTTTTTTTGTGTATTCTCATTTGGTCGGCATCATATTTATTACAAGACCTTGCCGGCGCTCCCAGGGTCGGCACGGTATTATTTCGTTAGACTGCCAGCCACAATGCATGACAGTACAGGAAAAAGCTGCCTGATATGGCCGGCAAGGTCTGGCTTTTGCCAGGCTGCCGACGTTTACTATCCCGACAATGTTTATGAAATTTACCATGCCGGATAAGAACTCCCTTAAAAATATTGTTCCTGGATGTTTTTTTCTATCAGGCCGGAAAGGTCCTGGTTTTGCCAGGTTGCCGGCTTTTATTGCGCCGGCATTGTTTTTGAGGAGAACCATGCCGGCTAAGAACTCCCTCAAATATTGTTCATGAATATTATTTTCTATCAAACCGGCAAGGTGTATTATAATATCCATGCCGACATAACAACCGTCTAAAAGCTTTTAATTTAGGATAATGCCGACTATTAGGCCACCGACAAGCTTCTAATTTAGGACAATGCCGACTATACACATGATACAAACCATAATTAAAGCATACAAACGTTAAAAACTTAACCCTAACATATTTGGGACATAGATAATATCTTTTTCCGGTACACAATTTCTTAGGAGAGGTAATTAGCTTCATCTTACCTTCACAACATGGATCTGTGCATGGTAGAAGGTTGATTTTAGAAACTTCATCTTCATACGGAGCTAGATGCTCATCTATCCAATAGAAAAACCAACAACAAGTGCATTTTGAAGCCTACGTCTGATATACACCTCCTATTGCAGCTTTCATGAGAAATAAGAATCCCTTACAACCTTCAATAGTGCATTTGCTTCCTTCAAAGGGACAATTGTTTGCAAAATGACCACTTAGTGTACAAAGACTACAAATATTTGGTGGTGAAACTTCCATTCTTTATGCAAGGTTGAAGATGAAGTTGGGAATGCTTTTATAATAACAACATACCTAATATATTGATTTTGAAATTTCTAGCCGTTGAGCATTCAATGGGTTTTACTTTGTACCTAAAAGGTGCAACTAACATTTAGGTCGGCAAGGTAGAAATTTCATACCATGCCTGCCTCAAGTACGGTCGGCAAGGTAGATATTTCATACAATGCCGGCCTCCAATACTTTGTCTAAAACTGCATAAACAAAATAATAACTTCTAAAGAAACTAAAACTGAAAATTAAAATAAGTTTAACAAGTCTAAAACCACAATCTAAGAGTTCAAAACATAATGTAATAATTCAAACTAGAATCTAAGTTTCTAAAGCAAGTAAAACATAATAAAGTTTAAGAATTTCAAGGATCCTTCCCATTGTTGTTATCTTCCTCCCCATCACTAGCTTTTTCACCGGCATCAGCTTTTAGTTTTCCCTTCCCTTTCACTGGACCTATGTAGTCACCATCCTCATTGTAATAGGGGTTCACTCCAGAAAAGTCACATGCCCTGAAAAAAGTTCTTGGATCAAACTCCTCTTTTTCCTCCTCTTCATAGTTGAGGGGATTGCTAGGACTGTTCATAAAACTTATAAATTCTTCAGGATCTTCTTTACCCATCAAACATAGTTTCTTACAGGGAAATTATTTTCAGTTTCATCTTTAGGTTCTTCATCGTAACCCGGATAAATCTTGTCAAGAAATTCCAATAGCTCTGCTGCATTGCTAACAGTACAAGGGATATCTTCTATTTTTGGCTCTAGGAACCTAAACAATAAACAAATAAGAGATATAAAAACAAACAACACTATTAAACACAAATAAGAGATCAAAATTGTTACACATTGAAATTTGGTTATGGTCATCTACTAGACAACAAGGTATAGAATATATAAACTGCCGACCAAAAGGTGGCTGGCATGGTAATAACCATTCACCTAGACGACCAAAACATAGCCGGCAGGGTTGTATTAAATAATGATGCCAGCTATAAATTAAAAAATGTCAAGTTTCTGATGCCTACAGTCGGCAAGGTCCAAGTACAATACAATGCCGGCTACAAATTAACCGGCAGGGGTTTGTTAGTATACCATGCCGGCCCTGGTTATTGTCTAACAATCTCTATGGCTGATATGAAAAGTCGGCAGGTTATTCATCCTCATACCACGCCGGCGCTTAAGAAACAACAACCGCCGGCACAATGTTAAACTATCGACCTTGCCGGCCAAAAACCCTAAAAATCTAAATTTTCAGTTTCTAACCTAATCTAACAATAAAAAAACACTAAACAATATTGGGTTGAGTTTAGAAATCAACTTACAGTCTTATTTTCACCGGGGGAGGGTTATTTTCAACATTCTCAGGGATTGAACTTTCGGGTTTACTAGTTCCATCTTTTCCATTACCTTTTTTCTCTGATTTGGATCTTTTGATACTTCCTGTTGAATCTATGTTATCTCTTAATCGTTTGGAATCAACCATTTTTCAGGATAATCAAAGTTTTCAATTTTTAGATGAGATGAAGAAAAAGAAGAGAAGATTAACGGTTTGCTTAAGTTTTTAATTTTAGGGTTATTTGATTAAGTAATAGGTTTATTAGGTTAAGTAATAGGGTTAATTAGTGAAAGGGTAAAAAGGTGAACTCACCCACATTTTGGCCTCCCCTTAGTAAGGTCACATGTCCATTTAAATTTGGGTATACCCCAATCAAGCCAGGTTTATAAATGACTGACGCAGTATATATAGTGGCCTAAAACCTTGTCTAGTTCCGGAACGCTAATGTCCAAAAACAGATTCAAATGAGATGTCTACACTCCAGTTTTTTCTTTTCTACATGACTATCGCCTTGCTAAAACAATATCTTTTCATCTCAAGCGACATAATTCTAGTGTTAGCAATAATAGGCTTTGTTTGTGGGGTACATTATTTATATGTCCCTACTTTTAACACCCAATAAATATGTCCTTATACAACAATAAATATGTCCCTACTTTTTTATAACTTTATCCATTTAATATTAGATTACCTTAATACCCTCACCCATATAATATTTTTCTTTATTTCAAAATACAACAAATTTCTTCCTCTACCATTTCACCACCACCACTAGCACCACCACTAACAACATTCGACTACCATTCCACCACCACCACTACCACCGTTCAACAACCACCGCCTACCAACCGCCACCACCACTCATTCACCACCACCATTACACCACCAACAATCCTCAACCATCACTAGTCCGTCGCCGTCACCACCACTAGTCCGTCGTCGTCGCCGCCGCCACCACTGGTTCAGATATTTTTGTATCAACAAAAGTAGTTGATACATTTCAGTTGAATCAACAATGGATGTTTATCCATTTCAGTTGGATCAACAGTGGATGTTTATCCATTTCAGTTGGATCAACAGTGGATGTTTATCCATTGCAGTTGGATCAACAATAGATGTTTATCCATGTTGATGGAAAAATGCTACCATTTTATCAGCTACAGTTTCAGATCCACCAACAAAACCATCAACCACCATTAATAATCCATAGCAGCAAACACCGCCATTGTTGCCGCCACCACCATCGATTCAGATAATTTTGTATCAACAACAATAGTTTATCAGTTTCAGTAGGATCAACAGTGGATGTTTATCCATTGCAGTTGGATCAACAACAGAAGTTTATCCATTGCAGTTGGATCAATAATGGATGTTTATCCATGTTGATGGAAAAATGCTACCATTTCACCAGCTGCAGTTTCAGATCCACCAACAAAACCATCAACCACCATTTATAATCTGTAGCAACAACCGTCACTGTCTAAAAAATGCTACCTTTCTCCATCTTCTTTACGTATTGGTGTCGCCGGTGGTACTAAAAATGCAGTGGACAAAGTTGCGAGATGCTAGAGTGCAATTGACATCAGTTTGTCTTCATCAACAAATGGGTTATACCCAATTTCAGTCCATGCAATTTATCCCCAACAAATCTTGATTGTTACTGCATTTATTTTTGATTGAGGACCTCCGATTAAATTATCTCCAATTGAGACATCGATTTAGACCACCAATAAGTCTAACCATTGTCTTTTTTTCTTCAAATCAAGATCTCAGAACCTTTTTCACTTTCTCACGCATCTCATAGATACTCAATCCTATGGTCGCGCATGTTATCTGTATAAAAAAATAGTGATAGGGTGCTACTTTAGCAACAAAAGTACAGAAACCTCAATCCTATAATTGAGGATGTTACCTGTATTGCTAAATCAGTGGTACGGTGGTACCCAATTACTTCATTTATCAACCAAGGTTGAAGTACAAGCATGAAACAAAGTTTTTCAAGTTTATAATACTTACATATAACACTTCTTGTACCGTCAATTTCATCATTACAACTTCACCACCACCAAAATTCATGTCAATACACCACCAGCACCAGACACTCAAATAAAGAGAACACCGAAAATCACTGCAATCCCCTTTTATATCCATCAAAAATCAATTTAGAAATTGATAGAACTTAAATTTCGTAAAAAAAAACAAATCATACCTCCTCCACCATCGCCGCCACCACCGCCATCATCATCTTGAGCTTTAGTAATTCGAGCAAATCAACTCTAAAATTACGAAAACAAAACCTAAAATCAAATCTCGATATATTTGAATCTGAATCTAAAAATTAATCTTAATAATAAGAAGAAGACTCTCTGACATGAACGATTTGTCGATGATAGTATTTTTCGATTGAATCTTGAATTTGTTGACGACGGTGAAAGTGGCGGTAGTATCATAGGTGGTGGTGAAGGATGGAGAGATACAAAGAGAAAGAATAAAAAAAAAAATTAGACGTAAAACAAATAAAATCAAAAAGGAATAAGTGATGCAGGGTATTTATGGGATTATGATTAAAATCAGTTTCTTCTTGAAAAGAGGAGGGATATAAATATAATTGGTAAGGATATTTATGAAGATCCATAAAAGTAGGGATAAATATTCAATTACCACTTGTTTTTTGGCTTCATGAGACATTTCAATACTCTGGTGATAATAGTACTATGATTTTTTCCTATATTATATCAGGACTTTACCTTTTTCGAGATGGTCTACGGAAATCACTGGATGGTTTTGAAGCTATTTTATTAGCTTTATATTTATGCTCATGACATGAGACTGAATTTCGTCGGGTTCAATCGATAACAGTAAATGTTCTAGATTTATCACATTCTAGTATTTGTCATGAAACTAGATCTACGGGTAAAAATAATTAGGTCGTCGAGAACCACATGGAACTGTTACATCAACAAAAAAAAACCAAGGATTATTGGTGTTGCATTATTAGTATTGAAATGAACGAATTAGTAGTGAATTTACTGAACATGTATAAAAGAAAGATTAAGTCCAAGATGGTTGTGGTGGTGTGATGTAGTTTTTATAGTGGTAAATAAAGTTCGTTCAAAGACTTGTAGAGATTGATTTTAGACTTAAAAATAAAACAAATAAAATATATACACAAGTTTTTTCACAAATATCGAGAGGTACTGGGACTTAGGATTTCACCACTAATCACATTCAATTGGTTCATATAATGATTCATAACAGTTCTAGCTATTTTGTTGACTCTTTTCTTTGCCAAAAGTAGATTTTGTAAAATATTAATTGTAAATCACAAGCATGGTGCATCAAAAGCTCTAAGTCTAAGCATACACCATCAAACAAAATCACAAATAATTAATAAAAATCATAAATCAATTAAATCAATGCAAAAGTCATAGAGAATCGATTATAGTTACCAATCAATTGTGAAACACGGCTTCCTCCATTGTCCCAGTGATGGGGTTTAGCTCATTATGGTGAATACACGCTCAAAATAATAATCCATGGCACAATAGGTGTTTTATTGGAGAAAAATAATATTACAGCAGATTCGCAACGCTGCGAAGGCGTTACAGAACCTACTGTTACAATTGTCGAACTGTTACAAAGTAAAGATGACAGTCTTGTTAAGGTGTGATATATTCTTCTTCTTCTTCTCCAACTCCATTCGTACAGCTTCACTCCGCAACTCTGATTTCTCCGGCTCTATAGCCTCTGCTCAGCCCCCAAACTCACGAATACCCCCTATGAGACTAGAAAAACTCTTTTTATACCATGCAGGGCAAATAAATCCCGATAATTTCTTCCAATCTTTCTCTTCCTTTTCCCCAAGTTACGGCATACTCTTAACTTTCTTATGCGGCTTCTCAGTCAATCCAGGATGTCCAAACTCTTTCTATGATTGAGTCAAATCTCACAGAAGAGATTCTTTCCTCTTCTTCACGTATCTTTCCATAAAATATCGAAATCAAACCTAATACTCTCTCTTGTCCTGTTTTCACGATAATCACCGTGGACATACCTGTTTTCTTGTTATCAAAGACCATACCAACCCCATTTCATCCAAAAAGGCCTAAACAAATCCATATCCAAGAGAAGAATCCGACCGAAACTCCTAGTTCTTCCCTGAAAACCCGAGAAGCTTTCTTCCCCTATTTTGCTTCAATTCAATTATCTAGCCCAAGTTTTTCGATTTCATCGTCTATACCATCCCTGTTTGGCTCTAATAAGTCTTCCCAAGAAGGTTCAACGATTGAATCAGCCTAAAACACATCCAAAATCCAAACCCTAAATTATATTCGTGAAACACAAATTTCCCGCCAATTTCTGGATTTAAAATGTTGAAGAAGACCTCCCCCTATCCAGTTCGGGTCTGCCAATAGTAGTTGCCATGGAAATGGATGCCCCTTATCCATCCGAGGGGTGCCTTTAGCAATTTCTCTTTGGGGTGCAAATATGACTTTTCTGGAGTGCCTCCAACATGTTCCCGGGGTGCCTTTAACACATCTTATGGGTTCACATTTTGAGCCAATTTCTCCGCATAATCCTATTTCTCCAAAAACACCTACAAAACCATAAAATAATCAAATAAGTACAAAATCGAGCACTAACGATACACATAATTGTGAACAAAATAGACACATAAATTCATCAATAAAATACCCCCAAACTTATTATTTGCTAGTCCCGAGCAAATCAAATCTACAAAATAAAATCCTAACTCACTGTCTCAGACATCGTCAATTGCATTTAGCATATGCAGTAAGCCTATGAACCCCTAGGTGTCCCTAGTGGCCGAGTTATAGTCTCGGTAGGGCTTACCAGAGATATACCCACAAAACATTTACTCCAGACACTAGATATCTACGCAGAACCTTAGAATGCACTAAAGGATCTCCTTGGTTGGCATACTTATTGATTACAAGAGGAAGTACCCTGATGCGAAATTCCAATTGTTATACACGAGTTTGCACTCAAGCATACTAAAATTCATATAAAAGTCACAGAGCTCTACTCAGATAGTCTCACTATGGACACCAATATAACAGAGTCAAAACTAATCACATGGATAGATCAAGAAGATGTATATAGAGAAAAACATAGATGGTTTTGATGTTTACTAAGTGAAAGGTGTTTCCCATATCTGTCTGAAGGCCTCCACCAAAATGAACCTATCATAATGGACTGAGATACTAGTCTGACTAATATCAACACACTGGCATATACAAGGGAACCAGTGGTCGATAATCCTAACTCTAGGTCAACACAATAGGCATATACAAGGGTACCAGTGGACGACTTTATTGAATTTATTCCGGTTGGTCTAATGGTTTGGTCTCAATTTTCTTTTCTTTTTCTTTTCTTCCTTTTTTTTTTCTTTTGGTATCTCAATCACTCTATTTCACCCTAGCATTGGTAACAACTTGAATCGTGAGCCCCACCTAATCACTTAGAGAAACATAGTTTAAAAACAAAACAAAATAAAAACAGAAGTGAAAAGGACTCAACGAGATATGGTGAAACTATCATGTTATTTCTAACACCCGAGCTCTGTGCTTTTATAAATAGACTCTTTAGATGTTTTCATCTAATCAGATTGGTTCCTCAACTCCTACAATGAAAATGCTTTCATCCACTTAGATTTGTTAGTGTCATCCTTAATAAGCATAAATTTCTAGGCTCTAGAGTTTAATAATGCAACTAAAAAGTTTCTCCCATACCCCCAAACTTAAATCTAACATTGTCCTCAATGTTCTAAAGATAAAATTAAAAGCATGAACAATGAGAAACTGTTACCTATTGAAGCAAAAGAGATAAGGAAAGATATTACCGTGTCGTATGAATATTGGGTTACCTCCCAAGAAGTTCTAAGTTTAAAGTCTTCAGCCAGACTAAGAAAGGATTAGTCACATCATAGAATCATAAAGTAATAGCCGAAACATCTGTGGGTCATCAAAACCAAATAAAGCTATCACAAATAAAAGGAATCTGCAACCTGCCAAGAAAATAAACAAATAAAGCACACCTTTGTCTAGTTTCCTGTTTAAGACAACCACATCTAGCTGTGGTTCAGGTTCAGGCTCTATGAAAGGGTCTAAATAAATTTCTTTGGGCTGCACTTCCTCATAGCTAAGATCCGATTCAGGTATTAGAGTCTGGAAAAACTCAAGTAAAAACTTAGAAGCACATAATAATAGCCTAAATAACTGTGGATCCTTAAAGTCAATCAGGTTTGACTCACAAAATTGACCATGATAAAAGTGGAGGTCAAACTTAGGAAATGTGTCAATTCTAATCTCCTAAAGTACTTAGGCTTAGTCTCAAAACTTAATAAATGACACATTTGAAATTCATACATTCCCACAATTGGTTGAAAAATATTTGGTGGGAAAACAAAATCAATCTGGGTATCATAGCCTGGGCTAACCACATCAATCAGAGGATGGGTTTCTAACAACTGAACTTCCTTATGGACATCAATAGGTTCAGGTAAACGCGTATGAAGATAATCTTGTAAAATGGTTGAGGCACATATGTCAAGTCCCAAGTGAGGGACTTTTCTAAGGGTTAAAGTACATGGAGAATGATAATGTCCCCCAAACTTAGAGTTTTCAGTGTCTCTAGAAAGACTAGTCACAACTTACCTAATTTCAAGGTCATCTAATTCCTAAAAATGGTCAATTGATTCTTCTAAGTCAGGTACATCCTCTCTCATCTTTACGAATTGATTTTCTTTTTCTAAGTCTATTGTTTCTAAATCGCTAGACTTAAAATATACTCATTCCTCTAAACCATCATTGGCTTCGTAATAAAAATGGAATACTACATCGTCTAAAATGGTGGTATCTCTTGTCAAATCCTCGTCCTTTTGAATAGGTGAATAATTATTAAAATTATTTGGATTTGAACTAGAAACAATATTATCGTTATAAATCTCAATTGGAGTAGAAAATTCCTGATCACTATTCCTATTTATTTCAAATTATTCATCAACACTATCCTCATCATAATAACATGAAAATGGTTGAACCTCATCTAAACAGGTAGTGTTACCAATTGTAACCTCGGCATCTTGATTATGCAAATAACTATCCTCATTTTCAAGGGTATTATTGGAAACACTGTATTGGAAGTTAAGATTATGTTGAGCAGTTCCATTCTGGGCCTCTAACAAAAGCTTTTGAATCGACTCATATGACTTCCTTATGGTATCGTGACTCGACTCACATGACTTCCTTATGGTATTGTGTATAGAAGGTTCACTCATAGGTGCATTTTGTTTATCCATTTCTAACACAAACCTTTTTGTATTCTCGGTTAATTGCTTAAGAGACTCTTCTAGAGGGAGAACAGGTTCATAAGGATCATAATAGGGACTAGTTTTCAACATTTTTATTATATTGTCCAAAGACGAGGAACTAGAACTATAATACTCCTTATTTTCTTGCTCGTATGGTCGGTGCATGTGTGGATAGTAACGAGGATCACCATGGTATGAGACATAACCTTGAAAAGGCGTATGTTCCCAACCACTATTCACACTACGGTCAAAGTTGTAATGTCCATTTTGAAAATCAGTCGGATATTCGTTGTATTGGCTATTGTAATAACAGTTCGACATTCTATTGCAGGGGTGTGAGTTGTCACACAATATAAAACCCACTGACAGGGGATTCGTGGGTGGATATAGTCTTACCTCCCATACAAGACGGGCGATGAACCGTTGAAGTCGACTTAGTGTACGAACCCGAGGGGCCGAGACAGTATCGTAACCGTCGTCCTTCCCTGCAAACAGTTTATATTTAATTTTTAACCTTTCCTTACGGTTTAAAATAACAAAGTCCAATGTCCCAAAAATAAAGTTCAAAAAGTCCAAAAATAAAAGATTACAAAAAATAAAGCCCTATTTACAGTTTCTAAAAATAAAATAAAATAACTATATACAAAATCTTCTTCTTCACTCCTTTTGGATTCCTCTTTTCTTTCCTTCTTTGGCTTCGATTTTTCTTCTCATAACTTTTTTTTCCTCTTTAGCTCAACTCCAAATCTGAAAGCAAACAAGAAATACCAAAACGCGTAAAAAAGAACAAATAATAATAATAATAATAAAAATAAACCAAAAAAAAATCTAAATACAAGTCCGCGTAGACGGCGCCAAAAATTGTTGTTGTAGTATAGTGGTAAGTATTCCCGCCTATCACGTAGGTGACCCGGGTTCGGTCCCCGGCAACGGCGCCAAAAATTGATGTAGTTTTTGTAGTGGTAAATAAAGTTCGTTCAAAGACTTGTAGAGATTGATTTTAGACTTAAAAATAAAACAAATAAAATATATACACAAGTTTGTCACAAATATCAAAAGGTACTGAGACTTAGGATTTCACCACTAATCACATTCAATTGGTTCATATAATGATTCATAACAGTTCTAGCTATTTTGTTGACTCTTTTCTTTGCCAAAGGTAGATTTTGTAAAATATTAATTGTAAATCACAAGCATGGTGCATCAAAAGCTCTAAGTCTAAGCATACACCATCAAGCAAAATCACAAATAATTAATAAAAATCATAAATCAGTTAAATCAATGCAAAAGACATAGAGAATCGATTATTTACCAATCAATTGTGAAACATGGCTTCCTCCATTGTCCCAGTGATGGGGTTTAGCTCATAATGGTGAATACACGCTCAAAATAATAATCCATGGCACAATAGATGTTTTATTGGAGAAAAATGATATTACAGTAGATTCGCAACGCTGCGAAGGCGTTACAGAACTTACTGGTATAATTGTCGAACTGTTACAAAGTAAATATGATAGTCTTGTTAAGGTGTGATATATTCTTCTTCTTCTTCTCCAACTCCGTTCGTACAGCTTCACTCTGCAACTCTGATTTCTCCGGCTCTGTATCCTCTGCTCGGTCCCCAAACTCACGACTACCCCTTGTGAGACTAGAAAAACTCTTTTTATACCATGCAGGGCAAAGAAATCCCGATAATTTCTTCCAATATTTCTCTGCCTTTTTCCCAAGTTACGGGATACTCTTAACTTTCTTATGCGGCTTCTCAGTCAATCCAGGATGTCCAAACTCTTTATGTGATTGAGTCAAATCTCACAGAAGATATTTTTTCCTCTTCTTCATGTATCTTTCCATAAAATATCGAAACCAAACCTAATACTCTCTCTTGTCCTGTTTTCACGAGAATCACCGTGGACATACCTTTTTTCTTGTTATCAAAGTCCATACCAACCCCATTTCATCCAAATAGTCCTAAACAAATCCATATCCAAGAGAAGCATCCGACCGAAACTCCTAGTTCTTCCCTGAAAACCCGAGAAACTTTCTTCCCCTGTTTTGCTTCAATTCAATTATCTAGCCCAAGTTTTTCGATTTCATCATCTATACCATCCCTGTTTGGCTCTAATAAGTCTTCCCAAGAAGGTTCAACGATTGAATCATCCTAAAACACGTCCAAAATCCAAACCCTTAAATTCTGTTCGTGAAACACAAATTTCCCGCCAATTTCTGGATTTAAAATGTTTAAGAAGACTTCCCCTATCCAGTTCGGGTCTGCCAATAGTAGTTGCCCTGGAAATGGATGCCCCTTATCCATCCGAGGGGTGCCTTTAGAAATTACTCTTGGGGGTGCAAATATGACTTTTCTGGAGTGCCTCCAACGTGTTCCCGGGGTGCCTTTAACACATCTTATGGGTTCACATTTTGAGCCAATTTCTCCGCATAATCCTATTTCTCCAAAAACACCTACAAAACCATAAAATAATCAAATAAGTACAAAATCGAGCACTAACGATACACATAATTGAGAACAAAATAGACACATAAATTCATTTGTCATGGTGTTAGGTCGGTTCCTATGTGCATGGGAAAGCTCCACTTTTGCGTCCATTATGGGCATGGAAAAGTGGCAAACAGGCCTGGCTAAGTGGAAAATTTTCCACTTATCCAGGCCAGGTCAAGTTTCTACCGAGCGGTCGAGACTACAACATTCAGTGTTTTTTACACCGTTAGCGACTTAGACTCGGCCGCTCGGTGGAAACAAGACCGTCCATTTAAATCTAATCTAACAGACATAAATTCGTCCATCTATAAATACCAAATTCTAATTTCATTTCAACTCACACCTTTTTCTTATTTTCTTAGATTTTCCAATGGCTCAAAATATGAACATGACTCAGTTCATAGAAGAGCAACATGCTGCTGAAAATCAAAGAGTTGAACTTCGAGCTAATGTGAAAATGAAATAAGAAGAGCAAGAAGTGCAAGAGCTACACATCAACGCAAATTTAGTACGTTAGAAGATGAATGCATTTGCAAGATTTATGTTTTCTTCACTAATCATCCTATCGTTGATGGCGCATTACATGCCATTTCATTTTGTGGACAAGTTTTATTGAAATTTGAAGAAGAAACAACGAAAATCGACAATCGTGAGTCGATGATGTTGATTGATCGGTCCTCCATTATTTCAAAGAATGTTAACAAGTATATCGGTATGATAAGGGAATCGGCTCGAAACATGAGAAGTGGTGAAACCCTGCTGGAGATTGATCAAAGGTGTCGTGCAAAGTGGCTCCGTGACAACGGAAAGGAATCCCGATATGGAAGTTGTTATGAAATCTTAAAAGTGTTTCCCAAATTTAATAGAACTTATATGTTTTACGCAATTTTAACTTAAGTAGAAAACTTTAAAAGAGGATTATTATTTATCAAACAAAAGTGAAATTAAATTAACGATTCAAACCACGATTAAAATTAGTGATTAACATTTATATATCAAACTAACGATTACCAAATATATATTCCACTAAGCCTGTTTGATCCTATGAAAACTCACTATTTTGAGTATGAGATGGTGGTTGAGTAGCATCAGGCGATTCATAACCTTGATATGGTACCGGAGATGGTTAAATTGAAGGTGCTTGGAACTGCTGAAATGCTAAAGTAGTTGTTGGGGTATAAATTACGGATTGCCTAAATGCATCCACATTTACGCCACCACCAGGAGTAAGTACCTGACCTTGGTACATGAAACCAATAGGAGACTGAAACTTTGTCATATCCACGTCTGCTGCTGTTGCTCCTACTGCTGTTGGTAACTGAGTCCCTTCTACCATAGTTGGAGTGGAATGATGACTTCTATGACCTCCACGACTTCTGACACTGCTGTCACCAGGCATTTGAGAACTTGACCCTAACAGAGTCTCTAACAATTAATAACTCAAATTCTCCCTTTGTATTTGCATCTGTCTCAAGTGAAAACTCTGGAATTCATTGAAAAGAAATGTTAAATTGTTCAACTGGTTCAAATACTCTTCTGGTGATTCCACCACACCATAGTACGTGATAGATCTGCTGCAGACCTTCATTACTAAGTGGAAATGTAATAATATCTCCACCGGGTGATAAAGTCTAGACTTCCCAAGATATTTGAGGCATATTCGACCCCATTTGACTACTATGATACGTATATGCTTCACCCGTCGGTGGTGGAGGTTGGGATGGAAGATCTGTAAGGGGAAAATTTCCAATTGCCGGAAAGTCAACACTACCTAAGTTTTGTGGATGAACATCAATATTTAGCTTACACACCTTTTGAAACCAACTGTAGTAATCAAAGTCATCACCTGGGATTTGGATCCAATCTTCAGCTTCTTCCCAAGGTTCTCCATTATTTATTAACGTGAACCAATTATCTTGTGAAATTATTGAAATTGAAAATGGGTTGATTGCTTTTACCTTTATGCCTTGTAGCTGAAACATATTTCTTTATTTGTAATACCAAATACCATGACCCTTAATAGGACCGTAAAACACAAGTCGCTTAAGGCTTAACTGTATCATGGCTTGTGCTATTGGCTCATGGTACTCGTCAATAGAAGTATGTATATGGCATTGACCTAATATTGATACTAGTTATGCATAGCTGTTGCATCCTCTGAATAGCATCGACATTTTGACCATCATTAATTTAACCAATCCAGTTATCATCTTTGTACTTGTACATGATTGGAAAAATTAATCGTGTTTCGTGAAGATCAGGTTCACAGACCTTAAAGTAAGTATACCACCAATACTGAAAAATAACATTGATGAACATTGTTATTGTAGATGCATTTTACTACAAACTACATCCAAAGGATAGAAATGTACGACTCTTCTCAAACGAAAGTAAACACTCAACCATGAACACAAGATATACGTGGTTCGGTATGATTACCTACGTCCACGGGGGTGAAATGATGAATCTTATTACTTCACGGTGTTACAAAGGTGTTGCTCTTAGTGGGATTTCCTTACAAGATGGACTTACTTCTCACTCACTTATTTCTCATGCTAACTCAGGTTTCTCTCTCCTTTTTCTCCCAAAAATTACAACCTACCTCTCTAGAATACAAGTCCCGCTATTTATAGGAGAAAGTTTATACAACGAAGTTAGAATGTTGACCCTGTTACATCTAATTAGTTGTTCTGTGATCGGGCCGAATCACGTCGTCTTGTGCGGTCGATGCATCTTGGCTCCTCGAATGTATTTCGTTCGAGCCAATCTCTTATGGTCCTCTGTTGACGCGATGTCGGCTGTCTCGATAGTCGCCCTTATGATCAGCCGATGTGTTCCACACTTTCTTGCATGTTTGACTGTATCTCCTCGTTTGTCCCGTCCCGCCTTATCTTGTCAGCTTTATCAGAAGTCTGGGTCAAGTCTTGTCCGACATTATTACGCCCGATCCACGTGGCTTCCTTAAATCTCGCGCTCTTTGATCTTTGCCCTATACTTCGCGTTTCTTTGTATTTGGGTGCACTGGGTCTAGGATGTTGCCACCTGGATCTGTAGATAATTTACACCTACATTTATGCCCCTTCTTCCACCCGTGTGGGAGGCACGAGTGGAAGAACATCGTCTTAACCGCCCATGTCTTCGCCCATGCCGCTAATCCCGCCATGCAACGCCCCACTAATTTCCACTTTATGACGGTAACCGTCGCGTCGGTTACAAAGTTTCTTCTTTAAATATCCCGCTCCTTTCTTCCTTCTTCTTCTTCTCTGTCCTTCTGTTCCGCTGATGTGGTTTTCTTCCAAGTTTCTTCATATCTTACGCTTCTCAAAAAACCCTAGCTTTCTTGATTTTCTTTCGTCCTTTTCTCCTCATCGATCGTTACAGTAGCTGTTGTCGCCTCATCTTTCTTTGTTGAAAACCGAGTTCTGCATTATCTTCGTTAATGGCTTCTTCTCCTTCCATGGCTGAAAAGAGGTCTGTTGATGATGTTTTTTCCGAGTTTGATGTTCCCCCCCTTGCTTCTCTGTTTTTGCTTGAGAGCCCTTCTAGGTATGATGATCGCGCGATGAGATCTATTTTTGCCGATAGCTCTTCTTCTATTTCGTGCAGGTCCGAGAAAAGGGTGAAAGATCTTTCCGATGAAGAGTTCATTGAGCAGTTGAAGGAGACGTACGATCTTCAAAATTACGAAGTGACCCTTCTCTCGGGCCGAAACGGTAGTTTGAAGAAAACCGATATGAAGAAGCACGATCAATCGGCTAATTGTGTGGTCATCACCTTGGGTCAGCTGGAGCTAGGCCTTCGTCTTCCCTTATACAACCCTGATAGCCCCTTTTATTACGAGATTTTGTCCCAGATTCGGCCTTCTCGTGCTTTAGATCAATGGACTGGCAATACTTTCCGAATTATGAACGAGTGGAGGGATCGCCGCGATGGTCATGGTTCTACTCGCCGAGTGGTCGACCTACAAGCCCGAGGACGCTCCCCGAGTATACCGTTGCCAATTTCCTTGTCAACTATCGAGCCTGGTACTTCGACCTTGGGCGATCTTGCTGGGTTTTGGTTTGCAAGTCCTCATCGGGTCAAAACTATGCCCGAGGGTGTCTAAAGAATGATGCTGGATGCCGATCCTATCGGCCATGGTTCCAAAAGGCGAGCCCGACATTCTAATGATCCGACCTATCCCCGAGTTCCGCTTCTTGTCCGAGGTCCTATCCTTCACGGTGACTTCCCGTCGCCTACTTTTCCCGCCGAGCCCTATTCTTTCTGGGTGGTTAATGATGACAAGGCCGATAAGGTACGCACTTTTATTGATTTATATCTTGTTAGCTTCGGGCGTCAGTTAATCATTTGTTGTTGTTTGAAAATCTAAGGTCAGTTCCACAAAAACTATCGGGTCTAGGAAAGAGGTGTTGGCACAAGGGTTGAGGAAGACCAGGGAAGGTAACAAACATAATGATTCCCTTATAAGTACATGTACTTGCCCCCGTTTTTTGCCTTCACATGTTCGACGAGACACTTGTGCAGAAACACCCGAGGCGCGATGATGATGACGTTGACGATGTCGACCCTACTCCGCTTAGGCGTAATCCTGGTAGAGGTAAAGAAATTACTAAGCCACCGCCGAAAACGAGCCCCCTCATTGAGCTTTCCGATGAGGATGAGTTGTTTGGAGAGACTGTTCCGGGTGACAAAGTCGGTGAACAAGGTGGGGGCGACCAGCAGGAGCCCTTGGAGACGCCCGCCATAGAGAAGGTTGTTGCTAGTGTTCCGGTAGAGCTTCCCTGTGTGCCCCGGCCATCGAGGGATCGTCTTCTAGCGCCGAGACTTGCTTCACTGTTTCTGGCCCGATCATGAATTCCTTGGGTGCGCTTACTTCCTCCGACTTTGGGAAGTATACTGGTGAAGAAATATTGAATGATGTACCCTGTTATGGCGACATCGCCTTGACACTTGACACTGTGATGAGCGACTCGGTTCTCGTATAGTAATGCCCCACTTCGATTTCTGTCCTTAGTGTCGCTTATGATGCAAACTCGTTTGTTTGTGTTAGATCATGAACCGTGTACGCTTGGATGCCGCCAATCGCCTTCGAGATAAACAGTTGATAGAGTCTCTCCAACTTCAACTTCGAATGAGAAGGGTCGCGCGAACGAGCTGGAGATCAAACTTGCCGATGCTCAAGGTATATGATTCTTCTTGACTTGTGTTGATTGAGTTTATCGTGCCAAGTATCCCGAGTCGGGTATCCTTCTTCTTAGCCGAGGTATCTAGTATAGGTATAGACACTACTTCGGAGTTTAGGATTCTCAAGAGAAAATGGGATATTGAGAAAGACCTTGTGGAAAATCTTCGTCAACGAATGGCAAACAAAGACGACAAAATAGACCGTCAAACCGAGGAGATTGCAAGTCTTGAGGACGAGTTAGAACGACATCGCCGGTTTGATTATGATCCTTCCGAGATGGACAATTTACGGGCTCATTTGGGATCTTCTCAGCCGTCTTGCCGCCGAAAAAACCGCTTTCGCCACGAGTTTGGAGCAAAGGGTAAACGCTCTTCAATTACAGAATCGAGATCTTCACGAGGACCGCCGACGAATATTGAGAGATAAGGATGTGGTGGAGCGAGCTAACAACGATTTATCGGGCCGAGTGCGTGAATTTGATAAAGTTATGGGCGATTTAGAGTAGAGTAGATCGCAGCTTGTGGTTCTCCAAGAGTCGCGTAATCGGTTAATGAACGATTGGGCCGAGCATAAGAAGTATTGCCCTAGTAACGAGTTCAACGAGCAACATTATAACGAATTAACCATGAAGTTGTCCAGACCGAGGATGAGTTGTCCAAGTCGGTAGAGTCGTCATCGGTGTTACCCGCCCTGTCAGGTCTCTTAGCCAATGTGTTGAGGCCATTTTTTAGATCCATATCGCGCTTTATTCTTGCAAAAATGTTAAGTTGTATCCGATGAATAACATCCTATATTTGTGGTTTTGTAGCCGCGCAAAAACGTTCGCAGGAGCTTGATCTCGGAGGTTCGCCGATTGAAACAGCCGAGGTCGATTTGGGCTTCAAGTTAGCCGAGGCCGAGGAAAACGCTTCCCGATTACCCAACAACTCGAGGATGAATGGGTTGCCCATGCGGAGGAGTTAGATCGAAAGTTCAGCCGGCATTATGGACTGGGTGGAGAAGAAGCGGCTCGAGGTCGCGCAGAGGAAGGCCGGCGCGGCTCCTCCCAAGGTTTAAGCTTTCTTTTTGTGGTGTGCGTCACTATGTTGCCCCTTCCATCGGGTTGTAAATCGCTCTAAACACTTCTCCCCTTTTTAATTTCCGCTACCTTGCTTGTTCGTTTTAATGGGGGTGATGCGTCACCGATGTTGTTTGTTTCATTTCCGCTAAACTTTTCATTTCGTATGTCCGCGCGATGCTTTCCGTACTTTGTTATCAGACGCTTGGTGTTATCGATTTAGCTTTTGTTTCTTATGTTATTCTGGCGATTGTTGATTGATATACCATGCGATCGATGTGGTTTTCGTTTTGTATGCTGCTCCTCTGGGTGTTGGTTGTTTCATGACACGATCGATTTGTTTCTTGTTCCGCATGTTGCCCCGACCGTTTGTTGATTAACGCACGACGTTATTTGTTTCGCTTTTGTTCCTGGTGTTATGCCCTGCAATTGTTTCTTTTATATGTTAGAACTCTAACCATTTATGTCGAACACACCCAACAAGGAGGGTTATCGGGCCCTATGCCATGTCCTGATCGGGGTATCTCATCACTATCTCTTTGGATTCAGTGTAAGGGTATCAGTCATCCTAGTTCTAGTCCCGATGGTCCCGAGTGGTTATCGATCAACCGATCTCGGGCAAGTGGACACGCCCACTTGCGATGGTGGTGACCTTTCAGATGTAAGTAGGCCACCTAGCTGAGTAGACCTCGCCTCTAAACAACCTTTGGAACTGGTTTCCAACCACCAAAACCCTTAGGCTACCTCGGCACTTGCACACTGCCACTGCCCCGAGTTCGAATAGCCAGGCGACTGTAAGGCACCTAGGCACTTCCACACTGGCATTGCCCCGAGTACGAATGCCCATTCGAGTGTAAGTCACCTCAAGCACTTCCACACCGG
This sequence comes from Papaver bracteatum, assembly GCA_023529315.1. Lineage (NCBI taxonomy): Eukaryota > Viridiplantae > Streptophyta > Magnoliopsida > Ranunculales > Papaveraceae > Papaver > Papaver bracteatum. The sequence goes on from JAJJWX010004844.1 coordinate 344,706, forward strand.
CTTTTGCCCCCGAGTACGAATGACCATTCGAGTGTAAGTCACCTCGGCACTTCCACACTGGCATTGCCCCGAGTACGAATGACCATTAGTCGCTTGTGCCCTATCCCATACCCCTCACGGTTTCACAGAGATAGAAGACACGTTTGTTTACCGTTTTTTTTTTTTTCGCATTGCCCGTCAAGGATGATAGAGTTTCAGGAATCGGATGTTCCATGGTTTGAGCTCTCTTGTTCCGTCGAGTCGCAGTAGTCGATACGATCCCTCGCCCGCCTTAGATTCGATTATATATGGCCCGCCCCATTTTGGTGCTAGTTTTCCGCCTTTTTTGTCGCGCTCCCATTCATCTAGAAATTTCAATACCTGCTGCCCGGGATTAAACTCTCTTGGTCGAACGCGCTTGTTGTACTCCCGTTGTAACCTCCTTTGATAATTTTCCATTTTTTGTAGCGCCATTTCTCTTGTTTCTTCCAAGTCGTCGAGTTTAGCCAAGATCAGATCGGACAACACGTTTCGCCTCCACGCTTTAGTTCTTGTGGTAGGTATCATTGCTTCTGTTGGTAGAATCTCCTCGGTTCCGTAGGTAAGCATAAAAGGGGAGAACCCCGTAGATTCCCTCCGTGTGGTTCTGTATGCCCATAGGACGTTATATAACTCCTCGCACCAGTTTCCATATTCCCCGTCCAGCTTTCTTCTTCATGTTATCGGCGATGGTCTTATTAGTGATCTCGGCCCGCCCATTGCACCGGGGGTAAATCGGGGTAGCTTTGCTCTTCCCGATGTTGTAAGTGTTAAATAGAAGATCAATGTTCTCGCCCGTAGTTGTTTTCCATTATCGAGAGACGATGGCATCCGGGACCCGAAGCGGCAAATGATATGTTCCCAAATGAACTTAAAAACATCTTTGTCTCGAATATGCCTCAGTGGTGCCGCCTCGACCCACTTGGTAAAATAATCCGTAGCCACGATCAAATACTTCCTTTGCCCCGTTCCTACATGTAACGGCCCGACAATGTCCACTCCCCATTTAGCAAAAGGCCACGGACTTATGATCGAGTTTAACGGTACGCCAGGAGCATGGATTTTCTTCCCTAAATGCTGACATTATTCACAAGATCTTGTCATTTGCTTTGCGTCCTCGTTCATATACATCCAAAAGTAGCCCATTGTTTTTGCCTTAGCCGACAAGCTTCTTCCCGAGCTGTGATTTCCAGCCGCCCCATAGTGTAGCTCATGTAGGATTATATGGCCTTCTTCCCTGCTTAAGCATCGTAGGAGTGGCCCTAGGTAGGAATTCCGATATAATATCCCCCCCTTAACTCGTAGGTGCCCGATTTACTTTTGATCTTGTTCCTCTCGGGCCAACTCTTAGGTAGTTCACCCGTCTCTAAGTATTGATGTATCGGCTTTCTCCAGTCGCCTTCTTTGTATCTCTCTACTGTGTTAACGGCCACCTCGATCCGTGCTTTCCGTGTGTTTCAGGGATAGACGGGTTAAGTAGCCTCATAACGCGTATCCCTTCAATGCTCGGGTCTACTAACTGTGAGGCGATGTATGATATGGCATCCGAGTGTCTATTATCCTTTCGGCAGATGTGGCAGAATTTAATATCTGGGATTTGCTTGATGTAAAATTGGGCGAGCTCCCAATATTTTTGCAGCACCGAATCGTGTGTAGCGTATTGGCCCGTAATTTTCCGGATCACTAGTTGAGAGTCACTAGTCGCCGAACCTCATGCAGCCCCATTTCCACAATTATCCGTAAGGCATGGATCACCGCCTCATATTCGGTGACGTTGTTCGTTGCCTTGAATTCTAACCGAACGAATGCACAATCTTCCTCCCTTTGGCGTGGTGAACACCAACCCGAGACCCGATCCGTCTTTGTTAGATGCCCCATCAACAAATACTTCCCATCGTGTTGGGCTAATAGCGTCTAGAAGGTCCGCCGCCCCTCTTGTTCTTCTCGTCATTCCCAGATATCTTCTACCTCGTCCTCATCACTGAGGGGGAAGTCTGCCAAGAAATCGGCCACTACTTGTCCTTTGATCGCGGTTCTTATCTCGTATACCACATCATATTGTTTGATTATGTCTCCCCACTTGGAGATTCTCCCCGATCGCCCAGCACTATCCAAGACCGCTTCGATAGGCGATTTGGTGAGCACCCGTATTCGATGAGCTTGAAAATATGTTCGTAGTTTAGAGGAAGCAAAGGATAGCGCGAGCACCATCTGCTCCATTCTAGTGTAGTTCTTCTCGGCCGGGACTTAAAGTTTTGTCTGGCGAAGTATACCGGCTTTTCCACGCCCATCTCTCGTTTTAACCAATACCGCACTTATGGCATAGGGTGTCGCGCCCAAGTATAAAGTGAGAATTTCTGACGGCTCAGGCCTTTGAAGAACCGGGAGGCTAGCTAGATGTATCTTGATACTTTGAAAATCTTCTTCGCTTGCGTCCGTCCATCGGAATTTTTCTCCTTTCTTCAAGATGTCGTAAAAAGCCTTGCATTTGTCCGATGATCGTGACACAAATCTTCCCAATGCGGCTATGCAACCGTTTAGTTTCTGCACGTCTTTCACCGTCGCGGGAGATGGCATGTCAAGGACGGCTCGTACCTTTTCGGGATCCGCTTCTATTCCCCTGAGAGTGATGATGTAGCCTAAGAATTTCCCCAATGTGACCCAGAAGTCACACTTGGCAGGATTAATCTTCATCTTGTGTTTCCTCATTGTTTGAAAGATCTCTCGAAGGTCTCAGACGTGGTTTTTTGATTTCCGACTCTTAACTAACATGTCGTCCACGTAAACTTCTATGGTATCGTGAATCTTGTCTTCGAACATATCGCCTACCAATCTCTGGTACGTATCCCCAGCATTCCTAAGTCCGAATGGCATCTTGGTGTAACAATACAATCCTCTTGGCGTGAAGAAGGAGGTGTGTTCCTGGTCCTCGGGCGCCAATGGTATTTGGTTGTATCCCATGTATCCGTCCATTAAAGTCATCGCCTCGTATCCCACTATTGATTCTACTAATTGATCTATACTGGGAAGGGGGAGTCTGTCTTTCGGGCAGGCCTTGTTCAAGTCGCTGAAATCAATACATATTCGGACTCCCCCTTTTTTTTTGGTACCACGACCATGTTAGATATCCACTGCGGGTAGTGGTACTTCCTTATTATTCCGGATTCTTGTAACTTCTTCAGCTCGACCTCGACCGCCGCTTGCAATTCTGGCGCGATACGCCTCATTTTTTGTCTAACCGGTTTGAACTTCGGATCAATTTTTAAGTGATGACAGCAGACCTTTGGGTCAATACCTCCAAATCATGCACTTCCCAAGCGAATGCCTCCATGTTTTCTTTTAATAGCGTCGTGAGTTTATTGGTTTCTTCGTCCGATAGTAATGCCCCGATCCTCACTACTTTAGGTTCCTCTATCGTTCCCAAGTTTACTTCTTTAGTCGGCTCGATGTCGAGAAGTTTGATTTGGTCTCCCCGATGGGGATGCTTCCTTTAATTGCTATAAAGGGTCTTGTTCTCGCGTTTCGTGTGCCAAGACCGCTTGAGAAATCGCCTCCTCCAATTCTTTTGCTGCCTTCACTTCCTTTTCTTTGTTCTTTTCTTGCCTTTGCCGAGCTCGCCGTCGCTCATTTATTTCTATATCAACTTTCATGCATTGTCGCGCCGCCTGGGAGTCGCCCATAACTTCCGCTATTCCCTTGCAAGTCGGGAACCTTAACCTTTGATGGTAGGCCGATGCCACGCCCTTTATCCCCGCAACCCATGGGCGCCCGATAATGGCCTCATAAGGTGAAGCGACGTCGACTACACATAAAGTGGTTAGCGTGTCGAGGTAGCCACCACCATCTGAAACTCTTAAAGTTACTTCGCCCTTCGGGATGGTTACTGTGTCGTTGAAGCCGTAGATACGGTATGTGGATGGGACGAGCATATCGTCTGAGAGTTTCATTCTTCTGAACGTGTCATAGAACAGCACCTCGACTGAACTTCCGCTATCCACAAGAATCCTTCTTACCCCCCACTTTTCAATCAACAGTGTGATGACCAGTGGATCGTTGTGTGCCTGTCCGTTTGCTGGGACATCCTTAGCCGAGAACGATATGGGCACCGTCATCCAGGGTTCCATGGGAAGAGACTTGGCTACGCTGAATATCTCTTTACCGTCACGATCCCTTTTATGGATCCTAGTGGTGATTACTGGGCCGAGAGTGTAGTTTTGCATAGCCGAATGTGAAATGGTGTTTACGAATTGGTTCGCCCTATCGATACGGACTTGATGAACTGGCGCATAGGGTGTTGCTTCCGGCCGAAGGGGGTGGCGGACATACTGCCTCAAATATCCATCGCGGATGAGGTGTTGAATAATATCTTTCACCTCTCGACAGTTATTGGTGGAATGGCCCCTATACTGATGGTAGTGACAGTATTCGGGATGATCTCGGGTCTCTTGGAATTGTACCCCCCTCGATGCTGGGTAGTTGATGTCGCTCCTCTTCTCAACTTCCTTGAACACCTCTTCCAAAGAAGCGTTTAGTGGGGTATACGATCAGGCTTCCTGCTTTGGCTTCTTCCCTTTGGCCATCCATTCCCTCTTCTCACTGTTCCTCGGGGGAGGGTCCGATCTTTTTTATGATTGCCTGATATGGTCGTCCGTGACCGTTTTAGTTTCAAGATCGACTTCAAGATCGGCTTCTTGTACCCCTCTATCTCTTGATTCGGCTGAATTTCTTCCAAGGCGATGTAGTGTTCTTGCATTCTTCTCATCTCCTTTAAGGTTTTAGGTTTTTCGTAAAACATGGCAATCCAAATGGGGTCCGATCTCCCCAACGCGTTTTCAAACCCAAAGATGGCTTGGTCCACCGGTACCTTCCCAATTTCAAGATACGCTTCCTCCATCCATCTGTCGGTCAAGGTTCTCAATGGCTCTCTGAATCTTCGGGCGAGGGTAAATAGCTTGTTCATTCTTGGCCGAGGTCGACTGTTATGCATATAGGTCTCAAGGAAGGCCTCGACTAGCGCATCGTACCCGTTGATCGAACCAGGTGCGAGCGAATAATACCAATCTCGCGCCTCACCCTCCAAACTAGATGGAAAGAATTTACACATAACTACCGGGTTACTTCTCCATTGGATTAGTGACATGGTATACATCTTAAGGTGTTCGGTCGCATCGCCAGTTCCATCAAATCTAGAGGGGAATGAAGGTAAAGTACACTTAGGTGGGAATGGCATTTGTTCCAATTCTTGAGAGAAAGGCGTTTTCTCGGCTTCACTCATAATCTCGGCCAGCTTATCCTCTTCGCTTCCGCCCGAAAGTTCCTTGATTTTTGCTTCCAACTCCTTGAGCTTGGCTTTAGTTGTCTGATCTTGTCGCCCGTCCCTTCCTCGCCTTTCTTCATCGGTGGACGAGTCCTCGGGTGGTCCATATCTCTGCGTTGGGGGAACCGGAGGTAATGGCGGCTGAACTGACTGATTGGGCTGATTAATGTTACTCTGCCCCATCATGGGTGGCAAGTGATCGGATCGGCCATGATAACCCGATGTTCCTCGGCTTGACGACCCTCTTGATCTGGTCCGTTGGTTCCTCAGTTGGTAGTTCTCATACTCCAAGGCTAAATTCCGCTGCTGACTCTCCAAAATGGCCAACAACGTCGGGTCCGTACTCTCATGACTGGAATGTCCATTGGGTTGGTGTGGCCGAGGTTGTAATGGTGCTGATGTGGGTGGTGGGGGCGGTATTGGATTGGTTATATGATTGACAGCTTGAACGGTTGTCGGGCCGATGTCACTTGCTATTGCTCGCCCCAACTGAATATGCCTAAGACGCTCTTGTTCCCTTCCCAAAGCTTCCTGGTGTTCAATCTGTCGCCTCGTCGATTGCCCCTGAGCTCGCGCTGCAAGTGCTTCCTCATCGTCATCGGTGTCTGAAGCTGTGAGTCCATCGACTTGATCGACTCTTCTCTGAGTTAGTATAATCTGTGCAGAGGTAAGGTGTTATCATCCCGCCCCAAATCTACTTCCTCGTCTACAACAGCATCCTCGCGCAGCCGCATGAGATTCCTCGGGCGGTGGTTGTCGATCGTTCCCTTGCCTCGGCCCCGTTATCCCCGCCTCGCATGCCGCCGCTAGTGACCGTGCGATTCCTCAACATCCTTATCGTCCCGAAGTGCTAGCCATTAGTTACGTCGCGTGATAAGCCGAGTATCGCCCGTCCCTACGTCGCAAATACGAAAAAGAACCCTTTACTTCGACCCGATTTTTCTAAAAAATGCACAGACAAAAAAGGCGAAACGTTCGACTCTACGACTCACCGTCACTATGCAGTGGTCAACTTTGGTTATCGTGGGTTCCGTTTATCTACCCTATTTTGATCTTATGCTGAATCTGTGGTCTGTACTTACTTCCCGTCACTATCACTCCGTACGACGTCGCTCTCTGTACTCGACCTATGCATTTAAGTTGGTTTGTCCTTTGTTCTACATGCTCCAAATCATTGATCTTATGCATGTGATGCTTAGAAAGTACGGCAAGTAACCCCTAGAATTAATTTGAACTTGTACCACCTCCACTTTTTCGAGATTTAATTATGACCTTTCCGACGACTTACGCTACACCGTCGGCTAAGAATTATACAAGGTCGACAGTTCATTACACGATGAAACATCTAAAACGCTAACTTTTGGTAACTCCGAGCACCCAACTTCTTACCGCAGCTAAAAACAACTCGCTTAACGCTAACAAACACACAATTATCAAGAACGAACAGTCGTCCCTTCAACAGATTCTTCACGTAGCTTCTAACCCGAACTGTTATTCGCTGGTGAGCTCGTGAAGTTTCTCTGTTGATCAAACTGTTGAAGACGCTGCTACTACTATGACTTTAAATGCTCAGTAAATGACTCAAAACAACCATTACTTCGGCCAACAGAGTTCATCGTAGATTTTACTCCAACACATTAACGTGTATTGAGGAGCTGTTGATCGTCTCTGAAGACTTTAATGGAAAGGTATCCGGAGATCTTAGTCGTGTCCCCTTAGTCTGTGCCAAAATGTAGATGCATTTTACTACAAACTACATCCAAAGGATAGAAATGTACGACTCTTCTCAAACGAAAGTAAACAATCAACCATGAACACAAGATATACGTGGTTCGGTATGATTACCTACGTCCACGGGGGTGAAATGATGAATCTTATTACTTCACGGTGTTACAAAGGTGTTGCTCTTAGTGGGATTTCCTTACAAGATGGACTTACTTCTCACTCACTTCTTTCTCATGCTAACTCGGGTTTCTCTCTCCTTTTTCTCCCAAAAATTACAACCTACCTCTCTAGAATACAAGTCCCGCTATTTATAGGAGAAAGTTTATACAACGAAGTTAGAATGTTGACCCTGTTACATCTAATTAGCTGTTCTGTGATCGGTCCGAATCACGTCGTCTTGTGCGGTCGATGCATCTTGGATCCTCGCCTGTATTTCGTTCGAGCCAATCTCTTATGGTCCTCTGTTGACGCGATGTCGGCTGTCTCGATAGTCGCCCTTATGATCAGCCGATGTGTTCCACACTTTCTTGCCTGTTTGACTGTAGCTCCTCGTTTGTCCCGTCCCTCCTTATCTTGTCAGCTTTATCAGAAGCCTGGGTCAAGTCTTGTCCGACATTATTACGCCCGATCCACGTGGCTTCCTTAAATCTCGCGCTCTTTGATCTTTGCCCTATACTTCGCGTTTCTTTGTATTTGGGTGCACTGGGTCTAGGATGTTGCCACCTGGATCTGTAGATAATTTACACCTACAGTTATGTTAGTACATTCACCACCAGTTTAATAATTAACTCGATAATTAATCAAATAATAGAAATGGATTGTGGTTCTTACCTCCAATACGGCCCAAAATCCATTCAAGCTATCATTATCCTTACTCAAGCATTCACCGAGACTTATGTATACCTCATTTAAAATTGTAGAACCCCAATCATAATTTGGCGCTTTAGTTAAATATTCTAAAGAGTCGAGAAAACCAATTAATGTCACTGAGCTAGCATTGGGGGAAAACAAAACTTGGCCAAACACCCATAACACAAAGATGCGTTCAAGCTGGGGATAATCTTCAACTCTATGTGTCCCCTTAGAAGCATAACAGTTCAAAAAATCCTTCAACCCAGACACTTATAATCCAAATGATTGTAATTGTTTGGATCCTGGCTTTCCTTCAGTATCATTTGAGTACAAGGGAAGTAGTTGTTTCCATCTTCCTTCTGATATCCACTTTAATTGGTTAAATTGTACTATTTGACCCTCATATTTTATTCCCGTCAACATATACAAATCTAACGGTGTGAACCCTAAAAACAACATGGACATAAAATTAAAGTTTGTATGTGGAACTAAAATTTGAATCAAACTAATAAATTGAATCTCTAAAAATTAAAATTTGTTTCTGAACTAAAAATTAAACTATTGAATAGAAACATAGAACATATCACACTCGAAATCCTTGAAAAAGAACGTATTTGCAGTGTTCCACCAACATTCTACTATAACTCGCACAACTTGAGTCCTATGGTTCTTGCCTTTCATGAAATATAGACGCTTCCAAAGATATCTTTGCAAGGATTCTTGAACATCTTCGAGGAGGAACCCAAACACTTCAGTTATCTCAGACCACCCACATCTTAGTTTAGGTAAACCAACTCGCTCGGGATGGTTAGATAAATCGAAGGTAATACACCAGGTCCAACTAGTTGCCTAACATTTGCGAACTCTTTTTCTTTATCCTAGACCCATAAGATATCACTATCTGCAGCAGATTTTCTATTGTCTTTCCTGTTTCATTTTCTATGTCTATTTATTTTGGAACTACTCATTTTTAAGCAACAAATCGCTCTGGTTTACTCTCTAGAGAGGAAAGAAATTTATTTTGTGAATGAAAACTGATCGAAGGGAATACTGGTATTTATAAATGGTAGAGCACGGACCGCAAGAGGTTGAGTTTAAATCGCTAACGGTGCAAACTCGACCAAGCGATCGAATTGAAGCCGCTATCGGTGTAGTGTCGACAAGTTAACTTTTTTCCCATAGTGGCGCGGGCAGTTTGCCAGGACAGCTGGCATGGAAAATGGATAGGTTAGCCACCCCCATAGGAACCATAATGCCGATTCATGTACTTCTCGTGGCGAAATTGTTGGGTTGATTGAAAATAAACAAGAGAAATTTGAGAAGAAAGAAGGCAGTCGGAAGAACTAAAAAGAAGATGCACTAGCATCATGTTAGGAGTCTATATGCTATAGGGGTATATTATTTATATGTCTCTACTTTTGACACTCATTAAATATATCCTTATACAACAATAAATATGTCCCTACTTTTAAATAACCTTATCATTTAAAATTAGGTTCCCTTAATACCCTCACCCATATAATATTTTTCTTTATTTCAAAATGCAACAAATTTATCCCTCTACCACTTCACCACCACCACTAGCACCACCACCACCAACATTCTACTACCATTCCACAACTATCGTTCAAGAACCACCACCTACCAACCCCCACCACCACTAATATTCTACCACCACTCCTTCACCACCAGTCCTCCACCACCACTAGTTTGTCGTCGCCACCACCACTAGTCCACTGCCGCCATCACCGCCGTCGCCGCCACCATCACTGGTTCATATTTTTTGTATCAACAATAGTAGTTGATACAAATAAAAATAGAACCAACAGTAGAAGTTGATCCAATTTAGGGGATCAACAATGGTAGTTGATCCAAAAAAAAAGGATCAACAGTAGAAGTTGATCCAATTTAGGGGATCAACAATGGTATTTGATCCCCAAAATTGGATCAACAATGGAAGTTGATTCATGCAAATGGAGTGAACTTGGTGTGAATCGTACACGCATCATATGACATGGAGTCAGTCATGCTACCATTGCACCACAAGTTCAACATTGGAAGAAATTTACATGATTCAAACTACAAGCATGATTTAAAATACAAGAATGATTATACTTATCCAAGGAAATATTGTCAACAATAGGAGTTGAAAGGATCAACAACAATAGTTGATCTAATAAAAAATTGGGGTCAACAACAAGAGTTGATCCAATAAATGGATCAACAACCGTAGTTGATCCCATAAAAAATTGGGTCAACAACAAGAGTTGATCCCATAAATGGATCAACAACCGTAGTTGATCCCATAAAAAATTGGGTCAACAACAACAATTGATCCCATAAAAACATATAAATAACACCAATTGATCATCACATGTATCTTCATAAACAACAACGACTTCATCTCCTTCATTGTAGTAACCACCAACAGAACCATCAACCACCATTTATAATCCATAACAGCAACCGACACTGTCTTCTATGAAGCTTCAACACCAATTCGAACCACCACCACCGTCGCCACCAGAACCACCACCGCCGCTACCATTATCATCATTACTTCTCTTTTCATAATTTTATATTCCCTATAATTCCTACACATTCATCTATTCATTTTAATCACAATACATTAGAAGCATCAACAACTTCAGATTCGAACACACCCATTACTTCTCAGCAACAACAAGTTCATTATCTTCAACATATCCTATTGATTCACACACCATAACCATCTCGTAATCAATTTTATCGTAGCCGCCCTCAGATCCCCCTTTTCTTAATCGAATCGAACCGCCAAATCGTTCGCAGACGTTGCTCAAAACTTGATTTCAAAACCTAAAAAATCAGATCTCGTTTTCTTTGGATAGGATTTTAAAAATCGATTATAGAAGAAGAAGGTTTCATATGTTGCTGATACATCTCGATTGTCGGCGGCGAAGGTAGGAGAATTTGCAGAGGTGGTGACGATGGAGATGTTGGTGGTGGTGGTGGAGCAATGGAGATGACGGTTCACTGCTAAATGAAGAAGAAGAAGAAGTAAGCATCGATAGATAAAAACAATAGATATAGGGCAAATCTGGAAGAAATAAAATCTTTATTGGACCCCTGATGGGCTTATAGATAGAGATGAACATATTTATTATGTGATAAGGATATTTGTAAAGTCCATCAAAAATAGGGACAAATATTCAATTACCACCATGCTAGAGCATTGCATGATGTTAATCCTCAAGGGAATGATGTGTAATAGTGTTCTAGTCATTTAAATCGGATGTCTTTCCAGAGCTTCTCAAATGTTATTATTTGAAAATAGGAATCTTAAGATAAACAACATTCAATCTGTATTTATCAGGATTAAACGTCCAATAATCTGGCAATAAAATACATATCAAGTGCGGCATTCATCAAGTGCTGGTTTTCATTACAGTAACAAACGAGGGATTTGTTGTACTATAACCTCCATCAACAATAAGATTCATTCCACTTACATACTTAGATTCATCACTGCCCAAATACACTGCTGCCTCCGCTATGTCCTCGGGCTTAAGCACGGCTTCTTTCAAATTGGTCGATTTGTTAACTATCTCCTGTGCCTTACTTGCCTGCATACTAAATGCATTGGTGACCATAGGTGTGACGACTCCATAGGGTGAAATGCAGTTAACCCTGATTCCATATTGCCCTAGTTCCACACACAAATTCTTTGTTAATCCCACAATTGCATGTTTTGACATAGCATAAGCAGTTGGAGCCCCACTAGCCACTACCGAAACAGCACTAGCAGTGAATAGTATGCTTCCATTCTTGGCTGGAATCATAACTCTGGCGGCATGTTTAGCACCCAAAACCGAACCAATTGCATTTACATCATAAACTCTCCTGTAATTTTCATATTTACTTTCCAAAAATGATTGATCTAGATCCCCGAAGATTCCAGCATTATTGAACATTATATCAAGCTTTCCGTAGTTCTCCATGGTTCCGTCCACAAGACTTTTCACATCTTGTTCCTTTGAAACATCACAGTGAATGTAAGATACGGTACCTCCTGTAGAATCTGTTACATCTTTACAAACAGATTTGCCTAGATCATCTTGAACATCGTCAATGACAACTTTGGCTCCATAACGAGCAAACAATTTAGCCGTGCACTCACCGATACCGCCCGCACCCCCTGTTACGATTGCTACTTTGCCTTCTAACCTGCAAAATGGAGAAAATTAATGGAGGTTTGAACTAAGCAACTTTTATTGTTGGTATAGTAAGATGTTAAAGTGCCCAAACTGAACTGTTCTATAGCGAATTAAATTTGTAAATCCATCACTAGAAATCTGAAAACCCGTATCTTATTACTAGGTTTACCGCTTGGTGATGGCAGATACCAGTGAGGAACTAGGACTTCTCATTTCTTAAATGCGGCAACTGCAGTAGAGCTATGAGAATCTCACTCTTTATGAAAGATTACAACTTATCGCTAACCAAGGAAAAAGTTGGTACTAAATACAAGATAAGATCTGTACACACTGACAAAAAACGTGCTCGACCGATGCAGTATATATAGTGGTCTAAAAATTCCTGTCTAATACCGGAAGGCCAATGTCCAAAAACAGATTCAAATGAAAAGTCCATGTGTCCCACATACTCCAGCTTTTTCTTTTCCCCGTGACAAAAGTACTAATAGGGGTACCCGATTAAGTGGAGGTGTACCAAAAAAATTAATAAGTCAAAACACATTTTTATATAATTATATAGGACAAAATAATTTTTATCTTGGTTTGGTACACCGTGCACGTACACCCTCACCTAACCTAGCACCCCCATTAGCAACTTTGCTAAAACAATATCTTTTCATCTCAAGGGACATAATTCAACAATTTCGACTGCCGGTCTACTGAAATCACTGGTAATAATGTTACTATGATTTTTTCCTATTATACCAGGACTTTCTTTTTTGAGCGGGTCTACTAAAATCACTGGCGGGTTTTAAAGCTATTTTATTAACACGTGAAACTCAACTAAAAAGAGCCAGGATTATTGGTGTTGCATTAGTAGAATCCAAAATGAACGAATAGTAGTACTGGTACTACCACTGAACATTTTAACGAGAAAGATTAAGGTCAAGTTAGTTGTGGTTTTTTTGTTTTTTGTTTTTTTTTTACTGATATAATCAGCAAGGCTAAAACCCAAAACCAAAACAAAAAAAACTTAAACAAGAAACAAAAGAAAACAACAAAAAACAAAAGCCATGCCAACAAAACTAAGCTAAACTATCTCCAATACACCTTCCCATTTTTGTCTTTCAGAAGAATAACTTGAAGCTCTTGACTGAATTGCTCGGGATTCAGTCTAACAAATTTAGCCATGGGATGAAAGCTGGCCAGAAGATTAGCTGCTCTATTAGTATCCCTGAAACAATGACTAATCTCAACAATGTCAAATAGCATCAACATGGCAGTTACTCTTCTCCAAATGTGGTACATATTCCATGGAGGCTTGGTATCAATCTTCTTCAAAAAGAGAAAAACATCCATATAATCAATACCTATAGGAATATGCAGAGATCTTTAAGCTGAATAACTAACTGTAAACCCAACTCAACTGATATAGGGTAGCTACCACCAAAAGCACAATCCACAACCTCACCATGTTCGGTTCTAAGAATAACACCAAAACCAGCAGAAGTTTCTTTCAAAAAGCCATCAGAATTTATCATGAGGATATTCTCTTTGGGGCCAATCCATCTACATTCTTTCCATACTTTTTGAATAAATATACACTCCATATTCCAATTCATTAGGAATCTTCCGTTCTCAGGAATATAAAAAATGAACCTATGATGAGCACTTAATTTAAGTTGAATATCATGGATCCTAAGTAAACTTACTTGATGAGCAGAGCATTTCGTTTTTGCAAATATTCTATTATTCCTCTCCCTCCAAATCTGGTAGATGAATCCAGTGAAAACCATCTTCTTAAAAGAGCTAGTAAGATCATTTCAAGAGAAGTAGGCAATGCATCAATGAATTTCAACTTCTAAAGATACAGCAGCCCCTCTATTATACCCCATCTTAAAAAGAAGACCTTCCCAGATGAGACTAGAGAATGAGCAGTCATAAAATAAATGAGCTACAAATTCAGAATCATTATCACGGAGAGCACATTTATCATTATCATTGACACCCCATTTGAGAAATTTATCTCTGGTTTTGAGTCTTCCATGCAAAGCAATCCAAGAGATGAAGGAATCTCTAGGAATGTGTAATTTAAACCAAATCAAAGAATGCCAGCTCACATTTTCTTTGTGAATAGAAATAGATTTATAAGTATCCTTCAAAGAGAAATGACCTTTAGAATTAGGCTTCCAAATCATGATGTCCTCCTCATTAACATTAAAATCTGCAGCAGTAATATGAGAAAAAAATTCAGCTGCAAGCTCAGAGTTTGGAGCAGGTAAACTCCAACTGACATTAGATAGAAACTCATCCACTTTAATATCATAATTAGGAAAGTGAGAAGCAAGAGTATCTTGCTTTACCCAATCAACAAGTTTTCTTCTAGGATGCCAATTATCAGTTAAAAACTTTGTCTTAGCTCCATCACCAAGAATGAAATCAACTTGAGATTGAGCTAGATCTCTATGTTCAAGAATTATTCTCCAACACCAAGAAGAATCTTAAGGAGTGTTCAAGACCCAAAAATCTTTATTCTTGATAAGATTTCTTTGCTTCAAGTGAGTCCAAATAGAGTTCTTCCCATATATGATATTCCATATATGTCGAAGGTTAGAAGCAACATTATCGGAAATATAAATAGTACTCCAGCTAATTGGGTTGTGTTTCTTACCAAGGTGAGAACCGATCCATAAGAATCTCTTGAATATGATATTCAACTCATGTATAGCTCTTTTAGGAAGAATGAAACATGAAAGCTAGAAATGGACCATACTAGTAAGAATTGCTTTAATCAATCTAACTCTTCCGGGCAAATCAAGATCTTTAGATTTCCAAGATTTAAATCTTGCATTAACCTTAGATATGAGAGGCAAACAATCAACATAAGATAATCTAGTAGTTATAAGGGCATGCCAAGATATCCGATATGGAGAGAATCAGAAGAGCAATCAAGACATTTAATAATATTATCAATAACAACTGAATCAATGGAAGAATTATAAAGAGCGGTCTTTTGTTTATTCACTTCCACACCTGAGCAGCAACTAAAATCATCTAAGAATCTCTTAAGAGTATTTGCTGAAAAAGCGGGGGTCTAACAACCACACCCAATATTTCGATTAGAAATCTGTATGGACAAACTCCAATATACTTTTATGAGAATCAACTAGACAGTTAGACTCAATCAATAGAAAAGTATATCAAAAAGTTTTTATATCTCTATCTCTTAATTTAAATCTTACTCAAGCAAACTGCGAGTCTCAATTTAAATACAAGAGAGATAAACATGGATGGTACCAAAGGCCAATATCCAAGTGTTAATCAATTTAAATCAACAACCAAAAGGTCGGATATTCTAATTGATTGAACAACGCACAACCTGTATTATTTCAATTATATAACAAATATAATGCGGAAAAGAAATAACACAGACACCAGAATTTTGTTATCGAGGAAACCGCAAATGCAGAAAAACCCCGGGACCTAGTCCAGATTAAACATACATTGTATTAAGCCGCTACGGATACTAGCCTACTCCAAACTAACTTCGGTCTGGTTTGTAGTTGAACCCCAATCAATCTCACACTGATCCAAGGTACAATTATGCTCTTACGTCTCTGATCTCAGCAGGATACTACGTACTTGAATACCTTATCTGATCTCACCCACAACTAAGAGTTGCTACGACCCAAAGTCGAAGACTTTAATAAATAAATATGTATCACACATAAAAGTCGGTAATAGATAAATTCGTCTCCCACGAATATACATACGAGTTTTGTTCCTTCTATTGATAAATCAAGGTGAACATGAACCAATTGATAAACCAGACTTATATTCCCAAAGAACAGCTCAGTATTATCAATCAACTCACAATAGTCTTAATCGACGCTGCGAAAAAAGATATTGTGGAATCACAAACGATGAGACGAAGATGTTTGTGACTACTTTTTATCTTGCCTATCGGAGATAGAAATCTCAAGCCAATTATTACAATTGTACTCGTACGATAGAAACAACAAGATCATATCACATAACTACAAGAAAAGTAGTATCGGTTTGGCTTTACAATCCCAATGAAGTCTTTAAGTCGTTAACCTGGTTTAGAAGAAAAAACCAAAGGTTAAAGGAGAATCGACTCTATCTTAGCACAACTAGTATCACACATAATGTGTGGGGATTAGGTTTCCCAGTTGCTAGAGTTCTCCCTTATATAGTCTTTCAAATCAGGGTTTGCAATCAATGTTAGCTTGGTAACAAAGCATTCAATATTCACCGTTAGATGAAAACCTGATTAGATTCAAGCTAATATTTATCAACCGTTAGATCAAAAACATAGCTTGTTATACACACATGAAATGCACATTTCTAGGTTTGTGTAACCGTACCCAAACTTGTACCTTAGTTGGTTCAACAATAGTTAACCAAATGGTTAGCCATATGATAACTTTCATATCAACCATATTCTTCTTTACCATAACTTATTCAAATGACTCAAATGAACTTGTTGGAAAGTTGTTCAATTGAAAGGAAATCTCATGTACTACATAAGACACAATTGAGGCAAAAAAGATTTGATTCACTCGAATCGTTTCATGAACTATATAGCCACGGTTTGCAATTGCATTTCTTAGTTTATAAAGATAAGTTCACAAACATCGTTTTAGACATAACCTACTCAAGTTCGCGGACTTAAGATCCCGGGTGGAGTTCACAAACTCCAGCAGAAATTCTTGGGTTGAGAATTTCCGCCAGTTCGCGGACTGAGCTCACGCACTACTCCGGTTTCACTTGATCAACAAATTTTGCAAAATTCGGTTCAAGAAATAAGGACTCATACATATTGTGTAGCGTTATATAGTCTACAATGGATGTTATATAGTCTAGACTCTCATTTCAATCATTGAAACATTCTCAGAGGATATTATATAGTTGTTATTCACAAACCATTTTTCGTCAGAGCAATTTTCGAAATGATTGAAACTTAACATGACTTTATTCACTAGGTAAAGATGAACTTGGATAAAGAGAAAGATTTACCAACACATATTTCAAGAAATATATAGGCGAGGTAAACTCAGATCAAAATACCAAATGTGTATAATCTTAGTTTATATAGAAAAACGACTTATGTCTCAAGATAGGAGATAAATAGACTTTTGAGTGATAGATAAGTTCAAGTCTCCACATACTGTCCAAAAATAATGATCGAAAAACCCCGGGACCAAGTCCATATTTGAATACTCAATGAATTAAGACGTTATAAAAAGTAAACCTGCAACTTTGTGTAGACACTACTAAGTAAACTTAGATCCTAGTTACTCAGCTTCAGCAGTATTCTTGATTTGATAATATCTAGCAGAACCAAAGTTCTCAATAGATGTTTAATACCCAATATCCTAGCAGAACAGACGTTCTCTTTATGAGTGGATCTAGTATATCTTCTTAATGATTCACAACAACTTCTTCTTCAAAATCTTCAATCTTAGATTTAATCTTTAAAGTAACAATATGCAAAAACAAACTTGATTCCTTATTGATTTGTCGCACAGAACGGAGTCTGTTAACAATGGAAAATCAATAAATCTGTCTTACGGATTAGGAAAAAACTTAGATCCATAGAAACGTTAAATCTTTGATCTAGTTTGAGAGAGCCTTATATCAGAATAGAAGGCTCTCAAGAATAAACAAACTAGTTGCAATCAAAAGATTCAACAATCGTTAGTCAATCAAATCAATACGAAAACTAAAGATAAACCGCAATATCTAGTTTCCCACCAACAAGTCGCGCTAAATCTTCTCAATCCCAAAGAAGACTTTAAATTGAGCGGCCGTAAGAGATTTCACCTAATTAGATTACTCTCCTCTCCGATAGGCGGCTTCAATAGTAACAAATACAAAATAGTAAGTCTGTTACGCAGGATTAGTTTGCTAGAAATGCAAACTCAAAGCATTTATAGACAAGGAAGTTTCAAGGAATTTCCAAAACCAAAAAAATTCTCAAGATATTTTTCATTACTCCACCAAATTCGGTTTTCATAATTCCTGTGAATGCACTGTCCAAAAATAATGATCGAAATCTCCTTGGAAAATCTCTTATTAGAAAATGCACATTACTAATACTTATTTTCCATATATAATTAAAAATCCTTAATTAAAAAGATTCTTAACTTATTTAAATTCGATCTTGGGATTTACTTCCTTCTTAGCCTTTAAGGAATATCTTTGAACAATATAGAATAAGCATTAATACACCGTGTTCAAAGAGTGACGACATCTTACTCTGGCAAGTCTTTTCCATGCTTGCTCCCTTGAAACCGATTTACCACACTTCTAAACAAGTTTAGAATTGGTTCATCTGACTTTCAAGAACTATGTGATTGATCAAGTACCACTCAATCACAACTCATGGGTTTACGGTTCTATCAAAACAAGTTTCGGTTCTACCTCCATGTGAGTATTGTTCATAGTTACACTAGCTTACCAAAGATATGGCTGACTAGGTACTAGGATCGGTTCCCCGTATATATTTGGTATCTAACTTGTATGCACTGCATATGTTCATAGGATCGTTTCCCCCTTCCCAAAAACGTGTTGCACATGTTCATAGGATTGGTTCCCCTTTCTTCCATAAACCTTATTGCACCTCATACAAGGATCGGTTCCCCTTGTGATGCACTGCACCTCTTACTAGGATCGGTTCCCCTTCTCCCAGTAATAAGTTCAGACACTCACAACCCGATCATACCCTAGGTGATTACTTAAGATCGGTTTCACTAGTAAAAGTCATACCAATACATAAGTCAGGCCTCATATGAATAGTTTTATAAAGAACACAAACAAGTCATGAGCGGTTATACTAATCACACATATTGGTAGTTCATAAAATATGCAATGAAGAATAGCCCCAATAACGCATGGCGATTTCCTTTTCGGTTCACAACACATATCATGAACCTACTTCCTTAGAACACATGAAAACATTGTTCCCTAGGATGAAATCCTCACCTCATACCCATACATAATCACAATAACATTCATACGATTATGTCGATGTCTTATATACAAAGTTTAATGATTAAGCAAGAAACTTCATATTGTATTCCTTAATACTATGTCTATCTAGAGTGTTCATGCTTCGCAGTTTTATGTTTTCAATACGCACAACTTGAAAGATATGTTAGGGAATGAAACAGTTCAAGTCAAATATCACTAACCTCAAATAGAAGGATCATGTTGTCATTGTAGCTCCGTATTTCTTCACTTATTCATGTCTTCACAATACTTGTAATGTCTCACCCTAATACTTTCAAGCTAACCTATACGAAGTTGACTCTAGTACATTTAAATCAAGCGAATTCTTAAATGAGTTTTGGTTCACTAAAATATGACAACCAAACTTGACATACCAACGCTTGGTGGGTTCAACCGACTAATGCTCTAACCGAAATATCTTTATTAATTTGTTGAGCCTACGACATCCCATACAAATTTTTGGCGCCGCTGCCTGGGAGTAGTTGCTAATTGATTTGTTATTTGTTTAACTTGTTTTTGTCTTTAGATTTTTGCTTTTATTTCTCTTTTGTTCTTGTGAGTCGTCATGTTTCCTTACGGAAATAACATGTACGGAGCACAAGATCAATCATATAATAGTGGTAATCAATATGGTTTTCAATCTCATTCATATGACAACTACCAACCATCTTATGGGTATAATCAAAACCAATCCTTTGGTTATGATTAATATCCCACGGAACTTTATGGGTGTTCACATGCATATCAACAACCTTATGACGGGTATGTAAGTGGACAATCACAAGGATGAGAGGATAGTTATTCTTCTAATCGTTTATGTTCTAATGATGAGCAGAAGCTGGATTAGTTAATTCTTCAGTTAAAGACCAGTTTATCCATGCCGGAACCACTTAATGAGTAACCAAGCGTGGTGAAAATTAACTCAACCGGGCCTTACTACAATATATCTAACCAAACTCATGATCTTTTTTACGATCATTCACCTATTCAAAAAAAGGGAGACTTGGTCTGGAAATAGTGTGGTGAGTGAAAATACAGGTTCTGAAGAACGTCTTGACCAACTGATCCAAATGATGGATGAGAATCTATAATGCCAAACTCATGAAGAATCACACCAAGAAATTAAAATGAATGTGGAGAAGTTAAAGATACAAATTGCATAACTTAGTGAGACAAGGAATGAAGAAGAAGTTTGGCCTTAAAACCAAATTAATTCCGAAATTCCTAAGGAAGACAACAAATATTTTGCAGATGAGCAACCTTTGGAAAGCACATGTAACAATGATGAAGTTATTTTAACTTCGGATCATAATAATGATCATTCGCATATTCAAAAGGTGGAGCCTTGGTATGACCGAACCGTTGGTATGGACGGAGTGACATACTCAAATGCATATTCAACATTATAATGAATGTCCATATTATAATGTTTTTAGACCGATTGATTTGCAAGAAGTAGACCCGATTATTCCCTCGACGGATACTCATACAGAATACCCCAAAATCTATACTGAAGAAGAGATCATGAGAGCGGAATTTGATTCAGATGATGAGAGTGTTGAAGAGATTGAGATTGAGAATGAAACCAATTTGATTAAATTCGTGGAAGATTCAATTGACCTAGATAATAGTAGTTCGATAGAGGACCACATATATTTTAGGTAAATAATTCACTGTTAATTAAGAAAAATGAGGATCCGGTACAAGGTTTGTTTAATCCTTTGCTTAATTCTTTATCTATTGATCCTTTCCATCTAATTGAAGTAAATTCTAAAAGAGTTGTTAACCCGACTTTTAAGAAAATACCTCACTTAGGATTTGAGTTGTGTGCTTCTAAAGTTTTAACGGATTATTTTTCTTCTAAGTATCCACCACTTGATGTGTTTGATTTGAGTATTGTGCAGGTTCACCAAGATGAGGAACCTTTTGAAGTTCTCGAATTCTATATTCTATATCCACTTTCGAGTGTAAAAAGGACTAAGTGTGGGGGAAACTTCAATAAAATGATAGCTTCAATATTTATATTTTGTGCTAATGTTTTTGTGAAGCTATTATTTGAATTGCAAATCGTCATTTGGAAGGATTACCAAATTTTCAGATTATTGGTGTATGGACGATAATAATAACTACGGGATGACGATGTTAAACCAAGGGCTACATGGGAGGCAACCCATCGGTTTTGTATCTCTATTCCTTTTGTTTTTAGTTTTCTTAGTTTTGCATATCATATCTTGTATTCCCATCTTAGATTTTACAAAGTCCTATATCTATAGTGAAAGTTGTGGCGAAACTATTTTCGTCAGAAAAATTCTGAATGCGCACTTGTCACGAAAAAAGCTCTCGAGACTTCATACGGAGTCCGATTTGAGTGGTTCACCTCAACTTTTAAATAGGACAAACATAAAATCTGAATTCGTAGTCTGTTAAGTTGGAGCGTTAGGCCTGGACATTTGAGTTTCGATATTTTTCCAGAACTTTTTCAGATTGGATGACAGTCAGTCCGGAGGCCATCAAAGTCATACGTTTGTCGAAACACTATTTACTTTTGAAACCTTTTAGAAAATACGTAGCCGAACAACTTTTGTTTAGGATGTTTTTCCTAGATCTCTACCCATTTGTACAGTTTTCGAGTTTTTCAGGGCTGTTATGTCAGAAATCTGAATTTTCAGTTTTGACCATTGAGGACAATGTTGATTTTAAGTGTGGGGGAGTATTTAAGCTGTTTGGCTTGCATATAAAATAAATAATAATAATAATACTGTTTGATTTCT
Source organism: Papaver bracteatum (assembly GCA_023529315.1). Classification (NCBI taxonomy): domain Eukaryota; kingdom Viridiplantae; phylum Streptophyta; class Magnoliopsida; order Ranunculales; family Papaveraceae; genus Papaver; species Papaver bracteatum. The sequence goes on from JAJJWX010004844.1 coordinate 366,596, forward strand.
TGCATTCTTGAGACTTCATGTTTTGGAGTTAATTTTGAGCTATTTAGGATGACACTCTAAACCTTTTTAGGTTGAAACAGTTCTTACGGCTATAGATTGAGTTCTACTTTGTCATTCTAAAATCCTTAATTATATACTTTCATAATTGAATGCAAAACTCAGCTATGGTAGTTGTTTGAAAGAGTCATCCTCGCAATTAATCATTCTTGAATCATTTTCTTTTTATTTTTGCAGTTTTATGTTTCTCTAAAGTGATTTGGTGGGATCCTGATATTTCCATGGATGTTGTGGCAAGGTAATCGTTGGTTGAGTATAAAATCCCCATAGACAATTGTCTTACACTCATAAAGAGTGAGTCGAAAAAAAAGGGGTTTTGTTATCTTGTGCACCCATGCACAATATAATAGCCAATCATTGACATTGGAAATGATAAACACCAATAAAAAAATATGAGAGATAATATGTTTTGCATTGGAGAAGGGAAAGTATACACTTGTATAGAGAAAAATTCAAAAAATCCATGATTATTTCCCTTCTCCAATGCACAAGACACTATCTCTCATATTTTTTTATTGGTGTTTATCATTTCCAATGCCAATGATTGGTTGTTATCTTGTCCATGGGTGCACAAGAAAAAAACATATATATAAGGCTCTTCATTTATCGATACTAATAAATGATAGGTCTGGAATTTCGAACTAATCATAGTCGATGAAAATAAAAACCTATCATCATTATATAGCAAGTCAAAAAGACTATTGATGAGGTTCTTGACACTTAGATATCAGTATGTGTGAAACATTTTCCCTGTCTCCGTTTCCTAAACAAGCGTGGAATGCAGGATCCAAGGCAACTATCACATACTTGCTGAAAAGGAACATGCGCTTAGAGTATCTAATCATGTGGTCGAGTTAAATGGGTGCTTCTCTCAACTATTGCGTTATAAATATATATCCTTTGAGGACATTCATACAAGTATTGTGGGTAACATCTTTCACTTAAGTTAACATTTGCACACTTCACCTTTCTATTTCCATTTTCTTATCTATCCATGTGATTTCAGTATGCGAGTATTGTGACAAATGTTGTAACAAGTACAGTGACTATCTTAGTAGAGTTTTTCAATCAGTTTGAATGTCACACGCAAGTAATTGCTTATGTGTGATGATTGGAATATATATGGGATGTTTGCAACTAAAGAACATATGCGGGCTAATTATTTAGCTACTATTTTGTGTCTATCCTTAGTGGTTCTCCCAAGGAGAGATATTGGAGTATATTTTGTGGTTATACCTCTTATAATCCCTCACGAGACTATAACTCGTCCACTAGGGACACCTAGGGGTTTAAAGGCATGTTGCATTATCTAAGTGTAACCGTATTCTCGACGACATGGAGTTGTTGTATTTAGGATTAATTTTATTTAGTTTGCTCGAGGACTAGCAAAGGCTAAGTGTGAGGGAATTTGATAAGTGCATAATTCATATGATTTTAGTGTCCATTCCATACTTGCTTTAGCTATTATTCTTGCATGTATTCGTATTATTACTCTTGTTTTCTCTTATTTGATTCTAATATGGGAATCATCCAAAAAGGAGCTACAAAGTGCTGAAAAGATCTAGAAAGAGAAGTATCCCAAGTATCCAAGCGCCCAAGTCCAAGAGAAGTGGAAGAAGTGCGACGAAAAAGAGCAAAACGCTCAAAATCAATAGAAGGGCCAAATACCGATCTTAACTCATTCAAATTAAGGACTTATCATCATCATCTTGAAGAGAATTGAAAAATAAAAATAATGCAAAAAGAATGAGGTCATTCCGAGTTCGGACAAAGAAGTTGTGGCCAAAACAAGCTTTTATTGAATACCAAAGACAGTAAAGTTCGCGGATGGGTTCATACTTTAATTCCGAAAATATATGCTGGAATTTGAAGTTTATGGACTGGGTTTGCGAACTTAGCAAGTGGAAAACGTGTATAAACTCCTTGGAAGGCTTAAGGGCACGTTTGGAGTCGCTAGTTCGTGTTTTTGGGTCGGGTTCTTGAACCGAACTAAATACTTGGAGAACAAGCAATGTAAACCTATAAAAAGGTATTAGGGTATGTAAAATGGAATAATCATATCGTCTCATATCAAAAGTTCTATATCAAAACCTAGGGTCTACCCCTTTAGGGGGAAACCACCATTATTCATCTTCTTTGTAATATGAGTAGCTAAATCCTTTGTTGATTAAGGATGATTTCAATGTTCCAAGCATGAAGCTTTATTAATAATACAAATCTATTGAGAGTTTTTATCATCATCATTTTTCTTTACCATATCTAGGGTTTATGAGTGATTCTTAGATTGATTTGGGATGCATACTAGATTAGTCTATTTGATTATTCTATCGGTAGTAGGAGTTATGAGATAAGTAATAGTCGATTAACTCTCTACACAAGTAAAAATTGCGAGACCTTACAGAGGGATTCTGTGGAGCAATCGTGTATGAAAACAACACCAGCAAGTAACCTTGATCTAAGAGTTTAACTACTGGGATCAACCTAAATTCATAAAGCCTAAGGCGTTCGATTGGATTACACCTTGAGTGATCTACTACTTGGTGGTTCGTTGGATAAAATCTGGTAGTCGAGAACTTTCGTATCCAGTGATTGAAGGAGTTTTGGGGATAACACAGATCTAGATGTTATTCTATGGGTGGTGATGAATGATTCTAGCGAAAGATAGATAAGTATATTAATCCAGTATTCGCTTGGTGACGGCGAAGGATTTATTAATCATCCCTTTCTTTATTATTGTCTTTATAATTATCTTACAACCAAAACCCCCTTTGTTATTTACTTTATTTTGCTGATCAAATAACCTATCAATTATATATATAGCTCTCTGTGGGAACGATCTCTTACTACCGCTATATTACTAGTTAATTAGTGGGAAATATCTTTATTAATTTGTTGAGCCTACGAAAGCCCATACATCTCACTCTTTTTGAAATTTAGGAAACCCACAGTTGTATCTTTTGCATTTCAAACTCCTATTACTCGGAATCATTACGAACATATTAGCCTATATCTTGAATCATTTTTGAACATTTAATTAACTAATTGATTATATTGTGTGTTGTAGAGGTAGAAAATTTGAATTATTATTTGCGGCGTTGTCATGCTACTGATTGGATCTACATATGGCTACGTGGCTACCGTAATTAGAAGATAGATTTAAAACCATGGGTAGTTCAAATTCTCCTAAAGGATTATGTTATTCAAGTTTATGCATTCAGTTTGATTTTTTTTTTCTCTCTCTTTTTTTTCATTGAATTGACTGGTGGTGTCCCAATAGTATTGATTGGGATAGTTTAGTTAAGAATGAACAATGTGGAAAAAAAAGGTTGTAAGATGGCGTAAGAAAAAGGATATTAAGTAGATAATTTTACAAGACATATTGACATGGAACCATCTTTCCCAATCGTATAAAAATTGACATGAAACCATCTTCTAAGACTGGGAAACATTGCTGCAGTTCGTCACTCTTTAGTTTATGAAAACTAATAATATCCCTCTCAAGTAGATAATAGAAAATGTCCCTATAAGTTCATAAAATGGCTACTTATGAAATGCAAGAGAGATAATTAGACACACATGTACCCATCGTAGTATTCCAATTCAAAATGAACGCTAGTTAAACAACTAACATCTCAATATGTGTTCTAATCAAAAGAGAAAGTACATTAAGCAATCATACTTGAAGCAGTTCCAGGAGAAAAGATACTTTATCGGTTTAAATGATTTTTCGTTCAAATTTCTTATCAAACATTTGCATGCAATATAAAGGATTTTATACGAACGGGATGAAACTAACCGAATTGATAGGTCAGAATCCAACAAATAATGAAATGTTAATCTAATCAGTACCTCAACAACCATTTGGGGTATTGACCATTTCCTCAGTTCAGTTAAATTTAACTAGGAGAATTTATTGATTTTTTTCGGCTTGGATTACAGGAAAACGGAAAGATCACATGGCATAAAGTGTCTCCATGCACCGGCAAGGATAACGTGTGCTCTTATATGCAATTACATACCTTCAGAAGTAAGTACGAGTATGTTTCATTTTTATTTGGGTTATGTATGTTCAATATGAGTAAATTTGTGAATCCAATTACTCCAATTCATAGAGAATTATGCAATCAAATGTCAAACAATAAAAAATAATAAGTCTTGAACATACAGTGGCATTTAAGTTGTTACTGTAATGTACTTGAGCCAGTGTGATTGGATTTACATTACCTAATGTTTGAAAATTTTGGTACAGAATTTTATGCAAGGGGGTAACAATGTTCTTCATTGCAATCTATTGGAGTCTCGACCAAGCTGCGGGTGTCATTTATGATTCTATTGATTGTCCTTAACCCCACTCGATAATGTGCAACTCATCTTAGGCCTAACCACCCATCACTTTTTTCCTTTCTATTTTGTCCTATCTATGCTTCATTAGAGGTTACATCTCACCGCCCAGTCATACTTTTTTCCTAAAGTAAATTTGAATATTTTGTCTCACACTGAATTCATTTGGCTGTTTTTTTGTTATTGTCTCATCTGCTTGCTAAAAGTGTGTTGTAGCCTCTGGAAAATATAGCCAATCCTATCCATGTAATTTTGGTGATGCAGGGTAAGCAACGAAGACCACTATTCCACCTTCATAATTTCCCTTCTGTTATCCCTTCCAGGGCCGGTTCTGAAGGGGAGCAAGGTGTGCTCCCGCACAAAGCGTCCCATTTGTGAAGGCGGTGTTCAGTACTGGGCCCAGTTGATTCACTATCTTTTTTTAGTTCCGACAGAAAGTTCTCAACTTCCTAATACTTTTTAGCATAATTTCTTCTTAAATTTTGCGACACAAATTATTTCGCTTTGATGCTATTAAGTAGATTTTATTTACGTGTGAAAAAAAAAATTGGATAAAAAGGTGTTCTGATCTCGTTCGCACAAGGTCGTCGAAACTTCAGAGACGGCCTTGATCCCTTCACTTGGAGTGGTGTCTCATCATCCTCAATAAACTACTCGGTAAGTCATATTATCCATTTCCTCCACTGTATGAAACGTAAAATCCTAATTTTAGATGCTGCATCCAAATTATAGATTCCAACATATTTTTAGTATTATGTAACAATGCGGGTCAAGTTATTAATATGGTGTTATGCACAATCCATAGAGATACGGTGTAATGTAATTTTAGGTCACCCTACTATTATTGTTTTAAGGATGTTTTAAAGTAATGAAATTCATGTCCATGAACTAGATGGACCAAATTTCGGTTTTTTTGCACGTTCATCCGGATTACATAAGGGCTCATTCAAAAGTCAGAGTTTTTAATTGAAATGTTTTGCTTTTACTACTGGCGATAAATATTGATCTCCCCGAATGTGGGAATGTGGATGGCAGAAGCTACAAATGCATCTTGAAGACCTTAATATTGGTTAAATTGTTCCCAATTATATTCCTGAGGTTAACCTTACAATTTTTTAAATTTAATTAGAAGGCAAATATATTGGTTCTTGATCATTATGTGTACAAACCCCTGATGAAACCATACCTGAAAAGACTTGAATGGGGTTTCTGAAGTGGTTACGTGGCAATAGTTAAGTGGTGAGTGTGTGAGTTTTGGATTATATGAAAAATAAGTTAGGGTCAATGTCTTGCGTCTAACTATTATATTAGCCTGGAGCATTAAGTAGTTGTATACATGTATACAAAACTAAGAACTAAGAAGTTTTGGTCCAAGAGATAAAAGTAGATGTAGATAGTGTATAGCAGTCACCTGAGTTTCCGAATGAAATGTTTCTGCTCTCTTGATGAGATATATATGTTATGTTGGTATGTTTCCGAGTTTTGGAGACAATGTTCTATGCCATATGGAAAGTTATGTGATTGGTTCACTCATTTGAAAGTTTTATGATTGTTCTGCAGGTTCTGCTCGCTTAATCATGTTTATTTCTGGTAAACGGCTATGATGAGGTAGCCAATGTGGTTTCTCTTTTTGGAATGTTTGTATAAGGTTAGTATTCATTAAACTACATGAAAACATATTACATCACAAAACTTGCTCACAACCGAATATATACTGAATTTGATGCATACCCAAAGCATTATGTGCGGTATCAGCTAATGGCATTTTGTTAGTACGTACATTTACTATACCCAGATAACATATTCTTTCTCCCTGATATGAGCTCTCACATTCTCACATATAGATATGGAGGAATAAATATGGTTGTATTCGCTGTCTTAGCTCAAATTGAGCACATGGTTTTCACCATGTAGTTGTGGGTTCGACTCCCACAGATGGGCACAACTCCATTGATCCAGTCCCAGACTTCTCTCTCACTATCTTGCATCATAAAGCATGTTTCTCTTTATCGTATCTCCATCGAATGCCTAAATCACTTTTCCTTACAAATTTTTTCCTTTAAAATTTATTCTCTTATGTCTACACTTCAGCTTAATATTCTAATCCCTAATCTTGGAAGATGTCATAGCATCTTATTCTCCCCACTTATCTATGTATTGGTAATTTTCAACTCTCTCATAGCATTGAATTTTTATAGCATCGTTTTAGTTTGACGTATTATGAAAGTTGATTGTGGTTTTGATTTCGTCATTGAAGATGTTTTTTTCTTATGCCTTTGTCTGAGGATAGTCACTATTAGGATTTCAATTCGATTTCTGCCAAGGTTTTCAATCAAATATAGATTAGCGCTTCATTTGGGGTTTACAGGTATTAAAAATTATCTTCTTAGTTTGATGGGGCATCAATTACTGCAAATGATACTATAGTTAAATATGGGAGGTAATGTTCTCACCGCGTCTATCTCCATTAAGTCTTCTCATTGTGTTTACTGCAAATGATGCTCCGGTTAACAATGTGAAACATAATCTCTCTCCACATACTGATCTCTCTCCACATACTCAGTGTTGTAGGTACATTGACTCTGAACTTCCTGGATTGGTTATTGGTCAAGGTTAATTTGTTAAAGTTATGAACTTATGACTTAAAATAGAATTGTGGTGTTTGAAGATTCCTTTTTGAGTTTCAAAAATGAATGGATTTGGGTTCACTGTTGAGAGATAGAGAGAGTAGTTGGTCTTACAGAAGAGTTAATAAAGGGTGTTTTCCCTTCATCCCTTTGGGTCCTTTGAAATAGATTTAGGTTATTTATGGTTGTCATTGGGTTGCATATTTATGCTTTTCATATGTTTTTGGCCATTGGATGCAGATGTGTTTCTTATAAAACCCATTTTCTCTTGCCACCTCAATTTTTTGTTTTTGGGGGTAGGGGAGACAGAACAAGAGGTTTGTTCTTCATATCCCACCCTAACAATGGCAATTCTTATTGAAAAGAAAACAAATCATCAGTATGATATTCTCTGTGAAGATTAATTTTTGCTAGAAAATTGTTGAAAAAAGTCGTCGAAACCCTTCTTCATCAAACTTTAGGTTTCAGCGAAAGTGGTTTTTAAGTCACTTTTATTTACTTTTCTGTGTTTGATCTGTTTATTTGCTAGGTTGATTGGGGCTTTTGGGTGATTGATTCTCGGGTTTTTTACTCCCCCGTTTCATCTCTACCTGTAACTGTAACATCAACTCCTCTTTCATGTGAATCCTGCTGAAGTCTCTCTCTCTCTCTCTCAATTATGCATCTACCGTTCACATTTGTTTTCATTTAATAATTTTGCATTGTTTTTTCATTTGCAGTCATTATCGATTATTCTTTATCTGTTTTTTTACTCTCTTAAGTAGTTCTTAAATACTCATACCATTTAATTTTGCGTTTCAGGTATGCCAAGTAAGATCTAATAAGTATATCGTGATCTCGATAATTGAGGCTGTGAAAATACACACAATGAGTTCTGCAGATGACTTTTTCTCTTATTAGTGCTTTTATTACTACAAATTAACATTTGCAAAGGAGTATTGCTTAGAGGTTCCTCTGTTGATGTGCTTGAATGGGTTTGTTGTTATTATTCATTTTATTTGATAAACACTTGATATGGTAATTCAAATTAGACCAGAAGGGTAAATACCTATACTCTAATGTTTGAAGCACTGTGTTGTACTATTGCCGAGATTTAATGTTTATGGCAGAATCTGTAGTGCAGTCGCAGGAATATAGGCAGCTATATTAGGTACAAGTCAATTAGAAGTGAAGTTGATAGTAAGAATATTACAGAATGCAGCTTTTCATTGTTCTACATATGAATAGATTGCAATTTGATTCGGTGTATTTGTTGTTTGTTAGTACTTTCGCAGTAATATTGTTGTTGGAGTCCACTCGGATTTAGAGTTCCTAAAATGTCCAATGAACATGTTCCAGTAACATTTTACTCAGCTTCCTGGCAGAACCTTTAGAACAACTTAAAGAGAATATTCATTGGTTTTAAAAGTTAGAAAAACTTTTAAAGAAGTTGTTGATTTTTTTTTTATTATTTGTATCAGTCATTGCCCTCACGGTTTCTTTTAATGCTTCCTGCTTAATTCATTTTCTGATTCGTTGGTGATTTATTTTTTATTTTCTTTTCATGCGTTCAATCTTTTTGTGCATTTTTCTGCTTTATGGGTTTGATTTTTGGATTTTATATGATGCAATTGTGAATACCTTTCTTATGGTTTTAGTTTTTACTCTGTCTACTTTTGCATTCAATCTTTTCAGAAAATAAATCTAATTTAGATTTCTTTTTGATTTGATTTTTGATGTTAATGAAAATTGATTATTCATTGCTAGGATAAAATCTTTTGATTCAATCTTCAAATTTATGGTATGTAGTTCCTAAAAATCAGAACACTCAGTTGTTACAATTCTATATAGTTTCCCTCCTATGTGAGTCAATAATTTTTTTCCATAACCAGTTATTCATAGTAGGAACTAATTGAAGAGCTTGTAGTGTATATTTTTTCATTTGATAGAGCTGCATATGGAGAAATTGATCCAAACTTTAAAAGTTCAGTAAAGTGTGATGGATTTTATTTTCAAAAGATTTTACTGATGTGGTTCAAAATCTTACATTGTTGGAATCGTTTGGGTGGTTACCAAGTTAATGGTTGTCTCAAATATCCCAAATAGCCAAACAGGTACTAAATTCACTATCTTTTTGTCTCAAATCTTGATTCAAAATTTTGAATTTCTTGAAATACATACCAATAAGATTAATAAGGCCTGGCATTCAATTTTCAAGAATGCAATTGAGAAGTCAAACTATCGACATTGACAAAAGTGAACAAAGTATATTGTCTTATAATTCAATGGTACTTCTCATAATGTTATAACCTGTAAATTGTAATCATTACTTTGAAGTTTCAACTACATAATATGGAATGCTTTACCTCCATAACCACTTGTTTAAGACATTTACCTGTTTGATCCTCATGGCCTCCTATCTTCAATAAGGAAAAAAGGATATATTAAAAGATAATTTATTTTTCGTCTTTCTCAGTATTTTAGAGTAAGTCTCAACTACAACTATAATATCACATTGTAGTTGCAGGAATTCCTACACTACACCCCTCACAAGAATCCATAATTATCAACACATATTTGAAGATTAAAAACAACACTTTATTGATTAATTCTCAGAAATGTTACGAGAAAGGGAAGAAATCAAGAATACAACTGCTCACAAGAACTTTCTCTCTCCTCAAAACTTTCTCCAAACTCCAAAATTGATCTCTCTCCTTTCCTTTCACTTGTTCGACTCTTTATATAGAAAATTACATAGTGGATGACAGCTAAGTTATCCTTTAATTTCGGACCTGACTCGCGATACTCTCACAGTAGTTGTAATGTTAATCCTCGCAGACGTTTGTAAGCTTCGCGGCATCATCACGCTTTTCTCATGTTTCTGTTATCGTCATCCGCTACGTCATTTTTCCAATCATTCTGTGACACTCGCAGTGTGTTGTTGAAGAGCTTGCAGAACTGTTGCTGTAAATCTCGCAGGAGTATTGCTATGGCGATATTTTGATCCTACATCTTTCCTCTTCTCATGTCTTTTCTGCGAAGGGGAAAAGATCATGAGAAAATTGAAATCTTTTGAAATGCCGAAGCTATCTATCTATCCACATTATTTTGTTCTGACACGTATTTGCATCCCTCGCCAGATTTATTACACGTATCTTTTTATCCATTCAACCTCTGACACGTTCTTTCCAACCGTTCACGTCTTTCCTTTGCATTAATTGCACTCATCTTCTCGAGAATTTTTACCTTCTATAAATATCTTGTCCCCTCTTCACTTTTCTTCTTCTAACTTTCTTCTTCCTTCTCTCTGCAATCTCTCTGCATATTCACTGTTCTTCCGTAAATTCCGCATTCGCTGCTGTTGGAACCTTTCTTTTGATCTTCTACTCTTTTCTTCATTCCCATACTTACTAAGAATGGCTCCAGCTGGTCGTAAAAATCTCATCGCCTTTGAGCAATTGCAAAAAAAAACTTAAAGACGAAGGTTTTGCTTTATCTACCATCCCTGATAAAAACCCTAAAGCTGAAATTTTCATTAAATTATTTTCTGATCATCCATATTCTCGCGAGAAGATTATAGTCTCTCTAGGTCAGCTTAAAGCTGGTCTTCCCATTCCTATTTATGATCCTGAGCTCCCTTTATTCTATAAAATACTTTCTCACGCAAAATTCTCACGTGCCATATATCAGTTGAGTGAGGATTGCATTCGTCTGATGCTGGAGTATACTACTCGCGGTGCTGGTAAGAAATCTCTTTATCCTGATATAGCGAAGAATCCTAAATTCGTTGATGTTCCAATTATTCCTGCGAAGTATACCGTAGAGAACTTCTTCACGAATTATGATATAATCCCCATGAGGAAAGATAACACTTGTTGGGGGTGTCCGCTTACAAAATAAGGATGACATTGCTGAAGATAAAATTCTCATGTTGGATATTGACTGGCATCCGGGTAATAATCAATGTCCGCGCCATTCTAGTGATGATAAATGGTGTATATTCACATTATTTCTACAGGGTCCCTACATCTGCGGTCCTCATGTTTTACCTGTGAATCTCGTAGAGTACCATCCATGGGTGTTCAACTGGTCTGAAAGAAATAAAGAGGTATGTTCTCTCAATCTTTCTCATCAATTATCATTATCATCTTCCTCATGCTTTTATACTCTCGTTGACTACTCTAATTTTTTCCAGATTAACATGCTAAAAGCTAGCTATTAGAAGCTTAGGAAACCTAGTACTTTATCAGCTCTTAAGTTACTCACAAATGAAGTAAGAAATATTTCTTTGTGATTCTTAACAATATATTGTTGCCTCTATTTCTTATCTTTATCTGTGCTTGAAGGTTATCGAAGAAATAGATCCTGTCAAAGTTGTAAGGACCAAGGTAAAAGACAAAGGTGCTGCTCGTAAGGGTGAATTTGATTCTTCTCGCAAGGAAAAGTCTGGTGCTCCTCCTTCAAAGAAAATAAAAGAAAATAAAATCTCAATCTACTTCTCCTTCAATTCCTCAATCTATTGAAAGTTCAAGTGACAATACCGATAATGACGATGATGATGATGCTGATATCTTTTCTGCGAAGGAATCCTCTCATCCTGAGTCTTCTATGGCTCATCTATCCGACATTTTTGCTAATACCATGCAAGTAATTGGTGATACCCCTCTGACTAATGCTTGCAAGTCTATAGCTACCATTTGCGATGCCCCTCTCCTAGAGAATAATGAATCTCTTCGCGGGGTATCAAGATCTATATCTCCAAATTTCTTGCATTTGCTTAATAGCTTGGTAAATGCCCATACTTACACTTTCCTTTTCTTTATTTTCATTTTGAATTTATAATTAATTCTTAAAGCTCGTTGTATTATTTCGCAGGCTGGGAAAGCTTCTTTTGCTGTTGTCTCAGACTTGGAAAAGAGGCGTGTGGTTCTCGCAAAGAAAAACGCTAATCTTCGCAAAGAGAATGAAGAATTAAAGTCTGAATCTCTTACTCTTCACAAAGAAAATGAAGAATTAAAATCTGATTCTACTAATCTTCGCGAGCAGTTAGAATCTGGATCTGTTGGCCTTCAAGAGAAGATCAAACGATTAGAAACTGAACTCTCTTCTTCGGAAGATAAGGTTGCTAGTCTCCAAACTGCGAATGATCAACTTTATGGTAAGAAAATTTTCTCTTTTTCTTTTATCCATGTATTACTTTGCGTTTTCTTATTTAGTTAGTCCTCTTCGCAGATATTTACGGCCTCTCTGATGAAGCTGTATTCCTTCGTTCTTTTCCAAATCCAATAGATGATGAAACTCTCCTCAAGCGCCTTAATGATTCTCTGAGCATTTTTTTGAATGATGAAATTAAATCTCTTTCCATAGATGAGCTTAGATCCAAACTTCACCTCTTAAAAATAGAGCATAGATTCAACTTGGGTTCAACCAACAAATTTAAACGCCTTTATATTGATTCAAAAGAGGAAACTAATAGATTAAGGAGCAAGAATAGTGATCCTAAAGCGTCCACAATCATAGAGTAAAAAGTGGAGTAAACCCCATATACTCTCGAAAACCAATCGTAGTGGACAGGAGTAAAACCAAATAATTTGGTTTTAGTTGGAGAGAGAGTGAAATCGAGACTAAATTTGGTTGATACTCTGGAGTAAACAGATTATAGTGGGGCGGATGTTTAAAGTTCGTTTGGAAATGGGGTGGTATTTTAAAGTGCGTTTGTTGGGGCGCGTACTTAAAAATTACACCCGTCGGTGAGGCGTAGATTGAATGTACGCGTGAGTCGAGCGAATGGTTTGGTTACCGCCCCATGGGGGCGCATGTTTTGTCTACGCCCCACAGGAGGCGAAGTGTTTTGTTACCGCCCGTGTGGGGCGAAAATTCAAAGAACGCCCCATCCAGGAGTTCACAAACAAATTCGCCCCATTGGGGTGTACATTTAAAGTTCGCTTGACACCAAATAAGGAAACTCATGTACATATTCGTGTTTGTGTTTGTGTAAGTGAAACATGTAGGTTTAAGTTAATACAGCTGGTTAAGGAAACTCGCTAGTTAGTTAATACATCTTCATGCTTCAAAAAAAAAAAAAAAAAAACATCAATATTGTGCTACAGCTGGATGACGTAGTAATTAAAGGGTTAAATGGAGGTGGTTCTGCTTGAAACTCCTTCGGTTCTCTGCTGCCTTGTTTGTCCGTGCGAGTCTATTGGCTTGTTTCTTCATTCTTTTGGGCAAGTGTAATCATTTTGATTTTGGGACTCTGGTTCTTTTGGGTTTGGCGGACATAAATATTTACGCCCGAAAATGGGGCGAACTTTTGGTATACGCCCAATGGTACTGCACACGGACGGTTCACACGTTTTTGGAAATGAGTTGGGGCGGACTTTGAATCTTCGTTCCTCACTCGCGCGGACAAAACAACCTACGTTTCCTTTCGGGCGTAACTTAAACATTCGTTTGATGGCAGGCGCACATTTGATTTACGCCTCATTCAGGCGTTTAGCTAGGTATCCGTCTGGTAGACGCACATAGATTAAATATCCGCTCAGTATCAGGCGGAGATTAAAAAATTCGCTTGACTATAATTTTACTCCCCATCCTTACGTTGAAACACGTTCAAAACCAAATATTTTTAGTATTTGGTCTTAGTTTTAGTTTTAGGATGGTCGTCCATTGTGGTGCTCAAGATTTAGCAGATTTCCATAAAACTCTTCTCGATGTTCAAATTGAAAAAAATAGAATTATCTGCGAGAATAGAGCTTTTGTCGAAAGGGAAAACCAAGTTCGCTCCCGTCTTCTCATTAGTAATGATGATGAGTTTTCTTGGGCTGTGAAAATTCTTGACAATGCCAGAAATAATTTAGGAGTAGATGTTAGTCTTCAAGCTGATCACTCTGCCCTGATTAAGGATATGAACTTGCAAATTAAAAGAAGGTTGTTATTCTTATTTTTCCACTAATCCATTTTGTAGTTGTATCTTTACTATTTTATTAATATGTTGTCATCTGTTCGCAGTATCTGAAGGAAAATTTTGCCAAAGAGTTAAAGAGTTGGAAGAAGAAAAGGGAAATCTCGCAAGACTTCTGTCTTCTCGCAATGAGAAACGTTCCAAATTCAAAAAGAAACTTCAGATTTCTTTGGCGAATTTCAGCAATATTCTTGTTGGTGTTCGTAATGATTCTATTAAGATGGTCTGTGATGACCATAAAATTCCTCATTCTACTTACCTTTATCTCGCGAACGAAATTCCAAAGAATATTCCCGACCTGGTTATCTCCGATAGAGAAGCTGAAGAGTCTGAAGTAGATGAAGATGAAATTGAAGATGAAGAAAAATCTGTGAAGACCATGATGGACCTAAATAGTTTTGTCTTCCTTTTTAAACTTTTTGTAATATTTGTACATTTATCCCTTTCTTCTTGTAAAATATTGCTGCGAATCTCTCCATCTTCTAATGTTCTTTGGTGTATAGATCTGCATACATTAGAAAACAATTCCTTTTTGCAATATGGTTAATCAATATGCTTACTGATTTTTAATTATCTGCATAAATCTGTTACATAAAGATGAATAATAATTTTATCATTTTGTTCATTCCCATACTTGCCTCTGTTATTCATATGCAATATGAAAGATTGAGCTGATTAGTTACGAATAAGATCTTTTTGTAAGTTTTGCCTCAATATCTGCGTAAATATCACAAGTCATATCTGCTTAGTCTCATGATCGCTGCGTAAATATCTCAGTCAGTCAATCTTGATCTCTTGTGGTCTTATTTTTCCTTCCTAGTTAAAGGTATTATTTAGCCACATTTTGTTTTGGTGACAAAATCGCAGGACGTCTTTACACTCGCATGTGAAGACCCCTTGATCTTGCATTATCCTTATTTTGTCAATTTTGTTGCAACAATATGACAGGACTAAGTTTTCTTACGAGAACAAAGCCCCATGACATTGCCGTCTTGCGATGAAATCGCAGGACGTCTTTACACTTTCATGTAAAAACCCATTGATCTCATCTTATCTTTTCTCTTGGCTTTTTGCCTCTGTATGATTGTTGTACAAATATGACAAGCCTAAATATTCTTGTGAATATAAAGCCTCATGACATTTGTGTCTTAGACACTTATCAACTCCCTAATGGAGGGTGCCGCCCTTATCTTCCCCCTGGTTTCCCCTTCAGGGAGGCGTACATCGGCCATACAAGACTAGCTCCTCCCATCCGGTTTTACCAACAACCAGTTATTTTCGTAGCCTCTTCTCCTTTTTGCCTATATGGCTTATAGTTACGAGACTGCACCCTAGGTGGGGTTTTCTTTGGGCCGAGTGCATCATAGCCAAGACTTGCCAAGAATGGACAGGGTAGTTTCATACGCCCCGGGCACCCTTGGCTCAACTGTGTACCTCAGCGCCTTGGTCATACTTTGCACCCCTTAGAAGAGACCTTCGGTCATCCAACTGTTAATATATATATAGTTGGAAATCCAAAGTATCTCTCCTGGATAGGTTTTCTTTAACCCCAACATCTTCATGACTCAGGTTCTAGCGGCGGTATAACCTTATCCCTGAGCCATGCATACAGATACCCCCTTATATGACGTACTTTAGGTCTTACATTTTCCTCTTGCGAAATTTTTGTTCGCGAACTAAGGTGTACGCCATAAAGGTTCGTCCCATTCTATTGTCTATGCGAAATTTTATTCGCGTTTCTTCAGTCTTTGATTTTCTCTTTTTGCATTTCAGCTCTTGTATAATTTTTCAATTTCATCTTTTTCATTGAATCGAAACATATTTTTGTAAAATTCTCTTCAACAAATTAATTATACATTTCTCATACTTCATGATTTAAAAACTTTACCTTTTCTACTTACTATTTTCTACTTCTGCTTTTTTGTTGCGCTTTGCTACGTTTTCTCCATCTGCGAGACGCATGCCATCTATTGGTTTCAGGATATGTTGATTTCGCAGCATACCTTCTTCTTGTCGTTCCACTGTATCCACCATCAACCTTTCACTTCTTTGCTTTTGTTTGATGTTATGTTTCCAGTTTCTGTTCTTCACAACCCTTTCCTCGCAGGATTCCATATCAATTTCATAGCACTTTTTCCCTTCAACCCAATATCCCTTGATTACTTCAACACCACTGGGATGTGGAAATTTAATGCACTGGTGGTAAGTCGATGCTACACCTAGAATCCCATGCAGCCAAGGTCGTCCAATCAAATCATTATATGGCGATTCAACGTCAACCACACATAATTGAATCTTAGAAGATATCCCCTTCAATGGAATGCGCATTGTAACTTCCCCTTTTGGCTTGTTGGCAGTACCATTGAAACCATAGATTTTATAAGTTGACGATATTAGATCTTCGTCTCTTCCTCCCATGGTTTTGTAGGTATGATAAAATAAGATATCCACTGAGCTTCATGTGTCAATCAGAGCTCTGTTAATGGCCCAAGAATCTTCAGTTTCAACATCCTCATTTTCTTCATCTTCTTCTTCTATTTGTTTTGGATTTATTTCTAATCTTACTACCAGTGGGTTGTCATGCATCTCGCCAGGCTCAGGTACTTCTTGTGCAGTGAAAGAATTAGTCTACTTTTGCCACTCTTCTAATGGCGAAGCTTTCGGAATATTCATTATCTCTCTTCCATCTGCATCTCTCACAAAGACTCTTCTTAAAATATTGTCGTGGAAGTCTTCTATAGTCTTGTATGAATGTATGATGGAGTTACAGGATAGATTCTCCGCTTTTGTTCCTACTTCTATCACAAATGTTTCTCCTCCTTTTGTTGTATTCACTCTGCGAATTTCTGGTGCTGGGGGTAGTTGCTGAGACTGTGGGTGATCTCTAAGAAAATGGTTTAATTTTCCATGGTCTATCATCCTCAAAATGATTCTTTTTATATTCCTGCAGTTGTTTGTTGTGTGACCATGAAAATGATGATAAGAACAAAATTCTAGACTTCGATTATTTGGATGTGGTTATTTTCCCATATTACAGGGTACGGGTATGTCCTCCATCAAAATTATAGCCTCCCATATTTTCTCTGTGCTAGCATTTAGAGGTGGCATCTTAATTTCTTCCCATATTATCTTCTGACTTTCTTGCCCTCTATAATAATTTTTCCTCTGTCCACCATAAGTCTCTTGTGGTTGATCAAGCCTTTGAATTTTATTATTTCCACTTCTACTGAAAAAATTTATTTCCCTTTCAAATTCTTCTTGATCTCTACTTCCCATGGATACTAATTTTTGTTGACCACCATCCATACTTTTTTCATGCTTCACCTGCGAAGTGCTCGCTACTGTATTTATTAACCTAGGAAGTAAACTTGCGTTTGCTGCACCTGAACTGGTGTTCGTAATGGGATATGACTCCATCTCGTTTTGTTTTTCCTCCAATGCAATGTATTCTTCTTGTAACTCTCGCAGCTCCGTCATGGTGATTGTATTTTTGATTCTGAAAATTTGTATGTACAGCAGATTGGTTGTGAACATAGCGTTAATGAAAGATAAAATGAGGTATATCTCATCCACTCTTCCTTCCATTTCACTACACATTGTATTCCATCTTATGGTTAGATTGTAGGACCAGAATATCGCCATGATGTTACTCTTGCGAGATTAACAACATTTCAGCGAACATCACCGCGAGTTCTTCAACAACACTTCAAGAGTGTCACAGAATGATTTGAAGAATGACGTAATAGATGACGAATAAAGAAACACGGGAAGAACGTGATTATCCTGCGATGGTCACGACACTTGCGAGAATGGACATTATAACTACTGCGATAAGATCGCGAGTCAGATCCGAAATTAAAGGAAAGATTAGCTGTCATCCACTATATAACTATCCTATACAAAGAGACCCAATAAATTCAGAAGAGGGGAATGTATTTTTTAGTGTTGAGAAAGTCTTGAGGAGAGAGAAAATTTAAGAGAGCGGTTGTATTCTTGATTTCTTCTGTTTTTGTAAACACTCTTGAGAATCAAATAATAAAGTGTTGTTTTTAATCTTTAAATGTGTCTTAATTACAGTAAATTCTTATCAAGGGTGTAGTGTAGGATTTCCTGCAACTACATTTTGGCTCCCGAAACAGGGATTGAATTGTTGATTTCCTGAAGAAAAAGATAAGAATTGACATTGTGATTGAGAAGAATTCGGAGTAGATAGTGAAGGATTTTTACGCAATTTCCAACAACTCTTGAATATTAATGGCTAGAAGAAGAAATACATCAGAACCACCAACAACCGTAAGGAGGAGTAAAAGACTTGCAGGAGGTGAGACAAGTGAAATAGGAGAATCTTCAATGTTCAGAACAAGAATAAATAGAACAAGAAATGAAGGAGAAAATCAAATTCAACAGCCGAATCAACAAACACCAATACAAGATAGAGTTGTGGATTACGATAGAGTGAGTGTGCATACTTGGCGATCAGATTCGATGGAAGAAGCAGAAGATAGACAATTTAAAAATGAAAGAAGAAAAGAAATAAATCAAGAAGTAAATGAAGGATTAATACATGGAGATGATGGAAATGAAACAGTAGAGGTTTTAAGACAAAGAATACAATAGGAAAGGAGGTTAGAGGCAGAAGAATGTGCGAATCTAACAAGATAAAATCATGCGAAGTAGGAGATCAAGAAGTACTGCTAGATTAATTTCAAGATCATTTAGAGAAGAATCAGGGAAAAATTTCCCTATGAGAAATGCTGGAGAAAATATCCTAGAGGAAATGCAAAATCCAAATGAATAGAAGCATCAGGGAAAAGAAGAGATGATTAATGGTCGCTACGTTCCACACGGTGAAACTGTGAATGATAGACATGATAATAGAAATCAAGAGCGTGGAAATAACCAAGATGGTGAAGAAAATCGAGAAGAAGGTAAAAGAATATTACATGGGCGAGAAATCCAAAGAAGTCAAAGAATCATTGAGGAAGAAATTGAGAGGCATTATGCTGAACAAGCACGTCTAGCTTGCGAGAGAGAGAGAGAGAGAGAGATTAAGAGAAAAAATGGAAGAAAAAGAGTTTCAAGAAGAAATACGGCAGAATAATCATGACAATCGAGAAAGGAGACGCACACAAAATCGCCATAGCAATAATATCAATGAGGAATATGACAGAATACAAAGGATAATAGAAAGACAGCGAAGAGAAATGATGAGGAATGAAGAAACTCGCATAGAAGAAATTGGAAGGCATAATCAGTTGCGAATTCAAGAAGGAGGTGAGAGGAAAATCGTGGGAGAAGGTAGAATGAAGATGCTGAAGAAGCACAAAATATCGCAGGACAAGAAAGACACGAGCGCAGAAGAAGAGAAGCGGCACTGAAAATACCAATTGAGCAAAATTCAGCGGGGAATGAACAAATTTTAAGATAGTTAGCAGAGATGAGGGGAATGTTGAATAACAGAAGAGAAGGAGGTATAAGGCAACTTGATGAAGCCATTTAAGAAGTTGCGATAACTCCATTCACTCAAGAAGTACAATTAGGAGAAATCCCTCCAATATGCAATCTACCAGCATTAACCAGTATCTTCGATGAGACTACCAGTGTTGTTCAGCATGTCAAGGCTTATGTTAGGTATATGCTACAATGGGAAAACCATGATGTTGTGTTATGCAAATACTTTGCATCTAGTTTAACTGGAGAGGCGTTAAAATGGTTCGAAGGCTTACCTAAAAACACAATAACTTCTTTCGACCATTTGCAAGATATATTTCTGGGAGCATTTATAAGCAACAATTATTCGCGGCCCGGTATTGAAGATGTGTTTGGATTAAAACAGAGGATTTGCGAGAGTCTGAAACACATAACCATAAGATGGAAGACAATGTGCAGTGAAATGGCATAAAGAGTGGATGAGAGATACCTCATTTTATCTTTCATTAATGCAATGTTTGCAACTAATCTGCTGTACATACAAATTTTCAGAATCAAAAATACCATCACAATGACTGAGCTACGAGAACTACAAGAAGAATACATTGCTTTGGAGGAAAAACAAAATGAGATGGAATCATATCCAGTCGCAAACACCAGCTCAATAGCAGCGAACGGGAGTTTACTTCCTAAAATGATTAACAATGTGGCGAGCACCTCGCAGCCACAACAAGAGAAAGTGGTAATTGAAAACCAGCAGAAGTTAGTAGCCATGGGAAGTCGAGATAAAGAGGAGTATGAAAGAGAAAGGAATTATTACAATCTTGGTGGAAATGATAAAATTCAAAGACTTGATCAGCCGCAAGAGACTTATGGTGGACAAAGGCAAAATAATTTCAGAGGACAAGGGAATGAAAGAGTAATATGGGAAGAAATTAAGATGCCGCCCCTGAATGCTAGCATAGAAATTTTTTGGGAAGCTATCATTTTGATGGAAAATATACCATCACCTTGGAATATGGGAAAAGATCCACATCAAAATAATCGAAATAAAGAATTTTTTTCTTATCATCATTTCCATGGACATTCAATAAACGATTGCAGGAATGTAAAAAGAATAATTTTGAGGATGATTGATCAGGGAAAGTTAAATCATTTTCTAATAGGACATCCGCAATCTCAGCAGTTACCACCAGCACCTAATATTCGCATAGTGAATACTGTAAAAGGAGCAGAAACATTTGTGATAGAGGTTGGAGCCATGGCGAAGAATTTGTTTTGTAATTCCATTGTACATTTATACAAAACTATTGAGGATTTCCACAACAATGTTCTAAGAAGATTCTTCGCGAGAGACGCAGATGGAAGAGAGATAATGAATATTGCGAGAGTCTCGCCATTAGAGGAGTGGAAAAAGCAAACTATTTCCTTCATTGTGCAAGAAGTACTAGAGCCTGGCGAGATGCATGACAACCCATTGGTAGTAAGGTTAGAAATAAATCCACAATAAATAGAAAAAGAAGATGAAGAAACTGATGATGATGAAACCGAGGATTCCTGGGCCATTAACAGAGTTCTAATAGATACTGGAAGTTCAGTTGATATCTTATTTTATCATACTTACAGAACCATGGGTGGAAAAGATGAGGATTTGATACCATCAACCTATAAAATCTATGGTTTCAACGGCACTGCCAACAAGCCCAAAGGGGAAATTACAATGTGAATTCCATTAAAGGGGTTATCTTCTAAGATTATATTATACGTTGTGGATATTGAATCACCTTATAATGCCATGATTGGACGACCTTGGCTACATGGGATATTAGGTGTAGCGTCAACTTTCCACCAATGTATTAAATTTCCTCATCCTAATGGGGTTGGAATAATAAAGGGAGACTGGGCTGATGGAAAGAAATACTATGAAGTTGATATGGAATCTTGCGAGGAAAGGGCAGTAAAGAGAATAAATTGGAAATGAAACATCAAGCAAAAACAAAGAGGTGATAAGCTGATGGTTGATACAATAGAGCGGCGAGAGGAGGGAATAATGCGAAAGCAACATGAGTTGGAAACTGTATGTGGTGAGCATCTCGCATATGGAGAGAAAACAACAAAACACAACAAAAAGGGAGAAGCAGAAGGTAGTAAGTAGAAAGGTAAAATGACGAAATTTAAGAAGTTTATGAATGATTTGTTGAAGAAAATATTTCAAAAAGATATTTTGTTTAAATGAAAGAAATGGGATTGAAAAGTTATACAAGAGTTGAAATGCAAATAAAGAGAAGATCAAAGAAAAGAAATTTCATCAGAGTTGTAATACTCGCAAGAAACGCGAATAAAATTTCGCAGAGACATAAGAATGGGACGAACCTATATGGCGTACACCCTAGTTCGCGGATACAATTTCGCAAGAGGCAAATGTAAGACCTAAAGTGCGTCATATAAGGGGGTATCTCTTTGCGTGGCTCAGGGATAAGGTTATACCGCTGCTGGAACCTGAGTCACGGCGACTGGGGTCCATCTATTTGAGATACCTATCCAGGAGAGATACTTTGGATTTCCAACTATATAAGGTTATACCTTGGTTGGGTGACCGAGGGTATCTTCTAAGGGGTGCAGAGTATGACCAAGGCGCCAAGGTATACGGTTGAGCTAAGAGTGCTCGGGATGGACGAACCTACCCTGGATATTTTTGGTAAGTCTTGGCTATGATGCACTCGGCCTCAAGAAAACCCCACTTAGGGTGCAATCTCGTAACTATAAGCCATATAGGCATAAAGGATAAGAGGCTGCGAAAACAATTGGTTGTTGTTAAGACTGGATGGGATGAGCTAGTATTGTATGTCCGATGTGCCATCCTTGAAGGGGCAACCATGGGGAATAAGGGTGACACCCTCCATTAGGGAGCTGATAAGTGTCTTAAGACGACAATGTCATGAGGCTTTGTGTTCGCAAGAACATTTAGGCCTGTCATATTGTCGCGTGACAAATACAGAGGCAACAAGCCATAAGAAAAAGTTAAGATGAGATCAATGGGTTTTTGCATAAAAGTGTAAAGACGTCCTGCAATTTCATAGCAAGACGGCAATGTCATGGGGCTTTGTTCTCACAAGGAATTTAGACCTGTCATATTGTCGCAGACATTTGACAACATATGGATAAGTCAAGATCAATGGGTCTTTACATACAAATGTAAAGACGTCTTGCGATTTTGTCGCAGAAAGAAACGTGGCGAAATAAGACCTTTAATTAGGAAGGCAAACTAAGACCACAAGAGACTAACACATGACTGCGAGATTATGGTTGCGATTTTTGCACAATTTTATTAAGAATATAATATGCTCAATCTTTTATATTGCAGACGAATAACAGAGACAAGTATGGGAATGAATAGAACGATAATATTGTTATTCATCTTTATATAACTGATTTACGCATCTTTATATAATAGATTTATAAATGGATAGACAAAAACTTATAAATATATTACATAACCATATTGGACAAAAGAAATTGGCTTTTAATATATGCAGGAAGAGATAAGAAGAAGTTCATACACTATAGAACATTAGAAGCTGGAGAAATTCGCAACAAATATATTACAAAGAGAAAAGGATAAGTGTACAGATATTACAGGGAGAATATAAGAAATATAATTAGATCCATCGTTGTCTTCGTCGGATTTATTTTCTTCATCCCCACCACCTTCATCATGATCTTCATCTTCTTCAGAATCTTCAGCTTCACTATCAGAAATGACAAGATCAGGGACATTTTGTGGAACTTCATGCAAAATGTCAGGATACTCATAATGAGGAATTTGATGATCATCGCAGACCAATTTAATAGAGTCATTATGAACACCAACAAGAGTGTTACTAAAATTTCTTCTCATAATTTCTAACTGTTCCTTCAGTTTTGAATACTTTTCGCTGCGAGAAGATAAAGTTTTTTCGAGCACTCCCTTTCCATCTTCAAGTTCTTTAACTCTGACGGGGTATCTTTTATCAACTCATGTGAGTACAGAATTTCAAATTAGAAATTTAGTAGCAAAATATAAAAGACGAAGGACCAATGAGAATGAATAATTAGCAACCTTATCTTTCAGAAATCATGTCTCTAATCAAAGCTGCTTGTTCAGTATGAAGACTAACATCTACACCTAGATTATTTTTGGCATTATCAAGAAATTTCGCAGCCCAAGCAAATTCTTCATCATTGCTGATAAGAAGACAAGAGTGAACTTGGTCCTCTCTCGCAAGAAAATCTCTATTTTCGCCGATAAGTCTATCCCTCTCAATTTTAACATCAGTAAGAATCTTATGGAAATCTGTTAGGGCTTGAGCACCATTTTTAATAATAAGATCTTTCTCATCAATAAGATCACTATTCTTACTTCTCAATCTATTAATTTATTCTTTCGAATCAAGATAAAGACGCTTAAATTTATTGGTCAAGCCGAAGTTGAATTTGTGCTCAATTTTTAAGAGATGGCTCATCTATGGAAAGAGATCTAATTTGATCATCTGAGAAACTACTTAAAGAACTATTAAGACAAGCAAGAAGGGTATCCCCATCTACAGGTTCAGGGAAAGATCAGAAGATTGTAGCCTCATCAGTAAGGTCATAAATATCTGCAAAAATGGTTACTTGAATGAGCCAAAATAAGGCAAAAGAATTAAAATAAAAGAAGGAAAAGTTTATACCATAGAGTTGCTGATTAGCTTTTTCAAGATCAGAAATCTTTTGTTTATCACTTGAAGCATCAATTTCTAGTTGCTTATTCTTCTTGCGAAGCTCAGCAACCTCAGCTTCTAATTCTCCTTTACTTTTGCGAAGATCAATAGCTTCAGATTCCAACTGTTCATTTCCGCCTCTAACTCTCTTAAGATCTATTCATTCCCAGCCTAACTTTGCTCCATTGGCATTTTCAGTGCTGCTTCCCTTCTTCTGCATTCATGTCTTTCTTGCCTTTCGAGATTTTGTGCTTCTTCTTCTGCATCTTCACTCTGCCTTCTTCCGTGATTTTCTTCTTCATCTCCTTCTTGAATTCTCAAATGATTATGCCTTTCATTTTCTATTCTGCGATTTTCTTCATTTCTCTTCGCTGTCTTTCTATTCTTATTTGTATTCTATCATATTCCTCATTGATATTATCATTGTTGCTGTAGGATCAGAATATTGTCACAACAAAATTCTTGCGAAATAAACAACAGTTCTGCGACGCATCAATGATATTCTGCGACATGTCTCAAAGTGACGTAAGGAATGACATATTAGATGAAAACGACAGAAACATGAGTAAAGTGTGATATTTCTGCGACAAACCAATAAAACTTGCGAATGAATAAGGCGGTGCTAACTACGATTTATCGCAAGAACTCAGGTCCGAAATTAAAGGGAATCTTAGCTGTAAATGAGCTGTCATGAGCTGTAATCCACTATGTAAATGCCTATATAAAGGAAATGAATAGTTCCAAAGAGGGGGATGAATTTTGAAGGGCTAGGAAGGTTTTTAGGAGAGATAAAATCTTTATCAAGTGTTCTGTGTTCTTGATTTTTGTAAAATTCCTTAAGATCATATTAATGAAAAAGTGTCTTTAGTCTTCAAATTATGTCATAAATATTGATAAATTCTTGAATAGGGTGTAGTGTGGGAATTCCTGCAACTACATTTTGGCGCCCAGAAACAGGGACAATCAATTTGAAAAATTTCAAATTACAGCTTGAAGATTTGAAGAAATTATTAGAATTGAAGAAATGGATAGAAGGAGAAGAAATACATCAGAACCACCAATAACAGTGAGAAGAAGTAAAAGAATTGTAGGGGAAAGAACAGGTGAATTGGAGGGATCTTTAAGGATCAGATCAGGAAGAAGTAAAGTGAGAAATGGAGCAGAAAATTCAATCCAACCACCGAATCAACAAACACAAGCACAAGATAGAAATGTGGATTATGATAGAATAAGTGTGCATACTTGGAGGTCGGATTCGATAGAAGAAGCGGAAAATCAAGAAGAGGAAAGAAATCAAGAAATTGATGGAGGACTAATTCATGAAGAGCATGAAGTAGTAGATGATTTGAGACAAAGGATATAGGAAGAAAGAATATTAGAGGCAGAAGAACGTGCCAATCTTACAAGGCAAAATCATGAATTAAGAATGGAAAATTTGAGGTTGCAAAACAGAAGATCGAGAAGCAGCATGAGATCAAATTCAAGATCATATAGAGAAGAAACAAGACAAAATCTCCCTATACAAAATATTGGCGAGAATTTGATAAATGATCGTTATATTCCATGCGGTGAAACTTTAGACATTAGACATAATCAGGATGAGGGAGAAAATCAAGAAGAGAGAATGAGAATGTTACGTGATGAAGAGATTCGAAGAAATCGCAGAATGATCGAAGATGATATTGAGAGGCATTATATTGAGCAAGTACATTTAGCGGGAGAAAGAGAGAGATTGCGAGAAGAAGTAGAAGAACAAGAAATTCAAACAGCGTTGTGTCAGAATAATCATGATAATCGAGAACGACGACGTGCGCAAAATCGTAATAATGATGATCTCAATGAGGAATATGAGAGAATTCGCAGAGACATAGAAAGGCAACGAAGACAAACAGTAAGGGATGAGGAAATTCGCGGAAAAGAGAATGACATACAAATTAACTTGCAAGAAGAAGAAAATCGCAAAAGAAGGCAAAACCAAGATGTTGGAGAAGAAGCGCGAAACATCGCAAGACAAGAAAGGCATGAACGCAGACGAAGAGAGGCTGCGTTGAAAAGGCCAATGGAGCAAAATTCTGATAGGAATGAAAAAATCTTGCGAGAATTAGCAGAAATGAGAGGAATGATAAATAACAGAAGAGAAGGAGGAAGAAGACAACTTGATGAGGCAATCAAAGAAGCTGCGAAAACTCCATTTACTCAAGAGGTACAATTAGGAGGGATACCTCCAAAATGCAATTTACCGGTGTTGACCAGTATATTTGATGGGACTACGTGTGATGTCCAACATATCAAAGCTTATATTCGATGTATGCTACAATGAGAGAACCATGATGTCGTTTTGTGAAAATATTTTGCGTCAAGTTTAACTGGCGAAGCACTGAAGTGGTTCGAAAGTCTTCCCAAGAATATAATAACTTCGTTCATGCACTTGCAAACTACTTTCTTAGGAGCATACATCAGCAATAACTTTACGCGACCTGGAATTGAAGATGTGTTTGGATTGAAACAGAGAGTTGGTGAGAGTTTAAAGCACTTAACGATAAGATGGAGGACAATGTGTAGTGAAATGGCAGGAAGAGTATATGAAAGATATCTCATTTTGTCCTTCATAAATGCTATGTTTGCGACGAATCTATTATACATCCAGGTATTCAGAGTTAAAAACACAATCACCATGACAGAACTGCGAGAATTGCAAGAAGAATATATTGCTTTGGAGGAAAAACAAAATGAGATGGAGTCTTATCCAATTCTCGCAGGCACAAATTTAGCCGCAGCAAATGGAAGTTTGTTACCAAGGATGATTAATACAGTAGCAAGTACTTCTCAAAATCCGCGAGAGAAAATGGAGACTGATAATCAACATAATATAGTAGCAATGGGGAGTAGAGATCAGGAGGAATTGGAAAAGGAGAGAAATTTTTATAATCGCAATAACAATAATAAGGTCCCAAGGTTTGATCAACCGCAAGAGACTTATGGTGGACAGAGGCAAAATTATTCAAGAGAGCAAAGAGGTCAGAGGAATATGTGGGAAGACATCAAATTGCCACCTTTAAATACCGGTATAGACAAGATTTGGGAAGAGATTATTTTGATGGAGAATATACCCTCAGTATCATGTTGTGAACAATCAAAAAACAAGAACAGCAAAAAAGTGTGCACACATAATATTAAAAGAAAAATTTTGCTCAAAAATAAGAATTTTTCTATTAAAAGAAAAAGATGATTTCGAATCATATAAGAATTTTTAATGCAAATGCATAAGACGGGCGAAAATCGCCTAAAAATATATAAGAATGGGACGAACTTTTATGGCGTACACCTTAGTTCGCGGATTCTATTCCGTAAGAGGCAATGTCCTTAAAGTGCGTCATAAGGGGGGTATATCTTTGCATGGCTATGGGAAAGGCTATACCGCTGCTGGAACCTAGTCATGGAGATTTGGGATTATAGAAAATCCATCCGGGAGAGATAACTTGGATTCCCAACTATATAAGGTTATACCCTGGTTGGGCGCCCGAGAGTTTCTCCTAAGGAATGCAAAGTATGATCAAGGCGCCGAGGTACATGGTTGAGCTGTGGGTGCCCGAGATGGATGAACCTACCCTGACCATCCACGGCAAGTCTTGGCTTACGATGTGTTCGGCCCAAAGAAAACCCCACTTAGGGTGCAGTCTTGTAACTATAAGCCATATAAGGCATAAAGGACAAGGATGCGAAAACAACTGGTTGTTGGCAGAACCGGATGGGAAAGTGCTAGTCTTGTATGGCCGATATATAATCCTTGAAGGGGCAACCGGGGGGAGAGATAAGGGAGATACCCTCCATTAGGGAGCTGTGTATCAAAAAAGACGGCAATGTCATGGGACTTTATAATCTCAAGAATATTTAGGCCCGTCATATTGTCGCGTGACACAGACATCAATGTCATGGGACTTTATATTCGCAAGAATATTTAGGCCCGTCATATTGCCGCGTGACTGGCCAAAAAGCCTAAAGAGAAATGTTAAGATGAGATCAATGGGTTTTTGCGATAAGATCAAAAGATGAGATAAATGAAATCAATAATAAGAGGATATAAATCGCAAATACGTCCTGCGATTTCATCGAAAAGACGACAATGTCATAAGTCTTAAAAAGCCAAGAGAGATTAATCTCACAAGAAGGCTTAGATTTATCATATTGCCGCAGAGATTAAAATTAAATGATAAGGCAAGATCAATGGATATTATTACATGTAAAAATAAGAGTGTCCTGCGATCTTGTCGCATAAAATTGGCATAATAAGACCTTTAACTAGGAAGGCGAAATAAGACCACAAGAGAGATTATATCTGCGAAGCATATAACAGATTTTTCGCAGAAATATTTGCAATAATTCATTTATCATATTGCAGATTAATAACAAGAGGCAGGTATGGGAATGATGCATAAAATGGTAAAAATTGTTATTCATCATTATATGATAAATTCATATAAATAACAGACATATAGAAGCAAAAAATAATTTATATATTGAAAGACATCAGGAGCTACAAATAATTTGCAGAAAGAATATTACAATTTGTCGCAGATAATTATCGCAAAAAAGAAAGAGAGAAATATAGGAGAAGATCAAAAAGGAAAAACAAAACTATTGAGATTTATCTTCATCATTATCTTCATCTTCGTCTTCATTATCTTCATCATTAGTTCCTTCTTCATCTTCACTTTCATTCTCATCTATATCAGCCTCAATCTTTAAATAATCGGTACTTGAAGGCTGGGATATTATCCAAGAGACAAGGATATAGACTAAGAGGAAGATCATTATCTTTACAAACTTTATCAATAGCATTATTGCGAATGGTGAGAAGATTACTATGCAAATTGGAGTTGGATATCTTTATTTTCTCTCGCAGTCTAAAGATTTTATCATTACGGGAAGCAAGATTTTTCACAAGACCACTTATACTGAGCTATTCTTCGGGGATATAAGTCTGGTTTATCAATTGGTTCCTATTCACCTTGATTTATCAAAATACGGAACAAAACTCGTAGATGTATTCGTGGGAGACGGATTTATCTATTACCGTAGACTTTTCTGTTTGATACAGATTTGTTTATTAAAGTTTTTGACTTTGGGTCTTAGCAACTCTTAGTTGTGGGTGAGATAAGCTAAGGGAATCAAGTACGTAGTATCCTGCTGGGATCAGAGACTGTTAGAGCATTACTCGTTTGAACCCACCAAGCATTGGTATGTCATATTTTAGTGAACCAATACTCATTTAAGAAGTCGCTTGATTTAAATGTACTAGAGTCAACTTCGTATATGTTAGCTTGAAAGTATTAGGGTGAGACATTACAAGTATTGTGATGACTTGAAGAAGTAAAGAAGTACGGAGCTACAACGACAACATCATCCTTCCACTTGAGGTTAGTGATATTTGACTTGAACTATTTCATTCCCTAACGTATCTTTCAAGTCATGCATATTTAAAACATAAAACTACGAAGCATGAACACTCTAGATAGACATAGTATTAAGGAATACAATATGCAGTTTCTTTCTTAACCATTAAACTTTGTATATAATACATCGACATAATCGTATGAATGCTATTGTGATTATGTATGGGTATGAGGTGAGGATTTCATCCTAGGGAACAATATTTTCATGTGTACTAAGCAAGTAAGTTCATGATATGTGTTGTGAACCGAAAAGGAAATCGCCAGGCGTTATTGGGGATGTTCTTCATTGTATATCTTATGAACGACCAATATGTGTGATTAGTATGACCGCTCACGACTTGTTTGTGTTCTTGGTAAAACTATTCACATGAGGCCTGACTTATGTATTGGCATGACTTTTATTAGTGAAACCGATCTTAAGTAATCACTTGGGGTATGATCGGTTTGTGAGTGTCTGAACTTATTACTGGGATAAGGGGAACCGATCCTAGTAATAGGTGCAGTGCATCACAAGGGGAACCGATGTTATGAACATGTGCAACACGTTTTTGGGAAGGGGAAACCGATCCTATGAACATGTGCAGTGCATATAAGTTAGATACCAAATATATGTGGGGAACCGACCCTAGTACTTAGTCAGCCATATCTTTGGTAAGCTAGTGTAACTATGCACAAAACTCACATGGAGGTAGAACCGAAACTTGTTTTGGTAGAACCGTAAACCCATGAGTTGTGATTGAGTGGTACTTGATCAATCACATAGTTCTTGAAAGTCAGATGAACCAATTTTAAACTTGTTTGGAAGTGTGGTAAATCGGTTTCAAGTGAGCAAGCATGGAAAAGACTTGCAAGAGTAAGATGTCATCACTCTTTGAACACGATGCATTAATGCTTATTCTATATTGTTCAAAGATATTGCTTAAAGGCTAAGAAGGAATTAAATCCCAAGATCGAATTTAAATAAGTTAAGAATCTTTTTAATTAAGGATTTTTAATTATATATGGAAAATAAGAATTAGTAATGTGCATTTGCTAATTAGAGATTTTCCAAGGAGATTTCGATAATTATTTTTGGACAGTGCTTCACAGGAATTATGAAAGCCGAATTTGGTGGAGTAATGAAAAATATCTTGAGAATATTTTTGGTTTTGGAAATTCCTTGGTGTCCAAACTTCCTTGTCAATAAATACTCTGAGTTTGCATTTATTACCGGTGAAGCCGCCTATCGGAGAGGAGCGTAATCTAATTAGGTGAAATCTCTTACGGCCGCTCAATTTAAATTCTTCTTTGGGATTGAGAAGCTCTAGCGCGACCCGTTGGTGGGAAACTAGATATTGTGGTTTATCTTTAGTTTTCGTATTGATTTGATTGACTAACGATTGTTAAATATTTTGATTGCACATAGTTTGTTTATTCTTGAGAACCTTCTCTTCTGATATAAGGCTCACTCAAACTAGATCAAAGATTTAACGTTTCTACGGATCTAAGTTTTTTTCTAGATCTGTAAGACAAATTCATTGATTTGCCATTGTTAACAGACTTCGTTCTGTGCGACAAATCAATAAGGAATCAAATTTGTTTTTGCAAATTGTTACTTTGAAGATTAAATCGAAGATTGAAGATTTTGAAGATTTGAAGAAGAAGTTGTTGTGAATCATTAAGAAGATATACTAGATCTACTCCTAAAGAGAACGTCTGTTCTGCTAGGATATTGGGTATTAAATATCTATTGAGAACTTCGGTTCTGCTAGATATTATCAAATTAAGAATACTGCTAAAGCTGAGTAACTAGGATCTAAGTTTACTTAGTAGTGTCTACACGAAGTTGCAGGTTTACTTTTTGTAGCATCTTAATTCATTGAGTATTCAAATCTGGACTAGGTCCCCGGGTTTTTCTACAAGCTTGTACTTTTCCTCGTTAACAAAATTCTGGTGTGTATGCTTTACTTTATTTCCGCATTATAATTGTTTTTATATTATAATTAAAGTAATTACACTTGTACGTTAACAAGGCACTTGATATTTATCTTATAAGGTTTCGGTTATCAAGTGAACACTTTATCGTAGTATTGTTTCGATTCATATCCATAGACGATCACACAAAGTGTATTGGATTTCTCCACTTATATGATATAATAATTCACGTGTTAGGCCACTCCGGACTAACCCTATTTCAAGTGGACATTGTTGTAGGACCAGAATATCGCTACATTTATTCTCTGCGAGATTAACAACACTTCCCAGCTAGCATCACCGCAAGATCTTCGACTACACTTCACGAGTGTCAAAAAAGCCTTCAAAAGAGTGATGTAATAACTGACGATTGAAGAAAACTTGAGAAAAGCATGTTTGTTCTGCGATGGTTACGAAACTTGCGAGACTTAACATTGCAACTATCGCGGTACAATCGCAGAATCAACCCAAAATAAGAGGAAAACTTAGTTGTCATCCATTATGTAACTACCCTATAAATATAGACCCAATGTGTCCAGAAAAGGATGATGTATTTTTGAGAGTTAATAAAGTCTTGAGGAGAGAGAAACTTCAAGAGAGTAGTTGTAATCTTGAATTCTTCCATTTCTGTAAACATTTCTGAGAACAAAATTATAAAGTGTCACTCATAATCTTCAATTATGAGTTGATTATAACAAGATCTTAACAAGGGTGTAGTGTGGGAAATCCTGCAACTACATATTGGCTCCCGAAACAGGGAGAATCAAGCTAAAAAATCTCTAATTACAATTTGAGGATTTGAAGAAATTGTTAGAGTTGAAGAAATGGCTAGAAGAAGAAGAAATACATCAGAACCACCAACAACTGTAAGGAGGAGTAAAAGACTTGTAGGAGAAGAAACAAATGAATTAGGAGAATCTTCAAGGATAAGAACAAGAAGAAATAGAACAAGGATTGAAGGAGAAGATCAAATTCCACAACCTAATCAACAAACACCGATACAAAATAGAAATATGGATTATGATAGAGTAAGTGTGCATACTTGGAGATCGGATTCGATAGAAGGTGTAGAAGATCAACAATTAAGAGATGGAAGAAGAGAAGAAAGAAATCAAGGAGTGATTGAAGGATTAATTCATGGAGAAGGCGAAAATGAAACAGCCGATGATCCAAGACGAAGAATACAAGAGGAAAGAAGATTAGAGGTGGAAGAACGTGAAAATTTAACAAGACAAAATCACGAGTTAAGAATGGAGAATTTGAGGTTACTAAATAGAAGATCAAGAAGTACTGTTAGATCGAATTCAAGATCATTAAGAGAAGAATTAAGGAAAAAATCTCCAATAAGAGATGCTAGAGGAAA
Organism: Papaver bracteatum; assembly: GCA_023529315.1. Lineage (NCBI taxonomy): Eukaryota > Viridiplantae > Streptophyta > Magnoliopsida > Ranunculales > Papaveraceae > Papaver > Papaver bracteatum. The sequence goes on from JAJJWX010004844.1 coordinate 399,502, forward strand.
TATCCAGGAGGAAATGGAAAATCCAAATGAAGTACAACGTCATGGAGAAGAAGAGGTAATAGAAGATCGCCATGATCCGCGTGGCGAAAATTTGGATAATAGATTTAACAACAGAAATCAAGAGGGAAGAGAAGAGGGTAGGAGGATATTACATGGGCGAGAGATCCAAAGAAATCAAAGAATAATTGAGGAAGAAATTGAGAGACATTATGTTGAACAAGCATGACTATCTTGCGAGAGAGAAAGATTAAGGGAAGAAGTAGAAGAACAAGAATTCCAAGAGGCAGTACGACAGAATAACCATGAAAATCGAGAAAGGAGACGTACACAAAATTGCTATAATAATAATATCCAGGAAGAGTATGATAGAATACAAAGGATAATAGAAAGACAACGAAGAGAAGTGATGAGAAATGAAGAAATTCGCAGAGAAGTACATCTGTGATTGCAAGAAGAAGGTGAAGCAGAAGATCACAGAATAAGGAATGTGTGTGTAGATGAAGACATACAAAATCTCGCAAGAAAAGAGGTACATGAACGCAGGAGAAGGGAAGTTGCATTAAAAAGACCGATGGAACCAAATTCAACGGCGAATGAGCAAATTTTAAGAGAATTAGCAGAAATGAGGGGAATAATAAATAACAGAAGAGAAGGAGGTAGAAGGAAACTTGATGAATCTATTAAAGAAGCTGCGAGAACTCCATTCACTCAAGAAGTACTGTTAAGAGGAATACCTCCAAAGTGCAATTTACCAGCATTAACCAGCATTTTTGATGGAACTACCTATGCCGTACATCATGTTAAGGCTTATGTTAGGTGTATGCTACAATGGGAGAATCATGATGCTGTATTGTGCAAGTATTTTGCATCTAGCTTAACTAGCGAGGCACTAAAATGGTTTGAGGGATTGCCAAAAAATACTATAACTTCTTTTGATCATTTACAAGCTACATTTTTGGGAGCATATATAAGCAACAATTCATCGCGGCCAGGTATTGAAGATATGTTTGGATTAAAACAGAGGGTTGGAGAGAGTCTGAAACATTTAACCATAAGATGGAAGAAAATGTGCAGTGAGATGGAAGGAAGAGTAGACGAGAGATATCTTATCTTGTCTTATATCAATGCAAGGTTCGTGACCATTCTGATGTACATACAAATTTTCAAAGTCAAGAATACAGTCACTATGACTGAACTACGAGAACTACAAGAAGAGTACATTGCTTTGGAGGAGAAACAAAATGAGATGGAATCATATCCAATCACGAATACCAATTCAGTAGCAGCAAATGGGAGGTTACTTCCTAAAATGATTAATAATGTTGCGATCAGCTCGCAAACACAACAAGAGAAAGTGGAGACTGATAACCAGCAGAAGTTGGTAGCTATGGGCAGTCGAGATCAAGAAGAATATGAAAGGGAGAAGAATTATTACAATCGCGGTGGGAATAATAAGATTCAAAGACTTTATCATCCGCAAGAAACTTATGGTGGACAGAGGCAAAGCAATTTCAGGAGCCAAGGAAATCAGAAGATAATATGGGAAGAAATTAAAATGCCGCCTCTAAATACTAGTATAGAAAAGATCTGGGAAGCTATCATTTTGATGGAAAATATACCATCTCCATGGAATATGGGAAAAGAACCACATCCTAATAATCGTAGTCAAGAATTTTGTCCTTACCATCACTTTCATGGTCACACAGTAAATGATTGCAGGAATGTAAAGAGAATAATTTTAAGGATGATTGACCAAGGAAAGCTAAACCACTTTTTAGTAGGACATCCACAATCTCAGCGATTGCCTCCAGCACCAGAAATTCACAGGGTAAATACTGTAAAAGGAGCAGAATCATTCGTAATAGAAGTTAGGGCTAAAGCAAAGAATTTGTTTTGTAATTCCATTGTACATTCACACAGAACTATAGAGGATTTCCATGATAATGTTCTAAGAAGAGTCTTCGCGAGAGACACATATGGAAGAGAGATAATGAATATCGCGAGAGCCTCGCCGTTAGAAGAATGGCAGAAGCAAACTATATCTTTCACTGCACAAGAAGTACCAGAGCCTGGTGAGCATAATGATAACCCATTGGTAGTAAGGTTAGAGATAAACCCCAAGCAAGTAGTAGAGGAAGATGAAGAAAATGATAACGAAAATGAAGATTCTTGGGCCATTAATAGAGTACTAATAGACACAGGTAACTCAATTGACATATTATTTTATCATACCTACAAGACCATGGGTGGAAGAGACGAAGATTTAATACCATCAACATATAAAATCTATGGTTTTAATGGTACTTCCAATAAACCAAAAGGGGAAATTGAAATGCGGATTCCATGAAAGGGGATAAGTTCCAAGATCTTGTTCTGTGTTGTTGACATTGAATCACCTTACAATGCCCTGATTGGCCGACCTTGGCTACATGGGATATTAGGTGTAGCATCTACTTTCCACCTGTGTGTTAAATTTCCTCATCCTAATGGTGTTGGAGTTATTAAGGGAGATTGGGGAGAAAGCTAGAAATGTTATGAGATTGATATAAAATCTTGCGAGGAAAGAGCTGAGAAGAAGAGAAATTGGAAGTACAATATCAAGCAAAGACAGAGATGTGAAAGATTGATGATTGATTCAATAGAGCATCAAGAGGAAGATGATGACGAGCGGCTCGCAGATAAAGAAAAAAAACAGCAAAACGTAACAAAAAAGCAGAACCAGAAAATAGTAAGTAGAAAGGTAAAATGATGAAGTTTAAAGAAGCTTACGCAGAATTTGTTTGGAGAAAATACAATTGAAAAAAGTACTATGTTTGAATGAATTGCAAAATTTTACAAGAAAATCAAAGAAATGAAATTTTATCAGAGTTACAATACTCATGAGAAACGTGAATAAAATTTCGCAGAGATTAATAGAATGGGACGAACCTTTATGGCGTGCACCTTAGTTCGCGGATACAATTTCGCAAAAGGCAAATGTAAGACCAAATAGTGCGTCATATAAGGGGGTATCTCTTTACATGACTCAGGGATAAGGTTATACCGCTGCTGGAACCTGAGTCATGAATATGTTGGGGTTAAAGAAAACCTATCCAGGAGAGAGATCTTAGATTTCCAACTATATAAGGTTATACCCTGGTTGGACGACTGAGAATCTCTTCTAAGAAGTGCAAAATATGACCAAGGCGCCGAGGTACACGGTTGAGCCAAGGGTGCCCGGGGCGTACGAAACTACCCTGACCATTATTGGTAAGTCTTGGCTATGATGCACTTGGCCTGAAGAAAACCCCACTTAGGGAGAAATCTTGTAACTATAAGCCATATAGGCATAAAGGACAAGAGGCTGCGAAAATAGCTGGTTGTTGGCAAATCTGAATGGGAGGATCTAGTCTTGTATGGACGATGTGCCCTCATTGAAGGGGAAACCAGGGGGAAGATAAGGGCGGCACCCTCCATTAGGGAGCTGATAAATGTATAAAGACGGCAATGTCATGGGGCTTTATGATCGCAAGAACATTTAGGCTTGTCATATTGTCGCGTGATGAAAATTATACAAAGGCAGCAAGCTAAAAGAGAAAAGTTAAGATGAGATCAATGGGTTTTTACATGAAAGTGTAAAGACGTCATGCGATTTCATCGCAAGACGGCAATGTCATAAGGTTTAATTCTTGCAAGAGAGTTTTATACTTATCATATTGTCGCAGAGATGTTGAAAAAATATTGATAAGACAAGATCAATGGGTCAATACATGCAAATGTAAAGACGTCCAGCTATTTTGTCGCAGAAAGAAAAAATGTGGCAAAATAAGACCTTTAATTAGGAAGGCATAATAAGACCATAAGATTATTGCGATAATGCTTGCAGAATTTATGAGATTTGTGATTTTACGCATAGATCATAAAGTTATGCAATTGTTGCTAGCGATAACGTCGCCGATATTGAGGCAAATTTAATTTGATTCACAACTAATATCTAATCTCTACTCAATTTTTTCATATTGCAGATGAATAATAGAGGCAAGTATGGGAATGCATAGAATGATGAAATTATTATTCATCCATCATATGATAAAATTGCATATATGATACATTTATACAAATAATTAAAGGATAATAATTATGATTGATTGATTATGTTGCAGAAAAAGAATTGTTTTCTAATTCATGCAGATAAAAGAAAAAGAAGTTTACACATCAAGTTGGAAAAGCTTGCAGCGATGTTACGAGAAGCAAGAAATAAATGTACAAAATTTACAATGAAGAAAAAGAGAAGAAATAAGACTAAGTAGATCCATCACCACCTTCATCAGAGCTCTTTTCTTTACCATATTTCTCTTCATTACCAGATTTCTCTTCTTCTTCATTATTATCATTATTATCTCCATTTACGTCAGATTTATCTTCCTCGCCAGATAATTCTTCATCATTATCATCTTCGCTAGACTCCTCAGCTTCGCTATCAGAGATAACTAAATTTGGGGAATCAGCTGGAATTTCCTTTGCAAAATCAGGGTATGTAGAATGAGGAATATCATGATCATCACAGACTAGTTAACAAACAGCGTCACTTTAACACGGAGAAGGGCATTAATAAAATTTGAAGATGAGATTTTCAATTTTTCCTTCAATCTAGAATACTTTTCATTGCGAGAAGATATATTTCCAGCGAGTTGGCTTTTCTCTTCTTCTAACTCATCGAATCTTTTACGATAATTCTTTTCGGATGCTGCGAGAAAATGATAACAAAGTTAATACATATAAGGATGATTCAATTAGGAAATAATTCAGGGAAATCATAAGAGTGATAACCTTCTCTTTCAGAAATCGTGTCTTTAATTAAAGCCGCTTGATCAGCATGAAGACTAACATCTACATCTAAATTAGTTCTGGCGTTATCAAGAATTTTCGCAGCCCAAGCAAACTCATCATCACTATTAATAAGGAGACGAGATCGAACTTAAGTTTCCCTCGCAAGAAGATCTTCATTCTCACGGATAAGTTTATCTCTTTCCGTTTGAACATTAAGAAGAGTTTTATGAAAGTTTGCTAGGGTCTTGGAGCCGTTTTTAACAGCAAGATCTTTCTCATCAATAAGATCACTATTCCTTTTTCTTAATCTATTCACTTCTTCCTTTGAACTAAGATAAAGGTTCTTAAACTTGTTGGTTAAATTTAAATTGAACCTATGTTCAATTTTTAAGAGATTAAGTTTGGATTTAAGGTCATCAATAGAGAGAGATCTAATCCTATCATCTGAGAAGTTACTTAAAGAACTATTAAGGCAAGCAAGAAGGGTATTATCATCTACAGGTTCAGGAAAGGATTGGAAGAATGTAGCCTCGTCAGTAAGACCATAAATATCTGCAAAAATGGTTGCTTGAATAAGCTGCGATAGGGTGAGAAGAATCAAAAGAGAAAGGAAATAAATCATACCATAGAGTTGTTGATTAGCTTTATCAAGATCAGAGATTTTTTGCTTGTCAACTGAAGCTTCAGTCTCCAGCTGCTTATTTTTCCTGCGAAGCTCAATAACTTCAGTTTCTAGTTTTTCTTTATCTTGGCGAAGATTAGCAGCTTTCTTTTCATAAATGATACGCATATTGTCTAAATCAGAAATAACAGCAAAAGAGGCTCTTCTAACCTGCGATAAAACTATATAAATCAATGTATGACAAAAATATCAGTAGATACATAAAAAGGATGAACAAGTAGAAACATACCAGGTTGCCAAGTGAATTTAAGAGACTTGGAGTCAGCGATCTTGAAACCCCGCGAAGGGTATCACTGTCAGCTAGTATGGGAGCATCGCATACTTTAGCGAGGGACTGGGATATTTCATTAATAGCTTCATCTCCATACTCATTTGGGATACCAAACATATTCTTGCCAAAATTTTTGGATAAATGAGCCATCGAAGAATCAGAATCAGAAGAATTCTTTATAGAAAGGAAGCTATTATCATTGAAATCCTCATCATTATTGTCCTTATCCAAACCAACACTTAGACTTTCTGGAATGGGTTGAAGAGTTAAAGAAAAATAAGGTCGGGTCTTCCTTTTCTTCAAAGGAGGATCACCAGATTCTTCACCGCGAGGGGCAGAAGACTTACCTTTGGGAGGAACAATAGATTTATCCTTTAAAGATTTCTCCCTAGTTCTCACGGGTTTTATTGGTTCTAGTTCTTCGATTTCCTGCGATCATAGATGAAGATAAGAAATAGGGGCAACAATATATTGTTAAAATTTATGAGGAAATATTTCTCACTTCATCCGTGAAAGATTTAAGAGCTAAGAAAGTACTGGGTTTCCTAAAAGTTTGGTAGCTGAGCTTCATTCTATCAATCTGAGAAAGATCAAAATAATTAGCGAGAATATAAAAACATGAAGAAAATAGTGAATAATAATAAAGCAAAAAGTTGAGAGGATATACTTCTTTAGATCTTTCAGGCCAGTTGAAGACCCATGGCTCATACTCTGAGAGATTCGCAGGTAATGGGAGAGAACCAGATATATAAGGACCTTCAAGACATAATGGAAAAATGAACCACTTGTCATCGCTAGAGTGGCGAGGACCTTGATTAGTAGGTGTATGAAAGTCAATGTCCAGCATGAGAGCTTTCTCAACATCGATCTTCTCTTTCTTCAAGCGAACACCCCAACAAGTGCTATCCCTCTTCATAGGAACTATCTTGTAATTTTTGAAGAAATTCTACACAGTATAATCTGCAGAGACAATAGGAACATCTTTAAATTGAGGATTCTTCGCAGCTTCAGGATAGAGAGATCCTTTATCAGCACCGCGAGAAGCATATTCAAGCAGCAATCTAATACAATCTCCACCTAATTGATATATCGCTCGCGAGAACCTCTCGTCAGATATTATTTGATAGAATAATGGTAATTCCGGGTCATAGAGAGGAAGGGGAAGACCAGCTTCAAGTTGACCTTGCGATACTATGATTTTATGGCGAGAGCATTGATGATCATAAAATAGTTTGAGAGAAAGTTCAGATTTAGGGCTTTGACCCGGAATTGTAGACAAGGTAAAACCTTTGCTTTTGAGCTTTTATCACATCTCATTAAAAGAAGTTAAGTTTTTAGCACCAACAACAACCATTTTTGAGTATGGGAATGAAAGAAAAGGATGAAAAGTAAGAAATAAATCACAGCAATGACAGACGCGCAATTTACAGAATAACAGTAAACTTGCAGAGAAGTTACGCAGAGAAAGAAGAAGAAAGTAAAAAGAGGAAAAGAAAAGAATGAAGGGAGTATTTATAGAAGAAGAAATTTCTCAAAGAAGGTGAATGCAATAAATAATAAGAAAAGACATGAACGGTCAGATCGCAGCGGTTATAAAGGACGTGTCGTAAATTCATTAGAAGAGAGAATATGTGAAAAATAGCTGGCGATGGATACAAAAACGTGTCAGAAGAAAGAATAATGAAGAGATAAATAGTTGCGGCATTTTAAAGTTCTCATGATCTTCTCTTCTTCGCAGAAAAGACATGAGAAGAGGCAAGATGTAGGACCAGAATATCGCTACATTTATTCTCTGCGAGATTAACAACACTTCCCAGCGAGCATCACCGCAAGATCTTCGACTACACTTCACGAGTATCACAAAAGCCTTCAAAAGAGTGACGTAATAACTGACGATTGAAGAAAACTTGAGAAAAGCATGTTTGTTCTGCGATGGTTACGAAACTTGCGAGACTTAACATTGCAAATATCGCGGTACAATCGCAGAATCAACCCGAAATAAGAGGAAAACTTAACTGTCATCCATTATGTAACTACCCTATAAATATAGACCCAATGTGTCCAGAAAAGGATGATGTATTTTTGAGAGTTAATAAAGTCTTGAGGAGAGAGAAACTTCAAGAGAGTAGTTGTAATCTTGAATTCTTCCATTTCTGTAAACATTTCTGAGAACAAAATAATAAAGTGTCACTCATAATCTTCAATTATGAGTTAATTATAACAAGATCTAACAAGGGTGTAGTGTGGGAAATCCTGCAACTACAATTGTGTTGAAATATTCCTTGAGTGATTCTTGCTCCAAGAGGTTTATACACAATGTGTCTTGTATAGGTTGTGATCAAAATAAAAGATTGTGGTGTATTTGGGTACCCTCGTATTTTCATAGACGTAGGAGTATAAATGTACCTTGGATCAGTGTAAGATTGATTGGGGGTTCAAATACAGTCCAGAACGAAGTTAGTTTGGAGTAGGCTAGTGTCTATAACGTATTAATACAATGTATGTTCAATCTGGACTAGGTCTCGGGGTTTTTCTGCATTTGCGGTTTCCTCGTTAACAAAATTCTGGTGGCTGTGTTATTTATTTTCCGCATTATATTTGTTATATAATTGAAATAATACAGGTTGCGTTGTTCAATCAATTAGAATATCCGACCTTTTGGTTGTTGATTTAAATTAATTGACACTTGGATATTGGTCTTTAGTACCATCCAAGTTTATCTCTCTTGTATTTAAATTGAGACTCGCAGTTTTCTTGAGTAAGATTTAAATCAAGAGATAGATATATAAATTGGGATGTGGTTGTTAGACCCCCGCTTTTTCAATTGGTATCAGAGAAGGCAAACACGTTCAAGACCTTACAAGTCTGTATTTGTGGCAATCTGAGTCTGAGGATAAGATCTCTTTTACGCATACCAAGATGTCTCCTAAAGCTTTCGATTACGCCAAGTGTCTTGGAAACACCTCAAAGGGTTACTCCTTAGTTAATTCTTCTGAATCCCGAGGTAGAAAGATTATTCAATCAAATTGTCATGAGGCATGCGACACTCTGGCAAAAGCTGAAAAGGAGCTCGCCAGAATATCAAAAAACTCTGCTGAAATTATTGATTTTCAGGATCATGATCAACTTATTGATGAATTTGAAAAGTCCCTTGATCGAGAACATGATCTCTATGGCATCATTGAGTCCTTCTCTAAGAACATTGAAAAACTTCTATAATAAACTACTCTATAGCGTGAAAAGATTAGTGTTCTTGAGGATATTGTTAAGGAAGACTCAATTAGAGAAAAACGGTTGATCGAGACGCATTTATCATATCTTAACAGACTTCGTGTCGAAAAATAGAAAGTAAGTGCATCTTTTACTCTATCCCATGAACAATGCAAATCCTTGGAAAAGGAAATCTCTCTCTTAAGGAGAAATTCTTCTGTACAAACTAATTCTCATGAATTACATCACATGAAGAAGTGTCCTCCAGTAGAAGGTTGTGTCAAGAAAGGTTTACATAACTTGCAATCTTCTGATATGTCTATGAAGTTAAAACAAGTGCCAATTATTGCTTCTCCTACACGAACCTATACCTTCTGTGGGAAAAGGAATTAATATGCTATCCATCGCTTTTCTAGAAGGAATTTTTTTTCTAAACTTCATAATTTGCTTCTCTTCACTGTCAATGGAACAAACAGTCAGTCGACTACTGCAGTGAATCACATGCACACAGAAAATCATAAACCTTATAAAAATGATCTCTATTCTAGAAATCATCACAGGGCTCAAGTGCATTCTGGCATCAATTCTTGTGTTGCTAATGAAAGCATTCCCTGTACTTATAAGAATGTTTTTGGTAAATCTAAGTCTATAAAATTGATCCCAATCTATTCTGATCCTCTTGAACAAATTGCAAGAAGTCTTAGATTTAGTCCTTAGAGAAATCCATCTGACGGATATGTCAAATATGCCATGTCTTACCCTTCAGAGATGAAAGTCAACCGAAGAAATGCGAAGAACACAAAGATCAAACCGTCAGATGATATATACAACTCCTTTCTCGATGATCATAGTGGCATTAATTTCCACTCTGCCACCGGACTCCAGGTATTCGTTTCCTTTCTTCTAACTTGAGAGGTACAAGGAAATTAATTGAGAAATACTCAAGTATATTGTATATTATTTTTGTTTGTGTATTTGTTTTGACGGTCCGCAAACGTTCGCATCCTCCTCTCGTGAGCTCCTAGGGTTTTCTAAACCAGAGTTTCCTACTCTTGTTTACAAACGCATATATACTTATCGTATATTATGTTTCTCCTTCCCAAATATCTTATGGAAAACTCTGCAAAATCTCAAGAGGTTGTGCATCTTGATATGGATGAAGACAATCAGGAACGTGAATCAATTCAGTAGATGGTTCTAAAGAAGGTTCTTAAAGGAAAGGATCACAACTACTAGATTCATGATTCTATCAAGGATTTAACTCGTTTTCAGAACAATTCAAAGGTCGAGTTTGCAAATCTTAAATTGCAAATAAACCAACTTCTAGATGGTCAAGCCAGAATTCTTGCTAATCAGAATCTTCTGATACGGAATCAAAATAAGCTCATCATGGACTGCGTCAAATCTAGACAGCTTGCTCGGGTAGTTGATCGAAATGTTAGTGTTCTAACTCACGAACATGGTGTATTTACATTCAAGAGAATAAAGGAAATCAGTGATACCTTCTTTGATGGATTCATTGAAAGATATGAGGTTCTCAATGAACTATAATCTATTGCCTAGTAAATCTTCTATTTTTCTTGTTTTGTTTAGAAGAATAACTAGTTTTTGGAATATCCATTATTGTGATTACACATAGCTATGTCCAATGTTTTCATCTTCATGTTTTTAGGTTTATTTGTTTAAATTCTAAAACTGTTTGGAAGATGATTTTTGCAGTATTAATCTTTATGGTTTCATATATTGCAATATTGTTATGGGATATGCGTGTTTGCGTTCGTGAACTTGATTGTCCCATACCTTGTCAAAAGTAAAGTCGTTCATGAGTTAATATGCATATATTGATATAAGAATGAATTGACTTTTGACAAATACAAAATTTAAGCCTATTATGTCAATTTTTGATGGAAGATAGGTTAAAATATTTTGTGTTTCAAGGATTATGTCTATTATATGTCATTGTGCAAATGATGATGGAAAATAAAATGAATCCTTGTGTATTCCGCAGTATTTGATCTTTCCTGATACATTTTTTATGTATTACTATGAGGTTCCATAAGGTGTCTTATGTTGATCTCTATCGACTGAGTCATTGTTTTGGCATAGTTTGGTAAGTGCATAATTCATATGATTTTAGTGTCCATTCCATACTTGTTTTAGCTATTATTCTTGCATGTATTCGTATTATTATTATTGTTTTCTCTTATGTACCTCTAATAGGTGAATCGTTCAAAAAGGAGCTACAAAGTTCTAAAAATAGCTAGGAAGATAAGTATTCCAAGTATCCAAGTGCCCAAGTCCAAGAGAAGTGGAAGAAAAGCGACGAAAAGGAGCAAAACGCTCAAATTCAAGAGAAGGGACAAAGACCAATATTATATCATTCAAATTAAGGATTTCCCATCACCTTCTTGAAGAGAATTGAAAGATAAAAAGAATGCAAAAATAATGAGGTCATTCCGAGTTCGCATGAAGAAGTTGTGGCCAAAACAAGCTTTTATTAAATACCGAAGACTGTAAAGTTCGCAGACGGGTTTCATACTTTAATTCCGAAAATATCTGCAGGAATTTGAAGTTTGCGGATTGGGTTTGCGAACTTAGCAAGTGTAAAACGTGTATAAACTTCTTGGAAGGCTTAAGGGCACGTTTGGGAACGTTATTTCGTTATTTTGGGTCGGGTTCTTGTACCGAACTAAATACTTGGAGACCAAGCAATGTAAACCTATAAAAGGTATTAGGTTATGTAAAGAGATATCATATCATCTCATATAACAAGTTCTATATCAAAACCTAGGGTTTACCCCTTTAGGGGAAACCACTATTATTCATCTTCTTTGTAATATGAGTAGCTAAATCCTTTGTTGATTAAGGATGAATTCAATGTTCTAAGCGTGAAGCTTTATTATTAATAAAAATCTATTGAGAGTTTTTATCATCATCGTTTGTTTTTACCATATCTAGGGTTTATGAGTGATTCTTAGATTGATTTTGAGTGCACGCTAGATTGATCTATTGATCGTTCTATTGCTAGTAGAAGTTAGAAGTTAAGTAATCGTCGAATAACTCTCTACACATGTAGAAATCACGAGACCTTACAGAGGGATTCTGTGGAGAAATCGTGTGTAGAAACAACACCATCAAGTAAACCTTGAGCTTAGAGTTTAAATACTAGGATTAACCTAATTCACAAAGCTTAAAGCGTTCGATTGGATTACACCTTGAGTGAGCTACTACTTGGTGGTTCGGTTGAATAGAATATGATATTGGAGAGCTTCTGTATTTGTGGTATACGGAGTTTTGGGGATAGCACTGAGCTAGCTACTATTTTACGGTTGGTGATGAATGATTCTTACGAACGATAAATAAGTATACTAATCCATCTATTGTTTGGTAACGGCGAAGGATTCTTTGATCATCTCTTTTCTTTATTATTATATATTCTTATTTATATCTTATAAACCAAAAACCCCCTTTGTTATTTACTTTATCTTGCTAGTACAAATAACCTATCAATTACACAGCTCTATGTGGGAACGATCTCTTACTACCGCTATATTACTAGTTAATTAGTGAGAAATTTATTTATTAATTTGTTGATCCTACGATAGCCCAATCAAATTTTGGCGCCGCTGCCGGGGAGCAATTGCTAATTGCTAATTGATTTTTTATTTGTTTAGTTTGTTTTCGATTTTTTTTTAGATTTTTTTTTTGTTTCTTTCTTGTGAGTCCTCATGTCTCTCCTTACGGAAATAACATGTACGGAGCACAAGATCAGACATATAATTGTGGTAATCAATATGGTTTTCAATCTCATTCATATGAAAACTACGAACCATCATATGGGTATAATCAAAACCAATCTTTTGGCTATGATCAATATCCCACGGAACCTTATGGATATTCTCATACATGTCAACAACCTTATGACGGGCATGTAAGTGAACAATCACAAGGATGGGAGGATAGTTATACTACTAATCCTATTTCTTCGAGTGTTGCGGAAAGAATGTGTACCATGATAGAGGAGTTGCATGGAAAAATAGTTCAATATTACCATAATCAAGATGAGCAGCTCCAAGAAATTTAAAGGAACATGGATAACTTAAAGTTACGACTTGCTCAACTCAGGGAGACAAGGAACGAAGAAGAAGTTTGGCCTCAAAACCAAAACAATTCTGAAATTCCTACGGAAGTCAAATAATATTTTGAAGATGAGTAAACTTTTGAAATTTCTTGCAACAATGATGAAGTTATTCCAACTCTGGATCTTAATAATGATCATTCGCCTATTCAAAAGGAGGAGCCTTGGTATGACCGAACCATTGTTATGAACGGTGTAACATACTCAAATGCATATCAACGTTACAATGAACATCCATATTACAATATTTTTAGGCCAGTTGATTTGCAAGAAGTAGACCCGATTATTCCTTTAACGGAGACTCATACAGAATACCCCAAAATTTATACTGAAGAAGAGTTCATGAGAGCAAAATTTGATTCGAATGATGAAAGTGTTGAAGAGATGGAGATTGAGAATGAAACCAAATTTATTAAAGTCGTGGAAGACCCAATTGAGCTAGATAATGATAGTTCGATAGAGGACCACGATATACTTGAGGTAAATAATTCACCATTAATTACAAATGAGGATCCGAAACAAGGTTTGTCTAATCCCTTAAATAATTCTATATCTATTGATCATTTTACTCCAATTCAAGTAGTTCTCGAAAGAGTTGTTAACCCACATTTTAAGAATATACCTCACTTAGGAATGAAGTTGCGTGCTTCCAAAGTTTTAACGGATTATTTTGCTTCTAAGGCTGGGTTTGGTAATGCTTATATTTTTCCAAAAGCACTTTCAAAACCTATATATGTCAACAATTTTTGAAATTGGTGTTTGGTAAAAAAAATCAAAGTGCTTATCATCCAAAGCACTTCCCAGATTCCTCAATTTTTAAAAGATGGGGAGGATGATCTTTTAAAAGCTACAAAAGCATAAATTGTGGTCCCACCAAAATTTAATGCTTGATTTATCTTTTTTGTCCCTATTTTATTGAACACGCAATTGGGGGATACTTTTATTAATTGGGGGATATAACTACAGGACAAAATAGGTGTCCCAATAGCAATTCTGAGTGACCCCGTATGTAATTATTTTTTAATTCCTAATCTAGCCCTCACTAATCAGGATTAGTGATTAATTAAAATTAGTAAAATGTTAAGTATTTGGGGGATAAATTAGTGTGTATTTATTTCTATTTGAATTTGTGTGGGTTAGTTGAGAGTGAAGGAGGGAAAAAAAATTTGAGTGGAATTTTTTTTTTTGAAAATAGAAGATGATTGTGATGAGAGAATTGCTGCTAAGAGGTTGAAATTTTGATTTTTTTTCTTTGAATCCACCATTGTTGCAGCATAAAAAGCTCGGTGCCGGCATGGTATTCAACCAAAAAACCATGCCGGCATTTGTCGGAAATTTTCAAAAATTGTTTGCCACTATCCGGGAGGGTTCTCGTTACAAAATTTTTCAGGTTTTCATCTTCAAAACCTATTTTTTCTGGTTTTAATCAGTCTACTTACGACACAGTTATTTGATTTTTGAGCATGCCGGAACTACTTCCGGCATGGTTTTTGCTTAAATTTCTATGGCGGAACATGATGAAAAGAATCCAGAAACTTGATTTTTTTTTCACTTGACTACCGGCATGGAAAGATTTATATCAAGCATGCCGGAACTCAGTACCTGCGTGGTATTGATCCTAAATAACCATGCCGGAACTCGGTACCAGCGTGGTCTTCATCCTAAATTACCATGCCGGAACTCAGTACCGGCGTGGTCTTCATCCTAAATAACCATGCCGGTACTGAGGAACCCAGTATCGGCATGGTCTTCATCATAAATAACCATGCCGGAACTCAGTTCCGGCGTGGTCTTCATCACTTCCGGCGTGGTCTTCATCCCTATCGAATGTAAAAAAAAAAAAAAAAAAATCAAAGTGAGCTGGCAGAGAAGGAACGGTTGAAGAACGATGAAGAATTTTTTTTTCGAAAACCTAAACCTAAAGGACTGCCGGAACTAATGTTAGAAATGGGGGATATATATTTTGGTGTTTGATTTTAATGTTTTAGGGGAAAGGGTATAACAGTCTTTCATAAAGTTTTTTAATTAACCAAAGGGTATTTTAGTACTTTCATATCAATTGGTCACCCCTTAGCCGAAATCATGGGGTGGGGGAAGTAATCAATATCCCCCAATTAATTTCCATATCCCCCAGTTTTATTTTGTAAATGACAAAAATTACCCTTAAATATATATACAATCAATTTTTATTTCTTATATTTTATTCTTTAAATATTATTATATTTTATTTTCAAGTTATTGTATGATACCATTTCATTTAATTTGTCAAAAATAAAAATAAAAACAAATTTTAAATAATTACTTAATTTTAAATAATTACTTAATTTTAGTTTATTTTTTGTTTGAAAATTATATATATTTAAAATTGGTTAAGTAAAAATAAATTTTCTTAACAATCATAATTATAGTAATAATTAGTAAAATGCGATGACCATGTTGCTTATAGATTTCTCAAATGCGTTTAATTTAGTAGACATGTCAACTCTTATCAAAGAGGCTAGAGCACACTGTCCAACTATTTCACGCTGGATCGAGTTTTTTTATTCAAAGCCTGCACGTCTCTACTACAACGAAACAACCATGTCCTCCACGCAAGGCATACATCAAGGAGACCCACTTGGCCCTCTTCTTTTTGCTCTTGCTCTACACCCCATTGCGGAGAACATCGCATAAATGTGTTCACTAGATCTTCATGCCTGGTATTTGGATGACGGAACTATCATAGGCGACACGCAGGAAGTATCTAAAGCTCTAAAGATTATACAGGCAGATGGTCCACAACAGGGTCTCCATTTGAACATCACCAAAACGGATATCTACTGGCCTTCTATAGACCCTCGAAGAGACATCGCAGGAAACTTTCCACCAGACATCGGCAAGGCAACATAGGGTGTAAAACTCTTAGGGGGATCGGTCAGCTCAGATTTGCGGTATTGCAAAGACATGGTACAAGGCAGGGTCGAAAAAACTCTTCAACTTATGGATAAAGTTAAGCAACTTCACGACCCTCAAAGCGAGCTGTTGCTTTTGTGAAACTGCAGTGGAGTTTCAAGGATGTACTTTACCCTTAGGACTACTAATCCCGACGCAATTCAAGATGCTGCTACACACTATGATCGACATCTTATGGATTATCTTCGTAATATTGTCGTGGAAGATGGTGCTGGCTTTGGGTTGCTTCAACATCGTCTTGTCACACTACCTATCAAGGATGGTGGATTAGGGGTGTATACCATGTTCGACACAGGCCAGTACTGCTTCCTCGCTTCTCGAGTGCAATCTCGACACTTACAAGATAGTATACTCCAGAAGGCATACAGAGCAGAATCTAGCCCAAGCTTCCAAAATGCCTGCAGTCCTTTACACAAACGTGTGGGTTTTCTAACTCAACATTTGATGTTAATGATGATGCCCCCTAATTTATGAAGAAATTGGAAGCCATTTACTTCAACGTCGTTAAGGAGGAGATACCCAACAAGTTTCCTATGACTCAGCGCGACATGACCCTTTGGCTAAGCAATAGAACGGTGCATGCCATGGACTTCCTAAAAGAAATTCCCATACCCGTCCTTAATCAGGTAATTGGTCCAAGGCAGCTACAATCCATGCTCATGTATAGGTATGGAATACCATTTTTAAATGAAGAGAGTGTATGCCCGTGTTATAAAAGACGCATGGATACATTTGGGGACCACGCAATAAATTGCGCAGGCGAGGTAGGACAGAAATTCAGGCATGACATGGTGAGGGATTTCTTTGCAGATATATGCTATAAAGTAGGGGTCGCCGCAAGAAAAGAAGCATCTCTGGGCATGGTTTCAAACATGAATGCTTCCCGTCGCCCTGCGGACCTTCTTGTCTACAACTGGATGGATGGAAAGGATGTGTGCATGGACGTCACCGGTGTTTCACCGTTCACAACTGCCACCACTCCCAACTATATACCCGGATGGACCATTTCTGCAGCAATCGCTCGTAAGCGTCACAAATACTTGGACATTTGTACAGCGCATGGATATGGATTTAATGTCTTGGCATTCTCTACATTGGGTGAACTTGGTGAAGAACTTATCGCTTTCATAAAGAGAATACGTAATTTCCTTCTTAGTCAGGATGCAAACTTTAAATTATGTAATTCTCTTTTTCATAGGCTTGGTATCGTTATTCAGAAAGGTGTGGGAGCCCAACTAGTAGCTCGGCTTCCTGTCACCGAAACATCTGATGATGTGTAATGACTCCTTTGTTAATATATTAATAATATTAGTAAAATTAATATTTAATCTATTTATATTTAATAGTAAAAAAAATTAATTATTTTTAACCTCAATAAAATTGAATAAAACTATTTTTAGAGATATGCCTGTTTTTGTCATTTGCCACAACTGCAATGGTTGAATCTAATATTTTACCAAACGCACTTTGATTGTTTTTTTAATCAGCTTTAACTTTAATTAATATTTTACCAAACGTCTAACTGCTTTTTTTCTCACAGCACAGCAACGCATACCAGAAAAGTGCTTTTACAAAACCTGCAGCAATACCAAACTAAGCCCAAGTATCCACCACTTGATGTGTTTGAATCGAGTATTGTGCAGGATCACCAAGCTGGGGAACCTTTTGAAGTTCCCGATTTCTATGTTCTGTATCCACTTTCGAGTGTAGAAAGGACTAAGTGTGGGGGAAACTTTAATAAAGTGATAACTTCAATATTTATATTTTGTGCTAATGTTTTTGTGAAGCTGTTATTTGAACTACAGATTGTTATCTGGAAGGACTACCAAATTTTCAGATTATTGGTGTACGGACGATAACAATAACGTCGAGCTGACGACGTTAAACCAATCGTTGTGTGGGAGGAAACCCATCGGTTTTGTATCTCTATCCATTTTGTTTTTGATTTTCTTAGTTTTTCATATCATATCTTGCATTCCCATCTTATATTTGACAAAGTCCTATATATATAATGAAAGTTTTAGCGAAGCTATTTTCGTCAGAAAATTCTGACTGCACAGTTGTCACGAAAACAGCTCTCGAGACTTCATACAGAGTCTGATTTGAGTGGTTGACCCCAAATTTTAAATAAGAGAGACATACCTTTCTTTTCCGAAAAGAAAATATGAATTTGTAGTCTGTTAAGTTGGACCGATAGGCATGGATATTTGAGTTTCTGTATTTTTACAGAATTTTTTCAGATTGCGTGTCAGTCAGTCCGGAGACCATCACAGTCATACCGTTTATTAAAACACTGTGTCCTTTTGAAACTTTATAGAAAAGACGTAGGCGAATAACTTTCGTTTAGGATGTTTTTCCTATTTCCCTACCCATTTGTACAGTTTTCGAGTTATTCAGGGTTGTTATGTCAGAAATCAGAATTTGAACTAGTTATGGTAAAGAAGAATGGTTGATATGAAAGTTATCATATGGCTAACCAATTGGTTAACTATTGTTAAACCAACTAATGTACAAGTTTGGGTACGGTTACACAAACCTAAAACGTGCATTTCATGTGTGTATAACAAGCTATGTTTTCAATCTAATGGTTGATAAATATTAGCTTGAATCTAATCAGGTTTTCATCTAACGGTGAATATTGAATGCTTTGTTACCAAGCTAACATTGATTGCAAACCCTGATTTGAAAGACTATATAAGGGAGAACTCTAGCAACTGGGAAATCTAATCCCCACACATTATGTGTGATACTAGTTGTGCTAAGCTAGAGTCGATTCTCCTTTAACCTTTGGTTTATTCTTCTAAACCAGGTTAACGACTTAAAAAATTCATTGGGATTGTGAAGCCAGACCGATACTACTTTTCTTGTAGTTGTGTGATCTGATCTTGTTGTTTCTATCATATGAGCATAATTGTAATAATTGGCTTGATATTTTTATGCTGCATTCTCAAATTCTTGCTTCTCTTATGGATTACAACCCTTCTGTAAGTATAACCCTTTTTTTTCTCTCTTAAAAATTCCAATAATCTAAGAGTAAAAATAATTGAAATTTTGCGATTTTCTTTTTGATTGGTCAAGAGAAAATTTATTGAAAAGAGAGGTACTTAAGAGGGGTACCTCAACCTAATGAATACAAGATGGAACAAAAAAGCGAAGTGCATTTCGCCAAACCCAAAATAACAAAAATAAAGCTCACAAAGGCCGAAATAAAGAGTCCCATAAAGCAATCACCATATTCGCCGTTAGACCTAGCATCCCCGTGTTCGATTCCGCCCAAAAGAACGCTTGTAGTTTAACGTCTCTAATGAGGCTTACCAAATTTTTCTTTTTGTTTTCAAAAACTCTTGCATTTCGCTCTCTCCATATGCACCACCATATTGCAACCGGAATGTTATTCCAAATTTGACTAAGTCTTTCGTCACCCCAATTAAACTTCCAAGATTTCACATTTATGGTGACATTTGAATTGTAAGTCCAAGAAAAATGGCATCCTTCAACCAAGTAATCCAAATTCTCCTAGTTCTCCAACATTCATAAAATAAATGCGAACTAGTCTCATCGTTTTTATCACAAAAGCAACATAAACTAGAAATATCCATACCCCTTCTTAAAATCTTATCCGTCGTCATTATCCTATAATGAGAAAGAAGCCAAAGAAAACAATTGATTTTGCAAGGGTACTCCTGGCTCCATACAACATCGGTTGGAAAATTTGGCTCACCTTGATCTTCTCCGCTCCTAATTCCATCCTTAAACATATATTGACCATGATTATTTCCGACCCAAACTCGGCTATCCAAAACACCTTCTTGAATAGATACGGAAGAAAGAAGATTTGATATAGATGTTACTTCACTTGAAATGGTTTGAGAGTATCTTTTCCTAGACATAAACCTCCACCTTATACAACCTTCCCCAACTTCATACTTACTAGCCACCACAAACTCCTTAGTCCTTGAAGCTTCATAAGCCAATGGAAACATATCACATAATCTACCTTCACCAAGCCAAAATCTTCCCAAAATCTAGTTTCCTTGCCCGCTCCAATTTTGAATCTAATACGTTTGTTGAAATCTTCAAGCTCTTTGTAAATATTAAACTACAAGCTACCACCTTTTGGACCTTTGGGTTGGAGAGTTTCCCAACCGGTAAATGTTTCTCCAAAATTTTCAACCATGATCTTCCTCCACAACGCATCTTTCTCTATACCAAAACACCACCACCATTTTTTTAGCAAAGCCGAGTTCACTTGCTTAGTTCTTCTTATACCAAGACCACCTTTTTCTTTTGGTTTTGAAGCCAATTTCCAACCAATATTGTGAATTCTTTTCCTATTATCATCATCCCATAAAAAATTTCTCACAACTTTATCAATTTTCTTAGTTATGGAGCATGAAGCAAGAAAAATAGAGAGATAATAAATGGGGAGACTATCTAAAATGATTTTGATGAGAGTTAACTTACCTCCTCTTGCTATTGTTTTTCTGTTTAAAGAAGTGATCCTTTTCGCACAAATTTCAAGTGTTCTTTCCCATTTTTGAGTTCCACCTACCTTGTCTCCCAAAGGGAGGCCGATATATATACTAGGAAAACTTGAATACTTGCAACTTAACATGTTAGCATAAGTTTCAACTTCCTCTTCGACCGCGACACCAAATAAGCTACTTTTAGGGAAATTTATCTTCAAACCCGAAGTTAGCTCGAAACAAAGAAGGAGGTAACGAAGGGCATCAACTTGTTCTCTCTTAGCATCAAGAAAAATGATTGTATCATAGGCAAATTGCAAGTGATTTATCCCCCCACACACACACACACCCACACCCCCACCCTCCTTGACCGAAAAACCCGAAATTTGATCAAGTTCTTGTGCTTTTCTCAACATACAACTTAAGACTTTACCAACGATAGTAAAGAGAAAGGGAGAGAGTGGATCTCCTTGACGTAATCTCTTTTCACTACCAAAATAACTGCAAGATCACCCATTAACAATAACCGAAAATTTTGAGAATGTTATACAATTTCTAATCCAAGCCCTCCAAACACCACCAAACCCCATTTTGAATAAGACTTCATTTAAAAATTTCCAATTCACATTATCAAACGCCTTTTCAAAATCAATCTTGCAAACTAACCCCGGTAACTTTTGACGAAGTCTAGAATCCACACACTCGTTTGCTATCAATACTCCATCAAGAATTTGTCTTCCTTTAATAAAACTAGATTGAGATGTTAAGATTAGAGTAGGAAGGTATACCTTTAAACGCTCCGCCAAAACCTTTGAGATGTTTTTGTACACATTCCCAATAAGGCTAATAGGCCGAAAATATTTTACTTCCTCTACACCCACCTTTTTAGGGATAAGCGCGATAAAATTATTTTTCAATGACGAGTGAAGAACGTTGTTGTCATGAAATTCTTCATAAACCTTCATCAAATCTTCTTTTAGGAAATCCCAACAAACAATAAAGTACTTCATATGAAATCCATCCGGACCCGGAGCACGATCAATTCCCAAATCTTTAATTGTATTCTTGACTTCGTCTTCATTAAAAGGTCTCTCCAACCAAATACTTGCATTCTCATCAATACGCTTTAGACACATATTCCTGATTCTTGGACGGTCGTTTGAAATTTCTTTAAAAGCTAACTCAAAATGATTTGAAATACCGTTCTTGATTTCTTCCTTGTTTCCGGTCCAACGTCCATTGATACGAAGGTTATTGATGTTGTTAAAAGCTCTATGACCTTTCACTACTCGATGAAAATTTTTGGTGTTACGATAACCATCTCTAAAGTATCAAATTCTTGATTTTTGTTTCAACATTATGTTTTGACGATGATGAGCCACCTCAAAATCCACTTTAGCCATCACAAGCATGTCTTCTTCAACTTCGGTGAGACCCCTATCATCATCAAAATCATCCAATTCTTTCAACTTGGTTAGAGCCATGTCAATAGCCCTATCAATGCTACCAAAAACTTCTCTATTCCACACTTTTAATTTTTCCTTCAAAGCATTTAGCTTCTTTGCAAAACATTCCCCCGCCGTACCTACAACAGAAAAAGACTCCTACCATTCTTTCATTAAAGGGATTATGTTAGTACCTTTAAGCCAAGCTAATTGGAATCGAAAATGGCAAGCACCCTAATCGGAATACAATAAGCATAACTCAATAGGAAAATGATCCGAAAAAGGTATTGCAAGGTGCTTGAAGATGATATTTGGAAAATGATCTTCCCAATCCGGCGATAAAAGGAAACGATCAATCTTACTCAATAGGAAAATTCCACCTGATCTTCCATACGAGTTTAACGCAATCCACCTACACGGAATTGCACCCCAACATTGACGCATAATATCGTCGGTACAAGCACTAAGTTTCGTTTCTTGAATCATAAGAATTGTAGGCTTCCACCGTTTCACAAGCTTTTTTAACTTTGAGCGCTTATCCGGTTCTCCAAGACCATTAACATTACAAAAAACTATCTTAAACATTTTAAAATATGGAAACCCAATGAACACAACAACCAAGTTAACAAAAACTTAGTTTGTAACACTAGTTCCCGGACCCATTTCATCTCTAAAGGCATTTGCATGAGGAAATAATGAATTGGACACAAAAAATGAGTTCCTTATTCGAGAACTCGATCCCCGAATTATTACCGGACTCTTTGAGTTTGCCGAATAGTACCTTGAATTTTTCATGTAAACCTTTTTCCATCTCCAAAGCATCACCATCATCGTTCCGTGAACGTTTTTATTATTGCTTGTTTGTGATTCCGCATCTTCACCACCAATAAAATTCTCCTTGTGCATTGAGTTGGTTTCATTATCGTTGAAATTGTCCAATGAGGTAGTGGCCCCTCTTACCAACTCTCCATTTGAAACCTTCTTACTTGAAATGTCTCTAGTGAAAGAGTCCGTAAGGTTATGTGATACTTCTTTAGACAGTTTGGACCTCAGTTTCTTTTTAAGACTTCTCAGAGATGAATTGTCTAGGGAATTAGAAATAGAACTTGATGCATGACCACCTAGGCCCAACCCACTCGGTACTGAACTAGATACTTCCGCTTCTTTATGAACCTTATTTTGGGGACCATGATATATTTGGGGGGACCATTGTCTATTTTAGGGTAGGGTGCCCTTATCAAAAAAAAAATCTTAATACCTAAACTACCTTTTTGATTATGTTTTGGTTATGATTAGTGAAATCATTAATGAAATGATTAAGTAAAAAATAATATTAACCCACCACCGCTGATTACCACCACTACCACCTCCCATCACCACTACCGCCGATTACCACCACCACCGCCGCCGATTACCACCACCACCTCAGATAATCACCACCACCAACCACCTCTGACTACCACCACCACCAACCACCACCACCTCTATATATGTAGCTTAATTTAAATCATTAACAAAGATATTCTCACAAACTCATTGCTTGTCATTCGTTTTTGGTTGAAAAAATGAGAAGTATCAAAATGAGTTGAAAATAGAAAAAAGTTGCAGAGAGGTTTAATGGAGGTTTTTTTTTTCTCCAGAGACATGTTCGGTTACATTGCAAAAAAGATTCTTAGCCGAACTAAGAGTTCGGTTATCACGGATTAATTTTTTCTGAACCGAACTCAAAGTTAGGTTCATTCGCAAAAAAATACTTTTAACTGAACTATGGGCTAATTCCATTTATGCATTTGCAAGTGCAGTTCAGTTGAATCGCAAAAATTGTTAAGTTTTTACTTTAACCGAACGTTTTCCAAATTGCATATACAAGCTCAGTTCGGTTGATTCGCAAAATATGTTGAAGTTTGCGAACCAACCGAACTTCTAACACTAGGTTACTTTTAACCTGCAGTTCGGTTGGGAACTTGATTGCGTTGAAGTTTACGAACCAACCGAACATAGGTAAATGAGTTCGGTTAACTCGAAAAAATAATTTCAAAACCGAACTCTTCTCTATATATCCAAATGTTGAGTTCAGTTTAATCGCCAAAAACAAAATTCCGTGAACTTACCGAACTCTGTTGTTTAAAGTTCGGTTACAACGTGGTCTAGTCGACTGAACCGAACAAAACTATGTAAACACAAGTATAGTAGTTCGGTTACATTTGATTTTTCATCAGCTAGCCGAACAAACAAAAACTCCATTAAAGCTCTGGTTCGGTTGCCTGTGATTTTGGATTTATTAACCGAATTTCATTTGCAGAAAGTTCGGTTACATGTTCTTCATATAATATAACCGAACTTTGTTGACATGGTTGGAATTTTTTTGTTACAATTTTGATTTTCAAGATATTTTAGGCCGTTTATAGAAACATTCACTAAGTTACAAGCATACTTTAGCACCCATATGATGTTTTTTCTCCATATTCACCCATCTCAAAATAATTTTTTTCTCCATCTTTTTCTTCTTCTATCACTTTAGTCACTCAATAATCGGAGGTGGTGGTGGTGGTGGTGATGGGAGGTGGTGGGTGGTGGTGATAATCGGAGGTGGTGGCTAGGTTAGATGCTTTTGTTTTTATATTAGATTAAGTTAATTACAATTATTAGGTTAGGGTTAATTTCAATTAGGATAAGGGGAAAATTAGTAATCTCGGGATTTTTCGGACAACCCTTAACAATTTAGGTTAGGGTGCCTTAAAATCAATGGTCCCCAAAAAAAGAGACGTGTTTTTGGGCATACCAAAAAATTATCGGGCATATTGTGAGCCGAACCTAGACAAACTGGATGCCCAATAATTTTGTGGTATGCCCAAAAGCAGCCCTAAAAAACAAGGGTGGTCCCTAAAATAATGTTCTTCTTTATCTTCAATTAAATGTGAAACTTGTTGCTGGCCCAACGAAGAAAGCCCAACTTCATTCACAGGTAACTCACTTTGAGACATCTCTTGGATTCCAATCTGAAAATCGTTAACAAGATTTGAATTTGAAATAACGTTGTCACGTACGGAAGGAACATTGACTGGTGCAGCTGGCATAATTTGACCCCGTGATTCGGCTTCCAAAGTTATCTCTCCTTGATGTGAAATGTGACCAGTAGACCGATTAGAAGAGTCCACCAATGAATTATTGCCACGTCCCTCTTTATCTTCTTCCCCAACTCCGGTTCCCTGTATATTTCGCCGACATCACAAATTAATACGATCCTTAACAATAAAAATTGGTTTCATTTCTGTTTTTGTTGTCTCCAAAACTTCACCGATCATTCGAAATTTTACCCAAAATTTTGATTGATCAATATGTTGGAAATTTTGGGTATGGAATAGAAACGATTATGGCTTGAGGTGCGTAACACACTTTCTTTAAAGCGTTATTTTCTCCCGCTGGATTAGAGTTGTTGCAGGGACTAATTGCAAATCGCTTCCAGGATACAATAAGCCTTGTGTGATCAACGACCAACAAAATCGGTGAATCACCCTTGAACTCCTTTGAGATTACTACTTGTTCTATGTAACACAATCAGAGAAAAGAGAACAGAATAACCATTAATTTTCTGTCTGGTACACTTGCATCCTTTTATAAGTTCTGGAGAGATGTCTTGTAGTGTGTCTCTTTCTAACCCTTATCAGGAACAGATGCTTAACATCTTTATACCATGAACAACCAAACTGAAAAGTTACCTTTCAGTTCATTTGTAACTGAACCCCCTCATAGGTTCAAACCAAAATCGGTTATACAAACCAATGCATATATCTCTTTTGTGTCTATTCACTGATGACCTTTTGTACATTTAATCTATATTGAATACTTGATCAGAATATTCAACAATCCCCCACTAGATTAAATATATGTGTGTCTAAACAAGAAGTGTGATATTTTTATGCATAAACAAGAGTGTCATTGAGATTAAACTTTTGCTTAGTGTAGATGTTTCAAAGTTACGTTGAAGTTGATGGTAGCCTTGGCTTTAAACCTCTACTCCATTGTGACTTAACCGGAAACACCACACACATAAAAACATCAATACCTATAATGAGTTCGATTTTCACTTAGCACTATTATGGCCTTGTGCTTGCCTGGTTTCATGAGCAATCCCAAGAGAACCTCACTCTTATGAGAAGTGGCACCACTTCTATGCTCATATAGGTGAAGTCCTTCCAGTTTTCCCATTATTTTGAAAACTTGTTCACAAAGATATGGACTTCATTAAGACTAGTAGTCAACCTCTATTCATAATGGTACACATCAACACTAATTTTCACAAAGTTGGGATTCAAAATTTAGTGTTGAAACTAATCACTTATCGGTAAATTGTTTTTACCTATTAAACCGACGATCTAGTCGTTTTCTAGTGGTCGGTCATGTTACCATTACGGGTGATTAAATAGTATTAAGGTTTCAATCCCACTACACAGTTAATTTAATTACTGTGTCGGCTTTAAAATTGTTGGAAATTTTGGGTATGGAATAGAAACGATTATGGCTTGAGGTGCGTAACACGCTTTCTTTAAAGCGTTATTTGCTCCCACTCGATTAGAGTTGTTGAAGGGAATAATTTCAAATCGCTTCCAGGATACAACAATCCTTGTGTGATCAACGACCAACAAAATCGTTGAATCACCCTTGAACTCCTTTGAGATTACTACTTGTTCTATGTAACACAATCAGAGAAAAGAGAACAGAATAACCATTAATTTTATGTCTAGTACACTTGCATCCTTTTATAAGTTCTGGAGAGATGTCTTGTAGTGTGTCTCTTGCTAACCCTTATCAGGAACAGATGCTTAACATCTTTATACCATGAACAACCAAACTGAAAAGTCACCTTTCAGTTCATTTGTAACTGAACCCCCTCATAGGTTCAAACCAAAATCGGTTATAAAAACCAATGCATATATCTCTTGTGTGTCTATTCACTGATGACCTTTTGTACATTTAATCTATATTGAATACTTGATCAGAATATTCAACAATCCCCCATTAAATTAAATATACGTGTGTATAAACAAGCAGTGTGATGTTTTTATGCATAAACAAGAGTGTCATTGGGATTAAACTTTTGCTTAGTGTAGATGTTTCAAAGTTATGTCGAAGTTAATGGTAGCCTTGGCTTTAAACCTCTACCCCATTGTGACTTAACCAGAAACACCACACACATAAAAACATCAATACCTATAATGAGTTCAATTTTCACTTAACACTATTATGGCCTTGTGCTTGCCTGGTTTCATGAGCAATCCCAAGAGAACCTCACTCTTTTGAGAAGCGGCACCACTTCTATGCTCATATAGGTGAAGTCCTTCCAGTTTTCCCATTATTTTGAAAACTTGTTCACAAAGAGATGGACTTCATTAAGACTAGTAGTCAACCTCTATTCATAATGGTACACATCAACACTAATTTTCACAAAGTTGGGATTCAAAATTTAGTGTTGAAACTAATCACTTATCGGTAACTTGTTTTTACCTATTAAACCGAAGAACTAGTCGTTTTCTAGTAGTCGGTCAGGTTACCATTACCGGTGATTAAATAGTATTAAGGTTTCAATCCCACTACACAGTTAATTTAATTACTGTGTCGGCTTTAAAATTGTTGGAAATTTTGGGTATGGAATAGAAACGATTATGGCTTGAGGTGCATAACACGCTTTCTTTAAAGCGTTATTTGCTCCCACTCGATTCTAGTTGTTGCAGGGTCTAATTGCAAATCGATTCCAAGATACAACAAGCCTTGTGTGATCAACGACCAACAAAATCGGTGAATCACCCTTGAACTCCTTTGAGATTACTACTTGTTCTATGTAACACAATCAGAGAAAAGAGAACAGAATAACCATTAATTTTCTGTCTGGTACACTTGCATCCTTTTATAAGTTCTGGAGAGACGTCTTGTAGTGTGTCTCTTGCTAACCCTTATCAAGAACAGATGCTTAACATCTTTATACCATGAACAACCAAACTGAAAAGTCACCTTTCAGTTCATTTGTAAGTGAACCCCCTCATAGGTTCAAAACAAAATCGGTTATACAAACCAATGTATATATCTCTTGTGTGGCTATTCACTGATGACCTTTTGTACATTTAATCTATATTGAATACTTGATCAGAATATTCAACAATCCCCCACTAGATTAAATATACGTGTGTCTAAACAAGCAGTGTGATGTTTTTATGCATAAACAAGAGTGTCATTGAGATTAAACTTTTGCTTAGTGTAGATGTTTCAAAGTTATGTCGAAGTTGATGGTAGCCTTGGATTTAAACCTCTACTCCATTGTGACTTAACCGGAAACACCACACACATAAAAACATCAATACCTATAATGAGTTTGATTTTCACTTAGCACTATTATGGCCTTGTGCTTGCCTGGTTTCATGAGAAATCCCAAGAGAACCTCACTCTTTTGAGAAGCGGCACCACTTCTATGCTCATATAGGTGAAGTCCTTCCAGTTTTCCCATTATTTTGAAAACTTGTTCACAAAGAGATGGACTTCATTAAGACTAGTAGTCAACCTCTATTCATAATGGTACACATCAACACTAATTTTCACAAAGTTGGGATTCAAAATTTAGTGTTGAAACTAATCACTTATCGGTAACTTGTTTTTACCTATTAAACCGAAGAACTAGTCGTTTTCTAGTAGTCGGTCAGGTTACCATTACCGGTGATTAAATAGTATTAAGGTTTCAATCCCACTACATAGTTAATTTAATTACTGTGTCTGCTTTAAAATTGTTGGAAATTTTGGGTATGGAATAGAAACGATTATGGCTTGAGGTGCATAACACGCTTTCTTTAAAGAATTATTTGCTCCCACTCGATTAGAGTTGTAGCAGAGACTAATTGCAAATAGCTTCCAAGATACAACAAGCCTTGTGTGATTAACGACCAAGAAAATCGGTGAATCACCCTTGAACTCCTTTGAGATTACTACTTGTTCTATGTAACACAATCAGAGAAAAGAGAACAGAATAACCATTAATTTTCTGTCTGGTACACTTGCATCCTTTTATAAGTTCTGGAGAGACGTCTTGTAGTGTGTCTCTTGCTAACCCTTATCAGGAACAGATACTTAACATCTTTATACCATGAACAACCAAACTGAAAAGTCACCTTTCAGTTCATTTGTAACTGAACCTCCTCATAGGTTCAAAACAAAATCGGTTATACAAACCAATGTATATATCTCTTGTGTGGCTATTCACTGATGACCTTTTGTACATTTAATCTATATTGAATACTTGATCAGAATATTCAACAATCCCCCACTAGATTAAATATACGTGTGTCTAAACAAGCTGTGTGATGTTTTTATGCATAAACAAGAGTGTCATTGAGATTAAACTTTTGCTTAGTGTATATTTTTCAAAGTTACGTCGAAGTTGATGGTAGCCTTGGATTTAAACCTCTACTCCATTGTGACTTAACCGGAAACACCACACACATAAAAACATCAATACCTATAATGAGTTCGATTTTCACTTAGCACTATTATGGCCTTGTGCTTGCCTGGTTTCATGAGAAATCCCAAGAGAACCTCACTCTTATGAGAAGCGGCACCACTTCTATGCTCATATAGGTGAAGTCCTTCCAGTTTTCCCATTATTTTGAAAACTTGTTCACAAAGAGCTGGACTTCATTAAGACTAGTAGTCAACCTCTATTCATAATGGTACAAATCAACACTAATTTTCACAAAGTTGGGATTCAAAATTTAGTGTTGAAACTAATCACTTATCGGTAACTTGTTTTTACCTATTAAACCGACGAACTAGTCGTTTTCTAGTAGTCGGTCAGGTTACCATTACCGGTGATTAAATAGTATTAAGGTTTCAATCCCACTACATAGTTAATTTAATTACTGTGTCTGCTTTAAAATTGTTGGAAATTTTGGGTATGGAATAGAAACGATTATGGCTTGAGGTGCATAACACGCTTTCTTTAAAGAATTATTTGCTCCCACTCGATTAGAGTTGTAGCAGAGACTAATTTCAAATAGCTTCCAAGATACAACAAGCCTTGTGTGATTAACG
This sequence comes from Papaver bracteatum, assembly GCA_023529315.1. NCBI lineage: Eukaryota > Viridiplantae > Streptophyta > Magnoliopsida > Ranunculales > Papaveraceae > Papaver > Papaver bracteatum. The sequence goes on from JAJJWX010004844.1 coordinate 429,548, forward strand.
ACCAAGAAAATCGGTGAATCACCCTTGAACTCCTTTGAGATTACTACTTGTTCTATGTAACACAATCAGAGAAAAGAGAACAGAATAACCATTAATTTTCTGTCTGGTACACTTGCATCCTTTTATAAGTTCTGGAGAGACGTCTTGTAGTGTGTCTCTTGCTAACCCTTATCAGGAACAGATACTTAACATCTTTATACCATGAACAACCAAACTGAAAAGTCACCTTTCAGTTCATTTGTAACTGAACCTCCTCATAGGTTCAAAACAAAATCGGTTATACAAACCAATGTATATATCTCTTGTGTGGCTATTCACTGATGACCTTTTGTACATTTAATCTATATTGAATACTTGATCAGAATATTCAACAATCCCCCACTAGATTAAATATACGTGTGTCTAAACAAGCAGTGTGATGTTTTTATGCATAAACAAGAGTGTCATTGAGATTAAACTTTTGCTTAGTGTATATGTTTCAAAGTTACGTCGAAGTTGATGGTAGCCTTGGCTTTAAACCTCTACCCCATTGTGACTTAACCGGAAACACCACACACATAAAAACATCAATACATATAATGAGTTCAATTTTCACTTAGTACTATTATGGCCTTGTGCTTGCCTGGTTTCATGAGCAATCCCAAGAGAACCTCACTCTTTTGAGAAGCGGCACCACTTCTATGCTCATATAGGTGAATTCCTTCCAGTTTTCCCGTTATTTTGAAAACTTGTTCACAAAGAGCTGGACTTCATTAAGAATAGTAGTCAACCTCTATTCATAATGGTACACATCAACACTAATTTTCACAAAGTTGGGATTAGTGTTGAAACTAATCACTTATCGGTAACTTGTTTTTAACTATTAAACCGACGAACTAGTTGTTTTCTAGTGGTCGGTCATGTTACCATTACCAGTGATTAAATAGTATTAAGGTTTCAATCCCACTACACAGTTAATTTAATTATTGTGTCTTCTTTGAAACTTAATCATTTCTTAACAACCACAAGCCCTTGCCAAACACCAATTTGTTCCCGGCTTGGCTTTTGTGTTGACTGCATAATCACAACTAATTATTTAAATTTATTTTCCTAGCTCCGTTAATTAAACACCGCACTAATATTTTACAGATGCAATTTTTGTTGATAGGTAGTCTAGTATAGACTCACCGCTAGTGCTCTAAAAGCACGACTTCACCAAACTGGTGGTTTATCGCCACAACCAACAAGCATCCACATACTACAATGTTATGGTAAGTATAAATGACTTTAAACAAACGTATTACTTATACATCAACCCCCATAGTTATGTGATGCATTGAAGTTCAGAAACTTATCATTTCTTCCAAATGATTTATATTTTTATTGCGCAATAACACTTTGTTAAACAACCAAATACTCAAGGGCGTCAATGCAATGTTCAAACTAAGCTTTGCATATTAGGAAGACCCATATGTTTGGTTCTTTTGCACAATTCAAATTTAGTTGATTTGAATAGACTAAAAGGATGAGTTTCCGCGATAACACATACCTTTGAACAATCTGCTTGTAGAAATTTCTAGTTATCCCATATAAATTCCAGCAACGACACTGAAAATGTAGATCCAATTCGAAACTGGACATACCATTGTCTTGCCGGTTTAGTGGCAACAGTTCACATCTTAGACGTGCCAGACTTCTCAAGGTATCTATCTTGTTACTCAAATCCCTTTTCGGTCGACATTCAATACTTCAGTTTATAAGGATGTCGGTTCTTTAGTCTCTGTGTTTATTGTCATAAACACTATGACTCAAACTAGTTTAAATGACCAACTAATTACAACCAAAGTGTCGACACCAATCTGTGTAAGATCGGATTGCTTATCCAAATATAAGCCTTAGTATACTAAAACACATCACTTTACCAAGTGAAGTAATCAACAATTTAGTCATCACTAAAGGGACATGTTAACCTGATTTGGCCTTTATCTATTAGATTTAAAATCTAATGATAGCCACACATCTCAGTACCATGATCTTTTCATAGTTTTTATAATTTTAGGCTTAAGATTCTTGGATTCAAGTAATCCCTTCCATCAAAGACACCACATTTATCTTTGATAACTATATCCACTTTGATATATAGACGGACTTCTTGCGGGTGTTCACCATGTTAATTTAAAATTTTGGTTTGTTGTCACAAAGACACAAACACCAAGCATCCATGATGTTGTTGGAGTACGAACTAAATATCAAAATGAATTCATTACCCCCCACAGTTTTATTATTTTAAGAAGATCAACAAGTGAAATTCTAATCACTTTAAGGTTCTAGCATATGGAGATAATAAACAAGACCAAAATGGATGCTAACAAATACATTCCTAGATTGAAACTTAATTATATGCAACGCAGTAATGTACTTCACTAAAAGTAACTCTATCAATCCACTGGTCCCTGTCCATTTAGTTCCCGAAGTAGGAATCTTCAAATCCAAATAATACGGAGAAAGCTCCTTCAGTTTTGGATTCGGATTTGGCTGTCTCTTTGGACAAAATCGGTGGCTATTTTATGAATTGGCCGACAATTCTCATTTCCACCAAATCGCAACTAACAAGAGTTTACGATCAATTGCCGTACAAATTTTTATGGAAATACATGAAGGTGTCTTACTAGAGTCAAACCTTACTACTTTTGAAACTAAACCCCCTTGGATCCATCCAATCCAAACAAGAGCGGTATCAATTTAATTTCCTACTCTTTGGTTTCTTAAGATCACAGAACAAGTCTAGGTACCCTTAAAAACCCTTTATTCTTGTCGTTAGCCTTTCCTAAATGCCATCTACTGAGTTAGACATTCATTCAAACATCTAACATACGAACTAAATGAACATTTAACAACACATTAGCATTTGTGTATCATTTACGTACTGTGACAAATCAACCATGTATGCATCATGTATGCATGATTATCAGTAAATGAGAATATGCCATCACATTACAAGATATCAAAACTAAAACAGAGATTAATGCACTTATCTGATTTGATGGCAATTTCCGTTAGGCATCCGGGTATCAATCTTCGAAACAATTCTGCCGAACAGTTGATTCTTCGAAGTTCTGACATTTACTGTAATTTGGTAAGTTTACCAATTTCCGCTTCTTCTCATTTCATCTTTCATGTTTCTTCATCCCGGAAGGAAAGAACACCCATTTCTTAGATTTATGATTACACGCGCCTACCCTTGAATAAAATCCAAAACTGTTCCAAATTCCATTGATGAAATAACGCTTTAAAATTGTTGGAAATTTTGGGTATGGAATAGAAACGATTATGGCTTGAGGTGCGTAACACGCTTTCTTTAAAGCGTTATTTGCTCCACTCGATTAGAGTTGTTGCAGGGACTAATTGCAAATCGCTTCTAGGATACAACAAGCCTTGTGTGATCAACGACTAACAAAATCGGTGAATCACCCTTGAACTCCTTTGAGATTACTACTTGTTCTATGTAACACAATCAAAGAAAAGAGAACAGAATAACCATTAATTTTCTGTCTGGTACACTTGCATCCTTTTATAAGTTCTTGAGAGACGCCTTGTAGTGTGTCTCTTGCTATCCCTTATCAGGAACAGATGCTTAACATCTTTATACCATGAACAACCAAACTGAAAAGTCACCTTTCAGTTCATTTGTAACTGAACCCCCTCATAGGTTCAAACCAAAATCGGTTATACAAACCAATGCATATATCTCTTGTGTGTCTATTCACTGATGACCTTTTGTACATTTAATCTATATTGAATACTTGATCATAATATTCAACAAAATGATCAGATCCTCATACCATACACCATTGCTTACTGGACCATTTACTTTCACTAACCTCAGAAAGATTTGTTGTCAATGTTGTTTCAGGACAGACCTCTACCAGACCTCCAAATTTATCTCCGATAGCTTTAAATGTAGAGTTTTTCCACAAAAGAAAAAAAAAAAATTCCCATAAATTATAAGGAGTCCCAGTCTCCCACTTACTCCAACCCAAACTTTGTTAATTTCCTTTGGATTTGGTCTTGGAACTGCATGAATTGCTGCAAACCATGGGTATACATTAATTCCTACTTCTTCTTCTGTAACTTCAACACAAGTACACAATTGCTAATCCTAAAAGGGTTATTGCGTCATTTGTTGCTTGAGTATACAGTATACTTGAAAGGTATCTGAAATCTTCATCCAAATTGTTAAATTCATGCTTTACCACTTGTTGATTTTGTTAACTCTGATTGCATTTTGGTTGGTTTGTTAATTCTGAACCCATTTTGGTTTGTTAATCCTAAACCTAAATTCAACCTAGAGATTTTGTTAAGTGGAGAGAAAATATATCCGTGTGTCATCTGGTAATTTTTGTGTATGTGTAAAATGCTTAGCTTTCTCTTTCTGTCATTCATTAGTCTATTTGCCAAACGGTGCTCAAATGAATATATTTTGGAGTTAACTGTTTAGTGCTAAATTAATGTGGTACTGGGAACTTTTTTTGTTCGTAATTTCAGAATTGTGAATACATTCATTTTTGTACCAGTGTTCTTTAAAGATTGTTAGTTTAAATTCATGGATGTCTAACTGAATGCTTAGTAATTTTTTGTGTCGAATTACTATTAATTTATGTAGATTGAAAAGCAAATTTGCTTATGTCCGACTAAATCTCAATGTTGCCTTAGTTTTGGATTATATACTAGTACAACCGTTGTCACGGTGGGAGGGTCGACCGAAGAAGAATCTGAAGATGGAGTTTGTCTACGACTATTTCTACCCCGTTTCAGAAAAAAATGATACTTTCGCCTTGTTTCAAAACAATTGATATTTTCGTTCCGTTTCAGAAAAATTGATACTTTCGCTCCGTTTCAGAAAAATGATACTTTCGCTCCGTTTCTGGAAAAGTGATACTTTCGTAGTGATATTTTTGCCCGTTTCAGGAAAACTGATACTAACGTCCTGTTTCAGAAAAATTGATACTTTCAGAAACAGGGCGAAAATATCTTTTTTTTAAATTGAGCGAAAGTATCACTTTTTCTGAAACAGAGCGAAAGTATCAATTTTACCGAAACAGAATGTGAAAGTATCACTTTTCCATAAACGAAAAATTAGTCGATCCATAAACCAAAATATGGTTACATGATGTGTTATGCATCTTTTGTGGTTGTTTGCATAATAGCCATGCTTCAATTTTTGAGAATTGTGCCTAAAGTGAAAGAATTACTTTTCTTGAAATGAAGGGAGTACATCGTTTTATTAGTTGCAACGGAAAATTAGTTGATGCATAAACCAAAATATTCCTACATAAAGTATTATGTATCCTTTATACATCTAATTTTTTTTAAATTGTACCTAAAATGATATATGCCTCCGAATTTTTCGTACAAACTCTAAATTTGATATTGTTGTTTGTACTCATTGCGTAGATTTTTTTATAACCTTTCCAACGAGATAAAATTTGTACAATTCCAAGGCACGTATTTTTAGATATGTTATGCTCCCTCCGTTTCAGGAAAAGTGTTACTTTCACTTTTTCAATTTGGCCTATTTTTAGGCTAAAATGAAAAAGTGAAAGTAACATTTTTCCTGAAACGGAGGGAGTATTAAAGTTTAGTTGTCTATTATACCCCTAAAAAGTATGATACATAGGTAATAGAATTTGACACTTGTATCTATTTGTCCTTCCTCTTTGGATTATTTACGAAAGTGTCTAGTACCTATTTCCCTTCCTTTTTGGTTTATTTACGAAAATATCTAATACATATTGCCCTTTCTCTTCGGTTTATTTACGAAAATGTCTAAAGAAAAAAATGATTTAGAGGTCATTTTTGGTTTTTTGGACCTAACCATTTCCAATCTTTTTGCGTCAATTGATGACTTAGATTTTGGAAAAAAAGTGGCCATATAAGGTCCTCCCTCGCTTCGCTCGATCGGCCCAATAAAAACTTCTTCCTTTTTGTATGTAAGAAACTCTGGGATGGAAACGAGAATCACCATTGAAAGGCATTAACCACCCCATCGTTCTTTCCTCATTTATTCGGTAATCAGTTCCAATTAGACGCCCAATCAAATGTTGGAGTATATAAACTTTTCCATTCCCACTAGCAAGAACGACAATCATCCACGAAAAGATTTATTGTTTATTGGTGTTGGTGTTGTTCTCCTTTCTCTTACAGGTAGTAGATGTTGTTTTTGTTTTAACCTCCGTATTTATGATGTTTGTGTTAATTTTGGGTACTTTTAGTGTGTGAAATTGGGTTTAAAAATTGTAGCTAGATTTTTTGTTTTTTGAGATAATTTGAAAATAATGTGAAGAGAGCAATAATTGAACAAGGTATGAAGCAATACTTGATCCTGATAGAGTCGAGATTTGTTATTTCTTATGATTTATGAATGACTATACACTTTTGAGTTGTATCTGCATCTAAAATCCTCATAATTTGTATTGATTAAATCATTGTCTTCTCTTTAACCGTTGTTTGTTACCTCGTAGATGAGAAGTCCAAGACTTCGGGAGCTAGCTGAGAAGGAGAAAGAGGAAAAAAAAAGGAACAAAATGAAAAAAAACGAGCCTATCACGAAGAAACCAATTGTAAGATAAACCATTTTTTTGAAGAAAAAAAAAGACTAATCCCATAAAATTAACATGTAGGCTTATAATTTGGATCATTCACCATGTGCAGCAAGTTTACAAAAAGTGATTCAATTGGACAAGGACCGCAATGCAAAAAGAAACAAACGAGCTTCATTAACTGAAGATAAGAAGAAGGAGATACTTGAAAAACGTCGTCTAGCTTACAAAAAGGGGAAGCTTGAGAAACAACCTTTGGCAGCAACAACATCTTTGCGCAGATCTTTAAGATTAACACTCAAAGTTCAGTGTCAAGCAAATGTAACAATCCAACCTAATGCAGCACCCATAGAACTTGACTGTGATGCATCTCGTAAGAGAAAAGGGGAGGCTGTATTACATGACAATCGAGTACGTATAGTTGAATTTTGTCCTTCATTTTCACTTCAGGCATTTATTTAAGTTTATGATTTATTTTTATTTATTTTTTGTACTGTAAACAGCCTCGGAAAGAAGGAAGATTTGAAGCGCATAGATGCACCGAAATCGTGCCACTGCGTAGGAATCTAAGGTTAACTCCGCAGTCGTAAGTTCCCTCCCAAAGCCTTATAGAACAAGTTATGAATCATAAGACAAAAGCGAAATTTGTTGCACTGAACAACATAGTATGTATTTCCCCGACATAATATAGGGTTGCCTTATGCTTACAGTATCATTAGAAACTTTTAAGTTAATGATTGAAGTTGTGCGTTGTTGTATTCCTTTGAAACACATATTTAAGAGCTTAACGTTGAGTCTTAGATCTAAGCAAGAAGTGGAAAATGACAAAGATGCAAAATGTGCACGAAATCGTGCGAACCAATTATTGAGGCAACAACAGTTACTTTTCGCAAGGCATCGAAGTCCAAGAATCGAACAAGCTCGACTCCTCCGAGAGAATATGATCTGTGATGGACTCGTTGATATGTCAGTAACACATGGATCATGTGATGTAGCGAAAGCGACTGCCTCAATTGAAATTCCGAGGTAATTTTTTAAAAACTCTATTCATTGTTTTGACATTGGTTACACATTTGTTAAAGATATGACAGTGGTTAGGGCATCAATTAGAAGAGAGGTGATCCTTAGATTATATTCTTGAGAGTACAACATTGATGTGCTCAGGAGTTGAGTAGCGTAAATAATTGTATTGGCCAATTTATTAATTCTTCTTGATTGAATTATGAAGTCAATTTGATATGAGTTGTACGTACAGGTTTACATTCTTTGTTGATTAAGTATTTGTTAAATCATAGAGTTTTGTGAACTTAAGTATTGTGAACTTAAGTAGTCAAGCATAAATATCACATATCTTCAGAATTTTGATTGTTGAGCATAAACTCATGTTGTTAAATTCTGTATATTATGGTTTAGGTTGACTGTGAGTTCGGAGACCTATGAACAGGAAAACCTGTTCGATGTTTAGTTAACAGGACCACCTCTTCGACCTTCTCCACTTTCACATGATGTACCTCAGAGAATACACGAAGTATCACGTACAATGCAGCAAAGGATTGTTATGCGCACAAAGATTAATCTTCAAAGAAGGAACCGATGTCATACAATGCGTCAAACAAGTTCTGAAGATATATAATCCAATGCTCAAAAATTCAGAAAATCGATGGATGAGATTCGATGGGGTCTTTGTGGGGAGTGCAAGACGAAGTTTCTTGATATTCCAGCTAACGGGATTTGTAATTTTTGTGAGAAAGAAAAAAAAACATCCAGGAGGAGTTTTTCTGTTTGGTGAAGCAAATAACATGGATCCAGGAGACATTCCAGACGAGTTGTCTCGATTCAATGATATCGAAAAGCTCTTGATTGCTTGTGTCCACCCGATGATGTCCGTGTATAGAGTTAAAGGAAAACAGTACAAGTACGGAGGAAACATGATCAACTTTGTACAAGATGTGAATGAAATCACAAAGGTTCTTCCGGATAAACCAAGTGACTTGGTTGCGATTTTAATTGTTAACATGACTGGTAGTAAATCGACAAAGGAATTTGTAGTATGTCGAGAATTTGTTCGAAAAGCTTTGTGGTGGTTGAAAGGGAATCATCTGTATTATGAAGATATAGAAATCAATGAAGATAACATTGATGGTTTTCCCGAAGATGATGTCCCTGATGACCTTCCATGTATGAATGAAGATGATGACAAGTTGTAAGAACATGACAACGACGACTACAGTGGGCCTCCATAATTGAAAGAACAAAGTGTTCTCTATGTTGATGATTTCCAAACATCATGTACAATTCTTTTAATGTTATTCATTACTTGGTTCACTACCTATCTTAAGGTTTTGTTTTCGTCTTCTTTGTCTACTATGCACCATAATAACTGGAAAAAATAAGACTTAAAACAACACTAAACAGTCCACAGTATCCAGTTGGAAGTTTTTCTGGTAGGCTAAAAATAACATAACACACAATACTCAGGGCCTACTGAATTTTAAAAGTAGATGTGTAAAGCAATTTTTTAATTTTACACAACTAACCAAAGCTATTAATCAGTTTAATTGAACTTCCGTTTATGTGAGTTTAGTTAAGATCTTTTAAATCTATGGCTTGTATTATAGATTGGTCTGAACATTAATTTTCTGTGGGTTTTGTGTTTTAGTTTTGGGTTTGTATCTTCTAGGTATTATGATTTGAACTTTAGTTCTGTAACTCTCAAGGATTTTCGCAAAATATAACTATGAGGATTACTGATTTTGCAGGTACAATTGGTGCAGCTGTACAACCCGATCAACGGAAGTGTATTAGGAGAGCTTTGGAAAGAGTTGAAGCAGATAAGACTACTGCAGATCTTCCTTTTACCGGTGAAGTTGTAGATGAGTTTACGAAAGTAGGTTATATTACTATGGTGTTTCCGACTCTCTTCCCGTATGGTAGGTCGGATTTGAGAGAGTACAGACCTCGAAAGGTTAGTGAACGTCAGTATTTTCAACACCTAATGAGATATTCTGATGGACGTTTTTCCCGAGATTTCAGGTTCCGTTATTTTGCACTCAACTCAATAACCAGGTGGCATGCCTTATCTTTGGGGTCTGTGTATGTTAAGCTTAATCCAACAGATGGTGAACTGCCAATCGAATCCATTCGAGACATAGTTACTTCCGGCGACATTCAGTTATTATCGCGTGTTTCTTATTATGAAAAGCAGATACGAGGTATGAGGGCTTATTGGTACAGTAGATTGAAAGAACTCATATCCATGGAGAAGCAGTTGGGCTCACCTACTATATTTTTCACCCTTAGTGATTCTGATTTACAATGGCCTGAACTCTATGCCATTCTTGACCCGGAAAACAGATTGGGAAGTTTGGATCCCATGGAAATAAGGCGAGAAAGGGGAAGATTTTTGAATGAGAACCCATTAGTCGCTTCTTGGTTTTTACAGAAGAGGGTAGATATTTTTTTCAATGAATATTTGAAGAAAAAAATTTGTGTAGTCGACCACTGGTATAGATATGAATGGCAGAACAAATGAAGTGGGCATGTGCACGGCTTGTTGTGGCTTAATGATAGACCGGTTTTTTATGATATTGGGATGGATGAAGCAATATAGAAGGTGATGTGTGATTACTTTGACAAGCTCGTATGCACGACAAACCCCGATCCAGCTTTCACAATCAACATACAAGACCATCCGTGTGCAAAAAAGATTCCTTTGGGATCAAATGTCGAAGATGATGACATAGACTACGCTTCTCTTGTTAACTTTGTGATGCGATACACAAAATGTGGAACTTATTGCCTAAGGAAAAGTAAAAATAACTAAGAAACAGGTTTGTCTTTATAGTCATAAAACCCTTGTTTTTTTGCTGCTTTTTTGCTTCTAGGTAGGGTAGTTTTAGCCTTCGTTCTGGAAGATCTAACCGTTAGAATTTTCTCAAATTTTAGCTGAGTATTCTATGAATCATATTCCAATTTACCATATGTGCAGGATTGTCGATTCATATTTCCAAGAGAGTTTTCAGATACTTCTAAGATTGTCGAGGAACCGCCAAACAGCAACATGTATATATTCATTGGTCGTAGAAATGACACACGAGTGAATTCTCACAACCGAGCGGTTCTACAAACATGGAGAGGGAATATCGATTAGTCTGTTGTAACGACCGTAGATTCAGTTACTCAATACATTGGTAAGTGTGCAGCAAAGTCTGAACCTTCTTCAAAGAATTTTAGTGTTACTTTGCGTGGTATTGTGGATGATAAGTTGCTACCCTGTCTCGATTCCACATCTTCAATCAAGCGTCTGTTCATGAAAAGTGCATCGAAGAGGGATATATCCGTGCAAGAAGTCTGCCACCTATTGATGGGTTGGCATTTGACAAAATCATCAAGATAGGTAGTGCCTCTAAACCTAAGTGAGACAAGATTATTCTCCTCGTAGCTGCGGTGGAAGCGACATGTTGAAAGTGGAGAGCGTGGTTAACCAATCCTGCTTTCTTTAGAAGATTAGAAAGACCATATAACTTACGCAATATGTCAAAGATGTATCACTTTGATCGCGGAAGGTGGCAGAGATACAAAGTCGAGCGTGTGGTCAAGATTGTACCTAAAATAGGAGGTAAAGTAATGCCCAATATAGATCAGTTCGAATCTTTTTGTAGACAACAAGTATTATTGAACAGTTGTTACTGAAGTTATCAAGAAGCGAAAGGGGGTTTCCTGCCATGGACAGAATGTTATTCCGAACTTCTCCGTGCAAATGAAAATGAGGATGGGGAACTTTCCATGGTTGAGGATGAATTCGAGGAATAAATTGATCCAGAAAATGAAACACTAGAGGAGGAATGGATGATCGCATCAAGATTGGCACCCAATTTTGGGACAGTAGTCGATACTGAACTCGGCTTAAGGTCGATTGACAAGAACCATGATTGGGAAGAAGGATTTCGTCATTTTCCTTTGACAGAGGAGGACAAAGCATTCACCAGCAGATTAGGAGAAGCAGGACATGAGGTATATTTAAGTACTGGTGCAGATACTTCTCAAACTGTTTTATCCGATAAACAAAATGAGGCTTTGAGTCTGTTTCAAAAATCTCTCAGTGACGGTTTAAGAATCCGTTTGATTATCAGTGGAGGAGATGGCACATGAAAATCAACACTTATTAACACCATTGTTCGTTCAACCAGAGAGATTTTCGAGAACGATAAAGCGGTGAGGATCATGGCTCCCACCTGTGTAGCTGCTTTTAACATTGGTGGTTCCACTATTCATCATGAACTTTCCATAACGACTGATAGGAATCAGTCATACAAGAAGTTGGAGACGCAACGATGTGGTCGTATGCATGTAATTTATACTTCCAATTTTGTCTGGCACCTGGAAATATAAACATGAAACAATTAAACTATACATAATGTTATAACTTAGGGTGATATAACTTAGGTTGCACCAGGACAATTAATCTAATTCAGTTTTGTCTAGGTCTTATAACTTAGGTTGATACACCAAGGCACCACTATTAGAAGCACTAGGACGTGACTATTTGTTATGTTTTTTTAATAGGTTGATTTCAGTGGTACAGAGATGATAATCATAGACGAGTACAATATGATTGGCAAAAGAATGCTCGGAAACATTGATCTTCGATGTAGAGATATTTTTTCAACTGATAAGCCGTTTGGAAATGTTTCGATTGTGCTTGTTGGCGACATCCGACAACTTCCACCGGTATTTGATTCTCCGTTATATGTTCAAGGTGGGCGAGACCGAGACTTGGAATTGACAGGCTATGATGCATACTCTGTGTTTGAGCATTGTGTCCATCTTAAAGAAGTCTTTCGGCAGTCAGGAATTGAAGAACAAAAGTTTAGAGAAGCATTGTTAAGATTGAGTGATGGAAAATCTATTATAGAAGATTGGGAGTTGTTTAAAAGTAGAGAGTACGAAAAGCTCACAGATAAAGAGAGAGATAATTTTAAGAATGCGATTCGTTTATTTCCAAAAAAGGAAGACGATGCTTCCTATAACTATAAACGACTTGAAAAGCTTGGATATCCCATTGCTCGTGTTATGTCAAGTAATAATTGTCAAACAACTGAGCATGTGAGTACCGATGATGCTAAAGGGTTGAAGAAAATAGTCTTTTTGGCTAAGGAATCAAGAGTAATGTTGAGAAAGAATATCTGCACGGAATTTGGTTTGGTTAATGGTTCGACATGAACCGTTGTGGATGTTATGTATGAAAACGACCAAAAACCATCCACTCATATGCCATTGTTGTTATGGTAAAGTTCGACAAGTACACTGGTCCATAGTTATACGAAGAACCGAATGTAAATGTTATTCTGATCGTTCCCGTCATTACAAATTGGATATCTTCTTCGGGGGTAACATGTCAGTGTAAACAGTTGCCCCTCATCTTGTGTTGGGAAATCACGGTGCATAAAAGTCAAGGGTTAACACTTGATCAGGCGGTGGTAGATATAGGATCAAAGGAGAGTCTTGGTTTGACATTTGTGGCATTATCGCGTACAAGAAGACTTTCGGATCTTGCATTTCACCCCATGTTCACTTTTAAAAGACTAGATAAAATTGGTGAATGCAAGGCACGTCCAGAAAGGCGCCAAGAAGAGAAGCGATTGCAAGAATTATCGCAACACTATAGAGTCTAAGGTTGTACGTTTTCGGCAAATAGTAAGCAAATATTATTTTGTCAAAGTTTAGTTTTGCGTCAATTTTTCCGGTCAGCCGTCCCACCGTGGCAGCAGTCTCCTAGTTATATTTAATAGGAAAAAAATAATTATTTTTTAACCCCAATAAAATTGAATAAAACTATTTTCAGAAATATGTCTGTTTTTGTCATTTGTTACAATAACAATGGTTGAATCTCATATTTTACCAAACACACTTTGATTGTTTTTTTAATTAGCTTTAACTTTAATTAATTTTTTACCAAACATGTAACTGTTTTTTTTCTCACAGCAACGCGCAGCAAAAAAATGTTTTTACAACCGATGCAGTGATACCAAACTAAGCCTTAGTAACCCTCAAGGGAATGATTTGTAATCGTGTTCCTAGTCATTCAAATTGGATGTCTTTGCAGAGATTCCCAAATGTTATTATTTGAAAATAGCAATCTTAAGAAAAACAATTTTTAATATGTATTTATCAGGATGATACATAACGTCATAATTTGGCAATCAAATACATTTCAAGTGCTGCAATGATTTGATCAAATGCTGTTTTTCATTACGGTAACAAACGAGGGATTTGTTGTACTATAACCTCCATCAACAACAAGATTAATTCCACTTACATACTTAGATTCATCACTGCCCAGATATACTGCTGCCTCCGCGACGTCCTCAGATTGAAGCACCGCTTCTTTCAAATTGGTCGATTTATTAACGATCTCCTGTACCTTACTTGCCTGCATACTAAATGCATTGGTGACCAGAGGAGTGACAACTGCATAGGGTGAAATGCAATTAACCCTGATTCCGTATTGCCCTAATTCCACACATAGATTCTTCGTTAATCCCACAATTGCGTGTTTTGACATAGCATAAGCACTTGGAGCCCCACCAGCCACTACCGAGGTAGTACTAGCAGTGAATAGTATGCTTCCTTTCTTGGCTGGAATCATAACTCTGGCTGCATGTTTAGCACCCAAAACTGAACCAATTGCATTTACATCATAAACTCTCATGTAATTTTCATATTTACTTTCCAAAAATGATTGATCTAGATCCCCGAAGATTCCAGCATTATTGAACATTATATCAAGCTTTCCGTACTTCTCCATGGTTCCATCGACAAGAGTTTTCACATCTTGTTCCTTGGAAACATCACAGTGAACATAAGACATGGTTCCTCCTGTAGAATTGGTCGCATTTTCACAAACAGATTTGCCAAGATCGTCCTGAACATCGGCAATCACGACTTTGGCTCCATAAAGAGCAAACAATTTGGCCGTGCACTCACCTATACCGCTTGCGCCACCTGTTATGATTGCAACTTTGCCTTCTAACCTGCAAAGTAGACTAAATTAATGGAGGTTTGCATCAAAACATTTTATTTATTGCTGGTTTAAGAAAATGCTAAAAGTACTCAAATTCAACTGTTGTATATCGATTGAAATTTATGAAATCCATTACTAAGTTTACCTCTTGGTGACTGCAGCGACCAGTGAGGAGCTAGGACTTCTCATTTCGACAACTCCGTAGTACTATGAGAATCTCACTCTCTATGAGACGATCAAAACAAAATAAAAAAAATGAATCAGACAACCAAAGCCATGGAAAAAACCAAGATAAGATACACTCTGACCCAAAAAATCAAAAATTCCGTGCTCGAAATATGCTATTTTCTCGAGTGGGGACTTTTGGATAAGGATATACGATATACTACCTCAATCCCTTTTTCTATCCCACTAATAAGTGACGTATTAGGTCACTTATAAAATAGGTCACTTATTAATACGGAAGGATATACGGAAGGAGTAATATTTTACTTATTTTATCATCCACCGTCTTGCCAGCGAGGTATCAGTCAATTTATTTGGGAAATACCAAAATCCATAAACATTTATTTAATGGGATTCATTTGTTGTATAATTGACTTGATGTAGAAATCATGTTTACCAAATTGAACCAGTTCATATATATCATTCAACAGCATTTGTCATGTGGAGCAATCATGTGGGGTGTGTTCCAACTTCCAACTTCTTAAACTGATAGCATTTCAGAATCATCACAAACTTGGGGAAAGAAACACTGGTACTCATATTAGCTTTTTACATTATAGATTTGAATAAATACACAGAAAAACACTGAATTCTTTACAAACATATATATATATATAACCCCAGAAAAGGAAATATATCAAGTATAAACACAAAACTGAATCTTGTACCCTCTGACGTGAACAAGGAGATACTAGAAGCATGCTAGAGCTCAAACATAACTCTCGAATATCTTCTTGCAAAAATTGTAAGAGAAATATAAAGTGGATGTGTTTACAGATAGAGCAGTGTGCTACTGGCTAGAATTTGCTATACCTACCAAGTTCAGCATATTCCGATCCTCCTTAAACCTGTCCAAGACAGTTCCTTTGAGAGCATCTTGTTTGTCCTTCTGCCCTCCGTTGGGCAGAACTCCCCAACATTCTATTACTTCTGGATATATCCTGCTCTCCCTGGACAGACACGGGCTGCCAAAGGTTGTGCAGGAGAATGTCTGCCCCTGATCAAAGCTTGCAGATAGGAATAGCCCAAAATGATGTACTTTCCCTCCAAAGCCGAGTCCATTAGGGATGCTTTCTGAACTGAAGTTAATGGCGCACTGCAGATGCACACTTATCAATATCCCAACAGTTGCTTTGATCATGGTTTGATATGATAAAAGTGACAACAAAACCAATAATTGGGCTTGCTGGAATTCAAAAAAAATTCAATATATTTATTCATGTAAATCACAATTTAGGCGAAAGATGGTTGGAACTTGGATCACAATGCTTAAGGATGCAAAGAAGGAACTCGACGTGCATACTCAAAAGTAACATGGAAAAAGGAAATTTCAATAAGCATGTCAGCCACGGATCGGAAGAAGATATTCTCAACTGAGTACCTGAGTACCTCCCTTGAGACAATAAACAAGATACTACAAAAATAAGATGAAGATTAGTACATACCCATTGCAAATTAGTGTTTGCTCCAGTTGGACGGTATATCGAGGCCTGTGGAAATAGCTGAAAGAGAAAAGACTTCATGTCCCCGTAGAAATCACTATGCCTTTCCCAAGGCTGAGATGCATATCCTCCATATATGCACCCTTCCTTATCTTTAATAATCAGCAATGTTGGCCCTTCTGCCATTCTACAGCAAATCAAACAGTTCCACAACTTAAGAGAGACATAGCCTACGAATCTATGATAAATATAACGGTGAATACACCCGATTAGAGACAACAGACAAAAGAACGATTGATTTAAGTTAAATATAGTTAAAGCATTTGTTTGCGGTCCCAAGGGTATCACTTTATTGAGGTTTCACAGTAACATGCAGATCAATAGATGTAACAAAACTGTAACATGTATAAATATTGGACATGGTTCCAAATTTCCAAACCAATAGCTGCAGGGCTGCAAATTCTTTTTAGCTGAACTACATGATGAGTTTGTCTACTTCCTAAATATTGCTTGATGTATATAAGGAACACTAAGTACTCACGTTACGTTGCCCATGAATGTGTTAAAGCTAAGACCATGTAGCGAACTATGGTACAAAAGCTTCCACTCCTCTGCTTCATGTTGAGAAAGAGCTCCTGCTATGTGCCAAGCATATTCTCTCATTAATATGAGCAAATCAGCGCTCGTATCTTCCGGATACAGTAGTTGAGGTACTTCAAAACCAGGTTTCCCTATCATAGATTAACAGATGCAATAAGTATTTCAAATCATTTTGATACTTGTGATGATTAATTTTAATATACAACAACATCATCTGTAACAGCCAAAGCCAATCCATCAAAAGATGAACTAATGCATGAGCAGACGATCTAGGGTAAATGTGCTATAAATCACAGTAGAATAACATTGTATAACACATCCAGTCTCAGCTATTTGAATAATCATCCAAACCAACTAGGTCCCTCAAAAATCCCCTTCATGGGCCTACAGTAGAGATGCATTCGAGCTAATTCTAGTTAACACGTTGGATGTTATGAGTAAATGAAGGAAATAAACTACGGCAGTATGGTACTACGAAAAGTAATAGTAAAACTGAACGAATTAAATAGAGAACCTGGATTAGGAGGCATTAACAAGCTTCCAAGAAACTTCCGCACAGATGGAAGAAGACTACACCAACTTTTAAAATCCTTAAAAGACATATTACTTTTGTCATGGCCTTCAACCTTGTCTGAGAATGTTGCAGCATTGAGAAATATGTCACTGATGCCCTGAGGTGAACTCGATACAGGTCCAGCATCACTTGAAGAAAAAACAGCATCAAGCATTGTCGTTATAACCGCTTCCAAGTCAGACCTGATATGTAGTTTTATCACAAGATTACACATGGATAGAAGAAGGATGATAGATCGAGTTTGGAATTACTGCACTCTAAAGATAGATAGTAGTTTAAATTCTCAGAATAGTGCAAATATCGTGGTTGACGCAAAAAGTTACCTAGAAGGGGACCATCTTAAAATTTTAATGCCACATTTGTCATTTTATTTAGTTTTTATAACTCCGTTCCGACCTAACAATATCGTGAGTTTGGAAAAAAATAATACCAAACCCATTTTCTCATGCTACCAATTATACTAACTAAAATTAAACTTTTAATGCACACTAAATCTAGATGACACAAAAGAAAAGAGAGTACTTTTTAACAGAAATCAACCATGTGTTTGCTCTTTTACTGTGTCTACCCCATTTATAGTGAAGAATAACAATGAGGAATACTGACACAATCCTAAGTGACAAAATCTTTTGTTTTATTGTGATTTTTGAAAAATTATGAGATATACTAGAATCAGAATGTTGAAAGGGGAAGAAACGATTAAGAAAATTCTTAAACTCTAGAAATTGTAGAAATACGGCGATGAATTTTACCTGTCCACTATTTCGTCACCATTTACATCCAACAGCTGATAAATGAACTCATCAATCTCATTCCGTGTTCCTTTCTCATAAACTGACTACAAATAAAAATTTAAGTACATCAAAGCGAGTCCATAACTCGGTAGCAAAAGCTAGATAAAAAATGCCCACTCATAAGCTTATAACCACACAAATCCTAAAAAATATGTAGAGTGAGTTATGTTACTTGATCAACCAAGGAAACATATACCTAACCATCAAGTATTATCAAGAGGCATTCAAGGGATAAAATCCTATACAAAAAATGGGTCATTCAACGAATATAATGCCTCTTAAACTTCAACTCAGTAGCAGAACCTAACCCCATATAATGCCTCCTAAACTTCAACTCAGTATCTGTTTTCTTCCGTTCGGTGTATCATGCTCTCGCAGCAGAACCTAACCCCATAAATGGATCATGCAACATAAAACCCAAGTTTTCAAATTCTAAGGGATGAAATGCAAAATGAGTAAACAACACTGACTTACTTTAGCAATAACAAGATCCTCAAATGTGAGTTTCTGATCATTCCTCTTCTGTGTAACCAAATCAAACATTCTTTCCCCCAGTGGCCCCTTAATTCCATAATACTCCTAAAAAAATCCACTGTCAGCTAAATTTCAAAAACAAACAATAAAGAGAAGCAAAATTTATCAAATTGGGGAGGAAATCGGATTTTTTAGGCAAACCTGGAAAATAGAGGGAGAGATGAATTTAGAATTGCTCTGAGATTGAGCAGCTAGAGATTGAAATAAGGATCTGAGATCGTCCAAGTAATGTTGTGTGAAAGATCTAAAGGTGAAAAAAAAAAACATTAATTAGTAAATAAATGAAGACAAGGAAAAGAAAAGGTTTGGAGAGAAAGAGCAAAAAAAATTGTGTTACCGACGAGCTGAAACGAAGCGAGGATCGGATTCAGGTGATTGAGTGTTACCCATCTCTCTCTGTAAACAAAGAAAAAAAAAGAAGATATTTTGGTAGTTTTGCTCAGTTACGCGGAGAAAGAAGAAGACTGCACACAGACGGAGTCGTTATCACACAGAGATGGGGTTCAGGTTATTCTATAACCTTTCGAGAGGGTGAGGGGTCAAAAGGAGAATTCGGATACATTTTCAACAACACAGCTGGGTCAAGTTCTCTGTTGCTGGCCTACATTTTCAATCCCTCAAATTTAGGGAACCTATCTACAAAATAGACATATGGAATGATAACTGATAAGACTCGTATCTAATTAATCTTTTGGTTGATGATCTCTTCGTGACCGACGGCAGTGTTGCACAACTCGTTTATTGCCAACCACCTCCAACCATACGATGTTAACAACATTGTTGCTCGCAGGTGATAAATTACTCGATTGTTTGCTTCTTCAACACCTTAACCGACAATACGGTCGATCCAAAAATCACTGTGCGCAACTTTTAAAACTAGTTGTCATCACCACAGATTTTGTCCACCCAACCTTTTTTCTAAAGATGGCAGCACAAATACAAAGGAGGATTAGTCCACCCAATCCCAATAATCCATAGCAATCCATAAGGGGGTAATTTCTTGGTCCTTGGATATCACCAAACTAAAAAATTCAAACTTGTACCTTCTGTTTAGGCTGCCCTCTCCTTGAAGAGCAATAATATATGGACCTGCCAATCGTTTACTGAATGATATCCATTTCCAGCTGTAATACTGTACGATGTGAACGATACATTGTAGCTCAAAAGTGATGATAAATCATAAATACTCAATAGCGTGTTTGCCCCTTCGCCAAACTGATCACTAGTGGTATTTTTAAGTTTCTTCTTTTTACATTCCCTTCACCAAGCTAGCTAACTACGCGAATGAGCTAGAATGCTTTCTTCAAGATCTCTTCTTATTCTTCACAATCTTCAACTTTTTCTATTTCCAGTGATGACCATATTGTTCTTATCCTTGTCAGCTGCAGCAGGAGCATCTCCGGCAAATACTAGTATTTCAAAGTCGGGTTGCCAAGAAAAATGTGGGAAATTAAGTATTCCGTACCCTTTTGGAATCGTGTTCAGTAGCAAACAATACTCCATACTCATCGAACCAAAGCATCTGGCACAATACTAGAGCTCATTACCGAACATCACTTATTTCAAAGGAAGTCCAAATTGTTACCACGACAAAGCATTCGAGATTACTTGTACGAACTATTTAGCAGGTCCAACTCCTTTCTTACAACTAAACATTGAGCTGCCATCTGAAGTTTTAGAACTCACACTGGACTATATTCAATTCAGGGGATGGTCTCTCCAAAATTGTTACAATAAAACAAGTGGAAAAGGTGAATGGCCGATTGCACCCAAGCCATATTTATCTGAAGATTCTCCTTTCTTCTTCTCAAGTACTCGTAGTAAATTAACAGGCGTCGGTTGTGATATTTTCGCTTACATTCCTTTGGAAAACAGTAAAAATTATATAAGCGGGTGTGCATCATTTTGTGCTAAGTCAAATGCTGGCAAGTTGAAGTCTTGTTCAGGTGGTAATGGCTGTTGCCAAACGGATATACCTAAAGGACTTAAATCTTTTCTCATCCAAGTTCAGAGTATAAATACAAACAATAAGTCTTGGATCAACAATCCCTGCAGCCAGGCTGTTGTAATTGATAAGACATATACAGGGAATCTTGACGGTTCGATAAAATCCATCTCGAATGTGACGTCTGTGCCTATGGTTTTGGATTGGGCGATAGGGAATATATCATGCAATGAAGCAAAAAGAAACGCTACTTCTTATGCATGTGGCAAAAATAGTGAATGTTTTGAGTCTGATAATGGCCCTGGTTATAGATGCAACTGCTCAATCGGTTATGAAGGAAATCCGTATCTTGGATGTCAAGGTACATATTTATGCAGCTATTTTATGATGTTTTAAGCCATGAGGTGATTCTTAGATTGATTGTGTATGATATGGTTTTAAGTTTAACATCTGAATATTGCTAATTAATCAACAGATATCGACGAATGCCAGGAAAATTCAAATAAAAGTACTTTATGCCAAAAAGGAACAACTTGCAAGAATAAAGCAGGAAGTTACTCTTGCGATTGTCCGCATGGTTACCATGGTGATGGTAGAACGGTACTGGGAGCGGTCGGTTGCACACGTGACAGTAAAACAATACCTGTGGCCATGGTGGCATCATTAGGTACATATACTATCTGTAATTTTAAAAAGCTTAGATATAACTTCAGTGCTTTTAACTTAATGTCCTAAAATAATTTTTTGATCCATACAGGTATTGGAATTGGTATATTTACAATAGTTTTGATTGGATTAGGATTTTGGTTGTACCATCGACTGGAGAAAAGAAAGCTAAATATGATGAAGCAAAGGCATTTTAAGAGAAATGGTGGATTACTATTACAACAAAAGATTTCCTCAAATGATGGCACAATTGAAAATGAAACCAAAGTCTTTTTCACAGAAGAATTAGAAAGGGCTACTGATAATTTCAACCAAAATCGTATTATTGGTAAGGGAGGCTTCGGAACTGTTTATAAGGGCATGTTACCAAATGGTAGAATAGTAGCTATTAAGAAATCTAAACTCGTGGATGAAAACCAAGTTGATCAGTTCATCAATGAAGTTGTTATTCTTTCACAGATAAATCATAGGCATATAGTAAAACTACTAGGTTGTTGTTTAGAAACTGAAGTTCCATTGTTGGTTTATGAATATGTCACCAATGGGACTCTCTCGCACCATCTCCACGGTCATGATTCTTCAATTTCATGGAAAGATAGATTAAGAATTGCAACAGAGATTGAAAGAGCACTAGCGTATTTGCACTCTGAAGCGTCTATACCGATCTTTCATAGAGACATTAAACCCGACAACATACTTCTAGATGAGAATTACAAGGCTAAAGTATCTGACTTTGGACTAGCGAGATCCATTCCTATAGACAAAACACACGTAACAACAATGGTGCGAGGAACCTTGGGTTACTTAGATCCGGAGTACTATTATTCTGGTCAATTTACAGAAAAAAGTGACGTTTATAGTTTTGGAGTACTTCTTGTGGAGCTTTTAACTGGGCAAAAAGTTATTTTGGCAACTAGAACTGAACAGAATTTGGCATTTCATTTCTTAATATCGATGAAACAGAATCAATTGTTTGATATCTTAGAAGCTCGTGTTGTTGATGAAGGAGATAAAGATGAGATCTTGGTTATTGCTAAGCTTGTAAAGAAATGCTTAAAATCGAATGTTAGAAAAAGACCGACTATGAAAGAAGTGGCAACTAGTTTGGACGGGTTGACAAAGTTCCAAGAACCATCAATGGGTGATGCTCATCAAGAGAAGTCCCTAGCAGTGCGAGGTTGTCAAAATCCGATATCTTTAACAAGTAGTGCATTCGAGTCCCGAGACATTGAAACTGATTCATACTTTTTATGTGGAGATTCGATGGAGTACAAAAGTGCAAATTCAGTGGTAAGTAACGGTGCTAGCTCTTGAACTTATTATAATTTTCTTGTATTCTATGTTATTTTCTTATATCTTTCCTAATCTGCAAGTTTTACAAACACACTTAGAAGTGTGAAGTTGAAGTTTATTTCCAACAAATTTGAAACCCCATAATAATCAATATTTTCTCTTTTTAGTTAACAGAGACATTAGCATGAAATCACCAAGAGGGAGGTTCTTTCGTCCTGGCAAAATATTATTCAAACAGTATATGTAATTTTGATAGCCACATTCGTAGAGAGTTATAATTTTGGGAAAATTGGAAAAATGACTATATTTCGATTCCCCATTGCGAAAATGCCCCTCAAAATAAAAGTTATGGGAAAATGCCCCACCGTCCCCTTTTCCATCCAACAACAGTTAAAAGGTCAAACCCTGCACATGTGTGCTATGACATGTGCAAATCAAAAGACAAATATGCCCCTTTCACAGAATTTCACCACGTATCAGCATTAGATGGACCGCTGAAGATGGAAATTGGCATGATGACTTTATCTACCTTATCTTTTCTTAAAATGACACATGTATCCTAATCAGAAGACCTGGTGTAACGACACAAAAAAAAAAGAGAAATTTGTTGATTAGTCCAGAAACCCGCGACCCGTTTAATCTATGGTCCATCCATAAAAAACATTTAATGGGTGGTCCAAAAATGTTTTAGTCTTGCAAAAAGACCCGCCTGCCCTTTTTATTGTACGTGTAGACATTAGAGAAATAACTTTTCTCTTTCTTTCTTCCATTAAAACGAACTCAGAAGAATTTCTCTTTCCAGGAAGACTAAATACCTCTCATTTTCCTCTACCTTCTTCTTCTTTGTAATCAATCTTCAACAAAATTGAAGAAAATAAATGAGAAAAACCCTAGATTCGGTGAAACCATTACAAAAAGAGTTTTTTTCTTATTTAGTCCAAAAACCCGACACGGGTTTACTGTGTAGTCCAGCACCAGAATAGAATTATCCGGTGGTCCAAAAAACTTTAAAATCTGATGAAATTACCTCTCTACCCATACTCTTGGTTTACATAGTTACGTTTTTCATTTTTTTTTAATTTTTTTCTTCTCTCTTCTGCAACTGTTTCGTCTTCTCCATCGAAACTTCTTCAAAACTTCTTCTCTCTTCTGCAACTTGTTTTTCTTCTCAATCAATCACTCTAAAAACGATTCTGAGAAAATCATAAGATTGAAGTCAAACGATCGAAAATCATCACCTACAAAAAAATCGAAATAAAAAAAGCTTCCGTTCTTGACCTAATTTTTTTTCATTACATTCAATTGAATTGAAAAGATGGTTACGAGTAGAACAATTAAGCGGACCATTAGAGAAGAAATTGTAGAAGAAACCCCTACCCCAGCAAAAAGGAGAAGAAAAACTTTTGATGATTCACCAATGAAACCTCCCCATGACTAAATCACCGACAACTCGAAGTATGAGTAAAGTTGTTACTCCGTCACCAACAAAGAAAGCAAATGTTCCTCCGAAAAAAGGTGAGCAGATCAGAAATAAACCCTAATTTTGTGATTACATGTCTGTATGTACTTCAAATTGACATGCAATATATCATTAAGCACCGCTACATACCAATATGTAGTGTTAGAGAACTAATTCATATAAAATGTTAAAAATACTTGCATATCAACTTACAAAAGTGTGTACTACATACCAATATGTAGTGTTTTTAGTGCTAAAAAATACTTACATATCAACTACATATTGCCATTGTTGTGTTTTTTTATGAATATGTAGTGTTTACAAAGTGTTTACTACATATCATTATGTTGTCTAATACTTCTATACTTAAAAGTGTGTACTACATATTAGTATGTTGTCTAACACTACATGTTTTTTATGAATATGTAGTGTTTACAAAGTGTTTACTACATATCAGTATGTTTTCTAATACTTCTATACTTAAAAGTGTGTACTACATATAAGTATGTTGTCTAACACTACATGTTTAGAATACATAGTGATGCATTGTTGTGTTTGTTTATGAATATGTAGTCATTTTTTGATACTTGTTTTTGGTTTACAACAGGGAAAAAAACCAAAACAAAAGCAGCATTAGCAACTAATATAGCAAAAGTAAAAAAGGCTACAAAGGTTGCTACTCCTTCACCGCAAGCAAAGGGGGACAAAGCACTTGCCCTGAGAGCTGCTACTCCTTCACCAAAATTAAAGGTGAAAGCAAAAAGGGGGGGAGCAAATGTTCCTCCAAAAGAAGGTATGTAGTGTTAAACCAAATTAAATCTTAATCACTAATAAAATTGTGTACTACATATCAGTATGTTGTAGATTAAGTAGTGTTTAGGATAAGTAATGTTGTAGAATACATAGTGTTTAGAATATGTACTCATACTAATATGTAGTGTCTACATATTTTTGAATATGTAGCTATACATTGTTTTGTTTGTTTCGAGGCGCTGCCCCTCGACCCCGTAGATGGTAAAAATGAGATTGTTTGATAATTGATTGTTTAGAATAATTGATGGTTATGCCATATGTACTGTTACATAGCAATATGTACTGGTAGACCGTAGATACTTACTTGTAGTAATAATATGCTCCCCCCTTTTTGATATGTACTGCTAATAATACTGATATGTACTGCTAATAATATGTAGTTACATAGCAAGTATGTAGAGGTATATACTACAAGAATATGTCTTGCTAAAAATATGTAGTTTCAAGTACATGGTAGATACTTCTATTCTTGATGATATAATTACATGTTAATTTGTTATATTGATATGTAGTGTAATAGTTTTAGATTCTTGTTATTGTATAGGTGGTAATAAGCGTAAGAAAGGAGCTGGAAAACCGCGAAGTTTGTACCGTGGCGGTTTCAGGGGATTGTGGGGCCTTGTAAATACTATTAAGACCACTGAAGAACTTCATTGAGTGAGTTACACTGAAGATGATTTATCAAGCATCTATGGCAACTTTGTTCCTAATGTTCTGGTACACCAAATTTGAGTTGGAACATTGGTTGAAGATTGAAGATGCACTGACCAAAATGTTACGCTGTTACGTGAGAGGTCAAGATCTAAACAAGCTTACCTTTTTCTTTGAAAGACATGGCTTACCGAATGTGCTGGTATCCACACCAGAATAATTGGCACTTGTTTATGGAATGCCAAGAGTTCCAAATAGGGAATATCATGATTGGAGGCTAACACAAGTCAATAAAAAAAGTGGATGGCGTGAAACATAATTCTTCAAAAGGACTTTTCCAGCTGATTTGAGAGCCGGTGAAAAAGTGACTAGGCCAATGATTGTGAAGGCAATCTTGAAAATCCTTAAACGAACACCAATTAATCTGAAAAAGAAGAAGTCTAATGAAGAGTCTGAAGAAGATCCTCTGGAAAGCATGGGTGATCAATCAAATGAAGATTTTGAGCAAGACGAGGAAGATGCCGAAGATCTTGTTAGGCTTATCTGCCTGTATACGTGCACTTCATTATTTTTCGCAACAAGTGATGCCAACGCTTTGACTGAAAAATACATTGGTTTCGTTCTTGATCTTGAAAAGGCGAGGAATATTTCATGGCCTGACCTCATCCATTCTCATTTAGAGAAAGAGCTGAATGAAAACATGGAATCCGTAGAACACACAAATGGTTGTGCTGTTTATTTGTTGGTAAGAATATGTTGATTTGTTTATTCTACTTTAAAAATCTTTTTGTTTTGTTTGTTTTCTACATTTTGGCAGTATATCTAATAACACTGCGTATCAATACTTGCAGCCATGGTTTGCGGAGCATACCCATTTGGTGGCGCCCGAGGATATAGTGACAGAACCTAATGGAATGTATGTGCCAAGAGTGGCTAGGTGGAATCATACAAAGATATGTACTTGAGTTCTAAAGGATATTGATCTTTCTGAGTATCAGGTAAACTTGAAGTACATATTTTGTCGAATAAAAGTATATATTGATAACTAGTTATTAGCAAATATTTTATGTTCTCTATTAGCTAATAAAATTGTGTACTACATATCAGTATGTTGTAGATTAAGTAGTGTTTAGAATAAGTAATGTTGTAGAATACATAGTGTTTAGAATATGTACTCATACTAATATGTAGTGTCTACATATTTATGAATATGTAGCTATACATTGTTTTGTTTGTTTACGAGGGGGCAGCGCCCCGTAGATGGTAATGCACATGAGATTGTTTAGAATAATTGATGAGTTTAGTGTTAAAACACTACATATTAGTATGAGTACATATCAGTATGTAGTTCTCCCTGTGTATCTAATAGAGAGAAAAAATTATAAAACACTACATATTAGTATGTTGATGTGTTATAAAACACTGCATATTAGTATGAGTACATATGTAATATGTAGTTCTCCCTGTATATCTAATAGAGAAAGAATTATAAAATGTTTTTTTATTAATATCTAATATGTAGTTGGTTTTTTACATTTGTTTGATTCGTACCAGTTCCATGTTGATTTTAAAGACGAGATGACAAACCAAGAAAGACAAATCCTTAACCGTATCTCAAGAAGGATTCAAGAGGAAGAAAATAATGAAGCTTTTTGTTTGGATGACAATTCCGAATCGGCATAAGAGAAAGAAGGAGAGAAAGAAGAAGATAAAGAAGAAAACCAAGAAGAAGATGACTCAGTATTGGGGGAGAAGCTTGGAAGATCAAATACGATGATTTGAGGAGTACAATATCTGCTAAATGGAGGGAAGTCAACACAATGCATCAAGAGGGTGAAACGGTTGACGTTTCAAAGATTGAATTCATGTTGCATGAAATTTACCGGAAAGCTTTCCCTTTGCAGAGAGAAGCCAGCCCGGAAGATTATGTTAGCTTGGGATGTACACCTACTCAAAGAAAACACAATGAAGAGATGAATGTGGACCCAATAGTTGAGACCGAAATGCAAGGTTATCAGGAAGATCAAATAGATGTACATGTCAACAACGCTGAAGTTGGTTTGTCAACACCTCAATATCAATGGCATGGTAATGCTGAAGTTGGTTTGTCACCCGCAGTATTGAAGTTCCATGATGTTGAAGTTCAGCGTTATGAGGTTAAAAACTGGGCTAAATCTAATTTGGAGAAAAAAGTCAAAGAGATACAAGAGATAAAAGGAAAAGAAAACACACAGGTAACTAGCATATCAGTACATAGTCTAAGTAGCATATCAGTATCTACTGTTACATATCAATATGTAGTGGTAGATACTTATATTCTTGTAGTGGTGTCTACCATTACATATTGATATGTACTGTTATATTCTTGTAGTGGTAGAAACTTACATTTCTTGTAGTGATGTCTACCATTACATATTGATATGTACTCTGAAAAAATATCAATATGTACTGGTAAATACTTATATTCTTCGTAGTGGTGTATACCATTACATATTGCTATGTAACATTATGTAAAAACTCACCTAAGAAGGTTTTTGTTGATAGTTTCGATTGCTTTTTGCAGGTTGATCAACTTGAAGTTAGGCAGGAAGAAGCAAAGGAGTTGCTTAAAACTATGCTAGAAAAAAAGGCTTCAGTTGTAGTTAATTTGCAAAAATCTGCAGACTATAACGCTGAGATAGCGGCGGAAGAGTTTCATATGCTGGATGTACCTTTGTTTACTGAGATGTCGAGTTTGGAACACATCGAAAAGATCTCTATGGGAGATTATATAGACATGGCAAACTCCGGCTTTGGAATTTACGTCGAAGAGTATGCTGACCTCCTTCCAGGTGTTGATGCTGATAAAAACGTTGGTCTTTTTGGCATTGACTTACAACAATGTTTTCATAATTTAATTGGAAGAGATTTGGAAAACGTAGAATTTATTCCACACACAACTGAGCAACAAGAAAACATTGAACCGAAAGATGCATGTAAAGTTACAGCTAAGCAACAAGGTACTTT
This sequence comes from Papaver bracteatum, assembly GCA_023529315.1. Classification (NCBI taxonomy): domain Eukaryota; kingdom Viridiplantae; phylum Streptophyta; class Magnoliopsida; order Ranunculales; family Papaveraceae; genus Papaver; species Papaver bracteatum. The sequence continues at coordinate 458,151 of JAJJWX010004844.1, forward strand.
GGAGGTTCCATCGAAGCTATTGTGGAGGTTCAATCAAATCACAAGTTTCATCACAAGAAACTTTGCAAGTTTCATCACAAGATACTTTGGAAATTCCATCGCAAGATGTTTTTGAGGTTCCATCACAGGTATTGGATGCTAATTTTTGCATATGCATACTTAGTTTCAGATGAAAAGTGAATGTTAATCAACAGCTATGTTGTGTGTTTACATATTGCTATTTATTTACGTTGGTAAAAATGCAGGAACCAATTACACCAAGCCAGAAACAAAAAAGGGTTGTAATGATTAAAAAGACCGTCAAAGGGCCCGAAAGGAAGCAGTTCACACCTGCCAGACCCGTTACTCGTGCCCATCCTTCAAAAAATAAAGATGATATTTACGAAAGTGGAAGTAAGTTCTCTCCATCATATAAAGAACCTAAGAAGCCAAAAGCTGGAGCAACAGAACCTAAGAAAAACAAGAAGCTCAGATTGAAACGCAAATTCTTCCGGAAACTGAATAAATCACCATTCTATAATGAAATGAAGGATGAACAAAAGACTACCCTTTCCACATTCATCGATAATGCAAAATTGCTTAGGTGAGTTATTGGTATCCATGCCTACTACATATTGATTTGTATACTGGATTTGTATCTTAGTATGTTCTCTTACACAATATGTTTTTTATACTAGATTTGCATAACAGTATGTTTTGTATTGTTGATACGAGTAGCTTAAACTCATCAAATATTTTATGTTCTCTATTAGCTAATAAAATTGTGTACTACATATCAATATGTTGTATATTAAGTAGTGTTTAGAATAATTAGTGTTGTAGAATACATAGTGTTTAGAATATGTAGGATACTAATATGTAGTGTCTACATATTTATGAATATGTAGCTATACATTGTTTAGAATAATTGATGAGTTTAGTGTTAAAACACTACATATTAGTATGAGTACATATCAGTATGTAGTTCTCCCAGTGTATGTAATAGAGAAAAAATTATAAAATGTTTAAATTTGCTTTATTTAACAATCAGTACATAACAGTAAGTAATGCTTTATTTAACAATCAGTACTAGTCTTATAGAGTGGTTTAAATTTGATTTATTGATTGTATTCTTGTTAATTTCATATTTGTATACTAGATTTGTATCTCAGTATGTTCTGTTTCTCAGTATGTACTATTTGTAACCTTTACGTTGTTATTTTCCAGCTCAATTGCTTGGAGAACGGGAGAAGGTGGTCTTTGCGTAAGTGGAGGTACAATTGATGACTTGGTACAGAATGATTTATTAGAGCAAGATCTTCTAAACTACACACAATACAAGCTTAAGAACAAGCTTCAAAAAGAGCAGTCGATGAACGAAGTAGACAGAAAATACTTGCCTGTCTTGCATCTGGATCCGTCCGCTTGGGTAAGTTTTTATCTTACAGTTCATTTTTACTACAACATATGTTAATATTAAAATTATGTAGGGATTGGTACACTACATATCTATATTTCATAAAAACATAATTAGATATAATTATTCAAAGTACATCCATGTTTTCAGTTTAATGTTGAGTTCCCGGAAAATCTCAAAGGAGGAGCAGACGATTCTGTTTACAAACCAATATTGGAGATGGATCAAAGCATCAAGAAGATTCTTGTACCAATGTTCCATATGAATCTTCATTGGACGCTACTTGAATATGACTGTGAAAAAATGGTGTTCAACCACTACAATTCTTCTAAGACTGATTGGGGAGCAAGATGTTATCAAAACGCCACAAGAATGGCAGATCACATGTACAAACCTATCAACCTGTACTTGGTGGAGAAGAATAAAGAAACATTGAAGAATGTAATAGTCAATGAATGTGAAGTACCTCAACAAGGTGGATCACCAGACTGCCTACTATTTGTGATGCATTTTATGAAGATGAAGTCGAAAAGCAAATTTGTGGGAGTATGTTTAGGAGATGATGATGAACTGCAAGTGAAGATTCGTAACAAAAGGGTCTCGTTAGCATGAAAATTCTTGACAACATCTCCACTGAAATCAGTTGGCAAACGACGCAAATAGATCCTAATTGATAAAAGTAATATGACAGTATATTTTAATATTTAGCTATTTTATATTTTAAAAACATACATCTTTTCCTTTTACTAGTTATTTTTTCTTTATCTTTAAGAATGTTCAAAAACTTGGGTTAACTTTAATGTAGATATATTTCAATTGTGTTACTTTGTTGTGTAGTCTAAATTATTAGTGATTATGTACTCGATCTCCGTGAAGATGGTGACAGTACATATCAAGATGCATCTGATTCTATTCTTTAATATGTACTAATCTGATTGAGAAGTTGAAATTTGCTTTAAGTGATGCAACTGTAAGTATGTAGTGGAACATGGTTAATCCACAACCAGTACATATCAGTAAGTAGTGATTGTCTTCTTTAATATGTACGGATCTGATTGAAACCACAAAGGTTTAAACTAATCTTATGGAAATGTAATTATGATATGTTCTAAATAATCTTAGTGGAATATGGTTACACCACAAAACCAGTACATATTCGATTGTTTTCTTGTTACAACCTCAGTATGGTTACACTACAACCACTACATATCAGTATGAAGTGGAAGATGCTTACACTAGAATACTGACATGTAATAGATACTGTCATTTTGGTAGACTTAGCAACATATTTCATTATGTCGAAAGATCAATATAACTACATTTTTGATAGTCTTATAATGTTTCAAAAACCAAAAGATGTTCTAAGAAACAACAACAAAAACGTAATATTTTCAGATGACAAATAGTGACATATTAAGAAAAAAGTAGAGTAGAACAAGGGCTAGAGGAAAGAATTGTGGACTAAAGAATAATGGCGACGTCATTGGTATCACATTCTGCTCCACGTTCAAGCCTGTAATAAAAGAAAAAGAGAAATCAGAACACTAATTAGTTTAAAATTCATTGTATTGTATCATCCTACCCCAAGAAAACATCTGTAATATGTATCTAACTGCAACACATACCTGACACAAAAATCATTCTTCAGCAAGTTCATACTGACGGATAACACTGCATGTTGCCTTGTTGTGATGAGTCTTCAAATTACAGTTTGAACATTTGACAGATTTTCTACTAGTCTCATGAGCTGACTTAATACGTTTCCCCTTCTTCCCGCTGGTGGAGCCCTAATAACTTCTCGGTGGGAGAACAATATCGTCTACGTGATACTCATCAGGCCTGTGAGATTAAAAAACACAGTATCATAACTACATATCATATATATACACGGTATATTGTTCCTCAAAAAAAAAATCAAAATGTATTGATTAAAGACACATACCTGTCATAGTTAGGAAAGAGTCTAATAGCTATTGATTATAGCTGACGGAAAGTGGTAACTTTGAAGTAATCCTCGACGTAATCAAGCATTCTTCCTCCAGATTTAGTAATAGCTGCAGTAGCGTGCGAGCATGGAAAACCATAAACGCGCCATCGTTGGAAAGTACAAGTTTTTCTCTCTAGATCCACCATATGAGACCTGCACACACAAAAAACAACATATTATCGTTGGCAAGTACAAGCAGATCATGTAAATATATACACAGTACATATGTTATGCACAGTACACATGAGATTGTGTAGAATAATTGATGAGTTTAGTGTTAAAACACTACATATTAGTATGAGTACATATCAGTATGTAGTTCTTCCTATGTATCTAATAGAGAAAAAATTATATTAGTATGTTGATATGTTATAAAACACTGCATATTAGTATGAGTACATATGTAATATTTAGTTCTCCCTGTGTATTTCATACACAGTACATATTAATATGTTATGGTCAGTACACATTCATATGTTATACACAGTACATATGAATATGTTATATTTGAACATGCTACTTAAATTCATATGATAGAGATTAGGGGTAAAATGCTAACCTTGGAGAATGAACTTCATATCACTTAGCATCTGACTGGCTAACTTTCCAGGGACGGCCAATTTGAATGTGTAGTTCAAGCAAGGCTTGATACACAGGGGTTAGCAGTTCTGGGTCCATCAAGACACTCTCCTCACGACGTTCTGACATCATTTCCATCATACGTAGACTACATGACAAAAGTAATAGCAAAAAAGTCTATTATACTACATTATACGTAGATTAACAGTACATATATGATAATACTGTTACAGAAAGAAAACTAATAAATTCTTAAAACTACATATAAGCTTGTATTGTGACTAGGGGAACTGATACAAACCTGATCGAGTCAACAAACGCAGCAGCAGGAAACTTCTTCTCGCGTCTAATCCAGTTATTGAACGATTCAGCAACGCTGGAAGAAGTCTGACCATAACTACAACCCTGGAAGAACGCACTGGACCACTTTTCCTTTGGAATGTTGCGGCAGTAGTCATCAACCCAAGGCCTTCCCAAATTAACCATTTCTTGAAGAGCTTCCTCGTATGTTGAAGGAGAAAGAGCATATGTCGCCTTTCGGAAAGCATCGGTCACTTCTTTATACTTTTCGTCAGACTTTGCGATAGGTAAGTTTTTGTCCAAGTGATAGTAGCAATATCTTTGACGAGAATTAGGGAATACTTTGGGAATATATTTAACCAACCCTTCACCTCGGTCAGTCATAAAAGTGATTGGGCGATCATCATTCAAAGCCTCCTTCAGATTCTTGAAAAACCATTCCCAGTTGATATTACTTTCTCCATTAACTAAACCAAACACGAGGGGATAAAAACCTGCAAAAAGGAATTATTATTCATGTTAAGCAACTGCTTGACCCCCGTAGATGGTTGTATAATTGATGAGTTTAGTGTTAAAACACTACATATTAGTATGAGTACATATCAGTATGTAGTTCTCCCTGTATATCTAATAGAGAAAAAATTATAAAACACTACATATTAGTATGTTGATGTGTTATAAAACACTGCATATTAGTATGAGTACATATGTAATATGTAGTTCTCCCTGTATATCTAATAGAGAAAGAATTATAAAATGTTTTTTTGGTAATATCTAATATGTAGTTGGTTTTTTACATTTGTTTGATTCGTACCAGTTCCATGTTGATTTTAAAGACGAGATGACAAACCAAGAAAGACAAATCCTTAACCGTATCTCAAGAAGGATTCAAGAGGAAGAAAATAATGAAGCTTTTTGTTTGGATGACAATTCCGAATCGGCATAAGAGAAAGAAGGAGAGAAAGAAGAAGATAAAGAAGAAGACCAAGAAGAAGATGACTCAGTATTGGGGGAGAAGCTTGGAAGATCAAATACGATGATTTGAGGAGTACAATATCTTCTAAATGGAGGGAAGTCAACAAAATGCATCAAGAGGGTGAAACGGTTGACGTTTCAAATCTTGAATTCATGTTTCATGAAATTTACCGGAAAGCTTTCCCTTTGCAGAGAGAAGCCAGCCCGGAAGATTATGTTAGCTTGGGATGTACACCTACTCAAAGCAAACCCAATGAAGAGATGAATGTGGACCCAATAGTTGAGACCGAAATGCAAGGTTATCAGGAAGATCAAATAGATGTACATGTCAACAACGCTGAAGTTGGTTTGTCAACACCTCAAGATCAATATCATGGTAATGCTGAAGTTGGTTTGTCACCCGCAGTATTGAAGTTCCATGATGTTGAAGTTCAGCGTTATGAGGTTAAAAACTGGGCTAAATCTAATTTGGAGAAAAAAGTCAAAGAGATACAAGAGATAAAAGGAAAAGAAAACACACAGGTAAGTAAAATATAAGTACGTAGTCTAAGTAGCATATCGGTATCTACTGTTACATATCAATATGTAGTGGTAGATACTTACATTCTTGTAGTGGTGTCTACCATTACATATTGATATGTACTGTTATATTCTTGTAGTGGTAGAAACTTACATTTCTTGTAGTGATGTCTACCATTACATATTGATATGTACTCTGAAAAAATATCAATATGTACTGGTAAATACTTATATTCTTCGTAGTGGTGTCTACCATTACATATTTCTATGTAACATTATGTAAAAACTCACCTAAGAAGGTTTTTGTTGACAATTTCGATTGCTTTTTGCAGGTTGATCAACTTGAAGTTAGGCAGGAAGCATCAAAGGAGTTGTTTAAAACTATGCTAGAAACAAAGGCTTCAGTTGTAGTTAATTCGCAGAAATCTGCAGACTATAACGCTGAGATGGCGGCGGAAGAGTTTCATATGCTGGATGTACCTTTGTTTACTGAGATGTCGAGTTTGGAACACATCGAAAAGCTCTCTATGGGAGATTATATAGACATGGAAAACTCAGGCTTTGGAATTTACGTCGAAGAGTATGCTGACCTCCTTACAGGTGTTGATGCTGATAAAAACGTTGGTCTTTTTGGCATTGACTTACAACAATGTTTTCATAATTTAATTGGAAAAGATTTAGAAAATGTAGAATTTATTCCACACACAACTGAGCAACAAGAAAACATTGAACCGAAAGATGCATGTAAAGTTACAGCTAAGCAACAAGGTACTTTGGAGGTTCCATCAGAAGCTACTGTGGAGGTTCAATCACAAGATACTTTGCAAGTTTCATCACAAGAAACTTTGCAAGTTTCATCACAAGATACTTTGGAAATTCCATCGCAAGATGTTTTTGAGGTTCCATCACAGGTATTGGATGCTAATTTTTGCATATGCATACTTAGTTTCAGATGAAAAGTGAATGTTAATCAACAGCTATGTTGTGTGTTTACATATTGGTATTTATTTAACTTGGTAAAAATGCAGGAACCAATTACACCAAGCCAGAAACAAAAAAGGGTTGTAATGATTAAAAAGACCGTCAAAGGGCCCGAAAGGAAGCAATTCACACCTGCCAGACCCGTTACTCGTGCCCATCCTTCAAAAAATAAAGATGATATTTACGAAAGTGGAAGTAAGTTCTCTCCATCATATAAAGAACCTAAGAAACCGAAAGCTGGAGCAACAGAACCTAAGAAAAACAAGAAGCTCAGATTGAAACGCAAATTCTTCCGGAAACTGAATAAATCACCATTCTATAATGACATGAAGGATGAACAAAAGACTACCCTTTCCACATTCATCGATAATGCAAAATTGCTTAGGTGAGTTATTGGTATCCATGCCTACTACATATTGATTTGTATACTGGATTTGTATCTTAGTATGTTCTCTTACACAGTATGTTTTTTATACTAGATTTGCATAACAGTATGTTTTGTATTGTTGATACGAGTAGCTTAAACTCATCAAATATTTTATGTTCTTTATTAGCTAATAAAATTGTGTACTACATATCAGTATGTTGTATATTAAGTAGTGTTTAGAATAAGTAGTGTTGTAGAATACATAGTGTTTAGAATATGTAGGATACTAATATGTAGTGTCTACATATTTATGAATATGTAGCTATACATTGTTTAGAATAATTGATGAGTTTAGTGTTAAAACACTACATATTAGTATGAGTACATATCAGTATGTAGTTCTCCCAGTGTATGTAATAGAAAAAATTATAAAATGTTTAAATTTGCTTTATTTAACAATCAAGTACATAATGATAAGTAATGCTTTATTTAACAATCAGTACTAGTCTTATAGAGTGGTTTAAATTTGATTTATTGATTGTATTCTTGTTAATTTCATATTTGTATACTAGATTTGTATCTCAGTATGTTCTGTTTCTCAGTATGTACTATTTGTAACCTTTACGTTGTTATTTTCCAGCTCAATTGCTTGGAGAACGGGAGAAGGTGGTCTTTGCGTAAGTGGAGGTACAATTGATGACTTGGTACAAAATGATTTATTAGAGCAAGATCTTCTAAACTACACACAATACAAGCTTAAGAACAAGCTTCAAAAAGAGCAGCCGATGAACGAAGTAGACAGAAAATACTTGCCTGTCTTGCATCTGGATCCGTCCGCTTGGGTAAGTTTTTATCTTACAGTTCATTTTTACTACAACATATGTTAATATTAAAAGTATGTAGGGATTGGTACACTACATATCTATATTTCATAAAAACATAATTAGATATAATTATTCAAAGTACATCCATGTTTTTAGTTTAATGTTGAGTTCCCGGAAAATCTCAAAGGAGGAGCAGACGATTCTGTTTACAAACCAATATTGGAGATGGATCAAAGCATCAAGAAGATTCTTGTACCAATGTTCCATATGAATCTTCATTGGACGCTACTTGAATATGACTGTGAAAAAATGGTGTTCAACCACTACAATTATTCTAAGACTGATTGGGGAGCAAGATGTTATCAAAACGCCACAAGAATGGCAGATCACATGTACAAACCTATCAACCTGTACTTGGTGGAGAAGAATAAAGAAACATTGAAGAATGAAATAGTCAATGAATGTGAAGTACCTCAACAAGGTGGATCACCAGACTGCCTACTATTTGTGATGCATTTTATGAAGATGAAGTCGAAAAGCAAATTTGTGGGAGTATGTTTAGGAGATGATGATGAACTGCAAGTGAAGATTCGTAACAAAAGGGTCTCGTTAGCATGCAAATTGCTGACAGCATCTCCACCTGAAATCAGTTGGCAAACTGACGCAAATAGATCCTAATTAATAAAAGTAGTATGACAGTATATTTTAATATTTAGCTATTTTATATTTTAAAAACATACAGCTTTTCCTTTTACTAGTTATTTTTTCTTTATCTTTAAGAATGTTCAAAAACCTGGGTTAACTTTAATGTAGATATATTTCAATTGTTTTACTTTGTTGTGTAGTCTAAATTATTAGTGATTATGTACTCGATCTCCGTGAAGATGGTGACCAGTACATATCAGTACGTACTGATTCTATTCTTTAATATGTACTAATATGATTGAAACAAGAAGTTTAAATTTGCTTTAAGTGATGCAACTGTAAGTATGTAGTGGAACATGGTTAATCCACAACCAGTACATATCAGTAAGTAGTGATTGTCTTATTTAATATGTACTGATCTGATTGAAACCACAAAGGTTTAAACTAATCTTATGGAAATGTAATTATGATATGTTCTAAATAATCTTAGTGGAATATGGTTACACCACAAAACCAGTACATATTCGATTGTTTTCTTGTTACAACCTCAGTATGGTTACACTACAACCACTACATATCAGTATGAAATGGAAGATGCTTACACTAGAATACTGACATGTAATAGATACTGTCATTTTGGTAGACTTAGCAACATATTTCATTATGTCGAAAGATCAATATAACTATATTTTTGATAGTCTTATAATGTTTCAAAAACCAAAAGATGTTCTAAGAAACAACTGCAAAAAGGAATTATTAGTCATGTTAAGAAACTGCTTGACCCCCGTAGATGGTTGTATAATTGATGAGTTTAGTGTTAAAACACTACATATTAGTATGAGTACATATCAGTATGTAGTTCTCCCTGTGTATCTAATAGAGAAAAATTTATAAAACACTACATATTAGTATGTTGATGTGTTATAAAACACTGCATATTAGTATGAGTACATATGTAATATGTAGTTCTCCCTGTATATCTAATAGAGAAGGAATTATAAAATGTTTTTTATAAATATTACATGTTGTTGATATGACCCCCGTAGATGGTGAATCATATCAGCATGTAGTGGAAAATATGGTTACATCACAATCAGTATTGTAGTATTACATATCACTATGTAGTGTAAACTATCTTCCACTAAATAAGGGTAGATGATATGTTTTATAAGTATTAGGAATATGCTACCAATACATCAATACATATCAGTATGTAGTGGAAGATGATTCCACTAATAAAGGTTAACTGAGTATGGTTAACCATGTAGTATGGTTTATCTCATACTCAGTATGGTCATTATGTAGTATGTAATATGGTCAATATGAGTGATCTAACTACCAGACACTACATATAAAAAAAAAAAGAACCAATTACCTTGATTGCCATTAAGACATGTTGCTGCCATGAGACCTCCTTTAAATGTTCGAGTGAGAAAAGTACAGTCACAAAAAATCATGGGACGACATAGTTTATATCCCTCTATATAAGATCCAAAGCAAACAAAAAGTCTATTGAATCTTTTTGTAGCATCATTGAAATCGAAGTCAATAAATGACCAAGGGTTTGTTTCCCTAACAGCATTCACCCACCAAGAAAGATCAGTGTACGACTTCACATCATTACCAAAAATCTGTTTATGCGACAACTCAATTGCATGATATGCGTGGTGATACTGGATGTCGATTCCACCACCAACTTTAAGATAATATATGATCTCTGCTGGTGTTATGCGAGGGTTGTGCCTGACCATCTCATGAATTAGACTGTTCATGAGTTTTTTAGTAACTGTTGGATTCTTCAACATATAACCACCACCACAGGTGTGCCTTCCCACATATTTCTTTATCTTAAAAACATCAATAGAACTACCAATGGCAGTTGCGTGAAGCTTCCATGAACAACCTTTCACACTACATACGGTACATTTGAATCTCTCAAGGTCATTCTTCTTCTTAATTACCTCGTATCCAGTTTTCATGCAGTATTTTTGGCATGCTATACGTACGGCATCAACACCACCATAGAATAATTGATTTGTATCATCAAAAATCTTATCCCAACCATCTGTAAAGAACACTTTTGGAGCTTCTTTACCCTCTTTCAAGTAACTATTATTTGCACTAACAACTAAGTCTGCGTTTCTGTCAACTTCCATATGCCTAGAGGAACTAGATGCGCCATTTGAAATTACATCCACGTGCAAATCAAAGAAAGCTGATTGCTTTGAGGTATGTAATGCAGCGATCCCCTGGAGTGTTACATCGGCTAGAATATGAACTATCGCTTGATTCTGGAAATAGTTAACTGAGAATAGTCGATGGAGTCAACCAGCTCCACATATTACATATGCAAAATTTCAAATCCTCTAGAGTTGAAAACGATGTAACCTCATATGCAAAATGATATTTCTTATGGTATACATGAGAATAGATGGAGAAGTCTGGTTTGGGAGCAACGTCAGACATGTTAACCCTATAAAAAATGACACGTACTAAGATGAAACAAAAAGAGTCTTTGTATTGACATGTTATATGCCAATACGTATTGACATGTACTAACTCATATTGATATGTATTGGCATCTACTGCAGGATGAAAAAACAACATGCTATATGCAGTACGTATTGACATGTACTGACTCATATTGATATGTATTGGCATGTACTGCTATATGCACTACGTATTGAAATGTACTGACTCATATTGGACTAAATAGAACAATTAAGCGGACCATTAGAGAAGAAAACATATGAATATGTACTGTATTGAAATGTACTGACTCATATTGATATGTATTAAAAGAAAACATATGAATATGCATTACGTATTGAAATGTTCTGACTCATATTTATAGGTATTAAAAGAAAACATATGAATATGCAGTACGTATTGAAATGTACTGACTCATATTGATATGTATTAAAAGAAAACATATCAATATGAGTCAGTATGTATTGAAATGTACTGACTCATATTGATATGTATTGGCATCTACTGCAGGATGAAAAAAGAGGGGTATATTAATTATATGTCCCTACTTTTAACTCCCTACAAATATATCCTTATGCAACAATAATTATGTCCCTCCTTTTTTATAACCTTATCCATTTAATATTAGATTACCTTAATACCCTCACTCATATAATATTTTTCTTTATTTCAAAATACAACAAATTTCTTCCTCTACCACTTCACCACCACCACTAGCACCACCACCACCAACATTCAACTACCATTCCACCACCACCACCGTTCAACAACCACCACCTACCAACCGCCACCACCACCAATATTCCACCACCACTCCTTCACCGCCACCATTACACCACCACTAGTCCTCCTCCACCACAAATTCGTTTGTAAATCGCCGCGCCACCGTCACCACCATCATCGCCATCTTTCCACCACCGCCGCCACCACCGTCACCGCCGCCTCCACCACCATCACTGGTTCAAATTTTTTTGTATCAACAAAAAGTAGTTGATCCATTTCAGTTGGATCAAACAATGTATATTTATCCATTGCAGTTGGATCAACAGTAGAAATTTATCCATTGCAGTTGGATCAACAATGGATGTTTATCCATGATGATGGGAAAATGCTACCACTTCATCAGCTGCAGTTTCAGATTCACCAACAAAACCATCAACAGTAGAAGTGTATCTAGTTTATCCAAGAAAAAAGGATCAACAGTAGAAGTTGATCCAATTTTAGTGGATCAACAATGAAAGTTGATCCATGTAAAATTGGATCAATAATGATAGTTTATCCATGTAAAATGGAGTGAACTTGGCGTGAGTCGAACACGCATCATCTGACATGGAGTCATTCATGCTACCATTGCACCACAAGTTCAACATTAGAACAAATTTACATGATTTAAACTACAAAACATGAGTTCAAAGGATCAAAAACAGTAGTTGATCCCATATAGATGGATCAACAACCATAGTTGATCCAAAATATATGGATCAACAACCATAGTTGATCCAATATCACTGCCTGCTTCAACCCATATAACCACCATATTCATTACCTATAGCTTCATAAACACCAACAGCTCCAAGACCAGCTTCAAAACCAATCTCAGTTGAATCAACAATGGATGTTTATCCATTTCAGTTGGATCAAAAGTAGATGTTTATCCATTGCAGTTGGATCAACAACCATAGTTTATCCAAAATATATGGATCAACAACCATAGTTGAATACAATGCATTAATTCTACTATCCTGTATAAGTACTAGTTAACTCAAGTTTCAATAGCATAACCACAGGGAAGATTATAAGAGTTTTTTTTCGCTAAAATGGATAAAAAGAGGTGTGCAAACCTTGTTGACATAATGGATTAATTTGTCCATTTGCTTGAACCAAGATTCTCTTATTGTAACTTCTGGATACTTGTAAAAACTTGGTAGGTTGTTGGGTTATTTTTCAGTAATTTCTTTGAAACATTTCACATGATGTAGTGGGTCTGAAGAGAACTAATTGAAGTGTTTAAAGTAGTGTTGGAATGTATACCTCACGCAAACAACAAATCTCATCTATATTCATGCAAACAACAAATTAAAATCAACAATGCTTAAAAGCCTCTTCAGAATACCATAATTAAATCCTTTAAGAAAGACTTTGTTACCAAAGCTACGAACATGATTCAACAAACAAAAGATCTCTGTTAATTTGGCAATTGGTTGCAAATTTTAACACGGAGTTTAATACTCCCATAGTTGACAATACCAGGGTGGTGTTATTTGCTTGATTCTTATATAATAGGCTATCAGGCACATTTACCACTCTAACTTAATTTTTTATAAGGATAATTCCCAACTAGATGGCCCTAATACATACCTTTCAGCTCATGGAAGCATATGGATTCATATAAAATGCATTAGAGGATTGTCAATTGGTTCTAACTTGATGTACAAAAATTTAATTCCATGATGAAGATAATGTCTCCACCAGAATTCCTCTACTGCAATCTCAAAAAACAATGCCCAAGCTTAACCAAACCTTGAACTAAAAAAACTTCAAAATCATCCTTCAAAATACTGATTCTATCTTAATAATATAATAAATTCTACAATACCAACACTATAAATCCATGCACAGATAATCTCAGCATTCAAATCCGAAACAAAAATTGTCAAACCTAGAAGATCAACAACACAACAAATTCATCCCAAAGAAAACAAAGAAATACCTTAATTGCTTTATAGTAGAATTTTCTAGTTCCGCCTTAGATTTTGAAACAACTGGTGGTGGAGGTAACAACCAATCATCTTCATTGTCATCTAAATCAATCACACTTTTCACTTCAACCTTCTTTTCATCACTTTCCTAAAAATATCACAAAAATCGATTTCAAAACGCTTGAAATTCCAAAACAATAACAACCAATCGGAAGATTTTAAGAAAAATAAAGAAAAAAGGAATTACATTTGAAACTAGTTTTTTTCTTCGTTTCGGCGATAACTTGAAAACATGTTCACAATCTGAACCGTCATCTGCAACGATAAACAAAACCTAAGTAAACGATAAACATATTGAGCTAGCTAATGCTTACCAGTCTAAACCGAGCAGAAATCACCATAGCCACCAATATTTGTATACCCTTGTTGTTTCACAGCAAGAAGAAAAACTAGTTACACCACCACCATCCGACACCAGCAGAAGCTTAAACAATGCAATCTCCTTTATCTCCATCAACCAATTGAGAAAATGAATCAATTTGAATTTGGATATGTAAATGATTAGATAGAAAGAACAAATCGAGAAAAGCAAAAAAAAAAAGGATAATTAATCACACATCTCAATCTGTTTGTTCATAATCTGGAGGCGGCGAATTTGACGATGGCGGTGGAATTTGTAAAACGATAATGGATTATTGCTGGCGGTGGTGAGAGCGATGGAGATGTTGCTGGCGGTGGTGGAGCGATGGAAATGGAGGAAAAATTTGGAGATGTCGCTGCTAATAAGAAAAGAAGAAGAAGAAGAAGTTAGTAGGTAAATAGATAGATTTGTTGCTAATGGCGATGGACGTGGTGGTGGTGGCGCGCGGGCGGCGGAGCTGGTGGTGGTAGTTGCAGAGGTGTTGGTGGTTCTTGAAAGAGAAATACGAGAAGAAAAAAAAAACGAAGTTTTGAGAAATTAAAAAGAAGATAAGACACAGGGGTATATTTGGAAGTTAATAATTTGTTATTGGGCCCCTGATGGGCTTGTACAAGGAGAGGGATAAAATTATTGTGTGATAAGGATAATTGTATAGACCATCAAAAGTAGGGACAAAAATTCAATTACCACAAAAAAGAGCATGCTGTAATAGTGTATCATAATCATACATATTGGCATCTACTGACTCATAATCATACGTATTAGCATGTACTGACTCATAATCATATATGCTATCAGATTACAGAAAACAGAACAGAAATCATACCTTGTTCGAATCTGAGATAAACCTAATTAGACGCTTAAATACCTAATTGAAACACACACAAATCACGAAAAATTACTTAAAAAACGAACGAAAATTACTTAGAAACTGAATTCACATTGTAAATCATCATAAAAACAGAAATCATAAAAATATAACAATGTAAATCATATATAATTATCCTGATAGAAATCGGATCAGAATAAAATTAATTATTCATCAAGAATTGTAGAACAGTAGCAGAAGAGGATGATTTGAAAAGATAAAAACCTTGGTTCGAAGCTCAGATGACCTAATTCGAAGCTCAGAAGAACCTAATTCGAATCTCAGATGAAGATGATTTAAAAACAGTACCAGAAATTGATTCGAATCTTATGATTGAAAAATGTAGAGCTAGAGAAACCGATCAGAGAAGAAAAAAATAGGAAAGAAAACTGTTTATGTTCGTCAGGAGTTGCAGAAGGGTAAGGTGGGAATATTTAAAAGATGTTCTTGTGTCATTGGCACATTTTTGGACTAGGGGATAAAGTTTCTGGTCCAAAAACATGTTTTTGGACCAGCTGATAAATCAACTCTGGTACTGGACTAGCCAGTAACCGGGTATCTCATTTCTGTACTAGCTAGTAATTCCTAGTTACAAAAATCAATTGAAATCATCATAAAAATCAATTGAAAAACCAGATCTAAACAAAAACTACCGATTCATTTATTAAAAAGTGCTTCACCATCATAAAGTAGAAGAAAAACTACCGAAGAAAGTGCTTCACCATCATAAAGTAGAAGAAAAACTACCGATTTTTTTCTACTGATGATTCACCAACAGCAAAAGGGTAAAACTAATATGTAGTGGTTTTCATTCATAGTGTTAGAAGTATGAGGAGTGTTTTTTATATATTGTCAAATATGTAGTGGTTTTTTCTTCAATACATATTTGACAGTATATCAAACCACTACATATTGATATGTATCGAAGGAAAATATGTATTGAAGAAAAAACTATCTGAAACATATTTATTCAACACTACATATTGATATGTACCACTACATATCGATATGTAGTTATGCATACCACTACATATTGATATGTATCGAAGAAAATATGTATTGAAGAAAAAACTATCTGATCCCACGGTACATATTTATTCAACACTACATATTGATATGTATTGAAGAAAATATGTACCGGAGAAAAAAGGGTATGATCCCAGTACATATTGATATGTAGTGAAGGGAAATATTTACTAAAAGAAAAAGTGTATGATTCAATAGTACATATAGTACATATTGATCCAGCAGTACGTATTGATATGTACTCAAAGAAAATATGTACCGGAAAAAAAAGGGTAAAAAAGAAGATTAAAGAATATAAATCAAAACCCAAAATTAATAAATTTATTTCTCTTTCTTCTTCTTCTTCTTGGATATGAATCTTCTTGATGTTCTTCTTCGCTTGCTTATCTTCTTCACCATCACTTAATTGTCACAGAACATACCTGCATTTGATGGAGATGATCGCTGATTACAGAGGAATAAAACGATCTTCAAAAACAAACCTAACCATTGAGAGAAGAAGCAGTGGAGAACGAGAAAAACCAGCAGCAGCAAGAGATCTCAGATTTGAGATGAAGATAAAAAATAAGACGGAGCTCGGATCGATTTCTGACTATCAATCGCAGAAGGTTAAATGTGGAAAAATTTCATCTTGCTCGCACGTGTGCTTTTCGTTTTTGGACGAGCGGATAAAAAGTCTGGTCCAAAAACATGTTTTTGGACCAACGGTTAAATTGTTTCTAGAACTGGATTAACCATTAACCGGGTTTCCCTAAACTGGACTAACCAGTAATTCCTAGAAAAAAAAATCTACTTGGCCTTAAATCCGAACCCGACCCATTTGGATGTGAATATAAAATTTATGTAGTGCGTGCGTGCATCATATGCATATAGCTATAGTGGGTTCCTTAAATGCATCAATGTGCTTTTTAAATAAATAGATTACCCCGTAACAATACTAGGGTGCTTGATTAGTAGATATATGGAAAAATCTAGATACTCTAAGCATGGATGGCACGTGTCTATCATGAGATCAGTTGTGAACCAGATTTAACGAGACAACTTCTTTCCCTTGTTATTTCCAACACAGTCACAAGCATCAGGGGACTTCTTTTCTATTGCTAAAATTTGTAAAAGAAGAAAATGAAATAAAACCCAAACCCGAAATTGAGCTCTCTCTTCTTGCTCTTTCCGTTTTCTTGACTCTGGATATAAGATTGAAACCGAAAGAAGAAAATTTTGATTCTCTCTTGGGTTGTACTTCGCTTGGTCTGTCAGCAGTACAAGTAGGGGGTTTTTTTTTCCCTTAAATTTCTTGTTTTACTTGTGCAAATCAAACTGATTTTGGTTAAGCTCGTCATTTTATGTTTTGCATGATTTATGAAATTTATTAAATGGGTGTTTAGTAAATATGCCGAGGGAGTAGGATTGGGTGTTTTTCTAACAAATTTTTGTTTAATTTCAGGCTACAGATTTTGTAGTTTGTGAATTCATTTTGTTAGCGATAAGACTCCAGCATGTTCTGATGAGTCGTATTCGGTTAGTCAATAGATCTGGTATTTAGGAAGGTTCCTAAGGATATACATATGGTCTGTTGAAACAGGTTTTTGAATTTGTTGATTGAGTCTGTAACAACTCATGTAACTGCATTACAGACTTTCTAGTATAAATAAACACTTCCATCTCCACAGTAAAGTGTGGAAGATATTCTGCCAAAACCCTGTTATTTCAACTTGGTATCAGGAGGGTAAGATCCCTCACGCTTCTTCAACAAAAACCCTAAAACCACAAAAATGGCAGCAAACAATACTACTACCAATAACCTCAGAAACATTCAAATACATCATCTCGTCACACTCAAACTCACTGAAACAAACTTCTCCTTATGGAAGACTCAATTCAAGCCTATCCTAAAGGGATATGGATTACAAGGTTTCATTGATGGAACCGAAGAAATACCACCTAGAACCCTTCCCAATTCAGAAACAATAAACCCTACGTTTAAAGATTATGAGGCACAAGACTCTCTTCTGGTGGGTTGGTTGAATTATACTTTGACTCCAGAAGTTCTCTGCCATGTAAGAGGACTTGATACTGCCAAACAAGTTTGGGACAAACTTGAAGCTTACTTTGCACCAAAAACAAAGGTTCATCTGATGAATCTTAAGAAACAGCTCCACTCTCTGAGCAAAGGTAACAAATCGTTAAAAATTTTTTTGATTGATGCTAAGAACCTGTTTGATCAACTTGCGGCATGGAGTGGTATACTTCGCTATTTGATGATGAGAAGAAACAATCAATTTGTAATGGATTAAATCAGTCCTATGATCCTATCGTCACTGCACTGGGAACCATTGAGGATATGGTGATGGATACATTCTATTCTCATCTTCTGACTTTTGATTTGAGAATTGAACAACAATTGGCTTTAATCCAGCAAACAATAGCCAATGTTGCTGCCACTAGCTCCGCATCTAGCAGCAGAAACGGACCAAGAAACTACAATCAGCACTATCGTGGTCAACCTCAGTTGAACAACAACAACAACCAGCGTCGCAATCAGCCTGGTTCGAAAAAGTTTGAGAAACCTTGCCAGATTTGTAAAAAGGATAACCATCAAGCTACCCGGTGTTGGTTTAGGTATGATAAACCAAATACCAATCAGAACAATGATCCAAAAGCTTACATAGCGCTTCCAGGAGGTGAGAATGCGAATCAATGGGTAACTGATACCGGAGCTACCCATCATTTAGCTTTTTGACATGAGGAACTTGACTATTCCTCATGAGTACGATGGAACAAGAACAAGTGCAAGTTGGTAATGGCAATGTTTTGAACATTGCTAATGTTACTTCTAGAACCTCTTTTACCCTTAATTCAAGACAGTTCCATCTAAATCATATTTTCCATGTCCCTCAAATCAGAACTAATTTACTATCTCTAGGTCTTTTCTATTACAATTTTGTAAATATAATGAGGTATATTTTGAGTTTCACACTACTCATTTCTTTGTGAAGGACAAGCACACGAGAACCACGCTGCTGCGAGGGCTTAATAGGAATGGTCTCTACATATTTGAAGGAATTGACATACTAGATAATCAGATCAAGCCTCAAGCTCATGTTGCTTCTTCCTACTGGTAGGCTCGGAAAGATACCTACTTCTATGTATAAACTGCAAGTGCACAGTGTCGACAAGCAACATAGGGCAAGCACAGGTCGAACCACAGAGACTTGGAGAGTGTAGAAGTTGATTCTAAATCCTGATTCAGAGAGTAACCAAAAGGGGTTTGATTTTGTCGATACGACGATATGATTTTCAAGTGACTGAAATAATAAAAGTAAAAGATGCAAATAACAAGATATGTAAACAATGATAATATGGATACTAGGGTATTCAAATCCACCAATAACCTATGATATGCATTCAACTTGTAATATTATTCTTGTCCTTATAGTAGATTCAAGTCTACCGTATAACTAAGGTGTTTCTCCAATGGATAATTTAATCACAACTAAAGTATTTCTCCAAAGCATTAATTGTCTAATTAAGCACAACTAATCTAAAGATCAATATTTGGTTAAGCATGAGTTGTAGCATAATCAACATAGAGATATTCTAACTACAATGGATACATGGCATACATTGTGAGAGCAAGATGTTGAAAAACTTGGATTAAATTATATCTTTAAACAATTCTAAACTTTCAAGAACAAGATACAAGATATGAATACATACCAATGAGATTAGGGCTTCATCTAAACCCTAGTAAATGAAATTAGAACATGAAGAACATTACAACAAAATTGAAATTTGATAAACTAACATGAACAAGCTATTCTTGGATGGTTTTTCAACACAACAACCCTCTCTATTTATACACAAAATTCCCTCAAGCACTTGGATCCGAATTTTGGCACTCATCCACTCAACAAAACATGTTTTCTTAATTGATGGAATATATTTGGTTGTGGGAAACAAATTGGGAGTGATTGAGTGAGAGAATGGGGGTGAGGTGGATGTTTTTGGAAAGAATCCAATGGGGGTGAGGTGGATGTTTTGGAAAGAATCCAATGGGGGTGAGGTGGATGTTTTGGAAAGAATCCAATGGGGGTGAGGTGGAAATGGATTTGGGTCTTGGGTTTTGGATCATGGGTTGTTTAATCCCATGAATTTGTAAACAGGTTGCCATTGATGCGCGAGCGGGTTGCAACGCTTCCAACTTTCTTCTCTTTTGTCTTCTCAATTCTTCCAAGCTTTATTTAGTACTTAAAAACACAAAATTAATTAATACAAATATTTATTCTTGAAAATGGTAAAAATGCAGAATTTGGGATAATATATGACTTTGAAGCGCGAAAGATGAGTTAAGTGGCAATGAAAAGGTGTATGAATATGCAATATTTGGCACTCATCAAATACCCCCAAACCTGAATTTTACTTGTCCTCAAGTGAAACAAATCCGTAAATCCTAACTATACCACTGTCGCTGGTCTCTCGAATGCATTTAGCGTATGCACTAAGCCTTTAAACCCCTAGGTGTCCCTAGTGGACGAGTTGTAGTCTCGTGAGGGCCTACCAAAGATGTACCCACAAAACCTTCTCCAATTTCAGAGCATCCATAGAAATGTCTTCGTCTTCGGTCTTCAACTGTAGATGATGAACTTTGGAATTTCGTAGAACCATGAAAATTTGTAACCAATTTTTTTTTTTTTTTTTTTTTTTTTTTAAGACCCGCTATACAGCTGGTCATCATTTTTTTTAGTGACCCGCTACACAGCTGGTCATCAGATACCAACCACAAGATCCGATTTTTTTTTATTTTTTTTTTGAGACCCGCTACACAGCTGGTCTTAGAAGACAACAGAAGACCCGCTACACCGCTGGTCATAGAAACAAAAGACTGCAAGACCCGCTACACATCTGGTCATAGAAAACACACTACAAAAAATGCAAAAGACTACAAAAGATCCTACAAAAGACCCGCTCCACAGCTGGTCATAAAAAAATGCAAAAGACTAAAAAGGATCCTACAAAAGACCCGCTCCACAGCTGGTCATAAAAAAATGCAAAAGACTACAAAGGATCCTACAAAAGACCCGCTCCACAGCTGGTCATTATGCAAATACTCCCCCAAACCTAAATCTAACATTGTCCTCAATGTTTCAAAAGATAACAGAAACAACAACAAAACATGAGAACAAAACAGATTCAAAGAAAATAGATTACCAGATGCCAAACCAGAGACAGTAGGGTATGTCCAAAGCAACCAACAGGGAAGATATCTTGTGGTATGTATAGGGGGAACTTTTCAGTCCACATAGATCGGATCATCAAGATCAGTTGTTTCAATTTTAGGTGGAATTGGTTCAAGGAATGGCTTCAGTCTCTGCCCATTGACCTTGAAGACATTCTTGGTTGTGACATCTTCTAGTTCTACAACCCCCATGGGGGAAAATTGTTCGCACCAAGAATGGGCATGTCCATTTAGAACGTAATTTACCTGGAAAAGGTGCAAACGTGAGTTGTACAATAAAACTTTCTGGCCTAGAGTGAATGACTTGCGCAAAATGCGCTTGTCATGGAACACCTTCATTCTATATTTGTACAACTTTGCACTGTCATAAGCATCATTTCTTAACTCTTCCAACTCATTGAGTTGAAGCTTCCTTTGGGTGCCAGCTTTATCTAGATCAAAGTTCAGTTTCTTTACAGCCCAATATGCACGATGTTCTAACTCTACAGGGAGATGACAAGCTTTACCGTACACAAGTCTGTAAGGGGACATACCAATGGGGGTATTGTATGCAGTTCTATAGGCCCATAAAGCATCATTCAATCTTAAAGACCAAACTTTTCTAGACGGGTTAACCGTCTTTTCTAGAATGTGCTTAATCTCCCTATTTGAAACCTCTACCTGGCCACTGGTCTGTGGATGATATGGGGTTGCAACTTTATGAGTTATGCCATACTTACGGACTAAGGACTCAAAAGGCCTATTGCAGAAATGTGAACCACCGTCACTGATTATAGCTCTAGGGGTGCCAAATCGAGAAAATATGTTTTCCTTTAAGAACGAAAGTACCACCTTGTGGTCATTAGTTTTGGTTGCAATTGCTTCTACCCACTTAGAAACATAGTCAACAGCAACAAGAATGTACAACTTTCCTTCAGAGCTAGGAAATGGACCCATGAAATCAATGCCCCATACATCAAATATCTCAACAATCAAAATGGGTTGTAAGGGCATCATGTTTCGTTTTGATATACTTCCCAATTTCTGGCACCGGTCACAAGAAATACATAATTCATGGTTATCCTTAAACAATGTTGGCCAATAAAAACCACTCTGCAAGATCTTTTGCAGTTTTCTTTGCACTAAAGTGGGCTCCACATGCTTGATCATGAAAAAAAAGATGACATCCCTTTGTTCGAGTTGGGGACACATTTCCTAATGATTTGGTCAGGGCAGTATTTGAAAAGATATGGGTCATCCCATAGGAAATGTTTCACTTCGGCCAAGAACTTAGACCGGTCTTGTTTAGACCAATGAAGTGGCATCCTACCTGTAGCAAGGTAGTTCACGATGTCGGCAAACCATGGCATTCAGAAACTAGCATCAGTTGTTCATCTGGAAAGATTCTCTAATAATCTACGATTCATCAGTGAGACTCGACATTCAATCTAGATAAGTGATCAACAACAACATTCTATGACCCTTTTTTATCTCGAATTTCGAGGTGGAACTCTTGTAACAAGAGTATCCATCGAATTAGACGAGCCTTGGCATATTTTTTAGATAAAAGATATCTTAATGCGGCATGGTCAGTATAAATGATGATTTTAGATCCTATCAAATAAGATCTAAACTTATCTAATGCGAACACAACAGCTAGCAGCTCTTTTTCGGTTGTTGAATAGTTCATTTGAGCCTCATTCAGTGTCTTACTAGCATAGTAGATCACATAGGGGTGTTTGTCGACTCGCTGACCTAAGACAGATCCAATAGAAAAATCAGATGCGTCACACATGATTTCAAATGGCAATTTCCAATCTGGAGGTCAGACTATAGGGGCTGAAGTTAGAAGAGTTTTGAGCTCCTCCCAAGCATGCACACAAGTATCATCAAACACAAATGCAACATCTTTACTGAGTAGATTACACAGTGGTCTTGAGATCTTACTGAAATCTTTAATGAATCTAGGGTAAAAACCAGCATGGCCTAAAAATGATCTAACCTCCCTCACAGAGCGAGGTTGCGGCAAGTTTTGAATGAGGTCGACTTTGGCTTTGTCTACTTCAATGCCATGGTTTTTAGGCCATTCAAAACTTGCCGAATTGGGAGAAATGTCCTAGAACTATGCCTGAGTTCACCATAAAATGACATTTCTCCCAATTCAACACCAAATCTTTTTCCTTACATCTAATCAGCACGCGAGTGAGATGGTTCAAACATTCATCAAAAGATGATCCAAACACAGAGAAATCATCCATAAAGATCTCAAGGAAGTTATCTATCATATCAGAAAAAATGCTCATCATACAACGCTGAAATGTAGCTGGTGCGTTGCACAACCCAAAGGGCATACGGCGATAAGCAAATGTTCCAAATGGACATGTAAATGTAGTCTTTTCCTGATCTTCGGGTGAAATATGAATCTGGTTGTAACCAGAAAAACCATCCAAGAAACAATAGAATCTACGCCCAGACAATCGTTCAAGCATTTGATCTATGAATGGAAGAGGGAAGTGATATTTCTTTGTAACTGCATTCAGCTTCCTATAATCAATGCAAACTCGCCACCCTTTGGTTACTCGAGTAGTGATTAACTCATCTTTATCGTTTTGAACTACAGTAACTCCTAACTTTTTCAAGACTTTGAATGGGGCTAACCCATTTGCTATATGAGATTGGGTAGATGATACCCGCATCAAGAAGCTTTATAATCTCACTCTTAACAACCTCTTTCATGTTAGGATTGAGACGCCTTTGCATCTCCCTAGATGGTTTAGCATTTTCCTCAAGGTTTATATGATGCATGCAATCAGTGGGACTTATGCCTTTAAGGTCCGAGATGGTCCATCCTAAGGCTTATTTATGCTCCTTAAGTACTTCTAAAATTTTACTTTCCTGTTCTGTATCTAAGGCAGATGAAATTATTACAGGCAAAGTATTAGAAGGTCCCAAAAATGCATATTTAAGAGTATCAGGCAATGGTTTGATTCGAGCTTTGGTGGCTCAACAAGAGAGGGAACAGACTTGGATTCCAAGAGTGGAAGTGGTTCCACTCTAGCTTTCCACTTAGTCGTGTCCATAAGTGGTGTGGATTCAAGCAAAGTATTCACTTCACTTATGTATTAATCATCAAACAAATCCAAGTCAAAATTATTCAAACAAGCATCCAAAGGGTCAACAGACATGCTACTAGACAACGAATCCTGAATCAAACTTTCAATCATGTTGATTTCATGCACATCATTATCATCATCAAGATCTAAATGTTGTTGGCTAGTATTGAAAACATTCAACTCCATAGTCATATTACCAAATGACAAATTCAACACTCCATTACGGCAGTTAATGATTGCATTGGACGTTGCTAAGAAGGGACGTCCCAAAATGACAGGAATGTGACTGTCGGGGGGTTTTGCACAAAGTTGAGTATCTAAGAAGATGAAGTCCACAGGAAAATAAAACTTATCAACCTTAATCAAAACATCTTCTACCACACCACGTGGTACTTTGACGGATCTATCCGCCAATTGCATAGTTATAGGTGTTGCCTTCAACTCTCCAAGACCTAACTGCACATATACTGAATATGGTAGTAAATTCACACTTGCCCCTAAGTCTAGCAACGCCTTCTTAACCGTTTGGTCACCTATTTTGCATGTGATAGTTGGACTACCTGGGTCTTTAAACTTAGGAGGTGTGTTGCTTTGAATGATTGCACTCACTTGCTCAGTGAGAAAAGCACGCTTATGCACATGAAGTTTTCGCTTTTGTGTGCACAGATCCTTAAGGAATTTAGCATAAGCAGGGACTTGCTTGATTGCATCAAGAAATGGGATGTTGATGTTAACTCGTTTGAACATTTCCAAAATCTCGTTGTACTTGTATACTCTCTTTTGCTGCACCAATCTTTGTGGGAATGGAGCAACATGTACATGAGATGGTGCGTAGACATTAGAATTATGGGAATTCTTATGTTGCTCAGATTTGTCTTCAACAATAGGTGTTTTATGTGGGATTTTATGCACTGGTGAGTCGATGTGATCACTCAGGTACTCCTACATTGTTTTCAACAACTTTACATTTACTTACTTGATTATGTGAGGCCTCATTTCGAGTTGAATTTTCTGCATGATATACATTTTTTGGATTTTGTTGGGGCTGACTAGGGAGTTTTCCTTTGTCTCTTTCATTCAATGCTTCAAACATTTGACCCATTTTAAGTTCTAGACTTGTAAAACGTTGGTCTGTGGTCTTTTGGAGTTGTACCAAATTTTGGGTC
Source organism: Papaver bracteatum (assembly GCA_023529315.1). Lineage (NCBI taxonomy): Eukaryota > Viridiplantae > Streptophyta > Magnoliopsida > Ranunculales > Papaveraceae > Papaver > Papaver bracteatum. The sequence continues at coordinate 483,722 of JAJJWX010004844.1, forward strand.
AACAAACCGAAACTTTCTTCGAAGCTAGGATTTTTATCTGTGGTACTGCACATGTGGTTGCACTTGGGGGTTTCTAGGATAAGGGTATCCTTGGTTATTATTTGATGTTCCCCCTTGGACGGGCCCTTTAGACCATGAAAGGTTAGGGTGATTTCTCCACCCTGGGTTGTAGGTCTGAGAATATGGGTTGTTCTCTTGCCTTTGGTACAAAACATTGGCTTGCTCGGTTTTAGACTCTTGAAATGCATGGAGGTCTGGACAAGTGTCCACTAGATGGTCTGAACTATGGCATGCGGCACAAGTGGCCATTTCAATTTGACTACGGAGAGTAGGGATATTAGTTTTTCCATTCTTTTCTAGTTCTAGCTTTTCTATTCTCCTGGCCAAGGATGCCATCTTTGCACTTCCTTCGAAGTCAGAGTCAATTCTATGAACATTGGATGCAAGGGTAATCCTATTTGGTTCACGGGGGGATTCCCACTGATGAGTCTTTTCAGCGACTTCGATTAAGAAATCCCAAGACTCATCAGCACTTTTTTCAATAAATTGACCATTGCACATGGTCTCAACTGTAGTTCGGTTCTTGACATCTAAGCCTTCATACAAAATTTGCACAAGTCTCCATTTTTCAAAACCATGGTGAGGACATTGGAGCAATAATTCATTAAATCTCTCCAAATATTTTGCCAAAGTTTCCTCCTCTAATTGCACAAAACTATTCAGACTTTGATGAATTGTCGTAGTCTTATGGTTTGGGAAGAACTTTTTGAAGAACTCTTTCGTAAGAGCATCCCATGTATGAAATGACTATGGCTGTTGAGCACACAGCCAAGTCTTGGCTTTGTCTATCAAAGAAAAAGGAAAAAGTTTCATTTTGAGGTGCTCATACATCATTTGGTTGATCCGAAGAGTCCCACAAATTTCCTCGAACTCTCTCACATGGTGGTAGGGATTTTCAGCTTCAACCCCTTTAAATTTAGGCAACATATTGAGGATACTTGCCTTTAGCTCAAATTGTCCATCAATAGCTGGTAAGACAATGCACGAGGACTGGGTTGTCCTCGTTGGGTACATGTAGTCCTTTAGACTACGGACTGGGTTTACTGGTTCTCCCATTGTTTCGGATGGGTTTGGAATGTCTGCCTCAGAACTATGTATTTCAATTAACTCTTCTTGACTGATTCTAACTAGTCTGCGTGTATGGTCTCTAAAAGACACAATCATAGCCTAGCTAGCACATCAAGCATGTTAACCATTCACCTAGAAGGAAAGTTCTATGCAATCACAAACAAGGATGACTCCACCACAGTAAACCTCACGATTTCTAGCAAACAAAAAGCATGATGGATCCACTTAGATTGTTTTCTAGACTAGCTTCTAATCCTTCGAAAGGGAATTCGTTACAATCTGAGCAAACCCTCTCGGAATCAATCCGAGTTTAAGTAAATTGAATAGAGGCGAGGGAAGATGCTAGAGCTTTGATACCCAAGGCCTCACCGTATTACAAGCAGCGCAGTCACGCATTCAATTTATAGAAACCGTCATGAACTTCGAAGTATGCTTAAAGAGTAACCAATATTTTTCAAATGACTTTCCTACTAAGCTCGTTACCTTATATGTCTTGTTCTATTCAAAATTTTAAAGCTTAGGTTCGCGTATGTATCGTTTTCCTAAGGCGGGCAAGAAGAGAACGGTGATGAAATCCGAACCCTTATCTTGTATGGCCAGTCCTTGCCCTTTACTAGGAAAATAAAGCAGCCGTATTCAATTCCTCAACATATATGCAAACGAAGGAATACAAGAACTCGCTAACAAGGGATTCACGAGTGTTTCGACAAACTTACCTCCCGTTCCGGACGGGGATGAACCGTTGTTGTCGACTCGGGCCACGACTCCTATGTCATGAACGAACCCGAGGGGCCGAGGTGATATTGTAATCACCGTCCTTCTCTGCAAACAGTTGATATTTAATAATACCCTTCCGTAGGGTTTAAAAATAAAAAATAAAAATAGAATGTCCAAGTCCAAAGTCCAAAATAAAGTGCAAAAGAAAAAGAAAATTACAAGAGTAGAGGAATCCTAATAAAATAAAATAAATTTTTTTTTTTTTTGTTTAATTTAAAATAAAAACTTCTTTCGCTTCCTTTCCTTCGCCTTTACAACAGCTACTCCGACACCTGTTGAGCTCAAAAGAGGTAGTTAGGGTTTCGAAGTTTTAAAGCAAAAGCAAAAATAACAAAAATACGTGTAAAATTGATTGTGAAAGATGTATACTTCTATGTATAAACTGCAAGTGCACAGTGTCGACAAGCAACACAGGGCAAGCACAGGTCGAACCACAGAGACTTGGAGAGTGTAGAAGTTGATTCTAAATCCTGATTCAGAGAGTAACCAAAAGGGGTTTGATTTTGTCGATACGACGATATGATTTTCAAGTGACTGAAATAATAAAAGTAAAAGATGCAAATAACAAGATATGTAAACAATGATAATATGGATACTAGGGTATTCAAATCCACCAATAACCTATGATATGCATTCAACTTGTAATATTATTCTTGTCCTTATAGTAGATTCAAGTCTACCGTATAACTAAGGTGTTTCTCCAATGGATAATTTAATCACAACTAAAGTATTTCTCCAAAGCATTAATTGTCTAATTAAGCACAACTAATCTAAAGATCAATATTTGGTTAAGCATGAGTTGTAGCATAATCAACATAGAGATATTCTAACTACAATGGATACATGACATACATTGTGAGAGCAAGATGTTGAAAAACTTGGATTAAATTATATCTTTAAACAATTCTAAACTTTCAAGAACAAGATACAAGATATGAATACATACCAATGAGATTAGGGCTTCATCTAAACCCTAGTAAATGAAATTAGAACATGAAGAACATTACAACAAAATTGAAATTTGATAAACTAACATGAACAAGCTATTCTTGGATGGTTTTTCAACACAACAACCCTCTCTATTTATACACAAAATTCCCTCAAGCACTTGGATCCGAATTTTGGCACTCATCCACTCAACAAAACATGTTTTCTTAATTGATGGAATATATTTGGTTGTGGGAAACAAATTGGGAGTGATTGAGTGAGAGAATGGGGGTGAGGTGGATGTTTTTGGAAAGAATCCAATGGGGGTGAGGTGGATGTTTTGGAAAGAATCCAATGGGGGTGAGGTGGATGTTTTGGAAAGAATCCAATGGGGGTGAGGTGGAAATGGATTTGGGTCTTGGGTTTTGGATCATGGGTTTTGGATCATGGGTTGTTTAATCCCATAAATTTGTAAACAGGTTGCCACTGATGCGTGAGCGGGTTGCAACGCTTCCAACTTTCTTCTCTTTTGTCTTCTCAATTCTTCCAAGCTTTATTTAGTACTTAAAAACACAAAATTAATTAATACAAATATTTATTCTTGAAAATGGTAAAAATGTATAATTTGGGATAATATATGACTTTGAAGCGCGAAAGATGAGTTAAGTGCCAATGAAAAGGTGTATGAATATGCAATATTTGGCACTCATCACCTACCCAATTTTGCATCAACGTATGGGTCACCCTATGATGCGCATAGTCTCACGTATTTTCCATAGGTTTTCATTACCAGTTTCCAATAAAAATTTTGATTATTGTCACTCCTGTCATGTTAGCAAAAGCAAGAAGTTGCCATTTTCTCTTAGCACAACAATAATAGATAAACCATTGAGTTTGATTTTTTCTGATATATGGGTGTCACCAAAATTGTCCAGAACTGTTTTCCGATATTATATGCTTGTCATGGATGTTTATTCTCATTTTACTTGGGTATTTCCTTTGGTTCAACGATCTGATGCACTAAATACTTTCATTCTATTTCGCAAGCAAGTAGAGAACCTAACGGGTCATACAATTAAATTCTTCCAGTCTGATAATGCATTAGAGTACAAGAAATTCACATCTTATCTAAATGAATCAGGCATACAACATAGATTCTCTTGCCCTCATACCTCCCCTCAAAATGGCATTGCGGAGAGACGAATCCGCCATATAACTGAATCTGGTTTATCCCTAATGTTTCAAGCTCACATGCTAATGTCGTTTTGGTCTGATGCATTTACTACAGCCTGTTTTTTAATAAATAGGCTTCCAAAATCAACAACAGAACAACTCACTCCACTTGAAATTCTCTTCAGCAAAAAGCCGGACTACTCATTCATGAGAGTTTTTGGTTTTTTAGCATACCCGTGTCTCCGATCATATAACACTCACAAACTAGAACCCAGGTCTATTCCATGTGTGTTTATAGGCTACATCAATGTGCATAAGGGCTATCAATGTTTGGACACGCAATCTGGTAGAATCTACATCTCTCGACATGTGAGATTCGAAGAAACGACATTCCCATTCAAGCCAAAGCAGCATCATGTTCAAGTGCCGTGTCCAGGTATAGTACCTTCAGATACAAGTGTATTTTTAACACCTCCATTTCGAACAAGAGATTTCAATGTTCAGAAGGACTATACATCGACACCCTCTCCATGATGTGTCTGCCTCTGCTACACAGTCTACTACTGATGCTTCACTCGACTCTGCTGAACTGCCTGCTACAATTGCGTCACCTGCAGAGTCTACAGCCCTACCAGAAAACGTAACTTCGCAGCAGACTGCATCCCAGGATACTGCAACTTCAGCAATCCAGAATACTGACACGCCTGAACAAACAAAAGTACAATCGTCTCTGAATTAGTCCATTTATCATCCAATGGTTACAAGGGCTAAGTCAGGGATAACTAAACCGATACAAAAGATGTGCTTGACTGCCTCAAAGCATCTGTTACCGGAGTCGGACTTCATGGAACCTACGTGCTATACAGAAGCAAGCAAAAACCCGAACTGGCGACGAGCTATGGATGCTCAAATAAATGCATTGATTAGAAATGGCACATATTCTTTGGTGAGATATGAACCTGGGATAAACGTTGTTGGCTCAAAATGGGTATTCAGGGTGAAGCAGAATCCAGATGGGACCATTGAGCATCACAAAGCTCGACTAGTTGCGAAAGGCTTCAATCATCAAGAAGGGGTGGACTATGGTGAGACATTCAGCCCGGTTATCAAGCCTTGTACCATTCGCTTAGTTTTGTCCATTGCGGTAATGAACCACTGGCCAATGAAGCAACTAGATGTTGAAAATGCCTTCTTGCATGGACAACTTGAAGAAGATGTATACATGAGGCAGCCAGCTGGATATGTAGACCTAAATTATCCAAACCACGTCTGTAAACTGCACAAGTCCTTATATGGACTTAAACAGGCGCCGCGTTCTTGGTATTCAAGATCGAGTACATACTTGGAGAAAATTGGTTTCAAGGGATCAGTTGCTGATTCAAATAAAAGTAACCAAAAGATACTTCTCTATTTGTCGCCAAACACCGACTTCGATTACATATGTTCTTGTCTATGTTGACGACATCATTGTCACGCACAACTAAGGTCAATAATATTTTTAGCATGGATTCAAAAGATAATTAACATAGTGCTACAATGGAAAATCAGTCAGCTCATTGAATAAGCTCTTGGTTCTGAATTTGCAATTAAAGATATGGGTGACCTTTCCTTCTTCTTGGGTATAGAAGTTCTACGTCAAAATAATGGGTTGGTACTCACTCTCATTTTCTCTTCATTCCTTGAGGAAATATGTCTCGGACTTGCTCAAGCGTGTTAAGATGGATGGAGTGAAACCAGTATGTACACCGCTTAGTTCAAGTGTCAAAATTAAGAAGGGAGGCACGGCAAGGTTCAAAGATGCAACTTTATATCGTATTTATTCTTCAAAACATGATAATGGTGGGTGCGCCTGCAATATCTACATTTGACAGACCGTGTTAAGATGGATGGATATTTCCGTCAAAATTTGCGGTGAATAAGGTGTGTCAATATATGCATGATCCATTCAATGAACATTGGGAGCTTGTGAAACGAATACTTCGATACCTTAAAAGTACTGTCAATTATGGGTTACATCTTAATTCACCAAAGGATACATCTCTTCATGCATACTCACGATGCAGATTGGGCAAATTTGTTTAGATGATCGGCGATCCACTAGTGGTTATTGTATTTATTTTGGTGGAAACCTAATATCATGGAGTACAAGAAAACAGAAGACAGTGTCCAAATCCAGTACGGAGGCGGAATACCGTGGTGTTGCTATTGCAACATCAGAACTCATATGGATTCAGTCCCTCTTAACGGAGCTTGGGGTTACTTATGCTATACCTATTCTGTGGTGTGACAATCTAGGGGCTACATATCTCACATCCAATCCGGTATTTCATGCACGGACGAAACACATCGAGATTGATTATCACTTTGTCAGAAAACGTGTTGCTAACAAACAACTTAGTGTACGGTTCATCAGTTCAAGGGATCAGTTGGCAGATATTTTTACGAAGGGGTTAGCTGCGCCAAGATACAAATTTTTAAGATCCAAGTTGCACATACGTCAACTCCAGTACAACTTGAGGGGGGATGTTAGCGATAAGACTCCAGCATGTTCTGATGAGTCGTATTCGGTTAGTCAATAGAGCTGGTAATTAGGAAGGTTCCTAAGGCTATACATATGGTCTGTTGAAACAGGTTTTTGAATTTGTTGATTGAGTCTGTAACAACTCATGTAACTGCATTACAGACTTTCTAGTATAAATAAACACTTCCATCTCCACAGTAAAGTGTGGAAGATATTCTGCCAAAACCCTGTTGTCTCAACTCATTTTTCCTATAAAATGACTGAACTTTATGTTCTTTGAAATCCCACCCTTTTTCCATGATAACCCTTGCTTATTGATCTGTGTACGGTTTGCTGGTTTAGATGATGTTTCCCTTTGAGAAACAACAAATGATTTGTATCCATGCAAGTGCTGGTTTTTCTTCATAAGCCAAGATTTGTGTTGAATATTAAATTTTCCCTCTTTCTGTTTGTTAAAATGATTCAATGAATTTAGAATTTAAACTCCATCGATAGCCGATAATTTGAGACTCATTTACTGGATTTGTTTTGTATTTTTTTTAAAACCTCCTTCCCACCCTGAAACTTTAAGATTCCAAGCCATGGATTTGTCTGGTATCACTAGCTTGATATTTTAAAATCCATTTTGTTCTATTCAACTTAAAAGAAATGAACGGCCTTATGAAAATAGACCCATAGCTTCACCGTTTAGTTTATGCTCCTTGCTTAATTTCGGTTTCTTGCTTTAATCCTTACATTTGATTTTTGGGTCAGTAGAAATGTTTTGAAATCAAAAAGTCACTTTCAGTTTTAGCCTCCTTCTTTGTTGTTTATTTTGGACACTAAATCTCATTTTAAGATTTCGTTGTTCTAATACAAATGAACTTTAACTGGTTGGGCATTTGGTTTTAAAATTTGGTGATCAACAAGCTTCACTTTTGTACTGGAATTTCCTTTTAGTTAACCAAATTGAGTATTTTTCGCATACCATTTCGGTGGTAACTCTCCCTCTCTCGGCAATTAAGACTTGCTCTAAACTTCACACACCTATGTCTTATTCCCAATCTAAAATATGTTGTTGTATTTATGAAGTCCTTTTACTCCTTGTATTGAGAACTGTTCGGTAATTTGGATTACTATCATTTATGCTAATTTATATTCCTCTCAGTGTATATGAATTTTATCGTACTTTCTGGTAAGTGACTTTCACTCTCGTGTTGAGTTATTGTGATTCGGTAAGAACTTATCTACTGATTTCGTGAATGCTGCAAATGCTTGTATTTAAGTAAGTTTTTAGTTATGGATTTATGAGGTTCTTCAGAATGTGGTTTGTGACATTTCCTTTGCGGCAATTGGATTTCCAAACTAGTGGACTCTACTTTAGGAACGTCGGGCCTAAGTGGCACCCCACCACCTTGGTGGCAACCCGGAAGATCGTTGTGGCAACGATGGCTGGTAACCAGAACTACCCTGACGGTGGCACTGGCCATGAGAATAGTAGAGTAAATTTATTTGCGGCTCTAAATATTTTATCTGTATTTTGCTTAAGATTTACATTTATGCATTCTTATTTAGCCGCTGCTCTTGTCTATTTATTCATGTTTAGCGCCGGCACTACGTTTTTGTTGTTATACCCTCTACTGGGCATTCTCTCACCCCGTTTTGTTTTGTTTTTCCCCCACAGAGTAGGGAGAGAAGTGGCAGTAGTCAGCCTGGAAGAGCTTACAGCAGGCTTTTAGCGTATCTAAAGTTAGTATTTTTGTAAGCATATGATATTGTATATCACATGGGGTATATGGGTAGTTTCAGTTTGCTTGATTTGATCCCATGTCATTTTTGTTTCACTTTGACGTGATATATATGTTGGCTTCTACCGGATCTTTACATGGTTTGAACTGAAAACTTTCCAGTTTCGTGTATGAAGGGTCTCGTCTCGGGCTATACAGACTAGTTTTTGAATTCATTTTGTTGTCTAGATGTTCTTGGCTTTTGGCTTTACTGACTACCTTTTCTACCATTGTTTCATTTTGGCATTTGCTAATCTAAGATTGGATATGTACACTGAACTTCAAAGTGTAATTAATTAGCTACTTATATTCATTTTCCTATGAAATCATATTTTTTTGCTACGTACTTGTACTCAGTATATAGCTTGTTTGAATTCATTCAACTACTCTTGTGAATCCAAGCACTATTTTGTTCATGCTTCTTTTATAATGTTGTTTACCGTACCTGCTCTTCAAACGCTTGATACACGGTATCTAGTCTTGCTAGCATCCTTACTCCTTGCGTATTTCTACTGATCACATGTTAACATCTAGCAATTATTCCAAATTCTTCTTGAAAATTTCAAAACTAAATAGGAGTAAAATTGTTTTAGTTTCAAAACTGGTGCATCGTCAAACCGGTTTGTACTGGCAGGCCCTGTTTTTGTTTATCACTATATGTTGGATTTCTTCAAACAAGCATTACATATTTTTCCCACTGTGTAAACTATTTACTTGTTGTATAAATTATTTCGTTAATTTTCTTCTTTTAACTGTTTTCATTTTCCATTTAAAGTGGCGTGGTAGGGTTTGGGCCTTCTTTGGAAGGGTTGAAACCCAGCCCGTTAGAAGGGAAAATTCACCGGTCCGTTACAGTTTGGTATCAGAGCAGTTCTGATTCAATTGGGACTGTGAGTTTTGTATTTAGTTATTTTTCGGTGTCGTATACTTGAATTTAAGACGTAAACAAATTGTTTTGGTTTTTTTATCGTCTGATGGTTTCATTTCGGTTTTGATTAATGGAAGGCTATTTTCGGTTTTATCGAATTGCTTTGGGGATGGGAAAAACTATCTAGATACTGTGATATACATATCTTTTGTTGTGTTAGTAATGTACATTACTAACCATTGGTGAATCTAACACATTTTCTGTTTTGAAGATTTCGCGGTGTGCGAAATTTGTAGCCTCGAGCTTTGTACGTAAGAAGAACCTGGACGGACTTTGAGAACATTTAGAACAACTGGTAGGTTTGGTTGTGACTGTCGTTCACGTTTTTAGTGGCTAGGAAGTCGAGTACTACTGAAAACTCGAAGGATTTTTCTGAAAGTTAGGGAAGATAGGGAAAATGAGTGGATATCGGTGAATCAGGCTACATTGTGTTGTGCTGAGAAGAGGGTGTCTTTGTGAAAGTGTATGGAAACCGCGTACTCGTCAAGGTGAGAAATATAAAGTGATCGGCCCTTCAATTCCCGGAACGAAAAGAGGAGACGAAGCTTTGGAACACATCGTTTTTCTTGCTCATCTTAGTGAGGCGACGAAATTATGGATACGGTAGATGACGTCTTAGTGGTTAGATTTTTGTTAATCATTTCTCAGAAACTTTGCATGGGCTATAATCGAAGAGAGTGATGAAATTGAAGAATTGACGTATGTTGCAGACCCATCACATGTGATCAAGTAAAGAGACTTACAGCCGAAAGACGATGTACCTTACGAGGGAAAACCCTTGCGATGATGAAAGTAGTATGGAGACATTACCCTTTTGAAGACGCAACTTGGGAGTTTGAACTTGACGTGCAAAATAACTACCCGAAGCTACTTCTAGGTACCCTTCTTAGCTTTCTTCGTTTATTTTTGAATTTGGGGACCAAATTAATTTTTTAGTGGTTGATGGTGTAACGACACAAAAAAAAAATCTACTTGGACTTAAACCCGAACCCGACCCATTTGGATGCGAATATAAAATTTATGTAGTGCGTGCGTGCATCATATTTTTTTTAGATAACTAATGAATTTTATTGAAACTTTAATCATGATCAACATAAGTTTGTAATAAAGATTCAGTATAATTGATGTTAATACTGAACTCTTCCACTAACAATTTGTCCTTCCTAATTTTTTTATTTTTGAATTTGGGACCAAATTAATTTTTTAGAGCTTTCTATTTTCCCATCCGACAAGAGAGGTATTATTCTTGATAGGTTGATGGTAGGTTCCTTTGAAACTACGGTCAGTCACCGCAACATTAACGACACAAAAAAAGCGTGGTGAGAGGAAATTCATATAATCCAAGATCCCACCATCAATAGTTCTCTCCAAGACCCTTTCATTTGAATCAACATTTTGTACTCCTTGAAACCAAGAGATGGCCAAATAAGTGATTTTTTGATGATTTCATCAATATTGATATTTAGAGATCTCAGACATGATTTCGCATGAGCACAACTGATGAGAAGATGGTAGAGGATTCATCATCCTGTTTGCATAAGTGTGTTTCAATGGAGTGCATAGCTTGAGATAATCTGAGTCTTGTAGGCACAATTCCTTTTAAACAAACCATGCATTAGCTTTATTCTTTCAATTATATCGGGAGAGAATAAAGTGTTGATGAGAGGTAAATTCCAATTGTTGGACCGACCCATTTGGATGATCCGTCTACCCAAATTCTAATATAAAATTTATGGTAATTATCCCGAAGGATGGCGTTCAATCCTTTCCGTGAAGAGTTCTTCTTTTCATCATTAATATGAAGAAATCATATGCATATAAGCTATGCCAAGTGGGTTCCTTAAATACAATGTTATTAGATTGCTTTGTAACCCCACCAAAATAAATAGATTACTTCTAGGAATCTTGAAAGAACTCATTTGGTACATAACAATACTAGGGTGTTGAATATTAGTAGATATATGGAAAAATCTAGATACTCTAGAAAATGAAGATTTGTCAAAAAGCATGGATGGCACGAAAATGTCTATCATGAGATCAGTTTCATTGCACTGATGTATGAGTTGACACCAATCATCCTCAAAACCAAAACTTTGAAGAACCAAATTTAATGAGACAACTTCTTTGGAGAGTGTCCACATTCTGATTGATATCACCAAAGTGTATTCTATTCCCTTAGGTTGTTATTTCCAACACAAAAGTAAATAATCAAACAAAAAGTTTTTATGCAAGTTTTTTACCTGATCCCCCTTTGTGTGCCTGCACAATGGAGTGATCTCCGATTGAGTTCACTTGAGCTATCCCAAGGTTCCTGGATTGGATTCAACATGGTACTCTGGATAGAAGTCTCTCGAGTCAAAGGGCCAAGCTTTCCCAATTACGTGGACGTTTTCCTAATCTGCTTTCTTCTTCCATAATGATCCCTTCATCTTTGAGTAGAGCTTCCAAATTAATTACTTCCCCATCTTTTGGTGGAACAAAAGAAATTGATTTAACATATTTTTTCTTTGATGCTTACTTTGAGTTTTGGCAATGAGTTCTGTACCTTGAGGAACCATATTAATGATTTTGCGAATATTATTAATGTTCCCAACAAAATAAGGTTTTTCATGCTTTCTTCAAGAAATTAGCAATTAGCGTCCTACTGGGCATGCTTTGAGTGATTGATAATACAACACTCAGGGCATATGTTTTTTGGTTGACGTTCATAGAAAAACTGCGCCATTTAGTAACTCCCCGACGAACATTACCAATTGGGATAGCATCTTTAGGCTCGATAGCTATAACTTCACCCATAACTTGACAATTTTTGTTCTGAAGAGACATTCATGTTTTCCGTAAAAGATATTTGAGTTGAATCGAATAATTGAAACCCCAATGCTTCTCAAGATAGATCATACCTTGAATATAATCATGGACTACTAACGGTGTTTGTTGATGCCCCATGGCCTCTCATCTATGACTTTATTAAGAAGCTCCCATTGATTAAATTTAAAAATAAACACATTAGGTTCCAGTTCAATAATTCTCAAATTATCCATAGTTCACATCATGAGCATAATCAATAAATGAGAGCACAACAAGAGGCAGTTACCTAGCCATCAAATATGAAATTAAAAGAAAAAAAAGGAGAAGAAAAAGCAACTTGCGTGCATCATATGCATATAGCTATAGTGGGTTCCTTAAATACAATGTGCTTTTTAAATAAATAGATTACCCCGTAACAATACTAAGGTGCTTGATTAGTAGATATATGGAAAAATCTAGATACTCTAAGCATGGACTTCATTGTGAACCAAATTTAATAAGACAACTTCTTTCCCTTGTTATTTCCAACACCGTCACAAGCATCAGGGGACTTCTTTTCTGTTGCTAAATTTTGTAAAAGAAGCAAAATGAAATAAACCCAAAACCCGAAATTGAGCTCTCTCTTCTTGCTCTTTCCGTTTTCTTTACTCTGGAAATAAGATTGAAACCGAAAGAAGAAAATTTTGATTCTCTCTTGGGTTGTACTTCGCTTCGTCTGAATCAGCAGTACAGGTAGGGGGTTTTTCTTTCCCTTAAATTTCTTGTTTTACTTGTGCAAATCAAACTGATTTTGGTTAAGCTCGTCATTTTCTGTTTTGCATGATTTATGAAATTTATTAAATGGATGTTTAGTAAATATGCCGAGGGAGTAGGATTGGGTGTTTTACTAACAAATTTTTGTTTAATTTCAGGCTACAGATTTTGTAGTTTGTGAATTCATTTTTCCTATAAAATGACTGAACTTTTTGTTCTTTGAAATCCCACCCTTTTTCCATGATAACCCTTGCTTATTGATCTGTGTACGGTTTGATGGTTTATATGATGTTTCCCTTTGAAAAACAAGAAATGATTTGTATCCATGCAAGTGCTGGTTTTTCTTCATAAGCTAAGATTTGTGTTGAATCTTAAATTTGCCCTCTTTCTGTTTGTTAAAATGATTCAATGAATTTATAATTTAAACTCCATCGATAGCCGATAATTTGAGACTCATTTACTGGATTTGTTTTGTATTTTTTTTAAAACCTCCTTCCCACCCTGAAAATTTAAGATTCCAAGCCATGGATTTGTCTGGTATCACTAGCTTGATATTTTAAAATCCATTTTGTTCTATTCAACTTAAAAGAAATGAATGGCCTTATGAAAATAGACCCATAGCTTCACCGTTTAGTTTATGCTCCTTGCTTAATTTTGTTTTCTTGATTTAATCCTTACATTTGATTTTTGGGTCAGTAGAAATGTTTTGAAATCAAAAAGTCACTTTCAGTTTTAGCCTCCTTCTTTGTTGTTTATTTTGGACACTACGGACACTAAATCTCATTGTAAGATTTCGTTGTTCTAATACAAATGAACTTTAACTGGTTGGGCATTTGGTTTTAAAATTTGGTGATCAACAAGCTTCACTTTTGTACTGGAAATTCCTTTTAGTTAACCAAATTGAGTATTTTTCGCATACCATTTCGGTGGTAACTCTCCCTCTCTCGGAAATTAAGACTTTCTCTAAACTTCACACATCTATGTCTTATTCCCAATCTAAAATATGTTGTTGTATTTATGAAGTCCTTCTACTCCTTGTATTGAGAACTGTTCGGTAATTTGGATTATTATCATTTCTGCTAATTTATATTCCTCTCAGTGTATATGAATTTTATCGTACTTTCTGGTATGTGACTTTCACTCTCATGTTGAGTTATTGTGATTCGGTAAGAACTTATCTACTGATTTCGTGAATGCTGAAAATGCTTGTATTTAAGTAAGCTTTTAGTTACGGATTTATGAGGTTCTTCAGAATGTGGTTTGTGACATTTCCTTTGCGGCAATTGGATTTCCAAACTAGTGGACTCTACTTTAGGAACGTCAGTCCTAAGTGGCACCCCACCACCTCGGTGGAAACCCGGAAGATCGTTGCGGCAACGATGGCTGGTAACCAGAACTACCCTGACGGTGGCACTGGCCATGAGAATAGTAGAGTAAATTTATTTGCGGCTCTAAATATTTTTATCTGTATTTTGCTTAAGATTTACATTTATGCATCCTTATTTAGCCGGTGCTCTTGTCTATTTATTCATGTTTAGCGCTGGCACTACGTTTTTGTTGTTATACCCTCTACTGGGCATTCTCTCACCCCGTTTTGTTTTGTTTTCCCCCCCACAGAGTATGGAGAGAAGTGGCAGTAGTCAGCCTGGCAGAGCTTACAGCAGGCTTTTAGCGTTTCTAAAGTTAGTATTTTTGTAAGCATATGATATTGTATGTCACAGGGGGTATTTGGGTAGTTTCAGATTTCTTGATTTGATCCCTTGTCATTTTTGTTGCACTTTGACGTGATATATATGTTGTCTTCTTCCGGATCTTTACATGGTTTGAACTGAAAACTTTCCAGTTTCGTGTATGAAGGGTCTCGTCTCGGGCTATACAGACTAGTTTTTGAATTCATTTTGTTGTCTAGATGTTCTTGGCTTTTGGCTTTACTGACTACCTTTTCTACCATTGTTTCATTTTGGCATTTGTTAATCTAAGATTGGATATGTACACTGAACTTCAAAGTGTAATTAAGTAGCTACTTATATTCATTTTCCTATGAAATCATATTTTTTTGCTACGTACTTGTACTCAGTATATAGCTTGTTTGAATTCATTCAACTACTCTTGTGAATCCAAGCACTATTTTGTTCATGCTTCTTTTATAATGTTGTTTACCGTACCTGCTCTTCAAACGCTTGATACACGGTATCTAGTCTTGCTAGCATCCTTACTCCTTGCGTATTTCTACTGATCACATGTTAACATCTAGCAATTATTCCAAATTCTTGTTGAAAATTTCAAAACTAATTAGGAGTAAAATTGTTTTAGTTTCAAAACTGGTGCATCGTCAAACCGGTTTGTACTGGCAGGCCCTGTTTTTGTTTATCACTATATGTTGGATTTATTCAAACAAGCATTACATATTTTTCCCACTGTGTAAACTATTTTCTTGTTGTATAAATTATTTCGTTAATTTTCTTCTTTTAACTGTTTTCATTTCCATTTCCGAGTGGCGTGACCGGGGTTTGGCCTTGCTGGACGGGTTAAAACTCAGCCCGTTAGAAGGGAAAATTCACCGGTCTGTTACATCTGGCCACATGTCACTGATCAGATGATGGATGGCTGAGGATTTAGATCTGCTCAGAATAGAAATTACAAGATTTAAATTCACAAAAGAGACACAATTAACATCACCACCAATACATGAAATGACCACCACTGTATTGTCCTGACCAACATGAATATGACTGAGGGATCAAAACAAAACACACTAGAATTCATTAAAAAAAATAAAATCCAACTTCCTTATCTTCAAAAGTCATTCCTCTATAGAATTTACCTAGATCTTCAGGAATTTCTTCATTCTGTATTGCGAACATCATCTGCAGGCCCATTCATGTCATCTGCGGACCAAAAAAACACCATATATTACCATTAGTATTTTAGAAATCCATTTTTTGAAAGAAAAGGAAATAATCAGAAATGTATAAGTTATGAATCCACCATCTACATCTGAAATAAATACATCTATTACAGCCATTCATAACTACATTTCTAGTATAGCAAAAAGGACATCAATCCAACACAGTATTCATGTTCAAACATATACCACATTGAACACATTCATAAATATCATTTTCAAAGAAATCAATTTCAATTATTCATGATGTAATTACTCTCATTTCAGCCATCAAAGAATTTGTTGATCTCTTGGATGTGTCTCTTTTCTCTCGAAATAATATATAAGAAGGAAAGGCATTGGTAATACATGTATAATAGTACTACATGTTGTAGTAGCTAATATGGCTTACTCACCACCAGTATGCAAAATTTTCAATAATTAGTATATGTAATTTTGATCGTGAAATGGTAGGATGATCCCTACATTGTAGGATGAAAGTTGGATTACGAAGTTAAACTTGATCTAAATTTGTTTGGATACACAAATTTGGATATAAAATTTCAGAACGACTTCTAGAAGCAAAAAATCATCTTTTTGTGAAGCAAAATATATTTTTTTTCTGACTTTTGCTTCTGTAAAATCAAAAACACTTATGCTTCTAGTATGTCCAAACATGCTATTAGTTATATGGTTCAAGTTGATTTATTGAGTAAACTGGTGAGTGTCAATTATCTATAGGATAACCCGGTGCATTGTTTGGTGGATTAATTGAATGAATGTACACTTATATGTTCTTAGATGTCCATTACACATAGAGAGGGTTAGAAACTTTTGATATGGAGATAGAAACACAAAACATTTTTATCGAGTAGTGAAGGGTGTGAAAAGACGAGGGTACCCCAATTACACCACAATATTTTTGTTTTCAACATATAAGTCCTTTTACTGAAAGTGATTGTCTATGGACAGAGTCGAGACAATAAAACAAATTAGTATTCACACTTTGTGTGATTGTCTATGGATACGATATCCAGACAATACGACTACCAAAGTATGATACTTGATAATAGGTTCAGACTTAGCCAAACTCTATAAGATCACTATCAAGTATATATGAGTTAACGTTTGTGTATTTTACTTTTAATTATAATAAACAATTATAATTGCGGAAATAAAAAAGTAAAAGACACATCAAAATTTTGTTAACGAGGAAACTGCAAATGCATAAAAACCCCGGGACCTAGACCATAATTGAATACTCTCAGAATTAAACTGCTATACAAAATATACACCAACTTCGTATAGCTGAGACCAAGAAACTACCACTAGTTCACTTAGTTTCCTTAGTATCCCTGCAGATCAGACTTCGAAGGTCAAACACTGGTACAACTCCTTTGGATCGTATTCAATCTAAACAGTAAAGGAACAACAAATCTGCATGGTAAATACTCTTTTGATTCTTCAAGATAAAGATATCTCAAGTCATATGCAAAGGCTCTTCCGTTTGATCTAATAAACTCCTTTGGCTGGTTAGATCAATCTATCCAATAACTACCAAAGCAGTTAAGTTTAGATTCGCAATCAATCAGTATAGATCTTAACGAGAAGCTATAAAGTGACGCCGATCTCACACAACTAATTAATCGAATAAATCCGATTCTAGTTGGATCCTAGGCGGTCAAGGTTTCTGCACACATAAAGATATGAGAACTAATAAGAAATATTATTCATCTTAAAATCTTTTTTAATCTTCAATAAAAACCTGTACAACACCACTTGAATCTCTTGTGATCAATCACACACAGAACAGAGTCTGTTAACAATGGATTATCACAAGATGTTTTTAGATCTACAAACAGTTCTAAAGATCCCGTCGATACTTTGATCTATTTTGAGTGAATCTTATATCAGAAGAGAAGATTCTCAAGAATAAAAAAAAACTAGGTGCAATCAAAGTTTCAACAACTGTTAGTCAATCAAATCAATCGAAAACTAATAGCACTGCAATTATCTAGTTTCCCACCAATGGTACTCGTAGAGCTTCTTGATCCCACAGAAGTCTTTAAAAGAGCGATCGTAATATATTTTACCTAATTAGGATACTTTCCTCTCCGATTAGACGGCTCCACCAGAAACAACAAGAAATAAGCTTTTCCGGGCTCTTAGGATAGTTTGATAGAAATGCAAACTTAGGTATTTATAGACCAAGGATATTTGGACATCAAGGAATTTCCAAAACCGAAAATATTCTCAAGATATGCGATAAATGGAAAAATTCGGTTTTCCTAATTCCAATAGATGCTTGTCCAATATTTCTGAAATCTCTCAATAGAAAATATCCAATTAGTAAATGCATATTAATAATTTTTATTCTCTATAGATATGCATTTAATTGCTGGTAATTAAAGCATATAAAACCAAAAACCTTAATTAAAAAATTCTCAATTTATTTCGGCACAGGATCTCCTTGAGTACTAGGGAATATCTTTGAATAATAAATGATAAGAGTTACTGTACGTGTTCAAAGTATGTTGACATCTCTTCACTGTAAATCCTTATTCATATTTACATGGATTTACATTCTTGGAATCGGTTATACCACACTTACAAACAAGTTTAGAATTGGTTGAACTGTATTCCAAGATAACTATGTGATTGATCAAATATCAAATCACATACATGGGTTCAATCGGTTCTACCAATCACTAGGATCGATTATACCTCCATATGGAAATACTTTTGATCAGTCACACAAGTTACCAGGACCGATTACATCAGTTACCATATTCCCATGGTATTGCTTGTGATCGGTCACACAAGTTACCAGGACAGGTTACACTAGTTACTAGGACCGATTACCAATTACAAGGATCGATTACACAATACTCTGTGATCGGTCACACCAATTACTAGGATCGGTTACAACAATTAATAGGATCAGTCACACTAATTACAAATATCGATCATGCCATCTCATGGTGATTACTTAGGATCGATTACACCCATTAATAAAAACCAGTCATACCTAATCATAAGTCAGGCATTATGATTAGTTATACCAAGATACATAACATAGTTATGATAGGTTCTACCATCTCACACATATTGGTAATCCAAAGATTTGCAATGAATAGCTGAACCAATAAGCCTAATGATTTCCCTTTTGATTCACGAAAAAAGTTCATGAATGTACTTCATTTAAACAAATGTAAAACATTGTTTCCTAAGATGAAATCATCACCATAACCCATTCACATAATCATAAAAGTATATACAAGATTATGTTGATGTCATATCTACGAAGTTTAAAAGATAAGCGTTATACTTTGTAGTCTAATTCCTTAATACTATGATCATACAAATATGGCCATGTCACATCACTAGAGTATTATACAATATGTATAGTATACACAGCTTTGCAGTTATGTTTTCAATATAACACTACTTGAAAGATATGTTAGGAATCAAACTATTCAAGTCAATATTATTAACCTCAAGTGGAAGGATGATGTCGTCGTTGTAGTTCGCTACTTCTTCATATTCTTCAGGTCTTCGTAGTAATACTTGTATGTCTCAACATTCCTAGACTTTCTAGTCTAACCTAAACGAAGTTGACTCTAGTATATAATCAAGCGACTTTAGATGAGTTTTGACACACTAAAATATGACAACCAAACTTGACATACGAACACTTGGTGAGTTCAACTGAGCTATGCTCTAACAATCTCCCCTTTGTCAATTTTAGTGACAAAACTCTTATTACATATGGATAAAGAAAATACAAAAGAATTCATTTTACATACGCTTAATTCCAAGTTTCAGCAACACAATAACCTGCACATATTCAATCAACAAATGTCGTTGTTGACATTTGAATAACAAAAACTTTTACTCCCCCTAAAGGTAAGCTAGGTAAATATTCAATCCGAAAATCTTTGTTATTCCCCTTTTTGTAGTCAGAATACTACAATAAAAATATGATATGTTTCTCCCCCATAGTCAATGCTTTACTCTTTCGTTAGATATAACTTTTAAGCACAATTGTCCTTTCATTAGTGATTGCAAATCACTTGCTTACTCCATATATTTCTCCCCCTTTTTGTCACAAAATGACAAAGGTTCGAGCAAATAAAGGACAAACCGAGATAATCTTACAAATCTAAAAGACTTGTAAACAACCTATAAGAGTTAAGCGCGAAGGTTTCATATACCACTTTAGATAACCAATATTAAAAACGAAACTACAAGTAATTTAGTTTTAATATGTTATCAAGGAAACAATTTCCCGAAGCAATTTTTCCTAATAGTTTAACAATTCGACTAAGAAACTTAATTCCCTTGTTAAACCGATTGTGTATGTACAATTGCTTGTTTCGATAAGACCAAAATAAAGATCATAATTAACTTTATTTTTCTCCTCGGGCTCTAATTATTCAGACAATAATTTAGACCTTTCTATTTACACAAGACAAACACTAGGTTAGTTAACTAGTTTTCTTGATAAGGCATTCGATTAGACTTGAATAACTGAATCCTCCAATTTGATAAGTCTAACTAAGATCGTAATTAACTTATTTTCTCTTATCCGGAATCAAATTGGACTAAACAAATGATCCCGTATTTTTTTAAGCCATAAATAATACATACAAACCAAAATAAATTGACTTGCATAATTATTTTCTGAACCGAAAGCAACTGAAACAAACATAAACATTATAACACCGCAACTACACCGAATTTCGTTAAGGAAAAACACTTCATACCAAACAATAAAGAAGATACCAAACAATAAGCCAAATAAATTGACACAGTTTTTCTTAACCAGAAACAATTGAATCATACATACATACACATCCATACATAATAATGGAACATATCAATTGTACCGAAATTTTGTTAAGAAAAAGCAAAATATATGCAATATAAACATGCTTTTATTAAATAGGAAAACGATTAACTAACAAATTCGCTACCTCAAATTCCGCAGCCTCTTCTCCCCAGATAGATATATCATTAAGCATAAGTTCAAATAAGAACTCTCCCACAGTATGTTGTCATCCTCTCGTAAGAACAAAAGAACAAAAACAAAAGCAACCTTTACCAGAGAAAGGTTGAAACGGTTTTAACTAATGCGTGCCAATAGCAAAAGTTGAAAACCCG
Source organism: Papaver bracteatum (assembly GCA_023529315.1). Lineage (NCBI taxonomy): Eukaryota > Viridiplantae > Streptophyta > Magnoliopsida > Ranunculales > Papaveraceae > Papaver > Papaver bracteatum. Next base: position 504,550 of record JAJJWX010004844.1, read on the forward strand.
AAACACATATGTTATACTAAATACAACTCATGCAAACATAAATTGATTCAATATATTGTGACTTTTCACATATGAGTTTCAATCGGAACACCTTATGATCCTTTGATAAAGCCTACCAACATGGGATAGAACTTAATCCCGCTAAATCAAAAAGACACACAAACCATAAGGGTACATCATATAAGATCGAATATTAAGGTTGATGAAAACTGAAATCAGACATCTCATAAACCGAATACACACAGCAAAAATATAAACATTCATTCACAGGCTATGTAATCGGTAACTATCACAAGAAATAATTTTATTAATTAATAATGATAGTTTTATTCAAAATTAATTGAAATTAATCAAAATATTGATGTCTATTTTTCTATAAATAAGAATCTAATCTTATTTTAATGAGCAACTTAATCCTTCATATCAGTACTAGAGGAAGGAAGATTATTACTTTCAGTCTTGAGATTGTGAATTTCTTCAAGAAGATAACCTTGTTGCTTGACCAGAAATTTCTTGCAGTTGAGATGTTTCCTTGAGGACTCTGCAAGAACATGTAATTTTGTCTTTGATTGAACAAAAAATTGTATCAATATCTCAATACACTGACCTTTCTTCAGCATATTCTCTCTTTATTTCTTGCTAAGCCAATCTCTCTTTTTGATTTTTCTCTTAGGTTTCTTAGCATTAAGATTTGGTGCAGACTTATTCTTAAAGAGATCTTTCAAATCAAGAACCTTTGTAAGAGAAGACATCGGATCCTGACTCATAGTTCGGACAAGGAATGACCAGAGAATGAGCGTGATCTTTTTATATTTTTCATACTACCGAAAATATAATATCCCTGTAAATAAGAATATATTTTTAATTACTATATTTTATTCCCATAATCTACACAAAAGTGCCTTGATTTTTGCTTCCTCACACACATAATTGGCACACAAGGTGAGGATACAAGCTAATACCGATTAGGTGGTATTACTATGATATTTTATCTCATCATGGTATTTAGAACAAACAGGGTGTTCTTGATCTAGTAACATATAATTCAAATATGTTCTCTTGTTACCTCTAATTAACGAAGTTTCCTGAGATTGGTTAGAATTGCATATGCACTTCTTAGCGATTCTTGTTTTTGAGACAGTTTCACACTTTGTCTTATTCTTCCCTTTACCATTAGATGATTTTTCAACATCGCAAGACATTCCCATTTTTGAAATGGTTAAATCACTAATGGAGCAGGAGGGAATCAAATTAACAACTAGTGCAATATTAGTTGTTTCCTCTTCTTCGGAATTATATGAATTAGAGGTATCGTCTAGAGTTACAACTAATTCCTTGCTTCCAGTGTATATCCTAAGATTAAGACAATATTCATCCATATGACCAAAACCTTTACACTTAAAGCATTGTGGATGATATTCATCATCTTCTTCTTGGTCATTTTTTTTCTTGATTGGAACTCGATCATGGGGCCGAAAAGATCGATGAACATCTTTCACAAATATCTTATTTCTTTCTTTAAGAGATCAAAACGGTCTTGTGATCAGTGATAATATTTGTTCTACATCATCATCAGAATCTTCTGCAATCAATTCATCAGAATCATCCAAAAATCTATTTTTCTCCGCATGAGATTTTGGAAGTTTTTCATCTTTGAAAGCAATTCCTTTAGCTTGAATAGATTGTGATTCATGATCGGAGATCTTTAACTTCCCAACAAGTGTGCTTCGTGGGAGATTTGAAAGATCATTTGCCTCTATGATTGCATGCTTCTTAGATTCGTATCTAGATGGCAATGACCTGAGAATTTTGCACACTATATCCTTTTCAGAAATAGTATTTCCAAGTGAGGAATAAGCATTTACTATCTCGGAGAGTTTAATATAAAACTCTTCAAAAGTATCATTGCCATTCATTCAAAGATTTTCCAAAATAGATATAGTATAACTTCCTTTTTTGATGTATTTCCTTCGAATACGATCTGAAGATAATTCCAAGATTCCTGTGAAGTTTTGCATGTGGATACATGATTTTGTAGATCAAGGCTTACAGCATGTATAATAGCATTCAAACCATCTGAATTCTTCTTTGCAAAAGCCTTTTCTTCGCCTGAATAATCCACTAAGCATTTTAGTTTCCGAACCTTCCATTTTCGGGGGTGTTGATGGTGGATTTTAGTTCAGGGCTAAAGTTGTAAAACCAATTTTTGTACAGCTGTCCTGCAAAGGATAAGGCCATTTGATAAGTAATGAATACTTCTTCACTTTATTGATTCACCTAGAATGGAGCATGTAGCAACAATCCCCAAGTATTCTGTGAATTTTAGCATTACCATTTAATGCATGAATCGCCTTGCATTTCCTGTGTTGTTCTCAACAGAACTCTCATTGTTGGTGTGGCATGATGAATGATTATTACTCTCAGCAGAGTAACATGAATATCCAAGTATGAACAGTGAAGCATGCACGAAATACCCGTACAGGCTACACCATTCTCTAACAAAGAGAATCTTCTCTAGGTGTGTTATACTGGCCCGATCGAGCATAATTGAATCTGGACTGTCCATAACGGTCTCAGAAACAATCGCGACCACGCAAGTTGGCCGCACGATTTAAATAGCCTAGATGAACCCTAGCAGGAGTAGGCTATCACTACAATGACCACCAGCGGGCCTATTTACGCCATGGTCGGTCAGGTACAAGTCACGCCCGTCAAACAGCCACCAAACGCCAGCCTAGAGCTGGACGTCCATGCTAGTACAGAGCATCTTGGAAGAACTCTTATGGGAAAAGACTGCCTACGGAAGTCTCAAACCCATCACGGCCGATCATCTTCGTCGGCATAATTAGACGGCACGGAGCATCCCATCCCTGGTCACGCAAGCACCGTTGTGCACACCGGCGGGCCCCCCTGTTTACCTACATAACCGACCATCTCACGACCTATCCAGGGAGGAGCAAACGCTTACCTATAATTTGGCCGGCGTGATGCTTTAAGGGTTGCTAAGGGTCTCAAATTGATCTCGACCATCCAACTTCGCCGGCATGTTTGGATGGCCTAGATCAAACCTATGACCTTCAGTCATGTATCACCATGATCACCACGGTCCCAATGTGGGTCCCACATGGACGGCCTCCCCAAGGGGGAAGCATAGCCCACCAAATCGTTAGGGTGAAGTCGTGTACACACGACCGATACAAAACCCTAATCAGCGTTTACGGCATATTACATGTGTCGTTAATCGATCATGAGCGTCCGTTTTCGCCAGCTTGGATGAAGGGTCCAGGAATAGACTAAGCAGGTCCGGAGAGTGTCAACGTGATCAATATGGGCCCATCTATCTCCATATCCAACCGACCAAGACAAACTGTGGCTCGACGCATCGGTTCGCACGCCCTGAAGGTGGCATGCCACACCCCTTTAGGAATCCTTTGCGGCACATGATTCCTGTCACAAATCAATCTCAGACACTCTTCTTTACCGGTAAACTTGAGTGGCCTAGATCGCAACTTCGTGGGACAGTGAAGTATGGACATGGACATCAGCATTCCGTATACACGCATGCATGATCGGTTCTCCATAAAACACTTCCCATGCTTGGATTCGATCAAGCTAAAAGGATGTACTTGCGTACCTCCTAAACCCTAATCCAACGGTCGCAGATGTGGGTCGCAAGTTATCTCGTCCGTACAACTTCACCATCTTGGACGGACAGCCTAAGATATGGGTCAGGATACCAATGAGGCATCATCACAATCACCGTCCTCCACTTTTCCACATGGAGTGATCGACCAAGTCAGGGATTGCTTGTATAGCCTCCAAACGATCACTCGAATAAGGCTGGATGTGATCCTATTTTAAGACGCATAAATTCATGACTTACTCCATTAAGCCTTAAAATAGCAATGCTTCATACATGATGAATATATTTGATGCAATACCTGCATAGAATACACACAATACTTCACAAGTATCGACTTCCTAAATAACTTAGTTATTTAATCTAGCATTACATGCTACCTTCTGTGGGTCCCACGATCCACACACTCAAGACCTCAATCATGTCACAAACTGGGGGATACATACTGGGTATTGGTCTGGCGGTTTACAACATGCAGCATGCAACGCGCCATCACAAGAACGTGTCAGGAAGACATGGGCGGTTAGTGATGAGGGGAGAAGTGGGCAAGAATGATCGTGTGACACTAACACACAACTCCACTACTCCATCACTCCACTTTATCCACTTCCCATGAGAGACATGAATAAGGCTCAAATGACTTGTATAAATAGGTTCTCCTCCCTATTTCCAAACACAAAACAGAAATCAAGTGTTAATACAATTGTATTCGAAACACCCAGAGCATGCTTGCATTATTCGTAAGCCTGCTCACCTTTCTGTTACAAGTCATAAAACAACCTACACCTTCACAATCTCAACACCTTCTTCGCTTCCCTTCCTAAGATCAACCCCATCTCCTTCACTTTGTGACTGAAACATGTCTGGAATGGCCATTTCTTGGTTTTGGACAGAATTATATAGATTGATCTCTCGAATCAAAAGCACTCCCGTACAGTTCATTTGTTTAAGGTTTAAACTCATTTCTCATCCACACACCCCAAAATTACCAAAACCGGCAGAGATAGTTTTTACCCATAAACAATTGGCGACCATAGTGGGAGATTAATCTCTCGGTTGCAATATCAATTTCCGATTCTCAATTCCATCTTTTCAATACCCGGTTCGATTTCAAGTGGATTTATCTTAGATCCATTTCAATCATCAACATGTTCATTTCTTTCAATTGCAAAGTCCAGTTTTTGTCTTATGATGTTTCCTCCTCAGCCGAGTTATCCGGAAGCCGTGAATGATTAAAACCTCATGGAGATTGTAGCCAAAACGCTAGAAGACGTCCTAGAAAACCAAGCTGGTATCGCTGGAAGGCAGAGCGAGACGTTCCGTCTTTTGAATGATATAGCAGTTCAAATGCAAGAAGGTTCTGCAGGTACTTACCCCGGGAGCGTTGCGAATGATGGCACAGTCGAACCTCTACCTAGAAATCATATTTCTACCAACAAGGATGCAGAAAGAACACATGGCCACACCAGGAGGTCCGGGAGAGACGAGCAGCATGACCCGGCTAACGAATAAGGCTCAAAGCAACTTTACATAGGAAAGGACTTATCAGGGATGTCACAACCTTTATTGGACTTTATTGGACAAAGGAAAAGGGCCAGCTTATGAAACCTTGTTGGGAGATTTATATCTCAAAACCCTTACTTAAGTGCAGAAAGTTGTTCAATCCGCCGCGACTTTTCAGCCAAACGAAGAACTGCCTGAAGAAGGAGAAATCAGCCAAGAGTCACATGAATACAGAGGCTGGGAATACCTGGCTTATCCGCCTTACAATGATTCTCTCATCGATACAAAGCCCTCGATGGCAGCTTCACCCCAACAAAGACGGTTAACTAAGCGAGCCGTATATATGTTGATGCACGCTTACGCTCCAACTCTGAAACGTTCTTCATACCAAAGTCGACAAGAGATATCACAGCAGCATCCGTCAATACAAGAAAAGTCTATCTCGAGATACCCGCACTTCTCATTCTCAATGAAGAAGGTATTAGAATTGTTGGAGATGTGGGTACGAAACGGGGAGGTCCAACTTCCTTCGGTATGGCGTCAACCAACTGACCAGGAGATGATAGATCCAAGTTATTATCATTACCACCGTTTTATGCACCACCCTACCAGTGAATGCAACGCCTTGAAGAGCATTGTCCAGAAGAAGCTTGATTCAGAAGATTTTCCTCCTGTCTCCAAAGATTAATGTGTGCAATTTCTCGGAGTAAGTACTAGGGAAGGTCTAATTTTATGCAGATGGAATTCCAAAAGAAAGTAAGTATTATCACGCAATTTTTTACAGGATATTTTTAGAATTTACTAGAGACTTGGCATCCCACACGAGAGAAATTCGATGATCAGACACCACGTTTGTTCCTTTTTATGCTAGCACGATATTTCACAAATCATATATATAATATTATTGTAGTAGTAGCCACATCATTCATAACCAGGATGCAAATTCCATTCAGAATAATCTCTCTCAAAAAATCATTCACAAAAAACTATCTCAAAATAAACCAATTCTAAATTCAATCACCTATTAACTCAATACCGAGTTGTGAAAGGAAACCCTTACATCACTCAAAAACTCCTAAAAACAAAAAGGAGGAACATAAGTAAACGGCATAAAACCATTCAAGGGAAGTCCTTGAGCAACAACCCGTCCTTCTGTGCAAAAGCGGCTTTCATTTTCTAGAGAACGGATTGTTCCAGCTTCAACTCGTTAGACAGCCTTTCAATCTTCTCTTCCTAACGAGCGATGCTGTCTGCGGAAGGAACTTCATGCATTTTGCATTGCAGCTTCTGGATTTTAGCGAGTCCTTCACAGAACCAGGAGGCGTTAAACTCATACTTCACGAACACGTCCCGATGGAACTCCCAGTTTTCGATTACCTCTTCAGAAACAGTGTTCCCAGTCACGATGCTCATGCCATAGATGGAAGATAAAGCTTTTTCGATGTGTTTTACTGATGTAAAGTGACTCTTAAGTATATGAGAGGTAGCGATGTGACCATACTTCTTCCATATTTTAGTATATAACTCCTCGAACCTAGCTGGCACGCTGAATCCTCCAACCAGCACGTGACCTGTATAAGGAGTAATAAAAGGAGGCTCAAAGACATCTCCAGGAACAACGACTTGCATCACCAACACTTTATCAGAAACCTTCTCAGCTGCAGAAAATCTTATGATTGCTTTATCAACTGCTGGAGCTTGTTCAGGGGATTGTTTGGAGGGAGTTACTTCATCTGTCATGGGTGTGTTCTCTCCTACATTCCTCGGGATAATTATTTCATTATGAAGAATGATTTCTTCCACGGCCTCATCAACAAGCTCACTAAAGTTGCCGCTCTATGAATCATCTCTTTCATTTGAGATCGCACCATATCTATCATTGTCTTGAAGAGGGTCAGTGTTATCAGATTTCTCATCGTGAAGATCAATAATACCAGACTTCCCCAATGCTGTATCATGGTCGCGTGCCAGCCTCGAAAAATCATTTTCTTTCGGGAGCCCCTGATTTCGAATAACAATCATCCTTAGTAAAAAATCGTTCAAGATAGACGGGTTTAGAGGAGTGAAGAAAAGAAGTTATAGGTACCTGCGTATGAGAAGAATTAAAGACAACAGGACCGCATGCCTGCTTCTTGGACCTAACTCCTGCATCCTGGGGACTACAGTTATCAATAGTGTCGGCTCTGGTTCGTTTACCCGGAAGTGGCTTCAATCGTTTGTGCTGCTTCAGAATCTCAGGTGGTGGCTTATCACGAGGGGTAGTCTCCATTTTTTCTGAGAAAGCCTGAAAAGATAACATCTGCTCTCTCCAAAATTCCTTCTACATATCAGTTACCACTAGTTTTCTTCCAATGGGAAAAAAATGGAAGGCTCTGCTCTGGTGTGAAGACGTCGGAATTGAGAATAGACGGGACGAGATCTTGTGAAGGCATTTGCGGACGATGGAATGGAACACCCTGGTCAAATCCTAATGGGCGGGCGGCTCTGTCAATATTGTAAGAAACCGCAAAAAGGAGCGTATCGAAGAAAGTTGGAATCTATCTTGGTATACAACTCCGAAGGAAGATAGCTTCTCCATGACTCATAGTTTTTCCCTCAGTGTGCAACACGATGTCAGAAGCAATGGTAGAATTTTCCGGTTGAATCACGGAAGAATGGACCGGTCCCCACGGGAGGAAGTTTATAGCATACATATTATCAAGGAAGTCAATGAGTCTTGACCCAGGTTTTGGACGTCTGTTCTGCCAATGGAGTATCCTTGAACCACCATACAAACCAGAAAGAGAAGTCGCGGGGACAGGCGCGTAACCTTTGAAATGTTCCCACAAACACGCTTGGTGGAAAGCAATGTGGATGTGCGTTTCCACCTTCTTATATCCATTGGAAGCGTACATGTATACCACCAAAGCATCCAGATGAGAATACAGTGATCCAAGGAACAAAGCGCCCAAACGGAGAACCACACCTTTCGCCAATTTTATGGCGAACATGACAAGATCGTGTCTTATAGTCTTTTTCCCAGAGTCGTCATCGAAGATGTCCCTAGATAGCCACAAGGACATAAACGCAACTACACTGAGCTCATCATCCAGTTTTTGACCCGGCTTCAGTTTTGCAGGAGACCACTCAGACACCCACCAAGTATAAAAACATTTCACATCACATTTATGTTGGTCATACTCATTTTCCTTTCGAAGTATAGCAGCGAGGGTTACCTTTTATTCGTCAGATAGTGTGTAGTGAAAACTTCCAGCGATAGGAAAATTCATCAACACGGCTACGCTTTCCAAGGTAATGGTCATCTCTCCCCTATTTGCAAATAGTTATGTGCGTGGAGGGACGCCATCGAGAAATAAAAGTAATCAAACCTGCAGTATCCTTCTTGATATGGAGAGTTACAGAAGCCACGATAGCCTCGACGATTTGCGCCTTGGTAAAACTATCTTTGATACGCTCATTGCTCAACATGCGCCTCATCCATCCTTCATAAGATCTCAGCGGAGTATGACAAACCTTGAAGTCAATGGGAGAAGGAGGATACTCGTTCTTCCGAAGACAGAATCTCATCACAAATGTCGGAGAAGATGACGGAGCAACCCCTTCATTTTCCGAATTCGAAAGCAATATTATCTTATGGCTAGGATGTTTCCTAATACTTGGGAAAGGAATGGTGAACAGTTCATCATATATGTGCGGCATGTATCTGGAGTTATCAACACTCCCTAACTTGGCATCATCATTATTCTCAGAAGAAATCTTAGCAGGAGCCTTTTTGTTCATTCTACAGTGAAAAAGAAGCAAGGGAGTCAGTACTTGTATAAGAACACGTATCATTGAATGTATAATCCCGACCAAGCAGGATATACAGTCATGATTGAAACACACCAAGCTGGGCGAAGTAGGCAAGGCCGGTATTGGATCCAAGCAAGGCCGGTATTAGGCCACGTCACCAAATGAGGCAGGTGTTGGTATAAGTCCGCGGAGCCTATATTGGTAAAGATTATGGGACTAATGTCTCCAAGAACATCATGTCAGTCAAGTAGGTATTAAGACAAGACAGCAAGCAAATCTGGTATTGGTCAAGACGAATCAAGGTCACAAGTATGGTATTGGGACACGTCAGTAAGCAAGGTCATAAAGCCGATGTTGGTCGAGGTCACAAGGCCGGTATAGTCGATATCGATCAGGCGTACATGGTGGGACCCACATTCAATCAGGCGTGTATGGCGGGCCCCATATTCATTTAAGGTTGCATGCATAGTTATCTTTATGGGCGGAAAAGCAAACAAGTTCGTCCATGGGTTTTCAAACTATAACCTAAGGCTCTAGGTTTTTCATGCAACAATGAAAAAGGAGCAAAAACAATATATTCATGGATTCATAGCTTATTTTACTGAGCGATCCTACCTATATCTAAGACGTTGCTATTTAATTTCGTTAATGGAATTAACTATGATATGCCCGACAATGAGGTTTTTACCTAAGAACTAGGGTTTGTACCGGAAAAAAAAAACGAAGAGAAGATAACGAAGCACCTACTTGGCATACGAATAGCAGCAGCGGCGATGAAGTCCAGCGTCAGCAACACCTCCATCAGCAGCGTCAGCAACACGTCCAGCAGCAAACGTCAGCAGCGGTACCAAACTCGACGGAAAATCGAGGTGGTCGAACAAAAAAAAAGAGGGGAAGAGAACGGAAGATGAAGTAAGAGAAAATACAAGGGTTAACACCCTTTTATACACGAGCAATTGAAGAATCCTGATAGAAGAAGGATTCCCTTCTTGGCTCAAACAACCAAAGGAGGAAACCGGTCCCGCCAAGGCCTATGATCGCGCCCATCTTGCTCACGAGGGTGTTTACCAACACGACCGGTCCAAGTCCCTCCAGGTAAACTTCCTTTATCTCATCCTTTTACGATTCATATGTCACCATCTCATGCCTACCCCACAATAGGGTAACCATCATGTGCTAGGCAGGGGACTTAATGTTGATGGTGGATTTTAGTTCAGGGATAAAGTTATAAAACCAATTTTTGTACAACCATCCTGCAAAGGATAAGGCCATTTGATAAGTGATGAATACTTCTTCACTTTATTGATTCACCTAGAATGGAGCATGTAGAAACAATCCCCAAGTATTATGTGAATTTTATCATTACCAATTAATGCATGAATCACCTTGTATTTCCAGTGATGTTCTCAGCAGAACTCTCATTGTTGGTGTGGCATGATGACTGATTGTTACTCTCAGCAGAGTAACATGAATATCCAAGTATGAACAGTGAAGCATGCACGAAATACCCGTACAGGCTACACCATTCTCTAACAAAGAGAATCTTCTCTCGGTGTGTTATACTAGCACGATCGAGCATAATTGAATCTGGACTGTCCATAGCGGTCTCAGAAACAATCACGATCACGCAAGTTGGTCGCACGATTTAACTAGCCTAGACGAACCCTAGCAGGAGCTGGCTATCACTACAATGACCACCAGTGGGCCTATTTACGCCATGGTCGGTCAGGTACAAGTCACGCCTGTCAAACAACCACCAAACGCCAGCCTAGAGCTGGACGTCCATGCTGGTATGGAGAGGCTTGGAAGAACTATTACGGGCAAAGACTTCCTACGGCAGTCTCAAACCCATCACGGCCGATCATCTTCACCGGCATAATTGGACGACACAGAGCATCCTATCTCGGGTCACGCAAGCACCGTTGTGCACACCGGCAGGCCCCCTGTTTACCTACATAGCCGACCGTCTCATGACCTAGCCAGGGAGGAGCAAACGCTTACCCATAATTTGTCCGGCGTGATGCTTTAAGGGTCGCTAAGGGTCTCAAATTGATCACGACCATCCAACTTCTCCGGCATGTTTGGATGGCCTAGATCAAACCCATGACCATCAGTCAGGTATCACCATGATCACCACGGTCCCAATGTGGGTCCCACATGGCCGGACTCCCCAAAGGGGGAGCATAGCCCACCAAATCGTTAGGGTTAAGTCGTGTACACACGACCGATCCTAAACCCTAATAAGGGTTTACGGCATATTACATGTGTCGCTAATCGATCATGAGCGTCCGTTTTCGCTAGCTTGGATGAAGGGTCCAGGAATAGTCTAAGCAGGTCCGGAGAGTGTCAACATGATCAATGTGGGCCCATATATCTCCATGTTCTACCGACCAAGACAAACTGTGGATTGACGCCTCTGTTCGAGCGCTCTAAGGGTGGCATGCCACGCCCCTTTAGGAATCCTTTGCGGCACAGGATTCCTGTCAAAAATCAATCTCATCCACTCTTCTTTACCGGTAAACTTGAGTGGCCTAAATTGCACCTTTGTGGGACAGTGAAGTATGTACATGGACACCAGCATGCCATCTACATGCATGCCTGATTGGTTCTCCATAAAACACTTCACATGCTTGGATTCGATCAAGCTGAAAGGAGGTACTTGTGCACCTCCTAAACCCTAATCCGACGGTCGCAGATGTGGGTCGCAAGTTATCTCGTCCGTCCAACTTCACCAACTTGGACGGACATCCTAAGACATGGGTCAGGCTACCAATGAGGCATCATCACAATCACCGTCCGCCACTCTTCCACATGGAGTGATCGACCAAGTCAAGGGTTGCTTGTATAGCCTCCAAACGATCACTCGAAGAAGGATGGACGTGATGCTATTTTAAGACCCATAAATTCGTGACTTACTCCGTTAAGCCTTAAAATAGCGATGCTTTATACATACTGAATATATTTGATGCAGTACGTACCTGCATAGAATACACATGATACTTCACAAGTATCGACTTCCTAAATAACTTAGTTATTTAATCTAGCATTACATGCTACCTTATGTGGGTCCCATGATCCACCCACTCGAGACATCAATCATGTCACAAACTGGGGGATACATACTGGGGTATTGTTCTGGCGGTTTACAGCGTGCAGCGTACAACGCGCCATCAGAAGAACATGTCAGGAAGACATGGGCGGTTAGTGATGAGGGGAGAAGTTGGCAAGACTGATCGTGTGACACTAACACATAACTTCACTACTCCATCACTCCACTTTATCCACTTCCCATGAGAGACATGAATAAGGTTCAAATGACTTGTATAAATAGGTTCTCCTCCCTATTTCCAAACACAACACAAAAATCAAGTGTTAATACAATTGTATTCGAAACACCCAGAGCATGCTTGCATTATTCGTAAGCCTGCTCACATTTCTGTTACAAGTCATAAAATAGCCTACACCTTCACAATCTCAACACCTTATTCGCTTCCCTCCTTAAGATCAACCCCATATCCTTCACTTTGTGACCGAAACAATTCTAGAACGGCCATTTCTTGGTTTCGTCCAGAATTGTGTAGATTGATCTCTCGAATCAAAAGCACTCCCGTGCAGTGCATTTGTTTAAGGTTTAAACTCATTTCTCATCCACACACCCCAAAATTACCAAAACCAGCAAAGATAGTTTTCACCCATAAACATGGGGATTATAACCAACGACGACTAATAGCCAAGTATTAAAGTCACGTGATTGAATAAAATATATCATAGCAGATTTCCACCATAAATAGTTTGTTCCATCAAATCTTGGCGGTACGTTGACTGAAATCGATTCATGTGAACTCGAGTTTATTTCTTATAGGTTGGATCGCACCAAACACAGATTATGCGTGTTTTCCTGCTCTGATACCAATTAAAAAGACGAGGGTACGCAAATACACTACAATCTTTTTATTTTCAACATTTAAGTCCTCTTACCGAAAGTGTTCATCTATGGACAAAGTCGAGACAATACAACAAATCGGTATTCGCACTTTGTGTGATTGTTTATGGATACGAGATCAAGACAATAAGACTACCAAAGTATGATACTTGATAATAGGTTCGAACTTAACCAAACATTATAGGATCACTATCAAGTATATCGGAGTTAACATTTGTGTATTTTACTTTTAATTATAATATACAATTATAATTTCGGAAATAGAAAAGTAAAAGACACAACAAGATTCTGCATGGTAAATACTCTTTTGATTCTTTCAAGATAAATATATCTCAAGTCATACGCAAAGACTCTTCCGTTTAATCTAATAAACTCCTTTGCCTGGTTAGATCAATCTATTTAATAACTACCAAAGCAGTTAAGTTTAGATTCACAATCAATCAGTATATACCTCAATGAGAAGCTATAAAGCGATGTCGATCTCACGCAACTAATCAATCGAATAAATCCGATTCTAATTGGATCCCAACCAATCAAGGTTTGTACACACACAAAGATATAAGAACTAATAAGACATCTTCTTCGTCTTCAAATATTCTTTAATCTTCAATAAAAACCTGCACAACACCACTTGAATCTCTTGTGATTAATCACACATATAACAGAGTCTGTCAACACTGGATTATCACAAGATGTATTTATATCTACAAACAATTCTAAATATCCATCGATACTTTGATCTAGTTTGAGTGAATCATATATCATAAGAGAAGATTCTCAAGAATAAACAAACTAGGTGCAATCAAAGTTTCAACAAATGTTAGTCAATCAAATCAATCGAAAACTAATAACAATGCAATTATCTAGTTTCCCACCAATGGTACTCGTAGAGCTTTTTGATCCCATAAAATTCTTTAAACGAGCGGTCGTAAGAGATTTCACCTAATTAGAATACTTTCCTCTCCGATTAGACGGCTCCACCAGAAACAACAAGAAATGAAGTTTGCCTGGCTCTTAGGATATCTTGCTAGAAATGCAAACTTAGGTATTTATAGACCAAGGATGTTTGGACATCAAGGAATTTACAAAACCGAAAATATTCTCAAGATATGCAAAGAATAGCAAAATTCGGTTTTCAAATCAGGGTTTGCAATCTAAGTTACCTTGGTTACAAAGCATTCAATATTCACCGTTAGATAAAAAACCTGATTTATCCAAGCTAATATCTTTCAACCGTTAGATCGAAACTTAGCTTGTCACACACACAAATGAAATGTATTCATTTAGGTTTGAATAACCGTACCTAAACGTGTACATTTAGTTGGTTCACGAATAGTTAACCAATGGTTAGCCATATGAGCACTTTCATATCAACCATATTCATCTTCTTCATAACTAGTTCAAATGACTCACAAGAACTAGTTCAAGAGTTGTTTAATCGCTTAGATCTTTATACATAGACACAATTGAAACAAAATCGGTTTGATTCACTTGAATCAATTCATGAACAATATATATGCGGTTTGCAAATATTGCTTTCCTTATTAATTTATTGTTTAAGTTCATGAGATAACCGATTTGAGATATAACTAGCTTGGGTATGCGTACGGGTACGTGTACTCTAGCTTTACAGGAATTGGTTTTAAAAACCCAGCAAAAAATTTCGGATGAAAACTTCCGTGGGTACGCGTACGGGTACGAGTGCTTGTTTTAACATCTCTGCATATACTTGAGCAATTACAGCATCTTTCCCACTTCACTTGGTAAACAATGTTTTATCAGCTCCCCCTCTCAAAAAACCTTTCCCAAGAAGAGATGAGGTCAGTTTTTCGAACCAGGCACGAGGTGCTTGTTTTAACCCATACAATGCCTTATTAAGTTTAAGGACGTGATATGGGAAGTCAAGGTTTTCAAATCCCTTTGGTTGAGTTACATAGACTTATTCCTTTAAGGTTCCGTTTAAAAAGGAGGATTTGATGTCCATTTGAAATATCTTTACCTTAAGAAAACAAGCATGAGATAATAACAATATGATGGACTCAAGGCGTGCCACACGAGCGAAGGTTTCATCAAAGTCAATTCCTTCAATTTATGAATATCCTTGAGCGACAAGTCTTGCTTTGTTTCTGACAATAGTGCCAAACTCATCATACTTGTTCTTAAATATCCATTTGGTGCCCACAATATTGATATTTGGAGGACAAGGTACAATCTTCCATACATCTTGTCTTTGAAATTGATTTAACTCTTCATGCATTGCATTCACCCATAAGGGATCACTAAGAGCTTCATCAATATTCCTTGGTTCTACTTGTGAGAGATAACAGCTAAAATTGCACAAATTTTGAAGTTGTCCTCTAGTCTTTGTAGTAGAATATCTTCCTCCAATGATACTATTTGGATCATGGTTTCTTTGAACCCAGAGGTGTCGTGGGGGGACACGTTCTTGTTCAACAGGCAGAATCTGATCATTGTTTTTCTCCTCGTCACTTGAAAGGTCAGGATCAGTAACAGTAGGTGTAACTTCAACTGAATCCGGAACTTTCTTGACTTTCTCAGTTGTCTCAGTTGGAGGAAATTCAGCAGGAGAAAAATCATGATGAAAATTGCTAATATCATCAATGATGACGTTTGCAGACTCCATCATCACTTGGGTTCTGAGATTAAAGACTCGAAAACCACGACTAACAGATGCATACCCCAAAAAGATACCTTCATCACTTTTAGTATCAAATTTCCCTCTCTGTGTTTTAATCTTTTAGAATGTAGCACTTACTTCCGAACACTCTAAGATAGTGTAAGTAGGGTTTTCTACCATACCACAACTCATATGGAGTGTTTAAGGTTTTAGACTGTAATCAAGTAGAATGATGTGAAATAGCTTCTCCCCAAAATCTTAGAGGTAAGTTTTTGTTATGGAGCATTACCCTGGCCATTTCCTGAATATTCCTATCCTTTCTTTCAACAACTCCATTAGCTTGAGGAGTAATGGGTGGTGAGTATTGTTGGATAATCCCCAGTTTGTCACAAAATTCAAATACCTTGGTGTCTTTGAATTCAGTGCCACGATCACTTCTAATTTTCTTTAGTTTGCAACCTTGTTCATTCTGGATTTTATTAACAATAATCTTAAATTCACCAAGGGTTTCATTCTTATGAGCAAGAAATGCTACCCATGTGAATCTAGTGTAGTCTTCTACCATAACTAAAGCATAATTCTTTCCTCCAACAGTAGTTTGTTGAATTGGTCCGAAGAGATCCATATGAATTAAATCAAGTGGAGCCTTAGTGAAAATATATCGAGATGACTTATGGTGAACTTTTGTTTGTTTACCATTTTGACAGGCACCACATACACCGTCAATCTTTGCATTGATTTTGGGAATGCCTCTAACAAGTTCTTTGTTAACGATCTTAGTTAAGAGACTATAATTGATGTGACCAAAACGTTCATGCCAAAGATGTGTAGATTCCACCTTACTCAAATTGCAACAATTACTAAACTGAGTATCAAGGAGATAACAGTTATTTTTACCACGAGTTCCTTGAAAAATTACTTTTCCAGTTTTGTCTACAATGTCACATCCATTTGCATTGAAGACAACTCTATGGCCTTTGTCACAAATTTGACTAATATAAAGAAGATTTGTAGTCATACCTATCGGAGATATAATCTCAAGCCAATTATTCAATTGAACTTGTATAATAGAAAATGGCAAGATTAGATCGCTCAACTACAAGAGAAGTAGTTTCGCCTGGCTTCACAATCCCAATGAAGTCTTCAAGTCGCTAACCGACATGGTCTCAAGAAGAAACCTACGATTAAAGGAGAATCGACTCTAGCAAAACCAACTAGTATCACACAGAAGGTGTGGGGATTAGTTTTTCCAGTTGCTAGATGTCTCCTTTATATAGCTTTCAAATCAGGGTTTGCAATCTAAGTTACCTTGGTAACAAAGCATTCAATATTCACCGTTATATAAAAAACCTGATTTATCCAAGCTAATATCTTTCAACCGTTAGATCGAAACTTAGCTTGTCACACACACAAATGAAATGTATTCATTTAGGTTTGAATAACCGTACCTAAACGTGTACATTTAGTTGGTTCACGAATAGTTAACCAATGGTTAGCCATATGAGCACTTTCATATCAACCATATTTATCTTCTTTATAACTAGTTCAAATGACTCATAAGAACTAGTTCAAGAGTTGTTCAATTGCTTAGATATTTTTACATAGACACAATTGAAACAAAATCGGTTTGATTAACTTGAATCGGTTCATAAACAATATAGCCACGGTAGCCACGGTTTGCAAAGATTTCATTTCTTACTAATTTATTATTTAAGTTCATGAGATAACCGATTTGAGATATAAACAGCTTGGGTACGCGTACGGGTATGTGTACTCTAGCTTTACCGGAATTGGGTTTGAAAACCCAATAGAAATTTTTGGATGAAAACTTCTGTGGGTACGCGTACCTAATGTGACTGGTTTGTAAGTTCATAAACTCCAAACTCAGCATTATTTCACAGACGTGAACTTCCGCCAGTACGCGTACCCGAACCTGTCTCATTCACCAATACCGCATGCACACATATGCACTTGGTTTCCGGTACATGAATTTATACACTAATGTGAGAACACACTATATATGCTTATATCCATAGGTGGTTACGTAATCTTAACTCTACATTTTAATCATTAAAATATTCTTCTATAATGTTATAATAGTCGTTAGACATAAAGAATCGACTATCGTCATCAAAGCTATTTTCAAGATTGAAACGTCATCATGATTTTCGTCACGGATAAAGATGAAAGGTGGTTAAAGCGAAAGCTTACCAACACATATTTCGGGAAAAAGATAGGCGAGTAAACTCGGCTCGAAATAACAAATGTGTATGTATGAAAACTATCATACTTATACGAATGTTGTCTCAAGAGTAGGAGATATATAGACTTTTGAGTGCTAGATAAGTTCAAGTCTCCACATACCTTTTTGGTCGGATGAAGTTCCACCGGTTCCTTGAGTAGTTTTTTGTCTTCATAAGATAATCGCCATGGAGTCTGAAGCTCAACTATACTTAACTATCCTAGACCGAGACTTAGTCATAAGTAAACTAGAAATCAAGACGTATAGTTTTGATCACTAATATTGAGAAACATGCTTGAGATAGCAACACATGCGAGTTCGACCGAGAAATACTCTAACAAACCTAACTTGACATACCAATGCTTGGTGAGTTTAACCGAGCTATGCTCTAACAGGGTGATCGATCTTTGAACAACATAAAAAAAACTTTCGTATCAATGGTCCATAGACAGGAAACAAATAAGAAATAAAGAAGGGTATTGCAAATCATTTTGAGTTAGCTTTTAAAGAAGTTTATAATCATCGTCCAAGAATCAAGAACATGTTCCTAAAGCATATTGATGATAATGCAAGTGTATGGTTGGAGAAGCCTTTTAGTAAAGAGGAGGTCAATAATGCAATTAAGGATTTAGTGGTTGACCGTGCTCCGGGTCCGGATGGATTTCCTATGAAGTTTTTTGTTGTTGGTTAGGATTTCTTAAAAGAAGATTTAATGAAGGTTTTTGAAGAATTTCACCACCATAATGTTCTTGATATGTCGTTGAAAAATAATTCCATTGCTCTTATCCTTAAGAAGGCGGTTGTAGAGGAAGTTAAGTATTTTCGGCCTATTATCCTTATTGGGAATGTGTAAAAAATCATCTCAAAGGTCTTAGTGGAGCGCTTAAAGGTATATCTTCCTACCTTAATATCACCCTATCAATCTATTTTTATTAAAAACTCTAGGGGTTGGTTTGCAGGCATTATTTTGAAAAGGCTTTTGACAACGTGAATTAGAATTTTCTAAATGAAGTTTTATTCAAAATGGGTTTGGGTGGCATATGGAGAGCTTGAATTAGAAATTATTTAACTTTCTCAAAGTTTTCGATTCTTGTTAAAGGATCTCCTCATGGTTACTTGTTAGTGAAAAGGGACCTCGTCATGGTGACCCACTCTCTCCTTTTATTTTTACTATCGTTGGTGAAGTATTAAGTTGTATGTTGAAAAAAGCACAAGATCTCGATAAAATCTCGGGTTTTCCGGTGAAGGAGGGGGAACAAAAATAAATCACTTGCCATTTTATGATGATACTATCATATTTATCAATGCTAAAAGAGAACAAGTCAATGCCTTACGCTACTTACGTCTTTGTTTCGAGTTAACTTCCGGTTTGAAGATAAATTTCTCAAAGTCTAGTTTATTTGGGGTTGCTTTTGAAGAGGGATCGAAAACTTCGCAAACATGTTGGGTTGCAAGAATGTTACGTTCCTAGTGTCTTCTCGATCTTCCCTTGGGAGACAAGGTGGCAGGTCCGCAAAAATGGGAAAAAATTCTTGAAATTTGTGGAAAAATAATTTCTCATTGGAACGGGAAAACCCTTGGTAGAGGAGGTAAGTTAACTCTCATCAAAAGTGTCTTGTCTAGTCTCCCAATTTATTATCTCTCCATTTTTCTTGCCCCTTTCTCCATAACGAAGAAAATTGATAAAGTGGTGAGAGATTTCTTATGGGATGACGTAACTAACAAGAAAAGAGTTCATAACATCAAGTGGACAATGATTTCTAAAATAAAAGAGAAAGGTGGTCTAGGTGTTATAAGGACTAAGCAAGTAAACTCGGCTTTGCTAAAAAAAAATGGTGGTGGCGATTTGGTTTGGAGAAAGATGTATTGTGGAGGAAGATGATGGTTGAGAAATTTAGTGAAACACCTACCGGTTGGGAAATTCTCCAACCCAGAGGATCAAAAGATGGTAGTTTGTGGTTTAACATTTACAAAGATATTGAAGATTTTAATAGAAATATAAGATTCAAAATTGGTGGGGGAAACAAAAGTAGATTTTGGGAAGATGTTTGGCTTGGTGATGGAAAACTATGCGATATGTTTCCTTTGGTAGTTGGAGCCTAAAAAACCAAGGATTTTGTGGTGGCGAGTATGTATGAGGTTAGGGAAGGTGGTGTAAGATGGAATTTTTTTTTTTCTAGACAAAGATACTCTCAAAATATCTCAAGAGAATTCTTAGATATATTAAATCTTCTTTCTCCGATCTCTATTTAAGAAGGTGTGATGGATACCCAGATATGGGTTGGAAGTGATCAAGGTCAATATATGGTCAAGGATGGAATTAGAGAAGAAGGGGATCAAGGTGAGACATGTAGTTGCAGGAAATCCTACACTACACCCTTGTAAAGATTCTACAATAATCAACTCATCATGGGAGATTAAAAACGACACTTTATTATTTTGTTCTCAGAAATGTTTACAGAAATGGAAGAAATCAAGATTACAACTATTCTCTTGAAGTTTCTCTCTCCTCAAGACTCTTCAACTCTCAAAAATACATCATCATTTTCTGGACATATTGAGTCTCTATTTATAGAGTAGTTACATAATGGATGACAGCTAAGTCTTCCTTTTATCTCGGATTTATGTTGCGATCACATCGCGACAACCACGTTTATCCTTCTCGCCAACCTTATAACCATCGAAGGTCGGCACATGCTATTTTCATGTTTCTTCATTTGTCATTCATCATTCATTACATCATTCCTTAAGTAATTCTGCGACACTCGTCAAATGTTGTTAAGGTACTCGCGATGTCCTCGCAGAAGTGTTGTTAATCTTCGCAGGAATATCGTTGTAGTGATATTATGGTCCTACATCTTGCCTCTTCTCATGTCTTTCCTGCGAAGAAGAGAAGATCATGAGAATTAAAATGTTAAAATGCTGCAACTACTTATCTCTTCTCATTGATCTCTATTCTGAAACGTTTCTATATCCTTCGCTAGTTGTTTTCACATATTCTTTCTTCCAATAAATCTTTGACACATCTTTTCTAACCGCTGTGATCTGACCGTTCATGTCTCTTCTTTGCATTTATTTCATTCATCTTCTCGAGAAACTTCTTCTTATATAAATACTCATTTTATTTTATTCTTTTCCTCTTTTTACTTTCTTCATTTTTCTCTTCATAATTTCTATGCAAGTTTACTGTTCTTCCGCAAATTGCGCATCTGCTATCGCTGTGATTTCTTTCTTATTTTCCAACCTTTTCTTTCATTCCCATACTTAACGCTGGTGCCAAAAATTTGGTTGCTTTTGGTGAGATGCAAAAAAAACTCAAAAAGCAAAGGTTTTACTCTGTATACAATTTCAATTCAGGGCCCTAAATCCAATCTTTCCATGAAATTATTCATTGATGATCAATGATCTCGCGAGAAGGTTATAGTATCGCTAGGTCAACTTGAAGCTGGTATTCCCATTCCTCTCTATGACCCGGAACTTCCATTATTTTATGAAATAATTTTTCACGAGAAGTTCTCCCGAGCGGTATATCAATTGGGTGGAGATTGTATTCGATTACTGCTTGAATATGCTTCTTGCGGGGCTGGTAAAGGATCTCGCTACCCTGAAGATGCTCAGAATCCTCAATTTAAAGTGGTTCCAATTGTCTCTGCAAATTATACTGTGGAGAACTTTTTTGAAAATTACAAGATAATCCCTATGAAGAGGGATAGCACTTGCTGGGGTGTCCGTTTGCAGAAGAAAGAAAAGATCGTTGATGACAAAGTCTTCATGCTAGATATTGATTTGCATACATCTACTAATCAAGGCCCTCGCCACTCCAGCGATGACAAGTGGTTCATTTTTCCTTTATGTCTTGAAGGTTGTTATATTTCTGGTTCTCGCGCATTACCCGCGAATCTTTCAGAATATCAACCTTGGGTCTTCAACTGCCCTGAAAGAACTAAAGAGGTATGTTCTCTCCAATATTTTGTATAATTATTATTCACTATATTCCCCACGTTTTTATATTTTCGCTAATTACTTCAATCTTTTCCAGATTGACAGGATGAAACTCAGCTACCAGGCTTTTAGGAAACCCAGCACTTTCTTAGCTCTTAAATCTTTCACAGTTGAAGTAAGAAATATCCTTTCATTAGTTTTAACAATATATTGTTTCCCCTATTTCTTATCTTTATCTGTGTTCACAGGAAATCGAAGAATTAGAACCAATAAATCCTGCGAGAACCAAGGTGAAATCCACATTTGATCGCAAGGGGAAATCTGCTCCTCCCAAAGGGAAGCCTACTATCCATCGCAGTGAGGAATCTGACGATCCTCCCTTAAAGAAAAGAAAAACCCAACCCTCTTCTTATTCATCTCCTCAACCTATTCCAGAAAGTTTAAGTGATGATTTTGGTGATGATAATGCCTTCCCTACCATAATGGATTCTTCTTCTTCTGAGTCTTCCATGGCTCAACTATCTAAAAATTTTGACGATGCTACTAATAGTATTGTCAATAATCATGGAGATGAAGCTCTTAATGGGATATCCCAGGCCCTTGCCAAAGTTTGTGATGCCCCCGTTCTGGTTGATAATGATTCTCTTCATGGAATCTCACAATCAATGACTCCCAGTCTCTTGAATTCTCTTGGCATCTTGGTATGTTTCCATTTCTTCATCATATTTATGTATTTATTTCTTTGTCAAGTCTTAACTTATATTTCTCTCTCGCAGGTTGGAAGAGCTTCCTTTGATGTTGCCTCTAATTTGGATAAGAGACGTGTTAACTATGAAAACAAATCTGCTAAGTTTCGCCAGGATAAAGAAAAGTTAGAAGCTGAAATTGCTGATCTTCGCAAGAAGAATAAGCAGTTGGAGACTGAAGCTTCAGTTGATAATCAAAAGATCTCTGATCTTGACAAAGCTAACCAACAACTCTATGGTATGTTTTACTTCCCTTTTCTTTCAATCCTTCTTTCCCTATCGCAGCTTATTGAAGCAATCATTTTGTAGATATTTATGGTCTTACTGATGAGGCTACATTCCTCCAATCTTTTCCTGAACCTGTAGATGAGAGTACCCTTCTTGCTCGCCTTAATAGTTCTTTAAGTAGTTTCTCAGATGATCAAATTAGGTCCCTCTTTGTAGATGAACTTAAATCCAAACTTAATATTTTAAACATTGAGCACAGATTTAATTTAAGTTTAACTAATAAGTTTAAATGCCTTTTTCTTGATTCAAAAGAAGAAATCAATAGATTAAGAAGTAAGAATAGTGATCTTATTGACGAGAAAGATCAGGAAATTAAAAATTGCACCAAAGCCCTAGCAGATTTCCATAAAACTCTTCTTAGTATTCAAATGGAAAGAGATAGACTTATCTTCGAGAATAAAGATTTTCTTGCGAGGGAAACTCAAGTTCGCTCTCGTCTTCTTATTACTAGCGATGATGAGTTTTCTTGGGATGCGATGGTTCTTGATAATGCCAGAAATAATTTAGGTGTAGATGTTAGTCTTCATGCTGAACAAGCAGTTTTAATTAAAGACATGATTTTTGAAAGATAAGGTTGTTAATCGTTCCTCCTTATCGATTCCTTGTTTTTATTATTCTTCCTTATAAAATTTCCAACATGTTGTTATATACTCGTAGGATCTGAAAAGAGATGTCTTGAAAGAATAGGAGAACTTGAAGCTGATAAGAATCAACTCGCAAACACTCTTGGTGCTCGCAACGAAAAATATTCAAGATTGAAAGAAAAGTTGAGGGTTACTACTGCGAACTTTAACGTTTCTCTTATTGAGGTTTGCAATAATTCCATTATAATGGTTTGCGATGATCATGATATTTCTCATTCTTTGTATTCTGATCTTGCAAAAGAAGTTCCAGCAAAAACTCCAAACCTTGTTATATCTGATAGCGAAGCTGAGGAATCTAGCGATGATGAAGATGATAATAATGATGAAGAAGAAGAAGGAAAATCTGGTGAAGAAGATGGTGATGGATATAATTAGTTCTGTTTCTTCTTTTTATCTTCCTTGTAAAATTTGTATACTTATTTCCTTTTTCCTGAAAAATCTGATGAAGAAGATGATATTCCTATGATCGCTGCGAGTTTCTCCAATTTGCTACGAGTTTCTTCAACTTAATGTATAATTTCTTTTGCTTCCATCTATATGAATTAGAAAACAATCCTATTCTGTAATATGGTTAATCGACATAATTATTATCCTTTAATTATCTGTATAAATGTGTCATATAATAATGTCTATGTAATTTTCTCATATGATGATGAATAATAATTTCATTATTCTGTGCATTCCCATACTTGCCTCTGTTATTTATCTGCAATATGAGAAAATTGGGTAGAGCTTAGATATCAGTTATAAATAAATTCTATTTAGTATATTTTGTCTCAATATCTGCGATGATATCGCTAGCAATTAATGGCGCAACTTTATGATCTTTGTATAAATATCGCAAATCTCATAATTTCTGCAACACTATCGCAATCATTTGATCTTGTGGTCTTATTATGCCTTCCTACTTAAAGGTCTTATTTTGCCACATTTTTCTTTCTGCGACAAAATTGCAGGACGTCTTTACATTTTCATGTATAGACCCATTGATCTTTCCTTATATTTATTCCTTGATTGTATTGCGACAATATGACAAGTCTAAGTTCCCTCGCGAGATCAAAGCCTCATGACATTGCCGTCTTGCGATGAAATCGCAGGACGTCTTTACATTTTCATGTAAAAACCCATTGATCTCATCTTAACCTTTTATCTTTTATGGCTTGTTGCCTCTGTATAATTTTCGTCACGCGACAATATGACATGCCTAAATGTTCTTGTGAGCATAAAGTCCCATGACATTGCCGTCTTAAGACACTTATCATCTCCCTAATGGAGGGTGCCGCCCTTATCTCCCCCCTGGTTGCCCCTTCGAGGAGGGAACATCGGCCATACAAGACTAGCTCCTCCCATCCAGATTTACCAACAAACATTTGTTTTCGCAGCCTCTTGTCCTTTATGCCTATATGGCTTATAGTTACAAGACTGCACCCTAAGTGGGGTTTTCTTCAGGCCGAGTGCATCATAGCCAAGACTTACCAAGAATGTCCAGGGTAGGTTCGTCCGTCCCGGGCACCCTTGGCTCAACCGTGTACCTCGGCGCCTTGGTCATACTCTGCTCTCCTTAGGAGAGATCCTCGGTCATCCAACCAGGGTATAACCTTATAAAGCTGGGAATCCAAGGTCTCTCTCCCAGATAGGTTTTCTTTAACCCCAACATCTTCATGACTCAAGTTCCAGCAGCGGTATAACCTTATCCCTGAATCATGTAAAGAGATGCCCCCTTTATGACGTACTTGTAGGTCTTACATTTTCCTCTTGCGAAATTGTATTCGCGAATTAAGGTGCACGCCATAAAGGTTTGTCCCATTCTTTAAATCTCTGCGAAATTTTATTCGCGTTTCTTGCGAGCATCATGACTTTGTTAAAATTTCTTTTCTTTTGATCTTTTCTTCTCTTGTACAACTTTTCAATTTCATCTCTTCCACTCAAACAGAATAATCTTTGAAAATAATTTCTCCAAACAATTCATTCACAATTTTTCTTAAATTTCATCTTTTTACCTTTCTACTTACTACTTTCTAGTTCTTCTTTTCTGTTACGTTTTGTTGTTTTCTCTTTATCCGAGAGATGATCGCCATGTACTTCCTCTCACCGCTCTATTATATCAATCATTAACCTGTCACATCTCTGTCGTTTCTTGATGTTGTATTTCCAATTTCTATTCTTTTCATCTCTTTCTTCGCAAGATTTTACATCAATCTCATAACATTTTTTGCTTTCTCTCCAATCTCCTTTGATGACTCCAACATCATTAGGATGAGGGAATTTAATACACTGGTGAAAAGTAGATACCACCCCTAATATCCCATGTAGCCAAGGTCGACCAATCAGAACATTATAGGGTGATTCAATATCAACAACACATAATAGGATCTTAGAAAATATCCCCTTTAATGGAATTTGCATTGTGATCTCTCCTTTGGGCTTGTTGGCAGTACCATTAAAACCATAGATTTTATATGTTGATGGTATCAAATCCCCATCTTTTCTGCCCATGTTTCTATAGGTATGATAGAATAAGATATCTACAGAGCTTCCCGTGTCAATTAAGACTCTATCAATAGCCCAAGAATCTTCTACTTCATTATTATTTTCTTCATCTCCTTCTTCTGTTTGCCTTGGATTTATTTCCAACCTTACTACCAATGGATTATAGTGCAACTCGCCGGGTTCTGGTACTTCTTGTGAAGTGAAAGAAAGAGTTTGCTTCTGCCATTCTTCTAACGGCGAGACTCTCGCTATGTTCATTTTTTCTTTTCCATCTATGTCTCCCGCGAAGACTCTGCTTAGAACGTTACCGTGAAAATCCTCAATAGTTTTGAAAGAATGTACGATGGAATTGCAAAACAAATTCTTCGCCTTGGTTCCAACCTCTATGACAAAGGTTTCTGCTCCTTTTACAGTATTCACTCTGCGATTATCTGGTAGTGGTGGTAATTGCTGTGATTGCTGGTGTCCTCTTAGAAAATGATTTAGCTTTCCTTGATCAATCATTCTTAAAATTATTCTTTTTACATTCCTGCAATCATTTTTGAATGACCATGAAAATGATGATAAGGACAGAATTCTTGATTACGATTATTCGGATGTGGTTCTTTTCCCATGTTCCATGGCGATGGTATATCTTCCATCAAAATGATAGCTTCCCAAATTTTTTCTATACTAGCATTTAGAGGTGGCATCTTAATCTCCTCCCATATTGTCTTCTGATTACCTTGACCTCTAAAATTATTTTGCCTCTGTCCACCATAAGTCTCTTGGGGATGATCAAGCCTTTGAATTTTATTATTTCCTCCACGATTGTAATAATTCTTATCCCTTTCATACTCTTCTTGATCTCGACTTCCCATGGATACTAGCTTCTATTGGTTATTAATCACCACTTTCTCTGGTTAATTCTGCGAGGTGCTTGCTACATTGTTAATCATTTTAGGAAGTAGACTTCCATTTGTTGCTACTGAGATAGTATTTACGACTGGATATGATTCCATTTCATTTTGTTTTTCCTCCAAAGAAATGTATTCCTCTTGTAATTCTCGCAACTTTGTCATAGTGATTGTATTCTTGATTATGAAAATTTGTATGTACAACAGATTGGTTGTGAATATTGCATTGATGAAGGATAAAATAAGATATCTCTCATCTACTCTTCCTGCCATCTCGCTACACATTTTTTTCCATCTTATGGTTAGGTGTTTAAAACTCTCGCCAACACTCTGCTTTAACCCAAACACATCTTCAATACCCGGCCACGATGAATTGTTGCTTATGTATGCGCCCAAAAATGTAGCTTGTAAGTGATCAAAATAAGTGATCAAAATATAGCTCGACAGTTAAGCTGGACGCAAAATACTTGCATAATACAGCATCAGGGTTCTCCCACTGTAGCATACACCTAACATAAGCCTTGACATGTTGAACAGCACAGGTAGTCCCATCAAAAATACTGTTTAATGCTGGTAAATTGCATTTTGGGGGTATTCCTCTTAGTTGCACTTCTTGTGTGAATGGAGTTCTCGCTGCTTCCTCAATAGATTCATCAAGTTTCCTTCTACCTCCTTCTCTTCTATTATTTATCAATCCCCTCATTTCTACTAATTCCCTTAAAATTTGCTCATTCGCAGCTGGATTTTGTTCTATTGTCCTTTTTAGTGCAGCTTCCCTTCTCATCCGTTCATGTCTTTCCTGTCTTGCGAGAGTTTTTATATCTTCATCTTCATCGTCATCATGCCTTTTTCTACGATTTTCATCTTCACCTCCTTCTAAAATTCGTATTTTATTATGTCTTCCAATTTCTTCTTTGCGAGTTTCTTCATTTCTCACCATTTCTCTTCGCTGTCTTTCTATTCTTATTTGTATTCTGTCATACTCTTCTTGAACATTATCATTATTGCGATTTTGCGTGCGTCTCCTTTCTCGATTATCATGGTTATTCTGCCTATTTCCTCTTGAAACTCCTGTTCTTCCACTTCTTCTCTCAACCTTTCTCTTTCGCAGGCTAAGCGTGCTTGTTCAGCATAATGTCTCTCAATTTCGTTCTCAATGATTCTTTGATTTCTTACATTCTCTCGCCCATGTAATATTCTTCTACCTTCTTCTCGATTTTCTTCATCATCTTGATTATTCTCATCTCTTTGATTTCTATTACTTCATCTTCCATTCAAAGTTTCACCGCGTGGATCATAGCGATCATCAATTACCCTATCTTCTCTATGACGTTGTTCTCCATTTGGATTTTGCGTTTCTTCTTGTATGTTTTCTCTAACATTTCTCATAAGAGAGTTTCGCCTTGGTTCTTCTCTGAATAATCTTGATCTTGATCTAGCAGTACTTCTTGATCTTCTACTTTTTAACCTCAAATTCTCCATTCTCAACTCATGATTTTGTCTTGTTAAATTTGTACGTTCTTCCGCCTCTAGCCTTCTTTCTTCTTGTATTCTTTGTCTTAAATCATCTGTTGTTTCATTTTCACCCTCTCCATGAATTAATCCTTCAACCACTCCTTGATCTCTTTCTTCTCTGCTTTCATTTCTTAATTGTCGATTTTATTCTTCTTCCATCGAATCCGATCTCCAAGTATGCACACTCACTCTATCGTAATCCATATTTCTATCTTGTATTGGTATTTGTTGATTCGGCTATTGAATCTGATTTTCCCCTTCATTCCTTGTTATATTTCTTCTTGTTCTCATCCTTGAAGATTCTCCCAATTCGTTTGTTTCTCCACCTGCTAGTCTTTTACTCCTCCTCACGGTTGTTGGTGGTTCTGATGTATTTCTTCTTCTTCAAACCATTTCTTCAGCCTTAAAATTTTCTTCAAAACTTCAAATTGTAACTACAGATTTCTCAATTTGATTCTCCCTGTTTCGGGCTCCAAAATGTAGTTGCAGGAAATCCTACACTACACCCTTGTAAAGATTCTACAATAATCAACTCATCATGGGAGATTAAAAACGACACTTTATTATTTTGTTCTCAGAAATGTTTACAGAAATGGAAGAAATCAAGATTACAACTATTCTCTTGAAGTTTCTCTCTCCTCAAGACTCTTTCAACTCTCAAAAATACATCATCATTTTCTGGACATATTGGGTCTCTATTTATATAGTAGTTACATAATGGATGACAGCTAAGTCTTCCTTTTATCTTGGATTTATGCTGCGATCACATCGCGACAACCACGTTTCTCCTTCTCGCCAACCTTATAACCATCGCAGGTCAGCACATGCTCTTTTCATGTTTCTTCATTCGTCATTCGTCATTCATTACATCATTCCTTAAGCAATTCTGCGACACTCGTCAAATGTTGTTAAGGTACTCGCGATGTCCTCGCAGAAGTGTTGTTAATCTTCCCAGGAATATCGTTGTAGCGATATTCTGGTCCTACAAGACGGATTATCCAACCAATATTATATGGAGCCATGAGTAATCAATTTCTTTTTTTGGCTTCTTTCTCATGATCGGGTAATGACGACGGATAAACTTTTAAAAAGAGGTATGGATGTCTCTAGCTAGTGAATGTCATTTTTGTGAAGAAGATAATGAATTAAGCTCGCATTTTTGTTCTATGAATGTTGGAGAATCCGAAGAATATGGGATTATTTTGTTGAAGGGTGCCATTTTAGATGGACATATGACCCTAATATAACTACCTCTATAAAAACTTGGAAGTTTAATTGGGGAGATGAAAGGCTTAATCGAATATGGAATTGCATCCCGGTTGCTATATGGTGGTGCATATGGAAAGAGCGAAATGCAAGAGTCTTGATAACAAAAACAAAAGTTTGGAAAGCCTCATTAGAGATATCAAATTTCAAGCTTTCTCTTGGGCCGAATCGAATATAAGGATGTTAAGGCTCACGGCAAATATGGTGATCTCTTTATGGGATTCATTATAATGGCCTCCGTAAATTTTTTGTGTACTTTTTCTTGGTAGCCGAATCCCCTTTCGATTCCCCTTTTTGTTCGGTTGTAATCATTGGGTTGAGGTACCCCTCTTAAATGCCTCTTTTTAATGAATTTTCTATTTGACCGATTTTTTTTTTAAAAGGTTAGTTAACCTGAAAGATATAGACTTGATTTTAATTATTAATTAATTGTTAACCTCGATTTTCATTGTATAAGTTTATGGTTCCCCTGAGTTATGTAATAATCTTTGGTACTATAGTGCGAGTTAGTTTGGATATTATTTATATATTTTGTGTATATTATCATCTTATCAAAGGGTCCGGTCTTTAATATTGGTTGCGACATTATAATGAATAGTTTATCTGGTTGGAGAGAAATTAAGGATGTTTAATGAGAAGTCGAAAAATACAGATCAAGCTTGTCAGAATGCTAATGTTGATAAAACGATATATAAAAATAATTGATAAAGAAGAGAGTATATCAGAATGCTACCACTTTGCTATTTTCATGGGCTTCAACTTTTAAATCTTATATGGGAGAAAGCTTAAGCTCTTTAGTCTTTAGCTGAGATGCAGTTTTTTTTTTCCTGGCATTTTTAGGGGCTGACCCCAAAAGAATTAGGGGCGAATTTTTGATTCCCAACCCATATACAACGTTAAGGGATGTCCTAAAGGCTAGTAGATTTCGTTAATGCCCTACATAATCAGAAGCCATTTTGTGTCCGATTGTTAATAATGAATCGGGAGTTAAGTAACTCAAATATACTACCGATTAATATAAATTTTGTGCCAAACGCGTATTTGGCTTCTGTAACAATCGGTAGGAAAATGTACCTCACTAGACTACCGACTGTTAAAGTATAGAAATAAAAAATCTTTAAAAAAAATCCATTTTGAAATTTGGGGCTACTATATAATCGGACGGAAACTAAAATATCTAAGCTAACGATAAGGAAATTCGAGAAATTCAAAATTTAAAGAATCTTGCTTAATCGAAATTTGGGGCTACTTAACATTCGGAAGCTAATGAGATTGTATTAACTACCGATTATATAGTTTGACAGATAAAACCAATGTCAATCTAAATTCATTTCATTTCTTTTATTTTATTTTCAACTTCAACTCATCTTCTCTCCTCTTGCCCTCCGATTGCAGAGAGGAAGACTTTCCCCCTCGTTCAACTCCGCTTCAATACATCGTTATCGTTAATCGTGGAATCAAATCATTGCCGATTATTCTCTATAAATATGAAAGATAAGGAATGTACGAAAGCTAAAACCAAAAACGTTTATCGCGGTGACGATCCAAACATTGGATTGAATGCCCGTAATAAAGAGATTCTCACTGAAGAACACGAAGAAGATGATGTCCCTGATGTAGGTGATTCTGAAATCCAAACTCTCAAGCAACTTCAAGTGGCCCCGATTAGGTAAGATTTTACCATTTTTTTGGTTTCTATTGCTTTAATTCAACGAATCCACGACTTTTTTTTTAGGGTTTTCGGTTATTACCCAAATTTGGTAGTTCATTTATTGTTTTAAACTTCTGATTGTGGTCGAATTCTTCATTCCACAAGAACATTTGTCATATTTGGGTGCTAAAAATTTAGGTTTCCTACCAATTGCCTCCGTTTTTCATTACTGAACCTTAAATCGACCATAATCGGAAGTTAAATGTGTTTTTGCTTTCCGAATATACTAGGCTGATAGAGACAATTTTGTGTCTAAATTGTCCTCAGTGTCTCGATTGTTAGTGCTTGATTTTGTACTTATTATGGTGTTTTTATGTTTGTGTAGGTGTTTTTGGATAAATGCACTTGTGTGGAAAAAGTTGCTTGAAAAGTGCTATTTGGACCCCCCCAGTTGAAAATTACTAAAGGAACCCCGGAGGAGTGTTAAAGGCGCCCCAGAAGTATGCTGGAAACACCCCAGAAAAAGTGTTCAGGGAACCTCCAAAAGTGTTAAAGGCACCCACTTAATTACTAAGGGCTCTCCAGTTCAGTTGCTAAAGGGAACCCAGACGAGGATAATGGGCACCCTTCCTCTTCATTTTCGGTGGGAAGTGCAAGTTGAACTGCGAGATTCACTGTTTTGGATTTGCAGGATTTCCAGCGAGACTTAATCTCTCCAATGGATTATATTGGGCCTTTTTCACTTAAACATGACTTGTATGCTCGTCGGGCACAAAACAATAGGGTTGGATTACACGATTTTGAAGAAAACATGGAATATTTATTCCCGTGAAATATTCTGGAGATTTCTTGTTTTGGAAAGATTTGATGTGTCTACAACGTGTACGACCATGTTTGGAGTTTGTCTGCATTATTCTAGAGCGTGAGAAGTTAAATCAGTGAAGAAAATATTACCGAGAATAATTTTCTTCACAGCCGAGTAATGGAATTTTTTTTTTTTGAAGTTATGGAAGAGTATTCTCGGTGCTTAATAAAGGCTATATAAAGTGGGGAGGAGTAGTAAAGTGGGGATAGAGAGTTTGGGAGAGAATTGGGAGAAGTACAGAGCATCAACAGAGGCGAGAATCGAGTTGCAGAGAAAACTTTTCTGCTGCTGCATGGGAAGAACACGAAGAACTTAAGACCCACATGCAACAGTCGTATATGCTACAGTATATGTAACACTTCCTTTGTATCATTCCCGTAACATTTTTTTGTAACAATTATAAGTGTTACAAAACTCAGTTTTAATTATTTTTCCTCCCTTTTCATCATTTGTGAACACCATTTGAGCAATGAATAAATACTTTGAGTGTGTTTTCACCATGCGAAGCTAGAACCCATCACTGGGATGATGGGGGAAGTTTTTTTTCACCTATGTGGTAATTAAATTAATTCTTTTATACTTATTTGCATAGAATTTAACTGTTTTATGATTTCTATTAATTATTTGTTATTTTGTCTGATGTCGCATGCTTGGTTTTAATTACTTTTGATGCGTCATGCTCACAACTTACAACTAATGTTTTATGAAATCTACTTTTACAAATAATAGAGTTAATATTTCTTTTATTTTGAGCTATAATTGCCTAGGATTAATTTCTCAACCACTTGAATATGAAAAACAGTGAAATCATGAGTCCCAGTAAATTCTTCATCTTGTGACACATTTTGTATATATTTTATTTATTTCTAGTATTTTCGTTTATTAAATCTGAAATCAATCTCATCAAGTCCGAGTGAACGACAACCTTTCTTAATACTATCTAAAATCCGATCATAGGCTTTAATATTTTCTGGATACAAACTGATGCATATTCGGTAAGTATTAGTTTTGTATGGCTAACGATTGTCAACCCTAAATCGACCATAATCGGAAGTTAAATGTGTTTTTTCCTTCGAATATACTAGGCTTTAGGGAATTACAAGAAATAGAGACGCAGTAATCGGATGATATGTTTTGTAATTTTCTTACGATTGTTTAGGCTCAACCACTTTAGTAATTTTCGGGCACAAAGTGATTCATATTCGGTAGAAAGTAGTTTTGTACGGCTTTCGATTTTTGATGTATTCGGTAGGATATACTCTCTTATGCCTTTTGATTATGTGTATTCGTAAGATTATGTTGAAATATATCTTCTGATTATTTATATTCGGCTGCTTATGTTGAACTCAAACTTACGATTATGAACCTATTGTACTTTGTTTTGCTGTTTAGGGATAGGCGAGGTAAAAAATCTGAAGACGCAATTTTCTCAGATAGTGCAAGGATGGAAAGGTGTAAGAACTTGACAGATAGTGCAAGGAGAGCTAGGACTGCTAAATCCACTTCAAGTGCTCAAGATGGAACTCAAAAAGGCAGTCAAGAAGGTGTTCAACCAATTGCCCCCCAATCAGAACCAGTTCAAGAAGATGTAGAACCAAGTGCTCCACAATCACAAGCAGAAATTCAACCTAGTGTTCAACCAAAAGCACCGGAAGATAGAGTACTAGAAGTAGGACAACCTAGTGATGCGCAAGAATAAGGAGAAGCCGAAAATAAAAATCCTCCTCGAAAGAAAGCGAAACACCTTGTCCCAAAAGAACTGAAGGTGAAGGATATTCCAGAAGGTGTAATACTTGGGCTTCCAGAGGATGGAGGACAATTTTAATTTGGATACAAAGACTCTTGGGCCAAAGAAATATATGAAACTGAGGTCATAATCGTATCCATTTTATTTACGTATTTTCTTTTTCTTCGTAATAGTTTTAAGGGTTATAGGTTTAGGTAATTCTATTTTTTTGAACTTGTCGTGTGTATAATAGTATCATTCTGATGCAGTTCGTTTACTCAAACCCATCGCCACACCAACTAAAATGCTGGAATGGCCTTTATCCGATGAATGTGAAAGGTTCAAGACAATTATTGCAAATTCGGGGTTGGCTAATGCTGCAGAGAACTCTATGTTGGAACATGACCGGGTGGCTATATCGGAGTTTGTGGAGAGACTTTATCCTGAGACCGACACCTTCCATATGCCATTTTGGGAGATGACGATTACCCTAGATGATGTTATGAAGATTCTTAGACTCTCTGACCATGGAAAAAGTATCAAGGATGAGTACACAAAGCAGTTGGAATGGGACAAACTTTATGATCTAACTAAGAAGTGTTTGGGTTGGGATGCAGAAACATCAAAAACTGAGTTCAATAGATGCATGAAGTATAGAACTAGACAGTTCAACATGATTACTCTAATGGATATGTTCAAGGGAACCAAGTAAAAAAAGAGAAATGAACTTTAACTGATGTGCAAGTGAACCATGTGGCCATCGCATATCTCCTATGTGTATTGGGATGTGTCATTTTCCCCAATACAAGTGGCAATCGGGTCGACGCCAACCTTTTACAACTTCTAGATCCTCTCGATAAAGTGCATGAGTACTCTTGGGGCACGTCATGCCATGCGTGGTTGATAGAAGAGTTGAGAAAGGCATCGAGACTTGGAATTATCCAAGTGGCCGGGAACGTGAGTCTACTAAAGGTATTTTTATTAACTCTACATACTTGGTTGTTTTTTTTATTTTTCTACCATTGAAGAATCAATTTCATAATACTTGCAAAAATGACAATATAGACATGGATCTACGACCACTTCCATATCTTGGAATTGGCCATTGAAAACCCGGCGTGGGAGAAAGGTGTCTTCGATGACAACCATTTTAGGACAAAGGAGCAGCAGCTGATTCATTTGAGGGAGATTTTGGACTCACTGAAATCCCAAGAGGTATGCTTTGATCCATACAAGGAATACCGAGCTAATGTACTTACTTTCCTTCCATTAACTTATCTTTCTTTGGCTAGAGTTCATGAGTGGGGAAGAGAGAGTCGTAAGTGGACATAAAAAATGATGAACAATCAAAAGAAATTTCATTGGCTTATGCAAATTCCCTAATAAGTAAATGGACAATAATAGAAAGTATCGCTATAAATATTAAAAAAAAGATAATTAACTTTTACTTGTTGTTTTCAAGATAACCAAAGTCTACACTTTCGATGTCCAAATAGGTAACTAATAAGCTGTTAGCATATGCATCCATGCAT
Organism: Papaver bracteatum; assembly: GCA_023529315.1. NCBI lineage: Eukaryota > Viridiplantae > Streptophyta > Magnoliopsida > Ranunculales > Papaveraceae > Papaver > Papaver bracteatum. Next base: position 539,869 of record JAJJWX010004844.1, read on the forward strand.
AGGTTAACAATATTTATATGATTTCCTTAATTTAAACTAACGAAACACGATTTCCTTAGTTAATTATTTTTTTACGATTTCCAAGTAAGTGTTGTCCACCTTAGACGGTGTTACTAACGTATAATTAAGTATTGGTGTAAACACGGTGTAACGAAATTATTTAAGTTTAAATTATGACATAAGTATTGTCCACCAACTTTTTTGTCTACACCATTACTAATGAATAGTTAAATAGCTGATGTAAACAAAGTGCAACCAAATTTTAATTATTACAACCAATAGAGTTATGCCAAGTGTCCTCACCATAGCTTCTACATTAGAGAAGGCATATTTCATCCAATAAGAAGTGAGGGTTTCATCATCGTTCAACGTGGGAGCATATTTTGTCAAGGCCTTTAAAGAGGAAGATGTCACCGCATAAACCTTTTATGCGATGTTTTTGCACTAGAAAAATAACCGGTGTAAGTATTACAAACTTAAGATTAAGTTTCTAACTCATGTATTTTTGATACTTGTGTTAGAGCATTGCTCGGTCGAACTCGCATGCGTTGCTATCTCAAGCATGTTTGTCAATATTAGTGATCAAAACTATAAAGTTTTTGATTTCTAGTCTACTATAGCTAAGGTCTCGGACTAGGATAGAAAGTGTAGTTGAGCTCAAGAATTCCATGGCGATCATCATACAAGAAGAATGACTACTCAAGGAACCAGTGGATCTTCATCGACTAAAAGGTATGTGGAGACTTGAACTTATCTATCACTCAAAAGTCTATCTATTCTATCTCCTATCTTGAGACAAAAGTCGTATTACTATATAGACTAAGAATATACACATATGATATTTCGAGCTAAGTATATCTCGCTTATCTATTTCTCGAAATATGTGTTGGTAAATCTTTCGCTTTAGCCAAGTTCATCTTTACCTAATGACGAAAGTCATGTTATGTTTCAATCATTTTGGAAATTATACTGACGAAAAATAATTTGTGAATAACAACTATATAACGCCCTCTGAGAATGTTTCAATGATTGAAATGAGAGTTTAGACAATATAACCATTGGAGGATATAAGCATTGTTGTGGCAACACATATATGTATAAGTCTTTAGTTCTTGAACCGAAGTTTGCGAACTTTGTTGATCAAGTGAAACCGGAGAAGTGCATGAGCTTCAGTCCGCCAACCCAGTCTGCGAACTGGCGGAAGTTCTCGATCGAGAATTTCTGCTGGAGTTTGTGAACTCCATCCGGGAACTTAAGTCCACGAACTTGAGTAGGTTATGTCTAAAAATGATGTTTGTAAACTTATGTTAATAAACTAAGGAATGCTATTACAAACAGTGGCTTTATAGTTCATGAATCAATTCGAGTGAATCACATCGTTTTTGTTTCAATTGTGTCTTTTGTAGTACATAAAGATCTAAGCAATTGAACAACTCTCTAACTAGTTCATTTGAGTCATTTGGACTTGTTATGGTGAAGAAGAATATGGTTGATATTGGCTAACCATTTGGTTAACTAGTGTTGAACCAACTAATGTACAAGTTTGGGTACGGTTTTAACAAGCCTACAAACGTGCAGTACATGTGTGTGTAACAAGCTATGTTTTCGATCTAACGGTTGACAAATATTAGCTTGTATCTAATCAGGTTTTCAGCTAACGGTGAATATTTAATTTTGTTACTAAGCTAACATTGATTGCAAACCCTAATTTGAAAGACTATATAAGGGAAAACTCTAGCAACTGGGAAACCTAATCCCCAAACATTCTGTGTGATACTAGTTTGCTAATCTAGAGTCGATTCTCCTTTAACCTTTGGTTTTCTTCTTCTAAAACCAGGTTAACGACTTAAAGAATTCATTGGGATTGTGAAGCCAGACCGATACTACTTTTATCGTAGTTGTGTGATCTGATCTTGCTATTTCTATCATACGAGTACAATTGTAATAATTGACTCGAGATTTCTATCTTCGATAGGCAAGATATAAAAGTAGTCACAAATACTTCGTCTCATCGTTTGTGATTCCTCAATAATATTTTTCGTTGCGTCGGGAATATAAGTCTGGTTTTATCAATTGGTTCTTGTTCACCTTGATTTATCAAAAGACGGAACAAAACTCATAGGTTTATTCGTGGAAGACGAATTTATCTATCCTTGTAGACTTTTCTGTGTGAGACAGATTTTTTTATTAAAGTCTTCGACTTTGGGTCGTAGCAACTCTTGGTTGTGGGTGAGATCAGCTAAGGGAATCAGGTGCGCAGTATCCTGCAGGGATCAGAGGTGTAGGAACATAACTATACCTTGGATCAGTATGAGATTGGTTGGGGTTCAACTACAGTCCAGACCGAAGTTAGATTGGAGTAGGCTAGTGTATTTAGCGGCTTAATATAGTGTATATTTAATATGGACTAGGTCCCGAGGTTTTTCTGTATTTTAGGTTTCCTCGTTAACAAAATTCTGGTGTCTGTGTTATTTCTTTTCCGCATATATTTTGTTATATAATTGAAATAATACAGGTTGTGCGTTGTTCAATCAATTAGAATATCCGACCTTCTTGGTTGTTGATTTAAATTGATTGACACTTGGATATTGGTCTTTGGTACCATCTAAGTTATCTCTCTTTGATAAAGACTCGCATATTATATTTTCTTGAGTAAATATCAAATTGATAGATAGAGGTAATAAACTCCTTGATATATTTTCTATTGATTGAATCTGACTGTCTAGTTGATTCTTTATAAAGTAACTCGGAGTTGTCTATACATATTGCTAATCGAAATATTGGGTGTGGTTGTTAGACCCCCGCTTTTTCAATTGGTATCAGAGCGGGAAAACACGTTCAAGACCTTACAAGTCTGTGTTTGTAGCAATATGACTCTATGGACAATAGTAGTATCTCTAATAACATACTAGTTCAGAAATTACCAAATGAGCCTAAAAGCTTGGATTCACCTGAGAAAACTATCACGTATAAATCAGTATCTAAACATTCTCTTAATGAAAAATTATTGATTGGGAAACTCTCATAGAAGAACAGTTGGATAAACTTTCTGATGAAGGTGATTCATATATTGATAGAGATGTTGATGAGGAAGTCTCACAGTATGAAGAAAATTACAACTTCTCGTATCTCACCTCTTCTGACTCCTCTCTATCGAGAAAAAAAGAAACTGAAAAGATGTTATGCAGGTGTTTATTCTTCAAATCGTTCTAACGAATCGATCCTCAAGGATTCTGAAGAAAACCTACATATGAAATCACTTGAATGTGATAATCTTTATCAAAAGTATTTTTTGTTGGAAGAGAAACTTGCAAAATCTGAAGCAAAGGTTATCTCTCAGCAAACATGTTTTGATGACAGAGAAAGTGCGTGTCTTGCCCGAGAAAAATGCCTTGAGGATGACTTAACTGCTGCTCTTGATAAAATCAATAAGTTGGAAGATGACTTGAAAAAGTCCAATACCAGTTCAAGCAAGTGAACCACTATGCTAGGAGCAAGTAAAAATCATCGTGATACACGAGGATTGGGTTATAAGGGAATAGATGCTCTAATTATTAGCAAAGAGGTAAAATTTGTCAAATCTAGTGATTCTTTTCAACAAAAGGTTTCCACTAATAAAAGTGAAATACCTTCACCGGAAGTTAAGGCTCAAAATAGAAAAGTTTATCAACCTCCCAAGCCAGCACATATGGATCGAGGCAGGAACAATCCGTACATTTGCCATTATTGCGGGATTAAAGGACATTCTAAGCAGAAATGTTGTTATCAACTAAGGGATAGAAAACTTCACAACATTCTTGCATGGGTGTCAAAAGAAGTGATTAAATCTATCTCCCATGGTATTGGAGTAAAAGGCACTCTCAACAATCAAGAAAACTATCTTAATAAGATGTTTCTTAATCGTGTATTTGAAATAAAAAATGTACACAGGAGTAGAAGAAAGAACATCATAAGAGGAAATGACTTCTCTATCAACTTTGAAAAGGGAATTGAAAGGAGAATAAGATATAGGAGAAACAAGAAAAAGTCAAGTTCGTTGTCTCTCTCTGAAAAAGGCTGCAAATCCAAAGAATCAGTCCCGGATTTCTTACATATCAATAATCGAGTCTCGGAACTTAAGATAAGCATAAACAGAAATGGGGTATCAAAAAACATGGAAAGTAGTTGATTCAGGTACTCCTTGTTCCACTTCTAGTAAAACTTCCTCAGCCTTGTTGAGTGTGTTAGAGCATAGCTCGGTTGAACCCACTAGCGTTGGTATGTCAAGTTAGTTTTCAATTTTAGTTTCCAAAATGCATTCTTGATTTAGCATACTAAAGATAGTTTCAGACTAGATTAGGTCTAAGAAGTTGAATCGAAGCTATCCTTAAAGGATCAAGATTGAATACCACAAGAATACATCAACAAGTACTTCATCAACAAATGTATGTGATTGATTTCATTTGGATTCTTGTTCGATTCTACCTTTCTAATCTATCGAGATAAATGCTCACTCTATGGACCAATTCCTATGACGGTAAATGTACATTTATGTATATATACTTGAGGTTATTTGATTCATGACTTTGGTGACAATAACCTTTATCCATATAGAGGGTCTCATGTTATATTGAATGAGCTTGCGAATCCAACGAACCAAGAATCACTCAATTCCGAGTTATAACGATGAAGTTATGAGTGATTTATTAAAGTAACAATTATAAGTGTTGATGTAATTGTTATGGTTCGTTAGTAGGAAACAATCCATTGATTGTTTGTAACAGTTCGCGGACTTGGGCCCAATTACGTGACTAAAAGGCATTTTTGGTCAAATTGGTGATGTTTCCTTATCTAGGCAAGTTAGATATTACTCCAAACATCTTTGATTACCATATTAAAGTGTTTGTTATTCCTTCCTAATTTAATTTGTGATTTATTCACATAAATACAATATTTGCTAATTAATTATTTATTTTAATTATTTTGGCAAGAGTTGTAACTTAGGAAAGACACCCAAAATTAGGAGAGTCTTGAAAAAGTAAAATAGCTTTGCTTAGTTTTCAAGCTATGTTTCACTATAAATATTGAGTTCGTGAGTTTACACGTTTTTCATCCCCTTTGGAAAATTGGTGTAAGCTCTGCAGGTTGTTTTCCACGTCTTTTGTTCTTCGTGAACAAGAGTGAGATAAAAGTCTTTGTATTGGGGATCACAAACCAAGTTGGATTAAATATTTGTGATTGATTATACAACTTGTAATCTAGGTTTTCACCTCTTGTCTATTCTAAGGTTTTATCTTCTGATATAAAACCTTTCAAGAGTTATTGATCATAAACCCTAGGTTTTGATAGATTTTAGTTTCCGATCGTATACCAACACTTGTTGGTCGAAATCGGAGACTAGAAATAAAAACTTCTATTGAGGCATCTCGTAAAAATCCTTGAGAAGTTTTAAACAAGATATCTCTAGATTTATCTAGTTGTTCTTGTTGTAGATTTATTAGGGTTTTCTTAACTTGGAAATTGATCTTTGGAATCACCCAAGTTCACTTACGAAAATCAGGTTCACGGACTTCTTGTGAGTACGCATACTAATTGTAACTTAAAACCCCAATTTACAAGTTTTCCAAAACCTTGATTTATATCTAAAGGGAAATCAAACCGGTGTTTTGTGCAAACAAAATATCGAATCATATCAATCGTGTTGTTGTATCTTCTAAAAGAACCTTGGGTTCTGCTAGAAGATTTATGTGAAGAATTCCTAAAGATAATCGGTGTTCTGCTAGGAGTTCTATAAGAATACAGCTGAAGAAGGTATTACATCTAGTCCGATTAGGTAGTAGGAAATTGGTGTAAGAACTTATAATCAGTGTGTGTTTATTCTGGACTAGGTCCCGGGGTTTTTCTGCATTTGCGGTTTCCTCGTTAACAAAATTCTGGTGTCTATGTTATTTCATTTTCCGCATTATATTGTTTATCTTTATAATTGAAATAATATAGGTTGTACCTTAATCAATCATAGTTGTTAAATCCGACCTTATTTGTTGGATAAGACTTGATTGATCTTGAACATTTTTTTTTTGTTATTTTCACATTGTTAGACCAGTTCGGACTAACCCTGTTTCAAGTGGACACCGTGTTGAAATATTCCTTTAGTGATTGTTGCTTAAAAAGGTTTATACACGGTGGATATTGAATAGGTTGTGATTAACACAAAATCTTGTTTCAAGAAACCTCACACTAAAATCAGGTTTACGGACTTGCTTCTGTTTAACTATTGATTGTGTTGAGAAGGAGATAAATCTCTTTAATATTATTTCTCAATTGAGTTTTTATTCTTGAGATTATATTGAAGTTTGTTCCATACATATTGACGAACGAAATATTGGGTGTGGTTGTTAGACCCCTACTTTTTCAGAGTGATTCATCTCTAAATCCTCTTAAAGGAGAAAATGGAGAAGTCAACAATGATGAGAAAAATGCTCATCTTAAAACACCATGAATGATGTCTATAACATCATTCCTTTTATAAAAGAAAGGATGCTCTGTGTTCTCAATAAGGTGTCTTGGGAAATCTGTCAAAGGTGTATATTCCTGTGCTGATCTCAAAAATTTATTTTGAGTCTCTTTTTGAAGGTTGTTCTGTTGTTTATAGGAGAGATTTTCTTGTTGAAATGTTCCTTCTATATTGCCTTGCTTCTCTACGTTTTAGTCATCTCTGACTACATGTGCACGTTCACGAGACCCACACGGACATCTTGTTGCCTAGGGTTTCTTATGAACTCCTTATATATACGTTATTAATTGATAATTTATTCTATAAGGTTTAAAAGATTCTACTGAATTTTTTTTAGCACAATGGGAGAAGCAACGTAGATGTGATCAAGGAGGGCAAGACTATTGAGTTCCATGAAGATTCTGTTTTCATTATTTGTCATCAAGCTATTGATCATGAAAACAATCTACCAGTTCAGATGTCTTCACAACTGGTAGGAAATCTTCTTCGGGATTTTGAAGTAGTTCGTGAACAACTTGGAATTGCAACAATGAATCTTGAATTTCTGAAGAATAAACTGAAGGAAGCTTCTGATGAACTTATTCTTGTTCAATCTTTAGTTGTTAAGAGGATTCAGTTTGCCTAGTAAATATTCTATTTTTCTTGTTTTGCTTAGAAGAATAACTAGTGTTTTGGAATAGCCATTACTGTGATTACACATAACTGTATCCAAAGTTTTCATCTTCTTGTTTTTAGATTTATTGGTTTAAATTCTTAACTTGTTTGGAAGATGATTTTTGCAGTATTAATCTTTTTGATTTTATATATTGCAATATTGTTATGGGATATGTGTGTTTACGTCCGTGAACTTGATTGTCCCATATTTTGTCAAAAGTAAAGTCGTTCGTGAATTGATATGCAAATATTGATAAAAGAATGAATAGAATTTTTGTTAGAGCATTGCTCAGTCGAACTCGCATGTGTTGCTATATCAAGCATGTTTGTCAATATTAGTGATCAAAACTATAAAGTCTTGATTTCTAGTCTACTATAGCTAAGGTCTCAGACTAAGATAGAAAGTGTAATTGAGCTCAAGAACTCCATGGCAATCAGCATACAAGACGAAGGACTACTCTAGGAACCAATGGATCTTCATCGAATAAAAGGTATGTGGAGACTTGAACTTATCTATCACTCAAAAGTTTATCTACTCAATCTCCTATCTTGAGACAAAAGTCGTTTTACTATATAGACTAAAGATATACACATGTGACATTTCGATATGAGTATATCTCGCTTATCTATTTCTCGAAATGTGTGCTGGTAAAGCTTTCGCTTTGGCCAAGTTTATCTTTTCCTAGTGACGAAAGTCATGTTATGTTTCAATCACTTTGGAAATTGCTCTGACAAAAACTAGTTTGTAAATAACAACTATATGACGTCCTCTGAGAATGTTTCAATGATTGAAATGAGAGTTTAGATAATATAACCACTGGGGGATATAAACATTGTTGTGGTAACACATATATGTATAAGTCCTTAGAACTTGAACCGAAGTTTGCGAACTTTGTTGATCAAGTGAACACCGGAACTTAAGCAGTCAACCCAGTCCGCGAACTCAGTAGTTCTCGAACCCGAGAATTTCTGCTGGAGTTGTAGCTCTGTTTCAGTCCGCGAACTCAGTCTGTGAATTGACGGAAGTTCTCGAACCCGAGAATTTTTGCTGGAGTTTGTGAACTCCAACCGGTTACTTAAGTCCGCGAACTTGAGTGGTTATGTCTAAAAACGATGTTCGTGAACTTATTTAAATTATCTAAGGAATGCTATTGCAAAACCATGGATTTATAGTTCATGAATTGATTCGAGTGAATCACATCGTTTTTGCTTCAATTGTATCTTGTGTAGTACATAAGATCTCATAGCAATTGAACAACTCACTAACTAGTTCATTTGAGTCATTTGGACTAGTTATGGTGAAGAAGAATATGGTTGATATGAAAGTTATCATTTGGATAACCATTTGGTTGACTAATATTGAACCAACTATTGTACACATTTGGGTACGTTTACACAAACCCAAAATCTTCAAGTACATGTGTATATGGCAAGCTAAGTTTTCGATCTAACGGTTGACAAATATTAGCTTTTATCTAATCAGGGTTTCATCTAACGATGAATATTGAATGATTTGTTACTAAGATAACATTGATTGCAAACCCTGATTTGAAAGACTATATAAGGGAGAATTCTAGCAACTTGGAGACCTAATCCCCACACATTATGTGCGATACTAGTTTGCTAAGCTAGAGTCGATTATCCTTTAACCTTTGGTTTTCTTCTTCTAAAACCAGGTTAACGATTTAAAGACTTCATTGGGATTGTGAAGGTAAACCGATACTACTTTTCTTATAGTTGTGTGATCTAATCTTGTTGTTTCTATCATACGAATACAATTGTAATAATTGGCTTGAGATTTCTATCTCCAATAGGAAAGATATAAAAGTAATCACAAACATCTTCGTCTCATCGTTTGTGATTCCACAATATCTTTTTCCGCAGCGTCGATTAAGACTATTGTGAGGTGATTGATAAAACTGAGTTGTTCTTCGGGAATATAAGTCTGGTTTTATTGATTGGTTCCTGTTCACCTTGATTTATCAAAATACGGAACAAAACTCATAGGTTTATTCGTGGGACACGAATTTATCTATCTTGTAGACTTTTCTGTGTGAGACAGATTTGTTTGCTAAAGTTTTCGACTTTGGGTCGTAGAAACTCTTGGTTATGGGTGAGATCAGCTAAGGGAATCAAGTATGCAGTATCCTGCTGGGATCAGAGGTGTAGGAGCATAACTGTACCTTGGATCAGTGTGAGATTGATTGGGGTTCAACTACAGTCCAGACCGAAGTTAATTTGGAGTAGGCTAGTGTCTGTAGCGGTTTAATACATTGTTTGTTTAATCTGGACTAGGTCCCGGGGTTTTTCTGCATTTGCGGTTTCTTCATTAACAAATTCTGGTGTCTGTGTTATTTTTTTTCTGCATTATATTTTGTTATATAATTGAAATAATACAGGTTGTGCGTTGTTCAATCAATTAGAATATCCAACCTTATTGGTTGTTGATTTAAATTTATTGACACTTGGATATTGGTCTTTGGTACCATCCAAGTTATCTCTCTTTGATTAGACTCGTGAATCACATTTGATTGAGTAAATCAAATTGAGAGATTGAGATAATAACTCCTTGAGTATTTTCTATTGATTGAGTCTAGTTGATTCTCTAGAAAATAACTCGAAGTTGTCCATACAGATTGCTAATCGAAATATTGGGTGAGGTTGTTAGACCTCCGTTTTTTCAATTGGTATCAGAGCAGGCAAACATGTTTAAGACCTTACAAGTATGTGTTTGTGGCAATCTGAGTCTGTGGACAAAATCTCTGTTGCACATACCAAAATGCCTCCTAAAGCTTTTGATCATGTCAAGTGTCTTGGAAACACCTCAAAGGATTATTCCTTAGTTGATTCTTCCGAATCCCGAGGTAAAAAGAATGTTCAATGTGATAATGACATTTCTTCCTCTCATGAGGTATGTGACACTCTGGAAGAAGATGAAAAGGAGCTCACCATAATTTTAAGACATACAGTTGAAGATATTGATTTTAATAATCATGATCATCTCATTGATGAATTTGAAAAGTCTCTTGATCGAGAACGTGATCTTTATAACATCATTAAGTCCTTCTCTAAGAATATTGAGAAACTTCTTCAAGAAACTACTCTCCAGCATGAAAAGATTAGTACCCTTGATGATATTATTAAAGAGGACTCAATTAGAGAATTTTTTTTTCTCGAGACTCATTCATCAGATCTCAATAGACTTCGAGCTGAAAAAAGAGAAACTATGTGCATCTCTTACTCTAGCCCATGAACAGTGCAAATCCTTGAAAAAGGAAACCCTGTGTTAAGGAGAAAATCCTCTGTACAAACTAAGTCTCGTGATTTTCTGTACAAGACAAAGTATTCTCTAGAAGAAGATTGTGTCAAGAAAAGTTTACATAACTTGCAATCTTCTCATATGGCTATGGAGTTTAAACAGGTGCCAGTTATTGCTTCTCCTCCTCGAATCTGTACTTTTTGTGGGAAATAGAATCACTATGCTATCCATTGTTTTGCAAGAAGGAAACAAATTTCTAAGCTTCGTAATTTGCTTCTCTTCACTGTCAATGGAAGAAATAGTCAGTCGACTAGCGCAGTGAATCATATGCCCACAAGCAATCAGAAACCTTATAAGAATAATCTCTATTCTAGATATCAGTACAGGGATCAAGTGCATTCTGGCATAAATTATTGTGTTTCTAACAAAAGCATTTCATGTACTTATAAGGATGTTTCTGATAAATCTAAATCTAGAACATGGATTCCCATACACTCTGATCCTCTTAATTCAATTGCAAGAGGTCCTAGATTTAGTCCTTATGATAAGTCTGCTAATCAAGCAGTGGCTCATCTCTTTAGAAAGAGCACAGATCAAAGACATAAGGATAAAAAGGAACAACATTCATTTGATGAGCTAAAGGCTCATACTTGTGTAAAGTAATCACAAGGTTGAATATCTCACATACAAAAAGCCTAGTTGTGAGAAACTTGAATAGATATACTCCGTAACTGTGTGACTCAAATTATCTAGCTAATCTCTTATCGTTTTTAGAAGGATAATTAGTCAAACACTGGTCGTGAGTATTTTTTTTCTTGATGTTCCTTGTCTAATCTTATCTTTGAAAAGTAAAAGTGTTTTTTCTCCTTCCATGCAGAGTTTTGTGAAAAACCATCTTACGGGCTCACGTACGGGTTATTCTTTGAAACCTATCCCGTAAACCCTAAATATCTCGAGTTTTTTTATATACTTATCCTATTGAGGTATCCTTATTACTCTAGGTTTCATAGCTTCTTCTTCTTCGTGCTCATTGAATTTTCCTAAATATGTCATTGATAAGGCGGTATATTGCAAACTCGATAAAGAGAAGGAAACTCTTGTTGATAATGAAGGTTTCCTTCCTCAATCCTCTGAGTCACTTCCTGATATAGAGGAGATTGAAGATATTTCTTCAGATGTAGTTCTCGACTTCCTGAAGGAATTTGAGAAAGCAAAGCAGCAACTTGTTGATACAATGAAGAGTCTTGATGTGGTAAGAACTGAGTTGAAAAAGGTTAAGTCTGACCTTGATCTCATGAAAACCCGTGTTACATAACTTCACAATAAGGATATCCTCTTCAAATGGGCAGAGGATGCTGCGATTCACAAGCTCCAAGACCTTAAGACTCAAGAAGGTTTTGAACTGTCTATTTGACATTAGTTCTCTGTATCATGAAGGTTTTTCTTAGCTTGTTTTTGATTTTGTTTATCTAGTAAATCTTCTATTGTTTCTCTTTTGTTTAGAAGAATAACTAGTGTTTTGGAATAGCCATTATTATGATTACACATAGCTATATCCAATGATTTTCATCTTTTTTTTTTTAGATTTTTTGGTTTAAAAATTCTAAGTTGTTTGGAAGATGATGGTTGCAGTACTAATCTTTATGGTTTTATATATTGCAATATTGTGATGGGATATGTATGTTTACGTTCGTGAACTTGATTGCCCCATATTTTGTCAAAAGTAAAGTCGTTCGTGAATTGGTATGCAAATATTGATAAAAGGATGAATAGACTTTTGACAAACACAAAAGTCAAGCCTATTGTCAATTATTGATGTAAGATAGGTTAAAATCTTTTGTGATTCAAGGATTATGTCTATTGTATGTCATTGTGAAAATGGTGATAGAAACATAGAATAAATCCTTGTGTTATCCACGGTATAGATCCTTATTGATCCATTTTTATGTATTACCGTGAAGGCTCCATTGTGAATCTTATGTTGAGCACGATACGACTAAGTCGATTCCTTATTGGCATGGTTGGTTGTTCCATGAGATGTTATATGTTGAGCATTAAGAACTAAATTAATCAACTTGTGTGTGGTTATTTAGTTTGAATTCCATAAGTTTTCTTATGTTGAGTACATATCCGGTTAAGGTTGTCATATCTTATGATAATCTTAGTCAGGGTTCCATAATCTCTTATGTTAAGCCCAAATGAACTAAATCAATCATCTAGTATGGTTATTTAGTTAGCACTCCGTAAGTTCTTCTCATATTGAGCATAATTGACTAGGATGGTTATTTTATGATTAACTTAGTCATTGCTCCATATATATTCTTATGTCGATATTGGCCAATTAAATTGATTACTCTTGTAATTAGTTTGGTTGAGTATGACAATTAGATTATTTACAAGTTTTCTTGTGATCAATCTAATTGATTTTTTAAGTCTCCATAAGTTTACTTGTGTTGAGCATATTTAATCAAATTAATCTTGGTTCGCTTTGGTTAATTTGATTGAATATTTCTTGTTGGATTCCAAATTCATACTTGTATGTAATTTGTTGATTCTAAAGAAATCCTTCTTTTCTTTTGGAATTAAGGTCGCTCTTGTTGTTCCTTAGGGAATGACATATTATGGGGAGAGTTCTTTTGAACTTGTGCTTAATTTCCAAATCTTTGTGGGGAGTGCGGCTGTGGAATATTATAGGGGTTATCTTGCGTCTTTATAAACTCCTTGATGAATGCATTTAGCTTCGGATTTATGATTGTATCTAAACAAGATGATATACATTTACATTTGGTCATGAAATGTCTATTACGGAAATTTCATTAGGATCTCGTTCTTGTACCTTTTCCAATTTTATTGACAAAAAATGGGAGAATTAATATGTAGTTCACACTACAAATACATATGGTTTTCAGATCATTATGTAAGGGGGAGTGGTTTCCATGTGAGATGGAGTATTGACTAAGGGGGAGTGAAGTATCACCATAGTATTGTTGTTAAAATTGTGATACAATTGGACTTTGACGCTGTGTAATAATACTATGACACTGTATGACAATGATTGAGAACCGATGCTTTTCTCATTATTATAGCTACGGATTTTCAACAACGATGATGCTAAACTTACAACCTTTGGGATCATTGGACTACTTGGAAGTTGTAGTTGCAGGAAATCCTACACTATACCCTTGTTAAGATTTCATAATAATCAACTCATACTTAAAGATTAAAAACGACTCTTTATCTTTTAATTCTCAGAAAAGTTTATAGAAGTGGAAGAAATCAAGAATACAACTATTCTCTCAAAGTTTCTCTCTCCTCAAGACTTTCTCAACTCTCAAAAATATATCATCCCCTATCTGGACATACTGGGTCTCTATATATAGGGTGGATACATAATGGATGACAGCTAAGCTGTCCTTTACTTTCGGATTTGATTTGCGATCTTATCGCAACAGCTATAATACAAAATCTCGCAAGCATTATAACCATCGCAGATAAGTCATGCTCTTATCGTGTTTCCTCAATCGTCAGCTATTACGTCATTCTTTAACCTACTCTGTGACACTCGCAAAGTTTTGTTGAAGAGCTCGCGGTATTCTCGCAGAAGTGTTGTTTAATCTCGCAAGAATATTGTCATGGCGATATTCTGATCCTACATCTTGCCTCTTCTCATGTCGTTTCTGCGAAGGAGGAAAGATCATGAGAACTGAAATTTTTATAATGCCACAAATGTTTATCTTTTGCAATCTTTTATTTTGACACGTTTTTGTATTCTTCGCCAGCTGTCTTCATGTATATTTTCTTCCATTCAATTTTTGACACGTCCTTTTCAACCGTTGCGATCTAACCATTAATGTCCTTTCATTGCATTGATTGCATTTATCTTTTCGAGAGCTTTCTTCTTCTATAAATACTTATTTTACTCTTTTCTTTCCCTCTTTTTATTTCTTTCTTCCTTCTCTTCATAACTTCTCTGCAAATTCACTGTTCTTCCGTAAATTCCGGATCTGTTTTCTTTCATAAATTTTCTCTCAATTTTTTACTTATTAAATATTCATTCCCATACTCAAGATGGTTATAGCTGGTCGCAAATATGAGGCTGCCTTCGGGAAGATTCAAAAAGAATATCAAGACAAAGGTTTTAATTTATCCACCATTCCCAATCAAAACGCTAAGTCTGAACTTTCTGTACTATTATTTTCTAACTTTCAATGTAATCGCGAGAAAATCATAGTCTCGCTAGGTCAGCTTGAAGATGGTATTCCCATTCCTATGTATAACCCTGAACTTCCTCTATTTTATGAGATTCTTTCTCACGAGAAGTTCTCGCGAGCGATATATCAGTTGAGTGGGGACTGCATTCGTCTGTTGATGGAATATGCTACTCGCGGTGCTAATAAAAAATCTCGCTATCCTGAAACCGCAAAGAATCCTGAATTTAAGGATATTCCAATTAATCCTGCGATGTATACTGTAGATAATTTCTTCATAAATTATGACATTATCCCCATGAAGATGGATAGCACTTGCTGGGGTGTCCGCTTGCAAAAGAAAGATAAGATTGCTGAAGATAAAGCACTTATGCTGGATATCGATTTGCATACAAGTACTAATCAAGTCCCTCGCCACTCTAGCGATGACAAATGGTTCATCTTTCTTTTATGTCTTGAAGGTCCTTACATCTCTGGTCTTCATACTTTGCCTGCGAATCTTACAGAATATCAACCGTGGGTCTTCAACTGGCTTGAGAGAAATAAAGAAGTATGTTCTTCTTAAGTCTTTGTATAGTAAGTTTTTATTATCAATATTTCCATATCTTTAAGCTCTCGCTGACTATCCCTTTTTATTAGATTGAAATGTTAAAAGCCATCTACAAGAAATCTGGGAAACCTGCTACTCGCTTAACTCTTCAATTACTCACGGATGAAGTAAGAAATACTTCTTTATAAATCTTAACAATATATTGTTGCCACTGTTTCTTATCTTTATTTGTGTTCGCAAGTAATTGAAGAAATAGAACCTGTAAAAATTGTGAAAACCAAGGGGAAAGACAAAGATGCATCTCGGAAAGAGAAATCTACTGTGCCTCTCAAGGAAAAATCTTCTACTTCTCGCGGAGTAAAATCTGGTGCTCCTACCTTAAAGCAAAGAAAAATTCAACTTCTTTCTTCTTCAACTCTTCAATCCAATGAAGGAACTTTGGATGATGATTTTAACAATGGCAACAATGGTGATGATGAAAATAATAATGGTTTTTCCCCTCCCGAGTCTTCTATGACTCAATTATCCAAAAAAATTGGCGATGTTACACATGGCATCGCAAATGATCATGGAGATGAAGCTCTTAATGGGATATCCCAAGCTCTTGCTAAAGTCTGCGATGCTTCCATATTAGTTGGTAATGATTCTCTCCAAGGAATCTCAAGATCGCTGACTCCCAGCCTCTTAAATTCGGTTGGTATTCTGATATGTTTTTATTTTTTCATCACTCTTATGTATTTATTTTATCATTATATCTTGACTTATATTATTCTCTCGCAGGTTGGGAAAGCTTCATTTGATGCTGCCTCTGACTTGGATAGAAGACGTGCATCTTCCCATAAGAAGAACATTGATCTTCGTGGAAAGAATGAGGAGTTAGAATATGAATTCTCTAACCTCCGCGATAGGAATGAACAAATGGAATATGAACTTGCTAGTCTTCGCGAGAAGAATAAAGAACTTGAGAATAATCTTTCTTAACAATCGCTCAAAGTATCCAATCTTGATACTGCTAACAAACAACTCTTAGGTATGATAATCTTCTTCTTTTCCTTCATAATTTTACGTTTCATTATTGTTTCTTACTTGATTCATCATTCTCGCAGACATTTATGGTCTCACTGATGAGTCTCTAACCATTCGTTCTTTTCCTGAACCAATAGACAATGATACTCTTCTAGAACTTCTTAATAATTCTTTGAATAATCCTTTCAATGTTAATTCCCTTTCCATATATGAACTTAGATCTAAGTTTTGACTTTTAGAAATTGATCACAGATCTTGTTTAGATATAACCCACAGATTCAAACAACTTTATCACAACTCCAAAGTTGAGATTAAAACTTTAAAGGCTAGGAACAAGGATCTTTCTAAATACAAAGACCGTATATCTAGACAAGGAGCTGAAACCTTAGCAAATTTCCATAAGACCATTCTTGAAGTTCAAATTGAAAGGGATGGGCTTATCCGCGAGAAGGAAGGTTTTATTGAAAGAGAAAACCAAATTCGTTCCCGTCTTCTTATAAATAATGTTGAGGAGTTTACTTGGGATGCGAAAGTTCTTGACAATGCCAGAACTAATTTAGGTATAGATGTTAGTATCCATATCGAACAAGCAGCTTTAATTAAAGACTTGATTTCTGTAAGAGAAGGTTGTTAATTGTTCTCCCTTGTTAATTCCTTGATTTTGTTATTCTTCCTTGCAAAACTTCCAACTTATTATTGTATACTCGCATGAGATGAAAAGAGATACGCTGAAAGAATTGGAGAGCTTGAAGTTGATAAGAATCAGGTCGCAAGTACCCTTGCTGCTCTCTACGAAAAGTATTCAAGATTGAAAGACCAATTAAGAATTAACGCTGCGAATTTAGTAGTACTCTTGTGATGTTCGCAATAATTCCATTAAATTGGTCTGCGATGATCATAACATCCCTCATTCTACATATCCTAATCTTGCAAAATAAGTTCCTGCAAAAATTCCAAACCTTGTTATCTCTGATAGTGAAGCTGAGGAATCTGATGAGGATGAAGATGATGGTAAGGATGAAGAAGGAGAAAAATCTGGCCACAATGATGGTAGATCTAATTAGATCTATTTATTCTTTTATATTTCTTGTAATTTTGTACACTTATTTTTTGCTTCTCGTAATATTACTGTGAGTTTCTCCAACTTGATGTATTAATTTCTTTTGCTTCTATTTGTATGAATTAGAAAATAATTCTTTTCTGAAACATGATTAATCAAGGTAGTTATTATTTTTTAACAGCCTATGTAAATGTGTCATATAATAAGATCTATGTAATTTTATCGTATAATGATGAATAATAATTTCATTACTCTGTGCATTCCCATACTTGCCTCTATTATTCATCTGCAATATGAAGAAAAATTGAGTAGAGCTTAGATATCCATTTAAATAAAATTGAATTTCGAGCATCATCGCAAGTATCAGTTGTATACTTTTATGATCTATGCATGAATATCATAAATTTCATAATCTTTGCAGAAATATCACAGTCATTCAACTTCTTGTGGTCTTATTATGCCTTCCTAGTTAAAGGTCTTACTTTGCCACTTTATGTATTTGCGACAAAATCGTAGGACGTCTTTACACTTGCATGTAAAAACCCATTGACCTTGCCTCATCTGTATTTTTTTTTCAATTTCTCTGCGACAATATGACAAGTCTAAGTTATCTCGCAAGAACAAAGCTTTATGACATTGTCGTCTTGCAATGAAATCGCATGACGTCTTTACACTTTCATGTAAAAACCCATTGATCTCATCTCATCTTTTCTCTTATGGCTTGTTGCCTCTGTGTAATCTTTGTCACGTGACAATATGACAGGCCTAAATGCTCTTGCAAGCGTAAAGCCCCATGACATTGCCGTCTTAAGACACTTATCAACTCCCTAATGGAGGGTGCCGCCCTTATCTCCCCCTGGTTTCCCCTTCAAGGAGGGAACATCTTCCATACAAGACTAGATCCTCCCAACCAGATTTACCAACAACCAGTTGTTTTCGCATCTTCTTGTACTTTATGCCTATATGGCTTATAGTTACAAGACTGCACCCTAAGTGGGGTTTTCTTCAGGCCGAGTGAATCATAGCCAAGACTTACCAATAATGGCCAGGGTAGGTTCGTCCGTCCCGGGCATCCTTGGTTCAACCGTGTACCTCAGTGCCTTAGTGATATTCTGTACTCCTTAGAAGAGATCCTCAGTCGTCCAACTAGGGTATAACCTTATATAGTTGGAAATCCAAGGTACATCTCCTGGATAAGTTTTCTTTAACCCCAACATCTGCATGACTCAGGTTCCAGCAGCGGTATAACCTTATCCCTGAGTCATGTATAGATATACCCCATTATATGACGTACTTTAGGTCTTACATTTGCCTCTTGCGAAATTGTATCCGCGAACTAGGGTGTACGCCATAAAGGTTCGTCCCGTTCTTTGTTTCTTTTGCAAATATCGCAATCTTTTGTTCTTTGAGTAACCTTGAATAATCTCGCGATTGTACTCGCTGCTTCTAATGAAATTTTTTCTTTTGATCTTATTTTAGCTTTTGCATAATTTTTTCAATTTCATCCTTCTCATTCAAACAACAAACCATTTATAGACTTCATCATTTTACCTTCCTACTCACTGCTTTTTGCTTCTGCTCTTTGGTTGCGTTTTGTAATTTTTGCTCCATTTGCGATACGCTCGCCATCTATTTTCTGCTGTTCATATTGATTTTGCAGCATCTCATCTTCTCGCTGCTCTATTGTATCTACCATTAACCTGTCACATCTTTGTCTTTGTTTGACGTTCTGCTTCCAATTTCTATTCTTCGCAACTCTATCTTCACAAGACTTTATATCAATCTCATAACATTCTCTACTCTCACCCCAATCTCCTTTGATGACCCCGACACCATGTGGATGTGGAAATTTAATACATTGATGATAGGTTAACGCCACACCTAAAATTCCGTGTAACCATGGTCTGCCAATTAAGGCATTATAGGGTGTCTCCACATCTACTACACAAAATAATACTTTGAACTTGATTCCCTTTAATGGTATCCTCATTGTGATCTATCCCTTTGGTTTATTGGCGCTACCATTGAAACCATATATTTTGTATGTTGAGGGTATTAAATCCTCGTCTCTCCCACCCATGGTATTATAAGTGTGATAAAATAAGATATGCACCGAACTACCTGTATCAATCAACACTCTATTTATTGCCCACGAATCTTCATTTTCATCCTCTTCAATTTTATCTTCATCCTCACCTTCATCTTTTTTTTTTTTTGGGTTTATCTCTAATCTCACAACCAATGGTTGATCATGCATTTCTCTAGGTTCAGGTACCTCTTGTGCGGTGAAAGAAATGGTTTGTTTTTGCCACTCCTATAATGGCGAGACTCTCGCAATGTTCATAATCTCTCTTCCATCCGTGTCTCTTGCGAAGACTCGGCTAAGAACATGGTCGTGGAAGTGCTCAATAGTCTTGTATGAATGTACGATGGAATTACAAAACAAATTCTTTGCCTTTGCTCCAACCTCTATTACGAATGTTTCTGCTCCTTTTACAATATTTACTCTGCAAATTTCTGGTGCTGGTGGTAGCTGCTGAGATTGTGGATGTCCTATAGGAAATGATTTAACTTTCCTTGATCAATCATCCTCAAAATTATTCTTTTTACATTCCTGCAATCGTTTATTGAATGCCCATGGAAATGATGATAAGGACAAAATTCTTGATTTCGATTATTCTGATGTGGCTCTTTTCCCATGTTCCAGGGTGATGGTATATTTTTCATCAAAATGATTGCTTTCCAAATATTTTCTATGTTGGCATTCAAGGGCGGCATCTTAATTTCTTCCCATATTATTCTTTAATTCCCTCGTCCTCTGAAATTATTTTGCCTCTGACCACCATAATTCTCTTGCGGCTGGTCCAATCTTTGAACCTTATTATTTCCACCGCGATTGTAATAATTCCTTTCTCTTTCATACTCCTCTTGATATCGACTTCCCATAGCTACTAACTTCTGCTGGTTTTAAATCACTACTTTCTCTTGCTTTGGATGCGAGGTGCTCGCCACATTGTTGATCATTTTAGGAAGTAAACTTCCGTTCGCTGCTATTGATCCTGTGTTTGCGATTGGGTATGATTCCATCTCATTTTGTTTTTCCTCCAAAGCAATATATTCTTCTTGTAGTTCTCGTAGCTCAGTCATTGTGATGGTATTTTTGATTCTGAAAATTTGTATGTACATCAGATTTGTTGCGAACATGGCATTAATGAAAGATAAAATGAGGTATCTCTCATCCACCCTTCCTGCCATTTCACTGCACATTGTCTTCCATCTTATGGTTAGGTGTTTCAGACTCTCGCCAATCCTCTGTTTTAATCCAAATACATCTTCAATACCGGGTCGTGAAGAATTGTTGCTTATATATGCTCCTAGAAATGTAGCTTGCAAATGGTCGAAAGAAGTTGTTGTATTTTTAGGTAAGCCTTCGAACCATTTTAATGCCTCCCAGTTAAACTAGATGCAAAGTACTTGCATAACACAGCGTCATGGTTTTCCCATTGTATCATACACCTAACATAAGCTTTGACATGTTGAACAACACATGTAGTCCCATCAAAGATACTGTTTAACACTGGTAAATTGCATTTTGGAGGAATTCCTCTTAGTTGTACTTCTTGAGTGAATGGAGTTCTCGCAGCTTCTTCAATGGCTTCATCAAGTTGCCTTCTGCCTTCTTCTCTCATGTTATTCAACATTCCCCTCATTTATGTTAATTCTCTTAAAATTTGTTCATTTCCAGCTGAATTTTGCTCCATTGGTCTTTTTAGCGCAGCTTCTCTTCTTCTACGTTCATGCCTTTCTTGTCTTACGAGATTTTGTGTATCTTCATATGCATCTTCATTTTGTCTTCCTCTGCGATTTTCCTCTTCTCTTCCTTCCTGGATTCGCAACTGGTTATGTCTTCCAATTTCTTCTCTGCGAGTTTCTTCATTTTTCACTGTTTCTCTTCGTTGTCTTTCTATTCTTCTTTGTATTCTATCATATTCCTCATTGATATCATTGTTATGGCGATTTTGTGTGCGTCTTCTTTCTCGATTATCATGATTATTCTGTCGAATCGCTTCCTGAAATTCTTGTTCTTCCACTTCTTCTCTTAATCTTTCCCTCTCGCAAGCCAGACGTGCTTGTTCAGCATAATGTCTCTCAATTTCGTCCTCAATGATTCTTTGTATTTCTCGCCCATGTAATATTCTTCTACCTTCTTCTCGATTTTCTTTATCGTTTTGATTATTTCTACCCTCTTGATTTTGTCTACCATTTACAGATTCATCGCGTGGAATATGGCGATCATCAATTATCTCTTCTTCTCTATGATGTTGTTCTTCATTTGTATTTTTCATTCTTTCCATATTTCTCATAGGGGAATTTCGTCTTGGTTCTTCTCTAAATGACCTTGAACTTGATCTAGCAGTACTTCTTGATATCCTTCTTTGCAATCTTAAATTTTCCATTCTTAACTCATGATTTTGCCTTGTCAAATTCGCACGTTCTTCTGCTTCTAATCTCATTTCTTCTTGTATTCTTTGTCTTAAATCATTTGTTGTTTCATTTTCATCTTCTCCATGAATTAATCCTTCAACCACTCCTCGATATCTTTCTTCTCTTCTTTCATTTCTTAATTCTCGATCTTCTTCTTCTTCCACTGTATCTGATTGCCAAGTATGCACGCTAACTCTATCATAATCCACAACTCTATCTTGTATTACTGTTTGCTGATTTGATTGTTGAACCTGATTTCCTTCATTATTCCTTGTTCCTTTTTTTCTTGTTCTTACTCTTGAAGATTCTCCCATTTCATTTGTTCCTCCACCTGCAAGCCTTTTTACTCCTCCTTACGGTTGTTGGTGCCTCTGATGTGTTTTTCTTCTTCTAGCCATTATTGCGTTAGATCTTTCACTAATTGTTCCAAATTCCTTTCAATCACAATGTCAATTTTTATCTTTTTGTTCAAGTAATCATCAATTCATCCGTGTTTCGGGCGCCAAAATGTAGTTGCAGGAAATCCTACACTACACCCTTGTTAAGATTTCATAATAATCAACTCATACTTAAAGATTAAAAACGACACTTTATCTTTTAATTCTCAGAAAAGTTTACAGAAGTGGAAGAAATCAAGAATACAACTATTCTCTCAAAGTTTCTCTCTCCTCAAGACTTTCTCAACTCTCAAAAATACATCATCCCCTCCCTGGACATACTGGGTCTCTATATATAGGGTAGATACATAATGGATGACAGCTAAGCTATCCTTTACTTTCGGATTTGATTTGCGATCTTATCGCAACAGCTATAATACAAAATCTCGCAAGCATTATAACCATCGTAGATAAGTCATGCTCTTCTCGTGTTTCCTCAATCTTCATCTATTACGTCATTCTTTAACCTACTCTGTGACACTCGCAAAGTGTTGTTGAAGAGCTCGCGGCATTCTCACAGAAGTGTCATGGCGATATTCTGATCCTACAGAAGTGACGAAGATTTCGAGTATTGTTGAAGATTGACATGTGGAATAAGAGCTACAAAGTTTATTTATATATTTTTTGTATTCCATATGTATTAATAGTTTTGCCACTAAAATTGACAAATGGGGAGATTGTTAGTACATTGCTCGGTCGAACTCGCATGCGTTGTTATATCAAGCATGTTTGTCAATATTAGTGATCAAAACTATAAAGTCTTTGATTTCCAGCCTACTATAGCTAAGGTTTCGGACTAGGATAGAAAGTGTAGTTGAGCTCAAGAACTCCATGGAAATCATCATATAAGACAAAGGAATACTCAAGGAATCAGTGGATCTTTATCGACTAAAAGGTATGTGGAGACTTGAACTTATCTATCACTCAAAAGTCTATCTACTCTATCTCCTATCTTGAGACAAAAGTCATTTTACTATATAGACTAAAGATATACAGATGTGACATTTCGAGCTGAGTATATCTTGCCTATCTATTTCTCGAAATGTGTGTTGGTAAAGCTTTCGCTTTAGCCAAGTTCATCTTTGCCTAGTGACGAAAGTCATGTTATGTTTCAATCACTTTAGAAATTGCTCTGACCAAAACTAGTTTGTGAATAACAACTATATGACGTCCTCTGAGAATGTTTCAATGATTAAAATAATAGTTTAGACAATATAACCACTGGGGGATATAAACATTATTGTGGTAACACATATATGTATAAGTCCTTAGCACTTGAACCGAAGTTTGCGAACTTTGTTGATCAAGTGAAAACCGGAACTTGAGCAGTCAACCCAGTCCGAGAATGTGTATAGATCTCGAACCCGAGAATTTCTTTTGGAGTTTGTGAACTCCAACCGGTTACTTAAGTCCACGAACCCAATCCGCGAACTTGAGTAATTATGTCTAAAAACGATGTTCGTGAACTTATTTAAATTATCTAAGGAATGCTATTGAAAACCGTGGATTTATAGTTCATGAATCGATTCGAGTGAATCACATCATTTTTGCTTCAACTATGTCTTGTGTAATACATAAGATCTCATAGCAATTGAACAGCTCTCTAACTAGTTCATTTGAGTCATTTGGACTAGTTACGATGAAGAAGAATATGGTTGATATGAATGTTATCATTTGGATAACCATTTGGTTGACTAATATTGAACCAACTATTGTACACGTTTGGGTACGGTTACACAAACCCAAAATCATCAAGTACATGTGTGTATGGCAAGCTAAGTTTTCGATCTAATGGTTGAGAGATATTAGCTTGTATCTAATCAGGTTTTCATATAACGGTGAATATTGAATGATTTGTTACTAAGCTAACATTGATTGCAAACCCTAATTTGAAAGACTATATAAGGGATAACACTAGCAACTGGGAAACCTAATCCCCACACATTCTGTGTGATACTGGTTTGCTAAGATAGAGTCGATTCTCCTTTAACCTTTGGTTTTCTTCTTCTAAAACCAGGTTATCGACTTAAAAACTTCATTGGGATTATGAAGCCGGACCGATAATACTTTTATTATAGTTATGTGATATGATCTTGTTGTTTCTATCGTACGAGTACAATTGTAATAATTGGCTTGAGATTTCTATCTCCGATAGGCAAGATATAAAAGTAATCACAAACATCTTTGTTCATCGTTTGTGATTCCACAATATCTTTTTTTCGCTGCGTTGATTAAGACTATTGTGAGGTGATTGATAAAACTGAGTTGTTCTTCGGGAATATAAGACTGGTTTTATTGATTGGTTATTGTTCGCCTCGATTTATCAAAATACGGAACAAAACTCATAGGTTTATTCATGGGAGACGAATTTATCTATCTTGCAAACTTTTATGTGTGAGATAGATTTGTTTGCTAAAGTCTTCGACTTTGGGTCGTAGAAACTCTTGGTTGTGGGTGAGATAAACTAAGGGAATCAAGTGTGCAGTATCCTGTTGGGATCAGAGGCATATGAGCATAACTGTACATTGGATCAGTGTGAGATTGATTGGGGTTCATCTACAGTCCAAACCGAAGTTAATTTGGAGTAGGCTAGTGTCTGTAGCGGCTTAATACATTGTATGTTTAATCTGGACTAGGTCCCGGGGGTTTTATGCATTTGTGGTTTCCTCGTTAACAAAATTCTGGTGTCTGTGTTATTTCTTTTCTGCATTATATTTTGTTATATAATTGAAATAATACAGGTTGTACGTTGTTCAATCAATTAGAATATCCGACCTTATTGGTTATTGATTTAAATTTATTGACACTTGGATATTGGTCTTTGGTACCATCCAAGTTATCTCTCTTTGATTAGACTCGCGAATCACATTTGCTTGAGTAAATCAAATTGAGAGATTGAGATAATAACTCCTTGAGTATTTTTTATTGATTGAGTCTAGTTGATTCTCTAGAAGACAACTCGGAGTTATCCATACAGATTGCTAATAGAAATATTGGGTGAGGTTGTTAGACCCCCGTTTTTTCACTTTTGAAAAAACACAAAAGTTAAGCCTATACTGTCAATTATTGATGTAAGATAGGTTAAAATCTTTTGTGATTCAAGGATTATGTCTATTGTGTGTCATTGTGCAAATAGTGATAGAAACATAGAATGAATCCTTGCTTATTCCATGGTATAAGGTCGATTCTCCGATCATCATACAAGACGAAGGACTACTCAAGGAACCAGTGGATCTTCATCGACTAAAAGGTATGTGGAGACTTGAACTTATCTATCACTCAAACATCTATCTATTTTATCTCATATCTTGAGACAAAAGTATATAGACTAAGAATATACACATATGATATTTCGAGCTGAGTATATCTCACTTATCTATTTCTCGAAATATGTGTTGGTAAAGCTTTCGCTTTAGCCAAGTTCATCTTTACCTAGTGACGAAAGTCATGTTATGTTTCAATCATTTTGGAAATTGCTCTGACGAAAATAGTTTGTGAATAACAACTATATAATGCCCTCTGAGAATGTTTCAATGATTGAAATGAGATTTTAAACAATATAACCATTGGAGGATATAAGCATTGTTGATGCAACACATATATGTATAAGTCCTTAGTGCTCGAACCGAAGTTTGTGAACTTTGTTGATCAAGTGAAACCGGAGAAGTGGTTGAGCTTCATCCTTGAACTTTGTTGAAATGGCGAGAAAATTCTCAAGAGAATTTCCTTGGAGTTTGTGAACTCTATCTAGGAACTTAAGTCCGCGAACTTGTGTAGGTTATGTCTAAAAACTATGTTTTTGAACTTATCTTAATAAACTAAGGAATTCTATTGCAAACTATGGCTTTATAGTTCATGAATCGATTCGAGTGAATCACATCCTTTTTGCTTCAATTGTGTCTTGGGTAGTACATAAAAATATAAGCAATTGAACAACTCTCTAACTAGTTCATTTGAGTCAGTTGGACTAGTTATGGTGAAGAAGAATATGGTTGATATGAAAGTTATCATTTGGCTAACCATTTGGTTAACTAGTGTTGAACCAACTAATGTACAAGTTTGGGTACGGTTTTCACAAGCCTACAAATGTGCAGTACATGTGTGTATAACAAGCTATGTTTTCGATCTAACGGTTGACAAATATTAGCTTGTATCTAATCAGGTTTTTATCTAACGGTGAATATTGAATTCTTTGTTACTAAGGTAACATTGATTGCAAACCCTGATTTGAAAGACTATATAAGGGAGAATTCTAGCAACTGGGAAACCTAATCCCCACACATTCTGTGTGATACTAGTTTGCTAAGCTAGAGTCGATTCTCCTTTAACATTTGGTTTTCTTCTTCTAAAACCAGGTTATCGACTTAAAGACTTCATTGGGATTGTGAAGCCAGACTGATACTATTTTTATCGTATTTGTGTGATCTGATCTTGTTGTTTCTATCGTACGAGTACAATTGTAATAATTGTCTTGAGATTTATATTTATGATAGGCAAGATATAAAAGTAATCACAAACATCTTCGTCTCATCGTTTGTGATTCCACAATATCTTTTTTCGCTGCGTCGATTAAGACTATTGTGAGGTGATTGATAAAACTGAGCTGTTCTTCGGGAATATAAATATGGTTTTATTGATTGGTTCCCGTTCACCTTGATTTATCAAAATACGGAACGAAACTCATAGGTTTATTCGTGGGAGACGAATTTATCTATCTTGTATACTTTTCTGTGTGAGACAGATTTGTTTGCCAAAGTCTTCGACTTTGGGTCGTAGCAACTCTTGGTTATGGGTGAGATCAGCTAAGGGAATCAAGTGCGTAGTATCCTGCTGGGATCAGAGTCGTATGAGCATAACTGTACCTTGGATTAGTGTGAGATTGATTGGAGTTAAACTACAGTCCAGACCGAAGTTAATTTGGAGTAGGCTAGTGTCTGTAGCGGCTTAATACATTGTATGTTTAATCTGGACTAGGTCCCGGGGTCTTTCTGCATTTGCGGTTTCCTCGTTAACAAAATTCTGGTGTCTGTGTTATTTCTTTTCCGCATTATATTTTGTTATATAATTGAAATAATACAGGTTGTGCGTTGTTCAATTAATTAGAATATCTGACCTTCTTGGTTGTTGATTTAAATTGATTAACACTTGGATATTGGTCTTTGGTACCATCCAAGTTATCTCTCTTTGATAAAGACTCGCATATTATATTTTCTTAAGTAAATATCAAATTGAGAGATAGAGATAGTAAACTCCTTGAGATATTTTCTATTGATTGAGTCTGACTGTCTAGTTGATTTTCTAAAAAAAAAATTGGAGTTGTCCATACAGATTGCTAATCGAAATATTGGGTGTGGTTGTTAGACCCCCGCTTTTTCAACTTGATTATGTACATTTGTTACCGACTGAATTATCCTTCTGTGTTTGTATCGAATGTATCTAGGGTTGAACAGAAACCGAACCGTAACCGCAACAACCGAACTGTAACCGCACCGAACCGATAATCCAACGGTCGGTCACGGTTATATTTTTGATAACCGTTAGATCTCCGGTTCGGCCTACGGTTCCACCTATAACCACACCCTAACCGAATCGATTAACCGATTAATGTAGGCCCTTGATTTATCTCTATTCTAATCAATCCTAGCCGTCTAAATTAGAGTAACCGTAGAGTATATATTCTAGAAACCCTAAACTATTAAGGAGTTTCATTTCACTTCCTCTCTGAGACTTGGTCTCTCTCCAATCTCTAGTTTCCTCCATCGCCGATTCACCACTACCATCAAGATTCAAGACTCAAGAGATGAAGAGCACCACCACCTCTATGATCTAGTAACTAGTAAGTGTTTTCTCCTCATCTATTTCTCCTTCTCCTTGATTGGGTTCTTTTATTTTTAGGGTTTATTTTGATTCACTATTTCGATTTAGGGTTATAATTATCTCTTTTGTTTTTATGTTCTCAGACCTAAAGGAGCAGGAGTAGCAGTTGGAGCTCTTCATTAAAAGATAGGGAGTTCTTCTAGAGAGCTCAAACAGGTAACTACTACTAGTGCTTTATTTCATTTGAGTTCAATCTTCAGTTTGACTTGTTCTGTTTGTTTAAGGTTTTGAACAAAGATTTTTTAATTATAAAATTGAGTAAAAGGGTTTGTTGATGTAAAATGTCTTGACAAAGATTTTTTGATTAATGATCTGTGAGCAAAAGGATTTCAAACTTTTAATGGGTGCTGATTGATATGAGGTATGATTGTTTTAGTCATGTTTAGTTCAGATTTATCATCCATGAGTTATATAAACTAATGATATGAGAAATTATTAATGGCAAGTGCTTTTCTTGTTGATTAATTATATGTAATAGCTTTGCTTGTGAAATTGAGACATTATGAATGATATGAGACTATGAGCTTGAAATTGTAACAACTTTGCTTGTTTGCTTTCAATATAAATTGAGTTAGATGATTAGTTTTAATCTAAATTGCTTGGTGGTAACAACCTGACTTGATTGTTTAAAGAAATATGTGTGCTTGTATTAAGAACTAACTTGTTTACCTTTGGCAGGGTAATGTTTGGATCAAGTTCAATTTCATTATCAAGCTGCAAGATGTCAAGTGCATCTCCCTCTCCAGCTGGGTCTACTGATGGGACACTTTCTGTAACACCTCAAATTGATGCTGCATAAGAAACACAAGCTACACATGACCCTGCACCTTAAAGTTCACCAAAAAAGAAGGGAAAAGTTAGATCAAAAGTATGAGATGATTTTGTAAGGCTCAATCCAAAATAAGCACATTGTAAGCATTGCAAGAAGAAGTTGCTAATCGATAGTCGAGGAAATGGCACTTCCAGCATGAAGACACATTTAGGCACATGTCCTGAGAATCCCAACAAGAAGCTGAATGGACAAAAGAATTTGATGTTTCCACCACCAAGACCAGGACAGTCATCGCAACTGGTTGCTGTTAGTTATGACAAGGATATGTGTAGAAGAAGATTGACTGAGTTTGTCATAATAGATGAACTGCCATTTAGAATTGTAGAAGGAGAAGGGTTTAGAAGATACAGTGAACATTTGGAACCTAGATTCAAGGTGCCAATCAAGATGACCATTTACAGATATCTTTTAACCATCTACAAAGATGAGAAAGAAAAGTTGAAGAAATACTTCAAGGAAAGTAAACAAAGAGTCTCTCTCACAACTGATACATGGACCTCTCCAAACAACTTCAACTATATGTGTGTGACAGTGCACTTTGTTGATATCCATTGGAAGCTTCAAAAGAGGATCATCATGTTTTTCCTGATCAAGGGTCATACTGGAGTGGAGATTGGGAAAGTGCTTGAGAAATGTTTGCTGGATTGGGGGCTAGAAGATATTTTTGGTGTGACTTTGGAAAATGTCAGTGCAAATAGTGTGGAAACTGAGTATCTTCAAACCAGTGTCATCAATTGGACAGAAGCAATAGTTAGATCTCAATACATGCATGTATAATTACTTTTCTTATCTCTATTGCTATGTTTATTCTATAGTTACATTGTTTTTTTGGTTATGCTTAAATCTCTTCTTAAGTTTGTGTTTTTTTGGTTATGCTTAATATACATAGGTTCAAATATACATATATTCCATTCCTTAATACTATGTAAACATTTTTGGTTATGCTTAATATACTATGTAAACATTTATTTAACACTTTTGGTTAACTGTATATAGTTATATTGTTTTTTTGGTTATTCTTAAATCTCTTCTTCAGTTTTTGTTTTTTTTTGGTTATGCTTAATATACATAGGTTCGAGTATACATATATTCCATCCCTCAATACTATGTAAACATTTTTGGTTATGCTTAATATACTATGTAAACATTTATTTAACACTTTTGTTTAATTGTATAAAGTCAGAACTTGAAAGGTATTTGCTTGATGACTGTGAAACATCTACTATGGAGTTTGATATTATGGCATGGTGGAAGGCTAATAGTACCAAGTATAAGGTACTATCACTTATCATGAAGGATATTTTGGCAATACCAGTGTCCTCTATTGCTTCAAAATCTGCATTCAGTACCGGAAAATGCATTCTTACTCCATGGATAAGCTCACTATCTTCCAGGACAGTTGAAGCACTTCTCTGTACGCAAAGATGGTTGCATAAACCTATCTCTCTTGATTTCTTATGTGACTATGTACCAGATGACAATTCCAGCATTGAAGATGGTAATGGAATCTCTTCTCTTCTTTTGTGACTTGAAATTTGAATGAATGTTATCTTCTTCTATCTACTAGAACTAACTTTGGATGATACACTAAGCATGATGAGTCATATTTGTTAGAATTAAGTCACATTTTGAATGTCATAATCTGGTATTGCTTATAAATGATATTTGCATTGCTTGTAATACTGAAAGTATGAAACCAATGGCTAAACCCAATGTGTTAGGAAAAAGGATTGAATGTCATAATCTGGTATTGCTTATGTTGAATGTTGAATGTCATAATCTGAATGTGGTTTTGAAGATATCTCCTTAATAATCTATTCAATTCTTAGTTAGCATTTAGTAGATAAGTAATATCTCTTTAGTTGTGTCATACTGATGCGTTAATCATCTGACATATTTCTTGAATCACATATATCATCTGATGGTTTAAAAAGTGTACGACACCTAAACTCTATTGGCATAGTTACTGCATTTTCCTAAATCTTCCTCATTTATTTCTCATTAGACTTCATTCTCTTATCTTATTTGTTGCTTTTCTTCTTTGCATTCTTGTTGCAGACATTTTGGGCAAGGATGAAGATTAAGGAGATGATTGGCTTGAGAGATGGATGAACTGCAGTCTTTTACTGGTCTGCTACTTGAGAAATGAAGAATGACTGCAGTCTTTTACTGGCAACTCTTCACGCTACTTGCTTTTTAACTTTGGTTATCTACTTGTTAATACATCACCTCTGTTTAACTTTGGCTATCTTTAGACTTTGGTTAATCTATAGACTTAAGACTTTGGTTACCTTGTTTGTGAACTTCAGCTCTGTTTTTGATATTTAGACTATGGTTATCTTGTTAAGACTTAAGTATGGAATGTATCCGTTTATTAAGAATTTAAGAATGGATATATGTATTTATGTACAGGTGCAGGTATAGGTAAAAACCGAACCGAACCGTAACCGAATAGTGTCGGTGCGGTTACAGTTTCAATTGTGAACCGAACCGAACAGTAACCGAATAGTAATCTTTAGGCTATGGTTTCAATTGTGATAACCGCACCATATACGGTTAGGTCAACGGTTTTACCTATAACCGTACCGAACCGGGTGCAGCCCTAAATGTATCTCACCATTTGTCCGAACATTGTATGGTTACACCGGTTCTTGTGTTTGATGTCCAAAGGTGTCAAACAGGCTGGCCCGGTCTGTCCTGACCCGGTTTTACTCAGCCTAGACTGGCCCGTGGCCTGGCCTAAGTGAGCCTGTTAACTAAGCAGGCCTGGCCTGCCATGCCTTTGCGTGAGCCCAGCTTGGGCCTGAGTCAGGCCTGTTCTAGACTGGGCCAAGCCGGTCCGGACCAGGCTAGCCTGCTATGTTGTTAAGATTTGAAGAATTTGACCTGTGACCTTTAAAAAAATGTTCTACGATACGAAGGAGAAAGAGATTCAAACTTGCGGTCTCTGCTTCCCTTTGTTCAACCGTCAACCAACTGTACCCGATCTGGTTGCTGCTAAATTGGTCAAAGTATCAACTTTACACTGGCAATGTATCATATATGCTAATTTTACTTTTTATGCATTTATGATACACGTATTAAAAAACAAATGCATGCATAGCCAGTTCATGCTTACTAGTACAGTACAGTAAGTTACAGAATTTTCGAACATTTCCTGTGCCTATAGGACTTAATAAGGAAATCACGTCAATTAAATTAGTTTAATAGAGTATGAATTATCCTATTTGACCTCCTATTGTAAACCTTTGATTTAATTATTAAGTAAACTTACTGCATTATTAACACAACGTCCTTTATTGTGCCTATATTAACAATAAATTATACTAGTATATATACTTACCATAATAATGGGTGCGTCATTAGTATACTTACCATCAGAATGGATGGGTCATTAATATAAGCTTAATTTGCATATAAAACAATAATATATGTTAGGTTTGATTGCAAATACAACAACCGTATCGTGGGAAGTTGGTAGTAGTTGGTGGGATAGTTTCACTTCTTGGCAGAAGAAGTACTTGGATTCGAACCCCACTGTGAACTTTTTAAACAAACACCTTTACTACGCAGGCCTTGACAGGCTCGCCTGGCAGGCCTTAGCTGGATCGGGCTAAACCAGGTCGGACTATAGCAGGCCAACAGGTTAAAAAGTCGAGCTCAGCCTGGGCCTATCTTTAGGCCTAGGCCTGGCCTGAACAATTTAAACACGGGCCAGACCGGATTTTGGCCTGCAAATACAGGCTAGGCCAGACCAGGCTCGGGCTGGGCTGGCCTCTTTAACACCTCTATTGATGTCTCTACCCTCCACGGTCCACTTGTGGAAGCTAATTAATTAAGTCGTTAAAAGTCATAATTTAATCAACAACCACATGATGTACAGCATCCACATGATAGCCCATCACACATATCTAAAGGCCAAAATTGCAGGATCACCATTACTTCAGTCCTCTCCATAACACCATATAGAATTTCATTTTCTATTCAGTTTAGACGCGTCTAGTTAGATCTCCAAAATCCAGACCAGAGTCGCAAAACACAAGCATCTTGAAAATCCCCCTTCACAATCAAACGTAAAAAGAAAAGAAACTAGTGAAAAGGTCACAGCACTAAGAATCCCATTTCGACCAAATCAAAGAAAAATAAAAACAGAGAAAACCCTAATGTCAATGTATCACTGAAATCATCCTCGAAAAAGAGATTGATTTTGTTCAATCATTTGTTCGGATGCTCGTTGTAACAAGCTGCAATTGGTGAGTTTCTCATAACCCTAGATTTGTATTTCAGTTATAGATATATCGATCAATTTGAAGGGAAATTTAAGCTTTACTGGATTTTTTGTGTAAAATCCCTAATTATGACTGAGGAATTGGAGTTTATCTTTTACAGGTTACACGATTATTATTATTGTGTTTAATTATGTCGAGACCGATGGTGCTTGTTTTTTTGTTGATGATACTTATAATCACTTCTCAATTCGAATGGAAACAACAACTTGTACCGGAAACTGAAGCAACTCCAAGTCTGGCTGAGAAGCAACAGCGTGTTTCGGATAGGGAAGAATATGTAAAAGAAAAGGTAAGTTCTATGGGATGAGAATTAGGTTGCTTATTTTCTTGGTTATACTTGTATCGGTTGCTTGGGTATTCTGCCTCTTTGATATAATTAACATAGGGCTGGATGAATAGGTTGAGGATGCAATTTGATATCAAGTATTCTAGCAAACTATGTCATGTTTCGAAAAAAGAATCTGGGTTTGCATCGAAATGGTAGTGGTGGAACATACTAATATAAGGCGTTTGATGTGTCTGTCCAGATCTTTCTTGATGTGTCTGTCCAGATCTTCGCAAGAAATAGTTAAACATTTCATGTGACATTTTGAACTATAGTAACCCAATTCTTTTCCCCGCAATAACTCTGCTAGTTCACTGTGAAACCTGAAACTATGTCTAGCTGTCTGCATTTCTTATTACATTGGAAAGAAGAATATCTCAGGTATATCAGGGTAATGTAGTGGTTCCTTCATATCTGGTTGCAAATTGAAGTTCTGTGGTTGCTATGAAGGATGGCTTAGATTCATTTGCTTGTTTGTGAACATCTCGCTGATAGAAGTCGTCGATGGATCAAAAAGAGTATTTAAGTGGACTTAATCCCGAGAAACCTACAAACCAACTAAATCCCCACATAATGATTATTCACTTTTGCGCCATTTTTGAATTTTTGGTGATAGCAACTCGGTATGTTTAATACTTGGTCAGGTATTTGTGGATAAATGTACATGCAACCATCTTATAACACTTTTGCATGATACAAACTTTACATGAAAACCTTTAGGCTTTTATCACAATATCTATACTCGAGGTTTGGGTTATGAATCATATCAATAATTATACTGATATATATGTTTATTTATGCATGATCTCCTGAGTGTATTATACACAGCTACAGTTTCACTAATCACTTAGTTAAATTTGTGATAACATGAAGACATTTATAACACACCCACTCCTATGGTTAACACATTGTTCACACCCAAACAATGGCCATTTTATCTTTTGTTTGTTGCTGAATGCCTGAACCCTGCTTTGACAAATTTATTTCATGATTAATCTCTTTAAATCTACAAAGCTACGCCAGTGGAGCCATATATGTATATGCATGGCAGCACTTGCCTCATACACCCGAATCTAATCTATTATTGCACAGATCGAGCACGATTGCTAAAGGCGGGTACCAGTTTTTCTAGGGCTGGTACCATTCGAGTACCTGGCAAAACTGGTACCCACCTTTAGCAATCGTGAGATCGAGCACCCACCTGTAAAAATCGGGTGAAGTTGGGTGGAGTCTTCGAATTGGGTTACAAATACTTAACCGTATCACTCAGTGTGTTTTTTGGACTTGACACTGCCAAGTCCAAACTCTGTCAATGTCTAGGTCTCTAGGATATTACCTAGATCACCGTTCTTCTTCTGAAGTGGGAATGGATACTAATGTTAGTTTGCTTGTTAGTGAACATCTTGCTGATAGAAGTCGTCGATGGATCAGAAAGAGTATTTAGGTGGACTTAATCCTGAGAAACCTACAAACCAACTAAATCCCAACATAATGATTATTCACTTTTGCGCCATTTTTGAATTTTGATGATAGCAACTCAGTATGTACATTACTTGTTAGTTATTTGTGGATAAAATTTAACATGCAGCCATCTTATCAGTTATCACATTTTTTCATGATACAAATAATTAAACATAACTTTACATGAAAACCTTTAGGCTTTTATCACAATACCTATACCTGAGGTTTGGGTTATGAATTGAATCATATCAACAATTATACTGATATATGTGTTTGTTTATGCATGATCGCCTGAGTTTATTACACACAGCTACAGTTTCAATAATCA
Organism: Papaver bracteatum; assembly: GCA_023529315.1. Taxonomy (NCBI): domain Eukaryota; kingdom Viridiplantae; phylum Streptophyta; class Magnoliopsida; order Ranunculales; family Papaveraceae; genus Papaver; species Papaver bracteatum. Next base: position 575,153 of record JAJJWX010004844.1, read on the forward strand.
CTTGGTTAAATTTGTGATAACAGGATGACATTTATAGCACACCTACTACTATGGTTAACACATGGTTCACACCCAAACAGTGGCCTTTTTTTGTTTGTTTGTTGCTGAATGCTCAAGTCCTATGTTGATAAATTTATTCATGATTGATCTCTCTAAATCTACAAAGCTACGTCAGTGGAGCCATATATGTATATGTATGTCAATGTCTTCGACTCTCCGTATTTATGGCTTATTCTGCAGCGCATGTAGTGTACTTTATAATCAGTATTCTTGTGTTGGCTGTTTACGTTAGCTTAAGGCTGTTGTTGGACTGATGCTTAAAAGTTTAAAGTAGTGATTTCTGTGTTGGAAATGTTTCACACCTCAATTATAATCATCTTAATGAACAAAAACTCTAAATATTAAACTGCTGGTTAAATTTTTTTGGTATATATTCTCAGCTACCTTATTGGAGATTATCCCTTTGGAAATTGCAGATCATCTTATCCCAAGAGAAGAGCATTCAGAGGCTCAATGAGCTTGTGAGAAATCTTCGGAGGCAGTTGTTACAATGCAAAGGGGATAATGAAACAGCCAACAGAACTGCCAATTCATTGACAGAAAATATAAATGAACTTGAGCGGCAACAGATTCTGGAAGACTAACCCTGAAAGTGCTGCAGCTTAATTTGCTCGAGAGATCTTCAGGATATTATTTCTCTATCAACCTATGTAGCTTCAGCCTTGGACACTGATCGACTTGCTAACATGTATGCGAGATGTCATGGTATAGATCCCCAGCAGCTTCTTGTGAAAAAAATCTATTTTAACAGGCCACCCCGCTTATGTTGGAAAGCCTAATTCATAAGTCTCATGGTGACTTGATATGAGAACTCAGAGATTAGAGTAAATGCATGAGTGGTTCAATCAATCAGGTCTGTAAATAAATGGGATCTCCTTATTAGTTGAATTAGAATGTATTTGCAGGCAGGGTTCGTACTTATGATACCTGCTAGAGAATTCACACGAATATAGAGCAATGGAAATTTTAACTTGATGTGTGGGAAGGTTATATATTCAACCTATTATAATCAAGTACTTCATTTTGTGTTGGTATAGGGAACTTTTGATTGTCTCGGCTAATTTGCTCGAATGTCAACTTTGACAAGGTATTGTTGTTACTAATGATACTGAACTTTTTTTGAAACTGTTGAAGAACTAAACTGTTAAAATCTGGTAGTCTAAACTTTTTCGAAAATGTTGAAAAGATGTCACTTTCTTGCTGGTGGTGGTATGGTGCGTTATTTACTTTTCATATTTCCCGTTAATGTGCACACTAGCACCACTGAAACTCTTTCATGAACGGCTTGCTGCACGACAGCTTCTTTTCATGGACAAAAGTCCATGCTACTTTGTAAGTTGAAATCCAATAAGGTTCACTAATCTAATCTAAACACTCAATTAACTAAGCTAAACTAAAATCATTAAAACATAATTAAGCAAGAACAATTTTATATTTAAGGTGCTTTGTTATTTACTTATTTTTTTTTTGACGACAAATGGCAAATTTTATAGAAAGGGGTCTGACTCACAGAAAGTGAACCAGGAACCCAAGAGTTACATAGAAGAGCAAATAAACGCCTCCCAATTACAAATAATCATAGACAATGAGAAACCTTCAAAAATATATGAATGCAAAATCCAATTGAACAATAAAGACTTTACCTCCATAATAATTTGATTAGCAGGTCTACTAAAATTTCGATATAATCTGTTATTTCTTTCCTTCCACATACTCCACCAAATAGCAAAAAGAAGATATCCCCACAAACGTTTTAGCCTCTTCTTACTTTTCTTGTTTTTCCATTCCCACAACGTTCTTCTAATATCGCCTGCTAAATCCCAACTTATTCCAAAACTCTTCATAAAGTAAGACCATACCTCAAGGTTGTTTTTAAAGTGTAAGAAAAGATGAGCATTAGTTTCCGATGCACCCACACAATAAACAAGTATCATTCTGCACCATTTCGCATGAAAAAGTTGATCCAAAGTGGGAGCTCCATTATGACAAAGAGTCCAGGCAAAAAAAGAAACTTTTAACGGTACCTTTGGATTCCAAAGTTGCTTATCTGGGAACGCGATAAAACCTTCAGTTTCAAGAGCAGAGTACGCTGTTGCCACCGAAAAACCTTTTCCCTCTCCATATATCCAGCGTCTGTTATTTACTTATTTTCATATTTCTTTTGGCCAAAACTAAATCAATCATTCTAAGTAGACAACCAAATAAAACAACCCAAAACAATTCTTCTCATGAAAAAACATACGACCCGCTTCCCATTTTTGAGTTTGGTCGTAAGAGGGATCGTTTTATTTGTTGCCTACCAAAAGATATTTGAAACAAAAATGTGGAGATTTTATAGATTCAACAGTATGTCAAAAATGAAGAGTTGTAGGTGTACGGTTGTACGCCCCTATGAGGTCACTTTTATCACCCCTGAGCATGAAATCCGTCTGGTTGAGTACCCACACCGCCACTAACGAGTATGTTCTCTATCGTTTTTGTAAAATCAATCAGCTAGCATTTCAAAGCAATAGGAAAATTCTAAAACTGGGTTGGTGAGATAGGGGAAGCTTGACTGCTGGAGAGTCTATAATTTTGGACTCTCCATGTGTACATAAAATAGTTGTCGCCATTGCATGTGTACATAAAATTCTTGCACGGAAGTGAGAAGTCTATATATGGACCATCTACTACAATTTCCCCTCTAATTTCCATTACCCGATAAGTACAATCCTCCGTCACACAAGATTAGCTTTGTTGCGTTTCTTCTACTATCAAGTTTCTTGAATACCTAAAATTAGGCACAGGCCTAAAAAAATAAAATATTCTCATTGTGAGGCCCACAATGAATTTTAGGTACCGTGACACCCATAATTATTTCTGTGACACTCATAATTATATGAAATTATTAAAATTGTCTGCATGACGGATTATGCATCCGCATGACGGATTATGCATCCGCATGACGGGTTATGCATCAGGGGTATAATTGGCAACGCAACTTTGATATAACATATCTAAGAATCCGCGCCTTGGAATTTTACAAATTTTATATCGTTTATTTTTAAGAGAGCTACGCAACGAGTACAAACAAGAATATCAAATTTTTGTTTTTCAAGAAAAAATCGGAGGTGATCATCATTTTAGGCAAAATTTTCGAAAACTTGATACATAACTATTATGCAGCCACTAAAAAAGATGCATAACACATTCTGCTGACGTATAACGAATTATGCAGCCATTTTCTCTACTACATAACAAAGTTATGCATCTATAACAAGTTATTTAGCAATTGTATTAGTGCGTACATAAAAATTGATGCATAATGCATTATGCATCTATTTTCTCGATGCATAAAAGATTGTGCACCAATTTTCTCGATGCATAATGCATTATGCAGCCATATTTTCGGATGCATAACAGGTTATGCATCCATTTTCGCGACTGCATAACATGTTATTTAAATATTATTGTAGGTGCATGACAAGTTATGCAGTCTTTGTTTTCGGTGGTTTCAATAGTAACAAAAAAGTTGTTGCGTAACGTGTTATGCAACCATTTTCTGGACTGCATAACAAGTTATGCTACAAATTTGGTAGATGCATAACATGTTATGCATCCATTTTCATAGTTGCATAACATATTATTCAACCATTATGACCAACACCAATATAACCAAATACATTTGTAGCTTCCCAACCAACAACACCAACACCTTTGAAAAACGGCAACTAAAACTACAAAGTACCATAACAACTCTAAAAACACACAACAAAACAAAAGCTTTACAGTACACTGAAATGCGAAATACCAAGTTTCAAGTTCAGGAAACTCTAACACTTCTACCAATATTCCACTTCATTCATACAACCTAGCAGGCTCTTCAAAACGCTTATTAAAAAACCAGTCCTCTCCAAGTTCCCAATATTCTTCATTCATTTTCTTAAACAACTCTTTAGTGGTAACACCACTGTCACCTTTGTCATAGTCATCTGCATAGTTATATTGCTTGAAATAAAATTCATTTGGTTCTTGCCATTCTTTTACTTTATCTTGTAGAATAGCAAACCAATATCCATAATAATCATGACCAAAATGTCCCTTTCATGCACTGTGTTCTGTGCTAGACACCCATTAAAATCACCAAATACTACACATAACGTGCACCAGTATTCACATAATAAATATTTAGAGAAAGATAAAGCACATAATCAACAATTAGCTGATCAAAGTCAACAAATTTCGACAGGGAAAAGGTAGTTTCAAGTTGCAACATAGTGCAAGCAATCAGTAAAAAAGTCCACACATCAGACAATCCCATGTCACTGGAATCTAGAAAATGGATAACTTTACTTGAAATTAACCTTGTCAATATCAACTGAGCAACAAAATTAACACTTCCTACTGTGTCATTTTGACAGTCATCAAACATGCATTTTTTGATACTTTCTCAACGGTGGTATAATAGTACCCCTTGTGAGTATGAAATCCATAACAACAAGAAGAATATGTCTCATACAAAATCATTTTACCAAAATTAACTATAAATATGTACATAAAAAGAAAATAATTGAAATTTTAAAAGACATACCAGAGCAGGAATTGAGATTCCTCTTTATTGATTTTGTGTGCCCTAAATTAAGATCATACCACTGGGTTTTGAGTGACAACTAAGTATGGATTTTATTGAGCGTATTTAACAATTCAGAATGTGTTCAAGGAGGTTTTAACTTCATTATTGTATGTAACATCATTATTCTCCCAAAATCACCGAACAAAAACCCAATTTCTTTGACCAACATAACCACAACAAACCCTTTCCTCATCTATGTGAATCAATTACCCAATCTCACAGTAAACCCTAACCAGATTCAATTGATGTAGCATCATCGTCTCCATCTCAGATTCATCTCTGAATTTCATCCTCTCTATGTTCTCGATTTGGACAATAGACGATTTTACTTTTCTTCTCTTAGCAGCATGTGTAACAAGATTTAAGGAAAACCTAGAGATTGTTTTTGTTGATTCGGTAAGAAATCGAACTATCAGCTCCTCCGGAGAAAAACTAAAAAAATAAACAAAATCAAATATAAGCGAAAGGATAATTTCAGAAAATATGGGCCTACGCCTAATTTTTCTTCCAAAAACGGGTGCGAGCATGAAGTTTTTTGTCGGTGGGTTTGATAGAGGAAGAAATCTGAAAAATGGGTGTGACTGCAGTTTTCACTATATAAATCTCAATCGACCAACTTCAGACAGACGTCTAAATACGATGAGTATGATAATGTCCATCGATCAGTACTTCTTGTTAGCTAATATTGCATGCTTATTAGATTTGTTATCTTTCTTCTATTATGTATGGATCTCAAAATCGTCAAAGAATACCAAAATATCATCAGTATCACCACCTGAAGTTGCAGGTGCATGGCCATTATTAGGCCATCTTCCTCAGCTGGTAGGGTCGAAACCTTTATTCAAAATCCTTACAGACATGTCTCTGACATTTATGGAGCTATCTTTATGGTCCGGTTTGGCATGCATCCAACGCTTTTTGTAATCAGTTTGGAGATGGCTAAAGAGTGCTTCACCACCAATGACAAGTTCGTCGCTGGCCGCCCATCGGGTGCTGCCGACAAGATCACTTCTGGCCTGTTTGGTTTTTCTACGTACGGTCCTTACTGGCGAGAGCTCCGTAAGATTTTTTTTTTTTTTTGACACGATCAGCGCGGGAATTGAACCCGCAACCTATAAGTTGGGAGCCCAACCCCTAGCCAACTGGGCTAATGCCAGTTGGTTCTCCGTAAGATCTCTACCATCCATTTGCTCTCACATAGGCGTGTGGAGCTTTTCAAGCATGTACCTTACTTGGAGATGGCTAACTGCATGAAACACTTGTACCGGTGCTGGATGATAGGCCAAAACCAAATAAAACAAAGCGACACAGCAGCTGGTTCAGTTAAAGTTGACATGAGCCAAGTATTTGGAGAGATAGACTTGAATGTGGTGTTGAGTTTAGTTGCTGGAAAACCGATTATTTTCAAGAACGACAATAGTGATGAATATGGCTCCAAAGATTCCTTTAACAAAGAGGAAGAATAAGGTCAAAGGCTCCATAAGACCATCATATAATTCTTCATACTAGCCGGAGCTTCAGTTGCATCTGATGCTCTTCCATTCCTTGGGTGGATGGATGTGGATGGACAAAAGAAACGCATGAAATGGGTCGCGAAGGATATGGATTTCTTTGTTGCAAAGTGGATTGAAGAGCATCGGCACCAAAAAAGACAAACAATACTATCAAGCTCAGGAGCAGGAGGTAGTAATCATGACGATCCAAAAGATTTCATGGACGTAATGATGTCAGTTCTTGATGGGAGAACGATGATCTCTTCTTTGGTTACATCCATGATACTGTAATCAAAAAAATATGTCTAGTATGTAGTTATGGATGCTTTATCTACATTCCAATCATTGAAACATTCTTCTATAATGACGATAGTCTTTTTCACACACTATTAACATTAAAGCAATTTTCAAGATATTGAAATGTTAACATGACTTTCGTCACGAGTAAAGATGAACATGGCTAAAGCGAAAGCTTTCCAACACATATTTCGAGAAATTTATAAGCGAGATATACTCAGCTCGAAATCTCAAATGGGTATATTAGAAAACTATATCGTAATACGACTTATGTCTCAATATAGGAAATAAAGTCTAAATAGATTTTCTAAGTGATAGATGAGTTCAAGTCTCCACATACCTTTTGTCGAAGAAGTTCCACAAGCTCCCCTTAGTAGTTCTTCTTCTTCAAATGATGAACGCCTAGAAATCTAAGCTCAACTACACTATCTATGTCCTAGTCTGAGACATCTATAAATAAGCTAGAAATCAAGACTTATAGTTTTTATCACTAACATTGATAAACATGCTTGAGATAGCAACGCATGCGAGTTCGACCGAGCAATTCTCTAACAGGGTTTCCTCCAAAAATTAGAAGGAAAAAGAGGATTAACCATAAAAAATATTCATTTGATGAGCATAAAGCTCATACTTGTGTTAATTAATCACAAGGGTTGAATTCTTACTCATGAAAAATCATGTTGAGTAAGATATGCTAAAAATCGGGTATACTTATTGGTAAAATTCCTTCTGATTAGTTGAGATATTCTTTTATCGTTCATAGCTAAACTATTGTCTACATATAGTTTTGCCTAAGTATTGTTTCGTTTCGAAAATCACTTTTATTGTCTACTTTTTAATTTTTTTTTTTTTTTTTACAATTGAGTTGTGAGATACTTTTGTGCTCTAAATGTTTTCCTCCTGTGAGAATATAAAATTTATTGAGCCAAAAATTGTGAAAGAAAATTTTCATGTAGCAAACTTTTGTTGTTTTCTTTTTACCTTGTAAAAACGTACTTTACAGTTTTTAAGTTGTTTTTTGGGGACCATATTGGTTTTCGTACGGGTATCCATATCGACTTGTCATGAACCAATTTTTAGAAACCCTAAAATTACTCCCTAAGAAACCATTTAAATACCAATCCTATTGAGTCACGTTCGCATACTCTAGGTTATTTTATTTTTTCCAAGAATGTCATCACCTTCTCGCACTTGTGATTTTGCAAGAGGTTTTCTTGATAAGGGTATTGGTTAGTAGTTGATGATATCAAATATCAAAATCCTGATGATTATTCTGATGTATCATGCTACTATGCTTATACTCATCAAGATATAGAGAATGATGAGATGGTTTCGGCCGAAGTGGTTCATGATTTTCTTAAATACTTTGAGGAAGCAAAACTGCAGCTCGTTGATACTATGAAGGTCTCGATGTGTTACGAACTGAGTTGAAAAAGGTTTAACTCTGACCTTGTTCTCATGAAGACACATGTTAAAGATCTTCTCAATGAGGATATCTTCTCCGAAGAAACAGTGCATGCTGTCAATCACAAGCTCAAAGGTCTCAAGACTTGCGAGGGTTCCGGAAGTGTTCTTTAACTCCAGTTTGAGTTTGCTTTTGGGTTTTTGGGAATTGTTTTATTTTTTCTAGGAAACTTCTCATGAGAATTTATTCTTGTGTTTTAAGAAGGATAACTAGGGTTTGGAATAGCAAATATTGTGATTACACATAGCTATTGCCAATGATTTTCATCTTGCAATGTTTTAGATTTATTTATTTAAATTCTAAGTTATTTGGAAGATGATTTTGTAGTATTAATCTTTATTGGTTTTATATATTGCAATTTTTTTATGGGATATGTGTGTTTACGTCCGTGAACTATGACTATCTCATATATATCAAAAGTTAAGTCTATTATGTCTTTATACAAATATTGAAAAAAGATATAATGAACTTTTGAATATTCTGCAGTATTGATATTTCCCTGATCCACTTCTATGTGAAAGTACTGTATGGCTCCATAAGTTTTCTAATGTTGAGCGTTTCCGATTAAATTGATCATTAAGGTTCTCTTATGGTTAATTTATTCGAGTTTACTTGATACAAATTCATGTTTCATGTGATTTGTTAATGTCCAAAGAAATCCTTATTTTCTTGTAAATGTAAGGTCTTTGTTGTTGTTCTTTCGAGAATGACATTCTATGGGGGAGATTTCTTAATTAAAGGGAAAATAATCGTTTGGTCCTATTTTATGTGCTCCCAAGTTAATTTGGTCCACTAACAAAATGGAAGTTTTGTTTGGTCCTTATTTATTCAAAAATATTAGAGTATCTAAAATACCATTTCTCTTTCTTATTTTATCTCTTCCTCACCAGCTTATTGTCTTTGTTTTCTCTATTTTTATTTTCTCTCTCTTCTTAACATTAATAAATAAAAAAAACTTAAAAATGTAATATCTCTCAAAATATAAGTCGAAAATTAATAAATTTTATATATTCGAAAAGGCCTCGTCGAGATCTACACAATGAGTACCCATTATACTAGATCACCGCTGCCACGGTGGGGAGGGCCGACCGAAGAAAATCAAAACACTGTTATGCGTAATGGTGTTATAAGGCTAAAATTGATATGCATTTAATTTATGGTAGTTTACATAAATTTCTCCCATTTTTTATGCATCTTTTGTGGTGGTTTGCATCAATTTACCCCATGTGCTATGTAGCATTTGTGGTGGTTTTCACCAATTTCCCCATGTTTTATGCATCCTTTGTGGTGCTTTGCATAATAACTATGCATTAAATTTTAAAAGCCACCATCGAATTTTTCGTAAAAACACTAAATTTTATATCATTTTTTGTACTCGTTGTGTAGATTTTTTAAAATACTTTCCAATGATATAAAATTTGTAAAATTCTAAGGCATAAATTTTTAGATATGTTATATTAAAGTTTGATTGCCAATTATACCCCTGAAAAAATAGGATGTATAAGGAGTTATAATAATTAGACTAAAAGGAGAGACATTTTAGGCTTTTCATGTCCCAACTCCCAAATACTACCACCAAATTCATTTCCAATCTTTTTATCAAATTGAACATTTATGTTAGGTTTCATTTGACAAAAAAGTGGCCATAAAAGGGACTCCCTCCCTACGGGCCCTTCGCGCCCTCCGGTCGGTCGGCCCAACTATGTTTCGAAATTTAATTTTTTCGATATAATAGTAGTTCATATCTAAGAATGAACACTATTTTAGAACATGGTAGTTCATTCTACTTCTAGCACTTCATTTCCTAGAATGAACTCGTATATGCTAGCAATTTTTTTTGTAGAATAAACTCATAAAAGTACTTCATTATTAAGAATGAAGTCACAATAGTAGTAGTTCATTATTATAGTTCACATTGTAGAATGAACTCGTGATAGATGTTCTTATTGTCGAATGAACTCATAATTGTTGTTCATATTGTAGGATTGATAATTCATATTGTAAAATGAACTCGTAATGATAATCAAGTATGATAGATCATATTGTACAATAAACTCGTAATAGGTGTTCATTATGGTAGTTCATATCATAAAATGAACTCGTAAGTGATAGTCCACATTGTAGAATGAACTCGTACTAGGTGTTCATATTGTACAATGAACTCGTAATAGTAGTCCATTATACCAGTTCATTTTGTAGAATGAACTTGTAATAGTAGTTCATCATACCAGTTCATTTTGTAGAATGAACTCGTATGTTATTGAATCATGACAGTCCATTATACATAATTAGTTCATTTTATATAATGAACTCGTATATAGTTCATTTTATAGTTAGTTTTTAGCCTAAGAATAAGGTAAAAATTAAAAGCTCTGAAACATAGCAACAATGATACTCACTGGCTCTCGTCAAGGGCTTTCTGAATATATAAACTTTATCATTTTTGGACATGTGGTTCAAAAGATATTTCAGTTTTAAGTTTTTATTTATTTATTTTTATTAAGAGAGAGAAAAAAGAAAAAAAGTCATTTCTTCCACTATTAAAAGATTATGACATCATCCCGCGCGGTTATTGTCCACCCTAGGACCAAACAATAATATATATTTTTTAAAAGGACCAAACAGACAGTTGACTGGGTCAACTAGACCAAACTAACTCTAATATATTATTTCTAGGACCATATGGTATTTCCTACTTTGTGCTTAATTGGCAAATCTTTGTGAGGAGTGCGGGTGTGGAATATTATAGGAGTTATCTTGTATCTTTATAAACTTCTTGATGAATACACTAAGTTTCGACTATGTGAAATCATCGAAACCAAGTTGGTATGTTCTCTTTTAATCATGAATAATCTCTTTGAGAATTTCATTATGATCCCGCTAGTTTTCGTACCTTTGTCAATTTATATTGACAAAAGGATGGAGAATTATTTTTTAGTTCACACTGCATACATATGGTTTACGGATCATTATGTAAGGGGGAGTCATTTTCATTGTGAGATGAAGTATTGACTAAGAGGGAGTGATACATATCACCTTAGTATTATTGTCAAAGTTGTGATACAATTTAACTTTGATGCTATGTAATAATACTATAACAATGTATAACAATAATTGAGAACACATGTTTTCTTATTGTTATGGCTACGGATCTTCAACAACAATGATGCGAGTTGAACAATTTAAAAATCACTGGGGTACTTGGAGTGACGAAGAATTCAAGGAATGTTGAAGAACCAAGGAAATCAAGCATGTTGGATGAGAAGCTATAAAGTTTATTTATTTTGTAATCCATATGTATTGATAGTTTTGTCACTAAAATTGACAGATGGGGAGATTGTTAGAGCACTGCTCGGTCAAACTCGCAAGCGTTGATATCTCAAGCTTGTTTGTCAAGTTTAGGTGATCAAAACTATATGTCTTGATTTATAGTCTACTTATAGCTATGTCTCGGATTAGGATAAAATGTGTAGTTGAGCTTTATACTTCACGGTTCATCGATTAAAGACGAATATCTACTGAGGAGAGCTTGGAGGAACTTCATCAACAAAAGGTATGTAGAGACTAAAAGCTATCTATCACTCAGAAGTCTATTCTATTTTATCTCCTAATGAGACTAAGTCGTATATATAGACTTTTACATTATACACATTTGATATTTCGATTTGAATTTAACTCGCTTATATCTTTCTCGAAATATATGTTGGAAAGCTTTTTGCTTTAACTATGTTCATCATTATTCTTGACGAGTTTAGTTGGAAATAATTTATTTGTTGGAAACTAAATAATGAATCAAAAGATGATCATGTGGAAATTGCCTTGAAACATCTTACATGATTTGTATGAGACATTTATTTGATGCAAACTCGGAATGTTTCGTATTGATCATTCGAGCACTTGAAAATTACTTATATATAAGATAATAGTTTGTGTGAAATGTCTACTGTCGTCTACTAAGGATGTTTCAATGATTGAAATGGGAGTTTAGAACAAATAATCATTGTATGGATATAACACAGTATGCAAACCGTTGTAGTATGATTCAGGTCCGGGAACCAAGTTTGCGTACTATTATGCGAACGGTTTTAATTGTCAAAGTCTGGGAACCAAGTTTGCATACTAGTATGCGAACGGTTTCACATGAGTTAGGTCTGGTATGATAGTATACATACCCATTTGCAAACATCGGACGTGACCAAAGTCCGGAACTCTAATATGCGTACCCGTTTGCAAACTGAGTTGGTTTCAGTTCTAAAATCGGTTAAGTATGATTGCATGCTCATGAACAAGTATATTTTTTTCTAAGGGTGAACAAATATATTTATAAATTGAAGAATGCAATCTTTGCAAACCGTGGCTAAATGTTCATGAACTGATTCTTTTGAATCAATCTGATTTTGTTTCTATTGTGTCTTGTATACTTCTATGAGAATACAAATAATTGAACAACTCTATGAGTAACACAATTAGATTCATTTTATTATCATTTGATCTAGAAATGTTAGATGAATGTCGTTAATACAAAAGTGTTCATATGGCTAACTTCGCTTAACCGTTATGGAGCCAACTCAATATACATGTTTACGTACGGTTATGTATATGGTGGATTTTTGACAAAGTCTAAAATCGTAAACCCATAATTATACGAACTTTTGATCTAGCAATCAGATATGAGTACTGAGACATGGGTCTCTCATCAAATCTCTGACTGAGAATACTGTCTCTCAAAGTACATGCAGATATGTAGTCTCTCGGCTGGAAAACGACATATCTCATGAATACTGAACACTTCATTAATTATTTCTATATAGAATCACGAGATTGACGGCTCCTAGACAGCTTGCTCTGCTAGTGTAGAGCGATAACGTCTTCAGGATACAAACAACAGTTTTCCCTGAATATATAAAGGATATGAAGCTCCAACAAGCTCATGTCAGAATAATTAATGCTCCTAGACAGCTTGCTCTGCTAGTATAGAGCCATCAATTAATTATTCTTAAATTCTTGGACTCATCCACTGAATTTCCGAAAATATTCAAATATTTTCTGAAAGTATTCAAATACTTTTATAATATTTCGTTACTTCAATCCATGGTTCTTCCCAGCAGAATTCCATGGGTTACTAATAAATATTCAACACACGGGCATCTGAGCTACCTCTGAGTAAGCCCCGACTCAGATGGTGCAAGTGTACTCGACGATGATGCAGTAATAATCACCGTATGAACAAGTATTTCAAAATACGACGAGACGATGAACCTATGCAAAATAGGAAGGAAAATAATAATTAATTAAAAATTGACCAAGGCGCTGGGAGCATGGGCCCACTGACCGTCCGGACGTGCCATGGTCAATCCCACGCTAGTTTCATATTTTTTTTATTATTTTCCTTGAGTTCATGAAAATCCTTTCACTTGAACAAATATCTTTCGTTTTGAGAAAACTCCTCAGTTTCATGATGTTTCCCTCACACCAAAGAAATAATATAAAATTAAGGAAATATGGTAGAGTCGTGATCATTGGCCAACCGGCCATGTCTTGATCCCAACAGGCCCCACACCTCATGGTTCCTCATTATTTTATTATTATTTCCCTAATTTCATGAAAACTCATTAATCTCATGATATTTCCTTGATCACATGAAAAATAATTTAAAATTAGGGAAACTGTGTGACCGGACCCTAGCCGGCTGGTCAACCCCTAACTGGCCCCACACGTCCCATTTTATTATTATTATATTTTTCATGTGTTCCATAATCCCATGAAATTCCTTGATTTCATGATATTTCCTTCAAATTATGAAAATTCCTTTAAATCATTAAATAATACATAAAATTAGGGAAAACTCATGGGACTGGGCCCTAGCCGATCAACCATGTTCAAGCCGGTCCCACGCGCCCTTTATTTTATTATTATTATTTTTCATGTGTTTCCTCATCTCATGGAAACTCTTTGATTTCTACAAAACTCTTTGATTTTAACAAAACTCCTTAGTTTTAACAAATTCCTTGATTTTATCATATTTCACCTAAGGCTCAGATGAGCATTTTCGAATAAATAATTAAACCAGCAATTGATCATTTTTTTCATCAACGAATCACCAACTCTTCAAGAGGCCTTGGTATTTGCTCACACGAGCATATGGAGATGCATGGTCGAACCACGGTCCCATGAAGTCGGTTCTCCTTCATTCCATGGTTAAGTTTCAAATAAATCATCAATTGGTCATCAATTGATCAAATTAGGGTTTCTGAGTCCAAGGATCATAATTCTAGATTCGAACACTAATAATTTTACGACGATCTCATGATCAGAATTTTTATTAATTATGCTCGGTTCAACTACCAGTATTTTAATTAATGCTTTATTTTGGTCACGACACCAATGATTCATTAGATGAACAATACTTGCTCAAATCAAGGAATATTGGTCCAACTATCAATATTCAACAAATTAGAGTAATACTTGCTCACCTCAACTATCAATGTGAGAATCATGTCCACGTTCAATTCATGAGTTTCAGAACATTTTACAAAATCATGTTCAACTCAGTAAATACATGGACTTATTGTCCCATTAAATCATGAAGTCAACAACTGACTAAACTAACCACGAGACGTCAATCGTGTCATTTGGGGGGATATCAACTAGGGTTTTGGTCTGGCGGTCTACGACACATGTGTTCAAACACACGATGGAACGTGATCAAGTCATGCAATTAGTTGAAGGAGTTAACAAAGTAGTGGATGGAAAATCAACCAAGTCTCCGCACGATGAGCAACTGGTTTCAAACACGATTTCCACTTCCCCACTCTTTGATTCCGTAAACTGTCACACTTCATGGGATCATGGTGTCTACAATTCCAGCAATATAAATAAGTCTCTGAGTTATGATTGAAATAACAACGACAAGAACAATAATGATCTCACGTCTCACAGACAACATGAGATCAACAACTCATCAATTGAGCAATTACTCTCAACTGAGCAATTTCAATCATTCATAACTTATCATATTCAGAATTCACAACACACCTACAATCTTTGATTACCATTGATTCCACACATTTCTCAGCTTTCCTCCTACAGATCGACCCATCCTCTCTTGTGGCCGAATTTACTATGGAACGACCATTGTCTTGGTTTAGGCCGGAGTACTACAGATTGATCTCTCGAATTCAAAGCACCCCCTTTACAATGGTGAATCTATGTGAGGTTGAACATTTTGCTTGGTTCAAGGAGTCTCCTCCGTACGGTCGTCTCCTCAATTCCATAAAAACCAGCAAATCGTTTTTCCCCATCTACAGGTTACCCATATCTAAATAAAGGTATATTTCATTTGTGTGTAATAAGCTAAGACCATCTAATGGTGGATAGATATTTATTTGGTTTTAATCAAACTTTGCGTGAATCTTAAATCGGGATTTCATCTAACGGTGAATATTAATTGCTTTATTTCAAATCTATCAAACCCTGATTTGAAGACTATATAAGGGAGAACTCTAGCAAATGGAAAACCTAATCCCCAAACCTCATGTGTGATACTAGTTTCATACTAGAGTCGATTCTCCTTAAACCTAGTTTTTTCCTAAACTATTATAGGTTAACGACTTAAAGACTTAAAGACTTCATTGGGATTCTGAAGCCACGCCCAACTATTTTATTTGTAGTTTCATGTTCTGATCTTACTTGTTTTATATTATTAAGCAATATCTTCTCTAAAATTTTCTCGAGATTTATCTCCGATAGGTAAGATATAAAAAGTATCACAAAGCTCTTCGTCTCATTCTTTGTGATTCCATAATAACTTGTTCTACTACCATATAGTTAAGTTATTGTGAGGTGTTTGATATTTTTAAGATGTTCTTCGGGAATATGAGACCGGATTATCAATTGGTTCTTGTTCACCTTGATTTATCAAAAGACGGAACAAAAACTTCGTAGGTATTTATGTGGGAGACAGATTTATCTATCAGAATAGACTTTTCTGTGGGAGACATATTTGTTTATAAAGTTTTTGACTTTGGGTCATAGGAACTCTTAGTTGTGGGTGAGTTCACCTAAGGGAATAAAGTGCGTAGATTCCTATGGGGATTCAGAGGCGTAAGGAACACGACTATACCTTAATCGGTGTGAGACTTGGTTGGGCTCAACTACATTCCATTCCGAAGTCAACTTGTAGTAGGCTAGTGTCTGTAGAGGCTTAATACTGTGTGGTGTTCAAATATGGACTAGGTCCCGAGGTTTTTCTGTATTTGCGGTTTCCTCGTTAACAAAATTTCTAGTGTCTTTGTTATTTCTTTTCCGCATTATATTTTTTTATATAATTGAATTGTCACAGGTTGTGCGTAGTTCAATCAATTTGGAAATCCAACCTTTGGTTGTTGATTGAAATTGATTGACACTTGAACATTGGTCTTTGGTACCACTTAAGTTGTTTCTCATAATAATCAGGCTCATGGATTCTATCTATTTGATTTGATGATTACATTGAGAAACAATGATATAACTCTTGGATATATTTCCTTGATTGAGCCTGACTATCTAGTTGATTCCCTTGGAATTATATGGGAGTTAGTCCATACATGTTGCCGAATGAAATATTGGGTGTGGTTGTTAGACCCCGCTTTTTCATATTCCTCTTGAACTCCAATAAAGGTACCTGCAAAATCTCTAACAATTAGTTCAATGGAACCTTGTAAATTAAACTACATAAAAGAAGCATCCAAATTATATTTTATAATCCAACATTAGGAGGTTTCCATCTCTAAACCTGCAATGAACTATTAGTACCAATAGAGTTATGAAAAGTTAAAACAGTAAGATTATTAATCCCAGCAAGATACAGTTCTCTATTAGGATTGATATTCTTGAATATTTTGTGCACATATCTTTTCAAACGGTCCAAGACGTTACCATGAGAACCTTATTAATTCATTGCTTAATGATACATGTACCAAAATTCAAGTTTGATCCTACAGAAAACAAAGATAAAACCAATTTTTAAAAGATCCATGTTGTGCTAGGACCGTACCTACGTTGATGTTAACAGCTAACCAAATAGACCTAGCATAAGGACAATTTAATAATAGATGATCACTAGATTCATTAGCATGATTACACAAACTACAATGCATCTCAATATCATTCTTGTATCTTTAGAGTTTGTCTCTTATTGGAACTATATCCTTAATACACTTCTAAATGGACATTTTAACTTTGTGAGGAAACTTAATCTTCCATAGAGTTCTCCAAACCTAAACAGGAACATAAGGAGGACCTGCAGAAATGTTAGATACTCTAGACAGAACATTATAAACACTTTTGACAGAGGGGGCAATGATGTTTGGCACCACAATAGAAGTTAACGAAATACAAAATACCACAATAGAGGATCAATTGCCGGACATATTCACCAAGGCACTTCCCAAAGGCAAGTTTCAAAATTTTAGAGAATTATTAGGAGTTGTAGAACTTCACATTAAGGAGGAGATTGTTAGTTAATGTGATTTGAAGTTTATATTCTTCACATAAACTAGTATGTTATTTCATGTGATGTTTCTGTTTTGCACCTAAAGTAGTGTAACCTTATCTCTAATATTAGGTCTTATCTAAACCTAGTATATAAAGAAAGAGATAAGGAAATAGAATGGAATCTATCCAAAATATCTAATAGAAGAGAGTGAGAAGAACTAATAGTTCCCACTTCTCCATTAACACAAATTTATCTAAATCATGTATCAATCCTTAACCAAACATCCAACAAGGATGAGAGATTTATTAGACCGTCAGAACGAAGTTCTGAAGTACAATTTTATAACTTGATGAAGTATAGTTATCTGAGAGGAGGGAACTTGGTATGTTTGTGTTGTTGAGTTATGTCGCAACTTCTAGATAAAAAAAATTTATATTCTTTTCTATGTATATTTTTTTGAAAGAAGACAGTATTTTGATAAAACTTAAAACCGCACCAGTCTAATCTCAAACCATAAAGTTTCAGGAAAGCAAGACAACGATGCTACTGAAACAACTCATTAAATAAGACAGACTCAATGAAATGACTCATTAAAAAATACAGACTACTCATTAAAACTCCTCTTGAGAACCAAGGGTACTCATGTTATGCCAAGTGCAAAATTCCGTTTTATTCATTGGTATTAGCCAAAGTGAAAAATTCCCTTTTCACCTAGTTTTGGATTGGTAACTTATACATTGCAATGCACTTCCATTGTGAGGGAAGAACTATATTTCTCCCATGTATTTTAGGTCAAACACTTGACTGGATATATTTTAGACTCACCCAAAAAAAATGCATACCCATGCTTACTAATAGTTACTGTTCAACCTTTGTTTAAGTGTTCCGACTTGAGAATTTTTAAGTCTTTGTTATGACAACCATTCCAAAACTAACACCTAATATTCATTCATTCGAAAGTAAGAAGATTACATTGCGTAGTCAATAAGGTCTGAGAAAAATAAAACCACTACTTTCCGGTCGAGGATATCTGAAAGTTTCCATTCACTAGCAGCATATTATTCAAGAGTATCTGATCCCATTTTTCCAATTCCATGGATTCTACCTGGGGTCTTTCTTGTTTGAGTCATGGTGGAAGAGTGCAAATGGACTGCCCTATATGCCGTCTGGCATGCTGCAACTACTGGCCTGGATGTCGAAATCTGATGAGTTTGATATCTTTTGCATGAGAGTTTGTCTTCAGTTGGAAATATGGAAAGCCCGCAAAAAAAGTTATTTTCCCGAGTTCTTCAATCCACATTCAGAGTATTGTTAAGACGTATGCTATTTTGGCTTAACTCATATAAAGAGTGCCATGTGGATGATTTAGAATATCTTCAGTTACCTTTTGTTATTGTCAACGTGGAGCTGATGAATTTTACTCTCGAGCAGTACCAGTAGAACCCAGAGAAAGTGCGCAGTATTTGATTACAAAATGATAGATTAGTCTTGGATTACAGGTAGTTCCACATACACAGTGATTGTAGGTTCAAGATGTCGTAGTTTTACTAGATTTTGGCTACATAAATATACCATCCTTTTGTTACAGAAGTTAACTGAATTCTAAAATGTAGTAGCACATATGAAATGTCAGTTATTTTGTTGTTTAGATCGGTTTGGTTCAATTGGAATCTTGAGATGTATTGCCCCATGTATTGAATTGAATAAAGGTTAATATATATTTATTCTGAAAGTTACAATAATACCGAGGTTAATTTAGAACGTAAGATGTTGAGAGCACATAATGAGTTTTTATGAGTAACTCCCAACCCCAACAAACTTTTTGCCAACTTACAAAAGTTCAGAGGGCGAGTGTCTTCTAGGTTAACTCTTCCACCCAATTTACGGAGTATAATCCTGCACAAAATAATTAGGCCGAGTTAATCATCAGCCTCACTGTTGTATATAACTCTTCCACCCAATTTACGGAGTATAATCCTGCACAAAATAATTAGGCCGAGTTAATCATCAGCCTCACTGTTGTATATAAGTGTTTATAGGTGAAAATAGTTTCTGCTGATTTCGGTAATTGCGGGTGTGAAGGTGAGAAACAGTTTAAACCCTAAACAATGTACTACAAGGGAGTACTTTAGATTCGTGAGATCAATCTGTACAAGTCCAGCCTAAACCAAGAAATGTCCGTTCCAGACTTGCTTCGGTCACAAAGCGGAGGAGAATGGGTTGGTTTTGGGGATGGAAGCAAGGAAAGCGGTGAGACCAGAATAGTTGATTCTGGAAGAGTAGTTGGGTTACCACGACTTGTTATCATAAAAGGTAGGAGAGCTCACGAGGAGAGATAAGTAAGTATTTATGAGTGTTGTCTTGTTCGAATGAATTTGTTGTTCAAATGGAAATAGGTAAGACCTATTTATACAAGTCGAAGTAGAAACGTACCCTGGTCCCATTAAGGAGTGGGAAAGTAAATGGGAGGAGGTGGTAACCGTATGCATGGACTTGATATTCCATAAAGTGGTTAACACATGAAACTGTTATGGAATTGATGTTCCATAAAGTTGTTAATGTACGACTTTATGTCCATGAACGTTTCCTACATAACTTCCCGTATTTACTAGCCGCCTCATCCTTATGACACTTCCTTATGAAGGGCATAGTGTACGCCGCACGCTGTAAACCACCAAACCAATACCCAAAGAGGATCCCACAGTTTGTGTTGATATCTCAAATGTTTTTGGAAAACATGTTGTTGTGGCTTGGCAAGTTGAGCTCGGGGAACTTGCTAGCCTGGTGACCTTCGACGGTCGAGATTTTGCATCTTGAGAGGAGGGGAAACCGTTAATCATTGCACGCCTTCGTTTTGGTAGCCGCGTAGTAAGGGCCAATAGGGTGGCACGGCTAGGGTGTGTTTAGACTTGGCATGAGGGGCCAAGGTTCACCATGGGAGTATGGCATGGCTAAGGCCAAGGCGAGGGCGCTTGGATTGGCATGACATGACTAGCATAGCTAGGGCCAAGGCAAAGTGTGTTTGGCATGGCGCGACTATCTTGGCTAGGTTTGGTTTGGCTTGGCATGTGGGGCCAAGGGGTAGCCATGGGTGCACGGCGTGACTAGCTTAGGCTAGGTGCGGTTTTGGATTGGCACGTGGGGCCAAGGGGTATCCATGGGCGCATGGCGTGACTAGCTTGGGCTAGGTGCATGACCAAGTTAGGGTTTTAGGCTAAAGGTCATGAGGGGACCTTAGACGGCCAGGATTTGCTCTTGGGATTGAAGGGAAACCGTTGATTGTTGCACGCCTTCACTTTGGTAGCTGCGAGGAGAAGGCCAGCATGGTGGCACGGCATGATGGGCCACGACGAGATATATTTGGCATGGCACGGCTAGCTTGTCTAGGTGCGTGACCAAGCTAGGGTTTTGGGCCAAAGTCGTGAGGTGACTTTAGGCGGCCAGGATTTTCTCCTGGGATTGCAGGGAAACCGTTGATTGTTGCACGCCTTCAATTTGGTAGCCGCGAGGGGAAGGACAGCATGGTGGAGCGGCATGAGGGGCCATGGCGAGATATATTTGGCATGGCGCGGCTAGCTTGGCTAGGTGCATGACCAAGCTAAGGTTTTGGGCCAAAGTTGTAAGGTGACTTTAGGCGTCCAGGATTCTCTCCTGGGATTAAAGGGCAACCGTTGATTATTGTACGCCTTCACTTTGGTAGCCGCGAGGGGATGGCCAGCATGGTGGCGCGACATGAGGGGCCATGGCGAGATATATTTCGCATGGCGCGGCTAGATTGGCTAGGTGCATGACCAAGCTAATGTTTTGGGCCAAAGTTGTAAGGTGACTTTAGGCATCCAGGATTCTCTCCTGGGATTAAAGGGAAACCGTTGATTGTTGTACGCCTTCACTTTGGTAGCCGTGAGGGGATGGCCAGCATGGTGGCGCGGCATGAGGGGCCATGGCGAGATATATTTGGCATGGCGTGGCTAGCTTGGCTAGGTGCATGAAAAACCTAGGGTTTTGGGCCAAAGTCGTGAGGTGACTTTAGGCGGCCAGGATTTGCTCCTAGGATTGAAGGGAAACCGTTGATTGTTGTACGCCTTCACTTTGGTAGCCGCGAGGGGAAGGACAGCATGGTGGCGCGACATGAGGGGCCATGGCGAGATATATTTGGCATGGCGCGGCTAGCTTGGCTAGGTGCGTGACAAAGCTAGGGTTTTGGGCCAAAGTCGTGAGGTGACTTTAGGCGGCCAGGATTTTCTCCTGGGATTAAAGGGCAACCGTTGATTGTTGTACGCCTTCACTTTGGTAGCCGCGAGGGGAAGGCCAGCATGGTGGCGCGGCATGAGGGGCCATGTCAAGATATATTTGGCATGGCGCGGCTAGCTTGGCTAGGTGCGTGAAAAAGCTAGGGTTTTGGGCCAAAGTTGTGAGGTGACTTTAGGCGGCCAAAATTTGCTCCTGGGATTGAAGGTCAACCGTTGATTGTTGCACACCTTCAATTTGGTAGCCGTGAGGGGAAGGCCAGCACGGTGGCGCGGCATGAGGGGCCATGGCGAGATATATTTGGCATGGCGCGTCTAGCTTGGCTAGGTGCGTGACCAAGCTAGGGTTTTGGGCCAAAGTCGTGAGGTGACTTTAGGCGGACATGATTTTCTTCTGGGATTGAAGGGCAACAGTTGATTGTTGCACTCCTTCACTTTGGTAGCCGCGAGGTAAAGGCCAGCATGGTGGCACGGCATGAGGGGCCATGGCGAGATATATTTGGCATGGCGTGGTCGGTGTGGCTGGCATGATTTTCCGTTGGCACAGAGGTGCGGCTAGCATGGTTGGCATGCCTTGGCGCGGTTGGTGTGGCTGGAATGATTTGCTATTGGCACAGAGGTGCGGCTAGCATGGTTGGCATGCCTTGGCGCGGTTAGTGTGGCTGGAATGATTTTCCATTGACACAGAGGTGCTGCTAGCATGGTTGGCATGCCTTGGCGCGATCGGTATGGCTGGCATGATTTGCCATTGGCACAGAGGTGCGGCTAGCATGGTTGGCATGCCTTGGCGTGGTCGGTGTGGCTGGCATGATTTACTATTGGCACAGAGGTGTGGCTAGCATGGTTGGCATGCCTTAGCGCAGTTAGTGTGGCTGGCATGATTTTCCATTACCACAAAGGTGCGGCTAGCATGGTTGGCATGCCTTGGCGCGGTCGGTGTGGATGGCATGATTTTCCATTGGCACAGAGGTGCGGCTAGTATGGTTGGCATGCCTTGACGCGGTCGGTGTGGCTGGTATGACGTGGCGCGGTTAGTGTGGATGGCATGATTTTCCATTGGCATAGAGGTGCGGCTAGTATGGTTGGCATACCTTGGCGCGGTCGGTGTGGCTGGCATGATTCGCCATTGGCACAGAGGTGCGGATAGCATGGTTGGCATGCCTTGGTGCGGTCGGTGTGGCTGGCATGTTTTGGAATTGGCACAGAGGTGCGACTAGCATGGTTGGCATGCCTTGGTGCGGTCGGTGTGGCTGGCATGATTTGCCATTGGCACAGAGGTGCGTCTAGCATGGTTGGCATGCCTTGGCGCGGTCGGTGTGGATGGCATGATTTTCCATTGGCATAGAGGTTCGGCTAGCATGGTTGGAATGCCTTGGCGCGGTCGGTGTGGCTGGCATGATTGGCCATTGGCACACGTGAGAATTAGGGTTTGGCTCGTCGTAACCCTAATTTTAAAAATATACCCGGGTAATTATTTTTGAGACACATTAAAGGTTTCAGTAAATGTGCCTAGTAAATGCTTGTTGCTTTAAATGTTGTGACATTACTGTCTGCTAGGGTTTAGTGTTTTACGATTTTAACCCTATGCTAAAAACCACCATCAATATTAAGTGCCTTGCTTAGCTCGGAACAAGTGCCATGTTGTGAGGTAATCATATGATGGTGACAGACAATGACGGAATCGAGGTTTAAATCATTTCAAAGATGGTCAGGAGAATCCGACTAACCCTTTTGAGTGGTAAGGAGAGTTGTGGCTTGCGGCCCTGCGTAAGTTGTACTGGAAATGCAGACCGCGGAGTTGTGAGGCCAAAGTTACCGGCTTGGTCTAGTCGTACATCTCCAAGGAAAAGGGGGTGCGGTCTTGGATAAGGCGATGGCATGCACGGGCGGCTAGGCGCGGTGGGGGCACGATGATGGAGCGAGGGCTTGGCTAAGGCCACGGAAATGGCATACATGGGCGTCTAGGCGCGGTGGGTCCGTGGTATGGTGTGATGGGGCCGTGATATGGCATGAGTGGTCTTGGAAATGGAAATTGGTCTTTGCGGGAACAGTTTCCTCTTTTCCCTTCTTGGCTCAAAATAGGAAATCCTTTATTTGTTCAAACTCCCTGTTTATGGGTAAAAATCGTTTCCACCGATTTTGGAAAATTCGGTAGGTGAGTGATAAACTAGTTTAAACCCTAAACAAATGTGCTGCACGTGATCACTTTATACATTTGAGAGATCAATCTGTACAAGTTCGGCCTAAACCAAGAAATGGTCGTTCCAGAATTGCTTCGGTCACAAAGTGGAGCAGAAGGGTTGATTTGGGGAGGGAAGCAAAGAAAGGTGTTGAGACCAGAATAATTCTAGGAAAGTAGTGTATCGACTTGTATAAGAAAGTGAAAGCTTAGGAAGCTTGCAAGAGATGAAAGCTTTTTGGAGAGATTGCAAAGTTTCCTTTTCTGAGAGTTTTGTATTTTTCTCTTGACCGAGACTTGTTGTCTGGTGGAAATATGTAAGACCTATTTATACAAGTTGAGATTGAAACGTACCCTAGCCTCATGAAGGAAGAGAGTAAAGGGTGAAATAATGGGAGGAGGTGGTAACCGCAAGGTGTTTATGGGTGAAAACGTTTTCACCATTATTTCCTCATTTATTTGACCGCTTTATTCCTATTCACGCTTTCTTAATGTGAGCGTAGTGTATGCTGCAAGATGTGACCGCCAAACCAAGACCCTGGAAAGCATCCCACAGTTTGTGTTGATGTCTCGAGTGTTGGTTGCACCTTGAATGCAAGTGGCGCTGCTAGGGGTGCGTGTGGCATGTGCCAATGGCATGTGCGGAATGCCTTTGTTGCAGGTTACACCTCGAGCGCAAGTGGCAGTGCCGGAGCTGCTAGTGGCGTGTGTGGCATGTGCCAATGGCATGTGTGGAATGCCTCGGTGGTAGGTTGTACGTTGAGTGCATGTGGCAATGCCATAGCTACTAATGGCGTGTGTGGCATGTTCCAATGGCATGTGTGGAATGCCTCGGTGGTAGGTTGTATGTTGAGTGCAAGTGGAAGTGCCAGAGCTGCTAGTGGAGTGTGTGGCATGTGCAGATGGAATGTGTGGAATGCCTCAGTGGTATGTTTCACGGTTTGCAAGTTAGGATACCAGCGTGGGTTTTGGCATGTGCCAATGGTATGCGTGGCCATTAGGACTACGGCTTGGTAAGAAAATCTACCAGCGAGCGTGCTGGCATGTGCCAATGGCATGCAAGGCCATTAGGGCCACGTCCTGGTAAGAAAAGCTACCAGCGATGCGTGTTGGCATGTGCCAATGGCATGCTTGGCCATTAGGGCCACGGCTTGGTAAGAAAAGCTACCAGCGAGCGTGTTGGCACGTGCCAATGGCATGCTCGGCCATTAGGACCACGACTTGATAAGAAAAGCTATCAGCGAGCGTGTTGGCATGTGCCAATGGCATGCTCGGCCATTAGGGCCACGACCTGGTAAGAAAATCTACCAGCGAGCGTGTTGGCATGTGCCAATGGCAAGCTCGGCCATTAGGGCCAAGACTTGGTAAGAAAAGCTACCAGCGAGCGTGTTGGCATGTGCCAATGGCATGCTCGGCCATTAGGGCCACGGCCTGGTAAGAAAAGCTACCAGCGAGCGTGTTGGCATGTGTGACCAATTTGGCCTAGGTTGCATGGTTTGCAAGCCTAGGTGCGGGTGCTACTTTGGCATGGCGTGGATAGGGCCAA
This sequence comes from Papaver bracteatum, assembly GCA_023529315.1. Taxonomy (NCBI): domain Eukaryota; kingdom Viridiplantae; phylum Streptophyta; class Magnoliopsida; order Ranunculales; family Papaveraceae; genus Papaver; species Papaver bracteatum. The sequence goes on from JAJJWX010004844.1 coordinate 600,527, forward strand.
TCTAAGGGTGTTTTCCTTGGCGTGGCGTGACCAGCCTAGCTTGGGCCAAGGAAGAGTGTGTTTGTCATGGCGCGGCTAGCTTGAGCTAGGTGTGGCTGGAATGATTTGCCATTGGAACGGAGGTGCGGCTAGCATGGTTGGCATGCTTTGGCGCGTTAGGAGTGACTAGTGTATCTAGGGACAAGGCAGAGTGTGTTTGGCATGATGCGGCTATCTTGAGCTAGGTGTGGCTGGCAGGATTTGCCATTGGCACGGAGGTGCGGCTAGCATGGTTCAAATGCTTTGGCTCGTTTGGTGTGGCTGGTATGATTTTCTATTGGCACGGAGGTGCGGCTAGCTTGGGCTAGGTGTGGCTGGCATGGTTTGCCATTGGCACGGAGGTGCGGCTAGCATGGTTGGCATGCTTTGGCGCGTTTGGTGTGACTAGCATATCTAGGGCCAAGGCAGAGTGTGTTTGGAATGGTGCGGCTAGCTTGAGCTAGGTGTGGCTGGCAGGATTTCCCATTGGCATGGAGGTGCGGCTAGCTTGGGAAAGGTGTGGCTGGCATGGTTTGCCATTGGCACGGAGGTGCGACTAGTATGGTTGGCATGCTTTGGCGCGTTTGGTGTGACTAGCATAGCTATGGCCAAGGCAGAGTGTGTTTGGCATGGCGCGGCTAGCTTGAGCTAGGTGTGGCTGGCAGGATTTACCATTGGCACGGAGGTGCGGCTAGCATGGTTCGCATGCTTTGGCGCGTTTGGTGTGGATGGCATGATTTTCCATTGGCACGGAGCTGCGGATAGGTGTGGCTGGCATGGTTTGCCATTGGCACGGAGGTGCGACTAGCATGGTTAGCATGCTTTGGCGCATTTGGTGTGACTAGCATATCTAGGGCCAAGGCAGAGTGTGTTTGGCATGGTGCGGCTAGCTTGAGCTAGGTGTGGCTGGCAGGATTTTCCATTGGCACGGAGGTGCGGCTAGCTTGGGCTAGGTGTGGCTGTCATGGTTTGCCATTGGCACGGAGGTGCGGCTAGCATGGTTGGCATGCTTTGGCGCGTTTGGTGTGACTAGCATAGCTAGGGCCAAGGAAAAGTGTGTTTGGAATGGCGCGGCTAGCTTGAGCTAGGTGTGGCTGGCTGGATTTGCCATTGGCACGGAGGTGCGGCTAGCATGGTTCGCATGCTTTGGCGCGTTTGGTGTGGCTGGCATGATTTTCCATTGGCACGGAGGGGAATTAGGGTTTTGTTCGTTGTAACCCTAATTTGAAAAAATACCCCCTATTAATTACTGATTACATGCATTAAATGTCCTAATAAATGTATCACCGGTGACATTAGGTTATTCGGGGTTTTACAATTTTACCCTTTGTTTAAAAAACCACCATCAACATTAAGTCCCCTGCTTAGCTCGGAATAGGAGCTTTGTTGCGAGGTAAGCATAAGATGGTGACAAACTATCAACAACAAATCGTAAAGAGAATTGAGGAGGCTTGTCTGACCTTTTTTATAAATAGGATTTGGAATCCTTGCCTCTAGCAGTTCTGCACAAATCGGGAGGCTGGAACAATTGGGAAGTCAGCGTCATTGAGAGACAGGAAGCTGGGCGGTATTGAGAAGTTGACGCAAGTTGGGAAACTGAGCGTGCTAGCTGGCGGGACCGGCGCAAAGTGGGAAGCTACTAGCTGGCGGGACTTGGGCAAGGTGGGGGAAGTTGAGCGTGCTAGATGGACCGGCGCAGAGTGGGAAGATGATCGTGCTAGCTGGCGTGACTTGGGCGACGTTGGGAAGTTGGGCGCAATTAGTGGGACCGGTGCTGTAGTTGCAGGAATTCCTACACTACACCCTTGATAAGAATCTATAGAAATTGAATTACATTTGAAGATAAATAACAACACTTTTTATTATTCTAATTTTAGAATTCTTTACAAAAGATATAAGAACTCAGAAGTACAAACTTCTTTCTAGAGTTTCTCTCTCCTCAAAACCTTATCAACTCTCAAAAAGACATCATCATCTTCTGAACCTAACGAACCCTTTATATAGGGATTTACATAGTGGATGACAGCTAAGTTTCCCTCCTATTTCGGATCTATTATGCGATCTCATCGCGATCGCTACAATGTTCTCTTTCGCAAGAATGACGACCATCGCAGGATAAATATAATCTTCTTGTACCTCTTCCATTATCATCTTTTATGTCTTTCTTCTGGATATTCTGGGACGCTCGCGAAACGCTGTTAAAGTGTCTTTTATGATGCTCGCAAAAGTGTTGTTAATATCGCAGGAATAGCGTTGTAGTGATATTTTGGTCCTACATCTTGCCTCTTCTCATGTCTTTTCTGCGAAGAAGAGAAGATCATGAGAATTTTTAGAATTCCATAACTGCTTATCTTTCCAGACTTCTCTGTTCTTTCTGCGACAAAATTGCAGGACGTATTTACACTTGCGTGTGTTGACCCATTGATCTTGCCTTATCTTTATTCTTTTGATTGTATTGTGACAATATGACAAGTCTAAGCTCCCTCGCGGGATCAAAGCCTCATGAAATTTCCGTCTTGCGATGAAATCGCAGGACGTCTTTACACTTTCATGTAAAAGCCCATTGATCTCATCTTAACATTTCTCTTGTGGCTTGTTGCCTCTGTATAATTTACGTCACACGACAATATGACAGGCCTAAATTTTCTTGCGATCATAAAGCCCCATGACATTGCCGTCTTAAGACACTTATCATCTCCCTAATGGAGGGTGCCTCCCTTATCTTCCCCTGGTTGCCCCTTCAAGGAGGGCACATCGGCCATACAAGACTAGCTCCTCCCATCCAGATTTACCAACAACCAATTGTTTTCGCAGCCTTTTGTCCTTTATGCCTATATGGATTATAGTTACAAGACTGCACCCTAAGTAGGGTTTTCTTCAGGCCAAATGCATCATAGCCAAGACTTACCAAGAATGGCAAGGGAGTTTTGTACGCCCCGGGAACTCTTGGCTCAACCGTGTACCTCGGCGCCTTGGTTATACTTTGCACTTCTTGGAAGATATTCTCGGTCGTCCAACCAGGGTATAACCATATATAGTTGGAAATCCAAGATCTCTCTCCCGGATAGGTTTTCTTTAACCCCAACAACTGCATGACTCAGGATCCAGCAGCGGTATAACCTTACCCCTGAATCATGTCAAGAGATACCCCCTCCTATGACGCGCTATTAGGTATTACATTTGACTTTTGCGAAATTTTATTCGCGAACTAGGGTGCACGCCATAAAGGTTCGTCCCATTCTATTAATCTCTGCGAAATTCATTCGCGCTTCTCGCGAGAATTGTAACTCTGATAAAATTTCACAACTTTGATCTTCTTTCTTTTTGTAAAATCTTGCAATTCTTTCAAGTAGAATACCCTGTTCAATTACATATTCTTCGAACAAATCATTCATTAAGTCTTCTAAAGTTCATCACTTTACCTCTCTACTTACTATTTCCTGCTACGTTTTGTTGTTGTTTCTTCATCTGCGAGACGCTCGCCATAAACTTCTTCTTGTCGCTCTATTGTATCAATCATTAACCTTTCACATCTCTGTCGTTGTTTGATTTTGTTCTTCCAATTGCTATTCTTCTCAGCTCTTTCTTCGCAAGACTTCATATCAATTTCATAACATTTCTTGCTTTCTCCCCAATCACCTTTAATAACTCCAACACCTTTAGGATGAGGAAATTTAATACACTGGTGATAGGTAGATGCTAAACCCAATATCCCATGTAGCCAGGGTCGTCCAATCAGAGCATTGTAAGGTGATTCGATGTCCACAATACATAATAAGATTTTTGAAGATATCCCTTTTGTGGAATTCGCATTTCAATCTCCCCTTTCGGTTTGTTAGCTGTACCATTAAATCCATAGATTTTATACGTTGATGGTATTAAATATTCGTCTCTTCTACCCATGGTTCTATAGGTATGATAGAATAGGATGTCGACTGAACTCCCTGTGTCTATTAAGACTCTGTTAATGGCCCAAGAGTCTTCAGCTTTAATGTCATTTTCTTCATCCTCTTCTTGCATTTGTTTTGGATTTATCTCTAATCGTACTACTAATGGGTTATCGTGCTGCTCGCCAAGCTCTGGTACATCTTGCGCAGTGAAAGATAGAGTTTGTTTCTGCCACTCTTCTAATGGCGAGGCTCTCGCTATATTCATTATCTCTCTTCCATCTGTGTCTCTCGCGAAGACTCTGCTTAAAACATTATCATGGAAATCCTCCACAGTTCTGTATGAATGTACAATGGAATTACAAAACATATTCTTTGCTTTAGACCCAACTTCTATCACAAATGTTTCTGCTCCTTTTACAGCATTCACTCTGCGAGTTTCTGGTGCTGGCGGTAATTGCTGAGGTTGTGGATGTCCTACTAGAAATTGATTTAACTTCCCCTGATTAATCATCCTCAAAATTATCCTCTTTACATTTCTACAATCATTTATTGAATGGCCATGAAAGTGATGGTAAGGACAAAATTCTTGACTTCGATTATTTGGATGTGGTTCTTTTCCCATGTTCCACGGCGATGGTATATTTTCCATCAAAATGATAGCTTCCCAAATTTTTTCTATGCTAGCATTGAGAAGTGGCATTTTAATTTCCTCCCATATTATCTTCTGGTTTTCTTGACCTTTAAAGTTGTTCTGCCTTTGTCCACCATAAGTTTCTTCTGGTTGATCAAGTCTTTGAATCTTATTATTTCCACCGCGATTGTAGTAATTCTTCTCCCTTTCATACTCTTCTTGATCTCGACTGCCCATCGCTACCAATTTTTGCTGGTTATCAATTACTACTTTCTCTTGTTGTGCCTGCGAGGTGCTCGCCACATTATTTATCATTTTAGGAAGTAAGCTTCCATTTGACGCTAGCGAGCTGGTGTTCACAATTGGGTATGATTCCATCTCATTTTGTTTCTCCTCCAAAGCAATGTATTCTTCTTGTAACTCTCGCAACTCTTTCATGGTGATTGTATTTTTGATTCTGAAAACTAGTATGTACAACAGATTGGTCGCGAACATTGCATTAATGAAGGATAAAATTAGGTATCTTTCATCTACTCTTCCATCCATCTCGCTGCACATTGATTTCCACCTTATGGTTAAGTGCTTCAGACTCACGCCAACTCTCTGTTTTAACCCAAATACATCTTTATTACCCAGCCGCGATGAATTGTTGCTAATATAAGATCCTAGAAATGTAGCTTGTAAATGATCAAAATAAGTTATGGTATTCTTTGGCAATCCCTCGAACCATTTTAATGCCTCGACAGTTAAGCTAGACGCAAAATATTTTCATAGTACAGCATCATGGTTTTCCCACTGTAGCATACATCTAACATAAGCCTTGACGTGTTGAATAGAACAAGTAGTCCCATCAAAGATGCTGGTTAATGCTGGTAAATTGCATTTTGGAGGTATTCCTCTTAATTGTACTTCTTGAGTAAATGGAGTTCTCGCAGCTTCTTCAATAGCTTCATCGAGCTGCCTTCTACCTCCTTCTCTTCTATTGTTTATCATTCCTCGCATTTCTGCTAATTCTCTCAATATTTTCTCATTCTCAGCTGATTTTTGTTCCATTGGCCTCTTTAACGTTGTTTCCCTTCTTCTGCGTTCTTGCCTTTCTTGTCTTGCGAAATTTTGTGTATCTTCTAATTTCGCAACACTTTTTATTATTCTAATTTTAGAATTCTTTACAAAAGATATAAGAACTCATAAGTACAAACTTCTTTCTAGAGTTTCTCTCTCCTCAAAACCTTATCAACTCTCAAAAAGACATCATCATCTTCTGAACCTAACGAACCCTTTATATAGGGATTTACATAGTGGATGACAACTAAGTTTCCCTCCTATTTCGGATCTATTCTGCGATCTCATCGCGATCGCTACAATGTTCTCTTTCGCAAGAATGACGACCATCGCAGGATAAAAATAATCTTCTTGTACCTCTTCCATTGTCAGCTTTTATGTCCTTCTTCTGGATATTCTGTGACGCTCGCGAAACGCTGTTAAAGAGTCTTTTGTGATGCTCGCAAAAGTGTTGTTAATATCGCAGGAATAGCGTTGTAGCGATATTCTGGTCCTCCAGGTGCAACTTGGGAGACATTGGGAAGTTGGGCGCCCTTGTGGGCCCGTTCCTTACATGCACGATTTTTGGTATAAGGAAATCCTTCCCTATTTCATAATATCCACGCCCATATATATAAAATACCCTTTTCTCATCTTTGTTCTTTTATCTTTTCATACTAGCAGCAGAGTCACAAAGAAAACCGGCTTCCAGGTATGTCTTCCAGTACTTCTCTTGTTTCCCTTTTCATGTAGGTGCAAACCCTAAAAGTAGGCATTTTCTTTTATAATCCTTGCAATGACATTGCGCATATGATTTCTTGGCGTGCTTCTTGTAGAAAATATTGTATATATGCACCCAAGGGAAATACTGCATATATGATTCAAACCCGTAGAAAAATGCTCCATATATAATTTTGAACCCGAAGAAGGATACCATAGACGCATTCGAGCCCGTAGAAAATACTGCGTATATAGTTTTTGAACCCGAAGAAGGATACTGCAGACGCACTTGAGCCCGTATAAAATACTGTGTATATAATTTTGAACCATGAAGAAGATACTGTGTGTGCATTTTCGAACCCCTAGAGAATACTGTATATGTGCTTCATATGACTTCGAACCCATAGGAAATATTTCATATATGAATTTCAGACTGAAGAAAATACTGCGCGTGCGGTTTTGAGCCCGTTAGAGAATACACCCTCTTTTTTTTTTCCCAGGCTTTCCTTTTGTTGGGTGCGGTTATGTGTCAAGGAGATAATTTCGTCTTTCTCCGTGTGCAGATATCTTGTTACTAAGCTGTTATGAAGAAATCCGACAAGATGTTACCTGAACAAAATTTCGCCTCATCGAAGGATGTTCATAGTTCCAAACCAAACACGGATGATGAATTCTTTTCCAAAACCCTCGCCCCTGTTCGGAAGAATCACCCAGGTTTCGTGCCAGTTTTGTTAACCGACGGTGAAGATGAAAAGAAGACACGTTCGGTTCGCCCAGAGAACACCATACGGTTATGTCTTCATAAAGGGGTATATTCTTCTTCCAACATTGATTTCAGGATGTGTCAAAGCCCATTGCGTTATTTTGATAGATAGGTTGAGTTCATGGTGAGTAAGGAGCACATAAATACCAACTTGACTCGGGCGCAGATTATTGATGCTGTCAGAGCTTCAGTAAATCTCTAGATTAGGAAGGATATCCCGGGCTTGGTTGCTTTCATCTCCAGATGGTGTTTGGACACCCATACGATCATGTGTAGATGGGGTGAAATAACTTTTTCCTTGGAGAGTGTGGCTCTCTTGCTGAATCTTCCGGTAACCGGGAATCTCAATATCCGATTATCTGAAGGTGAGGAGAAGATGCGGGATGACCTTGGCGCTAAGTTGGGAGATTTCGCTCGAAAATACTCCACTGCGAAGTAGAAGGATTCTGTCCGGAAATAGGATAAAAGGTGCTTTTACATCTGGTGGATATCTCAATGGTTTCCGGACGAGCTGGAACCTAAAAAGAAAAGCAGTGATCTTCGTGTTGCGGCATTTTTGGCTCTCTAGTTGTCTAGAGACATTTTTGATGATGGTTCTGGCAAGAAGGAAATAAGACCAGAGTTGCTAGTGATTGTTGTGAAGTTAGCAAAAGTTGAAGTTCTTCCCATCGGCAAGCTATTCCTTGGTTCCCTATATGTGCATCTAGATCACCTAGTTGCGAACATGCGAGTTTCGAATGGTTTTATGAAAGTGGATTCATATGTGCACGTTGCTTTTATACAATCCTGGTTATGGGAGCACTTTGAGAAGTATGCTCTGAAACCGTTGCCTTCGATTCCCGCGAGTTGGGGCGGCTCCCGAATTCTTCGATGGGTGAACAAGCATCCAAGAGTTGGCATGAGCTTGGTTAGTTTTCTCGATAAGTCGCATGAAATCATTTTTCGCCCATGGGAGCCAGTCCATAGGTCGGTGACTAAAATTAACACCTTTGCTTCTGCTCCGATCATGTCTTTGTCTTCTGACGACAACTTGAGTGTTGGTGAAAACTTGTTTATTCAAAGCTGCATGTCCGGCTATATGCTGTCTTTATTCATGGGGTCTTCCCTTCTTTCAAACGGGAAGAGTAACTTCGACGACCTTTAGCTATAATGAGTTCTGGTACGATGAGTTCATTATGATCCAAGATTTTGTAAATAACATGGTGGAGAATGTTCGTTGTAAACCTTCCCCAGCAGTTTTGAAGAAGTATCCAATGTTGAGAGATCCCAAGCGATAGTTGCCTGACAACTCGGAAAGTCCCCAGGAAAAGGAACAGAGAATGAAGAATCGTGCTGGCGGGTTCCGGGCGATTTCAAAAGATCCTCCCGCAGATCTCGTGTATTTCAGTTCTTCCAATAACCAGGTATGTGTCGCCTCCTTGTTGGTTTGTCTCAAACACGTGAATTTCTGCTGAAAACATGTGTCTTGTTTCTTCTAGGGCTTCGGTAGTGTTAATGCTTCATGGGATGACTTTGGCATGGTTCTAAGTTTTGTCCAAGACTTAGGCTATGCATATGCATCAATGGTGAGGCCAAACACGCCGTTGGTGATAGTTGCTCGTTAAAAGAGATGCAAGTAATGCATATGAAGCATGGAGATGGAACTAATCAAGTCAAGACTCAGTTGGAATAATACTTGAATGATGGCATTCAAATGAGAATGTAGTTGCAAGAATTCCCACACTACACCCTTGTTAAGATTCTATAGAAATCTATTGGAAATCAATTAAACTTCAAAGATTTAAACGACACTTTACTATTCAAATCTCAGAAATGTTTACATAATTGGAAGGAATCAAAGATTACAAATATTATCTTGAAGTTTCTCTCTCCTCAAGACTTTTTCATCTCTCAAAAATACATCACCCTTTTCTAGATCTATCGAGCCCTTTATATAGGGATTTACATAATGGATGACAACTAAGTTTTCCTCCTATTTCGGATCTATTCTGCGATCTCATCGCGATCGCTACAATATTCTCTATCGCAAGAATGGTGACCATCGCAGGATCAACATATTCTTCTTTTATTTCTTCCATCGTCAGTTTCTTTTGGATATTCTGTGACGCTCATGAAACGTTGTTAAAGAATTGGCAGTGACGCTCGCAGAAACGTTATTAATGTCGCAAGAATAGCGTTGTAGCGATATTCTGGTCCTACATCTTGCCTCTTCTCATGTCTTTTCTGCGAAGAATAGAAGATCATGAGAACTTAAAATGCCATAATTGCTTATCTTTTCAGACTTCCCCATTCTGACACGTTTCTATGTCCTTCACCAGCTGTTTTCACGAATTCTTTCTTCCAATAAATTTTTGACACGTCTCCTCTAACCGCTGCGATCTGACCACCCACGTCTTTTCTTTGCATTAATTTCCTTCATCTTCTTCAAGAAATATCTTCTTCTATAAATACTCTTCTCATTACTTTCCTTTTTCTCTTTTACTTTCTTCTTCTTTCTCTCCATACCCTCTCTGAAAATTTTATTGTTCTTCCGCGAATTGCGCTTCTGTTACTGCTGTGATTTCTTTCTTCTTTTCAACCTTTTCTTTTATTCCCATACTCAAAAATGGTTGCTGCCGGTACCAAAAACTTGAAGGCCTTTAATGAGATGCGCGAGAAACTCAAAATTAAAGGTTTTAACTTGTCTTTAATTCCAGATCAAGATTCTAGATCTGAACTTTCTCTTAAATTATTTACTGATGATCAATGTTCTCGCGAAAAAATCATAGTATCGCTAGGAAAACTTGAAGCTGGTCTTCCCATTCCTCTCTATGACCCAAAACTTCCATTATTCTATCAAATAATTTCTGACGAAAGGTTTTCGCGAGCGATATATCAACTAGGTGGAGATTGTATCAGATTGCTTCTTGAATATGCTTCTCGCGGTGCTAATAAAGGAACTCACTACCCTAAAGCTCCAAAGAATCCTCTATTTAAAGATGTCCCCATTGTTTCTGAGGATTATACTGTGGACAACTTCTTTGTAAATTATAGTATAGTCCCTATGAAGAGGGATAGCACATGTTGGGGTGTTCGTTTGAAAAAAGAGAAGGTCGTTGGTGACAAAGCTCTTCTGCTGGATATTGATTTTCATACATCTACCAACCAAGGTCCTCGCCATTCTAGCGATGACAAGTGGTTCATCTTTCCATTATGTCTTGAAGGTCCTTATATATTTGGTTCTCTCCCATTACCTGCGAATCTCTCAAAGTATGAGCCATGGGTCTTCAACTGGCCTGAAAGATCTAAAGAATTATATTCTCTTAACTTTTTATATTATTATCATTTATTGTCTTCTTTATATTCTCGCTAACTATTTTGATCTTTCTCAGATTGATAGAATGAAACTCAGCTATCAAACTCTTAGGAAACCCAGCACTTTCTTAGCTCTTAAATCTTTCACGGATGAAGTAAGAAATATCTCCTCACAAATTTTAACAATATATTATTGCCCCTATTTCTTATCTTCACTTGTGCTCGCAGGAAATTGAAGAACTACCACCAATAAAACTCGTGAGAACTAAGGAGATGTCTTCAAAGGATAAATCTGATGTTCCTCCTAAAGGAAAATCTTCTTCCCCTCGCGGTGGAGAATCTGGCGATCAGGATAAAAATATTGTTCCTCCCAAATGGAAACCTTCTGCCCCTTGTGGTAAAGATTCTGGCGATCCTCCTTTGAAGAAAAGGAAAACCCGACCCTCTTCTTCTTCAACTCCTCAACCTATTCCAGAATCCCCAAATGTTGAATTTGATAAGGATAAATATGAGGAAGATTTTAATAATAATGATAGAAGATTCCCTTCTATGAAGAACTCTTCTTCATCTGATTCTTCAATGGCCCATTTATCCAAAAACTTTAGTGATATTTCCCACAACATAACTTGTAATGACGAGGATGAAGTTATTAACAAGGCATCCCAAGCTCTTGCCAATGTCTGTGATGCTCCCATACTGGTGGACAATGATTCTCTCCAAGGAGTCTCACGATCGCTGACTCCTAGTCTTTTAAATTCTCTTGGTGCCTTGGTATGTTTTCATTTATTCAATTTGTTTATATATTTTCTCCATCGCTAGATCTTAATTTATATTTTTCTTTTGCAGGTTGGAAGAGCTTCTTTTGCTGTTGCTTCTGATTTAGATAAAAGACGTGTCAACTCTGAAGAGAAATCTGCTAAACTTCACCAGGATAAAGAAAAATTAGAATCTGAAGTTATTGAGCTTCGCAAGAAGAATAAACAGCTGGAGACTGAAGCTTCAGTTGATAAGCAAAAGATCTCTGATCTTGATAGAGCTAACCAACAACTCTATGGTATGACTGATTTCCTTTCTTTCTTAATTATTTTTACTCTATCGCAGCTTATTCAAGCGATCACTTTTAACTTGCAGATATTTATGGTCTTACTGACGAGGCTATACTCTTTCAATATTTCCCTGAACCTGCAGATGATAATACTCTTCTTGCCTGTCTTAATAATTCTTTAAGTAATTTCTCAGATGATAAGATTAAATCCCTCTCCATAGATTAACTTAGATCCAAGCTTAATCTCTTAAAAATTGAACACAGATTCAATTTAGGTTTGACTGACAAATATAAGCGTTTTTATCTTGATTCAAAGAAAGAAATAGATAGATTAAGACATAAGAATAGCGATCTTATTGACGAGAAAGATCTTGCCATAAAAAAGGGTTCCAAGACTCTATCTAGCTTCCATAAGACTCTTCTTAACGTTCAAATGGAAAGAGATAAGCTTATCCGCGAGAATGAAGATCTTCTTGCGAGGGAAATTCAAGTTCGATCTCGTATTCTTATAAATAGGGATGATGAGTTTTCTTGGGCTGCGAAGATTCTTGATAATGCCAGAAATGAATTAGGTGTAAATGTTATCCTTCAAGTTGAACAGGCGGCTTTAATTAGGGATATGATTTCTGAAAGAGAAGGTTGTTAGCTATTCTTCCTATAGCTATTTTCTTATTTTCATTATTCTTCTCTACAAAATTTCTAACTTGTTGTCATATATTCTCGCAGGAGCTAAAAAAAGATATCTTGAAAGAATTGGGGAACTTGAAAATGAGAAGAATCAGCTCGCGAATATTCTTGGTGCTCGCAATAATAAATATTCACGATTGAAAGAGCAGTTTGACATTACCACCGCGAATTTCAATAGATCTCTCATTGTTGTTCGTAATGATTCCGTTAAGTTGGTCTGCAATGATCATGGAATTTCTCCTTCTATATATCCTGATCTTGCAAAGGAAATCCCCGCAATAATCCCAAATCTTAACATCTCTGATAGAGAATATGAGGATTCTGACAAGGATGAAAATGATAATGATAATGACGAAGGAGAAAAATCTGGTGGAGGAGAAGAATCTGATAAGAATGAAGATAGTGATGATAATGATGAAAGGGAGAAATCTGGAGATGAAGAGAATTCTGATAAAGAGGATGGCGATGAATCTAGCTAGTTCTTCTTTTTCCCTCTATCTTCTTTGTATATTTATTTTCTTCTTTCTATAACATTGTTGCGAGTTTCTCCAATTCTGTAAATTTCTTTTGCTTCTATCTGTATGAATTTAGAAAACAATTCTTTTTCTATAAATTAATCAATCAATATAATTATTATCCTTTAAGTATCTATGCAAATTTATCATTTAACAATCTCTATGCAATTTTCATATGGTGGATGAATAATAATTTCATCGCTCTTATGCATTCCCATACTTGCCTCTATTATTCATCTGCAATATGAAAAAAAAAATTGAGTAGAGATTAGATATTAGCTTTAAATAAATTTTGCTTTGATATTTGCGATGTTATCTCTAACAACAACTGCGAGTATTATCGCAGTAATCTTTTGGTCTTATTATGCCTTCCTAATTAAAGGTCTTACTATGCCACACCTTTTTATTTTTGCGACAAAATCGCAGGACGTCTTTATATTTGCATGTATTGACCCATTGATCTTGCCTTATCTTTCTTCTTTGATTGTATTGCGACAATATGACAAGTTTAAGTTCTCTCGCGAGATCAAAGCCTCGTGACATTTCCGTCTTGCGATGAAATCGCAGGACGTCTTTACACTTTCATGTAAAAACCCATTGATCTCATCTTAACTTTTGGCTTGTTGCCTCTGTAAAATTTACGTCACGCGACAATATGACAGGCCTAAATGTTCTTGTGATCATAAAGCCCCATGACATTGCCGTCTTAAGACACTTATCAACTCCCTAATGGAGGGTGCCGCCCTTATCATCCCCCTGGTTTCCCCTTCAAGGAGGGCACATCGGCCATACAAGACTAGCTCCTCCCATCCAGATTTACCAACAACCAGCTGTTTTCGCAGCCTCTTGTCTTTTATGCCTATATGGCTTATAGTTATAAGACTTCACTTTAAGTGGGGTTTTCTTCAGGCCAAGTGCATCATAGACAAGACTTACCAAGAATATCAAGGGAGTTTCGTACGCCCTTGGCACCCTTGGCTCAACCGTGTACCTCGGCGCCTTGGTCATACTTTGCACTTCTTGGAAGAGATTCTCGGTCGTCCAACCAGGGTATAACCATTTATAGTTGGAAATCCAAGATCTCTCCCCCGGATAGGTTTTCTTTAACCCCAACATCTGCATGACTCAGGATCCAGCAGCTAGCTTGAGCTTGAGATAGGTGTGGCTGGCAGGATTTGCCAGTGGCACGGAGGTGCGGCTAGCTTGGGCTAGGTATGGATGGCATGGTTTTCCATTGGAACGGAGGTGCGGATAGCATGGTTGGCATGCTTTGGCGCGTTTGGTGTGACTAGCATATCTAGGGCCAAGGCAGAGTGTGTTTGGAATGGGGTGGCTAGATTGGGCTAGGTGTGGCTGGAAGGATTTGCCATTGGCACGGAGGTGCGACTAGCATGGTTCGCATGCTTTGGCGCATTTGGTGTGGATGGCATGATTTGCCATTGGCACGGAGGGGAATTAGGGTTTTGTTCGTTGTAACCCTAATTTGAAAAAATACCCCCTATTAATTACTAACTACATGCATTAAATGTCCTAATAAATGTGTCACCGGTGACATTAGGTTATTCGGGGTTTTACAATTTTACCCTTTGTTTAAAAAACCACCATCAACACTCCCACATACCATGTATATATAAAGGAGGTCTGGCTTCTCTTTTGTTTCACGCCTCTTTATTCCTCCCAGCCGTGTGACAGCAGTAAAGAAGAGCAGACGAGCGAATCCCAGGTACGCCTTCTAACACTTCTCTTTAACTCGTTTTGTTTTTTTGCTGGTGTAAACCCTAGTTGTAGGCATACCTTTTCATGACCTTGTAGAAATGTTGGCGTGAATCTTAGGTATTTTTTTCCCTAGCTTGTCGTAACACTTAGGCATGGATACCATAGTAATGTTGACCTTCCCTACTCACTGTGCAACGTAGGCATGTGATAGTAATGGCCCTGTCTTCTCACAAAAACCTAGATTTTAGGGTTTGATCCTTGTTTTGGTATGGCCATGTGCATAGTTCCCATGGTGGGGCGCACCTCCTCAGTTGGACGAGAATTCCACGTTGCAGGGTACAGCCTTGAAACATACTGGCTTGCGTCTTGGAAAAATAACTTCCGTGCATTTTTCGTAATAATTTCTCTTTGTATTGTTTCATTGTAGTTGTTTGGAAAATAGAAGTGTTGTGAGAGAATCTTTGTTATGACGCTGCTTGAGAAAAATTCTGCCATACCGAAGGATGTTGGTAACTCCAAGCCAAATGTGGCTGACAAATTCTTCACGATAATCTCCGCTAGTAGAAATCCTCTTAAGCATGTGCCGCTACTTTTGACCGGACCGGAGAGTGAGGGAGGGGATCATTCGGTTCCTCCCGGAAATGTGATACGGTTTTGTCTTCATAGGAAAGAGTATTCCGCTTCTTTTATTGATTTCAAATCCCTAGTGAGCCCATTGCGTTCCTTCGAGAAATGGATTTGGTTCATGATGAGCCAAGAGCATATAAGAACCAATTTGACCAAGGCGCAGATCGTTGATGTTGTTGCAGCTTCCGCAGTGCTTCAGATGAGGAGAGATATTCCAGTCTTGGTCGCTTTTGTTTCCAGATGGTGTCCGGACACCCACACGGCCATATGTAGATGGGGTGAAATGACTATTTCCTTGGAGAGCGTGGATGTACTGCTGAATCTTCCCGTAGTTGGAAACCTTGATGTTAAGTTGTCCACAGATGAAGAAGAGATGCATGATGCCCTGGTCGTGAAATCAAAAGGATTTATTCGGAAAGAGAATGAGACGAAGTGATTCTATGACTGGTGGTTGTCTCAGTTGTTTCCTGACGCGTTAGAGTCGAACCAGAAGAACAATACACTTCACGTTGCGGCGTTCTTGGCTCTTTGGCTATCCAGAGATATTTTTTATGACGGCTCGGGCAAGAAAGAGATAAGACATGGACTTATTAAGTTTAACATAAAATTGGAAAAAGGTGTCATTCTCCCCATTGGTGGTATTTTTGTTGGTTCTATGTATGCACACTTGGATCAACTGGTTTTGGACATGCATGTCTCGAACGGCTACATAAAAGTTTATTCATATGTTCATGCCGCCTTTATCCAAGCGTGGCTATGGGAGCACTTCGAGCAGTATGCCCCGAAACCGTTGGATGTACTTCCTGAGTCTTGGGGTGGCTCGAGGATACTGCGCTGGTTTAACAGCCACCCCAAGACTGGTTCGAACCTGGTTGGACCTCTTAACATCTCGCACGCAGTTAATTTCCGTCTGTGGGCTCCGTTGCATGGGTCTATAACTCAGGTCACTAACTTTGCTCCTGTTCTAAACATGTCTTTGACTTCTGATAAAGAGGGCCTGACTGTCGGAGAAATGGTGTTCATACGGAGCTGCACGCCTGGTCACGTGTTGTCTTTCTTCCGAGGATCTTGCAAAGCAATCTCTTACAACATCGATAGAGCGGCTCGGCACATGGGTTTCGATCAGGGGGTCCCACTTGTTCGTCAGTCGGTCGTTCCGGAAGCCATGTTGTCGACTGTTCTTGATGCCGGTGCTCTCGCGTCGGGTAAAAGTCTCCCTTTCCTTCTTGCGGAATGGAATCCATCAATAACCTCTAAGTATAACGTATTCTGGCAGAGTGAATTTCTCATCATCGAGGGATTTGTGAAAACCGTAGTGGAGAACACTCGTGGTAGGCCTTCTGCCGAGATTTTAGAAAGACATCCGTTGTTGAGGAATACTCTTTTAACCAAAAGGAAACCCGTCGGTCTGGCCGTGGACAGTCCCCAAGTGAAGGAGCGAAGGTCTAAGAATCGTGCTGATGGTCTTCAGTCGGACTCCACGATTCTACCGACTTTTAGTTCGTCTAACATGCAGGTATGTATGGCTCTCCTCTTGACTTTATCTTGGAACGTCTATATCTTTGTTCCTTTTATGAGAATGCGTTCTTGTATTCCATCCAGGGTCTCAGTAGTACGAACGCCTTTGCCAAACTTGCGAGCAGTCAAAAAGTATCATTTTTCGAGACAGAGAGTAGCATTGTCGAGCCTATCCATAGTGATGAAGAATCTGAGAAGGATGAAAGTTCTGAGTCTGGTGATGGTGAGAGTAGTTCTTCTGACAACAGTGTTGAGTCTTCCTCTAGTCAGTCTGAAAGTGAATCAGTGAGTCTTCCCCACGTTTTCTTCTTTTCCCCTCTTTTTTTTTTTTTTTTTGCAGTAAACTAAATCTTGATTTTTAGGAGGAAACCGTTCCTGGGGATGATCTTGAAGTGGAAGACCACCAGAGCGAAGCGAACTTCCTACTGAGAAAACTGCACCATCTAGCGATTTGGACATGGAGATTCATCGTCCCGAGGGCGCCTCCGTGACTTAGGTGGAGGAGAGCATTTCGGGGGGCGAAATCGTAGTTAGGGATCTCCTGCCAGTTGTTGATTCAGTTGCAGGGCCACCTTCAATCCTCCGTATCCGACCCCTTTCCCAAGTCATGTGTTTATTGGTGGATTTAGCGTGCTAGCTAAACATGCGACATTTTACACCAATATTTGGGAAAGCTACGGTCACATTGCTACGACTAAGAAGATCACTAGTCGACATGCGTTGGTCAAGCGTGTGGAGGAAGCCTTGTCTTCGATTGATGAGATGTGCAACATGAATGGTCATACAGTTTCTGAGGATGTAATCTCGAGATGGAAGTTCCATCGGGCTTTGAATTCAACGTTCCTTGGTTCATTGAAGGTCTCTCTGATGTTGAAAGGTTGCTGGTCGAAATAGTCGAAGGTCCATCCGCAGATATGGTGAAGAAGCAGGAAGTAGAATTCAAGAAATTGTGCCGGCAATTGAAATTGAAAAGGGCGGCTCTCCAGAGCAAAAAGGAGGCCTTTGCCAAGAGGATCAAGCCGTTGTTGGAAAACTTTCCTTGAATATATATCTGTCTTTCGGACTTCTTATCTTTAGTTTTTTTTTTTGAAAGGCAAAAGAGGCGACTGGTTTTTGATTTTTGATTTTTGATTTTTCTGGTTTTCTCGGGTTAATAGATAAATGCTACCTTGACGGTTTTGGATTTTTTTTTTTTTTTGAATGAAATGTTTAGAATTGAACTATCTTTAGCTATGGATGAAAGTGACACAGACGTCCCAGGTAAACCATGGAACCATGTGTTGGTAGATGACATAGGAAAAAACATGGTTATAGGTTTTATCAAAACTTGAAAAAGCAATCCATCGTATTTTGTCTAAATAAGACTTACTCGGTTTATCAGGTCTTCTGATGAAAATAGACTTTCCGGGCGTAGGACAAAGTTTTACAAAAAACATGGCCAAGGGAAGTCCCTAGTGTTCCAAGTCGTTGCTGAGTAGTCTAATAACCGAGCCATTAATCCCTAGGCGGATCGTTTTTATTCTAACCCCTGGGAAGTCCCCAGCCATCCCTTGTCGTGTCATGACTGATAGCCGAGTCGTCGAGTAACTGGGTCAGAGTGAGTCGCCTTCCTCTACCATCTTGACGTCTGGGTCGAAGAACGAGATCGACAGTCGAAAATTTACATTGTAACCGATAGATCAATCCTCCCGTTGTGGTCGCCAATTGTTTATAGGTGAAAATCGTTTCTGCTAATTTCGGTAATTGCGGGTATGAATGTGAGAAACAGTTTAAACCCTAAACAATGTACAACAAGGGAGTACTTTAGATTCGAGAGATCAATCTGTACAAGTCCGGCCTAAACCAAGAAATGGTCGTTCCAGACTTGCTTCGGTCACAAAGCGAAGGAGAATGGGTTGTTTTTGGGGAGGGAAGCAAGGAAAGTGGTGAGACCAGAATAGATCTCCTACCTTGTTATCATAAAAGGTAGGAGAGCTCACGAGGAGAGCTAAGTAAGTATTTATGAGTGTTGTCTTATCCGAATGAACTTGTTGTTCAAATGGAAATAGGTAAGACCTATTTATACAAGTCGATGTAGAAACATACCCTGGTCTCATTAAGGATTGTGGAAGTAAATGGGAGGAGGTGGTAACCGTATGCATGGACTTGATGTTCAATAAAGTGGTTAACGCATGAAACTGTTATGGAATTGATGTTCCATAAAGTTGTTAACGCACGACTTTATGTCCATGAACGTTTCCCACATAACTTCTTGTATTTACTTGCCACCTCACCCTTATGACACTTCCTTATGAAGGGCATAGTGTACGCCGCACATTGTAAACCGCCAAAGCAATACCCAAAGAGGATCCCCCAGTTTGTGTTGATGTCTCGAATGTTTTTGGAAAACAAGTTATTTTGGCTTGGCAAGTTGAGCTTGGGGAACTTGCTAGCCTGGTGACCTTCGACGGTCAAGATTTTGCATCTTGATAGAAGGGGAAACCGTTGATCGTTGCACGCCTTCGTTTTGGTAGCCGCGTAGTGAGGGCCAATAGGGTGGCACGTCTAAGGTGTGTTTATACTTGACATGAGGGGCCAATGGTTCACCATGGGCGTATGGCATGGATAGGGCCAATGTGAGGGCACTTGGCTTGGCATGACGTGACTAGCATGGCTAGGGCCAAGTCAAAGTGTGTTTGGCATGACACGGCTAGCTTGGCTAGGTTTGGTTTGGCTTGTCATGTGGGGTCAAGGGGTAGACATGGGCGCACGACGTGACTAGCTTTGGCTAGGTGCGGTTTTGGATTGGCATGTGGGGCCAAGGGGTAGCCATGGGCGCATGGCGTGACTAGCTTGGGCTAGGTGCGTGACCAAGCTAGGGTTTTGGGCTAAAGGTCGTGAGGGGACCTTAGACGGCCAGGATTTGCTCATGGGATTGAAGGGCAGTCGTTGATTATTGCACGCCTTCACTTTGGTAGCTTCGAGGGGAAGGCCAGCATGGTGGCGCGGCATGAGGGGCCATGAAGATATATATTTGGCATGGCGCGGCTAGTTTGGCTAGGTGCGTGACCAAGCTAGGGTTTTGGACCAAAGTCGTGAGGTGACTTTAGGCATCCAGGATTTTCTCCTGGGATTGAAGGGCAACCGTTGATTGTTGCATGCCTTCACTTTGGTAGCCGCGACGGGAAGGCCAGCATGGTAGAGCGGCATGAGGGGCCATGGCGAGATATATTTGGCATGGCATGGTCGGTGTGGCTGGCATGATTTTCCATTGGCATATAGGTGTGGATAGCATGGTTGGCATGCCTTAGCGCGATTGGTGTGGCTGGCATGATTTTCCATTGGCACAGAGGTGCGGCTAGCATGGTTGGCATGCCTTGGCGAGGTCGGTGTGGATGACATGATTTTCCATTGGCACAGAGGTGCGGCTAGCATAATTGGCATGACTTGGCGCGGTCGGCGTGGCTGGCATGATTTTCCATTGGCACAGAGGTGCGGCTAGCATGGTTGGCATGCCTTGGTGCGGTTCGTGTGACTGGCATGATTTTCCATTGGCACAGAGGTGCGGATAGCATGGTTGGCATGCCTTGGCGCGGTCGGTGTGGCTGGCATGATTTTCCATTGGCACAGAGGTGCGGCTAGCATGGTTGGCATGCCTTGGCGCGGTCGGTGTGGCTGGCATGATTTTCCATTGGCACAGAGGTGCGGCTAGCATGGTTGGCATGCCTTGGCGCGTTCGGTGTGGCTTCCATGATTTTCCATTGGCACAGAGGTGCGGCTAGCATGGTTGGCATGCCTTGGCGCGGTCGTTGTGGCTGCAATGATTTTCCATTGGCACAGAGGTGCGTCTAGCATAGTTGGCATGCCTTGGCGCGGTCGGTGTGGCTGACATGATTTGGCATTGGCACAGAGGTGCGGATAGCATGGTTGGCATGCCTTGGCGCGGTCGGTGTGGCTGGCATGATTTTCCATTGGCACATAGGTGCGGCTAGCATGGTTGGCATGCCTTGGCGCGGTCGGTGTGGCTGGCATGATTTTCCATTGGCACACGTGGGAATTAGGGATTGGCTCGTCTTAACCCTAATTTGAAAACTATACCCGGGTAATTATTTTAGAGACACATTAAAGGTTTCAGTAAATGTGCCTAGTAAATGCTTGTTGCTTTAAATGTTGTGACTTTACTGTCTGCTAAGGTTTAGTGTTTTACAATTTTAAACCTAAGCTAAAAACCACCATCAACAATAAGATATAAAGGTTTTACTATTTCTTCTTGTTAGAACACTTATCGGTCGAACTCGCAAGTGTTCCCACCTCAAGCTTGTTTGTCAAGTTTAGTTGCCAAAACTATAAGTCTTGATTTCTAGTTTACTTATAGCTAAGTCTTGGACTAGGATAGTAAGCGTAGTTGAGCTCTAGACTCCATGATGTTCGTCATGCAAATATGAAGAAATACTCAAGGAAATGGTGGAACTTCATCGACAAAAAGGTATGTGGAGACTTGAACTTATCTATCATTCAAAAATCTATCTACTCTATCTTCTATATTGAGATAAAAGTCGTATTGCTATATAGACTTCGATTATACACATTTGTTATTTCGAGCCGAGTTTATCTCACTTATTTATTGATTGATTTATCGAAATATGTGTTGGTAAGCTTTCTCTTTGTCCAAGTTCATCTTTACTCGTGACGAAAGTCATATTGGTTATTTTAATATCATGAAAATCGCTTTGATGAAAAATAGGTTGTGAATAACAACTATATAACATCCTCTAAGAATTTTTCAATGATTGAAATGATAGTTTAGAACATGTATCCATCTATGGATATAAGCATAGTGTGTTTTTCACATTTGTGTAAAAGTCCAAAACCGGGAACCCAAAGTATGCGTACCCGTACGCATACTGGCGGTTGTTGGCAATCCGGGATAGTATGCATACCCGTACGCATACTGGCGGAAAGTTCACGCCCGTGAATTTCTGCTGGAGTTTGGAAGTGAAAATAACTCAGTCCGGTTACTTAATTACATGTACCCATTCGCATACTTAGGTAGGTTACTTTCTAAAATCGATTTGTTCATGAACTAAAACATTTATATATTAAGGAATGCAATGTTTGCAAACCGTGGCTATAATGTTCATGAATCGATTCGAGTGAATCAAAACCGATTTTACTTCGATTGTGTCTTGTATACTTCTATGAGATCTAAGCAATTGAACAACTCTCTAACTAGTTCATTTGAGTCATTTGAACTAGTTATGGTGAAGATGAATAAGGTTGATATGAAAGTTCTCATATAGATAACTATTTGGTTAACTATTGTTAAACCAACGACTTGTACACATCTAGGTATGGTTACACAAACTTTAATGATGTATAGTTCATTTTTGTATAACAAGCTAAGTTTGATCTAATGGTTGAAAGATATTATCTTGAATCTAATAAGGTTTTCATCTAACGGTGAATATTGAATGCTTTGTTACCAACGTAACTTAGATTGCAAACCCTGATTTGAAGACTATATAAAGAAGAACTCTAGCAACTGGGAAACCTAATCCCCACACCTCCTGTGTGATACTAGCTGTATATGCTAGAGTCGATTCTCCTTTAACCTTAGGTTTCTCTCGAGGCCCTGTAGGTTAACGACTTAAAGACTTTATTGGGATTGTGAAGCCTGACCCAACTATTTTCTATGTTGTTGCGTGATCTAATCTTGTTGTTTCTATCATAATTGAGTGAAATCATAAGATTAGCTCGATATTTATATCTCCGATAGGCAAGATAGAATTGCAGTCACAAACACCTTCGTCTCATTGTTTGTGATTCCACAATATCTTGTTTCGCTAGTCGATTAAGATTATTGTGAGGTGATTGATAATTCTAGGTTGTTCTTCGGGAATATAAGCCTGGGTTATCAATTGGTTCATGTTCACCTTGATTATCATAAAGACGGAACAAAACTCGTAGGTATTTCTGTGGAAGACAGATTTATCTATTCCTATAGACTTTTCTATGTGAGACAAAAAATAAATAAATCAAGTCTCCGACTGTGTGGGTCGTAGAAACTCTTAGTTTCGGGTGAGATCAACTAAGGGAATTAATTGCGTAGTATCCTGATAGGATCAGAGACATAAAGAGTGCAACTGTACCTTGTATCAGTGTGATATTGATTAGGTTTCAACTAAAGTTCAGACCGAAGTTATTTTGTAGTAGGCTAGTGACTGTAGCGGCTTAATACAGTATTTGTTTAATCTGAACTAGGTCCCAGGGTTTTTCTGCATTTGCGATTTCCTCGTTAACAAAACTTCTGGTGTCTGTGTTATTTCTTTTCCGCATTATATTTTGTTATATAATTAAAATATCACAGGTTGTGCGTTGAATCGATCAATTGGTAAATCTGACCTTTGGTTGTTAATTGAAATTGATTGATACTTGAACATTGGTCATTGGTACCGTTCAAGTTATTTCTCTTGTATTCAATCAGGCTCGCCGATTTGTATTTGTTTGAGTAAGGATTGAATCGAGGAATTGAGATATATACATTTTATTAAGATTGAGTTCGACTATCTAGTTGATTCTCTTAAAAGTATAATGGATTTAGTCCATACAGATTGCTAAGCGAAATATTGGGTGAGGTTGTTAAACCCCCACTTTTTCATTTCTACATGCACTTACCTCGATACTTTCATTGTTGTATAATTGAACCGCAAACATCCTACGACAAGCCTTAATAATATCTTCGTCTATGAAATAGACTAGAGAAATTCCCTTTATCAAACACAGTATGAAGAACAATACATACACTCCACAATCACCGAAACTAAACCAATAAAAATAAAAGTGTCAATCTTAGATTACCAATTGCACCATCTAGGATATAGAACGCGGATCTAACGAGATATCAAAGAACTCACCTCGAGCTTTGTTTAGAGACTGCTTGATCAAAGTCTGCGTAGTTGCAATTCCATTCTCCATCCTCAAAGGTTGTCCTCAAAACATAGCAGATTGCGGTGACCTCAGATGGGTTCCCAGCTGTCATGGTGATCTTTTTCGATTGTGATAATCATAAAGGGAATTGTAGGTTCAAATATTTAGTTTTCTCAAGAGGATTTCAATTGCTACCCAATGACTTCCATTCACCAGCACCGGTGCATAAATGACATCCACCTCGGACCATGGTTTACCATCCATGCCATATTCCCCCATGACGTGTAATCTTGTGTAATAGATGCATTCCCTTTCATTGGTCTTGGAATTCAGTTTTTGATTTCTAGTGCATCGCTGTTTTTCAACACGGTGTTTAACAAAGCATGAGAAACCCCACATTACAAGCCATCATAGACATGTATAACTGCACGTGTATTTATTGTCTAAATGTGATAATTTTCTTAGTTATCATATAAAACTTACATCAAAATAACTGCCAACGGTGGTCCACTGAGTTTTCTTCGTGAATCCACAATATTTTCACATCAAGTGAAGTACACAATTAACAATCTGCAAGAGGTCTCATAATTGATAAGCTGAATAGTAAAAAATAAAATATTATGAACATAAACTATAACATGAATTGGGTGACAGTATCCTTTAAAAACGCTAACACAGACCCTAGATAGGATTTAATCAAGAGAGTAATATATGAAACCATGACCAAATCAATCAACTGAGAACATGTGGTTGGAATCCCGAAGCCCTGCACAATTCTCAGTTGTGAATGAGCCAGGGGTTCAGAGTCCCAACCACCAAGTCTTATATAATTACTTGATAGCTATCATGTTAAAAACAAGCAACATCAACCTAGCATGTGTCATAAGCCCACTAGTCTTATGAGTAATGTTTAAGGCCCACTAATCTTATTAAGGGGGTGCCCTTATCATTTGTTGGGTGTAACTAGTATTATGTAGTGTTTGGTGTCTTTGTGAGATTGGTATTTGTAGCCTGCCGATCATTGGTTATGGGCATAATTTGAATTAACCAATTACTCTCTTAATCAATATATTTCTCTCTCTTCTTTTCAACCCGAGTTCTTCTCTTTTCTTCTCTTTTCCTCTCTTTTATTCATTTCGATCTGTTTATTTTCATCCTTTGTAGCTTAGATCACTACAAATTGGTATCAAGAGCATTAATTCTTGGACCTAGAATGGCTAACAAAGCTGTTGTTGAAGAACTCACAAGGAAAATCGAGGAACTCACTAGAGATCAAGCCGATTCGAATAAGAAGATAGATGAGCTTGCTAAATCTCAAGGCGATTCTACGGTTAAATATGATGCAGTTTTACAAACAGTTGCAGAAATTAAAGCAGTTCAAGCTCAGTCAACAACGGAGCTCATGACTGTCATTAATGTCGCTTTTGAATCTCATATGAACCGTTATATTGAGGCTTCAGGTGGTGGAAACTCTAATCGAGACAACCAGAATGGTGGCGGAATTTTGGGCCCTCCACCATCCGGAAATTCATTTATTACAGGTGAAAATGTTATTCAACCTAATAATTATGTTATTCATCATGAGCAATCCCAGTTTCAATAACATAGGCCTAAGGTAGAATTCCCTAAATTCGATGGCACTAACCCCCGATCTTGGACACGCATGTGTATAATATTTTTTCTTATGCATAATCTGTCAAACCCACAAATGGTAAATATGTATTCTATGTACCTATAGGGTAATGCATATATTTAGTTTCAAGACTACCAAATTGGCAAACAAGAGATCACATGGGAAGATTTCATTAGAGATGTATGTTTGCGTTTTCAAGAGCTAGGCCATGATGATGTTGTAGGGGAATTTAATAAACTTAGTCAAACTGGTTCTGTACTTGATTATCAAGAAATTTTTGAGGAGTTGAAGGCATTAATGCTAGCAAAAACTCCTCACCTCACTGAAGCATACTTCACATCCAGTTTCATTAGTGGCCTTAAGGTGGAGCTTAGATTACATGTCCAAATATTTTCACCACCAACACTTGCTAGGGCTGTCTATTTGGAAAGAATGCAAGAGGCACTCATTGAGAATGCAGCAAAGAAATCTAGAGCCCAATACAGGCCATCACCACTTTATGTTTCAAATAACTATTCCCAAATAAATACTACTTCTTCAGTTACCAGTCATCGAACTTTCACAAAACCTTCTTCACCCTCCCCTGCCATTTCCCCATCCCAAATTAAAAATCTATCATATGCTGATATGCGGAAGCACATAGAGAAGGGCCTTTATTATAATTGTGATGAGGTTTTTCATCCAGGGCATAAATGTATCAAGCAGCAGATTTATATGTTGGCTGTTGATGAGGATGATTCACAACATTCTGGAGAAGATTGTCCTTGTGGAACTCCAACTTCTCCTATTCAGGAGGAGGAGGTTGAGATTTATGTGCATGCTTTAGCTGGAAATATAACACACAACACCATTCGCATTGAAGGATCTACTCGGAAACAACCACTTATCATCCTTATTAACAGTGGCAGTACGCATAGTTTCTTAGACCCAGCTGCAGCAGCACGATGTGGTGACCATATGGTTCCTACCAGCTCTTTATTGGTTGCGGTGGCTAATGGAAACAAGATGGTTAGTGATGCTAAATGCCCATCCTTCAAATGGAAGATGCAGGGGCATGATTTCCAGTTTGACATGCAGTTATTAACTTTGGGTGGCTGTGACATGGTGTTGGGGGTCGATTGGATGCGTGGGATGAGTCCAATGCTCTTTGACTTCAACAAATTGACAGGGGAGTTTTCTAAGGATGGTCAGCAAATTCAACTATAAGGTACTCTTCCTTCAGCTCAACTTTATATGATGTCTGCTAAGGCACTCCACAAGTGGCTCAAGACTAATAAGGGTGGCTTGGTAGGAAGATTATTTTCTATAACTGCCTGCGATGAACCATCATTAACTCCTGACCCCATTCTACCCCTACTTGACAAATATGCTTCAGTATTTCAAGAACCCACTTCACTTCCTCCATTCAGATCCCATGATCACCATATTCCTTTAAAACCACTTGCAAATCCCCCAACTCAGAGACCATATCGAATTCCTTACATTAAAAAGGATGTAGTCGAGCAGCTTGTCAAGGAGATTCTTAAATCGGGTGTTATTCAACCTAGCCAAATCCCCTTTTCCTCTCCAATTCTACTAGTTAAAAATAAAGATGGAAGCTGGCGATTCTGTGTGGACTATCGGAAGTTGAATGAAGCTACTGTCAAGAATAAATACCCAATACCCATTATAGAAGAATTACTTGATGAGTTTTTCGGAGCAAAAGTGTTCACAAAGATTGATATATGGGCAGGGTATCATCAAATTCGGGTTTTTCCTCCAGATACATACAAGACTGCATTTAAGATACACCATGGGCATTATGAGTTCATTGTTATGCCATTTGGATTGGGCAATGCCCCAGCCTCTTTTCAAGCATTAATGAATGATGTTTATCAACCTCATTTGCGAAAATTTATTCTAGTCTTCTTCGATGACATACTGGTGTATAGCCCTGACATGGCGTCTCATCTAGAGAATTTGGAAATCACTCTCAAGATCTTGCAACAACATACACTATTTGCCAAACTCAGCAAATGCGCATTTGGTCAACCTCAAGTTGAGTACCTTGAACATATCATTACTGGTGAGGGAGTCAAAGCTAACCCTGCTAAGATTGAGTGCATGCTCAAATGGCCAATACCCACCACTCTGAAGGAACTCAGAAGGTTTCTCGGGCTTAGATGATATTATAGAAAATTTGTGCAAGGCTATGGTATTATCTGCAAACCTCTGACAGACTTGCTTAAAAAAGATAAATTCTATTGGAATCCTGCTGCTCAAGTTGCATTTCAAGAACTCCAGCAAGATATCACTACCACTCCAGTGCTATCTCTCCTTGACTTCACCTTGCCATTTGAAGTGGAGACTGATGCTTATGACACAGGCGTAGGAGCTGTACTGATGCAAAATAAGAGGCCACTTGCATATTTCAGCAAAGGCATGGTCACAAGATTTCTGTCTATGTCCACTTATGAGAAGGAATTACTTGCCATTGTTATGGTTGTTACTAAGTGGAGACCTTACTTGTTGAGCAGTCTCTTCACTATATTCACTGACCATCAAAGTTTGAAATTCTTCATGGAACAGAGGCTTCACACCATGGTACAACAAAAATGGCTTTCAAAGCTACTTGGCTATGATTACATTGTAGTCTACAAGAAGGGCATTGATAACAAGGTGGTTGACGCCTTGTCTAGAATTCCTCCATCTTCTTCACCTCACTATCAACTTATCTCTCAAATGCAACCAACCTGGTTTACTGAAGTCCAAGCTATTTACACATCTGACAAATGGGCAACTGAATTTCTTCCACAGCTGACTATTTATCCATCCAATAGGTGTCCATATACAATTCTACAAGGCATTCTTGGGTATAAGAACAGAGTCTATATTGGTTCACATGGACCTTTAATACATCAAGTAATGGCTGCAGTGCATTCTTCATCTGTGGGGGGACATTCAGGCACACAAGCAAGCTATCAAAGGTCCAAAAATTATTTCCATTGGGTGGGAATGAAGAGAGACTTGTTCCAGTTTATCAAGGAATGTGACATATGTCAGCAACACAAACTCTCACATACTTCTCATGTGGGTTTACTACATCCCTTACCAATACCAGAACAAGCTTGGAAAGATATTTCCATGGACTTTATCACTGGGCTTCCTAAGTCATATGTCAGAGAAGTCATCATGGTGGTGGTGGATAAGTTCACCAAGTACAATCATTTCCTTCCCCTTAGTCATCCATTCACATCAGCTTCTGTGGCTAAGGTATTTCTTGACAATATTTTTAAACTGCATGGATTGCCCGCTACTATAGTCACAGATAGAGACAGTGTCTTTTTTAGCAATTTTTGGCAAGAACTCTTCACTAGAATGGGCACAGCTTTGCATATGAGTTCATCTTACCATCCATAAACAGATGGATAGACTGAGAGGGTCAATGCATGTTTAGAATCTTATTTACGATGCATGACCAGTTACAGACCCACCAAATGGGTGAGTTGGCTATCCTTGGATGGATGGTGGTTTAACTCTACTTACCACACTAGCCTAAAGACAACTCCATTCCAAGCTTTGTATGGCTACACTCCACAACAATTTGGCTTATTCTCCCACCAACCATCTGCCAATGCTTCTGTGGAATATTTTCTACAAAAGAGACAAGCTATGGGAGTTATTCTCAAATCCACCTTGGAAGAGGCACAACACATGATCAAGCAGCAGGCTGACAAAAAGAGAACTGAGAGAGAATTTCAGGTGGGGGATTTGGTTTACTTGAGGTTGCAACCATACAGGCAGACATCTGTGCAACTTCGAAGGAATTTGAAACTGTTATCTAAGTTTTTTGGCCTATATCAAGCCATGGCCAGAGTGGGGAAGGTGGCTTACAAACTTTGCTTACCTGCTACTTCTAGAATCCACCCTGTGTTTCATATGTCACAGTTAAAGCTAAAGATGGGAGCAGGTCTACTACCACAAACTACCTTGCCCTCCTTAGACTCCAATGGATGCATGAAGGTTTCACCACTTCAAATCCTATCCACAAGAACTGTGAAGCAGCATCAATAACTGGTGGAGCATGTCTTGGTGAAATTGACTCACTCAACAGCTGCTGAGGCTACTTGGGAGGACAGAGCTATGATCAAGAAGCAATTTCCAAAATTGATTCTTGAGGAAAAGAATCAGTTTGAGTAGGGGGTATTTGTCATAAGCCCACTAGTATTATGAGTAATGTTTAAAGCCACTAATCTTATTAAAGGGGTGCCCTTATTAGTTGTTGGGTGTAACTAGTATTATGTAGTGTTTGGTGTCTTTGTGAGATTGGTATTTGTAGCCTTCCTATCATTGGTTATGGGTATAATTTGAATTAACCAATTAATCTCTTAATCAATATCTTTTTCTCTCTTCTTTTCAACCTGAGTACTTCTCTTTTCTTTTCTTTTCCTCTCTTTTCTTCATTTCGATATGTTTATTTTCATCCTTTGTATCTTAGATCACTACAACATGTTATAAAAAAAAACATCAACCTAAAATAGCTATCATGTTAAACATTTTAAATAACCTAGCATGTTATATCTGCCAAAAATAAGTTTGTGAAAAAGACGCATTTACTCTCTCATGTTTTTGCGTTTGCAATAGAACTGAATACAATTTGTTTAGGAGTGAAATTATCATAATTGTAGTTGCAGGAAATCCTACACTACACCCTTAGTAAGAATTCACAAAGATTAAGACATCATTTGAAGATAAAGAATAATATTTTTATTAATTTGATCCAGAAAGAATTACAGGAAATATAAGAAATCAAGAATACAACCACTTTTTCTAAGTTTTTATCTCTCCTAAAGACTTTCTCATCACTCAAAAATTATCTCTTTTCTCAAATCTATTGGTCCTCTATATATAGGGTAGTTACATAGTGGATGACATCTAAGCTGTCCTTTAATTTCGTATCTGGCCCACGAGATATTTGCAACAACTATAATATCAACTCTCGCAGGTACTTTAATTTTCGCAGAATCATCACGCTCTTCTCGTGTTTTGGCTGTCATCATTCATTACGTCATTTATTAGATCATCCTGCAATACTTTCATTATGTTGTTTAGAGAATCTCGCAGCATAACTCGCAGGAATGTCATTTATTTTCACAAGAACAATATAGTGGCGATATTCTGGTCCTACATCTTTCCTCTTCTCATGTCTTTTTTACAAAGAAGGAAAGATCTTGAGAACTAAAATGCCGCATCTACTCGTTTTTTCATCTTCTTTTCCCAACAAGGTTCCATAAATTAAGCATAACAGTCTACACATGTCGAATATTCCATTCTTTACAAGTTAACCTTTTGTTATCCGGTCAACATTCTTTCATCTATAAAAGGGGTATCCTAATGAAGAAATCCCTTCTTTTTCTTCTATTTCCTCTTCTTCTTCATCTCCCTGTCTGCAACTTTTTCTTCTTCTATAACTCCTCCTGCTACTGTTTTAATGGAAGCCTTAAGGTATGTGTTCTTATATTAACCCTATTTATATTATTTTCTCTTATCCTTCATTTGATTCTTCTGTAATTCCCATATTGTATTTTCTTTTCAGTGAGAATACATCGAACACTCGGTTTGTGGTTCAAAACCCTAACCCTAAAAATCCTCGAAAAAAGCTTGTTAAAAAGAAAAAGAGACATGCGGATGATAAGGTAATAAGAAACATCTTTTTTCTAAATAACAATATTGTTGCCGATGTTTCTTATCTAAGTTATTATTCACAGGGCGATGAAAATATTGTTAAACCTCCCAAGCAGTCTCGCCATGTTAAAGATATTAATGTTGACATTCACTTTCCCGGATTCACAACTGCGAGTCCTACTTCTACACCTTCGCAAATTGAACCTTCATCCATTCCTTGTGAAAATATCAATACCAATATCCCCATTATCACTAATCCTCCAATAAATAAGGTTTCTGAGACTGTGGTAAATGAAGCTTCTATTGTAGCTTCTTCTCTAATAAAATCTGTTTATGTCCCGCATGTTGCGAGTGATTCAAATTTTTAACTCGCCACTAATGAAACTTCTTCTTCTGCATCTCATACTTATCCTAAAGAAATATCAATTAGAGTAGATGTTGCTTTCCAAGTGTTGTCTGAGATTTTAGATGACGCTAGGAAGTCTTCTACTGATCCTGCTAAACATGATGTTTGTGTGACTTTAAGTAAATATTTTGGTTTTTGCCAATCTGCTTCACAAGCATCCTTAGAAGGTGAAATTGATGATTTGAAGAGAAGTCTCCAGGTTAAAACTTCGGAATATGAAATTCTTGATCAAAAACTTAGCAACTCTTTATTGGACTGCGAGAATCTTCGCGGTAAAAATGACGAGTTGAAAGGTAAGATTTTCCTGCCTCTATTTCTTTGTTTTTAGAAAAACTTTATGTTTTATATGCTCAATTTCCTTCTATAAATTTGGTTTTCATATTTAGCTTCAAATCAGAATCGATTAATGAAGATATTTCAATGTGAATCTGCTTCTGAAGAAACCCGCATTGAGAAAGAGTCTTGGATGGATCAATTTAATAGATTAGATATTCGTCACACATACTCAATTGATCAAATAGATACCCTTACTAATGAGAATAACCAATTAGTTCAAGGGCAAGATTTTCTTCGTAGCGAAATTATTCGCCTTTCATATTCGTTAACTCGAGCTAACTTGGCGATGAAATCTTTATCAGATGAAAATGATTCTTTGTCTCGGGAAAAACGTAGTTTTTCTAGTATGATGGAGATCTCCTCGCAGCAATTGGGTATTCTTCAGAAAGTATGTGATAATCAAGAACAATC
This sequence comes from Papaver bracteatum, assembly GCA_023529315.1. NCBI lineage: Eukaryota > Viridiplantae > Streptophyta > Magnoliopsida > Ranunculales > Papaveraceae > Papaver > Papaver bracteatum. Next base: position 632,348 of record JAJJWX010004844.1, read on the forward strand.
CATTCGCTTACTAAAAGAGGAACTTAAGGAAATAACCGAATCATCTGCCGCATAAAAAGATAAACTTATCCAAGGTAGAATAGCTCTAAGTATAAAAGCCAGCAAACTCAAAGAGCGATGTTCTCAACTGAAAGAATCTTGTTCCTCATTAACAAAAGAAAATACTTATCTCCTTTCTAAAGAAGAAAATATAAAATCTCACTTTAAAGGTATAGTTGGGGATAAATTTGATGACGCCATGAATCAATGGGAGAATTGTGTCTTTAAACTAATTCAAAACATAACTTCGCAGAAGGAAGGTAATTATTTTGACTGCCGTAATTGTTAATCCTTCCACTACATTTTTCTTCTACGTTTCTCGCAAAACCTTTGTCTAATATATTTCTTGTTTATTTGTTTCTCTCGCAGAATCTGAAAAAAGTCTTCAGTCTACCATTTCTGATCTAACTGGGAAATTGGATAAAACTCGTAAAGAAAATAAAGCGCTCACTAATCACTTTGTTGATGTTCGCGATCAAGCAGAAAGAAAATATGACTATCTTGAATACTTCAAGAATATGGAAATTAGGAATCGCGACAAAGCTTTTCTTCGCAAGGTCCATCTTAGCGCTGAAGTTCTTGTGAATAATATTCTGATATCACATTCTATGCCTCCTACAAAAGTCAATCCTCTGGAAGTAGACGATGATGAAATTACCATTCCTATTGATGAGGATTTAACCTATCATAGTGGTGAAGAAGATATTTATCATGAAGACTCATCAGAAGAAGAAAATCCTCCTAAAGAAACAACTACTGGTGATGAGGCGATTCTTGGTGAAAAATTGAATGAAGGAGAAGCTCAGTGGTGAGAATGATAAATCTTGTTAAAGAAGACAAATCGCAAAGATAATGAATGGCGAGACTAATCCTTGAATTTAAGCCATTTTGCTTTCTTTTCCTATCTTTTTTATTTCTTTCTTTGGATAATTTGGATAACTTTTAAAGTTTAACCTTGACATCTGAATCTTTCAATGAAAATTAAGATTTTAAACTCTTATTACTTTGATTATTATCTTTCTTGAGAAGATGGTGAAATATTGTTTAAGAATTTCCATATTTTCCCCTCATTATCTTCCTTGTAATGAATAGATTTTTTTTCTCAAATAAATTAATTAATGTTCAAATTATTCTATTGGTCTTATTATGCCTTCCTAATTAAAGGTCTTATTTTGCCAATGTTTTTGTTTCTGCGACAAAATCGCAGGACGTTCTTACATTGATATGTAAGAACCCATTGATCTTGTCTTAACTTTATTTTTCATTATTCTGTGAAAATATGACAAGTCTAAGTTCCCTTGCGAGAATAAAGTCTCATGACATTGCCGTCTTGCGATGAAATCGCAGGATGTCTTTACACTTTCATGTAAAAACCCATTGATCTCATCTTAAATTTTTCTCATGGCTTGTTTCCTCTTTATAATATTTATCACACGACAATATGACAGGCCTAAATGTTCTTGCGAACATAAAGCCCAATGATATTTCCGTCTTAAGACACTTATCAGCTCCCTAATGGAGGGTGCCGCCCTTATCTTCCCCTTGGTTGCCCCTTCAAGGTGACGTACTTTTGCCATACAATACTAGCTCCTCCCATCCAGTCCTAGCAACAACCAGTTATTTTCGCAGCCTCTTATCCTTTATGCCTATATGGCTTATAGTTACGAGACTGCACCCTAAGTGGGTTTTTCTTCAGGTCGAGTGCATCATAGCCAAGACTTGCCAGGGATGGCAAGAGTAGTTTCATACGCCCGGGAACCCTAGGCTCAACCGTGTACCTCGGCGCCTTGGTCATACTCTGCACTCCTTAGGAGAGACTCTCGGTCGTCCAACCAGGGTATAACCTTATATATTTGGAAATCCAAGTTACCTCTACTGGATAGGTTTTCTATAACCCCAATCTCCATGACTCATATTCTAGCAGCGGTATAACCTTATCCCTGAGTCATGCAAAGAGATACCCCCTCATATGACTACTTTAGGTCTTACATTTGCCTCTTGCGAAATTGTATTCGCGAACTAGGTGTACGCCATAAAGGTTTGTCCCATTCTTGTGTTTCTTTGCGAGAAATCGCAATCTTTCATTCTTTATGTAATCTTGAATAAATCTGTGATAAAGTAAGAAGAATTTTTTAAAATTTGTTTTGCCCATTTTTTATTAAAAATTTGCCACCGATAATATCTTTTTAAATATAATCTATTCCATGGTCTATCAAGTCTTTGACCAACATCTCTTCCTTCTGGGATCCATTAATTTGTATGCCCCATTTCCAACTATCTCTTTAATGATATATGGTCCATCCCATTTTCTTGCCAACTTTCCACCATGTTCTTGCTAATATTTTAGTGTTTCTCGCAAAACTAAATCACCTGGTTGAAACTCACGTTTCTTGACTCGTTTGTTATATTAACGAGCCAATCTTCGCTGGTAATTTTCCATATGTTGTAGAGTTTTTTCTCTCTTTTCTTCTAATTCATCTAAGTTCTCTTAAAATCATACTAGCATTAAGATTCTTCTCCCAAACTTCCCTTTTTGTTGTAGGAATAGAAACTTCTCTGTTGGTAGTACTGCTTCAACACCATATGTTAAACAAAAAGATGACATTCCAGTTGCCTCTCGTCTAGTTGTATTATATGCCCATATTTCATTATGCACTTGTTCACACCATGATTTGTGATAACCTTCTAATTTATTTTTCAAGATGTCTGCGATTGTCTTATTAGTTGCCTCAGCCTGACCATTTGCTTGTGGATATAAAGGAGTTGACTTTCCACATCTTATCTTAAATGCATTAAGAAGCAATTCGGTATTCTGCCCTTTAAATTGCTTTTCATTATCAGACATTAACTGTGCTGGGATCCCAAATCTTTAAATTATATTTTCAAATATGAACGTAAAAATTTCCTTATCGCGAATGTGTTGTACTGCCTTTACTTCTCCCCATTTTGTGAAATAATATGTAGCAACGATTAAATATCTTCTTTGTCCAGAACCAGGCACAAATGGTCCCACAATATCCAATCCCCATTTTCCAAATGACCATACGCTTGACGAAGATGATAATGGTGCTCCTGGTGCATGTATCCTCTTTCCAAATCACCGACAATCTTCACAACGTTTTGATAAGTTTTTTTGCATCTTCATGCATATATGGCCAATAATAACCTTGCATTTTTGTTTTATAAGCTAAAGATCTTCCTCCGCTATGATTAAAGCATCACTCTATGCAACATTTTTAATATTTTTTCTCCTTCTTCCCGTGTCAAACATCTTAGCAATGGTCCATTAAATGATTTTCGATATAATACCCCATCTCTTAATTCATAATTTGTTGCTCGACTTTTCAATTTATGTGCCTCTAATCTATTTCTTGGATTTCTCCTCTCTCGCAAAATAAGCATGAAGATCTGCTCTCCAATTTGCGATTATTCCCTATTTCTTCTTCTGTATCATTTTCTACCATCATTACATCTACCTGTTCTTATTCTTTGTTTATTAATTGAAGGTTGTAAAAGTGTTTGAATTTTTATGCATCTCGCAAGTGGGTTTGTCATCATACTTGATATGAAAGCAAAAGCATCTGTAAGTCTATTATCTTTCCTTGATTTGTGTCTCCATTTTATTTTTGGAATTCTCGCAGACAATTTTCAACAAGTTTTTGTGTATTTCTTCAAAGATGGTTCATTTGTGGTATACTCTCATTTTATCTGGTGAATAACCAATTATGAATCATTGGTAATTCTAGCATTTTCCAACTTCATTTCTATCGCAAACTTCAATGCATGGATACCACAACTTCATATTCTATCTCATTATTAGTGGATGCAAATCCAATCTAAATGAAAAGCCATTTTCTCCTTCCGGTAAAACGAGAAACAACCCCAAATTCCATTTCCTTCCCCATTTGATGATCCATCCACTAATATTTCCCACATGTTCGGTTCCTTTAATAGCTCTTTTGGATCTCCATGTTCTTCTTCTATATCCATCATTTCTTCCACAACTTTATCATCTTCTAAAGGAAATTGCTAAGAAATCTGCGATAACTTGTGATTTTGGTGAGGATAGAATTTCATATTTGATTTCAAAGTGCCCTAATTGTGCATTCCATCTCTCAACTATGCCTGATCTTTTTGAATTTTTCATCACCGATTCAATTGGCACTCTTTGTTAACACTTTGACCCTATGCTTGAAAGTAAATTCGAAGTTTAAAAGTTGCATGTACCAATGCTAGAATTAGTTTCTCAATCTTTGAATAATTTCTCTCTGCTGAATTAAATGTTTTGATGATGTAATAAATTGGATTTTCCACCCCGCATCTATTCGCAATAATACTGCACTTAAGGTGTATGTGGTTGTCGCAAGATAAATCAATAGTTCTTCTCCGGTTGACCTTTGTAAAATAGATATGTTCATCAATTGTCCTTTAATTCCTTGAAAAGCTTTTTCACATTCATCTGTCCATTTAAATTTTGTTCCCTTCTTGATATATCGAAAAAATGCTTGCATTTGTCTGAAGATCGCGAAATAAATCTTCCAAGCGAGGCTAAGAGTCCATTCAAATTTTGTACATCTTTAATGTCGTTGGTGTTTGCACATCGCGAACTGCTTGTACTTTTTTTGGATCAACTTGTATTCCTTCTTTTGATACAATATAACCCAAAAATTTCCGTGATGCTACTCCAAAAGTACACTTTTCTGGATTCACTTTGATGTTAAATTGTCGCATTTGATCGAAAATCTCTTTCAAATCCTGTACATGATTTTTAGCTTCTTTGCTTTAATCAACATATCATCCACTTACACTTCCAATGTTTTATGTATCCACTTTGCGAACACCTTCTCCACCATTATTTGGTATGTTGCACCAGCATTTCGTAAGCCAAAAGGCATTTTTGTATAACAATATAATCCTCTTGGAGCAAAAAATGTTGTATGCTCTTGATCTTCTTCTGCGAGGGGAATTTTATTATATCCGTCTAATGAAGATATTCTATCGTTTCCCGCTGCTGATTCAACCATTTGTGGAATATCTGGTAATAGAAAACTATCCTTAGGACAAGCTTTGTTTAAATCAGTAAAGTCTATGCAAATTCTTATTCCTTTATTTTTCTTTGGGACCACCACCATATTTGCAATCCAATCTGGATATTTTTCTTGCCTTATAATTCCTGCATCAAGCATTTTCTGTAGTTCTTCTTCTATTTGAGAATGGTATGTTGTTGCAATTTTTCTGATTCTTTGTTTAAATGGTCTCACATCTTTGTTGATCTCTAATTTATGACATGCTACTGAAGGGTCTATCCCTGGCATCTCATCCATACTCCATGCGAAGATGTATTTGTATTCTCGCAAGAGATTTATTGTTCTCTCTTCTTCATCTTTCTCCATTTTAGTCCCAATTTTCAGTATTTTAGGCTCTTCTTTGCTCCCGATATTTATTTTCTTTTGTTGGCTCTCTCTGGTGTAACTAGCTTCGAGTTTCTCCCATTGGTATTGGAGTTTTCATTTCTCTCGCAAATTCACCTCCTTCTTGCTAAACTTCACTTGGTATTCCTTTTCCTTCTTTTGCCCTTATCATGTAAATTTTAAATTCTTCTTTTTTCTTTGCCTCTTTTCAATTTTTCATGAGCTTTTCAGCAATTTGGATGTTCTTCACAATTTCTTACTTCAATTTGGTAGCATAATCTTGCGAAATTCACATCTCCTCTAATTTCTCCAATTCCACTAGGCATAGGAAATTTAATACATTGATGTAATGTTGACGCTACGACCTTAATTGCATGTATCCAAGGTCTTCCCAAATATCATGTTATATGGTGATTCCACATCTACCATACATAATGATATTTGTGTTTCAATTTCTCCTAATGGAATTTGCACCATTATCTCGCCTTTAGGTTTTGTTATAGACTTTCCAAAGCCATGAACATAATATGTTGAATGAGACATTTCTTCATCCTTATATCCCATCTTCTTGAAGGTATGATAAAATATCATGTCCACGAACTTCTCGTGTCTACTAAAGTTCTATTCATAGCCCATTCTTCTTCGGATTTTATCGATTTCTCCTTTCTCATTGGTATAGTGGTTACTTGTGACCACCAATGGAGATGTATGACTTAAATCTTCTTTTTGGTATTTATTGTTGTTGTAAATGTGATTTCTTGTTTTTCCCAATCTTTCAATGATGATATCTTCTCCACCGTCATAATCTTCCTTCATTCAAAATCTCTTTTATGTATCCTTCCCTTGATATTTTCATGAAATCTATCAAGCATTTCTTTTGTTATTACATCACCTTTCAATTTTCTACAATCCTTTTTGATTCTGATCATTCTTCCTTCAATTTTCTCACCGATTTACTTAATGATTTCCCTAATCTTGAACAATTTTTATCTTCTTCTTCGCTTTTTCTTCTATTTTCGTTAATTCAATCCCTATTTCGGGCGCCAAAATGTAGTTGCAGGATTTCCCACACTACACCCTTGTCAAGAATCTATGAAAACTAAGTCATAATTGTGGATGAACAACAACACTTTTATTAATTCACTTTCAGGAAGATCTACAAGAAATATCAAAACTCAAGAATACAACTTTTTTTCGAGTTTTCTCTCTCCTCAAAATTCTCCCAGCTCTCAAAAGTACATCATCCTCTTTTGGATTTAGTCGAACCCTTTATATAGGAAAATACATAGTGGAAGACAGCTAAGATTTCCCCTTAATTCGGATCTACTCTGCGATCTCATTGCCATAACTTTAATCTTCACCATCGCCAACTTTATAACCATCGTGAGGCAAACTTATTCTTCTCATATATCTTCAGTCGTCAACCGTTATGTTATTCTTTTGTGACACTCGCCAAATGTCATTGAAGAATCTTGCGACGTTCTCATCAAAGTGTTGTTAATACTTGTAGAAATGTTTGGGTTTCTCGTAGAAGTGTCATTTCCATCGCGAGAATATCGTTGTGGCGATATTCTGGTCCTACAGTGATTATGTATGGGTATGGGTGAAGATTTCTTCCTAGGAAACAATGTTTTACATTCGTTTAAAGGAAGTACAACTCATAAACTTGTTTTGTGAATCGAAAGGGAAATCGCTAGGCTTATTGGTATTGTTATTCATTGAAAATCTTTGGATTACCAATATGTGTGTTTGGTATAATTTCTCATAACTTGTTTATATATCTTGGTAAAACTATTCACAATGCCCGACTTTTGTATTGGTATGACTTTTATTAGTGAAACCGATCTTAAGTAATCACCTGAGATGGTACGATCGATATTTTGTAATTGGTATGACCAACTCTAGACATTGGGTAACCGATCCTAGTAAGAGGTGCAACCAATCACAAGCATGTGGAATCAATCCTTATAAGAGGTACAACAAGTCTTAGGAATTGGTAACCGATGCTATGACTTGTGTAACCGATCAAAAGTAAAATACCATAATAATGTGGTAACCGATCCTAGTACCTAGTCAACCAATTTTTGGAAAGCTAGTGTGACCGATTCTAGTACCCACATGGAGGTAGAACTAAAGCTTCATGTTTTGGTAGAACTGTGAAACCCATTAATGGTGATTTGATTGGATAATCAATCACATAATTCTTGGAAGTCAGATGAACCAATTTTAAACTCGTTTGGAAGTGTGGCAAATCGGTTCCAAGATTATAAATATGAAAAAGGATTTACAAAGTATAGATGTCGACATACTTTGAACATGTGCAATAACTCTTATCTTTTATTGTTCAAAGATATTCCTTAATAACTAAAGGAGAATCCTGGATCGAAATAAATTGAGAATCTTTTAATTAAGGTTTTTAGTTTTATATGCTTTTAATTTCCAGCAATTAAATGCATATCTTCAGAAAATAAAAATTGGTAATGTGCATTTACTAATTAGAGATTTTCTAGATTTGGGTCAATATTTGGACAGAGTATTTCCAGGAATTATGAAAACCGTTTTGGCTTTATTGCATATTATGAAAACTTCCTTGGTCTATAAATATTGAAGTTTGCATTTCGAGCAAACTAATCCCCAGAGCCAGCAAAACTACCTAGTTGTGTTGTTACTGGTGGAGCCGTCTATTCGGAGAGGAAAGTACCCTAATTAGGCGAAATCTCTTACGACCGCTCATTTTAAAGACTTCTTTGGGATTGAGAAGCTCTATGAGTACCGTTGGTGGGAAACTAGATAATTGCAGTTTATTATTCGTTTTCGATTAATTTGATTGACTAAAGGTTGTTGAACTTTGATTGCACCTAGTTTGTTTATTCTTGAGAATCTTCTCTTCTGATATAAGATTCACTCAAACTAGATCGAAGTGTCGACAGGGATCTTTAGAACTGTTTGTCCATCTAAAGACGTATTGTGATAATCCATCGTTAACAGACTCCGTTCTATGTGTGATTGATCACATGATATTCAAGTTGTTTGTGTGCAGGTATTTAAGATCTAAGAATATTTGAAGACAAATAAGATTTCTTATTTGAGTTCATAAACTTTGGTGTGCACAAAACTTGATCGGTTGGGGATCCAACTATAATCGGTTTATCTTTTGATAGATTGGATTGATTAGTTGTGTATATCGGCATCAATACATTTATTTGTGATTCATAGTATTGATTGCATAGTCTAAACAATTACTTTGGTAGTTGTTGAAGAGATTGATCTAAGAACCCGACAAAGGAGTTTATTGGGATAAACGGAAGAGACTTTTGTCAAACTAATATCACATTGTTGGAAAAGAGTTGTTATCGAACAAATTTGTTGTTCCTTTACTGTTTGGAATACAAACCAAAGGAATTGTTCCAAGTGAGTGACTTATTACAAGTTGGAGGCGCAGGGATACTGAGGGAACTAGGTGAACTATAGGTTTAGTTTCTTGGTCTCAACTATACGAAGTTAGTTTATATTTTGTAAAACGGCTTAATTCTGAGAGTATTCAATTCTGGACAAGGTCCTGGGGGTTTTATGCATTTTTGGTTTCCTCGTTAACAAAATCTTGATGTGTCTTTTACTTTTATATTTCCGCAATTATAATTGTTTTATTATAATTAGAAGTAAAATATTCAAACGTTAATTCCTAATTACTTGATATCAATCCTATAATGTTTGGTTAAGTCCGAACCTATTATCAAGTAATCATACTTCGTTGTTGTATTGTATCGATCTTACATCCATAGTAAATCACACAAGTTATCTTGTTGTCATATTGTCTCGATCTCGTATCCATAGACGATCACAAGAAGTGTGAACCGATTAGTTGTATTGTCTCGAGTCAGTCCATAGACAATCAGTTTCAGAGAAAGGATTTATAAGTGGAAAAGTTTAAGATTGAGGTATATTTGGGTACCCTCGTCTTTTCATTCTCCATATATGATACCCCAAGTCGTATTTCTCCAAGAGACACAATAGGTGAGATTTTTTTTAAGTGACTTGCGGCAGAACCATAAACTAGTAGGTAACATAACCATAAATAATATTTTTTTTAAGTGAAGAAGCATAACATGTTATGCATGGATTGTTTTAGAAGCATAAATTGTTATGCATGGATTTTTCTGAAGCATAATTTGGTATGTATTTATTTTTAAGAAGCATAACCTGTAATGCATTGATTTTTTAAACAAGCATAAAGGTAGTTTTTATATACTTACAGGCTGTTGGCATGCTCAAAGTATCTCTGCAGCACTTCCATGAAGGCTGGTTCTATTGTATCTTTGTAATATTGAAAGCATTCCATTGTTTCCAGCTGAGGTAATTTTCTAAACGGCCTGCCAATAGAAGTACGGGGATTTTCTTCTTCAACTTTATTCTCATCTGGATTTTCTATTTTGTTCTCCTGCTTCCCTAGATCACAATCTTTGAGGAGTATACTGGTTTCCATTTCATTACCTGATGTCCTTTCCTTGATTCTTCTTACCTTGCTTCCCATTTGCACCTTGTTCGCATCCTCTTCTTCCTGGTTGGATTTTCCCTTCACTATTGAGTATTTCTTCACAGGTTCCCTCTTCGAAAATTCTGTTCTTGGTATAAATTCCGCTCCTAGTTCTGCTTCCTAGAGATTCATGTGACCAAAATATGTTAGATATAACCAATTAATTTTGAAATTAAGTAAATAGTTGTTAATTAAACAGCAAAAAAACAACATAATAAATGGTATATAGTTGATTAAAAATAATATATAATAAATAGTTAATTAAAAATAATAAATAATATATAGTTGATTAAAAAAAAAATCAAGCAGTTCATATAACTAAAGATGTTATTCTGCTTTTAAAAATACAATTCTGTTTATATTTTTTGTACCATGCTCTGTGAAATTTTCTTCACCCCAACAGCTTTATTTGAGTCTTTTTCAGTATCTTGTGTGGCTGGAGTTAAAGTATTCTGTGCAGATTCTTTCGAGTCATTTTCGTTTTCAGTACCTTATTCTTTGGCTGGAGTTAAAGGATTCTCTTCCAGGTACCTCGAGACATCAATGGTCGTCTCAAAGACCATCTCATTATCTGCATCAACGACCGTCTCAACAGCTGGTTGTTGCGGATTTTCAGCAACTGACTCTTCTGTCATCTCAACAACGGGTTTTTGCGGATTTTCAATGACTGACTCTTTTGGCATCTCAACATATTGTTGTTGTGGTCCTCCAGAACCATCTTATCCTTGTAAAATATGCAGATTAAATGTGGGCTTACCTCATTCTGCTTTCTTCTGAGTTTCTGGAAGAATGTCATCATCATCACCAACCATTTTTTTTCTTCATGTGCTTCAATTCTTTCTTGAGTTGTTAATAGATTTTGTGTTGTCTCCAATTCCTCTGGCGTGTATGTTTCCTTGTCACTAGAGAGAAACAACTTTTTCCATGTTCTTGAACTTGAAAGTTGAAGACTGGACTCCTTGACTAGCATTTTGGTCTTGGATATCAAGTCTGATAACTTATGAAAATGATTCTTGTATATGTAGTTCAGTTGAAGATACCAGTTCAATAAGTATCTCATTCCTTGGCAACTTTTTACTCAGTGGGACGCTAGGCTCAGCTGATGATGCATCGACGCTAGGGCCACCTGACGACTACACCTGCACCTCTTTTATGCCTGATTCAACGAGCAATATCTTCACATATTCATATAACTGATAATTAAAGTCTCCTCCAGTCTGTCTATATGTCTTCTGAGTCTATGGCCGGTTGTTAGCCGACACAAAAATAAAATTACACTTTCTTACTACTCAAAATATAAATATAGAAAGGGCAAGAAAGGATCGATCCCACAGAGAGGACTAGGTTGTCAATATATTTTCGGTTCCTTGTATAAAACACCGGGTATTTTTCTGATTTTTATATACTAAAATAAAATAAAAGCAAAACAATAAAAAGTAACACGCAAATCAAGGTAGTGAGAATATTGGTTAAGGATTCATCTTCATTCACAAATATGTTTTCTTCACAATAACTAGAATTGATATTTAATCTCAACTTTTATCAAAAGCCCTAGGATACCTTGATCGCAAGAATATCCCGCTAATCTCCTTTTTTCATCAACAAACACATTAAAAGATGCGAGTATGAGTTCTATCTAAGAGAATAACCTAGCGTGTAAAAGAACTAATCAATTTTAATTCCCTAGATGCATTAAGTTTTATGAAAGCAATCGAACATGGAAAGCGCACTAATTCAATTTAACAAAGGTTATGGTTCACATATGATTATAAGGATGCATCACTACAAGCTATAACCATATTCATGTTACTTGTAATCAGGAATCTATCACTTTTACATATAACAAACCCTAATCTAGCAATAGAGATGAACACAAACTCAACCGATTCGCGACTCGATCCAACAAGCATTCAATTCATGTAACAATAGAAACAGTGAATCATAAACGATAAAGTATGGAGACAAAACTAATTTATCATATTAAAAACCATATTATGTGAAATCCAATTATTCCATAACCAATAATAAACTTAAGTACTCATGCTCATGGAGTTCATAACAAGAAGGAAAAGAAAGCCTATCATGTTTTCTAAACCCTAGAAACAAAAGTAGAGATAAGATATAATATTTGTTCCTAGGCTTCCCTATATATGGAGTTTTGTAACCTCCTCTTTAAGAAAACTAGGAAACCTAATAAAAACAGGAAAGTGCACCTCCTTAAGAATTATTTCCCGTGCATCAAATCCCGGACGAAGTAACTTGCCAAACTCACGGCCAAAGCTGAAACAGTTGCGCCCTTAACTCTGGTCGTGTAGAATAGCCTATTGGGCTCACGCTATACCTGATCTAGCTGACCAATCGCCTATTCGCATATAAATTGGCTGAAATAGCCAAGTGGGCTTGCAAGGAATCGACCCATTATCATTCATTATTCCTAAGCATCACCAAAGATCGACCAATTTTGCTTCATCTTCTTTACTTGAGTCATCGCCAAACACCTATCGCACTCCATATCTTCGGCTTCGGCCATTCAGTGCCTTCATTCGGCTCCATTTAATTCTTCAAACTCGTACGAATCGCATGACTTGTCCGTCATGCATCCAAAACAACTCCATAAATGACCAGCTATCGTGTCATCCCTGTCCGTAACTCCATCTCGTTGCATGAATAACACAAAGCAACAACCCTTGTTTCCAATCGACCAGCACCACAGCCTTCATCTTCTTTAACTCATCTTCCATTTGCTCATGATGATCCATCATGCAACAAATGACACTAGTTCAAGTCTCAAGCGCCAATACTCACCATAAGAAACGTACTTCCTCTCGCGTCTGCGATGTTGGCAGCTCTCGTTCGTTCATCCGTCATCTCATTTAACAACCACTGTACCTCAGCCTCAAGACTTCAGCCATCTTCTTCTACTGATTTGACTCGTACCACCATTACAAGCTTCTTATCATACAGCTCCATATTTGCAACCATGCTTGAGTCTTCAACCTCCGTTCTAATCTGCTCCATAACCACTATCATTCATTGTTTCTCTTAATCTCAGCTGCGGACTAGAAACAACGTCAATCCAACCTCGGCACCAACATTTCTTCCACCGTCTCGAGTTCTCTCTGCCAATGCCATTTCTATCAACGTAAATACCAATTCCAGCTGCAATAAACATCATAGTGTCACTAACATTGGAAGCAACAACCATGCATGCCTTGTTTCTCACTCCGTACGTAATTCAGCAGTAGAAACTTCCCATCATATATCATTATAGACTGCTTCATTCTTCATCACTGAAGTTGTAATACCAGAATATCGCTACAACACTATTCATGCGATATTAACAACATTTCCGCGAGCGTCACTGACGATTCTTCAACAACATTTCACGAGCGTTGCAGAACAATTAAAAGAAACTGACGATGGAAGAAGTAAAAGAAGAATGTGTTGATCCTGCGATAATCACCATTCTTACGATAGGGAATATTATAGAGATCGCGATGAAATCGCAGAACAAATCCGAAATAGGAGGAAAACTTAGTTGTCATCCATTATGTAAATCCCTATATAAAGGGCACGATAGATCCATAAAATGATGATGTATTTTTAAGAGCTGAGAGAATTTTGAGGAGAGAGAAACTACAGAAAGAAAGTTGTACTTCTGAGTTTTGATCTTTCTTGTAAATCTTCCTGAAAGTGAATTAATAAAAGTGTTGTTTTTCATCCACAATTATGGCTTAGTTTTCATAGATTCTTGACAAGGGTGTAGTGTAGGAAATCCTGCAACTACATTTTGGCGCCCAGAAACAGGGAGAATCAGTCTAAGAAATCTCAAATTGCAACTTGAAGATTTGAAAAAATTGTTAGAATTGGAGAAATGGCTAGAAGGAGAAGAAATACATCAGAACCACCAAAAACTGTGAGGAGAAGCAAAAGACTTGCAGGTGAAGGAACATGTGAATTAGAAGAATCTTTAAGAATAAGATCAGGAAGAAATAGAACAAGAAATGAAGTAAAAAATTCAAATCAACATCCGAATCAACAAGCACAATCGCAAAATAGGGATGTGGATTATGATAGAGTGAGTGTACACACTTGGAGGTCAGATTCAATGGAAGAAGCAGAAAATCGACAATTAAGAAATGGAGAAGGAGGAGAAAGAAATCAAAGAATGTCTGGAGAATTAGTTCACGTGGGACGTGGAAATGGGACAGTAGATGATCTGAGGCAAAGAACACAGGAAGAAAGGAGATTAGAGGCGGAGGAACGTGCGAATCTAACAAGACAAAATCATGAGCTAAGAATGGAGAATTTGAGGTTACAAAGAAGGAGGTCAAGAAGTACTGTGAGATCAAATTCAAGATCATTCAGGGAAGAACCAAGGAAAAATTCTACAATGAGAAATGTTAGAGAAGAAGTACAAAATTTAAATGGTGAACAACGTCATAGAGAAGGAGAAATAATTGGCGATCATTATAATCTGTGTGATAATAGAAATCAAAAGGGAAGAAACAACCAAATTATTGCATGGGCGAGAGAATCAAAGGAATCAAAGAATAATTGAAGAAGAAATTAAAAGATATTATACTTTTGAACAAGCGACGCATGGCTTAAAGTAGAGAGAAAGATTAAGAGCATAGGAGTTTTTAGTAGAAGAGCAAGAATTCTGAGAGGCAGTGCGACAAAATAACCATGAAAATTGAGAAAGAAGACGTGCACAAAATCGCTATAATGATAATATTCAAGAGGAGTATGATAGGATACAAAGGAGAATAGAGAGGCAGCGAAGAGAAGTGAGGAGAAATGAAGAAATTTGAAGAGAAGAAGATAGGCAATTGTGATTTCAAGAGGATGGTGGAAGAGAAAATCGCAGAGAAAGACAGGATGATGATGAATAAGGAGATACGCAAAATCTCGCAAGACAAGAAAGACAAGAACGCAGAAGAAGAGAAGCTGCATTGAAAAGGCCTATGGAACAAAATTCAGCTGAGAATGAACAAATTTTGAGAGAATTAGCATATATGCGAGGAATGATATGCAATAGAAGAGAAGGAGGTAGAAGTCAACTTGATGAAGCTATTGAAGAAGCTGCGAGGACTCCATTTACTCAAGAAGTACAGTTAAGAGGAATACCTCCAAAATGAAATTTACCAGCATTAACCAGCATTTTTGATAGGACTACTTGTGTCGTTCAACACATTAAAGCTTATGTTAGATGTATACTACAATGGGAGAATCATGATCTTTGTGTTATGCAAGTATTTTGCATCTAGCTTAATCAAGTAGGCGTTGAAATGGTTTGAGGGATTACCAAAAAATACTATAACTTCTTTTGATCATTTACAAGCTACATTCTTAGGAGCGTACATCAGCAACAATTCATCGCGGCCAGGTATTGAAGATGTGTTTGGGTTAAAACAAAGAGTTTGCGAGAGTCTGAAGCACTTAACTATAAGATGGAAATCAATGTGCAGCGAAATGGCTGGAAGAGTGGATTAAAGATATCTGATCTTATCCTTCATTAATACAATGTTCACGACTAATTTACTGTACATTCAGATTTTCAGAATCAAAAATACAATCACCATGAAAGAATTGCGAGAACTGCAGGAAGAATACATTGCTTTGGAGGAGAAACAAAATGAGATGGAATCATACCCAATCGTGAACACCAGGCTCGGCGCGGCAAGTGGAAGTTTTCTCCCTAAAATGATAAATAATGTAGCGAGCACCTCGCAATCACAACAAGAGAAGGTAGTTATTGATAATCAACAAAAATTAGTAGCGATGGGCAGTCGAGATCAGGAAGAATATGAAAGGGAGAAGAATTATTATAATCGCGGTGGTAATAATAAGATTCAAAGACTCGATCAACCTCAAGAAACTTATGGTGGACAAAGGCAGAATAATTTTAAAGGACAAGGTAATCAGAGGATAATTTGGGAAGAAATTAAGATGCCAGCTGTCAATACTAGCATAGAAAAGATTTGGGTAGCTATCATTTTAATGGAAAATATACCCTCTCCGTGGAACATGGGAAAAGAACCTCATCCAAACAATCGAAGTCAAGAATTCTGTCTTTATCATCATTTTCATGATCACATAGTAAACGATTGTAGGAATGTGAAGAGAATAATCTTGAGGATGATTGATCAGGGAAAGTTAAATCATTTTCTAGTAGGACATCCACAATCTCAGCATTTACCACCAGCACCAGAAACTCGCAGAGTGAATGCTGTAAAAGGAGCAGAAACATTCGTAATAGAAGTTGGATCCAAAGCAAAGAATTTGTTTTGTAATTCTATTGTACATTCATGCATAACTATAAAGGACTTTCATGACAATATCTTAAGCAGGGTCTTTGCGAGAGACACAGATGGAAGAGAGATATTGAATATCGCGAGATCCTCGCCATTAGAGGAGTGGCAGAAGCAAACTCTATCTTTCACTACGCAATATGTACCTGAGGTTGGCGAGTAGCACGATAATATACTGTTCGTACGATTAGAGATTAATCCAAAATAGATGCAAGAATAAGATGAGGAGAATGATAGTAAAGTTGAAGATTCCTGGGCTATCAACAGAGTCTTAATAGATACATGGAGTTCTGTTGATATCTTATTTTATCATACCTTTAAAACTATGGGAGGAAGATACGAAGATCTAATTCCATCAACATACAAAATCTATGGTTTTAATGGCACAACTAAAAACCAAAGGGGGAAATTGAAATGCAGATACCGTTAAAAGGAATATCTTCAAAAATCTTATTCTGTGTTGTGGACATTGAATCACCTTACAATGCCTTGATAGGACGACCCTGGTTACATGGGATATTGGGTGTAGCATCTACTTATCACCAGTGTATCAAATTTTCTCATCCAAAAGGTGTCGGAGTTATTAAAGGAGATTTGGGAGAAAGCAAGAAATGTTATGAAATCGATATGAAGTCTTGCGAAGAAAGAGCTGAAAAGAATGGCAATTGGAAGTGCAAAATTAAGCAACGACAGAAGTGTGACAAGTTAATGATTGATGCAATAGAACGAAAAAAAGATGTGAAAGCTTATGACGAGCGACTCGCAGAAAAAGAGACAACAGCAAAACGTAGCAGAAAAGCAGAATCAGAAAATAGTAAGTAAAGAGGTAAGATGATGAATTTCAGAGAACTTTGCGAATAATTTGTTTGAAAAATATGTAATTGAACAAGATATTATGCTTGAAGGAATCACAAAAATTTATCAAAATGATAAAAAGTTATGAAATTCTATCAGAGTTACAATACTCACGAGAAACACGAATAAAATTTCGCAGAGACATAAGAATGGGACGAACTTTCATGGCGTGCACCCTAGTTCGCGAATAAAATTTCGCAAGAGGCAAATGTAAGACCTAATAGTGCGTCATAAAAGGGGTATCTCTTGACATGACTCAGCGATAAGGTTATCCGCATTCTTTGGAACCCGAGTCATGCAGACGATGGGGTTAAAGAAAACCTATCCGGGAGAGAGATCTTGGATTTCCAACTATATATGGTTATACCCTGGTTGGACGACTAAGAATCTCTTCCAAGAAGTGCAAAGTATGACCAAGGCGCCGAGGTACACGGTTGAGCCAAGGGTGCCGGAGCGTCTGAAACTCTCTTGCCATCCTTGGTAAGTCTTGGCTACAATGCACTTGGCCTGAAGAAAACCCCACTTAGGGTGCAGTCTTGTAACTATAAGCCATATAGGCATAAAGGACAAGAGGCTTCGAAAACAACTGGTTGTTGACAGATCCGGATGGGAGGAGCTAGTCTTGTATGGCCGATGTGCCCTCCTTGAAGGGGAAACTAGGGGAAAGATAAGGGCGGCACCCTCCATTAGGGGTCTGATAAGTGTCATAAGACGGCAATGTCATGGGGCTTTATGATCGCAAGAAAATTTAGGACTGTCATATTGTTGCGTAACGTAAATGATGCAGAGGAAAAAAGCCATGAGAGAAATGTTAAGATGAGATCTATGGGTTTTTACATAAAAGTGTAAAGACGTCCTGCGATTTCATCGCAAGACGATAATGTCACGAGTCTCTGATCTTGCGAGAGAACTTAGACTTGTCATATTATCGCAATATTATCAAAGAAGAAGGTTAAGGCAATATCAATGGGTCAATACATGCAAGTGTAAAGACGTCCTGCGATTTTGTCGCAAAAATAAGAAGCATGGAAAAATAATACCTTTAATTAGGAAGGCACAATAAGACCACAAGATTACTGCGATAATACTCGCAGATGTTATAAGAATTGCAATTTCACGCAATTATTATTTGACGGTAAGATCGCCAATAATAAGGTAAAATTTTGATTTTTATTTAATCTTTAATCAATTTTTATATTGCAGATGAATAATAGAGGCAAGTATGGGAATGCATGAGAACGATGAAGTTATTATTCATCTACCATATAAAAATTGCATAGATACAAGCACGCAGATAATTAAAAGAATAATAGTTATATTGATTGATTAACTTGCAGAAAAAAGAACTGTTTTCTGATTCTTACCGATAGAAGCAAAAGAGGCAAAATAAATTTACAAATTTATAGAAACTAATGGCAATGTTACAGAAAAAAGAAGAGGAAAAAGAAGAACTAGTCAGATCCATCGCGATCCTCTCTATCAGACTTCTCTTCATCGCCAGATTTTTCCCCTTTATCATTATCATCACTATTTTCTTCTCCACCAGATTTTTCACCCTCACCATCACTATCATTCTCATCCTCATCAGAATTTTCAGCCTCACTATCAGAGATGTCAAGAATGGGAATCACTGCGGGAACTTCTTTCGCAAGATCAGGGTATACAGAAGGAGAAATTCCATGGTCATCGCAGACCAATTTACCAGAATCATTGCGAACGACAATGAGAGATCTATTGAAGTTCGCGGTGGTGATGCCAAACTGCCTCTTCAATTGCGAATATTTGTAATTGCGAGCAGCAAGATTATTCGCGAGCTAATCCTTCTCTTGCTCAAGCTCCCTGATTCTTTCAAGATAACCTTTTTCAACTTCTACAAGAATATAACAACAAGTTAGAAATTTATAAAAGAGAATAATGAAAGCAAGAAATTAGTGAGAAGAAGATTAGCTAATAACCTTCTCTGTTAGAAATCATATCTTTAATTAGAACCGCCTATTCGACTTGAAGGCTGACATTTACACCTAAGTCATTTCTGGCATTGTCAAGAACCTTCGCAGCCCAGGCAAACTCGTCATCGCTATTAATAAGGAGACGAGATCGAATTTGAGTCTCCCTCGCAAGAAGATCTTCATTCTCGCGGATAAGTTTATCTATAACCTTTTGAACTTCAAGGAGAGTTTTATGAAAATCTGCTAAGGTTTTAGCTCCCTTTTTTATGGAGAGATCCTTCTCATCAATAAGATCGCTATTCTTCTGCCTTAATTTTTCTATTTCCTTCTTTGAATCAAAATAAAGGCACCTATATTTGTCAGTCAAGCCTAAATTGAATCTGTGTTCAAGTTTTAAGAGATTAAAATTGGATCTAAGTTCATCTATGGAGAAGGAATTAATCTTATCATCTGAGAAGTTACTCAAGGAATTATTAAGACTACCGAGAAGAGTATGATCATCTACAGGTTCAGGAAAAGTTTGAAAGATTATAGCCTCGTCAGTAAGACCATAAACATCTGCAAGTTAAGAGTGATCGCTTGAATAAGCTGCGATAGAATAAAAGGAATTAAGAGAGAAGGGAAATCAATCATACCATAAAGTTGTTGGTTAGCTTTATCGAGATTAGCGATCTTTTGCTTATCAACGGTAGCTTCCGCCTCCATCTGTTTATTCTTCTTGCGAAGTTCAATAACTTCAGACTCTAGTTTTTCTTTATCTTGGCCAACTCTAACAGCTTTCTCTTCAGCGTAGAAGCATCTTTTGTCTAAATGGGAAGCAACAAGCAAAAGAAGCTCTTCCAACCTGCGAAGAAGAAAAACAAATTAAAATATAGCGATGAAGAAAAATAAACAAACTAAGGAAGTGAAAACATACCAAAGCACCAAGAGAATTCAAGAGAATGGGAGTCAGTGATCTAGATATTGCTTGGAGAGAATCATTATCTACTAAGATAGGAGCATCGCAAACTTTAGCGAGAGCTTGGGATGTATTTTCAATGACTTCATCCTCGCCATTAGAGGTCATGCTATGGGAAATATCGCTAAAAATTCTGGATAGATAAGTCATTGAAGAATCATAAGAAGAATAATTTCTTATTGAAGGAAATCCACCAGCATTAAAATCCTCGTCAAAACCAGCACTTGGATTCTCTGGAATTGTTTGAGGAGTTGAAGAAGAAGAAGGTTGAGTTTTGATTCTCTTTAACGGAGGCTTGCTAGATTCATCATTGCGAGGGGCATAAGATCTTCCCCTAGAATAAGTAGTAGGCTTCTCCTTTATAGATTTCCCAGATGGTTCCTTTGGAGATTTCTCCTTGATTTGTGGAGGAGGCAGTGGTTCTAATTCTTCGATTTCCTACGAGCACATATGAAGATAAGAAATAGGGGAAACAATATATTATTAAGAACTTATAAAGAAATATTTCTTACTTCATCTGTGAAAGACATCAAAGCCAGGCGAATGCTGGGTTTCCTAAGAGTTTGATAACTGAGTTTCATTCTATCAATCTGAGAAAATAAAAAAAAATAAAAAATTAGCGAGAATATAAAGAAGACAATAAATAATAATAACATGAAAAGTTGAGAGAATATACTTCTTTAGTTCTCTCAGGCCAGTTGAAGACCCAGGGTTGATACTCAGCGAGATTCTCGGGAAGTTCGCGAGAACCATATATATAAGGACCTTCAAGACTTAATGGGAAGATGAACCACTTATCGTCGTTAGAATGACGAGGACCTTGGTTAGTAGATGTATGAAATTCAATATCCATCATAAGAGCATTTTCACCAGTGACCTTCTCTTTCTTCAAACGAACACCCCAACATGTATTGTCCCTCTTCATAGGGACAATTCTATAGTTTACGAAAAAATTGTCCACAATATAATCGCAAGAAACGATGGGGACATCTTTGAACAAAGGATTATTTGGAGCATCGGGGTAGCGAGTTCCTTTACCAGCACCACGAGAAGCATATTCAAGTAGTAATCTGATGCAATCCCCGCCCAATTGGTATATTGCTCGCGAGAACCTCTCATCAGATATTATTTGATAGAATAACAGGAGTTCTGGGTTATAAAGAGGGAGAGGAAGGCCAGCTTCAAGTTGTCCTAGCGATACTATGACTTTCTCGCGAGAACATCGATCATCGATTGAACAGTTTAAGGGAAAGTTCAGATTTAGCATCTTGATCTGGAATTAAAGATAAGTTAAAACCTTTAAGTCTGAGTTTCTCGCGCATTCTATTGAAGGCCTTCAAATTTTTAGCACCAGCAGCAACCATTTTCAAGTATGGGAATGAAGGGAGAAGTTGAAAAGGATGAAAGAAATCGTGAAGAATAATGAATGCACAATTTACGGAAGAACAGTAAAGTTGCAGAGAAGAAGAACGAATAAGAAAGTAAAAGAGAGAAAGATAAGAAGGAGAAGAGTATTTATAGAAGAAGAAATTTCTCGAAAAAGACGAAAATAATTAATGCAAAGAAAAGATGTGGGTGGTTAGATCGCAGCGGTTACAGAAGACGTGTCAAAAATTTATTGGAAGAAAGAAATTCGTGAAAATAGCTGGCGAAGTACATAGAAACGTGTCAGAATGAGAAAGCAAAAAAGATAAGCGATTGTGGCATTCTTAATTCTCATGATCTTCTCTTCTTCGCAGAAAAGACATGATAAGAGGCAAGATGTAATACCAGAATATCACTACAACATTATTCCTGCGATATTAACAACATTTCCGCGAGCGTCACTGACGATTCTTCAACAACATTTCACGAGTGTTGCAGAACAATTAAAAGAAACTGACGATGGAAGAAGTAAAAGAAGAATGTGTTGATCCGGCGATAACCACCATTCTTACGATAGGGAATATTATAGCGATCGCGATGAGATCGCAGAACAAATCCGAAATAGGAGGAAAACTTAGTTGTCATCCATTATGTAAATCCCTATATAAAGGGCACGATAGATCCAGAAAATGATGATATATTTTTAAGAGCTGAGAGAATTTTGAGGAGAGAGAAACTCCAGAAAGAAAGTTGTACTTCTGAGTTTTGATCTTTCTTGTAAATCTTCCTGAAAGTGAATTAATAAAAGTGTTGTTTTTCATCCACAATTATGACTTAGTTTTCATAGATTCTTGACAAGGGTGTAGTGTAGGAAATCATGCAACTACAGAAGTGTTCCAGCTGCAACTCTATTACAATTCACGACAGCAGCAACTTCCATTTGATCACAGCACCAACTACAAATGCGATTTCACATACAAACTGTAACACCCAACTTGACAGCAAAACAATCACCCATTGCAAAACCACCTGAACTGCACATCTATACAGCTTCAAATCCTCATAGTTACGCTGCCTCATATCACCAAGTGTAACCCTGACTCAGTTCTACGCCACCCGCAATTTCAGAACAGCTTTATTGCAGAACTAGAGAGCTGTACCACTAACTATTCCACACAATTCACAAACCATGACAAAGAACAACCCATTTAACTCACAACAAGCACATCAACACCATTGTCTCCTTATCTTGCACCCTTTAACAGCTTGTCTCTCAATTACAGTTAAAGCACCCATGTTCGTAGTTTCATTAAGCTGCAAAGAACCACCATTTGCAATTCCATCTCGATTAATGACTCCATTCCCACCTTCAATTCTTGATCAGTTCAAAGTTTCAAACCAAACCCACCTTGAATCTGTTCCAAATCCAACAATTCCAATTAAACAACACAGGGAAATCTCCTCATAACTCAAACCCCCTTCTTCCAGTTCTTTCTTCACAGGGGAAAACCTATCTTCAATCAATCTCGACCCTAATTCGATCCCAACAACTTCAATTTCTTTACTGCCTATCTCACAACAGCAAGACCCATCTCTAATCTTCTTCTCAAATTGATTCAATCATCATCGATTTCCTCCTCTGCTGCATCTGATCGAGAAACAATTTCTCTCAGCCTTCACCTCACAAAGATGAGACAACAATGACCATACCAAAAACTTATTTAGCAGCACTTATTACTCTCAATCATTCAACCACTGATTTCTCCTCCACCATCAAACCCTTTCTCTAATGGCTGCAGCTCTATCTTTTTCCATATCTGGTGTATGAGCAGTAACAACAACTCAATTTCTTCTCTCAATTCATCAGCAGTCATGGCTGCTGTTTTTTCTTCTAAATTTCAGATATACAAATGATTGGAATGAATGAGAGACGACTCTCAAATTTAGGGTTATAAATTGGGGATGGATAACGGTACCCCGCTACTAGATAAGGGGACACCATAGTGGATACCCTATAGCAAGTGGCCATCCCTTAACAATCAGCTGACCTGTTTTTAGTGCTTTTTCAAAAGAGTTGTCCTTTAACCTTGACTGGGCTCCAGATAGTGTTTGCCCATGAAATAACAGCTTTGTCCCTGCTCCAATTGAACGCTTTCTCCTTCTTTCGAGTTCCTCCGCTAACAGCAACCGTCCCTTATTTCTCATATTCACTTATACTCTTCAATGAGAGTCATCACTAAAGTTGTCGTGCTTTTAAGACAGAAATTTGCATCACTAAAGCCGACATACTTTTGAGACAGAGATGAAGAAATAAAATCAAATAATGAGACACAATCCGCCTCCAACGCTTTTGCCATGTTTCCTCTTCTTTTGATCCAAATGACTCCAAAGTACCTAAATACTCAAAAACAAAACATAAGATACATAATTTACAAGAAAACTAATAGAGAAAGCATAAACAATAGATAAATAATAAGGTGTTTTAGACACCTATCATATTCCCCACACACTTAAACTTTGCTAGTCCTCGAGCAAATCAAACAAAAATAATTATAAAACATACATACAACTCCATCTCGTCGAGGCTACAGTCAATTTTAGCATAAATAACAAGCCTTTGAACCTCTAGGTGTCCCTAGTGGACGAGTATTAGTCTCGTGAAGGTTTACAAGAGGTTTGCCTACAAAACCTATATTTCCAACTCCGTCTATTTGTGACAAATCAATGAATGAATCCAAAATGGCTACAGGAGGAGGTACCTTGCACAAATTCAATTCATATATTAGTAAATAAAGCTTTAATTAGATAGTCGAACAAGCCACAATACTCGGAAACTAACAAACCACAATCACAATGAAAAGATTAAGAAGATGAATATAGATGTAGATGTTGGCGAATGTTCACAAGTGATCGATGTTTCCCATATCCATGAAGGTCACTACCAAGATGAACCTATGCATCCTATTGGATTGAGCTACTGGTTTGAATTCTACATCAACTCACTGGCATATACAAGGGAACCAGAAGTGACTTTATTCAACCAATAATAATATTTTTTATTTTTTTATTTTTTAGACAACATGATTAAATATTTTGGATCCAAGCGCATGCTTCTTGTCAGCAAGTACATGATAGTTTCCTTGGATCCTGCATTCCACGCTTGTTTAGGCGACGGAGACAGGGACAATGTTTCACACATACTGTTATCCAAGTGTCATTTTTATTCCGATTGGTCTAATTGGTCGTTTTTTTTCTTCTTTTTTTCTTCCTTAGCAACTCAATCACTCTATTTCATCCTAGCAGTAATAACTCGTCGATGTTTAGTGACCCACCAAAGCACTTAGAGAACAATATATAAATATGGAAAAATAAAAATAGAATGTGATATGGTGATATTCCGAGATATGGTAACAACTATCATATTATTTGTAACCCTTGAATAATTATGTCCATTTAGTTAATGGGTTCCTCAACTCCTGCAGCCAAGATGGTTCCATCCATTTAGATTGATAGTGTCATCCTAAAGGCCCATGTTTCTAGGTTTCGGAGTTCATAAAGCAATTTTTTTTCAATTTTTCTAATTTTTTTTTTATATATGAACACAAGGGGAAAATAACAAGGCTAAAAACTCTATATGGGAACACTCCCCCACACTTAAACTTTACATTGTCCTCAATGTAAAATTTAGTCATCCAAAGTAAAGTTCAAGATGGGAAATTCATAACATGATATATATACACAATATGAAAAAAATAAAATGCATGATAAAAACTCATTACTCCAACTCATAGCTATTTCGGAACAATAGAGGATAAACACTAAACAAGCTATTTAGTTGGTATCTAATCTGAACTCAGCCAATATATACACCTCACCGCTAGGAAAAAATTCCATCTACTTAGAAAGGCTAGTGTTTATTCTAGATTGTTCAAAAATCTCTAAAAGTTGGAGTTTTGATATGCAAATATCCAAAATAAGAAAATAAAGATAAAAGACTTAAAATAAAAAGATAGAGATAGATACACAAAACCAGTGGGTTGCCTCCCATTAGCACTTGGTTTAAAGTCGTCAGCCCGACATGCAAGTTGAATTCCCCATACACCAATAATCGGAAAAGTTGGGGATCCACCCATAGCACCTGTTTTGCAAACACTAGCTTCACACAAATATTAGTAATATAAAACAGAAATGAAGCTATGAACCGATAAAAGCTTCCCCCACACTTATTCTTATCCACACTTGGAAGTGCATAAAGAATATAAGAGTCGAGTACTTCCACGGTTTCTTGTTCCAAAACCTGCATAGTATGAGAATCTAATGTCTCTAATGGCGGATATCGAGAAACAAAGTCATTCAACAATATTCTCGAAGCACATATATTTAAACCAATAATAGGTAAAGAAGAAGAATCAATATGCAAAGGGTTAGACAAACCTCTCACAATCTCTTTTAGCACGTAATCCTCTTCATCCTTGAAAAACTCAAGTGAACTATTCACCTCTTGTATATCATGGTCCTCTATCAAACTTTGCAACCATTCTTCGTCCGTTTCTGCCTTAACCAAAGTCTCGACATAAACATCATCATTACAATCATTTGCAAGCTCAATTGGGTCTTCCATAATATTGGTCATAACGGTCACATTCTCAACATACTCTTCTTTGTTGTTCGGCACATACACTTTTGCGGATGCAATTCTGTCCATAAGGAATTTCTTTAGAACACTCATTGCATCATCCTCAAGCTCTACCTTTTGAATAGGTTCTTGATCGTTATAAAGATCAATGCTTGAGTAAGCTACACTAGTGTCATCATATTCCTTTTCAACTTCACCTTGATAGCAAAAAGACTCCATTGTACACTCTTCGGGGATGTCACCATAAATTGGTTCAAGCGATGTACTTTCTTAGCCATCGTCACTATCATAGTTAGCATTAGATTGGATACCACTTCCCAAAGATTGGTCTTTCGCAGAATTTTGCATGTCCTCTTTGTATTCTTCAATCCCTTGTCTTAAATTGGAAACACCTTTTTGCAGTTCTTGGAGTGATCCATTCAAATTTTGAAAATAGCATTCCATTTGTTGGTAAAGCTCATTCGACAAAGAAAAAGTAGAATTACTTACCTCAATATTGCTAGGCCAATTATCTTCCATTTGAATGGGTGAATGATCATAACTACGATCACAAATTGGGCTAAACAAACTATGAGCACATTCGGTCGATGAAATTGGTTCCACGCTTGGTTGTTTACAAACTGAATCCATGCTGATCATAAATCGTTGCATCTCATCTACCAGTCTCGAAGAAATATTAAGAGAAGCGCAACTATTCTCCCCTCCTTGTGGTTGCTCACTTACATAACCACCATAAGAAGGTTGGAATGTATGAGAATAACTCAAAGGGTACGTGGAGTATTAATCGTAACCAAAGGATTGGTTTTGATTGTACTCCCCATAAGGGTTATAGTTGTCATATTGTTGTTGAGGTTGATAACTGTACCCATTGTTCCAATATGCTCCGTCCATAGAAATTGGTACCTGAACAAGAGTTCTCAAAACTATGGTTAAAAACCAGAAAATAAAAAAAACAATAATAAGAAACAAAAATATAAACAAAAATATAAACAAAAATAAGAAACCAAAAACAAGTGGCAACCGTTGCCTCCCCGGCAACGGCGCCAAAATTTGGCCGGTTGTCAGCCGACACAAAAATAAAATTACACTTTCTTACTACTCAAAATATAAATATAGCAAGGGCAAGAAAGGATCGATCCCACAGAGAGGACTAGGTTGTCAATATATTTTCGGTTCCTTGTATAAAACACCGGGTATTTTTCTGATTTTTATATACTAAAATAAAAGCAAAACAATAAAAAGTAACACGCAAATCAAGGTAGTGAGAATATTGGTTAAGGATTCATCTTCATTCACAAATATGTTTTCTTCACAATAACTAGAATTGATATTTAATCTCAACTTTTATCAAAAGCCCTAGGATACCTTGATCGCAAGAATATCCCGCTAATCTCCTTTTGTCATCAACAAACACATTAAAAGATGCGAGTATGAGTTCTATCTAAGAGAATAACCTAACGTGTAAAAGCACTAATCAATTTTAATTCCCTAGATGCATTAAGTTTTATGAAATCAGGCTAATCAAAGCAATCGAACGTGGAAAGCGCACTAATTCAATTTAACAAAGGTTATGGTTCACATATGATTATAAGGATGCATCACTACAAGCTATAACCATATTCATGCTACTTATAATCAGGAATCTATCACTTTTACGTATAACAAACCCTAATCTAGCAATAGAGATGAACACAAACTCAACTGATTCGCGACTCGATCAAACAAGCATTCAATTCATGTAACAATAGAAACAGTGAATCATAAACGATAAAGTATGGAGACAAAACTAATTTATCATATCAAAAACCATATTATGTGAAATCCAATTATTCCATAACCAATAATAAACTTAAGTACTCATGCTCATGGAGTTCATAACAAGAAGGAAAAGAAAGCCTATCATGTTTTCTAAACCCTAGAAACAAAAGTAGAGATAAGATATAATATTTGTGCCTAGGCTTCCCTATATATGGAGTTTTGTAACCTCCTCTTTAAGAAAACTAGGATACCTAATAAAAATAGGAAAGTGCACATCCTTAAGAATTATTTCCCGTGCATCAAATCCCGGACGAAGTAACTTGCCAAACTCACGGCCAAAGATGAAGAACCATCTTTTGGGGACTACCCAAAAAAGTTGGGGGACTACCCATCAGTTTTTGTGGAGGATATTAGAAGTAATATTTGGTCACCCCTTATAATTTTTGTTTCTAATACCCACTTTACCCTTGATGATAAACTTAGTTAGTGATTAATGATTAGTTAAAAACTGATTAGTGATTAGTTAAAAACTGATTAGGGATTAGGGATTAGTGATTAGTGTTTTATAAGTTGGATTGTTTTGTTTTTAACAATTTTTTTTTTTGAGAGATAAGAAGAAGAAGGAAATAGGAAGAACAAGAGTATGATGTTTTGGGTACTCATGAATACTTCAAATTTAGTTAATGGTGCTTGAATTGGCCAAAACATTCCTAAAAATGAACAATTTACAAATTGATTTTCGTTTGGTTTACAAAGTTCGGCTACAACATTTGAAGAACAGTTCCGAACTCATCTCGCAAGTGTAGTTGGTTAATGTTTCTAAAAACACAGTAGCCGAACTCGGATTTAATGGAATTTTTAGTTTTAGGAGAATTGATTCGGTTAGGAAATTTTTTACGACGTAATCAAACTAAAAGTTCATTTGGGAAAAAAAATGAAAAAAGTTGCGACGTAATCAGAACTCAATATATAGGTTTTCAGAGAAAAGTTCGGTTAGGAGAAAAAAAATTGCGACGTAACCGAACTTCAGTTCGGTTAGGAAAAAAAATTGCGACGTAACCGAACTAAAGTTCGGTTAGGAATAAAAAATTGCGACGTAACCGAACTTTTCTCTGAAAGAAAAACCTCCATTAAAAGTTGAGTTCGGCTAGTTCGACAAAGTTTTTCACATAATTCTTAACCGAACTTCTCTACGTAACTTACATTTTCAACTCATTTTAATGATTACTTCTCATTTTTTCAACCAAAAAACGAATGACAAGTAATGGGTTTGTTATAATTTTGATTTTGATTTTGTTTTGTTAATGATTTAAATTAAGCTATATATTGTGGTCGGTGGTGGTGGTGGCTCAAGGTGGTCGGTGGTGGTGGTGAGCGGCGGAGGTGATGGGAGGAGGTGGTTATATATATATAGGTGGTGGTGATGGGAGGAGGTGGTAATATATATATAGGTTAAGGGTAGGTTAGTCATTTCCACATTTTAGGACACCCCTTATCATTTTAGGGTGGACATTTGTAGCACTGGGTAGTCCCCCACCTTTTTTGGGTATTCCCCAAAAGATGGTTCAAGATGAAACAGTTGCGCCCTTAACTCTGGTCGTGTAGAATAGCCTATTGGGCTCACTCTACAGCTGATCTAGCCGGCCCACTGCCTGTTCACATATAAATTGGCTGAAATATCCAAGTGGGCTTGCAAGGAAGCCCAGCCCATTATCATTCATTATTCCTAAGCATCACCAGCATCGACCAATTTTGCTTCATCTTCTTACTGAGTCACTGCCAAACACCTACGGCACTCCATAGCTTTGCTCGGCCATTCATTGCCTTCATTCCCGGCTCCATTTACTTCTTCAAACTCATACGTAACTGCAGCTTGTCCGTCATGCATCCAAAACAACTCCATAAATGACCAGCTATCGTTCCATCCCTGTCCGTAACTCCATCTCGTTGCATGAATAACACCAGCAGCAACCCTTGTTTCCAACTGACACAGCACCACAGCCTTCATCTTCTTTAACTCATCTTCCAACTGCTCATGAACATCCATCATGCAACAGCGACACTAGTTTGAGTCTCAACTGCCAATACTCACCATAAGCAACGTACTTCCTCTCAGCGTCTGCAGTCGCTGGCAGCTCTCGTTCGTTCATCCGTCATCTCAGTTAACAACCACTGTACCTCGGCCTCAAGACTGCAGCCATCTTCTTCTACTGATTTGACTCGTACCACCATTACAAGCTTCTTATCATACAGCTCCATATTTGCAACCATGCTTGAGTCTTTAGCCTCCGTTCTAATCTGCTCCATAACCACTGTCATTCATTGTTTCTCTTAATCTCAGCTGCGGACTGGAAACAGCGTCAATCCAAACTCAACACCAACATGTCTTCCACCCTCTCGAGTTCTCTCTGCCAATGCCATTGCTATCAACGCAAATACCAGTTCCAGCTGCAATAAACATCACAGTGTCACTAACATTGGCAGCAGCAACCATGCATGCCTTGTTTCTCACTCCGTACGTAATTCAGCAGTAGAAACTTCCCATCATATATCATTATCGACTGCTTCATTCTTCATCACTGAAGTGCTCCAGCTGCAACTCCATTACAATTCACGACAGCAGCAACTTCCATTTAATCACAGCACCAACTACAAATGCGATTTCACATACAAACTGTAACACCCAACTTGACAGCAAAACAATCACCATTGCAAAACCACCTGAACTGCACATCTATACAGCTTCAAATCCTCATAGTTACTCTGCCTCATATTACCAAGTGTAACCCTGACTCAGTTCTACGCCACCTGCAATTTCAGAACAGCTTCATTGCAGAACCAGAGAGCTGTACCACCAACTATTCCACACAATTCACAAACCATGACAGCAGCAACCCATTTAACTCACAGCAGCAGCATCAACACCACTCTCTCCTTATCTTGCACCCTGTAACAGTTGTCTCTCAATTACAACAACACCCATGTTCTGTAGTTTCAGTTAAGCTGCAAAGAACCACCAGCTGCAATTCCATCTCCAGTTAACAGCTCCATTCCCACCTTCAATTCTTGATCAGTTCAAAGTTTCAAACCAAACCCACCTTGAATCTGTTCCAAATCCAACAATTCCAATTAAACAGCATAGGGAAATCTCCTCATAACTCAAACCCCCTTCTTCCAGTTCTTTCTTCACAGGGGAAAACCTATCTTCAATCAATCTTGACCCTAATTCGATCCCAGCAACTTCAATTTCTTTACTGCATATCTCACAACAGCAAGACCCATCTCTAATCTTCTTCTCAAATTGATTCAATCATCATCGATTTCCTCCTCTACTGCCTGTACTAAGAACCAATTTCTCTCAGCCTTCACCTCACAGCAGTAGACAACAACAGCCATACCAAAAACTCATTTAGCAACACTTATTACTCTCAATCATTCAACCACTGATTCCTCCTCTACCATCAAACCCTTTCTCTAATGGCTTCAGCTCTATCTTTTTCCCGATCTGGTGTATGAGCAGTAACAACAGCTCAATTTCTTCTCTCAATTCATCAGCAGTCATGGCTGCTGTTCTTTCTTCTAAATTTCAGATATACAAATGATTGGAATGAATGAGAGACGACTCTCAAATTTAGGGTTATTAATTGGGGATGGATAACGGTACCCCGCTACTAGCTAAGGGGACACCACAGTGGATACCCTATAGCAAGTGGCCATCCCTTAACAATCAGCTGGCCTGTTTTTAGTGCTTTTTCAAAAGAGTTGTCCTTTAACCTTGACTGGGCTCCAGATAGTGTTTGCCCATGAAATGACAGCTTTGCCCTTGCTCCAATTGAACGCTTTCTCCTTCTTTCGAGTTCCTCCTCTAACAGCAACCGTCCCTTATTTCTCATATTCACTTATACTCTTCAATGAGAGTCATCACTAAAGTTGTTGTGCTTTTCAGACAGAAATTTGCATCACTAAAGCCGACATACTTTTCAGACAGAGATGAAGAAATAAAAGAAAATAATGAGACACAATCCGCCTCCAACGCTTTTGCCATGTTTCCTCTTCTTTTGATCCAAATGACTCCAAAGTACCTAAATACTCAAAAACAAAACATAAGATACATATTTTACAAGAAAACTAGCAGAGAAAGCATAAACAATAGATAAATAATAAGGTGTTTTAGACACCTATCAGTCTGCTTCGTGTCTTTCAGCTTTGCTTGAACAATCTTCAACCTTGCTCCAGGACTATCAGGATACTTTTCTTCTTCAATGATCTGTAGCGCATCCTGAAATGCTTTTTCATACTTGTCCCTGTTCTCTTAAAGATTCATTGCAACGAGTTCAAGTATAGCTGTCCTTTTTCTTGGTTCTCTTGGTTCATAGAGTTCCAACTCCATTGCACTGTACTCATCTCTAAAGTTCTCATGAAACTGCAACATGATTAATAACACTTTTTATATGCATAACCTATGATGCAGCTAATTTAAACAATGCATAAAAGGTCATGCATTTAATATTAGAACTGCATAAGATGTTATGAAATCATTTATTAAGGTGCATAGCTTATTATGCATTCATATTTTTTCTAACACAACTGATAGGTGTAGAATACACCCTATTTATTATCTATTGTTTTTGCTTTCTTTGCTATTTTTTTGTTTGTAAATTATGTATTTTACGTGTGTTTTGAGTTTTATAGCTACTCTGGAGTTATGTAGAAGAAAAGAAGAAGAAATCATCCTAATTTAAGCCAAAAGGGCAAAATGGTCATTTTATAGGAAATACTATTGGGAGCCGAGCCAAAGTTAAGGGGCAACTCTCTTCTGGGAGGAGTATTAAAGATAATCAACTTATGTTAAGGGGTTGCCAATCAGGGTGGCCCTTATCTAGTAAGAGAGTGCCCCTTATCTAACCCTAATTTATGTTTCTCTCATTCATTTCTCAATCATTTGTGTTCAGCTGGAATAAAAGAAGAACAATAGCGGTTGATGCTGAAACTAAGAAAACAGATCGATAAAAATTGAAGAGAGATTAAGAGAGATGAGATGATCATTCTTCTGTTGTACAAATCGATAGGAGATGACGAATTAGAAATGGGGTTTTATGTGGATTTCAGTTCGGAACCAAGCTGTTTAAAAAATAATCGAATGGAAGATTTAAATATAAAATTAGGGATTGATCTCATGGTGAAGTTTCATAGAATTTATGGAGTCACAATATGATTTGAATCAGTTCGAAATGGGAGCTTGAATCACATAAGAGATAAAGCTGCTGCTATCAAAGTTTGAATCTGAGTTCGAGATCGAGTAAAATATGGGTTTGTTGATGGTGAACTGGTTAGCAAGGAAAAAGAGGGTTTTGCTGGTGTTGGGGAAAGTATGCCAAGTTCATATGCTGCTATTGTTGAATTAGATGCTTCTAATTGAGAAATTGGTATGGCTGGTGGTGGATTGAAGGAATTGGTAGAGATTGAGAGTGGGTTTGTTTCCAATTTGACTTAGGTAACAGAACAAGATCGTTACAGAGAAGAGCGTCCACTGGCATTGATCAGTGGTGACAACTAATGGGTCTGATGATGCAGTATGAAGTTGATGTTGTATTGAATGGCTTGAACCAAATAGATATATGTTAGGTTATAAGAGTTAGTCTCTATGCTATGATGTCTTCCCTTATCCTTTACCTGTGTATACTTGTACTGTTGTGTATAACGGTTTAGTCTGTAACCTGTGTTCTTTTTTCACATGTCTTGTACTCTCTGGTCAGTTCTATAAATATTATGACAAAGTACTTTGTCCTGTAATTTTGATTACTCATTAATACAATATGTTCAATCATTACTCTAATTATCTTATATGGTATCAGATTAGGTTAGATCTTTAATCTTCTTTCTGATAAATTTTTCTACAGTCTCTTCTTCAATCATCAGAAATTTTTGATCAATACACATAGAAAATTTAATCTTTGATCAAATTATCGCATAATTACATCTTTGTTATAGTATTTTCAAACTATTTTTACTACTCAAATCTGGATTCTTGAATCTTATTTTCAAGAAATCTTTCTTTTTGTGATCAAATCATCTTTGATTGATCTCTGTTCCGATACAAATATTGTCAAATTTCACGATTCTTGAGTTTTTTGATTCCACAATGCCTCCAGTTACTCGGACCTTTTATTTATTCCGCTACTCAACATGGTGAATCTGCTGTTCAGAACAATGAATCTACTCAAGATCGGTATCATTTTCGCATTCCTTTTACTAATATTGCAAATTTTATTTCTCTGAAACTTGATGGTACAAATTTTTTACTATGGAAGGATCAATTGAGTTTGTACTTATTTCGGTAGATCTGTTTGAGCATGTTGATGGTATAATCCAAGAACTACCTCGTCATATGATAGTTAATGGTGCACAAGTTACAAATCCTGATTGGTTGTATTGGAGTAAAGTAGATCGGTTTGTCTCTAGTTGTCTTAAATCCACATTTACTCAATCAATTTCTGGAGATGTTCTTGGATTGGGTACTGCACATGAGATTTGGGAATTTCTTGAAACAACATTTACTACTCAGTTTTCTGCTCACCGATCTATGTTGTGTAATCAACTTCAATAGATTCGACGTGGTAACAGATCTGTGGAGGATTATCTCCATGAAATCAAGACTATTACTGATAATCTTGCTACAATCAATGAACGAGTGAGTAATTCTGATATCATTATGCATGTTTTAAATGGTCTTGGTCGTGATTACAACAATTTTGTTATTACTTCTCAAACACGTGAAGTTCCTTCTACTTTTCCTGATATCAAAGAAAGATTGATTAGTCATCAACAATGGCTTAAAGATCAAGATGCAGAGGTTCAGAATCCAACAACTATGTATGGTAAAAATACAAATCCTAGTGGTGGTAATGGTTCTAAAAAGCACAATCCTAAGAATCAGAAGAAAAATTCTTCCAATTTCAAGAATAGCACTTATTCTCAAGGTTCTTCTAGTGGTGGTTCTAATGGTTTTAGAGGTGGTGCTTGTGGTTCTGGTAATAGTGCTCAGGCAAACTCTAGTGTTTTTATGTATGGTAGAACTCCAAATTATGGTGGTGGAACTATTGATTGGTCTCAGGTGGAATGTCATATCTTCAAAAGACATGGACACTCTGCAAGTATGTGTTATTACAGATATACACCTGATAGAAACTCTATCAGTTCAGTGCAAAGAGCCTTTACTGGAGTTGAGTTAGAATCTGACAATGTTGAACAACCTACTTCCTTACCTACTTCTGCCAGTTGGATTCCAGATTCTGGTGCTACAAATCACATAACCAGTGATTCCACTGTTCTCACAAATACTTCTGCTTATACTGGATATTCACAAGTCATGATGGGCAATGGTAAGCTTTTATATATATCTCATATTGATGATTCTGTCATTATAACTCCACATTAAAAATTTCAACTCTCTACGGTGTTGTATATTCCTAGTTTGAAAGCCAATTTACTGTCTATAGCAAGATTTACTAATGCTTGCTTTTTTGAACTGCATGATTGTGGTAACTTGATAAAGGATATGGTGACAAAACAGGTTCTTGCTAGAGGTTCCATTTCCAACAACCTATATCCTATAAAGTCTCATCCCGTTGCTTCTCCAGTTTGTTTTCACACATCCATTGTTGCTTCCTCACCAATTTGGCACAACATGCTTGGCCACCCTGCTGGTGCTGTTGTTCAAAAATTACAGTCTTCTGAGTCAATAAAGCTTACTTCAAAAGCTGTTGAGTCTGTTTGTACTCCTTGTTAGTTGGGAAGTAGTAAAAGATTACCTTTTCATTTGTCTAGTAGAGTGAGTTCTGCTCCTTTGCAACTTATTCATCGTGATGCTTGGGGCCCTTCCCCTGTGTTTTCTCTTTGTGGTTTTAGGTATTATATTGTTTTCATAGATGGTTACAGTCGTTTTCATTGGATTTATCCAGTGAAAGCAAAAACTGAGTGTCTTGTAGCTTTTCAGCATTTTAAAACTATCAATGAAAATTTGTTGGCCACCAAAATCATTTCTTTTCAAACAGATAATGCTTATGAACACACTAAAGGACCATTCAAGTTATTTCTTGATCAATGTGGGATATTCTTGAGACTGTCCTATCCTCATACCTCACAACAGAATGGTGTTGCTGAGAGGAAGCATCGACACATCACTG
Source organism: Papaver bracteatum (assembly GCA_023529315.1). Taxonomy (NCBI): domain Eukaryota; kingdom Viridiplantae; phylum Streptophyta; class Magnoliopsida; order Ranunculales; family Papaveraceae; genus Papaver; species Papaver bracteatum. The sequence goes on from JAJJWX010004844.1 coordinate 668,353, forward strand.
AAGTTGGTCTTACTCTCCTTTTTCAAGCTCATATACCTAAATTCTTCTGGTATGATGCTTTTCAAACTGCCACTTTTCTTATCAATAGGCTACCAACTAAAGTTCTTCAATTTCATTCTCCCTTTGAAGTTCTATTTTATAAACCTCATAATTACTCATTTCTTAGGGTGTTTGGCTCTTGTTGTTATCCATATTTGGGTGCATATAGGGCTGACAAATTAAGTCCCAAGTCTACATTGTGCACTTTTATTAGTTATAGTTCCTCTCATAAGGGTTATAGGTGTTATGACAATAACTCTGGTAAAATTTATACTTCAAGACATGTTATTTTTGATGAAATGTGCTTTCCATTTGCATCTAAACAAATTTCTGCTCCTTTTGACACTTCAGTCCTTCCTTCAAATTCTGCCAGTTCTGTGTCTATCTCTCCTCTTGCCAATTGCCAACCTTTAAGTTCTCTTCCTACTCCAATTCTTACCATATCCAAAGTTGGAACCTCGAAGAAGAAGCAGTTTCCTGATTATGTTACAAATCATCATGTACTGCATCCAATTAATGCATCTTTTACCTCATTACTACATATTATTGAACCCAAGAATTTTAAGATTGCAATGAAGATTCTGTATGGGCTAATGCAATGAAGAAAGAATATACTGCTTTAAAAGATAATGACACTTGGGATTATGTTCCTTATCACCCTGGTATGAATGTTTTGGGTTGCAAATGGGTTTATAAAGTCAAAATGAAGGCAGATGGGACTGTTGAGAGGTGTAAAGCAATATTGGTAGCTAAATGGTATGATCAGTTCGATAGAGTAGATTATTCTGAAATCTACAGTCCAGTGGTTAAGGTACCAACAATCAAAATTGTTTTAACAATTGCTATATCAATAGGATGGGATGTGAAGCAATTGAATGTAATGCTTTTTTACATGGAAATTTAAATGAATGAGTCTTTATAGAACAGCCTGAAGGGTTTAAATTACCAGGAAAAGAGAATTATGTGTGTCATTTGAAGAAGTCAATTTATGGGTTGAAACATGCACCAAGGGCGTGGTTTCAAAAATTTAGCAGCATCTTGCTCTCTTATGGTTTTCAATAATCTAAGTGTGATCATTCTCTTTTCAATTTCAATTCTTCTAATGGTATGATGTTTATCCTTTTGTATGTGGATGACATCATTTTAACAGGTAGTTCTTCCACTATTATCTCAGCACTTACTACTTATCTTGGTGCTGAATTCAAGATGAAAGATTTAGGAGATTTGCTCTATTTTCTGGGTATAGAAGTAAACAAGAATTTCAATAACTCTACCATGTTGTTAACTCAAAACAAGTACACTCTGGAACTTCTTAAGAAAGCTGATATAGTTTATTGCAATCCCAGTGCTACTCCTGTCTCTAAAGGTGCTAGATCTTTTCTTTATGATGGTGACCTTCTTCACAATCCTCGGCTATATATAAGTTTGGTAGGTGGTTTACAATATTTGACCATGACAATGCATGACATAGCTTATGATATCAGTCATGTCTCCCAATTTATGCATCAACCAACTATTGCTCACTTGCAGTTAGTTAAGAGAATATTCAGATTCTTAAAAGGCAGTATGAGTCCTGGAATTACATTAGGATCTTCTGATTTGACTTCTCTATAAGCTTATTCAGATTATGACTGGGATGGATTCCCTAACACCAGTAAAAGCACATCTGGTTATTATGTTTTTCTAGGTAGTTATTTAATTTCCCGGACTTCTAAAAAGAAACCAACAGTTTCAAGGAGTTCAACAAAAGCAGAATATAAAGCCTTGGCAAACAAATCATCTGAGCTTCTTTGGATATCATATCTTTTGAAGAAGTTGGGTATTGTTCTACATCAATCATTTTCTCTCTATTGTGATAACAAGAGTGCTTCTAGTCTTTCCTGACATCCTGGTTTTCATGCAAGGACTAAATATGTGGAGATTGATTATCATTTTATTAGAGATCTTGTTGTGTCCAAGTTCTTGGTGATTAAATTTGTTCCTTCTCTACATCAACTTGCTGACATCTTTACAAAAGGACTATACTCTGATCTTTTTACTTCTTTGGTTTCCAAGCTCATGTTCTTTCAGCATACTGAGCTTGAGGGGGACTATAAGAGTTAGTCTATATGCTATGATGTTTGTCCTTATCCTTTACCTGTGTGTACTTATACTGTTGTGTATAACAGTATAGTCTATAACCTGTGTTCTCTTTACACGTATATTGTACTCTCTGGTCAGTTCTATAAATATTCTGACAGAGTACTTTGTCTTGTATCTTTGATTACTCATCAATACAATCTTTTCTATCATTACTCTGATAATCTTATATAGGTTTTTACAGGAAAGGGAAGAAATCGGCATGAATCCGGCCTGCGGAATGCATAGAAAATAAACTGAACTCTGTCGAATTTCTTCGCCGATGAGTTAGCTCATTGAGCTCGATGAGCCGTCTCAACACAATAAATCATCTCAGTAAGTACGAGTAAGACAGCTGACTCGGCTGATTCAATCTTTCTCTTTACCCAAGATTAGCTGTTGACTATTAACTGTGGCGGTATTATAACGGAATATTCATTTACCAGCGACGGGATATCAGGTGGCCGACAATGACTTTTCCGGACAAATTCCGGTGATCCCTGGATTTTGCCGAGACCCAAAATAACAGCATTTTATGTGAGCTTTTCTCATAGGTGTGGAGACTTGGATTTGGAATTGGATGTGGAATTTGACTTGAAACTGAATTTGAAAGAGAAGTGAAGGAATTTTACAAAGACAATGACTTGGAGATTGAATGGGAAAGAGATCCTAATCCTAAGAGGATTGCAAGCAAATTGAAGCTTATAAATAGAGAAGTTCTCTACTTTTCTCTATACACTTTTACACCTCTACACACACTACACTTTGGTTTTCATTTTCGTTTGCTTTCTCTTTTCTTTATTCTTTGTGAACTTCAAAACCATGAGTAGCTAATTTTATTATTGATTGAGGATGAGTTCCTAGTTCTTGACATGTTTTGAGTTTTGTTTAAAATCTACTTTGAAGTTTTCACATGATTATCGTTTGTTTTTACGAATAAGAATGTTTATGCATGATTAATAGGTCGTTTAGGTGCGAAACTAAATTGATTTGTTAATTTATCTAAAGCTAGTAAAAGTTAAGGGTCATTTCTTGACTCTTTACACAAGTAGAAAACACGAGACCTTGCGGAGGAATTCCGTGGAGCAATTATGTGTGAAAACAACGTTAGCAAGTAGACCTTGATCTAAGAGTCTAACTACTAATATCAACCTAATAAATTCATAAATCTTAATGCGTTTAATTAAATTAAATCTTGAGTGATCTACTACTTGATGGTTTGGTAAATAGAATTAGGTAGTCGAGAACTTATGTGTCCGGTGATATAAGGAATTTGGGGTTAGCACAGATTTAGTTGTTATACCTACGGTTGGTGATAATCTATGACTAGTAAAAAGTGGAAAAGAACATAACTTGAATCATTATTTTGTAACAAAGAACGATTCCTTGGTCTTGTCCCTCTTATTGATTTCAACTTTATCTTTCAATTGCTTTGTTTATTTATTTTTCTTTATAAAATCTAAAACCAAAACCCCCCTTTGGTGACATTATAAGACAACTAAAACCTCTTGCTCCTCATGGGAACGAACTTAACTACCACTATATTACTTGTTAATTAGGTGGAAAAATATTCACTAATTTGTTGTGGTTACGACACGCATCAAATTTTGGCGCCGTTTCTTGGGAGGAGCGAAGCAGCTTTAATTGTTTTTTCTTTTCGTTTTACTTTTCAAATTTTATTTTAGTATTCTAACTTTCTTTTTAGAATTTCTATTTCAGGTACCAGTTTTCCATGTATGGTAGACAACATCAAGCATATAACTCAATACGGTTTTCAACCTCAAAATTATGGCAACTTCCAACCATCCTTAGGATACAATCAAAACCAATATTTTGGCTATGATCAATTTCCTACAGAACCTTATGGATATTCTCATACATATCAACAACCTTATGACGGGTATGTAAGTGGGAAATTACAAGGATGGGAGGATAGTTATGCTCTTGATCAGAAAATTTCTAGTTTTGCGGAAAATTGTCTTAACTTGGTACAACAAGAGCTTCAAAAAGTTGAAAAGACTAGATAAGAGCAACTCCAACAACTTCGGGACGACATTGATAAAATACGAAGAGACATGGATCAATACGAATATTTGATCGATGATTATGTTGGAAAAAGCCAACCTTTGGATACTTTTGCTGACGCTAGTGTAGCTTACTCGAGCCTTGATCTTAATAATGATCAAGCACCTATTCAAAAGGTATAATTTGAGGATGATGCACGTAATTAGTTCTTTTGAAAAATTCCTTAGGGAAAGATATGAGTCCGTAGTAGATTATGAGCCTTACAACAATGAGGAATTTATTCCAACTCCGGATCATAATAACGATCCTTCGCCAATTAAAAAAGAGGATGTTGGGTGTGACTTACCTATTGTTATAAACGATGTTACATACTCACAAGAATACATTAAGATTTATACCGAAGAAGATTTTATGAGAGAGGAATTTGATTCGGATGATGAAGATGTTGAAGAGATGATGCTCGATAATGAAACCAAATTGATTGATTTCGTGGAAGACCCAATTAAACTTGCCGATGATTATAATGATGCCAAGACTTTGGTTAAGGTAGAAAACGACAAAGAATGGTTGCAAGGTTTGATAGAGGACCACAATATACAAGAGGTAAGTAATTCACTTGACTTCTTTAAGGATGAATAGGATTCCGTATGTAACGACCCTACTTTCCATATAACCCCGGCCAATGATTAAATAAAAAATACGTCGTTAATTGCCTGCAAAGGAGTACATAACCCATAGAAAACTAGGAACACAGTTCCATTACAATTGAATACGTAGAAGGGAATTTTATAACGATGTGGAGTAATTATGGTGTTCTTGACTTCAACATATTATCCATCCTTAAATATCGTCGAACTAACAAAGAAAGTAGTAATGATGTCTACCCAAAAGAAAATATCCACACTACCTCACAACTACATAATGAAAACAAATAATAGAAGAAGTATAGATGTCCACCCTCAGTTAGATATCTTCAGAATATCAACCGAAACTGGAATCAATCAAACTCCTTCACGATTCCTAACAATACCTGAAAAAGATAATCAACAGGAGTTAAACTCTAAGCAAGTCCACTTCGCCTTCCAGAAACGAGGAAATATAAAGAATGAACTTTTATAGAATAAAGACGGCCATCTATCCGTAGGTGGACTAACATTTTCAATAACAAAATAAAATTCTTATACGACAATCAAAGAAACTATAGAAATAATAGCAAATCAACCTATCAAGAGCAAATAGTGGAAAGTTCCCTATCTCTGCCTAACAAATCCCAAATCAAGAAAACGAAAGTACAAAACTTAATCCGTCCCACCCTGATTTCTTACCATTAAGTCCGTAACGTTCTCGGACAAGGAACGCATCCCATTATGGCAATTTATTCCTTTATTCAGAATAAATCCAATATCTACACTTTTTTTTCTTATTTTTTTTGATGAAAACAAGAATTATATTACTCAAGAAATACAATACATCAAGTTTAAAATCTCATTTTTATCAAAAACATTGGAAATAACACTAGATTTTAGAACCCTGTGCTGATTGTGAGAGAACTTGTGCCGAAGATGTTTTACTCTAGCTTCTTTTGCTATGTGTTCCGCTGCAGAGTTATATTTCCTGTTTATATACTTTACCTGGGCTTACAGCTTCTTAAAAATTGAGATCACTTCTTATATGGTGTTATCCGCAGTTCACAGAGAGTTTTCGCAAGACTTGTTGATCGTCTCCGCCAGTATCTACACATCGTTAACTCAAGTTGTATAGATACATTTAAAGCAGAAACACCTCCTGGTACTCAACCATGTTCTCGAAGTAGGTGCACATCTAGAAACACCTCCTGGTACTGAACCACATTTTCGAAGTAGGTGCACATCTACTGCCGCATATTCTAAGCCGCATCCAATAAATCATTTGGTTCATATATGTCACATAAATTAGTTAGTTTTGCATATTCCAAGTCCACCATGTAAAGCTCTTGGATACTAATTCATTTGGTGCATATATGTCACATAAATTAGTTCACACGTCCAAAAATGTCATCAAGAATTCAATCCGCGAACAGGCAATGAGTTTGCACACTATAATTTACAAAATTATAGTGAATTCATTTCCATCCTTTTACTTGTATCATCAGTCTAGTGATTGGACATAAGTAGCTCCACCCTAGGATGTCTATACAAGAAATTGAACTTCACATCTCAAACTAGAACAAACTGTACTATCTTAATTAAATTCATCCAAGTATCCAGCATTCTTTAGTATCATAACACATCCACACACAACCACCACTCAACTAGTTATATACTAGTCCTACTAGAACAAAATTTGTCTGCCACTATCATCTAGTTAATCTCACAACAAATCATATAAGTACGAATCAAGAAATTAACCACTAGTTTCCTATTTGTGAAATAATATAATATAATACCCACTCAACAATGATAATCACAAAGTGCCAAAATTTCAAGCATGGTCTGTACACATCAAACAATCTAGATACGTTATGATTTTCGCACCTACCAGTTTTTTTTTTTTTTAAATTAATAAATAAACAGGGAAGACCTCGATGTTATAATGAGAAACCAAAACAAACAAAGCTTACAACTAATTGACTTTCAAATCATATCTCGTAATCCGTATCCTGTAATTTGAATCACGTAATCAGAATCTTATGTAACCCGAATCACGCAACCAGAACCTCCACCGGATAATCGAAATGTAACCAAAGAACAGTAACACCCGCCTTTACGGGAGAACTTGAATCGGTGAAGCTAGATTCACAGCTCAGTGATCGTTGTCGTATGCGTCAAAAATAAATTTACTTTCTCACTACTCAAAATATAAAATATAGAAAGGGCAAGAAAGGATCGTTCCCACAGAGAGGTCTAGGTTGTCGTTTGTTTTGGTTTCCTATAAGTAACTCCCACTGGTTTTTTCTGATTTTTATGCAAGTAATAAAAGTAAAAGCAAAACAAAGAAATAAACAAACACGCAAATCAAGGATATGAAATATTGGGTAAAGATTTCATCTTCAATTGTAAAAAAGTATTTGAATGTATGAATAGAATTCGTATTTAATCTCGCTATCATCAAAATCCCTAGAATACCTTATTGCAAGAATACTCCGTAAATTTCCCAAGTCATCACACTTCCATGTAAAACGATGCAAGCATGAATACTACCTAAAGAATAACTCAACGCCTTGCGCTAATCAAGTTCAATTCCCAAAGAGCATTAAGTTTTGTGAAATAGGCTAATCAATGCAATTGTCACACATTGCGCATGACAATTCGGACAAAGGTCAATTTCTACATATGATTACAAGGATGTATCACTACAAACTATAATCATATCATGCTACTCGTATTCAAGGTTATCGCTCGATGATGAACCCTAAAATAGCTATAGATATGGATGTATGTTCAATCAACTCTAGACTCAACTAAACAAACATTCAATCATATTGCAATACATCAAGCATGCAATTATTATAATCAGTAGAAAGTGAACGATGGTTTTGAGAGAAAACTAACTCATAAAGATCAAAACTTGTTTTCAAAATCCAACTACATCTTTAACCAATAAGAAAACTTAGTTCATATTCATGGAGTTCATAACAAAACGCATAGAAGAAAGCATCATGTTCTAAACCTTAGAAAACAAAAGTAGCAGCAGCTCTCCCTAATGGAGATATATCTAGGTTTAGAGAAAGATTTTCTATTTATATGTTTTTCTCCCAAAAGGATACTAAAATTAGGTTAAGTCTTCATAATCTTCAAGTCTACTAGTCCACCAAGCCCATGTGTGAGAAATATGTCTCTGGAATTTTTGGGTCCAAAGTTGGTCGCCGGATTTGCTGACGTCATCACCGGAATCAGGCCACCTTTGCCGGAATCTGTCGCCGGAAAATTGTCTCAGGCCACTTTTGCCATCTGAAACTATCACTAGTAAAATATGCACTTCCTGCAACTCTTCTCTTCTTCTCTATGTTCATAAACTCACAATTCAGACCCAAACTTCACAAAATCATCTAGGCCAATTCCTTGTTCTTGCGGAAACGTACCCAAAGGCGTGACGCGTAGCTCATATCTCCAACCGCCAACTCTTGCATCCAACACATACCCTCTTCACGATTCATTGAATCTTTACGATCCCTACTTTCGGTTCCAAAATCCGGAAACCGGAAGTATGCTCACTGGCTCGCAATTCTTGCTGCGTTTTTGCACATTTTATGCAAATGCAGCTCCAGCTTCACTGCAATATACCCAGCTGGTGCTCCTCTGCTCGCAACCGCAGTCCATACACCACTCTATCCATAACTCATACCATTGCGATATCATCCCATCCGTGCTTTGCATCAATTAAGAAATTACCCCTTATGCACATCTGTGACAGCAATTTCTGCGACTCAAATCATCCCTTGGTGCAGCTCTGCAACTCATCAGATAGCACAACACCACTTGCCACAGCTTAATCATTTGAAATCCATGCCTTCAATACTAACTCCATGTAACTTTATAACCTGCCAAACTATGCTCAATCACCCACTGTATCAGTGCCCATTAACATCAGTTTACCCGTTGCAGCATCAACTAGTTCAACATCTCAGTTTTTCAGCTCAAGAAACTCCACCAAATTCTCATTGTTGCCTTCTTACACATACTATCCATTCATCTGCAGGTTACACTGCCATTGTCCTTCTCATATCTCCAGTCCATAACTGCAACATTAGCACATTCCATCTATTTCTTCTTACTGAGTTATTCTCTATGGCACCAGCAGTTGCCTTCTGTAGCTTTCATAACCACCTAACTCAGGTAAACACAAGCATTCACTGACATCCCTTCAGTTCATCACCACCTACTACAGCTGCAACTACCATCACTTCAAACAACCATATACCGATCCACAACATCAACTCCATCCTAGATTCCATCTTCATTGTTCACTGACCAATACTGGCAACATCGGCAGCATTATTCTCCAGATCTTGAAACCCATGGCACTTAATATTCATCAGGGATTCATCACTCCTTATATTCACAGACCTGCAATACCTCTTAGCCTCAATACTAGCAACCACCAGCAGTGCATCACTAGCAACAAAATATCTTGAGACAAACCCATATCTCATTGCCTACTGCCACAGAAGTTCAATCTCATAAACCCTTCTAAACACCACCAGAACCACCTCCTGTGACTCATAACCAATTACTTCAGCTCCCTGAGTTCACTTTTATTTAATGGTCACATTTATCTCAAACTCGAGCAAAGTTTACTCCATCTCATCAGCATCTATAATTGTTCAACACCCACACATACTACCATTTTAGTTCATCTGCAATTCAGCCTTCATACCCATCTCTGTCTCCAATTCTCATCAGCTACAACCTAAATCAAAGCCATAATTATCAACAATAGCTTCATTCTCTCCCTATTTCGATCCATCAAAACCCTCAATACAATCCAGAACCCTAACTTCATCATCTTCTTCTCAACACCATCTGCAACAACAGAACTTGAAACCCCTCTCCATTTCTTCATCGATTTGAAGCTTCAGTGAACCCATGAAACTCATCCTGAATTCATCAAGAGAACCCCATTAATTCTTCTACATTTTCCATTTCTAGAGATTGACAGTAACATCAACTCCAAATCTTCTTCTCTTCAATCGATTGCTTCAAACAGATTCCTCATCCTTTGGTCCGATCTGAAATCCACCAACAGCAATACCCGTTCTGCCTTCTCCGACTCAAACCCATGAAGAACACCATCTCTCAGATTCGTTTTCCTGGTTCAATTTAATAGAACAACTTCTTATTCGCAGCTTTTTCTTTCCTTCTCTCAATTTCAGATGTAAATGATTGATTGAGAGGGTCTCTCGATTTTGGTTTAGGTTAATCATTGGGGTTGATGATTACACCCCACTGCATAAGAGAAGAACCACCCAAAGATTGGGTGTCCTGAGTAATTCAGTGTCTACCTTTAGCAATACTTCTATGGGTAGCCCCTTAATCTTGACTAGGCTCCAAATAGTGTTTGTTTGTGAAATGACCTTTCTGCCCTTTTTGCTCAAATTGATTGATTTCTTCTTGTTTTCCTCCGTGAGACTCCAGAGTACCTAATAACTCAAACTCACACATAAGATACATAATTCACACGAAAAATAGCAAAGAAAGCATAAATACTAAATATAAAATAAGGTGTTTTAGACACCTATCACTCAGCATACCAACTTTTTAAATATCCAAAAGATGGAACACTTTTCCAAAGAAGAGGAGGTACCAGAAGTCTCACACTGAAACTCAACTTTTCTTGTTGGTACAAAGAAAGTTCGTCGGAAAACTCGACAAAGCTTTATTTCCCACTGAAAAAGATCAACTTCAACATTACTCTTGAGGTAATTATCAAACATCATAAACCAAATAACAAACCCAGAGACCCAATCCAAAGTATGAACCATAAGAACCGAAGTTACAGGGATTAAGCAGTGAAAGAAACAAAAAAGTGTAAACCTATAACTACAACTAAAAGCCGAGAAAAAACTTGATTCATTTGAAAATAAATCAAAGACAAACCCTAATAGAAAAATCAGGGGATATCCATAGCTATTAATCGCCGATCTGAACAAAGTCGTTGGAAGAGAAGCTGAAATTGTGAACTGCTGATTGGAACGAGATAAACATGGTGGTAAACTTTGGCCTCTTTTCTTCATCAGATCCAAACCCATAGTTTCCCAAACAATCCAAAACCCAAACAAACAGAACCAAAAATGCATCACAGCAAACCCTAAAACATAAAGTACCGAAAATAAGACATAGCATAAAGTAAAAGTAAATCTAGTAACAAAACAGAAGAGAGGCTGATGAACAGGGTAACATGGCTGCTCAGATCTGATCCTAAGGATCCGATATGAGCAGAAGGCGGCCGGTAAGGATGGGGTTTTCGTTTATATTATGATATGAGCACCTACCAGGTAATCACCCTTTATATCTACCCATAACAAGACAAATGAAGTAAACTTGCCTTAGATTTGTCGAGATCGTGACCAGCAGCAATTGATCAATTTATGTAGAATTTCCTTCACCTATCATGCCCTAAAAAAATACCAAGACATCCACAAAGAAGGAAAATAATAAATACAAATCTAGATCATAACAAGAGGAAGACAAAGAACTCCAAATCAATTCCTTACCGCATACAGTCATACTGGTTTCTTTTAAAAATTATTATTATACGTCTTCTCTTCCACGATGTCGCCCTTAAGAAATTTATATTAGATGTCTATCTATTCCCTAATTATTAACATCAAATCCAAAATCTAGGGTCAACTACGCACTATACTATTAGTTGATATGAGGTACCTATTTACTAAACGGACAAGTAACCATCATAAATCTACTCTTCTAAAATTATAGATGTTAACACGTAAAATAAAAATTCATGGATGTTGCACCATAATACAAGAGATTGTGCAAGGTTTTTCTAACCCTTTGCTTTGATTCTTATTATTTACCTCTTATTGGTTTGAATGTATGTGCTTCAAAAGTATTTTTGAATAACTTTGTTTTTCAATATCCACCATTGGAAGCACTAGATGTTAACACCATGCAGGTTTTCCAAAAGTAATCCATGGAAGTTCCCAAATTCTATGTTCTCTATACACTTCCAAGTGTAGACAAAACTAAGTGTGGGGAAAATTTCTATCGAGAGATAACTTTACTATTCTTTTCTTGTGCTAACATTTGTATGGAGTTATTGTTTGCAAAACATGTACTATGGGTGGACCCCAAATTTTCAGATTGTTAGTGTATGGGGGATAAATTTTACAAGTTCTAAGTCGGGCCGACGACGTTAAACCAAGCGCTTCATGGGAGGCAACCCATTGGTTTTGTATTTCTTATCCTTTTGCTTTTTATTTTGTTATTTATTTTTCTTGTTCCATATCATATTAAGATTTTCCACCTTGACTTTACTAGGAGGATTCAATTACATTGAGGACAATGTAAGGTTTAAGTGTGGGGGAGTGGTTAAGCATATATTAAAAAAAAAATTGCATAAAACCTCCAACTTGTAGAGATTTTAGAGTCACTAGTATACTTCTATCTATGTTTACATACGAAATTCTCGTCCGAAATAATGAAACTTAGAAGTCCTATAGAATACTAAAAATCAGGTGTTATTAATCTTTGCTAGAAGTCATTTACTGTTTGTGGTTCAACTTAACCATGCCGGTGGAAAATGAGGTGCAGAAAGATATTTAGTCATAGAGTTGCTGATCAATCATTAGTGGAGACTACCCGTATTTATATCATGTGAGGCATCAACCATAAATTCTTTGTAGCTGACTAAATTTTTTTGTTTTGAGTGTGTGTCACCGTACGTTAATTCCGGGTATAATGGTGAGCTACCCCACTTCGCACCAATTTCAGCACTATTTTTTATCTCTCGAGTGCTAATTTTGTCAATCATGAGGGTGACGTCTATGGATGAAAGCCTCCTTCTTGTAGTTCAATTTTCAGTTAACACCATTATCTCGACAACAACGGGTCCATAGAAACACCATTATCATCAACAAGTGGAGCATCACAAGTTCGAAGTTGAAGACGTTCAAGGTTTACAAGCAACAGAATAAGAAAAGTGCAAATTTCATATTCAAGTAAAGCAACATACAATGAGCAGATTTTTGCATATACGTTGAAGACTTACAATATAATGAGCATAATTATACATACAAGTTGAAGACTTATTTACAAGAGCGAAGAAAATCAAAAGGTGAGAATTATTAAAGTTTATGATTTCGAGACGATATAAGTTGTGAAGCATCAAGCGGGAAAGTATTTTTCACACGACCATGGTTTGTTTTATTTTCACTTTGTTTTGTATTTTATTTCTCTTGTTTTTAAAAAAAAATGAAAAAAAAAATGAAAAAAAAGAATGAAAAAAATAAAGAAAAAAAGATTTGATACAAGAGAAAAATCTACCATTGTGATAAGTGCATAATACATATGATTTTAGTGTCCATTCCATACTTGCTTAAGCTATTATTCTTGCATATTTTCGTATTATTACTCTTGTTTTCTCTTATTTGTCTCAAATAGGTGAATCATCCACAAAGGAGCTATAAAGTGCTGAAAATAGCTAAGGAGATAAGTATTCCAAGTATCCAAGTGCCCAAGTCCAAGAGAAGTGGAAGAAAGGCGACGAAAAGGAGTAAAACGCTCATAATCAAGAGAAGGGACAAAGACCGATCTTAACTCATTCAAATTAAGGATTTCTCATCACCATATTGAATATAATTGAAATATAAAAAGAATGCAAAAAGAATGAGGTCATTCCGAGTTCGGGTGAAGACGTTGTGGCCAAAACAGTTTCTATTGAAAACCGAAGATAGTGCAGTCCGCGAACTGGGTTTGCGGACGGGGTTCGCAGACGTATTTCCGAAAATATCTGCTGGAATCTGAAGTTTGTGGACTAGGTTCGCGAACTTAGAAAATGGGAAACGTGTATTCACACCTGGAAGACCTAAGGGCACGTTTGGATTCGTTATTTCGTTATTTCGGGTCGGGTTCCTAAACCTAAATAAATACTTGGAGACCAAGCAATGTAAACCTATAAAAAGGTATTAGGTTTTGTAAAATCATCAATCATATCGTCTCATATCACAAGTTCTACATCAAAACCTAGGGTTTACCCCTTTAGGGGGAAACCACCATTATTCGTCTTCTTTGTAATATGAGTAGCTAAATCCTTTGTTGATTAAGGATGAATTCAATGTTTTAAGCATGAAGATTTATTATTAATACAAACCTATTGAGAGTTTTTATCATCATCGTATGTTTTTACTATTTCTAGGGTTTATGATTGATTGATTAGATTGTTTGGAGTGCACGCTAGATTAATTTATTGATCATTCTATTGCTAGTACATGGTTAGGATATCCGTGTAATTGTTGAATAATCCTTACACAAGTACAGAACATGAGACCTCGCAGAGGGATTCTGTGGAGCAATCATGTGTGAATACAACATTAGTAAGTGGACCTTACGCTAAGAGTCTAACTGCTAGGATCAACCTAAGTTCACATAACTTAAAGCTTCCGATTGGGTTACATCTTGAGTGCGCTACTACTTGGTGGTTTAGTTGGATAGAACTCGATATGCGAGCGCTTCGGTATCAAGTTACACAAGGAGCATTGGGGATAGCACTACTCTAGATATTATTCTACGGTTGGTGATGAATGGTTCTTACGAACAATAAATAAGTATTTTAATCCTGTCAATGCTTGGTAACAGCGAAGGATTCCTTAATCATCTATTTTCTTTATTATTGTCTTTTTATTTACATCTTATAAACAAAAATTCCCCCTTTTAATTTATCTTGCTATTTCAAATAACCTATCAATTACACAGCTCTCCGTGGGAACGATCTCTTACTACCGCTATATTACCAGTTAATTAGTGGGAAATATATTTATTAATTTGTTGAGCCTACGTCATCCCATACAAATTTTGGCGCCGCTGCCGGGGAGCAGTCGCTAATTGATTTTTTATTTTTTAGCTTGTTTTTGTTGTAAAAGGAGAAAAATACAGAAAATAGAGAGAAATTTAGAGAATGATTTCTTATTCATATGTACAATAGACATACATTAAAGCCTCTATTTATAGGGCTAGACACAAGGGCATCCGAGTAATAAACGAGATTTATCCTAGATATTCTTAACATAATTACACGTTTATAACACTCCCCCTGATACAGAGACCTAAACACTAGATTCTTCCACACAAAAGCAACAATCAACAATAAAATCAACCACATTTACCAACTACAAGATGCAAATCAGAGATGGGTGTATAACCAAAGGCAAATTATTACAATGATGATTCAACATTATGAACTTCAATACATCGCGGATTCAACAGTGATGGACATGCAATTATTTGCCAATGTGTCACCCAAAATCTCTCAATATCACTGCAACCAGTTGATGAAACCACCAACCATTGAGGAAATCCAGAAAGCTCTACAAAGTATAGGATCTGAGAAAGCCCCGGGCCCGGATGGATACACAAGTAAGTTTTTCAAAACTTACTGGGATACCACTAAACCACATATCATAGACCTAATTACCAATTTTCTTGAGAATGTGGAACTGGCATGTCCTTTCAACCACACAAACATCACTCTCATACCAAAATCGGAAAAACCAAACATGGAAAATGATTTTAGACCCATTGGGCTGTGTAATGTGGTATACAAAATCATTTCAAAACTGATTGTGGATAGACTAAGACCAATACTTCAATTCTTGATTAGTCCTTATCAGAGTGATTTTGTCCCAAATAGAGCAATACATGACAACATAGCCATCGCAACTGAGATTTTCCACCATATCAGATCCACTCCACCTTCTTAAAACCCAAAGATAGCATTAAAACTAGATATCAAGAAGGCTTATGATAGCTTAGATTGGGGTTTTGTGAAACAAATATTAATTTCTTTGGGATTTCCGAATAAGTTTGTGGACTACATTATGATATGCATAACATCGGTGACATATTCCATCAACATCAATGGATCTCCACAAGGGCACATCAAACCGACAAGGGGACTCAGGAAGGGGGACCCATTGTCCCCATACATTTTCATTTTGTGTGCTGAAATTTTATCCACCAATCTTGCAATCCTGGAAAATCAAGGCAAGCTAAAAGGACTGAGTATCTCAACAAAAACTCCTCCGATACTGCACCTGATATATGCAGATGACTTACTCATTACTTGTATGGAAAATCAGGAAACTTGTGATAACCTGAACAGAGTGCTTCACATCTATTCAACATTTGCCGGACAAGAAATCAATCTGCAAAAATCGGTCATCATACACCATCCTAATACAAATTAGAGAACCAAGGATTGGCTTTCAAGGGATTTCAACATACCGACGACTTCCGATCCACCTAAATACTTGGGTGTGGAATTTAAGCAAGGAAGAAACTCTTCACCGATCTTTGCACAATTACTTCAAAGACTGGAAAGAAAGGCTAAAAGATGGATGGCGAAATGTCTCAACCAGGCGGGAAGATGGTTAATCATAAATTCAAGTCTACTTACAACGACCAATCATATTATGCAAACTCAATTGTTACCGGCACATGTTCACAACAAAATAGACAAGATCGCAAGAAATTTTTAATGGGGACATGACAAAGAAACAAGGAAATTGCATATGATTGGTAAAGAGAAACTCAATCTACCGATAATATGTGGAGAGCTGGGAATAAGGAATGCTAGGAAACATAATTTTGCGCTACTGGGAATTTTTTTTTGGAAGATACATGCTAAGCCGGATATAATTTGCAACAACATGTATAGATCCAAATATTTGGCACAAGATTCGATCCTTCGTAGAACTCCGGTACCACAAAATGCAGCAAGCCCAGCGTCGAAAAATCTGACAAAAATTGCTCCTTTTGTTCAGGAAAACTATGCAATACGGATTGGCGGCGACGAGTCAACCACAATAAATGAAATTGGATTCCAAAACATGCAAACAGGCCGGCTTTGGGATATTTGGACATCAATTTGGTTAGTAATTTAATTGAACCACACTTGTAGTTGCAGGATTTCCCATATTACACCCTTGTTAAGATTTTTCTATAATCGACTTACAATTGAAGATTAAAAACGACACTTTATTATTTTGTTCTTAGAAATGTTTACAGAAATGGAAGAATTCAAGATTACAACTATTCTCTTGAAGTTTCTCTCTCCTCAAGACTTTCTTAACTCTCAAAAGTACATCATCCTTTTCTGGACATATTGGGTCTATATTTATAGGGTAGTTACATAGTGGATGACAGCTAAGTTTTCCTCTTATTTTTGGTTGGTTCTGCGATCTCATCGCGATATTCTACAATATTCTCTCTCGCAAGAATGATGATCATCGCAGGATCAACACATTCTTCTTTTATTCCTTCCATTGTTAGTTTCCTTTGGATATTCTGTGACGCTCGTGAAACGTTGTTAAAGTATTGATAGTGATGCTCGCAGAGACGTTGTTAATATCGCAAGAATATCGTTGTAGCGATATTCTGGTCCTACATCTTGCCTCTTCTCATGTCTTTTCTGCGAAGAAGAGAAGGTCATGAGAACCAATATTCTTTATTACCCTCGCGATTTCTTTCTCTTTTATGCTTTCTTCTCGACAAGATTCCTTTAATTTAGCATTTCTTACACGTGTTGTGAATTCCTTCATTTATTGACACGTCTCTGCTCAATAGGCCAACCCTTTTTGCCTATAAAAGGTACAACTAAGTTTCAAAACTAACTCTCTTCTTTCGTTTCTTCATCTTCTTTACTTGTCTACTTCGTCTTCCGTTTGCAACTTTTATTCTTCTTCATATTCTTCTGCTACTGTTCTAATGGAGTCATCAAGGTATGTTTCTTGAATTATGACATTTATTTACGCCAATTTTTATTTTTATTCTCCAATCTTTCTTATTTGATTCTTCATGTTATGTCTTCTCTTCAGCGGAACTATCTCTAACGCACAATCCAAGGCTCAAAACCCTAATACTCGCAAAAGATTAGCAGAAAAGAAGAAGAGGAGTTATGCGAATGATAAGGTAGTAAGAAACATATTCTATTTCCAGATAACAATATTGTTGCCTCTGTTTCTTATCTGAGTTATTATTCGCAAAATGACGAGAGCCCTGTTAAGCCTTTCAAAAGATCTCGCCACTTTAAGACAATTGGGGAAGATCTCGTCATGCCTACATTAACATCCGTGAAGATTAATCCCACACCATCGCAACCAAATCTTTCTACTTCTTTTTGCGAGAATATCGCTACCCATACTTCTACTTCTTCTGACCCTACAACAGATCAGGCTTCTAAAATTGCTATGACTGAGGCTCCTTATAGTCCTTTATGGCCTTCAACTATTGTTATTCCACATACTCCTCCTGACAACTCAACCGTCACAAATGATCGTCAACTTTCTCTCATTACTACTTCATCTTCTATACCTCTTTCTTCATCAAACGAAACTTTTGCAAGTGTTGATGTTGCTTTTAAAATTTTTTCTAACATTTTAGACAATGCTAGAAAGTCTTCCACTGACCCTCTCCAACATGGAGCTTGCGAGACTCTACTCAAGTATTTTGGCTCTGATAATAATGCTTCGCGAGCGTCCTTGGAAAATGAGATTGAAGCTCTGAGGAAAAGCCTTCAAGATAAAACTGTTGAATGTGATACTTTGAATCATTTGTTTCGTAACTCTTCTCTGGACTGCGAGAATCTTCGCAGAAAAAATGACGAGCTGAAAGGTATATTCTTCTTGCCTCTACTCCCTTGTTCTTTCTGTTTTATTTTCATATTTTCTGTACTCAAGCTTTCTTCTTAAATTCTTGATTTATATGTTAGTTTGAAATCGGACTCGTTTCATAGAAAGACTCAAATTTGAATCTATCGCTGAAGAAGCTCGCGTTGAAAGAGATTCTTGGATGGATCAACATACTAGACTAGACAATCTTTACACTTATTCAATTGATCGCATAAATAATCTTACTAATGAGAATAATCAGTTATTGCAAAGGCATAATTTATTAAGTGGCGAGGTTGATCGCCTCTCATATTTGTTTTTTAAGGCTAATTTAGCGATGGAATCTTTATCAGATGAGAATAAAACCTTGTCCCAAGAAAAACATAGATTTTCAAGCTTGATGGCGATTTTCTCGCAGCAATTAACTAATCTTCAAAGCACATGTAATAATCAAGAGCAATCTCTTTGTTCTCTCAAGAATGAGCTCAAGGAATTAACTGAATCATCTGCTGCCGATAAGGATAGACTTATCAAGGGTAAACTAACTCTTAGCTTAAGAGCCAGTGAGCTTCAAGACCAATATTCTCAATTAAAGGAATCTCATTCTTCACTAATAAAGGAAAACTCATATCTTTGCAACAAAGAAGAAAGCATGAAATCTCGTCTGAAGGGTATGGTTAGCGATAAATTCGATGATGCCATGAATCAATGGGAGAACTGTTTATTTGCATTAATCCAAAACTTAACCTCGCAAAAATAAGGTAGTCAATTGACTGCCTCTCTTGTTGATCTTCTTATAAAATTTTGTGTTATATTCCTTGTGAGATTTTTGTCTAACTAATTTTTTTTTTATTTTGTTGCTCGCAGAATCCGAAAGAAATCTTCATTCTACCATCGCTGATCTGACCGCTAAGCTGGATAAAGTTCGCAAAGAAAATAAGTCTCTTATTTCCAATTATTTTTATGCCCGCGACAAAGCAGAAAGAAAACTTGATTATCTCGAGTACTTTAAAAACATAGAGATTAGGAATCGCGATAGAGGTTTCCTTCGCAAGGTCCATCTCAGTGCTGAAGTTCTTGTGAATGACATTCTGCTCTCCAATTCTCTTCCTCCAGTATCTGTTCCTCCTATAAAGGTTGATGATGATGAAATTCCTATTCCCATGGATGAAGACTTAGAATTCACTAATGATGAGGAAAACATTTCCCAAGGAGATGGTGAAGAAGAAGAAGAAAAAAGAAGTCCTCCCAAAGAAACAGCTGCGGGTGGTGAAGTAAATGCTAATGAAGAATTAAAAGAAGGAGAGACTCATAATGAAAAGGATGCTGATGAAGATGATAACTCTGGCAGAAATAATAAATCTGACGAGCAAGAAGAATAAATCTGGCGAAGTCATCGCTGAAACTTGAATGTTGTCTTTGCTTTCTTTTTCGTCTTCTTACTTGCGAGCGATGTAACCTTTGAGACTTTTAAAATTTAACTTTCAATTTAGCTTACTTCGAATATTTCCAAGGAAGATAATGAAATCTTGCTTTTCTATTCCCCTACTTGCCCTTCATTATCTTTCTTGAAATGGTGAATCATTTTCTATATCTTCTTTAAGGAATTGTGTTGTTGCATTATTCAAAAAAGTATAAATATATCTGTGATACAATGAATAATGCTGCGATGTTCTGAAAAATTCTGAAGGAATCTGCGATGTGAAGAATTTGCCTTCTTATATATAGTTCTGCGATGAATGAATACTTCCTGCAATCTTAAAATAGAATAGTTAATTGGTAAGATTATTCTTTTGGTCTTATTTTGCCTTCCTAGTTAAAGGTCTTATTTTGCCAAACTTTTTCTATATGCGACAGAATCGCAGGATTTCTTAACATTTGCATGTAAAGACCCTTTGATCTTGTCTTATCCATGTTATTTCAAAATCTTTGCGACAATATGATAAGTATAAACTCTTTGTTCATCGCAGGACGTCTTTACATTTTCATGTAAAAACCCATTGATCTCATCTTAAATTTTGGCTTGTTGACTCTGTATAATTTACGTCACGTGACAATATGACAGGCCTAAATGTTCTTGCGATCATAAAGCCCTATGACATTGCCATCTTAAGACACTTATCAGCTCCCTAATGGAGGGTTCCGCCCTTATATTCCCCTGGTTTCCCCTTCAAGGAGGGCACATCGGCCATACAAGACTAGCTCCTCCCATCCAGATTTACCAACAACCAATTTGTTTTGTGACCTCTTGTCCTTTACGCCTATATGGCTTATAGTGACAAGACTTCACCCTAAGTGGGGTTTTCTTCAGGCCAAGTGCATCATAGCCAAGACTTACCAAGAATGGAAAGGAAGTTTCGTACGCCCTTGGCTCAACCGTGTACCTCGGCGCCTTGGTCATACTTTGCACTTCTTGGAAGAGATTCTCGGTCGTCCAACCAGGGTATAACCATATATAGATGGAAATCTAAGATCTCTCTCCCGGATAGGTTTTCTTTAACCCCAACATCTGCATGACTCAGGATCCAACAGCGGTATAACCTTACCCCTGAATCATGTCAAGAGATACCCCCTCCTATGACGCGCTTTTAGGTCTTACATTTGCCTCTTACGAAATTTTATTCGCGAACTAGGGTGCACGCCATAAAGGTTTGTCCCATTCTTTAATCTCTGCGAATTTTTATTCGCTTTTCTTGCGATGTTGCTCGCTGCTCTTGTTGTGCTTTGTTATCAGAAGAATTTTTCAATTTCAAGAAAGAGAAAAGAGTTTATTATCTGTGTCATCATATAGCATACCAGTATTTCTTATCTCGCAGAAGATGTCACCGATAATACCTCTTTAGAAATAATCTATTCCACGGTCTATCGAGTCTTTGACCAACATCTCTTCCTTCAGGATCCATTAATTTGTATGCCCCAGTTCCAACTATCTCTTTAATGATGTATGGTCCATCCCATTTTCTCGCCAATTTTCCACCACTTTCTCGCTGATAACCAGGCGCTTCTCGCAGTACTAAATCCCCAGGTTGGAATTCACGCTTCTTAACACGTTTGTTGTACTCGCGAGCTAATCTGCGTTGGTAATTCTCCATATGTTGTATAGTTTGTTCTCTTTTTTCTTCTAATTCATCTAATTGATTTAGTATCATATCAGCACTTAGATTTCTTTCCCATGTTTCTCTTTTTGTTGTAGGAATAACAACTTCTGTTGGTAATACAGCTTCTACCCCATATGTCAAACAAAATGGTGACATTCCAGTTGCTTCTCGTTTAGTTGTGTTGTAAGCCCATATTGCATTATGTACTTGCTCGCACCATGCTCTGTGGTATCCTTCTAACTTCTTTTTCAAGATGTCTGCGATTGTTTTATTAGTTATCTCAGCCTGACCATTTGCTTGTGGGTATAAAGGAGTAGATTTCCCACATTTTATTTTAAATGCATTGAGTAACAATTCTATATTCTGTCCCTCAAATTGCTTTCCATTATCAGATACTAATTGCGCTGGAATCCCAAATCTGCAGATTATATTTTCAAAGATGAATGTAAAAATATCTTTATCGCGAATATGTTGTACTGCCTTTACTTCTCCCCATTTTGTGAAATAATCTGTTACGATAATCAGATATCTTCTCTGTCCAGAACCAGGTACAAATGGTCCCACAATATCTAACCCCCATTTACCAAAATGCCATACACTTGTTGAAGATGATAATGGTGATCATGGTGCATGTATCTTTTTTCCGTATCGCTGGCAATCCTCGCAACGCCTTGCGAGTTGTTTTGCATCCTCATGCATATACGGCCAGTAATAACCCTGCATTTTTGTTCTATATGCCAAAGACCTTCCTCCACTGTGATTACCAGCGTCACCACTATGTAACATCTTTAATACTTTTTGTCCTTCTTCTCTCGTCAAACATATTAGCGAGGGTCCATTGAAAGATCTGCGGTATAACGCTCCATCTCTTAGCTCATAATTGGTTGCCCTAATTTTCAACTTGTGTGCTTCTAATCGATTTCTTGGAATTTCTCCTCTCACCAAGTATGCATGAAGATCTGCTCGCCAATCTGTAATATTGCTCGTAGGTTCTCCCTCGCCAGCTTCTACCATCATTACATATGTTTCTTCTTCTTCTTTGTTTATCGATGGAAATGAAAGTGTTTGAATTTTTATGCACCTCGACAATGGATTTGTCATCATACTAGATATTAAAGCGAAAGCATCTGCGAGCCTGTTATCTTTCCTTGATATGTGTCTCCATTTTATTTTTGGAATTCTCGCAGATAACTCTTCAACGAGTCTTTTGTATTTTCTCAGGGATGGTTCATTTGTTGTGTACTCTCCTTTTATCTGACGAATAACTAATTGTGAATCGCTAGTGATTCTGGCATTTTCCAAATTCATTTCTATCGCAAATTTTAAAGCATGGATCACTGCCTCATACTCTGTCTCATTATTAGTGGATGCAAATTCAAGTCTAAATGAAAAAGCTGTTTTTTATCCTTCTGGTGATATGAAAACAACTCCAATTCCATTTCCTTATCCATTGGATGATCCATATACTAATATTTCCCATATGTTGGGTTCTGTTAATAGTTATTTTGGACCTCCACATTCTTCTTCTACATCCATCATCTCTTCTACAGCTTCATCATCTTCTACAACTTCATCATCTTCTAAAGGAAATTCAGCTAAGAATTCTGCGATGACGTGTGATTTTGGTGAGGATAAAATTTCATATTGTATATCAAAGTGTCCTACTTGTGCATTCCATCTCTCAACTCTGCCTGATCTCTTTGAATTTTTCATTACTGATTCAATTGGCACTTTTGTTAACACTTTGACCTTATGTGCTTGAAAATAGATACGAAGTTTGAAAGTTGCATGTACCAATGCTAGAATTAGTTTCTCAATCTTGGAATAATTTCTCTCTGCAGAATTGAATGTTTTGTTGATATAGTATATTGGTTTTTCTACACCCGCATCTACTTGCAACAATACTGCATATGTGGTTGTCGCGAGATAGATCAATAATTCTTCTCCTGGTTCAGCCTTTTGTAAAATGGATATGTTCATTAAATACTCTTTGATTCCTTGAAAAGCATTTTCACATTCATCTGTCCACTTGAATTTAGTTCCCTTCTTCAATATGTCGAAAAAATGTTTGCGTTTATCTGAAGATCGCGAAATAAATCTGATAAGACCACGTTTTATGGAACATGTCAACGGTGTTGACCCGATGCGTCACTCAGGCTTATTTGGCATATATGATCCTTTGTACGGGTCAAGTATCTCAAGATTGTGGAAGCCACCCTCGCTAGCAAGTGAAGGGCGCAGCGAACACACAAGTCCAATGGAGGCACGAGGCATTGGATAAGCATAAATTATTTATTATTAGAGATAATATATTTATTTAGGTATTTTATTATTTTATATTTGTTTGGAATACTATTTTAGGAATAGTATTGTTTTCTTATTTTCCAAGTAATGTAGCCTATAAATAGGCCTTATCAGTTGATTAATCATAACAAGAAAATTATTAAGAAAATTGCTACCCTTTGGTTTATTGATTTCTCCAAATCATGACCTTTTGAGCTTGAGCTGATGGCCGTTGATCAAGAAACAAATCGTTTCTTATCAATTGGTATCAAAGCAAGTTCGCCCCTATCCTAACTTCCGCCCTCATCATCATCATCGTATCCATTAAAAAAACAAAAAACAAAAAAAGTCTCTGAAATTCGAAACATATTTATCCGCTTCAAGCCTTTGTTTGCGTAGACTATCCTGTTGCGGTCAACAGCTTCATCTTTTTCCATCTCCAGATTTGTTTGGTAAGTTGTTTGTTTTGGGTTATTATACTGTCTCCACTTGCTCCGTTCAGAACCCTAGTTATTTAGGTGCATACATAATAGCCACGCATCTCCACATATCACATCACCCATTAAAAAAGAAATCTGTCACCCAAACTTTTGCATGCATCTCTCCTTTTACAAATCCAATAGTAGTAACCCTAGCTGTTCTCTTTACCTTACATGAGGACGTTGTCTATTGCATAATATTTTCTCAATTGATGCCAGCATAGTTTTGATCTCGTAGTGTCTTGCATTGTTATTAAAAAATATACAAAAAAAATAAAAAGAATACGTGTCTTGCATTGTTTTCTTGCCTTGCATTGTTTTCTTTTCCATCATTTACATCAGCATATATCGAACACACTTAGCCCAACAAACAAGCCCAGCAATCAAATTTCCATTTCAGTATGTACCAACAGAGAAGCGCAAATAAATTGTTATGCCAAACATTTGATGGAGAAGATCCTGAAGGTTGGTTGTTTCAAGCACAATTAATTTTTGAGTTTCGTAAAATTCCATCGGAAGATTTTGTGAAGGTATCTAGCGTGTATCTTGTCGGTAGCCCATACAAATGGTATAAATGGATACAAGATTATATTTCGGGGTCTTGGGAGAATTTTTGCATTGCTTTATTGAAGCGTTTTGGAAGCGAGGATCCAACCCTTGCGTTAGCTAATTTGCAACAAAATTTAGATGAAAGTCGTGGATATTGGAAATATGCATTCCAAGAGTTCAAGGAGCATCAAAGAGCTAAAGTAGTGAAGCCACAACCTGTTGCAACTCCATCCCATTATTTCACTATTGTTATTCTGAAACCCAGTGAGATTAATTTTTCTGATACCGTTAATGTTCCTTCGGCAGTTGTTGACGAAGAAAACCAAATTGTTTGTGCCTCAAAATCAGACCTTGGGGGCAAGGTCCTATTTAAGGAGGGTGGAATTATAAGATCACATGTGGAACCAGTATCAATATATATAGTGGACTTTGAGGGCAAAGTCCCATTTAAGGAGGGTAGAATGATAAGACCACGCTTTATGGAACATGTCAACGGTGTTGACCCGATGCGTCACTTAGGCTTATTTGGTATATATAATCCTTTGTACGGGTCAAGTCTCTCAAGATTGTGGAAGCCACCCTGGATAGCAAGTGAAGGGCGCAGCGAACACACAATTCCAATGGAGGCACAAGGCATTGGATAAGCATAAATTATTTATTATTAGAGATAATATATTTATTTAGGTATTTTATTATATTTTAGGTATTTTATTATTTTATATTTGTTTGGAATACTATTTTAGGAATAGTATTGTTTTCTTATTTTCCAAGTAATGTAGCCTACAAATAGGCCTTATCAGTTGATTAATCATAACAAGAAAATTATTAAGTAAATTGCTACCCTTTGGTTTATTGATTTCTCCAAATCATGACCTTTTGAGCTTGAGCTGCTGGCCGTTGATCAAGAAACAAATCGTTTCTTATCAATTGGTATCAGAGCAAGTTCGCTCCTATCCCAACTTCCGCCCTCATCATCATCACCGTATCCATTAAAAAAACAAAAAACAAAAAAAGTCTCTGAAATTCGAAACATATTTATCCGCTTCAAGCCTTTGTTTGCGTAGACTATCCTGTTGCGGTCAACAGCTTCATCTTTTTCCATCTCCAGATTTGTTTGGTAAGTTGTTTGTTTTGGGTTATTATACTGTCTCCACTTTCTCCGTTCAGAACCCTAGTTATTTAGGTGCATACATAAAAGCCACGCATCTCCACATATCACGTCACCCATCAAAAAAGAAATCTGTCACCCAAACTTTTGCATGCATCTCTCCTTTTACAAATCCAATAGTAGTAACCCTAGCTATTTGCTTTACCTTACATGAGGACGTTGTCTATTGCATAATATTTTCTCAATTGATGCCAGCATAGTTTTGATCTCGTAGTGTCTTGCATTGTTATTAAAAAATATACAAAAAAATAAAAAGAATACGTGTCTTGCATTGTTTTCTTGCCTTGCATTGTTTTCTTGTCCATCATTTACATCAGCATGTATCGAACACACTAAGCCCAACAAACAAGCCCAACAATCAAATTTCCATGTCATTATGTACCAACAGAGAAGCACAAAGAAATTGCTATGCCAAACATTTGATGGAGAAGATCCCGAAGGTTGGTTGTTTCAAGCACAATTAATTTCTGAGTTTCATAAAATTCCATCGGAAGATTTTGTGAAGGTACCTAGCGTGCATCTTGTCGGTAGCCCATAAAAATGGTATAAATGGATGCAAGATTATATTTTGGGGTCTTGGGAGAATTTTTGCTTTGCTTTATTGAAGCGTTTTGGAAGCGAGGATCCAACCCTTGCATTAGCTAATTTGCAACAAAATTTAGATGAAAGTCGTGGATATTGGAAGTCTGCATTCCAAGAGTTCAAGGAGCATCAAAGAGCTGAAGTCATGAAGCCATAACCTGTTGCTACTCCATCCCATTATTTCACTATTGTTATTCTGAAACCCAGTGAGATTAATTTTTCTGATACCGTTAATGTTCCTTCGGCAGTTGTTGACGAAGAAAACCAAATTGTTTGTGCCTCAAAATCGGACCTTGGGGGCAAGGTCCTATTTAAGGAGGGTGGAATGATAAGATCACATGTGGAACCAGTATCAATATATATAGTGGACTTTGAGGGCAAATTCCCATTTAAGGAGGGTAGAATGATAAGACCACGTTTTATGGAACATGTCAACGGTGTTGACCCGATGCGTCACCTAGGCTTATTTGGAATATATGATCATTTGTACGGGTCATGTCTCTCAAGATTGTGGAAGCCACCCTGGCTAGCAAATGAAGGGCGCAGCGAACACACAAGTCAAATGGAGGCACAAGGCATTGGATAAGCATAAATTATTTATTATTAGAGATAATATATTTATTTAGGTATTTTATTCTATTTTAGGTATTTTATTATTTTATATTTGTTTGGAATACTATTTTAGGAATAGTATTTGTTTTCTTATTTTCCAAGTAATGTAGCCTATAAATAGGCCTTATCAGTTGATTAATCATAACAAGAAAATTATTAAGAAAATTGCTACCCTTTGGTTTATTGATTTCTCCAAATCATGACCTTTTGAGCTTGAGCTGCTGGCCGTTGATCAAGAAACAAATCGTTTCTTATCAGACTCTCCCTAGCGAGGCTAGGAGTCCATTCAATTTTTGTACATATTTTACTGTCGCTGGTGTTGGCATATCGCGAATTGCTTGCACCTTTTCTGGATCAACTTGTATTCCTTCTTTTGATACAATGTACCCCAAAAATTTTCCTGAGGTTACTCCAAAGGTACACTTATCAGGATTTACTTTGATATTAAATTGTCGCATTTGATCAAAAATTTCTTTCAAATCTTGCACATGATTTTCAGCTTCTTTACTTTTGATTAGCATATCATCTACATACACTTATAATGTTTTGTGAATCCACTTTGCAAACACCTTCTCCACCATTCTTTGATATGTTGCTCCAGCATTTCGCAAACCAAATGGCATCTTTGTGTAACAGTACAACCCTCTTGGAGCAAAAAATGCCGTATGTTCTTGATCTTCTTCAGCGAGAGGAATTTGGTTATATCCTTTATATCCATCCAGCGATGATATTCTTGCATTTCTTGCTGCTGATTCAACCATTTGTGGAATATCTGGCATTGGAAAACTATCTTTTGGACAAGCCTTGTTTAAATCAGTAAAATCTATGCAAATTCTTATTCCTTTGTTCTTCTTTGGGACCACCACCATATTTGCAATCCATTCTGGATATTTTGCTTGCCTTATAATTCATGCATCGAGCATTTTCTGTAATTCTTCCTCTATTTGAGAATGGTATGTTGTTGCGATTTTCCTTATTATTTGCTTGAATGGTCTTACATTCTTGTTGATTTCTAATTTATGGAATGCTATTGATGGATCTATTCCCGGCATTTCATCCATATTCCATGCAAAGATATCTTTATATTCTCGCAAGAGATTTATAGTATTTTCTTCCTCATCTGCCTCCATTCTAGTCCCAATTTTTAGCATTTTAGGCTCTTCTTTACTCCCAATATTTACTTCTTTTGTTGGTTCTGTAGCAGTGTAACTGGCTTCAGGTTCTCCCATTGGTGTTGGTGTTTTCATAATTCTCGAGAAATCATCTCCCTCTCGCGAAATTTCACTGGGCACTCCTTTTCCCTCCTTTGCTCTTATCATGTAAACGTTGAACTCTTCTTCCTTCTTCAATTCTCTCGCCAATTTTCTGCGAGCTTTTCGCAACTTTGGACGGTTTTCACAATTTTTCACTTCAATCTGGTAACATGATTTTGCAAAATCCGTATCTCCTCTAATTTCTCCCATTCCACTGGGCATAGGAAATTTAACACACTGATGCAACGTTGATGCTACAGCCTTGATTGCATGTATCCATGGTCTTCCCAGTATCATATTGTACGGTGATTCCACATCTACCACGCATAATGATACTTGTGTTTCAATTTCCCCTAGTGGAATTCGTACCACTATTTCGCCTTTAGGTTTTGTTAACGATTTTCCAAAGCCATGAATATGATATGTTGAATTTAACATTTCTTCATCCTTGTATCCCATCTTCTTAAAAGTATGATAGAACATTATATCCACAGAACTTCCTGCGTCAACCAAAGTTCTATTCATAGCCCATTATTCTTCAGATTTTATTGATTCTCCCTTTCTCACTAGTATAGCGAATATCGTAATTACCAAAGAAGATGTATGACTTAGGTTTTCTTTTGGTATTTCTGCTGCTATGAATGTGATCTCCTTCTTTTCCCAATCTTTTAATGATGATATCTTCTCTACTGTCATAATCTTCCTTCCTTCAAAATCCCGTTTATGTATCTTCCCCTTAATATTTCCATGAAATCTATCAATCATTGCTCTTGTTACCATATCACACTCCAATTTTCTACAATCCTCTTTGATTCTGATCATTCTTCCTTCAATTATCTCACCAATTTAAACAATTCTTACCTTTTTCTTCACCTTTTCTTCAATTTTTGCTAATCACTCCCTGTTTCGGGCGCCAAAATATAGTTGCAGGATTTCCCACATTACACCCTTGTTAAGATTTTGCTATAATCGACTTACAATTGAAGATTAAAAATGACACTTTATTATTTTGTTCTTAGAAATGTTTACAGAAATGGAAGAATTCAAGATTACAACTATTCTCTTGAAGTTTCTCTCTCCTCAAGACTTTCTTAACTCTCAAAAGTACATCATCCTTTTCTGGACATATTGGGTCTATATTTATAGGGTAGTTACATAGTGGATGACAACTAAGTTTTCCTCTTATTTCGGGTTGGTTCTACGATCTCATCGCGATCTTCTACAATATTCTCTCTCGCAAGAATGGTGATCATCGCAAGATCAACACATTCTTCTTTTATTCCTTCCATCGTCAGTTTCCTTTGGATATTCTGTGACGCTCGTGAAACGTTGTTAAAGTATTGATAGTGACGCTCGCAGAGACGTTGTTAATATCGCAGGAATATCGTTGTAGCGATATTCTGGTCCTACAACACTCTTTTAATTGGAACACCATTTTGTTAGATCAGCTTTTCCCAAGAGAGATCAGTAATACAATCAGAACCATACATATTCCAAATCACCATGCACGTGATAAACCAGTTTGGCTGCATGCCAAAACGGGACAATACACGATAAGAAGTGGCTATGAGGTGCTTCTATGAGAGCATCCGGGTTCGACCAATCAACCACAGATACCAGGCACAAATAACATGTAAAAGAGGTACAAAACAATTTGGAAAGCAAACTGCCCCCAAAAACTCAGACTTTTCCTCTGGAAAGTCAGCCATGAAGGATTACCGACGTTTGAAGCTCTACAATATAGGCACATAACCAGCACCAACATATGTCCTATTTGCAATCTACAACCGGAGACAATCCAACATTGCCTTTTTGAATTCCCTTAGCCAAAGTGGCATGGGAACTTGTATGTAGACATGCCAACAACAATGCACCGCAGCATAATGTATACAATGGAATTACACTGCCGCCACACCTACTTATAACTATGATTTCCTAACACCTACATAACGGGGGGAATACGATGCAGAACAGACAAAGTCAGGGAGGGAGGACAACGGCGCCAAAGCTACAACCATCAAAAAATTTCGAAGATTTCTAGAAAATGGAGGACCACAAAAAGGAGTTCACCCTGTGCTGTTATATGATTTGGAATATTTGGCTAGCGAGAAACAAGTGTACAACAACTTGACCCAAACCCCACAACAAACTTTCCAAATTTCAGTCCTTCTGAGTTAGGAATATGATTGGGCTACACAACATAACATATACACACAGCCGGTAATGGGACAGCAACAGCGAAGAAACACTAGGACTATTTGGATAAAATGGAATGCACCGAAAACAAACTGGCTTAAAATCAATACGGATGGGGCGTGTAGGAATGATACGCATGGCGAACCGGAGGCAGTAGGAGCGAGTTGGATATGTAGAGATTCTCAGGGTGCGACTATCATGGCGATGGCAACATCAATATGCAAAACAACAGCACTTGTGGCGGAGACGTGGTCCTTCCTCTTAGCAACTATGATGGAGGTTACCCGAGATTGGCACAACATACACTTCGAAACAGACTCGATAACTCTGTTGAATCTTATTCTACAGGAACAATAAGAGGCACCATGGACCATTCAAACGATGCTGCAGGAAATAAAGGATCATATGCGGAAAATACCGGGATATGTGATTACACATACGTACAGGGAAGGGAACCAGGCGGCGGATGGACTTGAAGACTTTGTAGCAAAGAAAATGCTACAGCACGGAAATGGAGGTACCAACGATATATCGACAAACATTTGGGAACACACCTTCCCGGAATTCCTAAATGTAATTGTAATGAATAACTCTACTGGGATGTCATATCCCAGACAAATTCGTGTTTAATTAATGAAATTTTCCTTTCAAAAAATAAACAAAATAACACTCCCCCTGATGACATTGTGTCTAAGCTAATTGCCTCGTTAAAACCTTATCAGGAAAATCCAAAAGGGACAAAACCTGATCGAAGGGAAAAAGAGTACAATTGTGAGAAAACTTAGAACAAAGTTGGACATGTATATATTGCCTCATTAAAACCTTGACGAAGGAAAAAGAGCACAACGTGATAGTCTAGTAAAATACCTTTCACTATGATGCTCCCCCTGATAAGTACTTCAGTGAAATCTTGGCTTGCAAATCTTTGAGTTGAGTCAATTTCTATAAACAAAATTCTTGAATGCTAGAGATAGCAATGCATTCATGAGAAATTTCCCAGTTGATGAAGTCTTCTTTTGTGTTAGTCTTCTAATGGTAGTGTTCTCGAGTTTTCACGCTTCTTTAAATACATTGAGGACTTGCTTCTTGGATTGCTAGATTCTCGAAGATGATTTGCGGAAGTAGTTGATGTAATTTCTTCAACAAAGTGTCAATATTTAGTTAAATTACTGTAAGAGAACAAAACCGTGTTTTTGGTCATACCTTATGTGGATCCGAATGACGTCCAAATTTCCAAGGGATTGTTATGTTGATTTGGTCTAACAAAATGTTAATGGTGGGAATCCACTAAACAAATAAAATTGATACAACTCCCCCTTGGATGACCACCATGTTGAATTAAATTGCCTCACTAAAAACCTTGCCAGTAAAACCCAATGGGGGGGAAAAAAATTGGACGAAGGAAAAAGAGCGCAAATATCAACATTTTAAATAAAATAAAATGAATGTCAACAAGATGTGCCTCGTTAAAACCTTGTTAGGAAAACCACGTGGGACAAAACCTGAAACGAAGGAAAAAGAGTACAACTTTTGATGATTTATGGATGCTAACTCAACTATATGAGTATTACTGAAAACGAGCATCAAAATCATAACTCTAGTCTACCTCAAAGACGAGTTTAAGCTAGCATAATTCTAACTGCAGATTTAAAAAACAAAAATAATAGAATTTATGCTTCCAAAGCGTGGATTTTAGTGTTTTTAGGACTCCTCAAGAGACATATAACGTTGAAATCAACAACTAATTAATCCGGATTTCTAAAAACACATAAAGGATTGTTAAACCTTATGTAAGCAAATAAGGTGGCTGCTTGAATTAAATTTGAATCCTCAAAAGATTACAAATTCAATATGTTCTTCGACCACATTTCTTGTGTCAATGCAATATGAGTCCTTCAAATACTACCACGCCAAGTGCATTGTATAAAGAGAACAATTAATGAATCAATCCCAGGGTCTGAAAAAAAAATGAAACCCTTAAAATAGTTTTTACAACGAAAAACTTCTCTTATAACACATTATGACTACACTAGACTGTAGTTAATAGGCTTGGCATTTTTTAAGTGTTAAGTGTTGGATCCAAAAATTGCATTAATTGAGAAACTAATCCAACCTAATTTGGATTGTATGCCAACCAATCACATATGTCGACATTCCTTTGCAAAGTGGTTCGAAACCACTATCATTTATTTGAGTAGATACTATAAACGAATATTCGACAATATTTAGCTTATCACGATCCCACGAAATTCTCAAGTGTATGCATATCTTGAAAAAATATTCTCATAATTACTGGCACCAGCGCCCACGGGCATTATAATCTCCTTATATTCAAATGAGAGATAATAACTTTGAGAATGCGAATCGTGTTTTCGGTATATTCAATTGGAGCACTACCAATAGCTTCTTACGTAACTCTACTTATTTTGCTAGATGTGACTGGGTTTTCCTCTTATAGAGGCAAAAGCTTATATAAAAACAAATGAGACATTTTACGCCTAATCAATAGCAGCCTTTTTTAATTTGATTATGATGGGAGAGAAACTGATATAACATTGAAGTTAATTAACACAAACTTTTGTTGGTAGTGTATAGTCTCCCCCTGATTATGGCGGATATATTTTCATCTCATAAAATCGAGAAACAAGTTTCGTAAAGTATTATCCGATTAATTCGAAGACATATACTCATAATGAAACCTATCTTAATGTAGTCTTAGGAGACCTACATATTTACCATCAACCATGGATTATTTTTGGAATAACAATAAAAAAATATTAATTTAACAAAAAGCATTGAAAATATGCAAACAAATCTCTGAAATTACAGACACTTCTTTGTCAAAAGAAAATTAAATTATGATCAATATAGTCACTACAAGGACTAATAATATTGGCTAACAAGACGGGTGCGCACCCATTGATCTTTAGTGTCCAATTCCAACTGCAAGTGGAACAACTTTAAATTTTGGAGAATAATATAAGGAAGAGAACTTAAAATGCTAAATATCCCTCAGGAATGCAGCAATGCTCCATCTGATGTTAGCAATTGTGAATACATGATAACGGTCATCCTTTTAGGATTTATAGAGAAACCAGTTTCAATTGGCTTATATGATTCTTTTTAAGAAAATAAAGAAAGCATTGTCATTATCGACTTTGAAATGGAAAAATTCACTCCTTTTTGGCAAAAATTTAGAAAATATGCCAATCTCATGGAACAATGGAGAAATTTATCGCCAATTAGTTGATACGATTTATCAAAATCTCGTATCGAGAAAAAAAAATAAAAAAAAATCGTCGTTTAATCATCATAAAAGGGAAAATCCACTTTTTGTGTTGAGTTTGGTTTCTAAATCACATGATCTTCATCAATGGACGAAGATACCAAAATTAATTGGCCATAGGTTTTTCAACCATGCATGTAATTAGTTACCGTAATGATAATAAAAATCCACGATGATACCAATTTTAACTTGGTGATTGGTGATTATAGTTTCATTAGGGAAATAGAAACTATAAACTATCTTTCCATAGATTTTGTTTTCTCTCAATAAGAAAAAATTAGATTAGAACAAAAAAATCCAAATGATTAGGTAAATTGGATCACCGCATCCCATAAACTGATAGGGGCCATATCTTTTAGAATTAATCAATAGATTTCAATGGCACCCAAAAGAAGAAAACATGGTGCACGGAAGATATGAAATCATGGTGAACTCATAAAAGTGAGTTCTGTTATTGTCAGCAAGATAAAACAATAACATGTCTGATTGGACTATCTTAAATTGATTAAGAAAAAAAAAAAATTAACTGATCATGTAATTATACCACTTACACATATAACAAGTGATTTGATCACTTTAGATTCCCCCCATGTGCGCAGTACATCACTGCTACGCTTGGATAAAAGGATCAAACATGCACCGCCTTGAACATGAGCACGTGACTGTGGAACTTAATATATTGGATCAGTAGTACTCATCCAATTAAAGTAGTACATGCAATACAAAACCAAAGTCAAAATCGGTACCATTGATTATATAATATAAGCAAGTTAAGATG
Source organism: Papaver bracteatum (assembly GCA_023529315.1). Lineage (NCBI taxonomy): Eukaryota > Viridiplantae > Streptophyta > Magnoliopsida > Ranunculales > Papaveraceae > Papaver > Papaver bracteatum. The sequence continues at coordinate 703,139 of JAJJWX010004844.1, forward strand.
CTGCTAATAAGGGCCAAGCTCCAAAAACCTAGTGTAGAACTTCTTTGTGCCGTGGGAACGGCCAAACTAGTGGTTGTGTAAGGAAAAAAAATTTAAAAAAATACCGTGATTAACACAAAATGAATATATTTATCAGATGAAAAGAGTAATATTTCTTGACGCAGGTCTAGCTATATGCATAGACAATAAAGAAAAATAAAAACATAAACCTTATAAGCTTAACTGATCGATTTTATGTAAGCTAAGATGAAAAAAAACTAAAATCCAAAATAAACAAATTTAGGGTTCTAAATAAATGAATAAAAAGACTATAAAAAGAAAATCAATTGTTATTTATAGCTTAGTGATTAGAGCTACGTTGTTGATGACGTGTTGTAAAAGGAGAAAAAGACAGAAAATAGAGAGAAATTTAGAGAGAGATTTCTTATTCATGTGTACAATAGACATACATTAAAGCCTCTATTTATAGGGCTAGACACAAGAGCATCCTAGTAATAAACGAGTTTTACCCTAGATATTCTTAACATAATTACACGTTTATAACAGTTTTTATTTTTATTTATCTTTTAGATTTTTTTTTTGATTTTCTCTTTCTTGTGAGTCGTCATGTTTCCTTACGGAAATAACATGTACGGAGCACAAGATCAATCATATAATAGTGGTAATAGATATGGTTTTCAATCTCATTCATATGACAACTACCATCCATCCTATGGGTATAATCAAAATCAATCTTATGATCAATATCCCATGGAACCTTATGGATACTCCCATCTCAACGACCTTATGACGGGTATGTAAGTGAGCAACCGCAATGATGGGAGGATAGTTATGCTTTTAATCAAAAATTCTCAAGTGTTGCAGAACAAATGTGTACCATGATGGAAGATATTTGCATACAAATGGAATAATACTACCATGGATTAGAACAACGTCAACAAAGTGTTGATCAATCACTCCAAGAACTTCAAGAAGGAATGAACAACTTAAGAAGGGACGTTAATCAACTTAAGGAGGAAATGGAGAAAGATGAGCAACCTTTGGAAAGCCTTTGTAATAGTGATGAAGTTATTCCAACTCCAGATCGTAATAATGATCATTCGCCTATTCAAAAGGATGAGCCTTGGTATGACCGAACCATTGTTATGAACGGTGTAACATATTCAAATGCATATCAATGTTACAATGAACATCCATACAATGTTTTTAGGCCGGTTGATTTGCAAGAAGTAGACCCGATTTTCTCTTTGTCGGAGACTCATACGGAAGACCCTAGAATTTGCACCAATGAACTAGAATTTCTGGGGGAGGATTTTGATTTTGATGACGAGATTGTTGAAGAGATTAAGATTGAAAATGAAACCAAATTGATTGAATTCGTGGAAGACCCAATTGATCTAGATAATAATAGTTCGATAGAGGACCATGATATACTTGAGGTAAATAATTCACTGGAGATAATTAATGAGGATTCGAAACAAGGTTTGTCTAATCCTTTGCATAATTTTTTATCTATTGATCATTTCCATCCAATTGAAGTAGATTCTAAAATAGTTGTTAACCCAACTTTTAAGAAAATACCTCACTTAGGATTGGAGTTGTGTGCTTCTAAAGTTTTAACGGATTATTTTGCTTCTAAGTATCCACCACTTGATGTGTTTGATTCGAGTATTGTGCAGGTTCACCATGCTGAGGAACCTTTTGAAGTTCCTGAATTCTATGTTCTCTATCCACTTCCAAGTGTAGAAAGGACTAAGTATTAGGGAAACTTCAATAAAGTGATAGCTTTAATATTTATATTTTGTTCTAATGATTTTGTGAAGCTGTTACTTGAATTGCAGATTGTTATTTGGAAGGATTACCAAATTTTCAGATTATTGGTGTACGAACGATAACAATAACGTCGGGCTTTGACGACGTTAAACCAAGCGCTGTGTGGGAGGAAACCCATCAGTTTTGTATCTCTATCCCTTTTGTTTTTTTTTTTAATTTTCTTAGTTTTTCATATCATATCTTGCATTCCCATCTTAGATTTTACAAAGTCCTATATCTATAATGAAAGTTTTGATGAATTCTCGTCAGAAAATTCTGACTGCGCAGTTGTCACGAAAACATCTCTCGATATTTCATACGGAGTCCAACTTGAGTGGTTGACCCTAAATTTTAAAGAGTACATACATACCTTTCTTTTACAAAAATAAAATTTGAATTTGGAGTCTGTTAAGTTGGACCGATAGGCCTGGACATTTGAGTTTTAGTATTTTTCCAGAACTTTTTCAGATTGCATGACAGTCAGTCCGGAGGCCATCAAAGTCAGGCCGTTTGTCGAAACATTGTTCCCTTTTGAAACTTTGTAGAAAAGACGTAGGAGAACAACTTTTGTTTAGGATGTTTTTCCTAGTTCCCTACCCATTTGTACAGTTTTTGAGTTTTTCAGGGCTGTTATGTTAGAAATCAGAATTTTCGATTTTGAACATTGAGGACAATGTTGAGTTTAAGTGTGGGGGAGTAGTTAAGCATGTTTGGTTTGCATATAAAAAAAAAACTGTTTGATTTCTTGCATTCTTGAGACTTCATATTTTGGAGTTAATTATGAGCTATTTAGGATGACACTCTAAACCTTTTCAGGTTGAAACAAGTTATTACGGCTATAGATTGAGTTCCATTTTATCATTCTACAATCCTTAAATTTTTACGTTCAGAATTGAATGTGAAACTAATCTATGGTAGTCATTTGAAAGATTCATCCTCGCAATTAATCATTAATGAATCACTTTCCTTTTATTTTTGCAGTTTTATGTTTCTCTAAAGTGATTTGATGAGATCATGATACTGTCGTGAATGTTGTAGCAAGGTAATCATTGGTTGAGTATATAAAAGCCCCGTAAGAAAATTGTCTTACACTCGTAAAGAGTGAGCCGGAAAAAAAAAAGTGAAAAGAAAAGAAAAAGAAAAGAAAAGAAAAGAAAATTATATATATAAGGCTCCTCTTCATTTATCGACACTAATAAATGATAGGTCCGGAATCGCGGATAATCATAGTCTATAAAATAAAAACCATATCATCATTATATAGCAAGTCAAAAAGACTATTGATGAGGTTCTTGACACTTGGATAGCAGTATGTGTGAAACGTTGTCCCTGTCTCCGTCGCCTAAACAAGAGTGGAATGCAGGATCCAAGGCAACTATCATGTACTTGCTGAAAAGGAACATGCGCTTAGAGTATCTAATCATGTGGTCAAGTTAAATGGGTGCTTCTCTCACTTAGTGCTCTATAAATACATATCCTTTGATGATATTCACACAAGTATTGTGGGTAACATCTTTCACTTAAGTCAACATTTGCATACTTCACTTTTCTATTTCCATTTTCTTATCTGTCCATGTGATTTCAGTATGCGAGTGACGTTGCAACAAGTACGATGACTATCTTAGTAGAGTTTTTCAATCAGGTTGAATGTCATACGTAAGTAATTTCTTGTGTGTGCAGATTGGAATGTATGTGGGATGTTTGCAGCTAAAGAACTTATGCCAGCTAATTATTTGGCTTTCTACTTTGTGTCCATCCTTAGTGGTTCTTCCAAGGAGAGATATTGGAGTAGATTTTGTGGGTATACCTCTTGTAAGCCCTCATGAGACTATAACTCATCCACTAGGGACACCTAGGGGTTTAAAGGCTTGTTATACTTGTTAAGTGTATCTGTTTTCTCAACTACATGGAGTTGTTGTATTTAGGATTATTTTATTTAGTTTGCTCGAGGACTAGCAAAGGCTAAGTGTGGGGGAAATTGATAAGTGCATAATTCATATGATTTTAGTGTCCATTCCATACTTGCTTAAGATATTATTCTTGCATATTTTCGTATTATTACTCTTGTTTTCTCTTATTTGTCTCTAATGGGTGAATCATCCACAAAGGAGCTAAAAAGTGCTGAAAAGAGATAAGAAGAGAATTATTCCAAGTATCCAAGTGCCCAAGTCCAAGAGAAGTGAGGATTTCTCATCACCATCTTTAAGATAATTGAAATATAAAAAGAACTCAAAAAGAATGAGGTCATTCCGAGTTCGGATGAAGAAGTTGTGGCCAAAATAGTTTCTATTGAAAATCGAAGATAGTGCAGTCCGCGAACTAGGTTTGCGGACGGGGTTTGCAGACGTATATCCGAAAATATCTTCTGGAATTTGAAGTTTGCGGACTTGGTTCACGAACTTAGCAAATGGGAAACGTGTATTCACACCTAGAAGACCTAAGGGCACGTTTGGATTCGTTATTTCGGGTCGAGTTCCTAAACCTAAATAAATACTTGGAGACCAAGCAATGTAAACCTATAAAAAGGTATTAGGTTTTTTAAAATCATCAATCATATTGTCTCATATCACAAGTTCTACATCAAAACCTAGGGTTTACCCCTTTAGGGGGAAACCACCATTATTCGTCTTCTTTGTAATATGAGTAGCTAAATCCTTTGTTGATTAAGGATGAATTCAATGTTTTAAGCATGAAGATTTATTATTAATACAAACCTATTGAGAGTTTTTATCATCATCTTATGTTTTTACTATTTCTAGGGTTTATGATTGATTGATTAGATTGTTTGGAGTGCACGCTAGATTAATTTATTGATCATTTTATTGCTAGTACAGGGTTAGGATATCCGTGTAATTGTTGAATAATCCTTACACAAGTAGAGAACATGAGACCAAGCAGAGGGATTCTGTGGAGCAATCATGTGTGAAGACAACACTAGTAAGTGGACCTTGCGCTAAGAGTCTAACTGCTAGGATCAACCTAAGTTCACATAACTTAAAGCTTCCGATTGGGTTACATATTGAGTGCGCTACTACTTGGTGGTTCAGTTGGATAGAACTTGATATGCGAGCGCTTCGGTATCAAGTTACACAAGGATCTTTGGGGATAATACTGCTCTAGTTATTATTCTACTGTAGTTGCAGGATTTCCTACACTACACCCTTGTCAAGAATCTATGAAAACTAAGCCATAATTGTGGATGAACAACAACACTTTTATTAATTCACTTTCAGGAAGATTTACAAGAAAGATCAAAACTCAGAAGTACAACTTTCTTTCTGGAGTTTCTCTCTCCTCAAAATTCTCTCATCTCTCAAAAATGCATCATCTTTTTCTGGATCTATCGTGCCCTTTATATAGGGATTTACATAGTGGAAGACAGCTAAGATTTCCCCCTAATTCGGATCTTCTTTGCGATCTCATCGCCATAACTTCAGTCTTCACCATCGCCAACTTTATAACCATCGTGAAGCGGACTTATTTTTCATATATTTTTAATCGTTAATCGCTACATCACTCTTTTGTGACACTCGCCAAATGTGGTTGAAGAATCTTGCGACAATCTCGTCAAAGTGTCGTTAATACTTGTAGAAACGTTTGGGCTTCTCGCAGAAATGTTGTTAATATCGCGGGAATAGCGTTGTAGCAATATTCTGGTACTACATCTTGCCTCTTCTCATGTCTTTTCTGCGAAGAAGAGAAGATCATGAGAACTAAAAATGTCATAATCGCTTATCTTTTTTGCTTTCCCCTTTTGACACGTTTCTATGTACTTCGCCATCTGTTTTCACGAGTTTCTTTCTTCCAATAAATTTTTGACACGTCTTCTATAACCGCTGCGATCTAACCACCCACATCTTTTCTTTGCATTAATTATTTTCGTCTTTTTCGAGAAATTTCTTCTTTTATAAATACTCTTCTCCTTCTTATCTTTCTCTCTTTTACTTTCTTCTTCATTCTTCTTCTCTTCAACTTTACTGTTCTTCCATAAATTACACATTCATTATTATCACGATTTCTTTGTTCCTTTTCAACTTCTCCCTTCATTCCCATACTTGAAAATGGTTGCTGCTGGTGCTAAAATTTTGAAGGCCTTCAATAGAATGCGCGAGAAACTTAGACTTAAAGGTTTTAACTTATCTTTAATTCCAGATCAAGATGCTAAATCTGAACTTTCCCTTAAACTGTTCATTGATGATCAATGTTCTCGCGAGAAAATCATAGTATCACTAGGACAACTTGAAGATGGCCTTCCTCTCCCTCTTTATAATCCAGAACTCCCGTTATTCTATCAAATAATATCTGAAGGGAGGTTCTCTCGAGCAATATACCAATTGGGTGGGGATTGCATCAGATTACTACTTGAATATGCTTCTCGTGGCGTTGGTAAAGAAAATCGCTACCCAAATGCTCCAAAGAATCCTTTGTTCAAAGATGTCCCCATCATTTCTTACGATTATACTGTGGACAACTTTTTTGTAAACTATAGAATTGTCCCTATGAAGAGGGATAGTACATGTTAGGGTGTTCGTTTGAAGAAAGAGAAGGTCACTGGTGACAATGCTCTTATGATGGATATTGACTTTCATACATCTACTAACCAAGGTCCTCGTCATTCTAGCGATGATAAGTGGTTCATCTTCCCATTAAGTCTTGAAGGTCCTTATATATCTGGTTCTCGCGAACTTCCCACGAATCTCGCAGAATATCAACCCTGGGTCTTCAATTGGCCTGAAAAATCTAAAGAAGTATATTCTCTCAACTTTTCATGTTATTATTATTTATTGTCTTCTTTATATTCTCGCTAACTTTTTTTTGATTTTCTCAGATTGATAGAATGAAACTCAGCTATCAAACTCTTAGGAAACCCAGCATTCTCTTGGCTCTGAGATCTTTTACAGATGAAGTAAGAAATATTTCTTCATAAATTTTAACAATATATTGTTGCCCCTATTTATTATCTTCATCAGTGCTCGCAGGAAATCGAAGAATTAGAACCACTGCCTCCTCCACAAATCAAGGAGAAATATCCAAAGGAACCATCTGGGAAACCTATAAAGGAGAAGCCTACTACTTCTTCTAGGGGAAGATCTTCTGCCCCTCGAAATGATGAATCTAGCGGTCCTCTGCTAAAGAAATTAAAAACTCAACCTTATTTTTCTTCAACTCCTCAAATAGTTCCAGAAAATCCAAGTGTTGTTCTTGATAAGGATATTGACGAGGATTTTAATGCTGGCGGTTTTCCTTCAATAAGAAATTCTTCTTCTTCTGATTCCTCAATGACTCATCTGTCCAAAATTTTTAGCGATATTTCCCATAGCATGACCTCTAATGGCGAGGATGAAGTTATTGAAAATACATCTCAAGCTCTCGCTAAAGTTTGCGATTCTCCTATCTTAGTAGATAATGATTCTCTCCAAGGAATCTCTAGATCACTCACTCCCAGTCTCTTGAATTCTCTTGGTGCTTTGGTATGTTTTCACTTCCTTAGTTTGTTTATTTTTCTTCATCGCTATATTTTAATTTATTTTTCTTCTTCGCAGGTTGGAAGAGATTCTTTTGTTGTTGCTTCTGATTTAGACAAAAGATGCTTCTACGCTAAAGAGAAAGCTGCTAAAGTTGGCCAGGATAAAGAAACTAGAGTTTGAAGTTAATGAACTTCGCAAGAAGAATAAACAGATGGAGGCGGAAGCTACTGTTGATAAGCAAAAGATCGCTAATCTCGATAAAGCTAACCAACAACTTTATGGTATGACTGATTTCCCTTCTTTCTTAATTCCTTTTATTCTATCGCAGCTTATTCAAGCAATCACTTTTAACTTGCAGATGTTTATGGTCTTACTGATGAGGCTATAATCTTTCAAACTTTTCCTGAACCTGTACATGATCATACTCTTCTCGCTAGTCTTAATAATTCCTTGAGTAACTTCTCAGATGATAAGATTAACTCCCTCTCCATAGATGAACTTAGATCCAAGTTTAATCTCTTAAAACTTGAACACAGATTCAATTTAGGCTTGACTGACAAATATAGACGCCTTTATTTTGATTCAAAGAAAGAAATAGATAAATTAAGGCAGAAGAATAGCGATCTTATTGACGAGAAGGATCTCGCCATAAAAAAGGGAGCTAAAACCTTAGCATATTTTCATAAAACTCTCCTTGAAGTTCAAAAGGTTAGAGATAAAATTATCCGCGAGAATGAAGATCTTCTTGCGAGGGAGACTCAAATTCGATCTCGTCTCCTTATTAATAGCGATGAAGATTTTGCCTGGGCTGTGAAGGTTCTTGAAAATGCCAGAAATGATTTAGGTGTAAATGTTAGCCTTCAAGTCGAACAGGAGGATCTAATTCGAGATATGATTTCTAACATAGAAGGTTATTGGCTACTCTTCTTCTCGCTAATTTCTTGTTTTAGTTATTCTCTTTTATAAAATTTCTAACTTGTTATTATATTCTTGTAGAAGCTAAAAAAGGTTATCTTGAAAGAATCAGGGAGCTTGAACAAGAGAAGGATCAGCTCGCGAATAATCTTGCTTCTCGCAATTACAAATATTCGCAACTGAAGAAGCAGTTTGGCATCACCACCGCGAACTTCAATAGATCTCTCATTGTCGTTCGCAATGATTCTGTTAAATTGGTCTGCGATGACCATGGAATTTATCCTTCTGTATACCCTGATCTTGCAAAAGAAGTACCCGCATTGATTCCCATTCTTGACATCTCTGATAGTGAGGCTGAAAATTCTGATAAGGATGAGAATGATAGTGATGATGAGGGTGAAAAATCTGGTGGAGAAGAAAATAGTGATGATAATGATAAAGGGGAAGAATCTGGCGATGAAGAGAAGTATGATAGGGAGGATCGCGATGGATCTGACTAGTTCTTATTTTTCTTTCTCCTTTTTCTGTAATACTGTCGTTAATTTGTAAATTTCTTTTGCCTCTTTTGTTTCTACCTGAAGAATCAGAAAACAGTTCTTTTTCTGCAAGTTAATCAATCAATATAACTATTATTCTTTTAATTATCTGCGTGCTTGAATCTATGCAATTTTTATATGATAGACGAATAATAATTTCATCGTTCTCATGCATTCCCATACTTGCCTCTATTATTCATCTGCAATATAAAAATTGATTAAAGATTAAATAAAAATCAAAATTTACCTTAATATTGGTGATCTTACCGTCAACAATAGTTGCGTGAAATCGCAATTCTGATAACATCTGCGAGTATTATCGTAGTAATCTTGTGGTCTTATTGTGCCTTCCTAATTAAAGGTCTTATTTTGCCACGTTCTTTCTTTCCGCGACAAAATCGCAGGACATCTTTACATTTGCATGTATTGACCATTGATCTTGTCTCATCTTTATATCTTGATTGTAATGCGACAATATGACAAGTCTAAGTTCTCTCGCGAGATCAAAGCCTCGTGAAATTGTCGTCTTGCGATGAAATCGCAAGACGTCTTTACTTTTTCATGTAAAAACCCATTGATCTCATCTTAACATTGCTCTTGTGGCTTATTGCCTCTGCATCATTTACGTCACGCGACAATATGACAGGCCTAAATGTTCTTGCGATCATAAAGCCCCATGACATTGTCGTCTTAAGAAACTTATCAACTCCCTAATGGAGGGTGCCGCCCTTATCTTCCCCCTGGTTTCCCCTTCAAGGAGGGCACATCGGACACACAAGACTAGCTCCTCCCATCCGGATCTGTCAACAACCAGTTGTTTTTGCATCCTCTTTTCCTTTATGCCTATATGGCTTATAGTTACAAGACTGCACCCTAAGTGGGGTTTTCTTCAGGCCAAGTGCATTGTAGCCAAGACTTACCAAGGATGGCAAGAGAGTTTCGTACGCTCCGGGCACCCTTGGCTCAACCGTGTACCTCGGTGCCTTGGTCATACTTTTCACTTCTTGGAAGATATTTTTAGTCGTCCAACCAGGGTATAACCATATATAGTTGGAAATCCAAGATCTCTCTCCCGGATAGGTTTTCTTTAACCCCATCGTCTACATGACTTAGGTTCCAGCAGAGGTATAACCTTATCGCTGAGTCATGTCCAGAGATACCCCTTTTATGATGCGCTATCAGGTCTTACATTTTCCTCTTGCGAAATTTTATTCGCGAACTAGGGTGCACGCCATGAAAGTTCGTCCCATTCTTATGTCTCTGCGAAATTTTATTCGCGTTTCTCACGAGTATTGTAACTCTGATAAAATTTCATAACTTTGATCATTTTTGTAAAGTTTTGCGATTCTTTCAAGCATAATATTTTGTTCAATTTCATATTTTTCAAACAAATTATTCGCAGAGTTCTCTGAAATTCATCATTTTACCTCTTTACTTACTATTTTCTGATTCCGCTTTTCTGCTACGTTTTGTTGTTGTCTCTTTTTCTGCGAGACGCTCGTCATCAGCTTTCACATCCTCTTTTCATTCTATCGCATCAATCATTAACCTTTCACATTTCTGTTGTTGTTTGATTTTGCACTTCCAATTGCTATTCTTTTCAGCTCTTTCTTCGCAAGACTTCATATCGATTTCATAACATTTCTTGCTTTCTCCCCAATCTCCATTAATAAATCCGACACCTTTTGGATGAGGAAATTTGATTCACTGGTGATAAGTAGATGCTACACCCAATATACCATGTAACCATGGTCGTCCTATCAAGGCATTGTAAGGTGATTCAATGTCCACAACACAGAATAAGATTTTTGAAGATATTCCTTTTAACGGTATCTGCATTTCAATCTCCCCCTTTGGTTTGTTAGCTGTGCCATTAAAACCATAGATTTTGTATGTTGATGGAATTAGATCTTCGTCTCTTCCTCCCATGGTTTTAAAGGTATGATAAAATAAGATATCAACAAAACTCCCTGTATCTATTAACACTCTGTTGATGGCCCAAGAATCTTCAACTTTACTATCATTCTCCTCATCTTCTTCTTGCATTTGTTTTGGATTAATCTCTAATCGTACGACCAGTGGATTATCGTGCTGCTCGCCAATCTAAGGTACATCTTGCGCAGTGAAAGATAGAGTTTGCTTCTGCCACTTCTCCAATGGCGAGGATCTCGCGATATTCAATATCTCTCTTCCATATGTGTCTCTCGCGAAGACTCTGCTTAAAATATTGTCATGGAAATACTCTATAGTTCTGCGTGAATGTACAATATAATTACAAAACAAATTCTTTGCTTTGGCTCCAACTTCTATTACGAATGTTTCTGCTCCTTTTACAGCATTCACTTTGCGAGTTTCTGGTGCTGGCGGTAATTGCTGAGATTGTGGATGTCCTACTAGAAAATGATTTAACTTTCCCTGATCAATCATCCTCAAGATTATTATCTTCACATTCCTACAATCGTTTAATGTGTGACCATGAAAATGATGATAAAGACAGAATTCTTGACTTCAATTGTTTGGATGGGGTTCTTTTCCCATGTTCCACGGAGAGGGTATATTTTCCATTAAAATGATATCTTCCCAAATCTTTTCTATGCTAGTATTGAGAGCGGGCATCTTAATTTCTTCCCAGATTATCCTCTGATTACCTTGTCCTTTAAAATTATTCTGCCTTTGTCCACCATAAGTTTCTTGAGGTTGATCGAGTCTTTGAATCTTATTATTACCACCGCGATTATAATAATTCTTCTCCCTTTTATATTCTTCCTGATCTCGACTGCCCATCGCTACTAATTTTTGTTGATTATCAATGGCTACTTTCTCTCGTTGTGATTGCGCGGTGCTCGCTACATTATTTATCATTTTGGGGAGCAAACTTCCACTTGCCGCCAGCGAGCTGGTGTTCACGATTGGGTATGATTCCATCTCATTTTGTTTCTCCTCTAAAGCAATGTATTCTTCCTGCAGCTCTCGCAATTCTGTCATGGTGATTGTATTTTTGATTATGAAAATCTGAATGTATAGTAAATTAGTCGCGAACATTGCATTAATGAAGGATAGGATCAAATATATTTCATCCACTCTTCCAGACATCTCGCTGCACATTGATTTCCATATTATAGTTAAGTGCTTCAGACTCTCGCCAACTCTCTGTTTTAGCCCAAACACATATTCAATACCCGGACGCGATGAATTGTTGCTGATGTATGCTCCTAAGAATGTAGCTTGTAAATGATCAAAAGAAGTTATAGTATTTTTTGGTGATCCCTCAAACCATTTCAACGCCTCGCCGGTTAAGCTAGATGAAAAATACTTGCATAACACAGCATCATGATTCTCCCACTGTATCATACATCTAACATAAGCTTTGACATGTTGAACATCACAGGTAGTCCCATCAAAAATGCTGGTTAATGCTGGTAAATTACATTTTGGGGGTATTCCTCTTAAATGTACTTCTTGATTAAATGGAGTCCTCGCAGCTTCTTCAATATCTTCATCAAGTTGCCTTATACCTCCTTCTCTTCTATTGTTTATCATTCCTCGCATTTCTGCTAATTCTCTCAAAATTTGCTCATTCTCAGCTGAATTTTGTTCCATAGGCTTTTTTAATGCAGCTTCTCTTCTTCTGCGTTCTTGTCTTGCGATATTTTGCGTATCTCCTTCTTCATCATCATCATGTCTTTCCCTGCGATTTTCTCTTTCACCATCCTATTGAAATCGCAGTTGCCTATCTTCTTCTCTGCGAATTTCTTCATTTCTCCTCATTTCTCTTTGTTGTCTCTCTATTCTGCTTTGTATCCTATCATACTCCTCTTGAATATTATCATTATAGCGATTTTGTGCACGTCTTCTTTCTCGATTTTCATGGTTATTTTGTCGTACTGCCTCTCGAAATTCTTGCTCTTCTACTTCTGCTCTTAAACTTTCTCTCTCGCAAGCCAGGCGTGCTTGTTCAGTATAGTATCTTTCAATTTCTTCTTCAATTGTTCTCTGATTCCTTTGATTATCTCGCCCATGCAATATCCTCCTTCCTTCCTCTGAATTCTCTTCTTCAATTTGGTTGTTTCTTCCCTCTTGATTTCTATTATCGCGCAGATTATAATGATCGCCAATTATCTCTCCTTCTCTATGACGTTGTTCTCTATTTAAATTTTCTACTTATTCTCTAACATTTCTCATTGGGGAATTTCGCCTTGGCTCTTCCCTGAAAGATCTTGAATTTGATCTTACAGTACTTCTTGACCTCCTTCTTTGTAACCTCAAATTCTCCATTCTTAACTCATGATTTTGTCTTGTTAGATTCGCACGTTCCTCCGCCTCTAATCTCCTTTCTTCCTGTGTTCTTTGCCTCAGATCATCTATTGTCCCATTTTCACGTCCCACATGAACTAATTCTCCAGCCATTCTTTGATTTCTTTCTCCTCCTTCTCCATTTTTTAATTGTCGATTTTCTGCTTCTTCCATTGAATCCGACCTCCAAGTGTGTACGCTCACTCTATCATAATCTACATCCCTATTTTGTGATTGTGATTGTTGATTCGGCTGTTGATTTGAATTTTCTACTTCATTTCTTGTTCTATTTCTTCTTGATCTTATTCTTAAAGATTCTTCTAATTCACCTGTTCCTTCACCTGCAAGTCTTTTACTTCTTCTCACTGTCGTTGGTGGTTCTGATGTATTTCTTCTCCTTCTAGCCATTTATCCAATTCTAATAATTTTTTCAAATTTTCAAGTTGCAATTTGAGATTTCTTAGACTGATTCTCCCTATTTCTGGATGCCAAAATGTAGTTGCAGGATTTCCTACACTACACCCTTGTCAAGAATCTATGAAAACTAAGCCATAATTGTGGATGAACAACAACACTTTTATTAATTCACTTTCAGGAAGATTTACAAGAAAGATCAAAACTCAGAAGTACAACTTTCTTTCTGGAGTTTCTCTCTCCTAAAAATTCTCTCAGCTCTCAAAAATGCATCATCCTTTTCTGGATCTATCGTGCCCTTTATATAGGGATTTACATAGTGGAAGACAGCTAATATTTCCCCCTAATTCGGATCTTCTTTGCGATCTCATCGCCATAACTTTAGTCTTCACCATCGCCAACTTTATAACCATTGTGAAGCAGACTTATTCTTCATATATCTTTAATCGTTAATCGGTACATCACTCTTTTGTGACACTCGCCAAATGTGGTTGAAGAATCTTGCGACAATCTCGTCAAAGTGTCGTTAATACTTGTAGAAACGTTTGGGCTTCTCGCAGAAATGTTGTTAATATCGCGGGAATATCGTTGTAGCGATATTCTGGTACTACATCTACAGTTGGTGATGAATGGTTCTTATGAACAATAAATAAGTATTTTAATCCTGTCAACGCTTGGTAACGGCGAAGGATTCCTTAATCATCTCTTTTTTTTTATTGTCTTTTTATTTAAATCTTATAAACAAAAATCCCCCCTTTGTTATTTACTTTATCTTGCTATTTCAAATAACCTATCAACTACACAGCTCTCTGTGGGAGCGATCTCTTACTACCGCTATATTACCAGTTAATTAGTGGGAAATATATTTATTAATTTATTGAGCCTACGACAGCCCATACACATTGTTTTTTTTAATAAGCCGTGGGGAAGAAAAATCTATAAGGAAGTTTCAAGCGACAAGGATCAAGAAAAATAATTACAAATTGACAAGGATCTACGAAGTTCGAGAATTTATCATCAATGGTTAAATCCGAAGACGAAGACCGAGAAGATGAAGACGAGGAGCCGAATACGTTTCTATTGGATGTTGTGAGAGTGATGTTATCATAATTGGCAATCGGATGTGAAAGTGAGTAAGTAATCTCATCCTCGGTAATAGTGGTTGATTTATTTTCTTAGAGATCATCAGAAAAAAGATTTTTGCTTCCCACGATTTTGTGGGGTCTCCAGAAATTATTCGGAAGGTTTCCTTCCTACCATTCAACATGTCGCAGGATTTCTCTCTTCATTCTTACCTGCACATATGTGAGAACCATAAAAGTGCGTCTTTTGAGTGCAATTTCATAAAACCCTTTTGGTGAGGCAGAAGTCAAGGCGAAATGCTTATTGGTCGCTTTCAAACCTGAAATATTTTATTATGGCATAGGTTGACCGGTCATACTTTATTCGATTAATCGCACTTTATATTTGAATTTTCTCTTATACTTATGATTTCGATTAATCGCACTTTATATTTGAATTTTCTGTTATACTTCTGATTTCTTAACACTAGATTGAGAATCTTTATGTTCTTATAGCTCTTTGGATACTTGGGACGCTAGAATTCTTTGAAGTTGGAGTAGGTTTTGTGGGTATATCTCTAGTAAACCCTCATGAGACTATAACTCGTCCACTAGGGACACCTAGGGGTGTAAAGGCTTGTTATAATGCTAAGTTTAACCGTATTATCGACGAAAAGTAGTTGAATGTATTTAGTTTAGTTTGTTTGAGGAATAGCAAAGTCTAAATGTGGGGCAATTTGATAGGTGTAGAATACACCCTATTTATTATCTATTGTTTATGCTTTCTTTGTTATTTTTCTTGTAAATTATGTATTTGACGCGTATTTTGAGTTTTATAGCTACTCTGGAGTCATGCGGAAGAAAAGAAGAAGAAATCATCTTAATTTAAGCTAAAAGGGAAAAATGGTCATTTTAGAGGAAACACTATTGGGAGCCGAGCCAAAGTTAAGGGGCAACTCTCTTTTGGGAGGAGTATTAAAGATAGTCAGCTTATGTTAAAGGGTTTCCAATCAGGGTGACACTTATCTAGTAAGAGAGTTCCCCTATCTAACCCCAATTTATGTTTCTATCATTCATTTCTCAATCATTTGTATTCAGTTGGAGTAAAAGAAGAAAGAAGAACAGTAGCGCCTGCTGCTGAAACTGAGAAAACAGATCAATGAAAATTAAAGAGAGATTAAGAGAGCTAAGATGATCATTCTTCTGTTGTATTGATCGATAGGAGATAACGAATTAGAAATAAGGTTTTATGTGTATTTCAGATTGGAACCAAGTTGTTTAAACAAGAATCGAATGGAAGAATTGAATTTAAAATTAGGGATTGATCACATGGTGAAGTTTAATAGAATTTATGGAGTTGCAGTCTGATCTGAATCGGCTCGAATTGAGAGCTTGAATCACAGAAGACATAGAACTGTTGTTGTCAAAGTTTGAATCTGTGTTCGAGATTGAGTAGAAGTTGGGTTTGTTGATGGTGAACTGGTTAGCAAGGAAGAAGAGGGGTTTGCTGGTGTTGGGGAAAGTATGCCAAGTTCATATGCTGCTACTGTTGAATGAGATGCTTCTAATTGAGAAATTGGTATGGCTGGTGGTGAATTGAAGGAATTGGTAGAGATTGAGAGTGGGTTTGGTTCCAATTTAACTTAGGTAAGAGAAAGAGATCGTGACATAGAAGAGCGTCCACTCCCATTGATCGGTGGTGACAAATAGTGGATCTGATGATGTGGTATGAAGTTGATCCTGTATTGAATGGGTTGAACCAAATATATATATGTTAGTTTTTATAGGAAATGGAAGAAATCGGCATGAATCCGGCCTAAGGAATACCCAGAAAATAAACGGAACTCTGTCGAATTTCCTTGCCGACAAGTTAACTCAATGAGGTCGATGAGACGTCTCAACATAATAAATTAGCTCAGTAAGACCGAGTAAGACATCTGACTCGGCTGATTTAGTCTCCCCTCTTGATGCAAGATTAACCGTTGACTGTTAACTGTTAACTGTGACGGTATTATAAAGGAATATTCATTTACCAGCGAAAGAGTCTCAGATTTCCGGCAGTGACTTTTTCGGCCAAATTCCGGTGATCCCAGGATTTTGCCGATGACCCAAAATAACAACATTCTGTGTGATATTTTCTCATGGGTGTGAAGACTTGGATTTGGAATTGTACGTGGAATTTGACTTGAAATTGAATTTGGAAGAGAAGTTGAGCAATTTTACAAAGACAAGTACTTGAGATTGAATGGGAAAGAAATCCTAATCCTAAGAGGTTTGCAAGCAAATTGAAGCTTATAAATAGCGAAGTTCTCTACTTTTCTCTATACACTTTTACACCTCTACACACACTACACTTTGGTTTTCATTTTCGTTTGCTTTCTATTTTCTTTATTCTTTGTGAACTTCAAACCCATGAGTAGCTAATTTATTATTGATTGAGGATGAATTCCTAGTTCTTGACATGTTTTGAATTTTGTTTAAAATCTACTTTGAAATTTTCACACGAATAAGAATGTTTATGCTTGATTGATAGGTAGTTTAGGTGTGCAACTAAATTGATTTGTTAATTGATCTAAAGCTAGTAAAAGTTAGGGGGATAAATAATCATTTCTTAACTCTTTACACAAATAGAAAACACAAGACCTTTCAGAGGGATTCCGTGGAGCAATTATATGTGAAAACAACATTAGCAAGTAGACCTTGATCTAAGAGTCTAACTACTAATATCAACCTAATAAATTCATAAATCTTAATATGTTTAATTAAATTACATCTTGAGTTATCTATTACTTGATGGTTTGGTAAATAGAATCCGGTAGTCGATAACTTCTGTGTCCGGTGATATAAGGAATTTAGGGGTTCGCACTGATCTAGATGATATACCTATGGTTGGTGATAATCTATGAATAGTAAAAAGTGGAAAAGAACATAACTTGAATCATTGTTTAGTAACGAAGAATGATTCCTTGGTCTTGTCTCTCTTATTGATTTCAACTTTATCTTTCAATAACTTTGTTTGTTTATTTTGCTTTATAAAATCTAAAACCAAAACCCCCCTTTCGTGACATCATAAGACAACTAAAACCTCTTGCTCCTCGTGGGAAGAACTTAACTACCATTACATTACTTGTTAATTAGGTGGAAAAATATTCACTAATTTGTTGTGGTTACGGAACGCATCAACAACTCTGCATAACACTTTATCATTTTTAAATAATGCATAGCTGGTCACACATTCACAATTTTTGCTGCATAGGATGTTATACGATAATTTATTAAGGTGCATAACTTATTATGCATTCATATTTTTGCTAACATAACTTATTATGCATTCATTTATAAGTTTAATAAACAGGTACCTCTAAGCTTGTAATATGATCCTTGAGCATTGCTTTCTTCATTTCTGCAAAGTCCCGCCTTGCAGCTCTTGGTGTAGCAGTGGGACCGACCTTTACGATTTCAGATGATATCTCAGTTATGTTAGAGTGCTCAGCCAACCAAATATGCAAAAAACAATAACTAATAAGATATTCTGTAGATATGATTTAACTACAGAGATTAAGAAAGTAAAAAAAAAAAAACTAACTCACAAGAGAATATATAGTGCAACCACTGCAATTTCTGATAAGAAGATTGTCTTTTTTCACAGTCTTGATGCCGTCCATCAGGTGTTCATGAATTAGATCAGGAAAAGGTATAGAGTCCATGGTTTCCAAATCCTTCACCAAACCATCATATGAGACGTCCAAAGAGTCTCTTATTAACCGACAAAAGAACAAGATGACTAGCATGTAAAGGAAGACAAGGGAGACAACTTACTCTTCATGACCTTTATGATCAAGTTTTTCCAACATTAGCCTTTCAATATCATCTATCCACACTTTTGTTACCTGTGATTTGGGATCTTTACTCACAACACATTCCCTTATTTTGCATGGGAATTGCTTGACGAGGGCAAGTGACTGAGTCATCCATATCTCTTCCTTTAAAGTCAGATATCAGTTCCTCTATTTCCTTTAACTCTTGGCATCTGAAAAGTAACAGCAATCTCACTAGCCGTTGACTGTATATAATTATTTTCGAACACCTTGAATGAAAGCTGACTCAAATCATCATGGTCATATGATAGAAGGACCTCATTTATCATCTGGTTTATCTTACCATCCAAGTATGACATGTTCTCAGTATATAACCAGTTATAAAATTTCCCAAATGGACACATATTCATCATATTAGCCTGTTGCAACGGAGTAAAACCACCTCTAGCCCTTATCTTACCAAACAAGGTACCTACCCTTATAAAACCTGCTCTATATGCACCTCCTTGAACTGCAGATTTGGGTTTAGGTTTAACTACATAAAGAAAAGAAAAAAAGAAATGCATTTTCACCATGTTAGACCTACTATTTTGACTGCATAACCACTTATTCCTTTTTCTCAGGCATCTGCATAAACTGTTATGCACATTTTTTACCATGCATAACCTATAATGCGCTACTTCTTAAAATCTAATCAGACAGGTAAATGAGATATTACCAGTTGACTGCATAATATATTATGCATAGTTTATAAGAAGGCAAAACATGTTATGCATTTGTTTTTTTAACAAGCATGATGTGTTTTACAAGCTGTTAGCATCTAAACAATCAGGTAAATGATAAGAGAAGTTTATTATAACTGAATCATAAAATGAATTCAACGGACCTGGTTTATATCCGACACATTGTTGAACAAGTTCTTCTTCTTCTTCACTTTCGGGTCTTTCACTTTGCATCTTTTTTTTCTTCCTTTTCAGGTCTTCTGATTGTTTGGTTTCACGTGTTTTTGTTTTCTTCTGATCATCAACAGCTTGCTTGACTGAAACAGACCAAATCAACATTAAAACAAATCAATCACACCAAAGAAAAACATACTAAACATACTAAGAAATTAATTTGACCAGCTTCTTTCTCATCATCTGTGTTATCATCCTCATTCTCTGTATCATCATCCAAAACTTTCTTTGGTGCAACTTTCTTTGCTTTCTTTTTTTCCTTAGTATATTTTTCAGTTTGAAGGTGCACTAGTGTTCGCAATTAATTGCTTCTCAGCTACCTGATCAGAATCTAATAACAAACAATAAAAAAATCATGCATAACAGACTAGATCAAGATGTGTAATATAGAGATAATTAAATGTTCAGAAACATGAAAGATGTAGGCAATTTAAGTTCTCACCAACTTTATGTATAGTCTTTGTTTTCTTATTTGCTTCAGGCCTAGGTAAACTAGGCTTAGGTGAACTAGATGATACCTGATCTTTCAATATATGCGACTTCCTTGATGGGGTTGCTTTGAGATCTTTTTAACACACAAATAAATAAGTTATTCATATCAGGTTATGCAGTAACTTTGGTAAGCATAACATGTCATGCATATGCATAGCAGGTCATGCACATTTAATTTTTTCTGCATAACATGTTATTCAGATTTTTTTTCCCTACATAACATGTGCTTTTTTCTACAGAATCTATTATGCAAACATGAATCACAGAAATATGAAGAAATGTAAATGCATTCCAAAGACTTTGTTTGTGTTGGTTCTCGTCTCCTTTGGTTGCAGGTCACCATCAATTTCTCCTTTTTCCTCTTATAGGTTATCATCGTTAGCAGGTAAAACTGATGTTAAAACTGAGGAAGATTAAAAAGAGAAAGTAAAACTTAAAAATGGGTAAGTTAGATAGGGTGTTTATGCAGTGTTTTTTTGGTAAGCATAACCTATTGTACAACCTGTCATGCATCTGCATAACAGGTTATGCACTTTTTTTTTTACATTACATAACTTGTTTGTAGATGGGGAAAAAACGATTTGCTGGTTTTTACGGAATTGAAGAGTTGACCGTGTGAAGACTCCTTGAACCGAGCCAAATGTTGAACCTCACACATATGTACTGCAAGAAAGGAGTACTTTAAGTTCGAGAGATCAATATGTAGGAATCCGACCTAAACCAGGAACAATGGCCGTTCCAGAGTCAATTCAGTCACAAGAGAGGATGGGTTAATCTGTAGGAGGGAAGCTGATAAATGTGTGAGATCAATGGTGATATGAAATTGTAGGTGTGTTGTGAATTCAGCGTAAGAATACTCCGAATGATTGAATTTTTCTCAATTGAGAGTGATTTCTCTGAATTCGTGTAGACGAAAGATTGTATGTATGAATTTTGATGAGAAATTGCTCGTTGAGGCTAATGTTCGAGTGTTCAAATATTGTTCTTTCAATCAGGATTCAGAGACATTTTATAATGCCGGAGTTGAAAACACCATGATCCCATGAAGTGTGACAGTTGCTGGAATCAGAGAGTGAGGAAGTGGGAAATCGTGTTAAAACCAATTGCTCATCGTGTGGAGACTTGGTTAATTTTCCACCCACTACTTTGCGGACTCTTCCAACTGATTGCACGACTTGCTCACATTCTCATCGTGGGTGAACACACGTGTTGTAAACCGCCATACCAAAACCCTAGTTAATATCCCCCCATGTGACACGATTGAAATCTCGTGATTGTGGAGTCAGTTGCTGAACTCATGGGACGATGAGTCCATGTAGTGCTGAGTTGAACATGATTAGCAAATGTTCATAAACTCATGAATTTAACTTGTCTGTTGAGATGAGGTATCATTACAACCTAAGACGAGCAAACTGTGTTGCTGAATTGTTGAATATTGATAGTTGAATCTATTCTTTGATCTGAGCAAATATTATTAATCTGAGCGAATATTGCTAATTTAATGAATTATTGGTAGCAAGACCAAATAAAATATTACTTTAAGTTACTGACTGATGGGTCGAGCAAAATAAATAAGAAGGTTGATCATAGAATCAACATAAAATCATCAGAGTGTTTGAATCTGCTCAGAATCACGTTTCTTTAGAGCCCTGGATTCAAAACCATAGTTTTACCGAGATGATGATTTATTGCAAATCAACATAGGACCAGCTACATGGGATTACATGTTCACCATATAACGCCCAGATGCTCGACTGAGCAAAAATATCAAAGTCTCTTGAGGACCAGTTGGTGACATAATTATTAAATGTTGGTTTAATCATTTACTGAAATAATGCTCGTGTGAGCAACAAATAATGAAACCTGGTTTATGGAGAAATGGGGAACCGTCCAAGAGGTCATGAGACTGGATCTTGGTGTCCATGGGACCAACATATGGTCATTTGAGCAAATTCTCAATTGTTTGGAAAGAGTTTGAACATAATACGAACAACTGAGCAAATTAGGTTAAAATCATTAAAACCAGTTGTTTGCAAGCCTCAGGGTCACCCTTGGTCGGTCAAGGGGATGTGAATGTGTCACCATGGTGTCCACGCTTCAGTCATGAGAATTTTGATATTTTCTGGTGCACGTTTGACAAACATTTTGAGAAAGTATGCAAAATCCATGGTTTTGCTGAAACTGGGAAAAATACATGAGATGAGGGAAAATAAAACATGGAATTGCAAGGTGTGGGACCGGCCACGGATAGGAATGGCCGGCCGACTGAAAAGCACGGTCCCACATATTTTCCCAGTTTTATGTAATTTTATGTGTTTTCTCTGATTTGAGGGGAATTCCATGAAACTGAAGAATTTGATGAAATTAAGGAACTTCCATGAGATGAGAGATAAAATAATAATAATAAAATAAGGAATGGGAGTGTGGGACATGGACAAGGCATGGCCGGACGGCCATGGGAGTGGGTCCCAAGATACTCTTCCCAATTTTATATAATTTTCATGATTTTAGGGAATTTTCATAAAATCAAAGAGATTTGTTGAAATCAAGGTATTTTGTTGAAATCAGGGAGTTTTCATGGAATCAGAAAACAAAATGCCAAATAATAATAAAATAATGGGCATGTGGGACCAGCTAGGGAATGGCCGGCTGGCTAGATCCCGATCCCACGGTTTTTCCAGATTCTACCATATTTTTCATAATTTTAGAGAAAATTCATGAAATTAGGTAATTTTCATGGTTTTAGGGAAAATTCATGAAATTCAGGAATTTTCATAATTTGAGAG
Source organism: Papaver bracteatum (assembly GCA_023529315.1). Lineage (NCBI taxonomy): Eukaryota > Viridiplantae > Streptophyta > Magnoliopsida > Ranunculales > Papaveraceae > Papaver > Papaver bracteatum. The sequence goes on from JAJJWX010004844.1 coordinate 725,690, forward strand.
GAAATAATAAAATAATGGGGACGTGGGGTGTGGGAGCGCCACGGCTAGGGCATGTCCGGCCGGTTGATGCTCGGTCTCGTAACACCCTTCCCTAATTTTATTATTTTTGATAAAATCATGAGATTAGAGGATTTCCTTGAAACGAAGGAAATTTGCTCGAACGAGAGAATTTTCATGAAATCAGGAAAATATGATAAAATATAAAATTGAGCGCGGGACTGGTCACGGCATGACCGAACGGTTGATGAGCCTAGTCCCCTGGCACCTTTGCTAATATATTATCATTTTATTTTTTATTTCTATTTTGCATAGATTCACGTTCGTTCGTATTTTTTGAAATGCTCGTTTGCGCACTCAAAATGCTGGTCTGTGCATTATTTGTTAAGTACACTTGCACCACTTTTTCCAGGGCTTATTCGATGTTCAGATGCCTATTTTCGTTGAATATTTATTACTAACCCGTGGAATTCTGCTGGGAAGAACCACAAATTGAAGTGACAAAATATAACGGAGAATCATAGAATATTGCTGGATATTCAGGCGATTAATTGATGATTCGTAGAATATTGCTGGATATTCAGGTGATGGCTCGTAGAATATTGCTGGTGTTGATGGTGGTTTTTAGTTCAGGGTTAAAATCGTAAAACACTAAACCCTAGCAGACAGTGATGTCACAACATTTAAAGTAACAAGCATTTACTAGGCACATTTACTGAAACCTTTAATGTGTCTCTAAAATAATTACATGGGTATCTTTTTCAAATTAGGGTTACGACAATCCAAACCCTAATTCCCACGTGTGTCAATGGAAAATCATGCCAGCCACACCGACCGCGCCAAAGTATGCCAACCATGCTAGCCGCACCTCTGTGCCAATGGCAAATCATGCCAGCCACACCTATCGCGCCATGCAAAACGCACCTCGCCATCGCCCCATGCCGCGCCACCATATTGGCCTTCACTACGTGGCTATCAAAACGAAGGCGTGCGACAATCTATGGTTTCCCTATAATCCCAGGAGCAAATCCTGGACGTCTAAGGTTACCAAACGACCTTTGCCCCCAAAACCCTAGCTTGGTCACGCACCTTGCGCCTATGGCAAACCCTTGGCCCCACGTGCCAAGCCAAAAACTCACCTAGCCCAAGCTAGTCACGCCATGCGCCTATGGCAAACCCTTGGCCCCATATTCCAAGCCAAAATCACACCTAGCCCAAGCTAGTCACGCCATGCACATATGGAAAACTCTTGGCCCCACATGCCAAGCCAAAACTGCACCTATCCCAAGCTAGTCACGCCATGCGCCTATGGCAAACCCTTGGCCCCACATGCCAAGACAAAACCTCACCTAGCCCAAGCTAGTCACGTCATGCGCCCATGGAAAACCCTTGGACCCACATGCCAAGCCAAACCCAAACCTATCCAGCCGCGCCATGCCAAACGCACTTTGCCTTGGCCCTAGCCATGCTAGTCACGTCATGTCAAGCCAAACTCCCTTGCCTTGGCCCTAGCCACGCCATACTCCCATGGCAAACCCTTGGCCCCACATGCCAAGCCATACCCAAACCTAGCCAAGTTAGTCGCTCCATGCCAAACGCACTTTGCCTTGGACCTAGCCATGCTATTCACGTCATGCCAATCCAAACGCCCTTTCCTTGGCCCTATCCACGCCATACACCCATGGAAAACCCTTGGCTCCACATGCCAAGCCAAAATCGCATCAATCCAAATCTAGACACGCCCAAGGCGAACCCTTGGTCCCACATGCCAACTCATCCGCGCCACCACGTTGTCCCTCACTATGCGGCTACCAAAACAAAGGCGCGCAATGATCAACGGTTGCCCCACCTCTCAAGATGCAAAATATCGACCGTCGAAGGTCACCAGGCTAGCAAGTTTCCCGAGCTTGACTTTCCAAGACACAACAACATGCTACATGTTTTCCAAAAACATTCGAGACATCAAAAGAAACTGGGGGATGCTCATTAGGGTATTGGTTTGGTGGTCTATAGCGTGCGGCATACACAAATGCCCATTTCAAGATAATGCAATAAGAATAAGACGGTTAGTAAATGCAAGAAGAAACGGTGAAACGCTCTTTCATTATGGGACATCAATTCCATCAAATCCCATCAATACCAGGCATTACCACCTCTTCCCATTTAACTCATCCGTTTTCTTTTCTTATGAGGCCAGAGTACGTTTCTTTTTAGACTTGTATAAATAGGTTTACCTATTTCCACCAGAGACACGAGTTTTTGGTCAGGGAAAATACCACACTCAGAAAGGCAACTGTTGTTAGCTTTCTCAAAGCTTTCACCTTCTGATACAAGTCAAGTACTACTCTTCCAGAATTATTCTGGTCTCAACACTCTCTTCGCTTCCCTCCCTAAACCAACCCTTCTCCTCCACTTTATAACCGAAGCAAGTCTGGAACGGACATTTCTTGGTTTAGGCCGGACTTGTACAAATTGATCTCTCGAATATAAAGTACTCCCTTGCAGTACATTGTTTTGGGTTTAAATTGTTTGTGACTTTCACACCTGCAATTACCGAAATTAGCAGAAACCATTTTCACCTATAAATAATTGGCGACCACAGCGGGAGGTTCGATCTTTCGGTTACAATGTCAAAGTTCGACCGTCTATCTCGTTCTTCGACCCAGACATCAAGATAGTAGAGGAAGACGATCTACTCCGACTCAGTTACCCGATGACTCGATTATCAGTCAGGACACGACAAGGGATGACTGGGGACTTCCAAGAGGTTAGAAGAAAAATGATCCACCGAGAGATCAACAACTTAGTAATGACTGAGGACTTTCCACAATCGCGGCGGTGCTTCCCATAAAACTCGGTCTTACACCCTAAAGGTTCCCTATTCGTCAGGAGACCTAAAAAACCAAGTAAGTCCTACCTAGACGAGATACGTGGTTTTCTTTTTCAAGTTTTCACAGGAATGATAAAACCAATAGCCATATTATGTTTCACCCCCATGTCATCTACCAACGCACATTTCCATGGTTTTCCCGGGATGTTTGTGTCACTTTCAATCATAACAAAAAAAAATCAACTTCTAAACAATTCATTCCAAAAAGAATAACCCAAAACCGTCAAGGTGACATTTATCTATCAACCCAAGAAATCCATAAAATCAAAAACCATAAACCATGCGATTTGTTTTCCTTTCAAAAAAAATAATCACCTACCCGTACGTGCCTACTTTGCACAATAATGATTACCTGTCACTATTAGCAGACGTTACTATGGTGACATTCGAAGAATTGTTTATGATGAAGTATTTCCACAAGTTTATGAAAGGCATACCATGGCTAGGGTTTACACCGGTTGAGAAGAAAAATATTTTTACAAATTTATGGAAGGCATACCTACATCTATGGTTTGCACCAGCACAAGAAAATAAGAAAACAAATTGAAAGAGAAACGCTGGAGTACATAGCTGGGATATGCTAGTCCACTTTGTCACTACCGCGCTACCGCTAACACCAGAACGAGATAACAAAGATACGAGGTAAAATGGGAGCCAACCCCTTTCATAAGCATAACACTTTTTGGAATTTGAATAACGAAAGGATTTCCTGTGTGAGCTACGTATGGGAAGAGGCAACTGGGAACGCAAGAACAATTATGCGCCATGCCAAGCCAGCGTCGTTCCAAGCCAGCACCGAGCCAAGCCAACGGTCTGCGCCATGCCCATCCAACGGTCCACGCCGTACCAAAATCCAAGTCAGCGTCCATTCCAAGCCGATTCAGCGCTAGCCGGACGCACTTACCAGATGCACTAACTAGACGCGCTCACCAGACGCGCTTGCCAGACGCGCTGACCATACGTGCTTTCCAGACGCACTTACCAGACGTGCTTGCCAGACGCGCTTGCCAGACGTGTTTGCCAGACGCGCTTGCCAGGCGCTCTTCCCAGACGTGCTTACCAGTCGCGCATGCCAGGCGCGCTTACTAGACGCGCTTACCAGATGCGCATGCCAGACACTCTTACCAGATGCACTTGTCAGACGTGCTTACCAGACACTCTTACCAAACACACATGCCGCACGCGCATGCCAGCCATAATATCACACCCTGCGCTAACATCTTGCATCCTTCCAGCGCTAACATATTGCGCCCTTCCAGCGCCATCTTCCCCGCTCCACAACCAGCCAAATCAGCGATATCCTCACCCTTCGAAACAACGCCATGGCTCCAGCACTTTGTGATCAAAACCGTGCCATCTATGCACGATACACTTACGATCACCAGAACCAGAGCCGCTTTCGCCACCTAAACGGTTCTTCAAGCATGGCAGCTCCAACCATCACTAGAGACGCTACTCCACTATCAGGGCAAGATACTGGAAGATCCGGAAGAAGTCGACCTTCTTTTACCACTGTTGATTTGATGAAAAGACAAAATACACTTCAGCAGGACGTGTGTTTATAGATTAAGAGGCTCGCGTTGCTCTTGAACGCCCAATAGAAGAGGATAAGCACTCCAGTTTCATCACACGTAAAGATCAAGAACGACTTATCCAAAATCGAAAGCAAAGGAAATCAGCAACCCTCTTGAGTTCACAGAGACCCTCTTACCGTCAGGACCTGCACGATGGGAACTTGGCCCACAAAGTCGTACATCCTATGATGAACCAGTTTTGTGAAATTCTATATTTCTCCAAGGCATAAGGTCAAGACATATTTTCATCCCTCAACTGCACTATATCGGGAAAGCAAGCATTTCCATCCAGGGAAGCCGTTCCCAAACCCCGACCTCTCTTGGAAAGCATGATCTATAGATGGAACTGGGGACTCCTAACCACTCTCTGCTTGAAGGGCGTCCCGATTTACATCACACTGGTTGACGCAGCCTCTCTAGCGGCTCCGCTATAATGTTCGCTTCGGCAGCCGCTCCGCTTTAACATTCGCTCCAACAGCCGCCCTGCTTCAGCATTCTGTCCATAAGATTCTCTAGGATCCGAAGACGAAACTCCAGCATATTACTCCATAAGTTTCAACATCCTCTCCAAGAGATGAAGCTACTTCAATGCCACTTCTTCCCGTAAAGGGTCGTACCACCACGCTCCCCATTTCAAGGAACATAGTCAGCCAGCCGATCTTCATAGTCACGGCCATCTTTTAATCCATCTCGCCAAAACTCGTGATCATGGACAGTTTGCTCGCTTACGCATCCAGCAAATCCTTTTACTTCCATGGAAGCCCATACGATTCCATCCAACCTACTTTGTTACCACGACAATGTAGTCTCCCCTGATTACATCTCCTACCAAGAATTGTTGTCGCTCATTCGTTAATGCCAGCCAGAGGTTCACCAACCAAAAAGCAGTGCCCACAACAAGGTCATCTACTCTTCAAGTGTGCAATGCAAGAATATCATCACATCTCTGTCTAGAAGATGCCTACAACACTTTACAAGGACGCGGTGGATCCCAAGCCTGCTCAGAAGAAATAACTTCAGAAACTAAATAAATGTGTGACTGGGGACTGCTCATCGCAGCCTATCCCGATGACCATCAAAGATTCATGAGATACCCCCAGAGACATGACTGAAATATTTCCCCGAAGAAGCAGAGGGATCCACGATAAACAACATAACTCTCTCATTTTTACCACTTTACTATCCATAGTATTTCATCCATGTGATATTCTGAGCATCCCAGCGTCACATCCAGAAGAGTACAATAAGCTTGTATCAAATCTCATGGACGTGGATTCAAGGCAATGCAATGAAAGTAGGCTACACATGGGGACTACCAGCACAGAGCGCCTTCACCTCCATCAACCAGGTTATTTCTGATTTCAACATCATCATTGTCGACGTTTTACGAGCCGCAAGAATTTATCAACATGAAGCCGTACATGTGCATCGAAGACTCCAAAATCACGCCACAGAGATATATTCGCATGTTCGGTCATGCCATCGGATCTAACAGAAATGTAACTGGGGACTTCTCACCGCATCCCATTCCATATGGTAGCCCAAGATTCAGAGGATGGTTTAATGAATGTCTCTTGGAACAAAGTCCTTGAAGACTTTATAACAAAACATTGGCAACGAAACGTCTCCCAACTCATCTATTTCATCCAGTGGTTCCGGAAGATTTCGACCATACAAGCATCCACAACATACTGTCATCGCGATCAGAAGGTTCAGGCACTAAACAACCTAAAATCAAGGATGGACCGACAACGCAACCATATCCATCCATCCCAAGAATGCAATGGAGTTTGGTAAATTTTGGAATCCACTAGAGAGACACTGCAGACGAAAGCACGGTTCCGGAAGAGCAACAGAAAATAGAGAAAGGTCAATACCTCTTTTCATACGGACGGAGTTTCTAGAGTTTGCACAGAATAAAGTTTTCTTCTTGCTCCATGAATGGGAATAGATGACTCGGCACGACTATGCCACCCCGGTCCCACAACATCCCTCCTGACTTCTTCCTGATTTTCACCGTCGGGCCGTTTTCACCACGTAAGCGAGCTCGAAACCTAAATATTCCCGCGTGAGGAGATAGAGAATTCTGTTTCATGTCCGATAAAGGGGCGGACGGTCAAAATCAGAGTCTGTACGCGGATTCTACAACGATTTTAGTAAAGGGTGCTAATTAGGGTTTTAGAGTGTCAAACCCTAAACCGAAAGCGCTTCCCTTGCAAGCACTTACCTTCCAAAGCACTTCCCTTACCAGCGTCATGCCTTTCCAAAGCGATTTACAGAGCGGCCCACACCCGTTCCATGCACGTCAGTGCTAATGGGTCCCCTTCATGACAAGTCCATGCTATCAGCTCCGCCTCGCATTCCAAAGCCTAGCCATGAAGACACCCAATCATACCGGGATTTGCGCAAAGCTACCAGATGAAAGGATTGCGGATGCTACCTACCTCTCGAAAAAGATTTTTGAATAAGAAAAGAATTCCATGTTAAAGCATCACATGAAGAAAGGAAATCGGTCCCACAAAAGCAAGCCTTCCCCCCTGCCAAGCCATCACTCCATTGTCGAGGCCCCACCACGCCTAGACGTCCGTGTACGTCTCGTCTTGCCAAGGCCACACTATTCCAAGCCGCCTGCTCCACTGACGATACCCTTTCATCCACGCGCGTTTGCCTTACCAAGACCACGCCACCTCTTGGCCCCTCGAGCCAAGCCGTCCACTTGCGTCGCCTTCCAAGACCGCACCCCCTTTGCCTTGGAGATGTACGACCAGACCAAGCCGGTAACTTTCGTCTCATTACTCCATGGTCTGCATTCCCAGTAAAATTTACACAGGGCTGCCAACACGGGAAGCCAAAACCCTTTTTACCACTCAAAAAGGTTAGTCGGATTCTCCTGACCATCTTTGCAATGATTTACATCTCGATTCCGTCCTTTTCTGACACCATCATATGCTTACCTCGCAACAAGGCACATGTTCCGAGCTAAGCAGGGGACTTAATGTTGATGGTGGTTTTTAGTTCAGGGTTAAAATCGTAAAACACTAAACCCTAGCAGACAGTGATGTCACAACATTTAAAGTAACAATCATTTACTAGGAACATTTACTGAACCTTTAATGTGTCTCTAAAATAATTACTGGGGTATCTTTTTCAAATTAGGGTTACGACAAGCCAAACCCTAATTCCCACGTGTGCCAATGGAAAATCATGCCAGCCACACCGACCGCGCCAAAGCATGCCAACCATGCTAGCCGCACCTCTGTGCCAATGGAAAATCATTCCAACCACACCTATTGCGCCATGCCAAACGCACCTCGCCATGGCCCCATGTCGCGCCACCATAATGGCCTTCACTAGGCGGCTATCAAAACGAAGGCATGCGATAATCAATGGTTGCCCTTCAATTCCAGGAGCAAATCCTGGCCGTCTAAGGTTACCAAACGACCTTTGCCCCCAAAACCCTAGCTTGGTCACGCACCATGCGCCTATGGCAAACCCTTGGCCCCACATGCCAAGCCAAAACCGCACCTATCACAAGCTAGTCACGTCATGCGCCTATGGAAAACCCTTGGCCCCACATGCCAAGCCAAAACTGCACCTAGCCCAAGCTAGTCATGCCATGCGCCTATGGAAAACCCTTGGCCCCACATGCCAAACTAAAACCGCACCTAGCCTAAGTTAGTCACGCCATGCGCCTATGGCAAACCCTTGGCCCCACATGCCAAGCCAAAACCGCACCTAGCCCAAGCTAGTCACGCCATGCGCCCATGGCAAACCATTGGCTCCACATGCCAAGCCAAACCCAAACCTAGCCAGCCGCGCCATGCCAAACGAACTTTGCCTTGGCCCTAGCCATGCTAGTCACGTCATGCCAATCCAAACGCCATTTTCTTGGCCCAAGCCACATCATACTCCCATGGAAAACCCATGGCCCCACATGCCAATCCAAACCCAAACCTAGCCAAGCTATCCGCGCCATGCCAAACGCACTTTTCCTTGGACCTATCCATGCTAGTCACGTTATGCCAAGCCAAACGCCCTTGCCTTGGCCCTAGCCAAGCCATATGCCCATGGTAAACCCTTGGCCCCATATGCCAAGCCAAAATCTCATCCATCCAAAGCTGGCCACGCCCAAGGCGAACCCTTGGTCCTACATGCCAACCCATCCACACCACCACATTGGCCCTCACTACGCAGATACCAAAACGAAGGCGCGCAACGATCAACGGTTGCCCCTCATCTCAAGATGCAAAATCTCGACCGTCGAAGGTCACCAGGATAGCAAGTTTCCCGATCTTGACTTGCCAAGACACACCAACATGCTACATGTTTTCCAAAAATATTCGAGACATCAACACAAACTGGGGGATGCTCATTAGGGTATTGGTTTGGTGGTCTATAGTGTGCGGCATACATAAATGCCCGTTTCAAGATAGTGTAATAAGAATAATACGGTTAGTAAATGCAAAAAGCAAAGGTGAAACGCTCTTTCATTATGGGACATCAATTCCATCAAATCCCATCAATACCAGGCGTTACCACCTCTTCCCATTTAACTCATACGTTTTCTATTCTTATGAGGCCAGAGTACGTTTCTTTTTAGACTTATATGAATAGGTTTACCTATTTCCACCAGAGACACGAGTTTTTGGTCATGGAAAATACCACACCCAGAAAGGCAACACTTGTTAGCTTTATCAAAGCTTTCACCTTCTGATATAAGTCAAGTACTACTCTTCCAGAATTATTCTGGTCTCAAAACTCTCTTCGCTTCCCTCCCTAAACCAACCATTCTCCTCCACTTTGTGACCGAAGTAAGTCTGGAACGACCATTTCTTGGTTTAGGCCGGACTTGTACAGATTTATCTCTCGAATCTAAAGTACTCCCTTGCAGTACATTGTTTAGGGTTTAAATTATTTCTGGATATTCAGACGATTTAAGATAATTAATTGATGGCTCTATACTAGAAGGGCTTCCTGTCTAGGAGAATTAATCATCTTAGGGTTGAGCAATATGAACTTGCTGGAGTGTCATATTCCTCTTGTATAGTCAGGGAAAACCTAGTTGCATCCTGAAGACGTTGTCGCTCTATACTAGTAGGCATGCTGTCTAGGAGCCATCCAATCTTTAGATTCTATACAGTATGGGATATGCCGTGGTCTCAGCTGGGAGACTACACATCTACATCATCTCTGAGAGAACTTTCTCCATCAGAGGTTTTATGGCATGAGATTTCACGCTTAGAAACATGAGTCTAAATACTCATCTAATTTCCGGATCTGGATTAATTACTGAAATTGCTCTGTAGGAGCAGAATCTCGCAACAACAACGCTCTTACAAAGATTTCTGCCACACACGGAAAGTGTCGCAGATTGATTACCAAAATGACGCAACAAAGGATAAAATATGAAGAAAGACGTGAAGATTTTATAGAGAAAGCTCGCAAGAAATGTAGCAAGAGAAATCCTGCGAGATATTATAAAAACCTGCGAGAAATGACAATGATGTTGCTGCGATATTACCGCAAGAGTTCAGATCCGAAATTAGGGGAAATGTGAGCTGTCAATGAGCTGTCATCCACAATGTAAATACCTATATAAAGAAGAGAGAAGGAGAGAGAAAGAGGAGAGATAATTTTAGGAGGAGAGAGAAAGTTATTTTGCAGAGAGGGTTTTTAGAGAGAGAAAATATAATTTCTTTATCATCTTCTTCCCCAAAACTAGATCTAGAATTCTTCTAAGAACTCCATTAATGGAGATTGTAAATGTAAATTAATATAGTTACAAATTATTATAGTGAAGATCCGTGGATGTAGATCACGTTGATCGAACCACGTAAAAATCTTGGTGTTTATTTATAATTTGTGTATTTTTATCACCATTTTTATATGTAGATCTAGGAATTGTTATCAAGATTTGATAAGGGGTGTGTTGTAGGAAATCTTGAAACTACATTTTGGCGCTAGAAACAGGGACTACTATTTGATAGATTGAAGAAGATTCAAAGAAATTGTCTATGAGGAGTTAGAATTCGTGAGATCTAAATTTTTTGAGAGGAAATTATCTAACGGAAAGATTGTGTCTTCAAGCAAACACCGACAACACAGTGAAAGAGCATAAAAGAAAATGACGAAGATGCAAAACTATGTAAAAAGGATGATTTTTCAAGAAAATTCCAAGAAAGATTATCTACTGTTCATGTATATTTTTAGATCTAAAAAAAATAAAAAAATTAGGGTTAAAATGGAAATTTCATGGAAGAAATTACATTTTCAGAGAGTAATCATCATCAACAATTTAAAGACATGAGAAGACTAAGAGAGAAAAAAAATTAGTTGTTGTGGTGAATTTAAGAAAGAAAACCAAGGTTTTAGTGGAAGATTTATTGATCAGGAGAGAAAACAAGAGGCAAATTGTGAAAGAAATTAAGGGAGGACGAAAAGAAGATAAGAGGTAGACGCTGCAATTTTAATCACAAGCACAAGTTTGCACAGATGGTTCAAGTCTGCGAGAATAACAAAGAGGTCAAAGGTTCAAATCTCGCAAAAACACATATTTTTCATTTTCTTCTCATTTTCAGCGGAGAATAAAAGAATAAGTAAAAAAGTTCTGCGTTAAATGTCGCAAAGAGATTCTTGAACAGTTGGTCCAGAGAACAGTATGTGAGTTTGTGGTCACAGGTTCGAATTTTCCTGCGAGCATAATTTTCTTGTTTTTACAAAGGGTGAAAAAATAGATAATTTCGCAGCATTGTTTCATTATCTCGCAAACAAGAGCTAGTACAGTTGGTAATCTGCGAAGTTAATGAGTTTATGGTCGCAAGTTCAAGTCCCAACACATACATATTTTTTCACGCAATATTTGATAATTTCGCAAGTGTATTTCACGCAGAAGATAGTACATAATAATCTCGCAGAGAAATTTCACAGATAAGGGTTAGCACAGATGGTTCAGCGTGATATGTCGCAAGCAATAGGTCGCGGGATCAATTCTTACTTCACGCAAGTTTATTTTGGTTATTTCGCAAGTTATCCTTTGATTATTTCGCAGATAAATTTTGCAAGCAAGAGAGCTAGCACAGTTGGTTGAGAGGCATGAATGTAAGCAATAGGTCGCAGGATCAATTCTCATCTCACGCATGTTTATTTTTGTTTTGCGAGAATTGTCTCTAGAACAGTTAGACTTTGATTACTTCGCAAGATCTTTCATTATTTCGCAAGAGAAGGTTAGCACAGTTGGTATGGTGTGAGAAAATGCAGGAAGTAGATCAAGTGTTCAAGTCTCACTCTTAACAATTATTTTTGCTGCGAGATGTTCAGACAATTCACATAAGAGCTAAGTACCTTTTCTTAGAATATTTTACTTACAACAAACAAAAGATTTTTTATTTAATTTCCAAAATGCTATATAATCGCAAGATTTCTAAAATTCTTAAGATTTCAAAACATTTCAAAGATTTTGATTTCAAAAGATCATAAAAATGTCTGCGAATTATCGCAAAAAAGTTACAAATTTCAAAGACTACAAAAAGTTAAATTATCGCAAAGATTTCTAAGATTTCAAATATTTTGATTTGATTTACAAAGAGCGATACAATCGCAGAATTACAAAGATTTTACAATTACAAAAATTTCAGAATTACAATATGTTAGAATTTTTCTTGAATATTTACTTCAGATGATATGATATTATGAGAATGAAAACAGATATGAAAGCATAAAGAAACGTGAATAAAGAAACGGGAGATTATTTCGCAGACATATTTCGCAAAAAATAGTTAGAACAGTTGATATGGCGCAACATTATACAAGAGGCAGATCAAGAGTTAATTTTGCAAGACTTCATTTCTCATTTCTTCTCAATCTTCAAGCAAATCATATACTTCCCAAAAGACAACAGAGAAGTCGCAAAAAGATAAGTACCATTTCCTTGAATATTTTATCTATGACTTTTGCGAGAAAGATTTTTGATTATATTTAACAAAAGCGATACAATTGCAAGATTTCTAAGATTTTTAAGATTTCAAAACATTCCAGAGATTTTTTATTAAATTGGCAAAAAGCGATACAATCGCAAGATTCAAAATTTTTCAAAATATTACAATAAAGAATTCATCGCAAAAATTTAAATATCTCAAAAAATTTCAAAGATTTCAACGTTACAAAAAAAAAGAGAAAATTAAATTTATATATTTCTATAGAACATTTTTGATTTAAAGACGCGATATAATCGCAAGGTTTCAAAGAGGATTTCTAAGATTTCAAAATATTTTACAGAGAATTTACTTCAAAAATGATATTATGAGAATGAAAGAAAGAATGAATAAAGAAATGCGAAATTATCGCAAGAAACGCGAATAAAATTTCGCAAGAGAGAAATGCAATTGCATAAGATGGCGGAATTATCGCAAGAAATGAAAGAATAAAGAAATGCGAAATTATCGCAAAAGACGCGAATAAAATTTCGCAAGAGAGAAATGCAAATGCATAAGATGGGCGCAAATCGCCTAAAAACATATAAGAATGGGACGAACCTTTATGGAGTACACCCTAGTTCGCGGATTCTATTCCGTAAGAGGCAATGTCCTTAAAGTGCGTCATAAGGGGGTATCTCTTTGCATGACTATGGGAAAGGCTATACCGCTGCTGGAACCTAGTCATGGAGATTTGGGATTATAGAAAATCCATCTGGGAGAGATAACTTGGATTCCCAACTATATAAGGTTATACCCTGGTTGGGCGCCCGAGAGTTTCTCCTAAGGAATGCAACGTATGATCAAGGCGCCGAGGTACACGGTTGAGCTGTGGGTTCCCGGGATGGATGAACCTACCCTGGACATCCACGGAAAGTCTTGGCTTACGATGTGTTCGGCCCGAAGAAAACCCCACTTAGGGTGCAGTCTTGTAACTATAAGCCATATAAGGCATAAAGGACAAGGCTGCGAAAACAACTGGTTGTTGGCAGAACCGGATGGGAAAGTGATAGTCTTGTATGGCCGATGTATAATCCTTGAAGGGGCAACCGAGGGGAGAGATAAGGGCGATACCCTCCATTAGGGAGCTGTGTATCAAAAAAGACGGCAATGTCATGGGACTTTATATTCGCAAGAATATTTAGGCCCGTCATATTGCCGCATAACAGGCCGAAAAGCCTAAAACTAAATGATAAGATGAGATCAATGGGTTTTTGCGATAAGATCAAAAGATGAGATAAATGTAATCAATAATAAGAGGATATAAATCGCAAATACGTCAATGTCATAAGTCTTAAAAAGCAAAGAGAGATTAATCTCACAAAATGGCTTAGATTTATCATATTGTCGCAGAGATCAAAATAAATGATAAGGCAAGATCAATGGATTATTACATGTGAAAGTAAGAATGTCCTGCGATCTTGTCGCAGACAAGTGGCATAATAAGACCTTTAACTAGGAAGGAAAAATAAGACCACAAGAGAGGTTATACCTACAAGCGTATAACAGATTGCTAATGACTTTATATTAGTCTTATTTCATTACAGATCAATAACAAGAGGCAGGTATGGGAATGCATAGAATGGAAATTACAATTTGTCGAAAATAATCGCAAAAAAGAAAGAGAGAAGTACACAAATAAAATAAGACCACTAGAGAGAACACAGATAAACTTGCGAAGATAATTATATTGCAGAAGAAAAAGTGGAGAAAATAACAATGAGATACAATGAGCCAGAAAAATGAGGCACAAACACTACATCACTTTTACCGCGGCGAAATGAGAATAATACCTTGAAAATTCGCAGGACTATTCATATTTTGATCCATTATTCGCAACACTATTCACAACACTATTTGTGGAACTATTCGCGACACTATTCATAGGACTATTCATAATTCGCAGTACTATTTGAGTACTATTCATGATTCGCAGAAATGTTCAGAAAACCGCAGAAATATTCAGAAATTAGCAAGGTTATTCATAATCACGCAGACTCATTCATAAATTCGCAGATTCACCCAGAATTTCGCAAGAATTGTGATTATTTTGCAGAATATGATTATTTTCTTAAAGTGATTATCACTTGAGGCAGAGGCAAGATAAAAATAAAGAAGCAATTTAATCATTCAACATTTTCTTAAGGATTCTCCTTCATAGCTAAAGAACATAGGCAGTTAGGGATTACCAAAAAAATATTTTATGTTCTTTATCTTCTCGGTAAGAATCATTTCCAAAATGGGCAAGAATTCTCACCAAAAATGAAGAAATAATTTCGCATGAATAGAGGCAATATTTTTCATTCAAGAGCGGATACTTCTTATATTTTGAGGATTGAGTACTTCTTATACTTCTTCAAGGATACTTCGCATACTTCATTCTTCATACTTCGTATACTTCAAAAGATGATACTTCTAATTATCTCTCAAAGCTTCAGAACTTCGCAAAAGAATAGAGGCAAGTATATACTTTTTAAGTTTGGTATTCTTTCGCTAGTTCCTTCGTCAACAAAAATCAGAGACTACTACAACAACGAATTTTTTTTTAAAGATTGCTCTTCAAGCAATATTCAAGAAAAAAGAGGCAAAATGTAGGAGCAGAATCTCGCAACAACAACGCTCTTACAAATATTTCTGCCACACACGGCAAGTGTCGCAGATTGATTACCAAAACGACGCAACAAAGGATAAAATATGAAGAAAGACGTGAATATTTTATAGAGAAAGCTCGCAAGAAATGTAGCAAGAGAAATCCTGCGATATATTATAAAAACCTGCAAGAAATGACAATGATGTTGCTGCGATATTACCGCAAGAGTTCAGATCCGAAATTAGGGGAAATGTGAGCTATCAATGAGATGTCTATGAGCTGTCATCCACAATGTAAATACCTATATAAAGAAGAGAGCAGGAGATAGAAAGAGGAGAGATAATTTTAGGAGGAGAGCGAAAGTTATTTTGCAGAGAGGGTTTTTAGAGAGAGAAAATATAATTTCTTTATCATCTTCTTCCCCAAAACTAGATCTAGAATTCTTCTAAGAACTCCATTAATGGAGATTGTAAATGTAAATTAATATAGTTACAGATTATTATAGTGAAGATCCATGGATGTAGATCACGTTGATCGAACCACGTAAAAATCTTGGTGTTTATTTATAATTTGTGTATTTTTATCACCATTTTATATGTAGATCTAGGAATTGTTATCAAGATTTGATAAGGGGTGTGTTGTAGGAAATCCTGCAACTACATGCTCAATATTCATGAGATGTGCTATGGCCTTAGCTGGGAGACTGCACATCTACATGTACTCTAAGAGACAGACTTCTCAGTCAGAGATTTATGGCATGAGATTTCATGCTTTAATGAGAGATATGAGCCTCAATACTCATCCGATTGCTGGATCAGGAGTATAGTTTTATAATTTTACCCTTTGTCGAAAATCCACCATCTACAATGTTATTCACCATCTTTCCTGCATAACATGTTCATTTTTGGTACGCATAACCTTTCATGCATCTGCGTAACAGGTTATGCACATTTTTTTATGATGCATAACATGTTATTCACAATCTTTCCAGCATAACATGTCCGTTTTTCTACATAATCTGTTATGCAAACATGAATCACATACACATATCAGAGACTTCCTTTCTCTTCCTAGTAACGTCGTGCTTTGCCTTGGTTCTCATATCCCTTAGTTGGAGGTCACCATTAGTTTCCCCTTTTTCATTTTTTAGGTCATCATCATCAAGAACAAAAGTTAAAATCGAAAAGAATCTGATGAGTGCATATGTGTCTCTTCATATTATACTAAAACACAAGCTCCTAGATGAATTTTTCACTAGTATAGAGCCTAATGAGTACTTAAGATCCTAGTTTCATTACTCACCAATGCCGGAGCCTGCCGAGTATTCATTCTATGCTATGTTCCCCAGCCGAACTCTTGATGTTGACATGACATGACAATTAATGTTCGCTCGCAACTGAGTAGCATGAATTTACCGAAGTGTCAGGATTAAGATATGCATGGAACTACTCAATTAGAAGCACGCAAAGTTATGCTGCTATCTGAAACAAAATTAGTGATTTTTTATGAACACTCACAAAATTCAATCTTTCTAACCTAATTTTATTAATTTACAAAATTAGGTTTTTTACACCATGTGCGATATTTCGAACCCTATTGGTCGAAACTAAACCTAGGAAAACTAAGAAATTGATCCATCATGGATCTAGTAGGAGCAAGATCATACGAAAAATCATAAAACTAGAAATAAATAGGAACTTCGGCAAGTAAGAGCAGCGTCAAAAGGAGGCGTGGCCGCGCCACTTAGTCGACCAATTTGCTTCAGCAGACGCCACATGTGGCCGGCTGGCCACACTCCATGTTGCTGTTTGTCTGCCCCCTTTTCCATCGACCAATCATATTGCTTCAAAAGCGTTATGCACACTTTTAATTAAAGTTGGAAATTGGTTGGTCGACATGCCTAATTCTCTAAGGAACCGAATATAGGATGCACATTTCAGTCTCAAAACGATCATAGCCGCACGTTTTGGCTGCTTCCTGACGCGATCGTACAAGTACCGCCATGCACACCGACGGGCCCAATAATGCCCTGGACAATCCGAATTCTTCCAACTTGCAAGCGGATCCACTAAACGATTACTCAAAGTGAGTTGGCTGCGCGGGTTACAAAACCCTGATTTATGTTAATGGAAGTACATCACTGTCGCAAAACAATCACGACCATCCAACTTTTCCAGCCGAATTGACCGGCCTAGATTCAATCTTAATCAATGGGCAAGGTGCGGATACACTCACCAATGGCCCTACTATATCACTGGTCGGTCGAATAGTCTATATCATGCATCCAACACTAAAACCCGTTGGCCCAAAATGGGTTGGCCACACGGCTTTTAAAACCTAAATTAAATCAGTGGCGGCCATTAACTTCCGCAAATCATCTCAACCGCCTAACTTTTCCAGTCGAATCGGCCATCCTAACTCCTATTTTAGGAAGACAACAAGATGTAGCCATGATCACCGGCCACCCCCCTTCCATAAGGAACAATCGGTCACACCGCAGACTAACCATATGGATCCTAAACGATCGCCCAAAGATGGATGGCCGCGCTTATTAAAGGAGTCTTAAATAAATTAGCGGCAACCAATAAATGCCGCAAATCATCTCAGCCATCCTATTTAACTGGTCTAAATTTAACTTGGGCCGACCAACAGGATGTCAAAATGTCTACCAAACATCACTCTCCTATAGGGACCGACCGGCCTACCTTTGGCATACATAAATAGATCCCAACAGCTTCCTGAAAGTGGTCGGTCATGCTCCTTTTAAGACACTAGGTTCCGCGACCAACCAAGATATGCTCAATGCAACGATTCTTCACATGCATCGATTATTTTGAGCTACTTTCTTAAAAGCGATGCTTTACATGTATCGAATACATGTGATATTTTATGAGTATCAGCTTCACAAATAACTTAGTTATTTAACCTAACGACGTTACGTGCTATTCTTTGCGACAAGTCTCATAACTTGGCTCGTCACACATGACTATCGTCGCCTAGCTTGCGGGTGATTGGTCAGAATAATTTGGAAAGACCCACTCAGTAAATTGCTACATATTTTCTATAAAATACTCAAGACATCAAACATGTCATAAACTGGGGGATGTTCATCAGGGTATTGGTCTGGCGGTTTACAGTGTACGGCGTGCAACACGCCCATTATGAGAAAGTGTCAGGAAAAGCGGACAGTTAGTGGCAGCAGAGAAGTAGTGGGTATATACAGACCTGTCTTCCCTCATTGAAATACGTGGTTTTCAAAATTTTCACACGATCTCGCTTTTCCATCACTCAACTAATCCCATTTCTTATGAGATCAGGGTGCGTGCAACTATGACAATATAAATTGGTTTTCAACCTATTTCAACCAATAATGGTTATCAATACAATATCCATAAAAACACCAAAGAACTCATAGCTTGCATCCCGCAGGCGAGTTCCATATTCTAATACAAGTCATAAAATAACCACGCCTTCAGAGTTAACCATTCTGATCTCAACACCTTCTTCACTTCCCTCCCTAAGATCAACCCTTCTCCTTCATTTTGTGACCGAAGCAAGACTGGAACGACCATTTTTTTGTTTATGCCAGGATTGTACAGATTGATTTATCGAATCTAAAGTACTCCCGTGCAGTGCATTTGTTTAGGGTTTAGATTCATTTCTCGGCGGCACACCCAAATTTACCAAAACCAGCAGAATCAGTTTTTACCCCAAAATAACTGGAGACTACGGTGGGAGATTAATCTCTCGGTTGCAAAAATCATTTTCCCAATTCCATTTTCAATTTCCTAAATTTCTCACGATGGCTGATCTTAGGAATGGTTCAAAAACCCCTCCAAATCCAAGAACATAAAAAACCCATTTTCTCAAGATGGCTGATCCGGCCATCAAAAACCCATTTAGGAATGATTCATGTCAACATCAAAAGCCAATTTTATCAAGATGGTTGATCTTAGGAATGGTTCAAAAACCCTCAATCCCAATTTTACTTCTCCTAACACTGACAATACTTCACGTGTTATTCCTGAATCCGTTCTTTCATTCAAAACCCTTGTCGAGGCTATGGAGTCTCAATATTTAACAACTATTCGCGATTTGACGAAAATCCTGAATGATATTGTTGGAAATTAAGATATTATTGTCAAGACATGGGATGAAGTATTTACGCTTTTGAAAGTCCTCACGGATCAACTATCAAAGGAACCAACACGTATTCATTCTGGAGGAAACGCTATCAGCGATTCATTTTGGATCAATACTGATAGTAACAATCCTTCTTCCAAGAATCATATTCCTATTCATGGTAAGGAAGATGAAGCCTATGGTCACGTTGAATGGAAAGGTAGTCACCAACCTAACTTGTTTTCTCATGAAGATCAAGAGATGTTTCCTCAGAAATAAGACTCGTGGGATTTATCACGTTCTCATCAGAGTCCTTGCAATGAAAGGGTGATTTCATTATATGCGTCATTCTTGGAAAATGCATCAGAAGCTGTTAAGAGATCCACTGCTGCTTTACTCATTCGATCCGGAACTGTCCCTGAATGAAGAAACTCATAAAGATGTGCAGGAAAGAAGGCGTCCTTCCAATAAAAGATCCATCCTCTAGCCAATCACTAGTAAGGGTGAAAAGAGAAGGCATTTGGGGAACGACTATCAATAACCTAAATGTATGTCACCGGCGTAGATGAAAACTCAAACCCGGAAGGATGCGCCTAAGACGCCTGCACAACAACAAGAAATTGGAGAGGCTGCTCTAAACTTCCCGTTTCTGATTGAAGAAGTAATCGAACTCCTAGAAGCATGGATTCAATATGATGCTATCAAGCTACCTCCTCTTAGTTGTCTACCAACCGAGGAAGAAATGGAAAATCCCAAATATTTCCATTACCATAGGTTCATCAATCACCCAACCAGTGACTGGAACAAATTGAAGCAAATTTTCAAGAAGAATGTGGATACAAGAGAACTCTAATTAGACATCGAAGGAGTTTACAGAGATCCTCTTCCCGTCAGGAGCTGCATGATTTCTGGGGACTCCGTCCACAAAACCGTACAATCCATGATGGAGAATTTTATGTGAAATTTTGTATTTTTCGAAGGTGCAGTGTCAAGACATATTTGCATCCTTCAATCGTGTTGTATCAGGCAAGCAACAATAGGCGAGCTTCCGCACGCAGGAAATCAGGGAGGATTTGATTCATAAAAGTGGGGAAATAATAGAAGGAGAAATAAACTCACGTATGTGAGTTATATGAAAGGAACAAACCCATCCTTTGGGCCATAATATCCAATCAAAGCATTTCAATGTTCATGGTCGTAGCTAACATCACCGCCCATGCTCGCCTAAAGCTCGTGGACGTAGCTACCGCTACTTATGCTTCTTTGCTTATCCAAGATTCATGGTCGTGATTACCAAATCCCATGACCACCATTACCACACCTCTCCCTGCCGTACCTGTAGCCACCACTAGTCCCTGCCAAGATTCGTGCATGTAGTCACCGCTCCTCCCTCTAAAGGATCGTGACCATAGCCATCCAAGCTCCATCCAACCTGTTTTGTTCCCACGAAAATAGAATCTCTTCTGATCACAGTTGCTTCCAAGAACCATTGGTTTTTGATACCAGCCAAAGCTTCACCATAACAATAACAACTACGGATAAAGGTAATATGAACTTCTGCGTTTTTTATTTTCCCATGGAGGAAGTAATAGAGTCACCAGTACGGAGGCAAGATGGTGATATCTTTATTATTTTAGACCCACCGACCATACAAGTTAAAATCACGTAACCCACACTTCGGGACTGAGTCTCAACTCGGAATCCCTTCACTATCAAGGACCTCTTCAACTCAGAAGAGACGATCAACCAAAAAGTCGTAACAGGGTCACCACTCTTCAAAGATGTAGTGTGATGATATCATCATCTCCCTGTCTAGAAGGCGCCTGACCAATAAGCAGTATTTGGCTCAGTCATCCATAAGTGTTGTTGTCAGTGAATAATCAAAGAGGAAAGTCGCGCCTCAGCAAGCCAAACATACCAACCGCATCATGCCCACCACATCACCTACTCAGAACTCAGTGCCGCCTACCCAAGGCCTGCACGAAGCTATGCATCAATAATCACATCGTCGACAAAGTCAGATTCGGTGTTTCTAGATCTCCTATTTCCTATGGAAGGGTGCATGGGCTGCCAAAAGTTTGGATACAATATAGATCTATCAAGTGCGACTCCCAGCCATTGATCAATACGTGACGAATCCAAAAGATTGCCGCCTTCATCATTTCGTCAACCACTTTACCAGAAAATGCAATGAAAATACATCTTTCAGGAGAAAATAGGCTCAGGATAATTACACCTGGGGACTGCGAGCACATGATTCATTCACAACCCTCAACCATGTTATTTCTGATATCAGCGTCATCACTGTCAAAGCTTTACGAGCCGCATGAATTTCTCAACAAGAATCCATACACGTGCATCAAAGACTCCATATGTGCGCCGCAGAGATATTTTCACATATCCAGCCACGTCATCGGATCTAGCACGCATCTACAACTCCTTGCAAGGACGCATTATATTCTCAATGTAGGATCAGAATATTGTCACAACAATATTCATGTGAAATAAACAACAGTTCTGTGAGACATGTTTACAATACATCAATGATATTCTGCGATACATCTCAAAATGACGTAAGGAATGACATATCGGATGAAAACGACAGAAGCATGAGAAAAGTGTGATATTTCCGTGATGAATCAATAAAACCTGCGAAAGATTAAGGTGGTGCAAACTGCGATGTATCGCAAGAACCTAGATCCGAAACTAAAGGGAATCTTAGCTGTAAATGAGCTGTAATCCACTATGTAAATGCCTATATAAAGGAAATGAATAGTTCCAGAGAGGGGGATGAATTTTTGAGTGCTAAGAAAGTTTTTAGGAGAGAGAAAATCTTATTAAGTGTCTTGTGTTCTTGATCATTGTAATTCTTTTAATATCATATTAATAAAGTAGGTCCTTAATCTTCAAATTGTGTCATAAATATTGATAAATTCTTGAGTTGGGTGTAGTGTGGGAATTCCTGCAACTACATTTTGGCGCCCAGAAACATGGATGAATAGTTGAAAATCATAGCAAAAGTTAGGTAAAAGAAAGAAATTATTCAAGAGTTAGAAGAATATCAACAAAATTGGTGGAAGAAAAGATGGTTGAAGTCAAAGATAATCAAAAGAAATTGGAGTGTGATGTAATAACAAAGATGATGATAGATAAGTTCCATGAAGATATTAGAGGAAGGATACACAAGCGATATTTTGAAGGAAAGAAAATCATGACGGTAGATGAGGCATCCCCGTTAAAAGATTGGGAAAAATAGAAGATCACATTCACGGCAGCAGAAATTCCGAAAGAGAATTTAAGTCATACATGTCCATTGGTGATCACAGTGTATGTTGTACCAACAAGAAAAGAGAAATCAATAAGATCTACAGAAGAGTGGGCTGTGAATAGGACTTTGGTGGACGCAGGAAGTTCTGTGGATATAATGTTTTACCACACATTCAAGAAAATGGGATACAAAGATGAAGAAATGCTTAGTCCAACATATCATATTCATGGATTTGGAAAATCTCTAACAAAACCTAAAGGTGAAATTGTAGTGCGAATTCCGCTAGGGGAAATAGAGACGCAGATAACTTTGTGTGTGGTAGATGTGAAGTCACCATATAATATGTTGTTGGGAAGACCATGGATACATGCAATCAAGGTTGTGTCATCAACTCTACACCAGTGCATAAGTTTCCTATGCCTAGCGGAATTGGCGAGATTAGAGGAGATGCAGATTATGCAGCATTATGTTTCCAGAATGAAGTAAGGAATTGTGAAAATCAAATTCAATTGCAAAAACAGCGCAGAAAAATGAGGAGAGAAGAAAGGAAAGAAGAAGAATTCAAGATTTACATGATAAGATCAGAAGAAGGAAAGGGAATATTTGGCGATGTATCGCAAGAAAGTGATGAACCAGCGGAGGTAATAAAAACACCAACACCAATGGGAGAACATGAAGCCAGTTATACTGCAGCAGAACCAACAAAAGAAGTAAATATTGGAAGTGAAGAAGACCCAAAAATGCTGAAAATTGGAACTAAGATGGATGTGGAGGAGGAAGAACAAACTGTAAATCTTCTGCGAGAATACAGAGACATTTTTGCGTGGAATATGGATGAGATTCCTGGAATAGATCCATCTGTTGCGTGCCATAGATTGGAGATTAACAAAAATGTGAGACCATTCAAACAAAGAATAAGAAAGATTGCGACCACTTATCATGCCAAGATAGAAGAAGAATTGTAGAAGATGCTTGACGCAAGAATTATAAGGCAAGAAAAATATCCAGAATGGATCGCCAATATGGTAGTAGTTCCCAAGAAAAATAAGGGGATAAGAATTTGCATCGATTTTACTGATTTAAATAAAGCATGTCCCAAAGATAGTTTTCCCTTGCCAGATATTCCGCAACTGGTGGAATCTTCCGCAGGAAATGATCGAATATCTTCGTTAGATGGATACAAGGGTTATAATCAAATCCCACTTGCGGAAGAAGATCAAGCATTCTTTGCTCCTAGAGGATTATATTGCTACACAAAGATGCCTTTTGGGCTGCGGAATGTAGGAGCAACTTACCAAGGAATGGTAGAAAAGGTGTTCGCAAAATGGATACATAAAACTTTAGAGGTATATGTGGATGATATGTTGGTAAAAAGAAAAGAAGCTAAAAATCATGTGCAGGACTTAAGGGAAATTTTTGATCAGCTGCGGCTTTTTAATATCAAAGTAAATCCTAAGAAGTGTACTTTCGGAGTATCATCTGGGAAATTCTTGGGATATATTGTATCAAAGGAAGGAATACAAGTTGATCCTGAAAATGTGCAAGCAGTTCGAGATATGCCAACTCCAGCAACAATAAAAGATGTGCAAAAATTGAATGGACTTTTAGCCTCATTAGGTAGATTCATTTCGCGGTCATTAGATAAACGCAAACATTTCTTCAACATACTAAAGAAGGGAACAAAATTTAAATGGACAGATGAATGTGAGAAAGCTTTTCAAGGAATTAAGGAATATTTTATGAATATATCCATTTTACAGAAGGTTGAACCAGGAGAAGAATTGTTGATGTACCTTGCGACAACTCAACATGCTTTAAGCGCATTACTTTTGCGAAATGACGCAGGAGTTGAAAAACCAATTTACTACATCAGCAAAACATTCAATGCTGCGGAGAAAAACTATTCAAAGATTGAAAAGATAATTCTGGCGTTAGTTTATGCGGCATCTAAACTTCGCATATATTTCCAAGCACATAAAATCAAAGTGCTAACAAAAGTACCAATTGAGTCAGTAATGAAAAATTCAAAAAGATCAGGAAGATTCGAAAGATGGAACGCACAAGTGGGGCATTTTGAGATCCAATACGCAATTTTATCCTCGCCAAAATCTCAAATTATCGCAGATTTTCTCGCAGAATTTCCTTTGGAGGATGATGAAGTTGTAGAAGACACGATGGATATAGAAGAAGAATATGGGGATCCAAGAGATATTTTAACAGAACCAAATAGGTGGGAGATATTAGTAGATGGATCATCCAATGGAGTGGGAGTCGTTTTTATTTCACCAGAAGGTGCAAAAATGGCATTTGCATTCCGATTAGAATTTGAATCTACAAATAATGAAACAGAATATGAGGCTGTAGTGCATGCACTAAGATTTGCAATAGAGATGAAGGTGGAGAATGCAAGAATTACCAGTGATTCGCAATTGATTATTCGCCAAATCGAAGGAGAATACGCAACTAATGATATATCTTTGAAAAAATATAAGAAACTTGTTGAAGAATTATCTGCGAAAATTCCAAAACTCAAATGGAGGCATATTTCAAGAAGAGATAATAGGCTCGCAGATGCTTTTGCGTTTATATCAAGTATGATGGTAGACCCAACTGCGAGAAATATAAAAATACAGACACTCATAGCACCTTCAATTAATAAAGAAGAGGAAGAGGAAGCCAAGGCAATGGTTGTAGAAAATAATCGTGAAGAATCAAGTCGAATTATCGCAGATTGGCGTGCGGAAATTCACGCATATCTAGCAAGGGGGGAGGTACCAAGAAACAGATTAGAAGCACACAAATTAAAAAGTAGAGCAACAAATTATGAGTTAAGAGATGGGATATTATATCAAAAATCTTTAAATGGGACTTCCCTCAGATGTTTGACACAAGAAGAAGGAAAACAAATACTAAAAATGTTACATAGTGGGGATGCTGGTAATCACAGCGGCGGAAGATCTTTAGCATACAGAACTAAAATGCAAGGTTATTATTGGATATATATGCATGAAGATGCAAAAAATTTATCAAGAAGTTGCGAGGAATGTCAGCGATTTTCAAAAAGAATACATGCACCCGGAGAAACATTAACATCCTCAAAAAATGTTTGGCCATTTGGAAAATGGGGTTTAGATATTGTGGGATCATTTGTACCAGGAACAGGGCAAAAGAGATATTTAATTGTCGCAACAGATTATTTCACAAAATGGGCAGAGGTTAAAGCAGTACAAAATATTCGTGATAAGGACATTTTCACATTTATATTTGAAAACATCATTTGCAGATTCGGAATTCCTGCGCAGTTGGTGTCAGATAATGGAAAACAGTTTGAAGGACAAAATATAGAGATGTTACTTAACGCATTCAAGATAAAATGTGGAAAATCGACTCCTTTATACCCACAAGCTAATGGTCAAGCTGAGGCAACTAACAAAACAATCGCAGATATCCTCAAGAAGAATTTAGAAGGGCATCATAGAACATGGTGTCAACAAGTCCATAATGCAGTTTGGGCTTATAATACAACACGAAGAGAAGCAATTGGGGAATCACCTTTTTGTTTAACATATGGAGTTGAGGCAGTATTACCAACAGAAGTTGCTATTCCTACGACAAAAAGAGAAGCTTGGGAAAAGAATCTTAGTGCTGGTATGATTCTAGAAAAACTTGATGAAGTATAAGAAAAGAGAGAAAAAGCGTTACAACATATGGAGAACTACCATCGCAGATTAGCTCGTGAATATAATAAGCGAGTAAAGAAACGTGAGTTCCAAGTTGGAGATTTAGTTTTGCGAGAAACATCAGAATATCAGCGAGAAAATGGAGGAAAATTAGCGAAAAAATGGGACGGGCCATATATTATCAAAGAAATAATTGGAACTGGAGCATATAAGTTAATGGATCCAGAAGGAAGAGACATGGGTCAAAGACTTGGCAGGCCATGAAATAGACAATATCTAAGAAAATATTATCAATAAAGGTTTGAAAGACTAAGATGATTGGATTATACGCAAACAATTGTGAGAGAATAAAAGAGATGATTCGCAAGAATATTTGCAATAATACAAAGCAATTTTTCGCAATAATTTGCGAGATAATTAATAATTTTAAATGCAAATGCATAAGATGGGCGCAAATCATCTAAAAACATATAAGAACGGGACGATCCTTTATGGCGTACACCTTAGTTCGCGGATTCTATTCCGTAAGAGGCAATGTCCTTAAAGTACGTCATAAGGGGGGTATCTCTTTGCATGACTATGGGAAAGGCTATACTACTGCTGGAACCTAGTCATGGAGATTTGGGATTATAGAAAATCCATCCGGGAGAGATAACTTGGATTCCCAACTATATAAGGTTATACCCTGGTTGGGCGCCCGAGAGTTTCTCCTAAGGAATGCAAAGTATGATCAAGGCGCCGAGGTACACGGTTGAGATGTGGGTGCCCGGGACGGATGAACCTACCCTGGCCATCCATGGCAAGTCTTGACTTACGATGTGTTCGGCCCGAAGAAAACCCCACTAGGGTGTAGTCTCGTAACTATAAGCCATATAGGCATAAAGGATAAGAGGCTACGAAAACAACTGGTTGTTTCTAAAACCGGATGGGAGGAGCTAGTCTTGTATGGAAGAAGTAAGTCTCCTTAAAGGGGAAACTAGGGGGAGAGATAAGGGCGATACCCTCCATTAGGGAGTTGTGTATCAAAAAAGACGGCAATGTCATGGGACTTTATATTCGCAAGAATATTTAGGCCCGTCATATTATCGCGTGACAAAGACAGCAATGTCATGGGACTTTATATTCGCAAGAATATTTAGGCCCGTCATATTTCCGCACGACAGGCCAAAAATCCTAAAGAAAAATGTTAAGATGAGATCAATGGGTTTTTGCGATAAGATAAAAAGATGAGATAAATGAAATTAATGATAAGAGGATATAAATCGCAAAAACGTCCTGCGATTTCATCGCAAAGACGCCAATGTCATAAGTCTTAAAAAGCAAAGAGAGATTAATCTCACAAGATGGCTTAGACTTATCGTATTGTCGCAGAGATCAAAATAAATGATAAGACAAGATCAATGATTATTACATGAAAAAGTAAGAATGTCCTGCGATCTTGTCGCATAAAAGTGGCATAATAAGACCTTTAACTAGGAAGGCGAAATAAGACCACAAGAGATATTATATCTGTGAAGCATATAACAGATTGATCGCAGCATTATTCGCGATAATTCATTTATCATATTGCAGATTGATAACAAGAGGCAAGTATATGGGATTTCTTACAATGGTAATATATTACATACTTCACAAGGAAGATTATGAGGGGAAAATATGGGGATTATAAAACAATATTTCATTATCTTCCTTGAGAAGAATCAAGGTAGTAAAAAGAAGATAATCAAGTTACAAGAATTTGCGAAGATTAGATTCAGATTAATAAAAATATATAATCAGAAAAAGATGATGGAGTTACAAAAACTGCAATGTTTCGCAAAAGAAGCAGGAAAAAGAAAGATTCAGAAATTACAATCATTCGCAGGATAAGGAAAAGAACAAGATATTTCGCAGAAATATCTTGAATAAAAAAAAAAAAAAATTTAAAACTTCAAAGAGTATTCTTCCCTAATTTTATCATTCTTGTTCGCTACTATTATCTTCACCGACAACATCTTTTTCAGTTTGGGTTTCTCCATCACCAGCGATTGTTTTGTTAGGAGGATTCTGTTCTTTTGTTTCTTTATGAGGATTTTCTTCCTCTTCTCCATCATTAGTGATTGCCTTTTGATGAGGGTTTTGTTCTTCTGCTTCATTGAGAGGGTTTTCTTCTTCTTCTATTTCTTTAGGTGGGTTTTGTTCATCCTCAGAAAAATCTTCTTCATTACTTGAATAATTTAGATTTTCATCTATGAGACGAGGAACTTCGTTATTATCTATCTCCAAGGGTTTGATCTTCATAGGAGGTAAAGAATGAGAGAATAGAACATTATTTACAAGAACCTCAGCGCCTAAATGAGCCTTACGGAGGAAATTCTTTTCCCAATTTCTGATCTCTATATCTTTGAAGTATTCAAGATAGTCAAATCTTCTTAATGCTCTGTTGCGGGAGTTAGAAAGCGCGGTATTCTTTTTGCGAAGTTTGGCCAACCTCATAGACAGATCAGAAATTGAAGCTTGAAGATGCTTCTCAGATTCTGCAGAAGAAAAATTGCATATTAGATGGAATTCTCGCAAGAAATAAGATGGGAAAATACAATGAAATAATTAATAGATGAGGCAGTCAAAATGACTACCTTCCTTTTGCGAGGATAAAGTTTGAATTATGTTAAGGAAGCAATTCTTCCATTGATTCATGGTATCATCGAAAGTATCACCAACTTTACCTTTCAAACGAGATTTTATACTTTTTTCTTTAGAAAGAAGATAAGCATTTTCTTCTTTTAAGGAGGAATGGGAGTTCTTCAGTAGAGCATAGTCATCTTTGAGACTGTTGACTTTTACGCTTAGAGCTAATCTACCTTTTATAAGTTTCTCTTGTTCAGCGGCAGATGATTCGGTTATCTTTTTAAGCTCATCTTTCAATACACGAAGAGATTGCTTTTGGTTGTCACACAACTTTTGAAGATTACTCAATTGCTGCGAATAAACCATTGTTTTATTCACAAAGCAACGTTTCTCTTGAGATAGGGTTTTGTTTTCATCTAATAAAGATTCCACCTTCAAATTAGTCTGATTTAGCGAATATAAAAGTTGAGTGGCTTCATTACTTAGGCGATATCGTTCACAAATTAGCTGATTATTCTCATTCTTGAGATTATTTATCTCGTCAATTGAATATGTGTGAAGAATATTCAATCTATCAAATTGATTCTTCCAAGACTCTTTCCCAATGCGGGCCTCATCAGCGATTGTTTCCCATTCAAGTATCTTCATTAATTGGTTATGTTTTGAAGCTAAATATGTGTCAACAAATAAATAAAGAAAAATTGAGTACATATAAAACAAAGAATTACTGAGGCAAAAACAGAGGCAAGAAAGTTATACCTTTCAGATCATCATTTCTGCTGCGAAGATTTTCGCAGTCCAATTCAGAATTGCGAAGCTTATGATCGAGAAGTTCACATTCTAAAGTTTTTGCTTGAAGATTCTTCTTCAAGGTTTCAATTTCACTTTCTAAAGAAGTTAGATTAGATGAAGAACCGCAGGATCCGAGATGCTTGCTTAGAATCATATAAATATCCGGTCTCGCAGGATCTGTAGAAGATTTCATAGCATCGTTCAAAACTTCAGATAATATTTGAAAAGCAGCTTCAACCCATGTTGCTATTAATTGAGAAGAAGGAAGAGAAGTAGAGGAAGAGGTTTTGGCTACAGTAACTTGAAGATTAGAATCATTCGCGGTAGTAGGAGTGGAAAAAGGAACTTGATTAGTCGCAGTTACAGTTTCATTCACCGCAACATCCTTCATCGCAACTTCATTCACCACGGCTTCATTCACCGCAGCTCCATTAACCGCAATTTCATTTACCGTAGTTTCATTCACCACAGTTTCATTAATCGCAGGTTCATTGGCTGCTGATTCATTCACTTTAGTTCCATCCATCAAAGATTCATCCATCGCAACTTTTAAAATATTGATGAAAGTATTAGCATCAATAATTTCATTTGGAATTGATGAAGAAGTAGTATTGGTGTTAATATTGGAATTTACGCGAGGAGAATGAGAATATTTATCTTGCGGCGGAACAGGGTCTGCATACAAAAAATCAAGAATATCCACTTCATCTGAAAGAGGTTTAACTTGACGAGAACGCTTAAGAGGTCTAGAAATATTTTCTTCACCCTGCGAATAATAATGTAGATAAGAAACAGAGGCAACAATATTGTTATTTGTAAGAAATAGGTGTTTCTTACTACCTTATCATTCTCAGATCTTTTCACCTTTCCAACACGCTTTTTCTGAGGACCCTTAGGGTTAGGGTTTTTGACAGTAATCTTAGTCTGAGAAGTAGTGTTACAGAAAAGGATAATATAAAATATGGGGATTATAAATCAGGCGATAGAGATGATGAAACATGAACAAAATAAGGTTCAAGATAAGAACATACCTTTGAGTCTCCATTAGAGCAGCAACAGGAAGGATATTAGGAAATAAAAAGTTGCAGACGAAAAAGAAAGAAGTTGAAGAAAAGAGAGAAGGTGAAAGAAAACTTTTCCTCGAGTGGGACATCTATTTATAGATGAAGGATGGATAACCAGGTTAATCGGTAAAAAAGTAATGATTGACACGTGCCAACGGTAAAGCGTAAAATAGGGAACTTTGTCGGGTAAAAAATAAGGAGTTGCGGCAAATCAAGAAACTTAAATTCTCATGATCTTTATCTTCTTCGCATAAAAGATATGATAAGAGGAAAGATGTAGGATCAGAATATTGTCACAACAATATTCCTGCGAAATAAACAACAGTTCTGCGAGACATGTTTACAATACATCAATGATATTCTGCGATACATCTCAAAATGACGTAATGAATGACATATCGGATGAAAACGACAGAAGCATGAGAAAAGTGTGACATTTCCACGATGAATCAATAAAACCTGTGAAAGATTAAGGCGATGCAAACTGTGATGTATCGCAAGAACCTAGATCCGAAACTAAAGGGAATCTTAGCTGTAAATGAGCTGTAATCCACTATGTAAATGCCTATATAAAGGAAATGAATAGTTCCAGAGAGGGGGATGAATTTTTGAGTGCTAAGAAAGTTTTTAGGAGATAGAAAATCTTATTAAATGTCTTATGTTCTTGATCATTGTAATTCTTTTAAGATCATATTAATAAAGTAGGTCCTTAGTCTTCAAATTGTGTCATAAATATTGATAAATTCTTGAGTTGGGTGTAGTGTGGGAATTCCTGCAACTACATTTTGATAGAGATGATGAAACATGAACAAAATAAGGTTCAAGATAAGAACATACCTTTGAGTCTCCATTAGAGCAGCAACATGAAGGATATTAGGAAAGAAAAAGTTGCAGACGAAAAAGAAAGAAGTTGAAGAAAAGAGAGAAGGTGAAAGAAAAGTTTTCCTCGAGTGGGACATCTATTTATAGATGAAGGATGGATAACCGGGTTAATCGGTAAAAAAAGTAAGGATTGACACGTGCCAAAGGTAAAGCGTAAAATAAGGAATTTTGTCGGGTAAAAAATAAGGAGTTGCGGCAAATCAAGAAACTTAAATTCTCATGATCTTTATCTTCTTCGCAGAAAAAATATGAGAAGAGGCAAGATGTAGGATCAGAATATTGTCACAACAATATTCCTGCGAAATAAACAACAGTTCTGCGAGACATGTTTACAATACATCAATGATATTCTGCGATACATCTCAAAATGACGTAAGGAATGACATATCGGATGAAAACGACAGAATCATGAGAAAAGTGTGACATTTCCACGATGAATCAATAAAACCTGTGAAAGATTAAGGCGGTGCAAACTGCGATGTATCGCAAGAACCTAGATCTGAAACTAAAGGGAATCTTAGCTGTAAATGAGTTGTCATGAGCTGTAATCCACTATGTAAATGCCTATATAAAGGAAATGAATAGTTCCAGAGAGGGGCATGAATTTTTGAGTGCTAAGAAAGTTTTTAGGAGAGATAAAATCTTATTAAGTGTCTTGTGTTCTTGATCATTGTAATTCTTTTAAGATCATATTAATAAAGTAGGTCCTTAATCTTCAAATTGTGTCATAAATATTGATAAATTATTGAGTTGGGTGTAGTGTGGGAATTCCTGCAACTACATTTTGATAGAGATGATGAAACATGAACAAAATAAGGTTCAAGATAAGAACATACCTTTGAGTCTCCATTAGAGCAGCAACAGGAAGGATATTAGGAAAGAAAAAGTTGCAGACGAAAAAGAAAGAAGTTGAAGAAAAGAGAGAAGGTGAAAGAAAAGTTTTCCTCGAGTGGGACATCTATTTATAGATGAAGGATGGATAACCGGGTTAATCGGTAAAAAAGTAAGGATTGACACGTGCCAACGGTAAAGCGTAAAATAGGGAACTTTGTCGGGTAAAAAATAAGGAGTTGCGGCAAATCAAGAAACTTAAATTCTCATGATCTTAATCTTCTTCGCAGAAAAGATATGAGAAGAGGCAAGATGTAGGATCAGAATATTATCACAACAATATTCCTGCGAAATAAACAACAGTTCTGCGAGACATGTTTACAATACATCAATGATATTCTGCGATACATCTCAAAATGACGTAAGGAATGACATATCGGATGAAAACGACAGAAGCATGAGAAAAGTGTGACATTTCCATGATGAATCAATAAAACCTATGAAAGATTAAGGCGGTGCAAACTGCGATGTATCGCAAGAACCTAGATCCGAAACTAAAGGGAATCTTAGCTGTAAATGAGCTGTCATGAGATGTAATCCACTATGTAAATGCCTATATAAAGGAAATGAATAGTTCCAGAGAGGGGGATGAATTTTTGAGTGCTAAGAAAGTTTTTAGGAGAGAGAAAATCTTATTAAGTGTCTTGTGTTCTTGATCATTGTAATTCTTTTAAGATCATATTAATAAAGTAGGTCCTTAGTCTTCAAATTGTGTCATAAATATTGATAAATTCTTGAGTTGGGTATAGTGTGGGAATTCCTGCAACTACATTTTGATAGAGATGATGAAACATGAACAAAATAAGGTTCAAGATAAGAACATACCTTTGAGTCTCCATTAGAGCAGCAACAGGAAGGATATTAGGAAAGAAAAATTTGCAGATGAAAAAGAAAGAAGTTGAAGAAAAGAGAGAATGTGAAAGAAAACTTTTCATCGAGTGGGACATCTATTTATAGATGAAGGATGGATAACTGGGTTAATCGGTAAAAAAAGTAAGGATTGACACGTGCCAACGGTAAAGCGTAAAATAGGGAACTTTGTCGGGTAAAAAATAAGGAGTTGCGGCAAATCAAGAAACTTAAATTCTCATGATCTTTATCTTCTTCGCAGAAAAAATATGAGAAGAGGAAAGATGTAGGATCAGGATATTGTCACAACAATATTCCTGCGAAATAAACAACAGTTCTGCGAGACATGTTTACAATACATCAATGATATTCTGCGATACATCTCAAAATGACGTAAGGAATGACATATCGGATGAAAACGACAAAAGCATGAGAAAAGTGTGACATTTCCGCGATGAATCAATAAAACCTGTGAAAGATTAAGGCGGTGAAAACTGCGATGTATCGCAAGAACCTAGATCCGAAACTAAAGGGAATCTTAGCTGTAAATGAGCTGTCATGAGCTGTAATCCACTATGTAAATGCCTATATAAAGGAAATGAATAGTTCCAGAGAGGGGGATGAATTTTTGAGTGCTAAGAAAGTTTTTAGGAGAGAGAAAATCTTATTAAGTGTCTTGTGTTCTTGATCATTGTAATTCTTTTAAGATCATATTAATAAAGTAGGTCCTTAATCTTCAAATTGTGTCATAAATATTGATAAATTCTTAAGTTGGGTGTAGTGTGGGAATTCCTGCAACTACATTTTGATAGAGATGATGAAACATGAAAAAAATAAGGTTCAAGATAAGAACATACCTTTGAGTTTCCATTAGAGCAGCAACAGGAAGGATATTAGGAAAGAAAAAGTTGCAGACGAAAAAGAAAGAAGCTGAAGAAAAGAGAGAAGGTGAAAGAAAAGGTTTCCTCGAGTGGGACATCTATTTATAGATGAAGGATGGATAACCGGGTTAATTGGTTAAAAAGTAAGGATTGACACGTTCCAACGGTAAAGCGTAAAATAGGGAACTTTGTCGGGTAAAAAATAAGGAGTTGCGGCAAATCAAGAAACTTAAATTCTCATGATCTTTATCTTCTTCGCAGAAAAGATATGAGAAGAGGCAAGATGTAGGATCAGAATATTGTCACAACAATATTCCTGCGAAATAAACAACAGTTCTGCGAGACATGTTTACAATACATCAATGATATTCTGTGATACATCTCAAAATGACGTAAGTAATGACATATCGGATGAAAACGACAGAAGCATGAGAAAAGTGTGACATTTCCGCGATGAATCAATAAAACCTGCGAAAGATTAAGGTGGTGCAAACTGCGATGTATCGCAAGAACCTAGATCTGAAACTAAAGGGAATCTTAGCTGTAAATGAGTTGTCATGAGCTGTAATCCACTATGTAAATGCCTATATAAAGGAAATGAATATTTCCAGAGAGGGGGATGAATTTTTGAGTGCTAAGAAAGTTTTTAGGAGAGAGAAAATCTTATTAAGTTTCTTGTGTTCTTGATCATTGTAATTATTTTAAGATCATATTAATAAAGTAGGTCCTTAATCTTCAAATTGTGTCATAAATATTGATAAATTCTTGAGTTGGGTGTAATGTGGGAATTCCTGCAACTACACTCAAGCCGGCTCAAATAGTACATTTCTAGTAACCAAAAAGAAGTGTAATTGGGGACTGCTCATCGCATCCCATTCCATACAAAAATCCAAGATTCAGAAGATTAAAAGGATGTTACTTGGAATGAATTCCTTGAAGACTTGATAGAAGCACGTCAGCAACGGAATGCCTCCCAACTCGTTTACTTCACTCAACGGATTTGTAAGATTTTTCCCATACAAGCCTTCCAAGCATATCATCATCGTAATCAGAAAGGAAATAATAGTCCTATGAGCTAAAGAGTCAGAATAAATAAAATTTTGCGCCAGTCAATGCTCAAGAGTTTAAATAAAAATTTAATTACGACTCAGCAGTCCAGACACCAAACAGTTTAAAGAACATTTCAATTGCAAGGCCTCTTGCAATTGAGCGCAATGGAGTTTGGCAAATTTTGAAATCCACTAGAGAGGCCGAATGCTCATTTTCTGGAGATAGAATCTTATTACACATTCCATAGAGGATCGATTGAGTTCACTCAGGATTTGGTGAAATTTCAAAACCGTGGAAGTTATATGTACAACTAAAGTTCATACTTACAAAAAGAAAAAAAAACAATATGTACTTACCTTGTTGCCGACGATTGGAACGCTCGTGATGGAACTGCTGATAGTGACGAAGAGGAGCCGGCTGCTGTAGACGAAAGCATGGATCCAGATGAGCAACAAAAACGGAATATGGTTGATACCCCTTTTTATACGAACAAAGTTTCTAGAAAAATGATTCATTTTTGCTCCATGAACGGGAATAGATGGCTGGGCCCATAACACTCATGCCACATAACCGAGCTAGCAACACGCTACTAAGAAGACCTATGGCCGCGCGGTCCCGTTGCTGAAGGACGATTAGAATTTTCTTGGTAATATCTACCTTCTTTATCTTTTCAATTTTAATTTCGTCTGTCACCATCTAATGCTTGCCCCGCAACAATGTCACTGTTACGTGCTAAGCAGTTGACTTAATATTGATGGTGGTTTTTAGTATATGGCGAAAATTGTAAAAGTATGTCTACCTGACTCGGTATCAGAAGTAGTAGACCTTGATATGTCTATATTCCATAAGGAATTTGAATAATATATCAGAATCTGATGATTGCCTATGTCTCTCTTCATATTATACATAAACTCAAGATCCTAGATGAACTGTTCACTAGTATAGAGACTAATGAGTATTTAAGGTTCTAGTTGCATTACTCACTAATGCCGGATCCTTCCGAGTATTCATTCTATGCTATGTTCCCCAGCTGATCTCTTGATGTTGACATGACATGACAATTAATGTTCGCTCGCAACTAGGTAGCATGAATTTCCCGAAGTGTCAGGATTAAGATATCCGTGGAAATACTCAATTAGAGGCATGTAAAGTTATGCTTCCCTCTAAAACATAATTAGTGATTTTGTATGAACACACAAAATTCAGCAGAAATTGATTGATTTTGTGTCATCTCACAAAATTCAATCTTTCTAACCTAATTTTATTAATTTACAAAATTAGGTTTTTTGCGCAATGCGCGATATTTTGAACCTTATTGGTCGAAACTAAACCTAGGAAAACTAGGAAATTGAACCATCATGGTGCGAGTAGGAGCAAGATCCTACCAAAAATCAGAAAACAAGAAATAAAGAGGAACTGCGACAAGTAAGAGCAGCGGAAAAAGGAAGCGTGGACTCTCCACTTAGCAGACCGATTTGCTTCAGCAGGCACCACTTGTGGCCGGCTGGCCACACTCCATGTTGTTGTTTGCCATACCCCTTTACCATCGACCAATCAGATTGCTTCAAAAGCGCCATGCACACTTTTAATTAAAGTTGGAAATTGGTTGGTCGACACACCTAATTCTCTTAGGAACCGAATATAGGCTGCCCATGTCAGTCTCAAAAACGATCATAGCCGCACGTTTTGGCCGGCTGATTTATCAAGCTTTGCCGCTTTCTGTCGCGACCGGACAAGCACCACCTTGGACACCGGCGAGACCACTAATTCCATGGCCAATCAGAATTCTTCCAACTTGCAAGAGGAGCCACTAAACGATTGCTCAAACTGAGTTGGCTTCGCGGGTTACAAAACCCTAAGTTATGTTAACGAAAGGACATCACCGTCGCAAAACAATTTCGGCGTCCAACTTTGCCAGTCGAATTGACCGTCCTAGATTCAATATTAATCAATGGGAAAAGTACGGATAGACTCACCAACGGCACGACTATAGCACTGGCCGATCAAATAGTCTATAGCATGCCGCCAACACCAAAAACCGTTGGCCCAAAATGGGTTGGCCTCACGGATTTTAAAACCTAAGTTAAATCAATGGCGGCCAATAACTTCCACAAATCATCTCGGACGCCCAACTTCGCCAGTCGAATCGGCCGGCCTAACTCCTATTTTTGGAAGCCAACAAGATATATCCATGATCACCGGCCACCCCCTTCCATAAGGAATAATCGGTTACGCCGCGGCCTGACTAGCTGGCTCCTGAACGATCGCCCAAAGATGGATGTCGCGGTTCTTATAGGAATCTTAAATAAATTAGCAGCAACCAATAACTTCCGCAAATTATCTCATCCATCCAATTTGGCTAGCCAATTTAAACCGTCTAGAATTAACTTGGGCCGACCAATAGGATGTAAAAATGTCTACCAACCATCACTCTCCTATAGGGACTGTCCATCCTACCTTTGGTATACATAAATAGTTCCCAGCAGCTTCTTGAAATTGGTCGGCCATGCTCCTTTTAAGACACTAGGTTTTGCGACCAACCAAGACAGGCTCAATGCAACGATGCTTCATATACATTAATTATTTTGAGTTGTTTGCTTAAAAGCGATGCTTTACATGCATCGAATACATGTGATATTTTATGAGTATCGGCTTCACAAATAACTTAGTGTTTATGGGTAAAAACTATTTCTGCCGGTTTTGGTAATTTGGGGTGTGTGGATGAGAAATGAATCTAAACCTTAAATAAATGCACTGCACGGGAGTGCTTTTGATTCGAGAGTTCAGTCTATACAATTCTGGCCTAAACCAAGAAATGGCCATTCCAGACTTGTTTCGGTCACAAAGTGAAGGAGATGGGGTTGATCTTAGGGAGGGAATCGAAGAAGGTGTTGAGATTGTGAAGGTGTAGGATGTTTATGACTTGTAACAGAAAGGTAAGCGGGATTACGAATAATGCAAGAAGGCTCTGGGTGTTTGAATACGTTTTGTATTAACACTTGATTTCTGTGTTGTGTTCTATGTTGTAAATAGGGAGGAGAACCTATTTATACAAGTCATTTTGAGCTTCATTCACGTCTCTCATAGGAAGTGGAATGATGGAGTAGTGGATTTGTGTGTTAGTGTCACACGATTAGTCTTTCCCATTTCACCCATCATCACTAACCGTCCATGTCTTCCTGACACATTATTGTGATGACGCATTGCACGCTGTAAACCGCCAGACCAATACCCCAGTATGTATCCCCCAGTTTGTGACATGATTGATGTCTCGAAAGTGTGGATCGTGGGACCCACAGAAGGTAGCATGTGATGCTAGGTTAAATAACTAAGTTATTTAAAAATTCGATACTTGTGAAGTATCGAGTATAATCTATGCAGGTTATGCATCAAATGTATTCAACATGTATGAAGCATCGTTGTTGAGCATCATGCCCTTCCTACTTCGAGTGACCGTTTGGAGGCTACATGGGCAAGCCCTCCCTTGGCCGACCACATGGTATGGTAGAGTGGCGGATGGTAATCATCATGATGCCTCATTGACCAATTAACTCCTGACTAGGGTTGCATAACCAAGCAGGTGGAGTTGAACGGACGAGATGATCTTTGAGATGCTCATCTGCGACTCAATTCTTCTGGCGAAGTTGAGTGATCGAGATCAATTTGCGACATAAAACTGGTGCCGCAAAAGTCGCGCATCGTGCCAACTTTGGGCGAGCGTTCCAAGACTACTAAGCTTGATCGGTCTTGGCCGA
This sequence comes from Papaver bracteatum, assembly GCA_023529315.1. Taxonomy (NCBI): domain Eukaryota; kingdom Viridiplantae; phylum Streptophyta; class Magnoliopsida; order Ranunculales; family Papaveraceae; genus Papaver; species Papaver bracteatum. The sequence goes on from JAJJWX010004844.1 coordinate 764,552, forward strand.
TTGGTTCGGCATGTAGGTGGTAGGATGATGTTCATGGCTATACCTAACCGTCCCATGAAAACGTGATCTAAGATACTCAATTTGTCTGGCGAAGTTGAGTGGTTGAGATTAGTTTTCAATTGGTAAGTGTGACCACGCTAGTTTGGGCGTGCGATTTGGAATAACCAGGCATGGTATGCCTTGGTCGATCAGTCATGCGTGTAGATGGGCCCATAGTGATCATGTTGACATGATTAGGACCTTTTAAGTCTACATCAACACCCTCCATCTAAGCTTGCGAAGATGGACGTTCGTGATCGATTTGCGGCACACGTAACATGTCGCAAAAACCCTAATTAGGGTTTCGTATAGTTCACTCCTATGCAACTTCACCCGATCGGTTTTGCATGTTATGCTTCTCCCTTGGGGAGGCCGGTCGTGTAGGTCCCACATTCGGCAGGCGGTGAACATGTTGGTACCTATTCCATGGTTATAGGTTTGATATAACCTATCCAAACATGCCGGTGAAGTTAGATGGTTGTGATCAAACTGCGACACATAACCCTTTAAAGCATCACGCCATCCTTGTTTTGAGTGAACGTTTGTTGCTCTAAGTTTTTTCTCATGAGAAGGTCGGTCAGGTAAGTATGAAGGGGGACCGCCGGTACGCAGGAAAAGCTTGTCCGACCGTCCATAGGATGATCCACGACGTCCGATCGCGTCGGCAAAGTTGGACGACCGTGGATGATTTTAAGACCGCTGCTAGCAGTCTTTGCTCGTTCATGTTTTCTTCAAGTTGTTTCACGACCATCCTTCTTTAGGCTGGCGTTTGGTGGCTTTTGGGAGATGTGATATATGTTCGACCGATCAGGGCATAAACGGGCCCACTGGTGGTCATTGTGGTGATAGCCTGCTCCTGCTAGGGTTCGTCTAGGCTAGTTAAATCATGCGGCCAACTTGCGTGGTCGTGATTATTTCTGAGACTGCTATGGACAGTTCGGATGCTCAATCGGGCTAGTATATCACATCGAGATATATATGCTCAATCGGGCTAGTATAACACACCGAGAGATGTATGCTCAATCGGTCTAGTATAACACACCGAGAATTGCAGCCTGTACGGGCATTTCGTGCATGCCTTGTTGTTGGTACTTGGATATTCATGCGACTCTGCTGCGAGTAACAATCAGTCATCATGCCGCACCAACAATGAGAGTTCTGCTAAGAATAGCACAGGAAATTCAAGGAGTTTTATGCATTAATTGGTAATGCTAAAGTTCACAAAATACTTGGGGATTGTTGCTACATGCTCCATTCTTGGTGAATTAATAAAGCGGAGAAGTATTCATCGCTTATGAAATGGCCTTATCCTCTGCAAGATGGCTGCACAAAATATTAGTTTTACGGCTTTAATCCTGAACTGAAATCCACCATCAACACTTAGTTATTTAACCTAATGGAATTATGTGCTATTCTTTGCGACAAGTCTCATAACTTGGCTCATCATACATGACTACCCGCCGGCTAGCTTGTGGGTGATTGGTCAGAATAATTAGGAAAGACCCACTCAGTAACTTTCTACATATTTTTTATAAAATACTCGAGACATCAAATATGTCATAAACTGGGGGATGTTCATCAGGGTATTGGTCTGGCGGTTTACAGTGTGCGGCATGCAACACGCCCATTATGAGAATTTGTCAGGAAAAGCGGAAAGTTAGTGACAGCAGAGAAGTTGTGGGTGTGTACCGATATGTCTTCCCTCATTGAAAGACGTGGTTTTCAACATTTTCACACGATCCCGCTTCTCCATCACTCAACTACTCCCATTTCCTATGAGATCAGGGTGCATGCAACTATGACGATATAAATAGGTTTTTAACCTATTTCAACCAACAACAGTTATCAATACAGTATCCAGAAAATCACCAAAGAGCTCATAGCTTGCATCCCGCAGGCGAGTTCCACATTCTGATACAAGTCATAAAACAACCACACCTTCAGAGTTAACCATTCTGATCTCAACACCTTCTTTGCTTCCCTCCCTAAGATCAACCATTCTCCTTCATTTTGTGACTGAAGTAATATTGGAACGACCATTTCTTGTTTTAGGCCTGGATTGTACAAATTGATCTCTCGAATCTAAAGTACTTCCATGAAGTGCATTTGTTTAGGGTTTAGATTCGTTTCGCGGCGGCACAGCCAAATTTTCCAAAACCAGCAGAATCAGTTTTTACCCCAAAACACCATTATGACTAGTTTTGTTTGAACGGATTTCCGACAATTATCCGCATTTTGAAACCTTTGGCAGGCGATCTCTTAATCGCTATAATTACGGGTTATTACTTGATAAGATAATTTTCCTATCATTAGGGGGAGATATTGAAAATAATTTTCCCAAGAGAATGATATGAATTGTCTTGGTGTATTCCCTCTTTATCTCAAATTTTTCTTGTTCTCCATAAATTTAATTTTGAAGTGGAAAATAATTATCGATTTTCAGAATGAGCACTGATATCCCTTAAGTGACAAAATCCTACATACCAGCTGCAAATGTGTATGCGGGGTTATAAATTCTCAGTAAGGGGTACACCATAGACTAGGTTGTTTTAACTACAATTTGTGTAAGTGTAGTTGAGGTCGTGGCTCCATAAAGGAAGATGGAGAGACCACCAGGTTCGGTCAACGCTCACCTAGAAAGGAAGTAAGTGAACAAGGCACAACCTAATTTATATCATTAATTAAATCATCTCATTATATTGTCTCTAATTATTTCTGGTAGGTCTATAAACAAGCTTACGACTATGGCTAACTGCAAGTGCACATCGTCTATGGTAGACAGGGCAAATATAGGTTGATCCCACAGAGACAAGGTAGCTGTAGAATTGATTCTAAGGTCTTTACTAAACTGATTCAATCAGACGTAACAAAAGGGGGTTTTGTTGGGTGTCGATATGACAAAGGATTTTAGAGTAACTGAAATAGTAAAGCAGGATATACGACAATGATACTGAGAATACTAGGGCCTTTAAATCCACCACTACCCTACACTATGTATTCAACTAATGATGTCATTTGTAGTCCTTATAGCAGATATGGGCGACGATCAAATCTACCTTATATTTAAGGTGTTTCTCCGCTGGATAATTCAATCACAACTAAAGTATCTTTCCAAAGTATTAACTGTCTAGTTAAAGCACAACTAATCTAAGGATCAATAACAATATGTTCAAGCATGAGTTGCAGCATAATTAACACACTGGTATTCAACTATAATGGATACATGGCATACACTGTGAGAGCAAAATGTTGACGTACTTAGATTAAATTATATCCTAAACAATTCAATCATCCAAGAACAACACACAAAGTATGAATAACAAGTAGCAGGCTAGGGCTTCATCTAAACCCTAATTATTGAATTAAAACATAATGAAAATACTATTAAACATAAACTACTGCTTGGTGCACCGGCTAATCCGGGCATGATTTTTACATTAGAATCTCCTCCCTATTTATACATGAAAATCCCCAATCACTAGAAATTAATAATTAGAGAACAACCACTCACCCTTAATATGATTTCGACAAACCTCTTATGCAATTCAGACCTGCAACTCTTGATTTGATGTTTTCTTTTGCTACTTGAAGATAACCCTAACTCCATCTCTCTAAATCCTAGCTTCTAAGGTTACTATTTTTGATAAAAGAGAAGCTAAGATAGAGATATATAGAGATTATAAGGTTGATTGTTTGCATCGGGTGGTTGATAGGTTGGCTGTGGTTGGAAATGGAAGTGATTGATGGAGGAAGATAAGTGAATGTGATGGTTCTGTCGGGAAGAAGAAGAAAGAGAAGTGAAGTTGGTGTTTGGTTCTCTTTTCATACAAGGAGAGGAAATGGAAGTTAAAGTGTGAGGCGGGAGTAGCGAGACTTGATGTACGGTGAGGAGATGACTTTGGATGTTCAACAAATGGATTGAATCTAGCGGCTCACATTAGAAACGGGTTTGGGTTTAGGATCCTGGGTTCTATCTCTTGGAAGATTTTCTTCTAGGCCCAATCCTTCTTCAAAGCTAATATCTCAAGCCCACTTCTAGTCTTTGAGACGTGAAAGCAACATTCTTCACCTGTGGATGAGGTGCAAAAGATATTTTTCACTCGCCGCTAAGGTGCAGAAAATATTCTTCACTGCTTTCCAGCGGTGGCCTTTGTTGTCTCTCTTCCACTGTCGCCAATTCTCCGCTCATTTTGGCTTCTCAATTCATCCAAGCTTTTAGTACCTAAAAACACAAAATTAATTAGTACAAATATTTATTCTTGAAAACAGAGAAAATATATAATTAGGGTTAATATATGATTTTAAAACGCAAAAGATGAGTTAAATGCCAATAAAAAGGTATAGAAATAGTAGGAAATACCATATAGTCCTAAGAATAATATATTAGAGAGAGTCTAGTCTAGTTGACCCAGTCAATTATCTGTTTGGTCCTTTATGGAAATATATATTATTGTTTGGTCCTGTAAATTATAGTTTGGTCCTAAGGTGATGTCATGGATGATGTAAATGTCATTGTGTGGTGGCAGAATTACCCTTTTAGATTAGGACCATATATAGTCAATTGGTAAGAGAGAGAAATCGTTTCTCAGATTTATATTATCTTTCCTCTCGGTTTTCTTCTCTTCTCTTCCTGCTACGATTGAATGATGAAGACGACGAATAACAAACTGCTGTTGATGTTCGCTAAAGAAGATAAAGAAGATAAAGATCATTCAGTTCTATAGGGTAGATATTTTAGTTGGTTGTTTTGTTTAATGAACCATTCGCGGTATCCGGTTTTCTAGTGAATAAATCTCGAAATTGTTTGTCGTTTTAATACTTGACAAAGACAGTCTTGTTCCTCTCCTTTCTATTGAATTTAATTTCTCGGCTTCATTTATTATCACTTTTGTCTTTATATGCTAGATCAAAATTTCTAAGATATCACGAGAAAATAAGAAGGAACTCTGATACAGAATGCATGTGGGTGTACGATGTTGGAAATTTTGGGTAAAAATAGAGGATGGAAACACTAAAAGAAATTGTTTTACTCAAAAGCTTTCAAGGCTCGGGTGATTTCTTTTAGACGATTATTTCTACCCTCCCAATATAAATTGGCGATTGCAACAGGTATGCGAAATAATGCCTTCAGGATACAATGAAAGCCCTACAACAGGAAATTGGATTCAAGGTTTGCACCCCTTGACCCAACCAAGAACACATGAGAGAGATTTATGATGATGCTTTAGATGGAAAGAAAACAGGTTGAATTCATTCTCAAGAATGGGAGAATTCCTTCACTACTTATAGGGTTATTCATGCCTATTGGAGATGCCTCTTCACTTCCAAAAGACACATAAGGTGTATGTTGGGAATGGTTGTGTCCTTTATGAACCATCACACCTATTAGAGGTGTCCCTTCATCTCCAACTAACATCCATTGTGTTTATCCAACACAGAACACTTCCCCATCATAGTGACAAACCAAAAACGAATACAGTTTTATTTTCTAAGTTATTGAAAATATCCAACAATCTCCCCCTATTTTCAAAAACCAAAAACATAAAATAAAATAAAACTTATAAAACCGGAGTGGTTGCATCACTCAAGTGACTGCCTACGTACCCGAGTGGGATCAAGCCAACGTAGTTCAAGCACAATTGGAGACTAAGCATCATCGCTGAAATCAATACATAAATGATAGGTACCTTCTAGGTTTGAACCTTCACTTAGTGTAAGAAACTCAAAGCCTTATCGAGATTCTATGGTGAAACCAGTCTTGAACCAAGTATCCCTTATGATAAAACCGGAGTCTCCACACATATTGATTCCATAAATCATGTGTTCTATAGCCAAGCACTATAAAGGCCTTGTGATTATATCCTTATTCATGAGTCTTCTTTAGAGAACGGTCTTCTTCTCTTAGGAAACGGCCCACATTTCCATACTCATATAGGTAAGTCTCGAAGGTGTTTCTGCGAGACACCTTTTACTAATCACAGACTCATTAAGGATTTACATCCATCCTATTTTCTTGCAGAAAAACCAGCACTAACTTGAAATGGGAAGTTTTATGTTAGTGCTCCATAATCTCTGGCCATAACTTGTTGGTACCACATTGAACCTTGTTTATCTTTTTCAAAACATAGGTTGGGTTTCTGCTATGGGAGATCAACCTTCCTTCACAGACCTTAGTACCATTTCTATATACTTCATTGAAATTAATTCCTTTGGGAGACTCTTCATAAGTAGGTCTACCAAGCTTTTCTCCGTTTCAATGGTTAACTGCAATTACTCCTTTCTTGAGTAATTGACTTACCATTCCTTGTCTAAGACTTGTATGTCTTTACTTTTCATTATAAGTCTTGTTAAAGACGTTATAGATCATATCCTGATTCACAATTAATCAAGACCTCCTGAGATGGCTTCTTCCAAAATAGGATCTCTACAAGTTAGGTTTTAAGCCATTTCTTCTCATTAATTGCATATACTAATGCAATCAATTCTGAAAACATTACTAAAAAATGTTCCTCTTTGATTTTACAAAATAATTGTAACTTCTCTAGTGATCCTAATTAACATTTACGGTTAATTCACAAAGAGTCATTAAGACTTGCATACACTAGAGGCATATAAAATTTGTAGGCAACTTACTTGCTGTTTCAACAAGCACATTATTACGATGAGTAACTCTTCTACTCATGCCCAATCTTCTACAAATTTATACCCAAAAACATAGACAATGTCTATTTAACATTCTACATTATGTAATGAAAATGTTCATAATTTATGCATCGGTAATATTGTAACACCTCATCGTTGGATATTTGGTCGGCCGCCAAATCTTCCAATATGTTACATATTGACCGGTATTCCATTTTTCCCTTTCGATGTCATTTAAGACCTGCCAATTTCCAAATTTGGAACCTATAATTCTTATCGCAAGAATTATGTTCATGCCATACCATTGCTGTCTCAACAATTATGACGATTTTGGTTTTAAAATAATCCACCAACTAGAAAATTTTATACGACATTTTCGTATAAATTCTCCCCCTATTTCATGATAATTCTCAAATGCCAAAATGCAACTCAATATCATGAAATACCATTTGTGTCAAACATGTACCCCATAATTTCTAAATAGAAATTAAAACTTCAAATCCAATCACTGGTACAGTTTTGTACCATCCTTTTGGATTCGGCTATCTTCAAATCCAATGCAATGTTCTTGCAAACGTGACCAACCAGTATAAATGAGGAACAAAAGATGTATGTACCAATGACATCCCGCTCAAGGAGCATGTGCAAAACAGGATATCTTTGTAAAAGGATTCATCGATCATTAATAGACACTAATGAGTTAGTGCCGTATCAATACCGTTCAAATTACTCAAACGTACTTGAAAGGATTTCCTAGAGACACCAGATTTCTACTCCCTTTTTCCATATTTCATGGCTATACAAATAATCATGAAACCATTACACAACAATGTAATGATACTAGGGATACGAAATGGTACACACATCAACCAATCATGGTTTCTAGATGCCACTTCAACTATGTACATTGCATGTGTATTGATATTCATATCAGAAGATATCATCAGGGGATAAAGACAAAACAAGCAACATTCACTAAACCATACATCTTACAAACTTCATATGCATGGACCGGTACAAAGTTAGGTAGTATAGTAGAGCATATATAGAAAGTTTCTCAGAGGACAATTTATGCATTCCTACATATGCATATATACATCTCCCGACATGATCAGTCCCATTAAGAAGATGTCCATTCACAAGAGATGCTTTTCCAGATTCATGCCTTTTCAAGGATACTAGTCTAATCATACTAATTTGTATGTATCCCCACACTAGAAACCTAATTTAGCATACAATCTTTAAAATCTTTATAAAAAGAAAACAAGATTAGATCACTTATCTGATTGATGACAGTTTTCCCTGGCAGTAACCATCTGTTAACGCAATCGAAATTTCATCCTCCATGATCGAAAAATTAATCGTCTAAAACTGTTGGAAATTTTGGGTATAAAACAGAGGATGATAACACTAAAAGAAATTGTTGTTGTACTCAAAAGCTTTCAAGGATCGGGTGATTTCTTTTAGACGATTATTTCTACCCTCCCAATATAAATTGGCGATTGCAACAGGTATGCGAAATAATGCCTTCAGGATACAATGAAATCCCTACAACAGGAAATTGGATTCAAGGTTTGCACCCCTTGACCCAACCAAGAACACATGAGAGAGATTTCTGATGATGCTTTAGATGGAGAGAAAACAGGTTGAATTCATTCTCAAGAATGGGAGAATTCCTTCACTACTTATAGGGTTATTCATGCCTATTGGAGATGCCTCTTCACTTCCAAAAGACACATAAGGTGTCTGTTGGGAATGGTTGTGTCCTTTATGAACCATCACACCTATTAGAGGTGTCCCTTCATCTCCAACTAACATCCATTGTGTTTATCCAACACAGAACACTTCCCCATCATAGTGACAAACCAAAAACGAAAACAGTTTTATTTTCTAAGTTAGGGCAGGTGGCAACCTTATCTTGTTCTTTACCATGACTCGTCAACAATGCTCCAATAATTATTTTTGTTGCTGATGTTGAAGACGACGAAGATGATTACGCTGCAGTTCATTCCAGAAATGAACTCTGTTTTTTTAGCTTTTTATATGGAGTTCATTCCAGAAATGAACTCTGTTTTTTTAGCTTTTTATATGGAGTTCATTCCTGGAATGAAGTCTTTTTTTTAGGTTTTTATATGGACTTCATTCCTGGAATGAAGTTTGTTTTTTAGGTTTTTATATGGACTTCATTCCTGGAATAAAGTCTATTTTTTTAGGTTTTTATATGGACTTCATTCCTGGAATAAAGTCTGTTTTTTTAGGTTTTTATATGGACTTCATTTCTGAAATGAAGTGCTACAAGAAAATAAGTAAAAATTAACACGGAAGGGTACTTTTGTCAGTTTAATATTTTTAAATAATTATGGACCAAACAGTAAAAACGTTTTCCTAAAGGACCAAATACACATGGGCCCACCTAAAAAGGGACCAAACGATATTTTTCCCATAGAAATATGTAATATTTGGCACTCATCAATTTTCATGAATCAAACTGGAGGACGCTCCCAAGTTTAATGATTCCAGTGAACAATGAAATCCTAAAAAATTATGAGAACATACACGAGTCAATGGAATGATCGTGCGAGGATATTAATGATTATTATTTTTACATACAGTTTGTCAAGGAAATAGAGCACTATGAGATCGAACCACTTTCTTATTGTTTAATGTCAACAAAGAGCATATTTGGCCTAAATATTCTAGGTATAACTTGGTTCTTTGAAAAATATACAACTATTTGGTGAAGTAGTGCTAACCAACCAAGTGTAAAGCCTATGTAACCTACATGATTATGTGTCATTAAGCTCAGTAAAAAGAATGAAGTTTCAAAGTATCAAGACTCACCTTATGGCGCGAGGTTTCTCACAACGCCCTGGAACTATTTACTCTCTTGTAACGAACATTATAGCCTTCTGCTACTTAGTTAGCTTGGTAGTTTCAAAAGGACTCGAAATGCATCATTTTTATGTTGTTATTACTTATTTGTGTAAGTATTAAGAGATAAACATATTTACAAAAGTGTTTGATATCCTTTTTTCGCCCAAATAAAATGACTCTAGACCACATAGTACATTTCCAATTAGATTAGAACGTTCACTTATGAATTGAAACAATCGGGCGGATTTGGTATACCCGCTTAAGTGAATATTTGTGGGAAGGGATAAAAAAGTAGGTATTTTTCCCTGCATACTCACAAAAGTTCCTGATTTGGAATTGTACCTATCTTTGTCGATGTTATGGACATGGCATGTACTCTTAAGAAAATACGAGACTACACAAGCTGCTTGAAATTCGACTTTGATATGAAAATCTGGGAATGGTCGATTTATTCCACCAGTTTGTATATCTCCAAAGTTGCCAAGCAATTTAATAAGGACATGCATCATGCTAGCACTCCCATGATAAGTTGAGGTTCAAATGTAAGTAAATGACCATTTCGACTAAAGGAAGATGACGAAGATGTGATAGGAGATGATATTCCCCTATACAAGTGCAATATATGAATTTTTGTACCTAGAGTAATGTACTCGACAAAATATTTCATTCTTAGTGAACTTATTATCTAACTAGTTATAGCTTAGCGCCGACGCAATGTCTTTGGAATGTTATAATGAATGTAATCATACACTTAAAAGGAATAATTGACATGAGTTTATTTTATCCTTGCAAAGACATAAAATAGGACTGCTAAAGGAAGTGCAATCTATAAATTTTTGAGTATGAAGGTATGGAAATCTTTTCTCCCACAAAAGTAATCAAGAGGAGGCGTGTCTGATTTATTTATTAAGTCATTGACTATATTTAGTTTTTGAAAGTACAAGACTAAAGGAACTGTCAGGAAATCCCTCTAAGTGGAATCAGGGTGAAATACCAATATCAGGGGTAGTTCCCAAGGATATGATGTCGACATAATTTAGTTTGAAATGTGAACCTTTGTTGTACTCTTTTTCTCATTCAATCGAGATTATTTTTTCCCACGTGGTTTTTGTTACCCGACTAGGTTTTTATTGCGACAACAACGTATACACTAGGTACATGACGGATGTTGGAGACCTGCCGATCACATTGATATTATTGAACAATATCAGAATCAAGGAATTGAAACTAAGATAGTTTGTTAAGCGAAAACACTTTCAGAATCAATACAACAAAGCAAGGAGTATCGTAACAGTTTTCACAAATCAACTAGTAGTAGTGTTATTACTATTACACATCAATATTAAGTTTTCACCAATCACCTACGAGACATAGGAAGGATACTTTGTATGGGTGTTTGTTAAAGGCATACTTGTGGACTATTGCGTTGAGCTCTTTTTCCTTCGTCAAGGTTTTATCCCACTGGGTTTTCCTTTGTCATGGTTTAAACTAGGAAGCATATGCGAGTCCAACTCTATTCTAAGTTTTCTTAATTGTACTTTTTTTCCTTATTCAGGTTTGGTCCATATGGGTTTTCCTAGTGATTTTTTAATGAGGCAATAGACTTAGTTATGGTGGTCATCGAGGAGAGAACTACATGTGAAGAACTACGTCTGAAGCACTACATATGAAGCATTAGTATTGGACCGCACAAGGGGGAGTGTTGTAGGGCCTTGGGCCCATGTATGTTATAACCAGGGTTTACCTCATAGCCTATATATATAGAGAGTCTTAAACCTATGTAACATGTGAGTTATCTCTAATGAATAAGAGTTCTCCTTGTTCTTCCATACTCTATTTCTACTTCAACAAAGTAGTGATTTTCAGCGTTTTTTTTTCATCCATGCTCTGTTACCTAATAATCCAAGTGCTTTGTTACCCAATAATTTAAGACTAGTAATCTAAGAAAACTCAGAAATAACATATCTCTCAAACTAGAGACTGATGCAGTTGATCCTCGAGATATGTTGGTACTTTGGCATTATTTTGATCGGACTACATATCTAACTCGTTTAGCGCCCCCTAAGATAGCAGCTGACTAATCCAAGAGATTAACTAATTTAAGAGGCACTAAGAATCTAAATCATTTACTGAAACATTCAATTAAGAAAACTGCTACCACTACAAAAATAATCATCTTTAGCCACGATAAGAATGGTGGGTATAAGTCAAAAATCCGTGGAAAGAGATATATTTCCTTGGCTATCCCTCCGTAACTAATATTCCAGTGGCTAATAGTTTTTGCCACGATTGTAGCCACGGTTTTCCTTCCATGTCTATTGGTGCTATTCCTATTTCCACGGATTATTTCGTGGCTAATAAATATACTAGTAGATTCACATGTTTGTGTGAATTAGCCACAGAAATAAACAAAACCCGTGGATGTTGGTTCAGCTATTTTTTATGCTTCTGTTTGACAAAAGGCCATCCAAGTTATTTGATTTCTGGTTCTTATTTCACAGTTTCGAATAGTCATGAAAAACGAATTTATTTACACAAGTAATTCCAACAACATTATCCATTCATTCAAACAAAACTTTACAAGGTTCGTAATTGATTACATTCAAACATCACAAAGAAGAGCTAAATGAAATATAATTTCTAGTATAATCTTGAGTTTCCAACTAACAATTCAATAGAACATTAAAAATTAAAGTTAAAAAGAATAAACAGTGGATGATGTGACATTCCTTCATTTCCAATGTGAATCAACAAATATCTCCACCACAGCCTTCAAACATATCATTTAGTGAACCTGGAGCATAAAATAGATACAGTTATGCCTCAATGGAAACTTAATACACAACAAGATAAACAACTCCATCTTTTAGCTAGAAGCATTAACCTGCCCAGTGATCAACATGCGAAGTAAATCGAAGGCAACTAGTCCACCACCTTGTAACAGATTAAAACAAAAGCATTTTTTTCTGTAAAACATATTCATTTTCATCAAATTCCATCCTGCAACTCTCAAGGAAGACTTACTTGTGTTTAAATATTCTTTTTCGAGAACTCTGAATGTCAGCACTACTCTTTTTATAGCTACCACAATGCTGGTGGTGGTTACTTTAATGAGCTTTTAGTTTCATGGAACAATCAGAATGCAAGTTCAATCACAAGGCGACAAAACTGTCAACTCAACCAAAACTTGCATAATACGATAAAAAGGTAGCATCCAGAAACAAGAAATAATAGACACAATACTATAGACATTTGCCATGTGCAGTTAATTTCAGAAAGAGAAATATTGTGCGCAGACGTCAACCCCTTATCTCATCCTACAATAAGAAACCAACTCAGTTTAAACATCCAAATGGAATAACAAATAAGTCAATCTGGAAACTAAGCTTAGACCATACGAGAAACATAAAAGAAACATATTCCACTATAAGCACTTATAAACCTATAAGCCATACATGATTTCAAGAGTAAGAGCTAAAAGACTTAAAGATCTACAGTTACACCAATCAAAAAACTTCAATGATACTCCGTTATATGTGTACAACAACAAAATCACAACATTTACCATTACCATCATAGAAATTATCTAATGTTAAAGCAAGTTCTTTAATTACACAATTCAAAGTTTGGTAAATGGAACTTAAAATGTAGGATACATTCAGATAACTGAATGTTTTAGAACTATCACTATTTTTCGTACCCTATTTTCGCCAGGAGTGCTTACATTAACTCCATTTACCTGAACAAGAAGTACGGACTTCATCCTTCTTGAAGATATAAAACACATTCGTACATGAACAATGTATAAAGACATGTTTTTTTACATAAACAAATGAACCAGAAATTCCACGACAAACAATATGCTGTTAGTAAATAAGGATACAAAAAGGCTCACCTCCTGGAATCCATTTTGTCAATGAATATTGTGCTTGGTGCATAAGATCTGGCAAGATAAAAAAACCATCAGACGATATACTCACTCTTCCCATGCCATTTTGAAGCTAATGTAGCAAGAAAATATTTAAATATGTCGTACCACACTCTATACCAAGAGCCTTATCCAAGATTGAATTACAAGTACCCGACGGACCAAACATAAGCACACCTTTCCATGGCCTTATATTACATTCATATCTTTGTTGTTTATGATTCATTTGTATGCCCATACTAGTTATTAGTTGAGGATGACCAACATTACTCTCGAAATAAAGTACTTAGACATACTGGTTTATTATTTGTCATTCCAATTCCACTTTGGAACTTCCTCAAACAAAGAACATGCACCATATATTTATAGGCTCAAATCAAAATTCATGTAATTCACAAATTAAAACAAAGTCTAATATGTTGGACAAACCTTAATGACACTCTAATATTACAAAGATAATGTATAATAATAGAATAAGAAATTTATCATCACCATTGAATTTATATGATGATAAATAACATCAGTAATTAAAATCTTAGAACCAAATTCAAAGTCTAAGTTTGATATAAATTAAAATTTTATGACAATCGTGCCAGGAAATCGAAGGAATGAGTATAGATAAATCTTAACAGTTTGGTGGAAATACAACCCAAGCTAAAAATCTATCAACTCAAATCTATAAACAAAGAAGAAAAAAATGAGCAACACCATAACCATTGACTTTATTGAATTCCAAAGAAAGATTACCACTTACATCTTAAAACCAAATTCAAAATTTTTAGTCTGAAATTATTCTAATTGTATAATTTTTCCATGCCTGGAAATCAAACAAACAAGCAAAAACAATTCTAACCAGTTTGGGGTAAATACAATCTAACCGAAGATCAGTGAACATCTACTGAGAAGGAAAATGTCAATTGATTCCTTATTTCAAATTAACTTCAGTTACCATGAAAGACTAAACTAGAAGTACAGATACAAGTTCATAATTCTCACATTATACAACCAACAGCCTAGAACCAATCTCTACCAATCTCTTTAAATTGAAGTTAACAATTATCTTAAAATACCGAAGATAATCTGCAGTACATGGTGCCAAATAAACGTATAGCCATAATAGTTATTTAAGGCAGAACCTTAATTACAATTTTAAAACGAAATTCAAAGTTTGGGTTTATAATAAACTCAATATGAAGGATAATCAAACCAGGAAATCAAAGGAACATGTAAGTAAATTTGATGAAAAAAGGAGAGCACCCATTCTCCCGAAGTTACGGGGCCATTTTGCAGAGTTCATTATCCAACTTGGCAAAAGTACCAACCGACTTATAAGCCAAATCAATGAAGTAGCAAAAGAAGAAATTGGTTGATTTCTTGATTTCATCTGTTCCAACATCCAAGAAATTGTTTAAACCGAGCAATACAGAAAATGAATGAAATAAAATAAATCTAACTAAAATTTTGCAACCCTACGTTTTAGAAAATAAAAAAAGATGAACTGATTTTACACAAACCCTAATTTACTTGCAGGACTTCCTTCATTGCGTATAGAAATTGAACGATCGGGTTTGTTTAATTTGGATATACGTAGTCGAAGAATCGATTAAATCTGTTTAATTTTGATATATACATAGCCGAGGAAAAACGAAGAAGTCTGGAAGAAGAGTTGAGAACTGGGGAGTTCGTTTCTCTTATCGGGGGAAACGTGGGTTGTTCTGCTGAAGTTGCGAAAAATAGTAGTGGAATAAGTTAGTCGGACGTTAGCTACGAGAAACTCCTTATATGCCGTAACAAAAGCCCACAATACCCACGGCCCACTATGTCGTGACCGGAAGTCGCTTAGCAGTACCTTAAAGCTTTTCCAATGGAATGTATGTGAAGATAAATGTCTAAGTCTACATAGGATAGACATTCATTTAGGGAAATCTTCACCAACCCAACTTTTTAAATCAATGTGAAGATGACATGGCTTAATTTTTGTTAGACATTGTCAAGGTGAATGTCAAGTTTTAGACATTCACCTTGACAATGTCAAGATATCCTAGTAAGCTTTTACTTCCTAAAATTAATTCCAATATATTGAATAGTCCTCTTTAGGTGTAATAAAATTTAAAATTTACTAAAAATAAAAAATGCATTTAATTCATAAAAAAATTACCAACAACACCGTTGGAGATGAAATATTTTTTCCCCCTAAATATAAGGAAAAATTAGAATGCAGATGTCTTGTTTGGGTTTCCACCTAGGAAACACACACAACCACCATTGGAGAAGCTCTTAACTTGTAAAGCTATGGTATGTTGTATGTCGTGGAAAATTATTATGTTTCCGTAGCTAATGGACTGACCTATTGCCACGACTACAAATCTGGCGTGACAATACGTGATTAACAACCACAGATACACAGATCCGTGGCAGTAGCGCCATGGCTAAAAATTGATATTTTCGTAGTGTACAAAATTTAACCCAAAAATTAGCCCCGCTCTGAAATATATATATACATATAGAAGAACTCCTCTCAGATGATACATATACAATAGTCATTTGTTTTGAAAATAGAATAAACAACATAATAAGAATAGCAGAAGTTAACTAATTAACGGAGTCAACTCCTCGAAGCTTTTGCTGCGCAACTCTGATCTGTCTCTGAAACTGAAAGTGGGAAAGGGTGAGCACATCATCCCTAGAAGGGGTGCCCAGCAGGAATAACATTTAACTTTAAATAAATCATGAGCAAGATTTGGAAAATAATAATATATGTTTACCCAAACAACAAAGTGACTAAGTCACTGGAAATACACAAACATGTATATGGACAAACTCCTTCGTCAACAATGTATAATAGTGATGCCGGTTTGTTCCACACCTAATAATATATTCATGCCGGGTTGTTCCACACCTAATATGCATAAAAGATGAATTCATGTAGGTATAAATGTGAAGGAGCGTATCATATATACCACAAGTGGAAATTCTTAAGTACCATAAAAATTCATAATGACATATATTACAAGTCCTTTCCAATTCATGGAAAGATTCAAAAAATCAACAGAACAATCATAATACAAACTAAACAATGCATGCAAAGCACATACAGACAATGCATGAGTTTGTTAAACATAAACTTTTGTAAAAGAAACAACAATGGTTTCAAAAGAGTTAAAAGTATTCCCACCTCTTTTGATGACAAGCCCCGCCTACCTCGAGATCCATGATCCACCGGTTCATCCTTTGAATCGATTGTTGTTAATATAGACTAACAACAATTGCATCTTTAAGCTTTTTCACATCAATTTCTATCTACAACTCTATAAACACAATTCTTCATGAACTGTAACTTCAGGTTCACAACTAAACCAACACAATCACTAGTCTTCCCAAACTACAAGACTATTTCTCCAACTGAAATACCACTAGCACAACAAACTCCAGTATCTGCAACTCCATAATAACCTCAGCTACATATCTAGTCGAACACCAACACACAAAACAATACATACATCTTTTAGAACTTCTTTCTTGCATTTTACAATACCACCACAGTTATAACAACCACATCATTCCTCTTAAATCTCTATTACAGATTCATCCATACCCATTCACAACACAAACCTAACCTACAACCAATTGTAGTTCAACCAAACTATATTCATCTCTAATACATATCCAAAACCTCCAACACAATTAGCTCTATCATCTCTATCCACTAATTCAACTATTTCCTGCAACTTCAACTCAAATATCAACCAAGCAATACCATAGCAATCAAGTCTTTTCTTGTTCACAACAACACACAACCACCACACACAACCACCACTAATATCTGCAGCAATAATTCAATCTATACTAAACACAATCTCTTTAATAATTAAACATTGTCGTATCATCGCCTTAACCATCTACAACTTCACATCATTAAATATCTATAGTTAATTTCAATGAAATCAAAACTTTACTAAGATACTAAGGAGTAAATTACCTAAAATACTCTTCCCCCCAATTGAAATCCTTGTTTAGAGTGATTCGACTCAGCCCATCACCATCTAACCCTTAAACCACAGTTCATCACAGCCAATTCCCAAAACCTTCACTCAAACAGAATCATAACCCCAACCATCAATTCTTCAACCTTATCCTAATTCAGGTAAAATCCATCTTCAATTCCTTCTTAGTCACCATTAAAACGAATTCCAAATTCTTACCCATAGGAACCCTAATTCAAACCCTAACTTCTTGAGTCAAACATCAAAATGATCTGCAACTTCAATTAACGTCAACCCTTTTAATCTTCATCCATCTACAGCCCGATTAACTCATCGATTCACTTATAGACTCAATTTCATTCTCAAAACCCTAATTTCAGTTACAACATCATCAATTTCTTTTCCTACCGAGCTCAATTAACATCAACATCAACACTAGAAATCGATTCCTAATGTTTACCCTAAGTTTCTCTTCAATTTCAACCTCAAAATCATCTTTTAGAATCTCCGGAGCGACGAACAGAAGCAGAAGAAGAAAAGAAGAAAAAGGAAGAATGAATGAGGAGGAGAAATAACAGGACTTATCTTCTCGATCGATTGGGGATAAGACCAACGATAAACGATAAATGCACCATCCCAATTGATATGGCTAGTCAGGGTCGGTCCAAATAAAAAAGGCTAATTTGCCCTTCATATCTATCCAATGATATCTCCTTTGTCCAGTAACCAATTAACACGTTCGAGTAGTCCATTTTGCATAACTTTTTGAGATTTATCCAACGGTACTAGTTTCGTATCTAGATCATTGTTAGATTAGTTTCTATTAATTAACGTTCATGTTAAACTAATCGAGTTATTAACAGCTAAGACGTGTCTTGACTAGTCTAATAGCATTGACGAGCTTGAGGGTCTTTACATTCTCCCCACCTTATAAATTTTCATCCTCGGAAATCAAACCATCCTTCTGGTCTTCAAAAACTCCCAATCTTATGGAATAATCCCATCTTTTGTCTAAGCACAAACAACAAGAAACAAAGCACAAACCTATATGGATTTATACTACTAAAATTTGTGACTCTAGGTTCAAATACACCGATTTAAATTCTATCAAACAAAGCACAAACCTATATGGATTTAACTAATTATTAATTTATTAAAATTAATTAGTTTCTAAAATTTTATCGTAATTGGTGCAAGTATTATAATTTATTTCGTAAAATATATAAATAGTTCACAACATTTTAAACAATTTAGTTATCTAAATTATTACATATTATCTTCAATGTATCTATTTGTTTATTTCATTATGTTACTGGATATAAGTAAATAACCACTAACAATTTGTCATAATCGTTTGGTATTAATATTTTATTATCATCATAACATTTATTTCTTATTTCTTAGGCCGATAAAAGTTAATCGTAATTAAATTTTATATTATTGCTAAATAATCCTTAAGTTGTACTATTAATAAAAATTACTTTTTGTTGTATTTATCCTATAATTATTATAATAATATTTTTATTATTAACATCGATGGTCGAACTCTTATTCTAACTAGGCTTCCAATTATTATTGAGTCCCAAAAGTATTATTAACATTTATGTGATAATAAATTACTGACTTACATATAAGTCAAGGTGCTTAAAAAAAAAAAATTTGAAGCATGAAATTTATTAGAGAAAAGTTTAAATTACAACTTGTTGTGGGTATGTGGTACCCACAGAGTCTTGAAATAAAATGTGACTAATAAAAGATGGGATTGCCATGTCCCAAATTTTGGTTGAATAGTTTCCTACTTGGATTTCATCTGCTACATGGTTTGCTAATCCGTCTGCCGCCTGATTGTCTTCCATGTAGTTGTGTTGTATGGCGACTTGCGGTATTTTCTTCAGCCTACTTTTTATTTCTTCAATCATTCCTGCTATGTTCCAAGGTGGTATAGTGGTTGATGTGATGAAACACAGGAGGTTCTCTGAGTCTGTTTCAAATAGAATTCTAGACCATTGTCTCTCTATTGTTGTTCTTGAGGGCAAGAGTAGTGCCCAAGTTTCTGCAGTTAGGGAAGTGGTGATTCCCATTGGTTGAGCCATTGTTATTAACGGTCGTGCATCAGAGTCTCTAAAGACGAATCCTGCCCCTGCAAATCTCGGGTGGCCTCTGGCTGCTCTATCTGTGTTAATCTTTATCCAGTTGATGTTCGGAGTGGACCAACCTACCGATATTATTGTTGTCTTTCTATACATTGTTGTATGGTTGAATATTGGTGTATCTCCTGGTAAGATTGGTGGTGAAGCGTGCAGTGCTCCGAAATATTCTTGTTGTAATTTTTGTGCCTAGTCTAGGATTTCTTCCGAAGTTTTTTTGTTGTTGGTAAACTATATCATTTCTGGATAGCCATATGGTCCATAATAGAAAACAGAAGGAGGAGGTTATAGTTGTTGATGTTGGTTGTTGCGGGATTTAAGATATGGTTGTTTGTGGGGTTAAGGTAAAGGTCGGGTTGGGTTGGAGTTTGGTGTATTTGTAAGTTGATTGAATAAGTTGTTCCAGGAAGTAGTTGTTGTTGGGAAATGAATTAAAAGATGGCTTGCTAATTCCGTATCAGTATTGCATCTTGGACATATGTCTGAGTTGGTCATATGGCTAGGTGCCACTTAGGATATTTGCAGAATCTCGGCACATGCCCAAGCTTATGCCAAGTTAATGTTCATGATAAGGGGTATTCGCACTCAGGTTGTTTCCTACAGGGCATGGTAAATGGCCGGTGCCACCATGGGAAATTTCTCTGAATATATAGTCTATATCATGTAGATCAAACTCTTGTCTCAATGGTCAAATTTAAAACGCTAACGGTTTTTCCCCTTACATATATATACCAAAACCTTCACATATTCATCAAACAAAAAAAAAAACTAATTTTTTAACGAAGAGTAATCCATGAAAAAAAAACAGAAAAAGATAATTACCATGTACCACAATAAGTAGAATAAGATAGACTCGGGATAAACATGAAGAGATTGAAATATTAATCAAGTAGTTGGCCCCGGTGTAACCCATGTTTGTCTTCAGGAGCGAGATTAACTTACCAAACTAAGAGGTAATCGTATGAGTTCAATATGGTGTTTGATTGCCTTCTCGTTGTTGTTAAATAGGTATATATGTAAAAGACAATAATGACAACCATAATAAGATTTTAATGTCAAAAAATTATTGATTTAGCAAGTTGTTCCCTATTTGGAACTGAAGAATTATAGTTGTATTTTGTTGAGAATGGGTTGCAGAAATTGGGGAAAATTATGTATAAATATATGTGAGGTTATTGTATGTAAGAGATAAGCCCGGTTTCCGGTGAAACAAGCTATAGTTTTTTTTTCAAGTATTTTTTTCAATTTTGGTAGATATGTTCTAGGGTTATCAACGTCGGTTGATAAGAAACCCCTTAATAATTAGAATTTTATGGTTTGATTTTATTTGTTATTCATGAAACTTTTATTGAGAAGCATGATCTAGTCTCTGATAATCGTAAATTATTTTTACCTTGTATGACAAGCATCCATGGTAAGTTGAATAATTCTTTGTTAAGTATCAAAGCCTTCGTGAACTGATTTAGTTTTACCTCTGATTATTTGTCCATTAAAAATATAGGTGGTAATGATTCACATATTTTGTTGAGGATAAGTCATTATACTTATAATATCACATTTTCGAGGTAGTCCAAGGTTAACATCTCTACATCTCCTTGATTAAAAAAAGAAATTGTTTATCAAACCAATGATTTCTTTGCATTTAGGTGGTAGATTTGTAGCCATATGATATCTCTATGATTGTTTTAATCTTTGTTTCTTTAGTATAGTCATCCATCTTTTATTCACTAAACTACTTAAAATATTTTTAAATTAGTAGTAGTAATACTTAGTATCATCATCGAATCAATTATTTGTGGGTCTGACTCGTATTTTCCATTAGCTACATTGTAGACATTTCTCACTTGCGGGTGTTTTATCATAGGTTTCTAATCCGAACAGTTTCTCATATGTGTGATTATTATAATAGACACTAAGTGTGATCAGAAAACAATTTAGGATATGGATAAAATCAACGCATTCATAAGAATTTGCAGATACCGATCTAGGAACTAGTCTTGAGCATATACAGTAGAACCTCTATATAATAATATTAATTAGATCATATAAAAATATTTGTATATTGAAGTTATATCATATATAGAAATTCGTTTCGAAAAGATAAATTGATATTCTCAATGCATAGTGCAAAATATACATTGTAATGCAATTATGATAAACTAACTTCTATTTTAAAAGATTTAAAAGATTTCTACTTCTGGTATGTGTATAAACCATTGCGGGAGCATATTGTAATCATTGTTTAAAATAAGATTCAAAGCATGTACCTTGTCCTTATAGTTTCCTCAATAATCTAATGAATGGCACAATTGTCAATCAATAGTCCTTCAATCATATAAAAAAATTCAATATGGGAACATTATCTTTTTTTTTTTATTTACATAAAGAAAAACACTTAATTGTTATACGAAAGATAGTCTAGGGATGTTTAGACTAGCTCCTGATCAATTTCACCACCAATTTATGTTGTCGGATCCGTCCTCTCCACATTCATCCCAGCAGTTTCCTTCCTTGTATTGTGTGTTTTTATCGCGTATTTGTAATAATGTAGTTGATGCTTTAACAAAGCTTGCTAAGTCTAAGTTAATGTCTAGGTGCTGGTATACCAGGTCTTCTATGATCCTGAATCACGTGTTAGTAGATGATCAAGATATGTAGATGATTTATTTCTTTCTATTTATAAATATCTCTTCTGATCACTAAAAAAAAAATTAAAAAAATCTGAACTTACTAGTAATGTAAGCCATACAACTGCAGAAACGCAGTTAATGCTCATGTATATGAGTCCCAAAGCTCTCTCATGAGCATGTGTGCCGTGAGGATGCCAATAAAAAAAAAGACCCAAATTGTATAGGATTAGTGAGCCCTTGAATATGAATGTGAAGATCGCCCCCTCCCCCTCCAACACATCCCAGGGCCCGGATGCGTTTGCAGACCCCATGTATTGTAAGGTTGAGAGTCTCTTACATGTATATACAAAAGTTTATTATGTTATTACAGCAATAGAGTAAATACACCATCGTATTTATTAGGAAACAATGCTTCAAGTCATAAAGGAAGCTGCAACAAGCAGTACAACTGGTGATTCAAGACTAGGAGGGTTCACGAACATGGATGCATATACTATCGGATTATTTAACAACGTAATCCTATTATGAATCCCAAATGTGACAAGTATATGCAACCGAATTTACAAGTGCAATAGAATTTGGACCAATACAGTTCCATCCAAAGTCTCGTTTTTTTCTTCTCTAATCAATAAAAAGGTTTCTCTAACAACCACATCACTAAAAATTACAAAAATAAACTCAAACTTAAAAACAATCTTCATATACCCTTGGTTTATTAACATATATATTAATAATATTCTTTTTTTTATTTCGCATCAAAACACCAAAAACTCATGATCCACAACTTTCATTGTTTTTACCTCAAGTCTGCTAATAATTTGAATCAAGATTTATTTTCTTTCATATGATTTCTATGTTTTTTGTTTTATGATTTTTATGATCTTTTTGTCTATAAGGTCTAATCTTTTCAATATGAGAGGTTTAGAGATTTTCTTCTCATGGATTAGGATGAGTGGATCTTCACAATAACACTCAAAGCTACCAACAAAGTATGAAAGGCTTACATTTAAGATTCTTGATTTGTGATGAAATATGGAGTGAAAATCATAATTTTCTCTAATTAATGAAAAATCAAATAGTAGCTACCCTTACATGGAAACTAGGAGATATCAACTCATTTGCAACATGGATGCTGACATATGGACCAACTATCGGATTGCCAAATTTAAGACCCAAAAGCTAGAGTAGATGAAGATAACAATTCTAATCAAGAATCTAATTTTATATCACCATTAATTCCCAAAAATGTGACAAGATTCAAAATCTCCGGATCAAGAAGATCTCACTACAATTCATAAATAATAATTACTAAGATTTGATTAAATTTATTCTCACAAAATACATTGAAATCTCAATTTGGACCGATTAATAATGGGATTATCACAATAATATCTTTTGTTCAAGCATCAAAGTGCCTTGGATCTTTATCGTTTTTTCTTCTCTAATCAATAGAAAAAAAAAGGTTTCTCTAACAACCTAAATCATCACAAATAAACCAAAAAATTCAAAAACAACAAACCTAGATGATTAAAATAAACTCAAACTTAAAAACAATCTTCATATACCCTTGGTTTATTAACATATATATTAATAATATTCTTTTTTTTATTTCGCATCAAAACACCAAAAACTCATGATCCACAACTTTCATTGTTTTTACCTCAAGTCTGCTAATAATTTGAATCAAGATTTATTTTCTTTCATATGATTTCTATGTTTTTTGTTTTATGATTTTTATGATCTTTTGTCTATAAGGTCTAATCTTTTTAGGGTTTGCCTGACGTGAAAATCATAATTTTCTCTAATTAATGAAAAATCAAATAGTACTCTAATTAATTAATGGTGATAATTGGATTTTTTTTATGAATTAGTCTTGGAAGTTTATTTAGGAGGTTGTTTTAAATAAATTAAAAAAAAACTACATTTATTTTTATTTTAGGGAGTTATTCCAGGGGAGTTTTTTAATAGGATTAGTTTTCTTAATTAATAAAAGGTTATTTTTCTAATCAAATAGTACTATAATTAATTATGAGTTTCTAGTACACATAATCTTAATAATGATTTTTTATAGAAAAAGTTTCTCCATAAAGATACCAATTACATGTAAATCGCGAAGCGAAAGATAGAATTACCGCAAAGATATCCAATTTTTTATACGAGAAATAAAGAAAAAAATGGCAATTCAGAATCTCTTCCGACCATTTTGAATGTTTGTATACTTAATAAGAAATGATACAAAAAGGAAGAAATGCTTAGCCTTTAGCATGTGCATATGAAAGAAAACTCGGGTGCCAAAAATTAATTTTGTTGAAGATGACCTTAAAGCAATGATGTGTTGAATCGTAGATATTGTTGAATCTAAAATAACAAGCCATAAACCACCCAATAAGTAAGATATGAAGTAAAAGTGATTTTTCTTTGTATTGCTTGTGTGGTATTTTTCTGAGCCATAAAGTCATGCTATGATGGAATACTTTTAACATTTTTCTTTCTGAATCCCAAACAACTTATTTAGAAGCTCATTAAATTTATATTGGACAAAGAAAATTTTAGCCTTTGGTATGCATAGGGTTTGTTTTTTATCTTCCCATTTTCTAAAAACTCGAAATGCAAAAACATCAAAGTCCAAATACAAACAAAGATACCAATTACATGGAAATCGCGAAACACAAGAGTAAAATACAACAAAGGTTCCCCATTTTTGTATGAGAAGTAGAGAGAAAATATCGTATTATTCGGAATCAGTTCCGACCATTTTAAATGTTTGTCTTCTTTAAAAAAAAATACCGTAAGAAAGGAATACTTCTCACTTAATCTTGTACATATGAAATAAAATACCCGGATGCCCAAAATTTCTTTTGTTGAAGATGTCCTCAAAGTAATGCCCTATTGAATCTTTGATGTTCTTAACTCCAGAATAAAAAGTCGTAAACCACCCACTAATGAAGACATGAAAAAGTACAACTCATTTAGTTTTGTATTAGTTGTATGGTGTTTGTCTGAGATGGAAAGTCATGTTCTATCGAATACTTTGTACCTTTTTCATTCTGAATCCCAAAAACTTAATTAAAACCTGTTAAATTTTCACTATCCAAAGAAATTTTCACATTTTGGTTTGAGTAGCGCTTGTTTGTTATCTTCTTATTTACAAGAAGTTTTTTCTTTCAAGCTTTAATGAGAAAAGTCAAAAGTTTTCCATTAAATTTAGGGTAGAAACTTTATATTTGTGGGACTCGACTTCTAATTGTCTATGTAGGCGTTGAAGATCATTGTACACGCTAAGCTTTGATCATATTTTCTTTAACACACTTTCCTGGGGTCAAACACTACTTTTGTATCTGTAAAAAAAAAATCCAAGCAATTTACAGTATACTACTTGAATTATATTAAAGAAAATATACATTCTAATTGAATAAATGGAAATATTGTTATCGTTTTAGTTAGCTATATAATATTTTTTGTGTATCTGGGGCACCGATATTCTCGATTGCCAACATGTTTTCTCCAATAAAAAAATTTAATTATTTGTCTTATGTCATTATGCATCCTTCTCTGTCAGCTTCGCTTGTTTTTATGTTATATCAGGATCTCCCTCCCATAATATCTTATCATCTGTTGCGAAGTATATTCCACTTTTATTAACCAATATAATAATGATTGATCCAAATTAATCTGTTTCTAGATGATTTAGAAATATAAATATCCAGAAAGTGAGTTGAAAATATCTATGTCCGGAAAACTTGGTGAAGAATAAATATGAACCATTATATGAAGGATTTGGTCAACATCTAAACTCAAATAATTGTACGGGGGAAAGTCAAGCTCAGATTTTCTTATTTAAAACACCACTAAAACCTTGAATGTTATACCTTTTGTTAGTCTATTTGTCAATATTTTGGAACGAGTGTAACCATTTCTAATTAGTAACGCATAAAACCGCTACCAAATACATTAAAGAACGAAATATGTGCTTCAAATGGTTCAGACTATTTAACATGTTGTTTTGAGTCTAAAAATAAATTGTTAAAAATACAAAACCATGTTTTGATGTGAATAAAAAAAAATTGTACTTCTATTCTATCAAATGCTCTAATTCTAACGATAAAACTTCACGGTTTTCATTTTTATTTTTTAGATTTGACACTCTATATTCTATCAATCATAACTCGTTGAATGATGATCCAAAATAGACATAGTATACCTTTATGAAACCTCACTGGATGAAATACATTCAATTCATAAGAGAAACTAAATTTTAAAATTAATCTCTAAGATATTCATAATCGGCCTCAAATTAAGTAAAAATTACAGAATATATGTTTAATTCAATGCTTTGTACCTAAAAACAAAACTTCAAAGGACTATAAGACTAGGTTTGGACATGAATTAAAAAAAAAACATCAAAGGAAATAAGACTTTTATTTAATTAATATATTCTGAATCTAGATATAAACCTTCAACAAACAACATACTTTGGTTCGGACTTAATCAATTGGTATCCATAGAATTAGACCATGGGAAATAAACGTTGGTTTGGATCGTCATGAAGTGGTCGGAACCTACATGTTTTTCTTCATGTTTATGGGGAAAAAAATGGTTCTTTCTTTTATGATATATAAATTGTTTTCATGTTCTTAATAGATTGATAAGTATTATCATCATTATCTCATCATAACGCTCTAGATATGAATCTCTCTAATTTATTCATCATCTTGATAAAAGACCCAACATGATTAACTTTTTAATCGTGATCCATATAAACTCTACTTGTTAAATCTCTTCAAATCAAAAATCAAATGTATGTTATGATGTTATCACACTTAAATGAAAATATAAGACCTATTTTGTTTTAATGGATGAAGGTATAAATATAACATTAAAGTTTCCTAGGTAAATCAGTATTATGCTTGAATACTAAGCTCCCCCGTATCCAAACACATTAGATGCAAATAGAATAAGTGGTGCGCAAACCATATAAAAATGGCGTGAAAACCTGTTAGAGCATTGCTCGGTTGAACCCACCAAGCATTGGTATGTCAAGGTTGGTTGTCATATTTTAGTATCAAAACTCAATTAAGGTCGTTTGATTGAATGTACTAGAGACAACTTCGTTTAGGTTAGGCTAGAAAGTCTAGGAATGTTGAGACATATAAGTATTACCTTGAAGACATGAAGATCGTGAAGATGTATCGACTACAATGAAGACATCATCCTTCCACTTGAGGTATAATGACTTATTTCCATTCCTATCGTTGCTTTCAAGTCGTTTAAGATTCATGCGAGGTTATATTTAATACTCTAGTATTAGACTTGGTCATTTTATTATGATCAAAGTGTAAAGGATAAATATTTGATTACGAAGTATAACGTTTATCTTTTGAACTTCGTAAATGTGACATCAACATAATCTATGTAACTCGTTACTTGATTGTATATTGGATATAGGTGCGATTTCACCCTAAGAAACTATGTTTGATTACATATGTTTAAAGGAAGTACATTTACGAAACTTGTTTTGTAATCGAAAGGAAATCAATAGGCGTTTTGGTCCGATTTTCATCAAAGATCTATTGGATGACCAAATCAAACCTAGGTAATAACTTTGGTATAACCAATCTTGACTTATGTTGAGAGTTATGGTAGAACCGATCTTTTTCTAGTTTGGGATATGCGGTATATTCGAACTTAACTTATGTTGAAAGGTTTGGCAGAATCAATCCTTACCTATATTGGGATACATGGTGGAACCAATCTTACCTATTATTGAGAGTATTGGTAGATTCGATCCTTACCTATATTGGGAATCATGATAGAAACGATCCAAGATTTTGTTGGGAGTCATGGTAGAATTGATCACCTACCTATATCTAGAGACTTGGTAGAAACGATCTTAACCTATGTTAGGAATCATGGTAGAACCGGTCCCAAGAGCAAAACCGATCCTCTATATTCACATATTACTTTACGATTTTGTGTGAGTTTAAAATTAGGGATATCTAAATAGGAAATTTCTGGATGTCAACATAATTTGGACACGAATATAATTCTTATCTTTTATTGTCCAAATATATTCCTTGATAATCAAGGTGATCTTAATCCGAAATATTGAGAATCTTTGAATTAAGATTTTTGATTATATATTTTTGATTTTCCAACAAATCAAAACATATCTCTTGGAAAGATATATTAGTTAAGTCATAAACTAATATTGGATATTTTTTAATGAGAGATTTCGGAATTACAGGTGGGATATTAGTTAGAAATATGAAAACCAAAATTAGGTACTTATAATATCTTGAGAATATTTTTGGTTTTAGAATTTCCTTGTTGTCCAAACAACCTTGGTCTATAAATAGTTGAGTTTCATTTATTACAAAGTATCCTAAGAGCCATGAAAACTTCATTCGTGTTATTTCTGGTGAAGCCGTCTATCCGGAGAGGAAAGTACCCTAATTAGGGTAAATTTTTTACAACCGCTCGTTCAAAGACTTTTGTGGATCCATATGAGTATCATTAGTGGGAAACTAGATAATTGCATTGTTATTTTTGTTTTCGATTATTGATTTGATTGACTAACGGTTATTGATACATTGATTGCACTTAGTTTGATTATTCTTGAGAGGCTTCTCTTCTGACATAAGGGTCACTCAAACTAGATCAAAGTATTGACGGGATCTTTAAAACTGTTTTTAGATCTAAATACAACTTGTGATCATCCATTGTGAACAGACTCTGTTCTGTGGGTGATCGATTATAAGTGGATTCAAGTTTGTGGTGTGCATGTACATAAGAAGGCAATTGGAGATTTGAAGACAATAAGATTTTTCTTATTGTTTTTTGTATTTCGTGATTTATGTACACATGTTGATCGTCTGGGATCCGACTTAGATCCAATTTATCTTTTATAGATTTGATCATATAGTTGTTTAGATCTGCAGCTATCATTTGGTGGTATTCTTCAATATCCGAATCGGATAGTTGTGAATCCGAATCTAAGTTACTGATTTGGATTGATCTTACCCGACAAAGGAGTTTACTAGTTTAAATGGAAAAGCTTCTGTCAAAACTCAACAAATCTTTTTCTAAAAGATTATTGGAGTAGTTACCAAACAACTTTGTTCCTTTATTGTTTAGGAAGACAATCAAAAGGAGTTGAGTGCTTAAGACTTTACATATGTAAAGCAACTCAAGATAGTGATTTTCTGTCTTGGGATTAACATGCCTGACCAGAAGATCGTAGGCGCATGAGTACTGAGAGAACTAAGTCACTATGGGTAGATTACTTGGCCTCAACTATACGAAGTAATCTTTGTTCTTTGTATAACGACTTAATTCTGAGAGTATTCAAAGCTGGACTAGATCCCGGGGTTTTTCTGCATTTGCGGTTTCCTAGTTAACAAGATCTTGATGTGTCATTTACTTTACTTCCGCATTATAATTTTTTTATTATGATAAAGTAAATAACACTTGTACGTTATATCCTAATCACTTGACATTGATCATATAGTCAATCGGTCTTGTACCATAACTATTGTCAAGTGAATACCTTATTTGTATTGTCTTGACTTTGTCCATATACCATCACACTTGGTATCATACTTATAGGTTGAAACGAAAAAACATGGTGTATTTTGGTACCCTTGTAATTTCGGTTGGTATTAGAGCAGGCAAACATGAAAAGATTTAACAATCTATGTTTGGTGCGATCCGACCTATAAGATTTATATCCATGGCTGATTCAGTAAAAGTCTTGCAAGATTATGAATACTCAAAAGTTGAAAATATTGCTACATCTTTGACCCATGAACCTAGAGTTAAGATGATTAACGACACATTTACTATGTCTGACTCTGATGTCAAAGAAGATGCTGAAAAAGAGTTAACAAAACTCCTCAAGCTTATTAGACGTCTGTGTTCGGAAATACTGAGATTAAAGATAGAATCTAATCATCTCAGACAAGAAGTAAGATACAAAGACATACAACTTAATTTTCTAGCCGAAGAGAATATGAATCTCTCTATCAAAGTAAAAGTTTTAAATAAAACACTAATTCAAGAACATGGATTTCAATCTAACACTCTGACTAATGAATCTTTTATAATTTCTTATGATGAAGAAACCAAAAGTCCTTGCTCGACTTTTACAAATCGTAATGACAAGACTTTTTTGATAACATCTGAAATAAATCATTATGATAAAGGTAATCCACCTAATAACATCAAGTCAAAAAAGAATGAAAAACCTTCTTCTACAACTAATGATGATTAGACAAAATCTAATTCAAAGGAAACTTTGAACTGGTTTCGTACAAAGGTCATAAGGTATATAGTCTTTGATCTCTTGACAAAAAATCTTGTATTGCTTCAAAATACTCTTGTAAGAGTATTGAAAGAAGTATCTTGTCTTAAAGGACTAAAAGATCATTCCCCTGTAAAAAGACAGAGTATACCCCAGACCGATAAAATCAACTTAAATCGATCAAACGAAAGAGTTGATAATCACTTCTGAAAAAAAAGGTTTCACCTCACTCATGTCGAAACAGTCTCGGTTCACATGAAGGTAGTTTACCTACTGAAAATTTCTAGAAGAAAGGGAAGGAGACAATTTATGCCAAGAAAATCAATCCGAAATGGGTTCCGAAAAATCCTACAATTGTTTCTGATGATCAAACCGATATATATGAAAAGGAAATCCTTAGAATAAAAAGATTACACAAAAATCTCATCAACATAATTAATATGGATTTTTCTATCTCTGAAAATTCTCATATCAGTTCATTTTCTCTTCATGATATGACTTACATCATCACAGGGAAAGATCAACTTCTTGGGAGAAAATATATTGGGCAGAAATCTTCAAAAAAGAAAATGAACAATGGTTTTGATACTCGTTGTAAGCATAATAAGGCTTACTCCGATACAACTTAGTTTTATGGAGGAAGTGCACCCTCATCCAGATTTGTGCTCATAGTAATCAGGATGAAGAAGCACATAAAACGAGATCACATGTATTGTGTTTATAAATATCAGGATAATCATGACAATGGTTCTGATACTCAAGAAGCTATACAAATACCGTTGGTGGGAAACTAGATAATTGCATTGTTATTTTAGTTTACGATTATTGATATGATTGACTAACGGTTGTTGAAACTTTGATTGCACCTAGTTTGATTATTCTTGAGAGGCTTCTCTTCTGACATAAGGGTCACTCAAACTAGATCAAAGAATCGACGGGATTTTTAGAACTGTTGATAGATCTAAAGACAACTTATGATAATCTATTGTTAATAGCCTCCTTTTTGTGCGGTGATTAATCACAAGAGGGTTTAAGTTTTTGTGTGCGGGTAATTTAAAGATTAATAGAAGATTTGAAGACGAAGAAGATTTGTCTAATTAGTTTTCGTATCTTGTGAATTTGGTGCACACATCTTGATCGTTTGGGATCCAACTAGATCTTGTTTATCTTTGATAGATTTGTGATTATTTATTTGTGTAAGATCAGAATCAGTTTATAGTTTCTCTTTGAGTTCTATATTGTTTGGTTGCAAATCCGGAAATTGATTATTTCGGTAATTAAGTTTCTGATTGATCTAACCAGACAAGGGAGTTTATTAGATTAAACATAAGAGCCTTTGTCAACAACTCAAACATATCTTTTTACCAAAGATTGAATACAGTGGTATCCAAACAGTTTCATTGCTTTGTTGTTTGGAATACGATCAAAAAGAATAAAGCATCTTGAGATTGTGATTTCTGTCTTGAGATTCAGTACGTGACCAAAAGGTCGAAGACGCAGGGTTACCGAGGAAACTAAGTAACTAAGGGTAGTTTAGTTGGTCTCAACTATACGAAGTTGGCTTTTGTTTTTTGTATAGAGGCTTAATTCTGAGAGTATTCAAAACTGGACTAGGTCCCAGAGTTTTTCTGCATTTGCGGTTTCCTTGTTAACAAAATCTTGTGTTGTGTTATTTACTTTACTTCCGCATTATAATTGTTTATTATTATAAAGTAAATACACTTGTTCGTTAATCCTAATCACTTGATATTGATACTATAGTAAATGGGTTTTGGACCACAACTATTATCAAGTGAATATCTTGAAGTTGTATTGTCTCGACTTTATCCATAGACGATCACTTAAGATATCAGACTTATAGATTGAAATTAAAAAATTGTGGTGTATTTGGGTACCCTCGTCTTTTCACAAAATGTCTTTCCAACAAACAAAATTATAGTGTTTATTGATATGAAGACCTCCGGTCAAAATATCATTGACGATCTTCAATGCATCTTAATACAAAATTATATATTATCTTCCCATTTTCTATAATAATCATCATATATGCATAATAACATCAACATTATCCTCAGAGTAGGGTGTCCAACGGATGGGTGATGTTCCACCAACATCCAACCCATAAAAACAACCGGTTCAAAAAATTCATCCGTGTCCAATCCGCCAAAAAATAGATTGGATGTCCACCCACCAAAATGCGAATTGGCTTGGGTAAAATTGACGGATTCAGGTGTTTTTAGTCACCCCTAAGCAAAGTATTAAATTATACCTTTTATCAATAATCAGTTATTCAATGACAGAACATCCCTATTCCCTATATCATCATTTATTTTTATTTTTTTCTTGTTGTTGTTGTTGTAATACCCCTATACTTTGTTTCTTACATCAGATTGAAACAGAAAATGGAAATTCGGAATTTTGAAATTTATAAAGACTAAAACATATGAAAGATTGTTGAATAAAGCAAAAATACCACCTGTTTTGACTCGTCACCTTGGTTGCTTTCGAAATTTTGAATAAGCGGGCCTATTGTCTCCTTTCAGCTTTCTTAAGCCCATTGGTTAACTGCCATGCATGGCAACTAAGAACTCATTTACCTTTTTTTTTAACTCGGTTAAGAACTCATTTACCCATCCCCTAGACCTTGGGGGGAAATCCTCCCGAGAATTTGAGTCTTCAAGGGTAAACACTTAACAAATGTTGATTCATACGCCAATATGTAATGTAATTTTGCATGGGGTATGAATTATTGACTAATAGATGTCGTTATTACTGATTCACTCGAACATTCATCCGAATTAAGTTTCTTTGTTGCTCTAGCAAACAAATATTTCGAATAGTACACGTTTTTTCCGAAAGCGGTGTTCATGCATTAACTCATTCCCTATCTTGGACACGAAACGGGTGCGTAAAGAAGACTTGGCCGCTTCTAACGTACGTATTCAATTGGCATATACGGAAGAAAGAAACGTCACGGTCGGCTTCAACTCCAGCCAAAAAACCAAAAAGGAAAGTCTCAGGGGGGTTGTCTTTGTTTGCATCGGACTGTAAATCAAGACATCATCAAACAAATCTGTTTCCTTGAGGCACTGCACTGTGTGGATAAACAGTTCTAGATGCATAGGAGGTTTGTATTTTGTTGAAAGTTGGTTTGCATAGATCACTTTTGACATTGTGCATGGAGCCTTTGTATTCTAACTAAGAAAGGGAAACTTCAAATTTCAATTACGACCACCCTGAGTCCCTGACTTAATGCTAAAACAATTAAAATAAATAAAAATACTAAATTTTCTTGGGTGCTCTTATTCTTAACTTGATCAGCCTACTCTGTTTGACAACAGTCAAAAATGCTAATTCCGTGTACATGCACGACTTCTTGTAAAAGTCACGAAGGTAAATAGTGAAATAGTTTGTTTTTTTTCCCAGTTATTCACAAGTCGCAACAATAAAGGTTGAAAACTTGCACGCTTAAAAAAGAGACTTGAGAGGTGACCCCTTAAAGTTGCTAAGAGGTGACTCCTTAAAGGCTAAAAAAGTAAAAAGTAAAAAGTAAAAACCTAGAACCCCCAATACAGCGACTCCTTTATGAGACCCCCATCCATTTGACCCTTAAATAATCAGTAACGAGAGCCTACGTTAGAATGCGAAGGACTGGTGCACATCCGCCCGAGCCCAGAGATAAGATTTTAAGAGGTTTTACCAAATTTATACTACACGTTGTTATATCGTAAATCGCATCGTGATTCTTTTTTTTTAAGAATCGAATCGTATATTGAATCGTAAATAGTAGATTCATGGTAAATCTCTAAATACATATATAGATATTGGAGTTATAGATTAATAAATTTAAATATATGTTATTGGTATTATAAATATGAATAATGAATAATATGTAACACAATTTAGGAACTTAATTAGGTGGACATGGCTCTTGAGTTCGATCTTGTGCTCTAGTGCGAGTCAAAATGTCTCAAAAAATTTATTTTTAATAAAAAATCACATGGAAATAACATATTTAGATTTGTCTGACTTATGAATCGGTGCAAATCGCATGAGTCAAAAGGTGAATCGTAAGATTCACAGCCGAATAGATTCATAGTTAAGATTTGAATCGTTTTGGAAAATTTTGAAGTGAATCGTAAGATTTTAAAAACTATGTACTACAGTACTACACCAAATTGAGACCTCAAGGTAAGGCTTTGACACCTCTAAAAAGCCAGACTTGGAATTAGCATGGCTGCTAATATGGTACCAAATTGTTTGGGTGTGTACCAATATTGGTATGGGACAAAACATCTTCAAGCCTTGCTTTGGTACACCCCTAAGCAATTTAGTATCCCCTATTAGCAATGCTGGGAATTAGAGTGCTTCGACAGCTACCGAGAAAGGCCACACTCATTTATTCCGGGGGACTCTTTTAAAGAAAAAGATTGATACATGACATGGTTTAGTGGACCTCAAATTTTAGGAGTACAGCCGTTGCCACGGTGGGAGGGTCGATCGAAGAAGAATCTGAAGATGGCGACTACTTTCACATTTCATTTCAGTAAAAATGATCTTTTCTCCCCGTTTCGGAAAAAGTAATACTTTCACCTCGTTTCAGAAAAAGTGACACTTTTCTCTTGTCTCAGAAAAAGTGATGTTTTTGCCCCGTTTCAGAAAAAGTGATGCTCTTGCTCCGTTCCAGAAAAAATGATATTTTTTCTGGAACGGAGCGACATCATCACTTTTCCCAAAACGAAGCGAAAGTATCACTTTTTCTTAAACGGGGTGAAAGTATCACTTTTACCAAAACAGGGTGAAAGTATCACTTTTTCCCGAAACGGGGTGAAAGTATCACTTTTCCTGAAACGGAATGTGAAGGGTTTTTCTGAAACGGAAAATTAGTCGATCCATAAACCAAAATATGGTTGCATGATGTGTTATGCATCCTTTGTGGTGGTTTGTATAATGGCTATGCATTTAATTTTCGAGAATTGTGCCTAAAATTGAAAAGTATCACTTTTCTTGAAACAGAGGGAGTACATCGTTTTATTAGTTGCAACAGAAAATTAGTTGATGCATAAACCAAAATATCAATTGTATAAAGCAGAGTTTAGCTAACTTTGCCTATCTGAGTGGTGGTCAGGATTTATCCTTGGCAAAGATAAATCAAAGGCTGTGGTTCTTCGTGCCACACCCTACAAGTCGCACACGTGGTGTTCATTCCAATATTATGAATTAAAAATGAATACTCAAGTCAAGATATGGAATTTCAAAAATTATAACGGGGAGGTTCGAACTCATGACCTATTGTGTCATAAGAGTGGCCTCTAACCATTGTTCCACCTTAGTTGGAATTGATAGAAAAGATAAATCAACAGTGGTTGTTTGTTCAACTTAAATATTAATTAGTATAAGTATTTTATTAATTAGTATAAGTGATTTGTCTAGAGAGAAGATAAATCTATGGTCATGGTTTGTTCAACTTAAATATTAATTAGTATAAGTGTTTTATTAATTGATGTCTCATTGATTTCTCATGATAAATGATTTATTAATTTTACATCATAAATATCACTTAATTAATATTAATACATATCTCCATCAATAAATAATAATTTTGACAAAAACTATTTCAATAGATATTAGTGGTGGTGGTGGTAGTAGAGGAAGAAGTAAGTGGTGGAAGCGGTGGAAGGTGTTACTAAGTGGTGGAGGCGGTAACATTAGTTTTGGTGGAAGAAATAGTGGCGCTGGATGGTTTTAATGGAGGTGGTATTGGTGGAGGCGGTAACATTATTTTTGAATCAAAAATATTTTTTTTTTTACATGACGGGTAACATTGTATTGTGAAAAGTATAGTTGGTTATTTTTGACACGATTAAAAAGGCGGATAACAAATACTTTTGGGATGATACCAAATCATATAAGACAAAATGGTTGTTTTTGGTACCACTGCTATCTTTGGTAACCGTTCGTACGCATGATTTTCAGTATTAACAAAAAACATATAGTTGAATAAATTAATTGACGACCTAAGTTTGTTAAATCTAAACTTTATACATGACGTGTGGGGTTAAAAGTTATAAGTGTGCCCAATATTCTACGAGGGATGGAAAATGGTGGTGGTGGAGAAAGAAGTGATATCCAGTGGTTTGTGGTACTAGCCGATACTGATGAGTAGTAATTGACTATGTTAATTATGTGTTGATACAAAAGGATAACACTATAAATTAGAAATGTGGTTGATCGTCTTAATGCTAATATAAACTCGGTTAAAATACATGAAAATTAAGAAGAATAAAAAAAACATTTGGATGTCACGTTATATAATAAATAACACTAAAAACTACATATTTAGTATCAAGGTTTCTCCGTCCAATAGATAAATCTAAGGTTGTATTGAGATCCCGTAATCAGAGGGCGAGTTGGTCTTGGATTTCTGAATGATAATGAATATAATGAAACGCTCCCTATCGGTTTCTCCAATGAAAACCGAAGCCTTCTAAAAAAAATAATCAATCGAACAACACTTAGATGGAACGCATCACCACCAGTGTAAACTTCTCTGAATTGCTACATATCCAGAGAAATTTCTACAAATTAATCTGGTGATTTAGTCCTACCGTAGTTTTTAACGAGGCATGCAATTAAATCTCTAATAGTTATTTTAAAGTTATTTAATAATTACAATATTCTCATATAAGTTTTGTTTATGCAAGTATTGATTTAACTTGGGTTATTTTATATTTTTGTGTTAAGTTGATGACTTTTTAATTTGAATACATGTTTGGTTAACAAACTTTGATACATATAGGGTATTTTATTCGTAGAACTGATGTTAGTCTCTCATTTTTCCCGTTAGCACTTTGTTTCGATCCCGTATTTGTAAACATTATTTGACTAATGTTGGGGTATTTGTTTAATCTCAAGGCTGATTAAACCCAATGTGTGTTGTATACATTGAAGGCGCATGAAGTTTTGTGCTGGCTCTACCTTGAAACTAATAATTTTTCTTCGGAAGTTTAGTTGAATTTATGTAGATACAAATATCAATATGACTATGCTCTTTAAAACTCCAAATTACTTGAGTAACACTAGATGTGAGAACGTCATTCATGCACTACTTAGCATAGTTGGTGTGAAATCTTTTTATCCACTTAATTTCTTCAATTTTATGTTATCAATATGATTGAGAAAGAATCTTACACATGTTTTGATTTACTATTATAAGTTTATTTTTTCAACTCACATGTGTATATCTCAGCCTTCCAATAGCCAAGGGTTTTTCATTTTTATAACTCTCACATTGGAAAAATAAAAATAAATAGTGTTTATCTATAGTAGGGAAAATATTATGGGTTTTTGCTTCACTCCTTAGAGCCTTAGTTATCAATAATTTCGGAACAAATGTATTCATAAACATCATGGAGTTAGATTGGCAGTTTAGGTATATGTACTGTTAGATGAAATATTCTTTTTGAAGTTTGAAATTATAATATGATGGAACAATAAATGGGGAATTTTTTTATTTTATTTTCATGTTGGCACAACATTATTACTCCGTCCAGATAATAAATTAGAATAACATGCTTAAGTAAAAAATAAAAAGATCAGGTAACTCATTTTGTTTCCCAAAACCTATTTGAATATTAAAATAATTACTCACGAATAAAGTGATGCAAGAGGAATGTGAACAATATCGTATTAGAGACAAAATATCTCGTGCCGTTACGGCACGGGTTAAGATCTAGTGGTTACATAAAGTATATTATGTATCCATTATGGTGATTTGTATAATGAATATATATTTAATTTTCTAAAATTGTGCCTAAAATGATAAGTACCTCCGACTTTTTCGTAAAAACTCAAAATTTGATATTGTTGTTTGTGCTCGTTGGATAGGTTTTTTTATTAACTTTCCAACGACATAAAATTTGTAAAATTCCAAGGCACGGTTTTTTAGATATGTTATATTAAAGTTTGTTTTTCAATTATAACCTTAAAAAATAGGATATATAAGGAGTTATAATAATTTGACTAAAATGGAGGAATAATTGTGTCAAGTGAAAAAGAACAACCATGGACACCAAATTCAATCTTTTTGTGTCAATTGATCACTTACTATTTACAAAAAAATGGTTATATAAAGGTTTCTCTCACTTCGCTCGGTTGGCCCAATTAAGGATGAAATTTCTCCCGAAATCTTTTGGGAGAGATATATCTGTGCAAATCATTTTCATTAGAATTGACCAAAGCCAACTGATGGGATATGAAAATTTGGATACTTCTCAGCTACGCATTCAACTGGCATACACGGAAAGAAAGGAATAATAGTGCTCGGTTAATTTCCAGCGAAAAATCCATGAAGGAACTCTTGCACAACGTAGAAGCCAAAAGCTAATGTTTTTTGTGGGACGTTATGATCAAAGACATCTCCAAGCAAATCTGTCTTCATATATTTTGTGGATAAGATTTTTGTAGCTGTATCGTAATTCATTTCACTTCATTATCAACAACGGAATGACCTTCTGCGTCAGGAAAAATTAGAGCTCTGGAGCCCAACTAATTTCAAAATCAATCCAAAAATTTAAGTTATTAAATGGATGGGAATGGACTAAGGAAGCTCCAAAGTCCAAAGTATCTTACATTATTTCAGTTTTCTGTCTCCCACTGATCTGCCTGGAAAAAAATCTGTGGACTTTAATTAGTTTCTATGGTCATATGCAATTGATTAGCCCGGTCTAATTAACATGCACAAAACAAAAGCCGAAACATGAATTTCCTCCTGCACCGCCGTGGCGAGAAAGAAGCGTAAAGAAATCGAAAACAGAAACAAAAGAGAGGTCCAGAAAGGCCGTTGTTTCCTGACCTTTCTTCCTCAAGGTGGTCCATTTGCTACTGCTTTTAGATGGCATCTAGGGAAGGTTTATATATTGTCCATAGAATATGTTATTATTAAGTAGCGTAAAAAAACAGAATTAAGTACAAGAATTTTCATTGATTAATTAGAAGAAAAAACATTGGCACAAGTTCAGTGAATTACTACCTTACTATTGGTGACTTGGTGTTCAACGAGTGCATTGATTCTACTTGTTTAGGTGGGTAAAATTAAACTATGGGGAAAAAGTAGAAGCATAATTTATTGATTTTTATACAAACTTTACATGTGCTTTAAGGCTTTTTTGACCAACAAACGACTATATGATGGTTCCTTGGAGAACAAACAGTGATGATAATGAGTCTAATAGTTAAGGAATCTATATACACTGTTTAGTCTTGTGTCCCATTCATATATCCCTGTCTCATTGGGACCGTAGTAGTGTTTACATCTCGGCTCACCGTTAAAGGAAGGGTGAGGTCATTCTTTTTATGGGTACGTTCAGAGTATGATGAGAAATTTGGCATCCACAACATCCACGTAAAGTTGTGACCTTATCTAAAAAAATTAATATTTTGTGGCATTTTTTTTTTTACTCTCTTCTCCTCTTTTGATAAATTTCATA
Source organism: Papaver bracteatum (assembly GCA_023529315.1). Classification (NCBI taxonomy): domain Eukaryota; kingdom Viridiplantae; phylum Streptophyta; class Magnoliopsida; order Ranunculales; family Papaveraceae; genus Papaver; species Papaver bracteatum. The sequence continues at coordinate 804,582 of JAJJWX010004844.1, forward strand.
AAATTTCATTTTTGATAAGATAGAGAGATTATATGGACTTCAAGTACATCAAGTTCAAATATCAAATTACAATTAAAAGGTATTAACAAAGAGTAATTTGTGAAGAGAAATAACAAACTACCAACAAGAGTACCAAGCAATCCTAAGATTGAGAGAATGGTTTTGGAATTATAATCCAACCATTTTAAAAGGGTTTCTTCTTCTTGAAAAAGAGATCTACTCGTAAAAATATGAGAGTAATATGCCCAAAGTCTTGAATCTTGATCACCACACTTGAACTTTCACCAAAAATCTCTATTGAGATCACAAAGAAACTCCATGAGAGAGCATAAAAAATCTCCATAAAGGAGTAGACACAAACCAAGAGGGCAAAACACCCACAAGAACACCATAAAAATTTCCTAGAAACAATGGAGATCGAAACAAAAACTTAAATAAACTAACCTAGACTACTAACTATCAAAGAAAATAAGAAAAAGAAAAGAAACCTACTCAGATCTTGCCCAAAATCGATTAGATCCGAGCAACAACTTTAATGGTGGTGGAGAGTTTTTTTTCGGTTTTGAGAAGAAGCTAGAGAGGAGACAGAAGAATCCAGAAAAAAATATTCTTTTCGGCACACTGTCGTTGATGTGCATTTATCTCCAACAGATCATCAGTCGGACAGATTTCAAAGTTTCCTCTTGAGGTAAGTGTTTCACAAAAATAAGAACGAATGCCCACGCTAAAAGTTGAAAGAAAATTATCGGTTATGTAAATACAGTAAAAATTCTATGATATATAGAGTAATTTTCATTTTTTAAATTAATTTATGAAATACCTTATTATATACATTTTTAAAAGAGTGATTCTAGACTCATCGAAGAAATCTCGATAGATTTCTCCTGGGAGAGACAGTCCGGGGAGTCGACCCCAGGAAAAACATGATGGATGCGTTTGAGTCGCACCCAATTGTCTCTGCCACGACAAATCTAGGTACATTTTTTTTCGGGATATCTATCTTTATCCTTTAAAAAAAGGAGTACTCCAAATACCTATCATACCGTAAATATTTGTGTTCCAATATGATAATAAAGCTCCGGGTCTTTTAAGAGGTGGTTTGAGTATGCTGCGAGTTATTAATATAAAATACAACTTTATTAGAAATTAATGAAAAACAAACTATTGTTCATTCGTATTTTGAGATAACTTAATATGTATAAAAATTATTTTCTATTTGTCTTGTAATAATTGTTAATTTAGAAAATATTTTTGGACCTATAAATATCTTAGAAAATTTTTTTTTTTTGAAATGTGTTAAAATATTATGTCGGCGAAATTATATTTTACCACTAATGGCTTGAGGGGAAGTCTTCTTTATTATTTGCTAAGCGGGATTATTATTTTCAACTGCTAACTAACAAATTGCTAGAAATAATAACCAAAAAGGCAAAAATAGAATCACCATAAAGGTGAAAATTGAGCCGTACTAAAACAAAGATATAACCTGGTTTTCTTTCTTTCTTATATATCGGGATAGAGGGAGAAAAAAGAAAACCAGGATTTCGAATGAGAATTTGTTGACCCTATTTGTTTTTTTTGTTTTGCATAGCTTCAAACAAAATCCTATTTATTTTTCATTTTCTCACCGCATAGTGTTTCTTGGACTGAACAACCCCTTGTTTTAAGATGTCAAATATTTATTAATAAACACTAATTAAATTAGTTGTAATATTAATTAAAATGACTTGAATCAATACTAAATAAAAATAAAATCAAGATTAAACATTCAAAATAATTCGAGATTAACCAATTTTTAAAAATTCAATTTCGGTGTTTGATCATGATATAATTTGTGTGTTTGATTTCTGTTCAAGTAATTTTTTATTTAAATTAAATTATTTAAATTAAATTATTTCTGTTCAAAAAAAAAAAAATATTCAGGGGATAGTCAATTAGGATTGCTGGGTAGTGGATTTATACTATTTTGAAATTTATGAAAATATCTGTTATTGGATAGAGAGTTTCTGAAAATCAATGATATTCTCAGTTATTGGATGTAAACTTCAAAATCATTGGTTTAAATTTTTCAGAGATTTTGGGAGACTTTTATTAGTTGAAATGGGTTTGAGAGAAGTCTCTCCAAAATATCTGAAAACCTAATCACTCCTAGCAGAGGGCAAGACATCTTCTGGCATAATATTTTCTGGGTTTTAATCTGAAAACTTAAGTCAAATTTGGTTAAGTTTGAACACGCGCGTCCCCTCCTGTAATCCTCTATTGATGCCTCTTGGAGGTATCTATTAGAGATGAAGAGGCACCTCCTGAACATGAATCCTCCTATCTATAAGTATGAAGATGTTCTCTCATTCAATCGAATCAAATCTTTTTGTTTTGTCTCTTATAAAGTTCTACATTTATAAACATTAATTAGCTTGAGAATTTCATGGGAGATGCAACTGTAGACTTGATTGATATATACTAAGTAAACGAGATTTTAACAGTCATTTTTGATGCAAAATGAATTAATCTTCAGTTCGTTGATACACTTCAGAGCCTCAGGAAATGTCTTTGCCTCTCCATCTAAAGGATTAGTTTCCAATTCAGACCCTACCATTTTGATATCTAAATTCAATTTGCACAAACAAGTGCAAATTCCATAATATAATCAGTAACCATATATGAAGCATCAATGGAGATCAACCAATCTTGACTTTGTCTCATGTTCCATGATCCTGTTTTGCAGAATCCTTGGAGTTCATATAACAAGAGGTATCTATTAGAGATGAAGAGGCACCTCCTGAACATGAATCCTCCTATTTATAAGTATGAAGATGTTCTCTCATTCAATCGAATCAAATCTTTTTGTTTTGTCTCTTATAAAGTTCTACATTTATAAACATTAATTAGCTTGAGAATTTCATGGGAGATGCAAATGTAGACTTGATTGATATTTACTAAGTAAACGAGATTTTAACAGTCATTTTTGATGCAAAATGAATTAATCTTCAGTTCGTTGATACACTTCAGAGCCTCAGGAAATGTCTTTTCCTCTCCATCTAAAGGATTAGTTTCCCATCCAGACCCTACCATTTTGAGATCTAAATTCAATTTGCACAAACAAGTGCAAATTCCATAATATAATCAGTAACCATATATGAAGCATCAATGGATATCAACCAATCTTGACTTTGTCTCATGTTCCATGATCCTGTTTTGCAGAATCCTTGGAGTTCATATAACAAGAGAAATAGTTGCATCATCTTCAAATTCTAATATAATTTTGTTATCAAGGTCTTGAGGTTTAGGTAGAACATTGTTAAAGACTATTGCTCTTTTATATTTCGAGATTGATTAAATAAAGAAAAGCAATTTTATCAGAACAACAAGGATAAATATTTTTTAAATTTTGATAGATTCTTTTTCCTAAATAAAACACCCTGAAAATAAGTTTCCAGCAAATAATTTTAACTCTAGGAATAAAATCTATATTCCAAAGATTATTGTAGAACTTGACTATGGTATGATATTTTCTACAAATTTATGCATATTAAAGATTGGTCATTTTATATATGTGAAAAAGAGGGGTACCAAGTACACCACCAAATTTTAATTAGGAAACATGTATGGACAAACTTGTCACAATCATTAGCACAAATCAATAGTAAGATATGTTACTTGATATGAAGATAAGTTTAACTTGGATGGTCTCAGTAATCTATATCCAAGTAATAAACTAGTATGTACCCGAACTTTTACCGGACTAAATTCCAACAAGAACAAGTCTTGTAATCTTTCTTTCAAGATACAAATTATTAAGAATAAATCTTGTAGGTTCTATATAGTCTTTTAGGTTTAAATATTTTCTAAATTTTTTAACGTACTACTTGTGATATTTCTGTGATAGCATTTCTCGGTCGAACTCACAAGTGTTGCTATATCAAGATTGTAATCAAATTTAGTTGATCAAAACGATATCTTGATTTCTAATATACAATTAGTCAAGTCTAGGATTAGGATAGAAGTGTGTAGTTTAGAATTGGACATCATCGTGTTCTGTCGTTTGAAGGAGAAGGTCAAGATTTCGGAGAACTTCTTCAACATAAGGTAAGTGAAGACTGAACCACCTATTTCTCAAGTTATATTCATCCTTTTATCTATGAGGATATGTCGCATGGATAATTTGACTACCGCAAACATATCAAGAATTTCAAGTCAAGTTTATCGTGGTAATATCATTCTCGAAATATATATGACTAAGCTTAATGAACATTTGTTCATACTTGATGAATTTCGGTTAAGAAAAATTTATTATTCATAATCTAAATCGTGATTCAAGATTATCATTCTAAAATAACCTGGAACAGTGATATGTGTCATTGATATTATTTGGGAATGGTTCGAATTGATTTAAAGAGAAATATAGAACTTCTGTAAATCTGGATACATGACAATATGCATACCAGTTTCACATACTAGGAAAAAGGTTATAGGTTCGAAGCCGCAATACCCATTACACGTATTGCCGTAGTTATAGTTTGGCAGCAATTTTTTGGTATGCATACCCGGTATCCATACCATAAAAAGTTTGTTGCTCGTGAACCAGGAATGGTACGCATACCTAGTATGTATACCGTAAAGGAACTGTTGGTTTTGAAACCGCAGTAGTATCCATACCCGGTACGCAAACCGGAAAATTTATGTGAGTTCTTGAACTCATTTATGTCTTAAGGGTACACATACCCGGTACATGTACCATGACAAAAATAGTCACGAACCTGGTACACGCACTTTCCCTGTCAAATATTTTCAGATGCACAAAATTATTTCTATGAGATAATTGACATTTGAATAAATCTCTAAAAATACTATATATACATGATTGATCACATTATAACCTATGGTTGTGACATAAGCTTAAATTTTTAAGTGTTATATGAAAATGATTAAGCTTATGGTTCAATCGGCTAGTTTCGGCTAACCGACCATGAACAATATCTTTATACACGGTTCGGTTACAATTCATCCTAAATAGAGTGTATATCTTGGTATGGTAAACTCATTTCAAATATTCATCTAACGGTGGATATTGTTTGCTTGGTTCCAAAGCTATCTTAGCTTAAACCTAAAGAAACTTCTACTTTGAAGGTCTATATAAGGAAGAACCTCAAGCAACTGGGATTTTTGAATCCCGATCAACACTATATTTGTGAGTCCTAGTTGTAAACTAGAGTCGTCCTCTCCCTCAAACTTTCTAGGGTTTAGCGAATAAAAATACTTCACCTAGGGATTCGTGAAGTCGTGTCCAACTATCTTTATCTTGATAGTTCTAGTATCCTGATATTATTTTGATTGTTGTGTTGATTACCCAAACAAGATAGATATAAATCACAAAGTTCTCTTCGTCTTAGACTTTGTGATTCCACATGTTTAATACTTGTGAAGTGAATAAGAATCTAGGATTCTCTTCGGGAATCATAAGACCGAATATTGAGGTTAAATATACTTTGTCTAAATCTATCGATTTCCAGTCTCACTTTGATCTACGATCAAAAAGGAAATCACATATAGGCTTATCTGTGGGAGGAAGATTGGATTAAAGTCTTGAATTGAGTTAAAGTGTAACACCCCGTGTTTTTAGTATGGCGCATGCTAAAAGATGCGCCATGGCCTGAGATGAAGCTTTATCCAAAGCTTCTGTTACGTAGGAAAAGGAGGCCAGTGTGTTGACAGTGTATGACCAACATGGTCGGACATTAGGTTGGCAACGGAAGGCCAACATGGCCGGACATCAGGTTGGCAGAGGATGGCCAACATGGCCGGATATCAGGTTGGAAGTGGACGGCCAACATAGCCGGACATCAGAGTCGGCATTGGTAGTGAACAACCATCTTGGCCGGTTATTCAGAAATATATGGCAATGACCATGAATAGTAAAAGTGGGGAGTTGATGAATGATTTTTGGTCCCCCAATTCAAGTTGTAAAAATGACATATAGGGAGGGGTAGTTCGTTGATGGAGCATATGCGGACTATGCACCAAGTAAGCTTCATAGCTTAGCCGTAAGAGTATAAATGATGCCTAAGGCTCATTTATAGTTGCGTATCCTCCCAAAGAGGGCATTTGATGCTTAGGCATCGTTATTCCATATTGCGGACCAAACATGCATCATTTGGATGCATTTCGATGGAACGACCTATACAGACTAGGCCATTTCCATTATTGCTTCTCCACGGCCATGCAAACGAGTTGAATTAAGTTTCTGTCCCTTCGAGGATGAACTACGGTCTGTTCTTGATCCCTTTAGAGTAGGGAAGGGTACGTAGTCATCCGCAATGAATTGCAGCATTGCCGGTCCAGCACTTTGTCGCTCATATCATCTAATTGTGAGATGATTGTGACACTCTGTCCTCTCATATCATCTGGCTCGGTAGATCGATGCAAGAGATGATTGTGGCCAAACTTGATGAGGTAAGTTGCATTCCGTTCCTTGGATGCTCATACTTCCTATCAAGGCATTCGACTTAGCCACGGTATAGCCTATCTGAAGGCTAAAAAGCCGATTGTCGTAATTTAGCTAAAGAGGAGTCCATTTTTATGGGAAATGGCCCAAAGATCAAGAATTTAGCCATATTCCATCGTTTAGGGCCTCAAAAGTCCGTTTTTGCCGTATTAAGAAAGTTTTTATTTTCTTAACAAATCCTTTGCGGAACAAGGGTAAGTTGGAACGGTGTGGAAGCTTAAATAGCCGCATCATGCTCCACGAGCATGCTTGCAAGGTCAAATCAACTTGTATTTTCCTAGATTTAAGGCTCGGATCGTAGCTTAATCATGGCGCATCGGGGAAGTTACTTCCTGCGGGTCAACGCGCCAAAGGCATAATTTTCCGGTCCGTCATATAAATCAACTCTTAGGATGTAAAAGACGTCAGTTAAGGGAATCAATTCAGCGGAGTCCTGCTGGGATTCAAGAGGCATAAGGAACGCGACTATACCTAAATTTCTATGAGGGTTTAATTCAGTCTCAACTACATTCCAGTCTGAAGTTATTTATAGTATGCTAGAGTTTGTAGCGGCTTAATACAGTTTGGTGTTCAATCTGGACTAGGTCCCGGGTTTTTTTTACATCTGTGATTTCCTCATTAACAAAATTTATGGTGTTTGTGTTATTTATTTTCTGTATTTTCTGTATTATATTGTTTATCTTTATAGTTGAAATATCACAAGTTGTACGTAAATCAATCCAAGTAGATACATCCATATTTGTTTGTTGGATATGACCTGGTTGATTCTTGGATAGTGATATTTGGAATCGTCCAAGTACTCTCACACGTAAATTAGGTTCACAGACTTGTCTCTGTAAACTTTCTCACTATGGGAGAAAGATGTGTAACTATGAATATTATTCCTTGATTGTGATTAATTAAGTTGAACTCTCGGAATTGTATTCAGGTTTGTCCATATAGGTTTCCTAAAAAAAGTTGGTGGTGTATTTTGGCACCCCCGTATTTTCAATTTATATTATGAAGATAAATAATATAATATGGAAAAGAAATTTGTTAATGAGGAAAATTACAAAGTAAAAAAAACCCGGGACATAGTTGTTTGAGGGTGAAAACGGTTTCTGCTGGTTCTAGTAATTTCGGGTGTGTGGGTGAGAAACAAATTTAAACCCTAAACAATGTACTGCACGGGAGTACTTTAGATTCGAGAGATCAATCTGTACAAATCCAGACTAAACCAAGAAATGGTCGTTCCAGACTTGCTTCGGTCTCAAAGTGAAGGAGAAGGGTAGGTTTTGGGGAGGGAAGCGAAGAGAGTGTTGAGACCAGAATAGTTAATTCTGTAAGAGTATTAGTTTTATGACTTGTATCAGAAAGCGGGAAGCTAACAGATGGGAAATCTAGCAAATTGTTTTCTGAGTGTTGTATACTCCTGATGAGAACTTATTGTTATGATGAAATAGGTAAGACCTATTTATAAAAGTCGTAACCCAAACGTACTCCGGTCTCGTAATAAATAAAAACGACTGAGTAAAGTAGAAGGAGGTGGTAACGGGTAATGTCTGGAATTGATGTTCCATAATGAAAGAAAAGTTTCACCATTACTCCTTGTATTTACTAACCAATTATTTCTTATGACACTCTTTTGTAACGGGCGTAGTGTACGCCGCATGCTGTAAACCGCCAAACCAAAACCCTAATGAGCATCCCCCAGTTTGTGACATGTATTGATATCTCGAGTGTTTTTTATGTGAAAACGTGTAACATGGAGTTATGTGTGGCATGGTGGCATGCCAGTGGCCATGGTAGAGTCGGCGTGTCTTTGCCATACAATAGGCGCGGCCAAATTAGGTTTCAGATGCAAGTCGTGATGTTTGGCCTTGGACCGGAAGTTTGCCATGCATTTTGGAGGCAAACTTGGAGGGCCGAGATCTGTATCTCAAGTGGAAGGGTGGCCGTTGATCGTTGCAACCCTTCTGGTATCCAGCGGCATAGTTTAGGCCGGCATGGATTTTCCATAGAGTGGGCGCGTCCGTGCAAACCGTGTTATTTTGCCCGTGGGCCGGAAGTTTTCCATGCGTTTTTGGTGGCAAACTTTGAGGGCCGAGATCTGCATCTCAGGTGGAAGGGTGGCCATTGATCGTTGTAACCCTTCTGGTAGCCAGCGGAATATTTTAGCCCGTCATGGCTTTGCCATAGAGTAGGCGCGGCCAAATTAGGGTTGAGGTGCAAATCGTGTTATTTTTCCTTGGGCCGGAAGTTTGCCATGCGTTTTGGTGGAAAACTTGGAGGGCCGAGATCTGCATCTCAGGTGGAAGGGTGGTCATTTATCGTTTCAACCCTTCTGGTAGCTAGCAGCATAGTTTAGGCAGGCATGGCTTTGCCATAGAGTGAGCGCGGCCAAATTAGGGTTTAGCTGCAAACCATGTTATTTGACCTTGGGCCGGAAGTTTTCCATGCGTTTTTGTGGCAAACGTAGAGGGACGAGATCTTCCACTCATGTGGAAGGGTGGTTGTTGATCGTTCCAACCCTTTTGGTAGCCAGTGGCATAGTTTAATCCAGCATGGCTTTGCCATAGTCGGACCTAGTTTCAGACGATACTCTCCATGTTGCTGCGTTTTTAGCACTGTGGCTGTCCAGAGACATTTTTGATGACGGCTCCGGTAAAAAAAAAGGCGAGGGATTATTAAATTTGTTAATAAACTGGCGAAAGGCGTCGTTCTCCCCATCGGCGGCTTGTTTCTCGGTTCTATGTACACACTCTTGGATCTCCTGGTTGCGGACTTGCACGCTTCGAATGGTTACATAAAGGTGGGATCGTATGTTCACGCCGCTTTCCTCCAAGCATGGTTATGGGAGCATTTCGAGGGATACGCTCCTAAACCGTTGGCTTCACTTCCCGAGCCTTGCGGTGGTTCGAGGATACTTCGCTGGTCGAATAGGCGCCCAAGATCTGGTCCAAAACTAGTTGATTTCCTCGACTATTCGTATGCGGTCAACTTTCGTCCATGGGCCCCGATGTATGCATCTGTAATTTAGGTTATCACCTTTGCTTCTGCTCCGAGCATGTATTTGCTTTATGATGAAAAGAACATGGGCGTTAGAGAGGTTGTATTCATGCGAAGTTGTACGCATGGTGACATACTATCATTCTTTCGAGGTTTGTGTCAGGCAGTCTCTTACAACATCGATCGTTCAGCTCGGCATATGGGTTTCGACCAAGGAGTCATTCTTGTTCGTCAACCGGTTCCTCTAGAGGATTTGTTACCAGCCGTTCTTGATGCTAGTGTTCTCATGCCGGGTAAAAGTCTCCCTTTCTTGATTTCGGAAAGAGATTTATCGACGACTTCCAAATATAACACATTCTGGCAGGGTGAGTTTCTTGCCATCCAAAAATTTCTGAAGGCCGTAGTGGAGAATACTCGTGGTAAACCTTTCTCCGAGACTTTAATGGAGCACCCGCTGTTGAGAGAACTTTTTTCTGATAAGAGAAAGTATTCTAGTCTGGATGCGGGTCATTCTCATAAAAAAGAACGAAGGTCCAAAAACCGTGCGGGTGGTTTTCGGTAGGATGCAGAAGTTCTTGTGACCTTCAACTTTTCCAACATACGGGTATGTACGACTCCCTACTAACTTTCACTGATTTGCGTAAGTCTTCCGTTCCCCCTCCCTTCTTTTTTTGCTGAACATCTTTTCTTATTTCATAATTCAGGGCCTTGACAGCACAAACACCTTTGCTAGGCTTGCACAGAAGTCAGCTAATAAGTTTCCTGAAGACACAGAAGACTCTGGAGAAGAGGAAAATTCGGGATCCAGCAGTGACGACGAAAGTGCTTCTGAAAGTAATGTTGAGTCCTTCTCTGACGAGTCCGCAAATGAGTTGGTAAGTTTCCGTACCCCCTTTCTTCTTTTCTCTTTTGAAACAAAACTAAATCGTAATGTTGCAGGGAGGAATTATTTCTGAAGATGGACTTGAGATGGAGACTCGCCACGATGAAAGTCCAACCATGGAATCCGCGCATATTGGTGATTTGTAAATAAATGTTGATAACGTTGAGACCAAGATGACGGAAAGTACTCCAGCAACCATTGGCGCAAATCGTAGTCGGGAATTCTTTGCCGGTCACAAATTCAGTTGCGGGCGCCCTTTTTGTGCCTCCATATTTGACTCCCCACGAAGACCATGTGTATATTAGAGGCTTCAGTGTACTAGCTAAGCATGCAGAGTTGTATACCAAGATATGGGAAAAATATGGTCATATTGCCACGACAAAAAAACTCACTAGCAGATTTGCATTGGTCAAGTGTGTGGAAGAAGCTCTGTCCTCAATTCACCATATGCACAACGTGAATGGACACACCGTCTCCGAAGATATGGTCGCAAGCTGGAAGTTTTATCATGATATGTGCGTAGATTTTTAGTTTAATGCCTCCTGGTTCTGCAAGGGATTTTCCGAGATCCAAAGATGGCAAGCTGAAGCAGTTGATGGTCCTTCCGCGGATTTGATTAATCATAAAGAGGCGGAGGTAGCTAAGTTGTCCCAAGAGTTGGAGAAGTTATCTCTAGAGCTGAAACTGAAGCAGACGGCCCTTCAAGATATGCGGGACGTCCTCTCTAGGAAGAACGAGCTATTGTTGAGCGATTTCCCTTGAGCGTGTTACTTTTCTGAAACTCTTTTTCTTAGTTATTTTATTTTTTTGGAAAGGCCAAGAGACGCCTAGATTACGGTTCGGTTTTACTTTTGGTTTGATGGATGATTGCTTTTTATAAGAGTTTTTGGATTATTTTGGGATAATGGTCTTTTGGTATGTTAAAGTCTAAGTTGCAAGTGTAGGTAACAAATCATCTACGAAAATTGTGAAATCGTGAATGTTGCATGACGGGGGGAAGTATGGGGTAAAACTTGGGAATAACATGGTGTTTGGTTTCAACATGGAAACCTATAATAATCGGTTATGTAGCCTGACCGTACTTACCTTTTTTTTTTTTTTTCGTTTATCACCTGTTTCGATAAAACGGATCCCAAACCGCAAGTCCGCGTTTTATGGGCGACGGTCGAATCGTGTTGAGAAGTCCCCAATTATTCCTCATTGCGTGATTATTGACAACTCGCCAGTGATCCTGAGCGGATTTTTTATTTTCCCTCCCTAGAAGTCCCCAGTCAGCTCTTGTTGTATCGCGACTGATAACTAGGTCATTGATCTATGATCAGAATAATTGCTGCTACCTTTACGAGATCTAAATCGAACGATGAGTTCGAGAGTTGACAGCATAACCAAAAGATAAATCCTCCCACTATGGTCGCCAATTGTTTGAGGGTGAAAACGGTTTCTGCTGGTTTTGGTAATTTCGGATGTGTGGGTGAGAAACAAATTTAAACCCTATACAATATACTACAAGGGAGTACTTTATATTCGAGAGATCAATCTGTACAGATCCATCCTAAAGCAAGAAATGGTCGTTCCAGACTTACTTCGGTCACAAAATGAAGGAGAATGGTTGGTTTGGGGGAGGGAAGCGAAGAGAGTGTTGAGACCAGAATAGTTGATTCTGGAAGAGTGGTAGTTTTACGACTTGTATCTGAAAGCGGGAAGCAAACAGATGGGAAAGCTAGCAAAAAAAATTTTGAGTATTGTATACACCTGATGAAAACTCGTTGTTCTGATGAAATAGGTAAGACCTATTTATACAAGTCGTAACCCAAACGTACTCTGGTCTCGTAAGAAATAGAAACGACTGAGTAAAGTGGAAGGAGGTGGTAACAGGTAACGTTTGGAATTGATGTTCCATAATGAAAGAAACATTTCGCCATTATCCTTGTATTTACTAACCGACTCATTCTTATGACACTTTGTTGTAACGGGCATAATGTACGCCGCACGTTGTAAACTGCCAAACCAAAACCCTAATGAGCATCCCCCAGTTTATGACATGTGTTGATGTATCGAGTATTTTTCATGGGAAAACGTGTAACATGGCGTTATGTGTGGCATGGTGGCATGCCAGTGGCCATGGTAGAGTCGACGTGTCTTTTCCATAGAATAGGCGCGGCCAAAATAGGTTTCAGATGCAAGCCGTGGTGTTTGGCCTTGGACCGGAATTTGACATGCGTTTTGGTGGAAAACTTAGAGGGCCGAGATCTATATCTTAGGTGGAAGGGTATCTGTTGATTGTTGCAACCCTTCTGGTAGTCAGCGGTATAGTTTAAGCCGGCATGGCTTTGCCATAGAGTGGGTGTAGGACCAGAATATCACTACAATACTTCTCTGCGAGATTAACAACACTTCCCAGCGAGCATTACCGCAAGATCTTCAACTACACTTTGCGAGTGTCACAAAAGCAGTCAAAAGAGCGATGTAATAAATAATGAGTGAAGAAAACTTGAGAAAATCATGTTTGTACTGCGATGGTTACAACACTTGTGAGAATGAACATTGTAACTAATCGCGGTACAATCGCAGAATCAACCCGAAATAAGAGGAAAACTTAGTTGTCATCCACTATGTAACTACCCTATAAATATAGACCCAATGTGTCCCAAAAAGGATGAGGTATTTTTTAGAGTTAAGAGAGTCTTGAGGAGAGAGAAACTTCAAGAGAATAGTTGTAATCTTGAATTCTTCCATTTCTGTAAACATTTCTGAGAACAAAATAATAAAAGTGTCCTTTTTAATCTTCAATTGTGAGTTGATTATAGCAAGATCTTAACAAGGGTGTAGTGTGGGAAATCCTGCAACTACATTTTGGCGTTAGAAACAGGGAGAATCAAGCTAAAAAATCTCTAATTACAATTTGAAGATTTGAAGAAATTGTTAGAGTTGAAGAAATGGCTAGAAGAACAAGAAATACATCAGAACCACCAACAACTGTAAGGAGGAGTAAAAGACTTGCAGGAGGAGAAATAAATGAATTAGGAGAATCTTCAATGATAAGAACAAGAATAAATAGAACAAGGATTTAAGGATAAGATCAAATTCCACAACCGAATCAACAAACACCGATACAAAATAGAAATGTGGTTTATGATATAGTGAGTGTGCATACTTGGAGATCGGATTAGATGGAAGATGTAGAAGATCAACAATTAAGAGACGGAAGAAGAGAAGAAAGAAATCAAGGAGTGGTTGAAGGATTAATTCATGAAGAAGGCGAAAATGAAACAGCAGGTGATCCAAGACAAAGAATACAAGAGGAAAGAAGATTAGAGGTGGAAGAGCGTGCAAATTTAACAAGACAAAATCACGAGTTGAGAACGGAGAATTTGAGGTTACAAAATAAAAGATCAAGAAGTACTGTTAGATCGAATTCAAGATCATTAAGAGAAGAATTAAGGCGAAATTCCCCAATAAGAAATGCTAGAGGAAATATCCAAGAGGAATTGCAAAATCTAAATGAATAGCAACGTCATATAGAAGAAGAGGTAATAGAAGATCGCCATGATCCGCGTGGCGAAAATTTGGATAATAGACTTAACAACAGAAATCAAGAGGGGAGAGACAACCAAAATGATGAAGATAATCCAGAAGAAGGTATGAGGATATTACATGGGCGAGAGATCCAGATAAATCGAAGAATAATTGAGGAAGAAATTGAGAGACATTATGCTGAACAAGCACGACTAGCTTGCGAGAGAGAAAGATTAAGGGCAGATGTAGAAGAACAAGAATTCCAAGAGGAAGTACGACAAAATAACCATGAAAATCGAGAAAGGAGACGTACACAAAATCGTTATAATAATAATATTCAGGAAGAGTATGATAGAATACAAAGGAGAATAGAAAGACAGCGAAGAGAAATGAAGAAATTTGTAGAGAAGTACAGTTGCGATTGCAAGAAGAAGGTGAAGCAGAAGATCGCAAAAGAAGGAATGTGGGTGTAGATGAAGACACACAAAATCTCGCAAGACAAGAGGTACATGAACGCAGGAGAAGGGAAGCTGCATTAAAAAGACCGATGGAGCCAAATTCGACGGCGAATGAGCAAATTTTAAGAGAATTAGCAGAGATGAGGGGAATAACAAATGACAGAAGAGAAGGAGGTAGAAGGAAACTTGATGAAGCTATTTAAGAATCTGCGAGAACTCCATTCACTCAAGAATTACAATTAAGAGGAATACCTCCAAAGTGCAACTTACCAGTATTAACCAGCATTTTTGATGGAACTACCTGTGATGTACAACATGTTAAGGCTTATGTTAGGTGTATGCTGCAATGGTAGAATCATGATGTTGTATTATGCAAGTATTTTGTATCTAGATTAACTGGCGAGGCGCTAAAATGGCTTGAGGGATTGCCAAAAAGTACTATAACTTCTTTTGATCATTTACAAGCTACATTTCTGGGAGCATATATAAGCAACAATTCATCGCGGCCAGGTATTGAAGATTTGTTTGGGTTAAAACAGAGGGTTAGCGAGAGTCTGAAACATTTAACCATAAGATGGAAGACAATGTGCAGTGAGATGGCAGGAAGAGTAGACGATAGATATCTTATCTTGTCTTTTATCAATGCAATGTTCGCGACCAATCTGCTGTACATACAAATTTTCAGAGTCAAGAATACAATCACTATGACTGAACTACGAGAACTACAAGAAGAGTACATTGCTTTGGAGGAGAAACAAAATGAGATGTAATCATATCCAATCATGAATACCAATTCAGTAGCATCAAATGGGAGTTTACTTCCTAAAATGATTAACAATGTAGCGAGCAGCTCGCAAATACAACAAGAAAAAGTAGAAATTGATAACCAGCAGAAGTTGGTAGTTATGGGCAGTCGAGATCAAGAAGAATATGAAAGGGAGAAGAATTATTACAATCGCGGTGGGAATAATAAGATTCAAAGGCTTGATCAGCCGCAAGAAACTTATGGTGGACAGAGGCAAAACAATTTCAGAAGCCAAGGTAATCAGAAGATAATATGGGAAGAAATTAAGATGCCTCCTCTAAATGTTAGTATAGAAAAAATCTGGGAAGCTATCATTTTGATGGAAAATATACCATCACCATGGAATATGGGAAAAGAACCACATCCTAATAATCGTAGTCAAGAATTTTGTCCTTACCATCACTTTCATGGTCACACAGTAAATGATTGCAGGAATGTCAAGAGAATAATTTTAAGGATGATCGACTAAGGAAAGCTAAACCACTTTTTAGTAGGACATCCACAATCTCAGCGATTGCCTCCAGCACCTTTAAATTCAGGGTAAATACTGTAAAAGGAGCAGAATCATTCGTAATAGAAGTTGGGGCTAAAGCAATGAATTTGTTTTGTAATTCCATTGTACATTCACACAGAACTATAGAGGATTTCCATGATAATGTTCTAAGCAGAGTCTTCGCGAGAAACACAAATGGAAGAGAGATAATGAATATCGCGAGAGCCTCGCTATTAGAGGAATGCAGAAACAAATTATATCTTTCACTGCACAAGAAGTACCAGAACCTGGCGAGCAGCATGATAACCCATTGGTGGTAAGATTAGAGATAAATCCAAAGCAAATAGAAGAAGAAGATGAAAAAAATAATGATGAAAATGAAGATTCTTATGCTATCAATAGAGTCCTAATAGACACAGGCAGTTCAGTTGACATACTATTTTATCATACCTATAAGACCATGGGTGGAAGAGACGAAGATCTAATTTCATCAACATATAAAATCTATGGTTTTAATGGTACTACCAATAAACCCAAAGGGGAAATTGAAATGCGAATTCCATTGAAAGGGATAACTTCCAAGATCTTGTTCTGTGTTGTTGACATTGAATCACCTTATAATGCCCTGATTGATCGACCTTGGCTACATGGGATATTAGGTGTAGCATCTACTTTCCACCAGTGTGTTAAATTTCCTCATCCTAATGGTGTTAGAGTTATTAAGGGAGATTGGGGAGAAAGCAAGAAATGTTATGAGATTGAAATAAAATCTTGCGAGGAAAGAGCTGAGAAGAAGAGCAATTGGAAGTACAACATCAAGCAACGACAGAGATGTGAAAGATTGATGATTGACTCAATAGAGCAGCGAGAGGAAGATAATGGCGAGCAGCTCGCAGATAAAGAAAAAACAGTAAAACGCAACAGAAAAGCAGAACCAGAAGATAGTAAGTAGAATGGTAAAATGATGAAATTTAAAGAAGCTTACGCAGAATTTGTTTGAAGAAAATGCAATTGAAAAGAGTACTCTGTTTGAAAGAATTGCAAAATTTTACAAGAAAATCAAAGAAATGAAATTTTATCAGAGTTACAATACTCGCGAGAAATGCGAATAAAATTTCGCAGAGATTAATAGAATGGGACGAACCTTTATGGCGTGCACCTTAGTTCGCGGATACAATTTCACAAGAGGCAAATGTAAGACCTAATAGTGCGTCATATAAGGGGGTATCTCTTTACATGACTCAGTGATAAGGTTATACCGCTGCCGGAACCTGAGTCATGAAGATGTTGGGGTTAAAGAAAACCTATCCAGGAGAGAGATCTTGGATTTCTAACTATATAAGGTTATACCCTGGTTGGACGACTGAGAATCTCTTCTAAGAAGTGCAAAGTATGACCAAGGCGCCAAGGTACACGGTTGATCCAAGGGTGCCCGGGGCGTATGAAACTACCCTGGACATTCTTGGTAAGTCTTGGATATTATGCACTTGGCCTGAAGAAAACCCCACTTAGGGTGCAGTCTTGTAACTATAAGTCATATAGGCATAAAGGACAAGAGGCTGCGAAAACAGCTGGTTGTTGGTAAATATGGATGGGAGGTGCTAGTCTTGTATGGCCGATGTGCCCTCCTTGAAGGGGCAACCAGGGGGAAGATAAGGGCGGCACCCTCCATTAGGGAGCTGATAAGTGTCTAAAGACGGCAATGTCATGGGGCTTTATGATCGCAAGAACATTTAGGCCTGTCATATTAAGAAAGGATCTTTACATGCAAATGTTAAGAAATCCTGCGATTTTGTCGCAGACAGAAAATTTATTGGCAAAATAAGACCTTTAACTAGGAAGGCAAAATAAGACCAACAGAATAATATTACAAATTAACTATTCTATTCAAGAATGCAGGAAAGATTTGTCCATCGCAGGAGAATACAGAAGAAGGCATATTCTTAACATCGCATGCTCCTTCAGATTTCTTGAGAATATCGCAGCAGTATTCATTACATTGAAGATTTATTGATACTTTCGCGAATAATATAGCCACACAGTTCACAAAAAGAAGATACAGGAAAAGATTCACTATCTCAAGAAAGATAATGAAGGGCAATTAGGGGTGTGGAGAAATATGATTTCATTATCTTCCTTGAGAATATTCAAAGTAAACAAAATCAAAATTTGAATTCTAAAGTTTCAAAAGTTACATTATCTGCAAGAAAGAAGAAGAAAAAAGAAAGCAAAAATAAAATCTGAGTTTCAGCGATGGTCTTGCCAGAATCATTATTCTTGCTCGCCAGATTCATTACTCTTGCCAGAATTGTCAGCTTCATCAGTATTCTTCTCACCAAGAGTTTCTCCTTCTTTTGATTCTTCATCAACGATTACTTCATCACTTGTAGCTACTTCTTTGGGAGAACTTCTTTCTTCTTCATCATTTTCTTGAGTGGTATTTTCTTCATCATTAGTAAACTCTAACTCCTTATCCATGGGAAGAGGAATTTCATCATCGTAAACTTTTAAAGGAGGAACAGATACAGGAGGGATAGAATGGGAGAGCATAATACCGTTCACAATAACTTCAGCACTGAGGTGAACCTTGCGAAGGAAACCTCTGTCACGATTCCTAATCTCTATATTTTTGAAGTACTCGAGATAATAAAGTCTTCTTTCTGCTTTTTCGCGAGCTTCAATATAATTGGAAGTAAGAGTCTTGTTTTCTTCGCGAACTTTATCCAATTTATCAGTAAGATCAGCGATGGTAGAATGAAGACTTCTTTCAGATTCTGTGAGTAACAAAAGTGATAAAAGATCATTCAGTCAAAGACTTTGCAAGAAATATAACACAAAATTTGATAGAAAGGTCAACAAGAGAGGCAGTCAATTGACTACCTTCTTTCTGCGAGGTTAAGTTTTGAATTAATGTAAAGAAATAGTTTCCCCATTGATTCATAGCGTCATCAAATTTATCGCCAACCACACCCTTCAGGCGAGATTTCATGTTTTCTTCTCTGGTGCGTAGATACGAGTTTTCCTCAGCTAATAAAGAATGAGACTTCTTCAATTGAGAGTATTGGTCTTGAAGCTTGCTGGCCTTCAAACTAAGAGTTAACCTACCTTTGATAAGTTTATCCTTCTCAGTAGCAGATGATTCAGTTACTTGAGTTCATATTTAAGGGAACGAAGAGATTGCTCTTGATTATCACATATTCTTTTTAGATTACTCAATTACTGCGAACAAATCGCCATCAAGATTGAAAATCAATGTTTTTCTTGGGATAAAGTTCTATTTTCATCTGATAAAGATTCTACCGCCAAGTTAGACTTGGTTAACAAATATGAGAGACGAGTAATCTCGTTACTTAATAAATTTTGACTTTGCGATAGTTGGTTATTCTCATTAGTAAGATTATATATTTGATCGATCGAATATGTGTAGAGATTATCTAATCTATTATACTGGTCCATCCAAGAATCTCTTTCAACATGAGCTTCGTCAGTAATAGATTCAAATTTAAGTCTTTCCATGAAACGAGTCCGATTTGAAACTAATATATGAATCAAGAATTTAAGAAGGAGACTTGAGTACAGAGGATATGAAAGCAAAACAGAAAAACAAAAGGGTAGAGGCAGGAAAATTGTACCTTTCAGCTCGTCATTTTTTCTGCGAAGGTTCTCGCAGTTAAGAGAAGAGTTGCGAAGCATATGGTTCAAAGTATCACATTCAGAAATTTTGACTTGAAGACTTTTCCTCAGGGTTTCAACTTCATTCTCTAAAGATTCTCGTGAAGCAGTATTATCAGAGCCAAAATATTTAAGTAAGGTCTCGCAAAATTCATATTGGAGAGAGTCAGTAGAATATTTTCTAGCATCGTCTAAAATATTGGATAAAATTTTAAAAGCAACATCAACTCCTGCTAAGATTTTATTTGATGGGGGAAGAGATTCAGAGGGTGAAGTAGTAACGAGGACAATTTGACGGTTTGAGTCATTTGCGATGGTTGTATTATCAGAAGGAGGAGTGTTTGGAAAAACAACAGTTGAAGGTAATAAGGGGCTAGAAGGAACTTCGGTCACAGAAATTTCAGGAGCTTGCTTTGTCAATGAATCAAAAGAAGTAGAGGTGTTGGAAGCGATATTCTCGTAGGTAAAATAAAGAGGATCCGGTTGGAAGGGTGTGGGAGTGACTCTTGCAGATGTTAATGTGGGGATGGAGAAATCATCCTCAAGAGTTTTAAACTGACGAGGTCTTTTGGGAGGATTAACGATGTTCTCGACATTCTTCAAATAATAACTTAGATAAGAAACAAAGGCAACAATATTGTTATTAATAAATAGGATGTGTTTCTTACCACCTTATCATTCACATAACTTCTCTTCTTCTTCTCAGTCAGTCTTTTGCGAACATTAGGGTTTTGACCTGAGGATTGGGTTTTAGGGATAGTTCCACTGAAGAGAAGACATAATACAGGAGTTATGAAGGATCAAATAGAGAAGATCGAAGAATATGAGTAAAATTTGAATCAAATAAATATTATAATAAAAAAACATACCTTGATGATTCCATTAAAACAATAACATGAGAATATGAAGAAGAAGAAAAATTGCAGACAGAAGATAAAATAAACAAATGAAGAAGATAGAGAATACAAGAAGAAAATTAGTTTGGAAGTTTAATTCTACCTTTTATAGGCAAAAGGGAGTAACTTGTTGAGTAAAGATGTGTCGGTAAAAAGATGAATTTACAACACGTGTAGGCGGTTAAGATAAATTAACGGAGCAATGTCGAGAAGAAAATATGGAAAGAAGAGAGGCTACGAGCACTTTGAAGAATTAAAGATTCTCATTTCCTTTCCACTTTGCGAAGAAGACATGAGAAGAGGCAAGATGTAGGACCATAATATCACTACAATACTTCTCTGCGAGATTAACAACACTTCCCAACGAGCATTACCGCAATATCTTCAACTACACTTTGCGAGTGTCACAAAAGCAGTCAAAAGAGCGATGTAATAAATGACGAGTGAAGAAAACTTGAGAAAAGCATGTTTGTCCTGCAATGGTTACAAAACTTGCGAGAATGAACATTATAACTAATCGCGGTACAATCGCAGAATCAACCCGAAATAAGAGGAAAACTTAGATGTCATACACTATGTAACTACCCTATAAATATAGACCCAATGTGTCCCAAAAATGATGAGGTATTTTTGAGAGTTAAAAGAGTCTTGAGGAGAGAGAAACTTCAAGAGAATAGTTGTAATCTTGAATTCTTCCATTTCTGTAAACATTTATGAGAACAAAATAATAAAAGTGTCGTTTTTAATCTTCAATTGTGAGTTGATTATAGAAAGATCTTAACAAGGGTGTAGTGTGGGAAATCCTGCAACTACAGTGGGCGCGGCCAAATTAGGGTTTAGGTGCAAACCGTGTTATTTTGGCCTTGGGCCGGAAGTTTGCCATGCGTTTTTTGTGGCAAACTTGGAGGGCCGAGATATGGATCTCAAGTGGAAGGGTGGCCATTGATCGTTGCAACCTTTCTAGTAGCCAGCGGCATAATTTAGGCTGTCATGGCTTTTCCATAGAGTAGGCGCGGCCAAATTAGGGTTTAGGTGCAAACCGTGTTATTTGTCCTTGGGACGGAAGTTTGCCATGCATTTTAGTGGCAAAATTGGGGGGCCAAGATCTGCATCTCAGGTGGAAGGGTGACCATTAATCGTTGCAACCCTTTTGGTAGACATCGGCATAGTTTAGGCCGGCATGTATTTGCCATAGAGTGAGCGTGGACAAATTAGGGTTTAGGTGCAACCGCGTTATTTGACCTTGGACCGGAAATTTTCCATGCGTTTTGGTGGAAAACTTGGAGGGTCGAGATCTGCATCTCAGGTGGAAGGGTGGTCGTTGGTCGTTGGTCGTTTCAACCCTTCTGGTAGCCAGCGGCATGGCTTTTCCATAGAGTAGGCGCGGCTAAATTAGGTTTTAGGTGCAAACCATGTTATTTGACCTTGGGCCGGAAGTTTGCCATTCGTTTTGGTGGAAGACTTGGAGGGCCGAGATCTGCATCTCAAGTGGAAAGGTGGTCGTTGATCGGTGCAACCATTTTGGTAACCTTCGGCATAGTTTAGGCCGACATGGATTTTTCATAGAGTAGGCGCGACCAAATTAGGGTTTAGGTGCAAACCATGTTATTTGACCTTGGGCCGAAAGTTTGCCATGCGTTTTGGAGGAAAACTTGGAGGGCCGAGATCTGCATCTCAGGTGGAAGGGTGGTCGTTGATCGTTGCAACCCTTATGGTAGCCAGGGGCATAGTTTAGGCCGGAATGGATTTTACATAGAGTCTGCGCGGCCAAATTAGAGTTTAGGTGCAAACCGTGTTATTTGACCTTGGGCCGGAAGTTTTCCATGCGTTTTGGTGGCAAACTTGGAAGGCAGAGATCTGCATATCAGGTGGAAGGGTGGTTGTTGATCGTGGCAACCTTTCTAGTAGCCAGCGGCATAGTTTATGCCGACATGGCTTTAGTATTGGCACGGTGGTGCGGCTGGCATGGTTTGCCATTGGCACGGTTGTGAGGCTGCCATGGTTGGCATGCCTTGGCACAATGACGTGGCTGGCATGGTTTGCCATTGGCACGGTGGTGCGACTGGCAGGGTTCGCATTCCTTGGCGCAGGGACGTATCTGGCACGATGATGTGGCTGGCATGGTTGGCATGCCTTGGCGCAGGGATGTGGCTGGAACGGTGGTGCGGCTGGCATGGTTGGCATGCCTTGGCGTAGGGATGTGTCTGGCATGGTTTGATATTGGCACGATGGTGTGACTGGCATGGTTGGCATGCCTTGACGCAGGGATGTGGCTGACATGGTTTTCCATTGGCACGGTGAGAGAATTAGGGTTATGCATATACATAGGTGATGTCATTTAATACTAAGGGTTCTTCCGTGGAACATGACGCATGTATATATAAAAAAAGGTACCCTGGTAATTCTTACGTAAGCACGTTGATTGGTTCAATAAATGCGCTATTGTTCATAGTGATGTCATGTCAGATATGCATTTTTACAAATTTGTCCCTAAGGTAAAAACCACCATCAGTAGTAGTCTAGAACATGAACACCATATTGTATTAATCCTCCACAGATACCAGCCTTTTATCAGACTTCTGACTAGAATGTACTTGAGACTAAATCAACCCTACAATTAATTCAAATTCAGTTGTCCTATTTTACTATATGTCTCTTCTATCTCGCAAGATCCTAGGCGACACGACTCCCCTCGCTGACGTTATTTACAGGCCTAGGTATTTCTTCAATCCAAGTGACACTTTTATGATTATTCCACCTCTAAAAAAAAGCCTATTTTTTCCATATAGATATTCAATCAAGGTATATAAATTTATATGTATGAGGGATCTTTAAAAAAAAAAAGATATCAAGCAAACTCAAGATTACCTTGAACTTATTATCTTCAAAAGTTATAGATATGCCTAATCAACCTCTCAAAAATAGTCTAAACAAATCAAACCAGAAGTGATTTAGATATCTATCTTGTGGAATACTAGAGTCTGAGATGAAGAGTACTTTGTGATTTTTACCAATCAAGTTCTTGATCTAAAGTTTCAAAAACTTAAAAGATCAATAAGAACAAGATCCAGATAACAAAAACTATCATGTAAAATATAGTCATATATACCAGACTTCACAAATCCCTTAGTGAGTCTTTCAAAGTCGTAACCTAATACAGTTTCACCCGAGGAAACTTAGGTTTGGGGGGATGAATCTAGCACAACTAGGACACATAAGTGTCACGATTGAGATTCTAGTGTACAAGGAGTCCTCTACGTATATTGGCGAACAATATTGAAAAAATGAGGCTCGTGAACTAGTTTCCATGTTTATGAATTGCTCCGTATTCAAGCAAGATAAACTTCTATATATATATCGTGCATGAAAAGCTTGTGAGAAGTCAACTTTGAATCACAAAGAAGATATGTACAACCGTAAGTATACATAATGCACCAAGTGATTTTCCAGATAGATATGGTTAAGTGGTTATGGAACCGTCATAAATAAGTAGAGTAATATATTATAACACTGATTCAGTTCGTGAGATGAACTCAAAGTCGTCTTGTAACTCGGGAACTTTTTAATTTTGTCAAGTTCGCGAATTGTTAAAACAGTTGTTTACTCAGAAACAAGAGGTATACATGAAACATTCAAAATTATCTAGATCGTGAACTGTATAAATTAGTCATGTACCGTTGAATAATGTAATATCCCGTACTATCTCAAAATCGACTAGTTCACGAAATGAGCAATTGATTAAGTAAAAAAAAGTTTTTGTATTTAGAAGTTTAGTTCGTGAACTGGTAAAACAGTTTGTGAACTTTAAGGATTAACTTGACTTAGTCCTTCGCTTACATTCTTCTGTGCAAGTGTTTATCATTATTGTAGTTGCAGGATTTCCTACACTACACCCTTGTCAAGAATCTATGAAAACTAAGTCATAATTGTGAATAAACAACAACACTTTTATTAATTCACTTTCAGGAAGATTTACAAGAAAGATCAAAACTCAGAAGTACAACTTTCTTTCTGGAGTTTCTCTCTCCTCAAAATTCTCTCAGCTCTCAAAAATACATCATCCTTTTCTGGATCTATCGTGCCCTTTATATAGGGATTTACATAATGGATGACAGCTAAGTTTTCCTTCTATTTCGGATCTAATCTGCGATCTTATCGTGATCATTACAATATTTCTCTATCGCAAGCATGACGACCATCGCAGGATCAATCTTATTCTTCTTTTACTCCTTCCATAGTCAGTTTCTTTTAGTCGTTCTGTAACGCTCGTGAAATATCGTTGAAGAATTGTTAGTGACGCTCGTAGAAATGTTGTTAATATCGCAGGAGTAGTGTTGTAGCGATATTCTGGTACTACATCTTGCCTATTCTCATGTCTTTTCTGCGAAGAAGAGAAGATCATGAGAATTAAGAATACCATAATCGCTTATCTTTTTTGCTTTCCCATTCTGACACGTTTCTATGTACTTCGCTAGCTGTTTTCACGAGTTTCTTTCTTCCAATAAATTTTTGACACGTCTTCTGTAACCGCTGCGATCTGACCGCCACGTCTTTCCTTTGCATTAATTGCCTTCATATTCTTCGAGAAATTTCTTCTTCTATAAATACTCTTCTCATTCCTCTCTTTTACTTTATTCTTCCTTCTCTCCATATTCTCTCTGCAACATTTATTGTTCTTCCGCAAATTGCGCTTCTATAATTTACTTCTTCTTTTCAACTTTTTCCTTCATTCGCATACTCAAAAATGGTTGCTGCTGGTGCTAAAAATTTGAAGGCCTTCAATAAAATGCGCGAGAGACTTAGAACTAAAGGTTTTAATTTGTCTTTAATTCTAGATCAAGATGCTAAGCCTGAACTTTCCCTTAAACTGTTCACTGACGATCAATGTTCTCGCGAGAAAATCATAGTATCGCTAGGACAACTTGAAGCTGGCCTTCCTCTCCCTCTTTATAATCCCGAGCTTCCGCTGTTTTATCAAATAATTTCTGACGAGAGATTCTCACGAGCAATATACCAATTGGGCGGGGATTGCATCAGATTACTACTTGAATATACTTCTCGTGGAGCTGGTAAAGGAACTCGCTACCCCAATGCTCCAAAGAATCCTTTGTTCAAAGATGTCCCTATCGTTTCTTGCGATTATACCGTGGACAACTTTTTTGTAAACTATATAATTGTCCCTATGAAGAGGGATAGTACATGTTGGGGTGTTCATTTGAAGAAAGAGAAGGTCACTGGTGACAATTCTCTTATGATGGATATTGACTTTCATACATCTACTAACCAAGGTCCTCGTCATTCTAGCGACGATAAATGGTTCATTTTCCCATTAAGTCTTGAAGGTCCTTATATATCTGGTTCTCGTGAACTTCCCGAGAATCTCGCTTAATATCAACCCTGGGTCTTTAACTGGACTGAGAGAACTAAAGAAGTATATTCTATCATATCATTAACGTTTATCATTTTCTTTATATTCTCGCCAATGTCTTCTTTATATTCTCGCTAACTATTTTGGTTTTTCTCAGATTGATAGGATGAAATTTAGTTATAAAGCTCTTAGGAAACCCAGAATTCGCCTGGCTTTGATGTCTTTCACAGATGAAGTAAGAAATATTTATTTATAAGTTTTTACAATATATTGTTGCCCCTATTTCTTATCTTCATCTATGCTCGCAGGAAATTGAAGAGTTAGAACCATTGCCTCCTACAAATATCATGGATAATTCTTCAAAGGAACCATCTGGGAAACATATAAAGGAGAAGTCTACTACTTCTTCTAGGGGAAGATCTTCTGCCCCTCGAAATGATGAATCTAGCGATCCTCCTTTAAAGAAAAGAAAAGCTCAACCTTTTTCTTCTTCAACTCCTCAAATGATTCCAGAAAATCCAAGTGCTGGTTTTGACGAGGATTTTAATGCTGGTGGTTTTCCTTCAATAAGAAATTCTTCTTCTTCTGATTCCTCAATGACTCATCTGTCCAGAATTTTCAACGATATTTCCCATAGCATGACTTATAATGGCGAGGATGAAGTTATTGAAAAGATATCCCAAGCTCTCGCTAAAGTTTGTGATGCCCCTATCTTAGTAGATAATGATTCTCTCCAAGGAATCTCAAGATCACTGACTCCCAATCTCTTGAATTCTCTTGGTGCCTTGGTATGCTTTCTCCTCTTCAGTTTGTTTATACTTTCTCTATCACTAGAGTTTGATTTATTTCTCTTTTTCGCAGGTTGGTAGAGCTTCTTTTGCTGTTGCTTCTGATTTAGACAAAAGATGCTTCTATGCTGAAGAGAAAGCTGCTAAAGTTCGCCAAGATAAGGAAAAACTAGAGTCTGAAGTTATTGAACTTCGCAAGAAGAATAAGCAGATGGAGACATAAGATTCTGTTGATAAGCAAAAGATCGCTAATCTTGATAAAGCTAACCAACAACTCTATGGTATGACTAATTTCCCATCTTTCTTAATTCCTTTTATTCTATCGCGGCTTATTCAAGCAATCACTTTTAACTTGCAGATGTTTATGGTCTTACTGACGAGGCTATAATCTTTCAAACTTTCCCTGAACCTGTAGATGATCATACTCTTCTCGCTAGTCTTAATAATTCCTTGAGTAACTTCTCAGATGATAAGATTAACTCCCTCTCCATAGATGAGCTTAGATCTAAGTTTAATCTCTTAAAACTTGAACACAGATTCAATTTAGGCTTGACTGACAAATATAGACGCCTTTATTTTGATTCAAAGAAAGAAATAGATAAATTAAGGCAGAAGAATAGTGATCTTATTGACGAGAAGGATCTCGCCATAAAAAAAGGAGCTAAAACCTTAGCAGATTTTCATAAAACTCTCCTTGAAGTTCAAAAGGTTAGAGATAAACTTATCCGCGAGAATGAAGATCTTCTTGCGAGGGAGACTCAAATTCGATCTCGTCTCCTTATTAATAGTGATGATGAGTTTTCCTGGGCTGCGAAGGTTCTTGACAATGCCAGAAATGATTTAGGTGTGCCTTCAATTCGAACAGGCGGCTCTAATTAGAGATATGATTTCTAACAGAGAAGGTTATTGGCTACTCTTCTTCTCGCTAATTTCTTGTTTTCATTATTCTCTCTTATAAAATTTCTAACTCGTTGTTATATTCTTGTAGAAGCTGAAAAAGGTTATCTTGAAAGAATCAAGGAGCTTGAACAAGAGAAGGATCAACTCGCGAATACTCTTGTTGCTCATAATTACAAATATTCACAACTGAAGGAGCAGTTTGGCATCACCACCGCGAACTTTAATAGATCTCTCATTGTCGTTCGCAATGATTCTGTTAAATTGGTCTGTGATGGCCATGGAATTTCTCCTTCTGTATACCCTGATCTTGCAAAAGAAGTTCCCGCAGTAATTTCGAGTCTTGACATCTCTGATAGTAAGGCTGAAAATTCTGATGAGGATGAAAATGATAGTGATGACGAGGGTGAAAAGTCTAGTGGAGAAGAAAATAATGATGATAATGATAAAGGGGAAGAATATGGCGATGAAGAGAAGTATGATAAGGAGGATCGCGATGGATCTAACTAGTTATTCTTTTTCTTTCTCCTTTTTCTGTAATATTGCCGTTAATTTGTAAATTCCTTTTGCCTCTTTTGTTTCTACCTATAAGAATCAGAAAACAGTTCTTTTTCTGCAAGTTAATCAATCAATATAACTATTATTTTTTTAATTATCTGCGTGTTTGTATATATGCAATTTTTATATGATAGATGAATAATAATTTCATCGTTCTCATGCATTCCCATACTTGCCTCTATTATTCATCTACAATATAAAAATTGATTAAAGATTAAATAAAAATCAAAATTTACCTTAATATTGGCGATCTTACCGTCAAATAATAGTTGCGTGAAATCGCAATTCTCGTAACATCTGCGAGTATTATCGTAGTAATCTTGTGGTCTTAGTGTGCCTTCCTAATTAAAGGTCTTACTTTGCCACGCTTTTTCTTTCTGCGACAAAATCGCAAGACGTCTTTACATTTGCATGTATTGACCCATTGATCTTGTCTTATTTTTATATCTTGATTGTATTGCGACAATATGACAAGTCTAAGTTCTCTCGCGAGATCAAAGCCTTGTGACATTGTCGTCTTGCGATGAAATCGCAGGACGTATTTACATTTTCATGTAAAAACCCATTGATATCATCTTAACATTGCTCTCATGGCTTGTTGCCTCTGCATTATTTACGTTACGCGACAATATGACAGGCCTAAATGTTCTTGCGATCATAAAGCCCCATGACATTGCCGTCTTATGACACTTATCAGCTCCCTAATGGAGGGTGCCGCCCTTATCTTCCCCCTGGTTGCCCCATCAAGGAGGGAACATCGGCCATACAAGACTAGATCCTCCCATCCAGATTTACCAACAACCAGCTGTTTTCGCAGCCTCTTGTCCTTTATGCCTATATGGCTTATAGTTACAAGACTGCACCCTAGTTGGGGTTTTCTTCAGGCCAAGTGCATTGTATCCAAGACTTACCAAGGATGGCAAGAGAGTTTCGTACGCTCCGGGCACCCTTGGCTCAACCGTGTACCTCGGCGCCTTGGTCATACTTTGCACTTCTTGGAAGAGATTCTCAATCTTCCAACCAGGGTATAACCATATATAGTTGGAAATCCAAGATCTCTCTCCCGGATAGGTTTTCTTTAACCCCATCATCTGCATGACTCAGTTTCCAGCAGCGGTATAACCTTATCGCTGAGTCATGTCAAGAGATACCCCATTATATGACGCGCTATTAGGTCTTACATTTGCCTCTTACGAAATTTTATTCGTGAACTAGGGTGCACACCATAAAGGTTCGTCCCATTCTTATGTCTCTGCGAAATTTTATTCGCGCTTCTTGCGAGTATTGTAACTCTGATAGAATTTCATAACTTTGATCATTTTGGTAAAGTTTTGCGATTCTTTCAAGCATAATATTTTGTTCAATTACATATTTTCAAACAAATTATTCGCAGCGTTCTTTGAAGTTCATCATTTTACCTCTTTACTTATTATTTTCTGATTTTGCTTTTCTGCTACATTTTGTTGTTGTCTCTTTTTCTGCGAGACGCTCGTCATCAGCTTTCACATCCTCTTTTCGTTCTATCGCATCAATCATTAACCTTTCACATTTCTGTCGTTGCTTGAGTTTGCACTTCCAATTGCTATTCTTTTCAGCTCTTTCTTCGCAAGACTTCATATCGATTTCATAACATTTCTTGCTTTCTCCCCAGTCTCCTTTAATAACTCCAACACCTTTTAGATGATAAAATTTGATACACTGGTGATAAGTAGATGCTACACCCAATATCCCGTGTAACCAAGGTCGTCCTATCAAGGCATTGTAAGATGATTCGATGTCCACAACGCAGAATAAGATTTTTGAAGATATTCCTTTTAGCGGTATCTGCATTTCAATTTCCCCCTTTGGTTTGTTAGCGGTGCCATTAAAACCATAGATTTTGTATGTTGATGGAATTAAATCTTCGTCTTTTCCTCCCATGGTTTTAAAGGTATGATAAAATAAGATATCAACAGAACTCCCTGTATCTATTAAAACTCTGTTGATGGCCCAAGAATCTTAAACTTTACTATCATTCTCTTCATCTTCTTCTTGCATTTGTTTTGGATTAATCTCTAATTGTACGACCAGTGGATTATCGTGCTTCTCGCCAACCTCAGGTACATCTTGCGTTGTGAAAGATAGAGTTTGCTTCTTCCACTCCTCTAATGGAGAGGATCTCGCGATATTCAATATCTCTCTTCCATCCGTGTCTCTCGCGAATACCCTGCTTAAAATATTTTCATGGAAGTCCTCTATAGTTCTGCGTGAATGTACAATAGAATTACAAAACAAATTCTTTGCTTTGGCTCCAACTTCTATTACGAATGTTTCCGCTCCTTTTACAGCATTCACTCTGCGAGTTTCTGGCGTTGGTGGTAATTGTTGAGATTGTGGATGTCTTACTAGAAAATGATTTAACTTTCCCTGATCAATCATCCTCAAGATTATTCTCTTCACATTCCTACAATCGTTTACTGTGTGACCATGAAAATGATGATAAGGACATAATTCTTGACTTCGATTGTTTGGATGGGGTTCTTTTCCCATGTTCCACGGAGAGGGTATATTCTCCATTAAAATGATAGCTTCCCAAATTTTTTCTATGCTAGTATTGAGAGCGGGCATCTTAATTTCTTCCCAGATTATCCTCTGATTACCTTGTCCTTTAAAATTATTCTGCCTTTGTCCACCATAAGTTTCTTGAAGATGATCGAGTCTTTGAATTTTATTATTACCACCGCGATTATAATAATTATTCTCCCTTTCATATTCTTCCTGATCTCGACTTCCCATCGCTACTAATTTTTGTTGATTATCAATGACTACTTTCTCTTGTTGTGATTGCGAGGTGCTCGCTACATTATTTATCATTTTAGGGAGAAAACTTCCACTTGCCGCCAGCGAGCTTGTGTTCACGATTGGGTATGATTCCATCTCATTTTGTTTCTCCTCCAAAGCAATGTATTCTTCCTGCAACTCTCGCAATTCTGTCATGGTGATTGTATTTTTGATTCTGAAAATCTGAATGTACAGTAAATTAGTCGCAAACATTGCATTAATGAAGGATAGGATCAGATATCTTTCATCCACCCTTCCAGCCATTTCGCTGCACATTGATTTCCATCTTATAGTTAAGTGCTTCAGACTCTCGCCAACTCTCTGTTTTAGCCCAAACACATCTTCAATGCCCGGCCGCGATGAATTGTTGCTGATGTACACTCCTAAGAATGTAGCTTGTAAATGATCAAAAGAAGTTATAGTATTTTTTGGTAACCCATAAAACCATTTCAACGCCTCGCCAGTCAAGCTAGATGCAAAATATTTGCATAACACAGCATCATGATTCTCCCACTGTAGCATACATCTAACATAAGCTTTGACGTGTCGGACAGCACAAGTAGTCCCATCAAAAATGCTAGTTAATGCTGGTAAATTGCATTTTGTAGGTATTCCTCTTAATTGTACTTCTTGAGTAAATGAAGTTCTTGCAGCTTCTTCAATAGCTTCATCAAGTTGCCTTCTACCTCTTTCTCTTCTATTGCTTATCATTCCTCGCATTTCTGCTAACTCTCTCAGAATTTGCTCATTCTCAACTGAGTTTTGTTCCATTGGACTTTTTAATGCAGCTTCCCTTCTTCTGCGTTCTTGTCTTTCTTTTTCTTGCGAGATTTTGCGTATCTCCTTCTTCATCATCATCCTGTCTTTCTCTGCGATTTTCTCTTTCACCATCCTCTTGAAATCGCAATTGCCTATCTTCTTCTCTGCGAATTTCTTCATTTTCTCATTTTATTCGTTGTCTCTATTCTCCTTTGTATCCTATCATACTCCTCTTGAATATTATCATTATATCGATTTTGTGTACGTCTTCTTTCTCGATTTTCATGGTTATTTTGTCGATCTTGCTCGAAATTCTTGCTCTTCTACTTCTGCTCTTAATCTTTCTCTCTCGCAAGCCAGGCGCGCTTGTTCAGTATAGTATCTTTCAATTTCTTCTTCAATTATTCTTTGATTCCTTTGATTCTCTCGCCCCTGCAATATCCTCCTACCTTCCTCTGGATTCTCTTCTTCAATTTGGTTGTTTCTTCCCTCTTGATTTTTATTGTCACGCAGATTATAACGATCGCCAATTATCTCTTCTTCTCTATGACGTTGCTCTCCATTTAAATTTTGCACTTCTTCTCTAACATTTCTCATTGGGTAATTTCGCCTTGGTTCTTCCCTGAATGATCTTGAATTTGATCTTACAGTACTTCTTGACCTCCTTCTTTGTAACCTCAAATTCTCCATTCTTAGCTCATGATTTTGCCTTGTTAGATTTGCACGTTCCTCCGCTTATAATCTCCTTTCTTCCTGTGTTCTTTGCCTCAGATCATCTACTATCCCATTTTCACGTCCCACGTGAACTAATTCTCCAGCCATTCTTTGATTTCTTTCTCCTTCTTCTCCATTTCTTAATTGTCGATTTTCTGTTTCTTCCATTGAATTCGACCTCCAAGTGTGTACGCTTACTCTATCATAATCCACATCCCTATTTTGCGATTGTGCTTGTTGATTCGGCCGTTGATTTGAATTTTCTGCTTCATTTCTTGTTCTATTTCTTCCTGATCTTATTCTTAAAGATTCTTCTAATTCACCTGTTCCTTCACCTGCAAGTCTTTTACTTCTTCTCACTGTCGTTGGTGGTTCTGATGTATTTCTTCTCCTTCTAGCCATTTCTCCAATTCTAATAATTTTTTCAAATCTTCAAGTTGCAATTTAAGATTTCTTAGATTGATTCTCCCTGTTTCTGGACGCCAAAATGTAGTTGCAGGATTTCCTACACTACACCCTTGTCAAGAATCTATGAAAACTAAGTCATAATTGTGAATAAACAACAACACTTTTATTAATTCACTTTCAGGAAGATTTACAAGAAAGATCAAAACTCAGAAGTACAACTTTCTTTTCTGGAGTTTTCTCTCCTCAAAATTCTCTCAGCTCTCAAAAATACATCATCCTTTTCTGGATCTATCGTGCCCTTTATATAGGGATTTACATAATGGATGACAGCTAAGTTTTCCTTCTATTTCGGATCTAATCTGCGATCTTATCGTGATCATTACAATATTTCTCTATCGCAAGCATGACGACCATCGCAGGATCAATCTTATTCTTCTTTTACTCCTTCCATCGTCAGTTTCTTTTAGTCGTTCTGTAACGCTCGTGAAATGTCGTTGAAGAATTGTCAGTGACGCTCGTAGAAATGTTGTTAATATCGCAGGAGTAGTGTTGTAGCGATATTCTGGTACTACAATTATACTTAAGTTATACAACTTATTTCAGTAGATAAAATTGTAGATAATATGGGTACATATGATAGGTGGTTCACATATTTTTGTTAATGAAGTTTCCGTTGACGCGATCCTTCTTCCGTCTTCAATCGTCAAGAAAAGAGAAAAGGCATCTATCGTAAATGTATAGTTTTGTTTTCATTTGAAAGTTTTAAGTTTATTTTATATTTTGACATTGCAAGTGAACAACTATGAAGAACTAGCCAACTATAAATATTTTTGAAACTTCAAACTTTTTATCTTTTCTTAATTTTCTCCACACTATTTGGAAAGTTTCCTCTTCTAAACCCATATCGTGGATTCAAGTCTCGCGCATTTGTACTTTGTACTATGTTGTTGAAATATCCAATGATATGAAGTCTTTTCCAGTGCTCGTTTGTTCTAACTCTAAGAAAATTTCTTACTTAATAATTGGCCAATGTAACTACTAACTAGTAATCACATTGTTTAAATCTCGATTTTCCATAGTATTAGGAGAATTTTCTTAACTCTTTTACTTAGTTTTTGTATTGACTACCGTCATGGTTTCACGTTCGTGATACTTAGACCCGTTAATCCATGCTATATTTTGCTTTTCCCCTTTTCAAAAAAATATATTTTGCTTTTCCTATTACACCTCGTTTGGTTGGAAGGATTGGATTCCTAGGAATTCAATTATGGGATAATCCAATTCTTGGAATTGAATTACATGGAATTGGATTCAATTCCAAAAAATTAGCGTTTGGTTGAGGTAATCCAATTGCTTTTGTTTTTACCTTGGAATCCAATTTCATTGCACTACTAGACCAATACAATAGAAATTAATTATTTTTTTTTTGGGGGGGAATTGGATTTCTTGGAATCAAAATTCTCAATTACATGGAGTTGGTTTGGACCGTTTGGTTCAAGGAATTAGTCACATTCCCCCGGAATTGGATTACCAGGAATCCAATTCCTTGAACCAAACGCGCTCTTAGTAGATTTTGCTTTTAATTCCAATTTGCAATAAAAGAAAAAGTATATGCCGTTTGAAGTTTGAACTAGTTTGCTTTTATTGTTTCTATCATATGACTATATCTCCATCTTATTTGGAAATCTTCCGTCTAATCATAAAGCCTAAAAGCACTCGGGCAGGCAGACTATCAATTTCAGCATTTAATAGTCGACAAATTCAACCACACTCTTAACATTTCTTTCAGCATTTAATAGTCAACCGCGAGTTGTTTGGTAGTCAACTCAAGAGGGTTGCCGTTGCCTGTTTGACCAAATTCTTCTTTTCTGAGACTCTTGGCGTCGCAAAGGTAGAGGCATAAAGCTGATTTATACGATTTACGAAAATTATAAATATTCATTTACTGTTTGACTAACTGTAAATCCATTTGATCGCCTCGTTTGTAGTTTGTACTTAGAGCAGTTCTTATAGAATGGACAAATCATCGAGTTTGTTAATTTTGATCTCACTATGAACTCAACAAACATGAAAAATAGATGTCCAAACCAACAAATTTGTTGGTTTGTTCATTGAATTGGATGATGTAGCATGCACTTGATGGAAGGTCGGGCGATGGTGGGAAGATCGGACGTTGGAAGGAAAATCGCGGGCGGTAGAAGAAAAAAAGCTGGCATGTATTCCTCCCTCGCCCAGTACAATTTCAGATTCCCAACAATTACTTTACTACTTTTTATTCTATTTATCCTTTTTTATCTCACTTTATCCTATTTATCTCACCAAATATATTATTTTATATTTTATCTTTATCCTACAAAATATTTTATATTAAAAAGAAATATCAGTGTGACCCTGAAAAACCAAATTTGTTCATGTTGCTCTAGTTTTTCATAGTGGAAAACACAGTTTGTTCATCCAAGTGGCTCAACAAAAAAAAATGTTCATTGCCATAGGAATTTCCCTTAGAGCACCTCAATAGAAGGTGTAAATTTTATTTTTTCATGACATTTAGGATGTTGGACTCCCACTTAATTTAAATTCACTTGTAATAATAGATTCTAGAATATAGGAGAGTCATCAAAATAAATACAAAGGTTTTCCAAAATTAAACTAGATATCCTGAATGACTTTCATATCATACATTTTTGTGATTTTCTTAAAATAATTATTTAAAATAAAATTGAACGGTTAAGATTTTATCACATAAGGTATTTTAAGGATTCATAAATTATTGGACATAGTTTATTAGCTATGGGGTCATATATTTGCTACATGTATTATTTTATTTTTTTGATACACGAAAGCCGTCCCATACCCGTACCCAAACCCAACCAGTCGGATTGGCCCCACAACCATATCCAACCCGCCATAAGAGGAGTATTTCATATAAGAGTAGTATTTCATGAGATCTTCAAACTCTTGGACAGATATTTGATTTGCTCCTGGCCAACTGGGCTAACTAAAATGGTTTTGCTACATATGTATACTATATTAAATAAAAGTCTTAATTAGATATCAACGTAGTATTATTTACACCCGGCATTGGAGATGCTCTCACCTGCCAACCGAAATAAACTAAAAAAACCTGAAACATGGAAACCTAGATTTACCTTGTGAGTTTTCGGCCTACTTAATTGTTTCAGGACTGTCAAAATTTATTCCCATTTAGACGAGGAGATAAAGGGTATATAAAAAGAACAAAACTATTAAATTATGAACAATTAATTGGGGTATACCGGAAATTATTGGGAATATTTTACTGTTCATGTCAGCATGATTTTTCAATACCGACAATCAAAATCGGCATGATTTTTTCATGCCGACATAAACAGTAAAATATCCCCTAATTATTTCCGGCATACCCCAACTAATTCTTCTAAATTATCCTCACCATTTAATATTACGTTTCTAACCTTATCTCTAATACTTTATTTACTTAAAACCGAATAGAAATCAGAGTGTTAATTTTTTCATATCATCTTTTTTTCTTCAAAATTTGGGTTCAAAAGAGTCATGTTATTAGGAGGGGAAAAATGGATTTGAGGAGGGAAGAACAAGGAGGAGGAAATGAAAATTTGAAGGGAGGGATTGACTTCATAAAAAAATTAGAAAACGTCAACAGAGTCCTTGAACTTAAAGAGTTAAAACTTGCCAGAGACCATAGAGGTATGCTGGTAGTAGTTTAGAATCCAAACGTGTAAACGTAAAGTTCAATCCCCGTTCCCAAGTCCACAAACATTTTACCTTACAATTTATGCTTTTAGACAGAAATTCTTAAATGAGTAGACCAATAAATTTTCCAATCAAGGTCAATTGTAGTCTTTCTCTTTTGAGTATTCGAAGTCCACATTTATTAGTCACCCTAATTCTCATCGATCTCCATTTCATAGTTGTCTGTTAGCAAGGGTTGGATACTTGGATTGTAAAACCGAGCATAATAAAACATACTTGGATTAAATCCAGAACCGTACCCTATTATGGATAAATGCAATCAAATATCCATTTATCCAAGATTTCTCTAAGGAAAAAGATCATGGTGATGTGATAGACTTACTAGTAATTCTTGTACAGTTGTACTTGTCAATGATCAGAAAAGTTGGGAGACTAAGAATTTTCTCCATGATTTTCCAAGATAAGGAAATAACGTTGTGAAGTTGTTCAATTTGGTTTCACAAAAGAATTAGGGTTTTTGGGAGAAAAAGATGAACAATGTGCATGTCTAGTGAGGCAACTCGATTTAGTAAGGGTATGGTAGTTACTTCAGAAATATTTATGTATTTTCGGTCTATATCCATTTGACCCGATATTGACTTAAGTTTGATCTATTTTCTTCCCTCCTCAAATCCATTATTCCCCTCCTATTAATGGGACTCGTTCAAAAACATCGGAGGTTGTGTAGGTGTCTTATCGGCCGATTATTCTTGATTTATCAAAACAACAACCAAGAATTAACATATGTTCTTCATTTCTATAGCCCAGTTTTTGATGTTCTTGATCAATGAAGAACATCAATTTGGAATCCAAATATGCTCTTTTTTATGGACGGTTGATTACAATTGGTTGATTTAGTCCTCTACACCGATTTATTAAAAAAAAACTCAAAAAATTAAATGATAGTTATTTTGCATAAAAAGATGATGACAATCGCTTGGATCGGGTTATCCACATATGCCGATCGTTAAGAACTCATATTCAAGAGTTATTCTGCAAAACCTTTTAGCCATAATCAACTAATATAAAGCAGCCGATGTAAGTCCGGAATTTTCATCGATCATTTTGCTCATAACTCTTCGTCCGTCGTCGAAATTACTTTTTTTTTCCCGTTGAACTCATATTTTCATTCTTTGCAAGATATAAGAATTCTTTCATTTGGACAAGTTCCAATCGATCTTGGATCCTAGGAATTAAAGTATTACATGTAAAGATGGATCCGTTATATCAACCGATTCCGAAGAAAACAAAAGATTTATAGAAAAACTCTTGAATTTAAGTTTTTACTATCTCCACATGTGGATAACCTTATCCACCGATTATGGATGTCTTTTTATTAGAAAAAAACTATAGTTTTGTAGTTTTTTTTTAAAATTAATAGGCACTTGTGGAGGATCGCATCCACCAATTGTGATAAATCGGCCACAAAAATGAAGAATAAATGTTGGTTCCGGATTGATATTATTCATGGATCAAGAACATCAAGAATAATCGTTCGTAAAAATGAAGAACACATGTTGATTTGTGGTTGATGTTCTTCATGGATCGAGATCATCAATTCTATCGGTTGTTCATGCAAATGCTTTATCAACCAATTGTTCTTGAACTTCAAAAATTTCAAATTAATTTTTGATGATCAATCACCACTAGTTAATTCTACACCTAATACGATTATTATAACTAAATAATTAATTAACGCTAACTAATTTGTCATTAACCAAAATTGGTGGATAAGGGATTTTCGAGATCACTTCAAAAAATGACCCTATTTTGACTGATCCTTCGATAATTGAAGTATGTCTCAGACTTGTTGAGCTAATTTAAGTATGGTGAACTCTTTTTGGATGCATGTAAGTTCCAGATGAATCGCTGAAGCACCCACTGAGAAACCTACTTCACCTCTAACAAAGTCGACCGGGGTAATTTTCTCCTCTCTTGGTATGTGTGGATATTTTGTTGTGGTTATTCTCAACATAAATTTTGTTTTAAAGTTTGATGCATCTGGAGACATGCAATTTGGCAATGGATACAACAGCCTAAGAGATCATGCGGCATGGTTTTGCTTCATATACAAGTCCAAAATCATGTGTTTCAGTTGATTTCTATAAACAAACTAGGTTACTTTGGGGAATCTAAAGCTATTTTTTATCGGTTTTCAAGGTCGAATGATTTTCTTTCCATGATTTATTCAGAATAATTTTATTACTTGGCGGAATAACAAAATGAAAGATAAATGCAAAATTTTGAGAATTTTATCTTATATCATGTTCCCTCCGTTTTTGGAGAAAAGATATTGCCATTTTTTCAATTTACACTATTTTTAGACCAAAATGAAAAAGATGGTAGTGTCTCTTTTCCAGAATGGAAGAGAGTATGTTTAATCACTTAGAAAGAATAGAATAAAATTATTTTTGGAAAAAGATCCAATACTACGTAAAAATCATTCATTACATAGAGACCACCGTAATTGTCATGTAAATTTAGATAGTCTATTTTTAAGGTGTTTTAACTTGTTTTAGGCAGGAAGTATTTAACAACAAGTTTGTTTTGGGGAGGCATTGTATTTGTACCCCTGGCCGGATATGATACCGACTTCCAATATTCAATCAAATTACAACTTTGTTCCGCTAAAATTGAAGTTCTAGGCTTCTAGCTCGGTCCCTACCTTAGTGGATGTTCAAAGTTGTCGAGACCTCTCGGCATGTTACCATTTGAATATCGCCATGGACCTGACATTTCTATTCTCTCTTGCATTATATGTGGATCGACAATGGAGTCCTAGTTTGCAAGAAAAGTGCTTTACCTTTTCCAACAAACAAAACAATAACCATTATACTATTTGCCAAGAGGTAGTTTAATAGTAAGATCCGATCACAAAAAAGAGACCAATTTTTTTTTATCCACTATTAAAAAGTTAACATGCTAGCAATCATAAACCATAAACAGAAACTATAAATATACACGTAAATAAAACACGTAAAATGGAAATAGCTAAGTTGTTGTTAGTAGTTCGACTTTACTTAGAAAATTATCAAGGAATCAAATCTGAATTCCGTAAGGATTCGCTTTCTCCTATGAAAACTGTTGATCAATGCCCTTGTAGGCTGTAGCCGTAGGGAGTAACCCCTAGAGGCCTTGACCAATTCAATAAAATCACGGATGAAAATTATTTTGTTTTATGTCGATTCAATGACTCATGAAATTTGGCAAACTAACAACCTTGAAAAGGAGGGAACTCCTGCCATGCTACTTTTAAGTAAGTAAATAAACCAACATTGGGTTAATGAACTCCCCTCACAATTGCACAAAGTCATATTGGTATTGTGTTTCAAATATAGTGCATTTGTTTTTCTTCACCCATTTGGCCAATAAGTGGGTTTCGGCTTGTCATATCTTTTTAGTGATATAATACTTGAATGATTGATGCTCATTTAAAATGAGTCAAGATAAGGCTGTCAACGGAAAGACATGCTTACTATCCGTTCCTGCATTCTAGCTGTAAAGATTTTTGGTTTATATGTTTGCTTGTCATCACATAACTGCATGAAAACTATGAAGTTATGAACTAGTTGGTACATATTTATAGATGAAATGAAAGGGTAGCGTACTCTTTTGATAGTCATTCATCATTGAACTCAAGAACCCAATTCCGTCGACATCCTATTGAATGCACGAAGTCCATTGATGACTGGA
This sequence comes from Papaver bracteatum, assembly GCA_023529315.1. Taxonomy (NCBI): domain Eukaryota; kingdom Viridiplantae; phylum Streptophyta; class Magnoliopsida; order Ranunculales; family Papaveraceae; genus Papaver; species Papaver bracteatum. The sequence continues at coordinate 844,550 of JAJJWX010004844.1, forward strand.
AAATCATCATCGTTCCATGCAGAGTCGGAGACTTTTTATTTGGGGAGAATAGTGAAATTATCGAGGATTTGGTGAAAAGCGACATTTCATGCCTAGAGTGAAGCAAGTTTTGTCATTGTTCGATATCTAGGATCTAGATCCAATCGATTATATACTCAGTGGCTGTAAATTAGTAACCAATTAAAATGGTTCTATTTTGTTTCTTGATCACGGACATATTCCAAGCATTCGCACGTATAGTTTTGAATGTCATACTCATCTTTGTATTATGCATTGCAAATGCATTTCGGTTTCTACACGCAAAGAGTTCATTGTTGTATTTTACCAGACTCTTTCAATTTTCTATTCATGGACATCAGACATTAGTACAAAATCTACTCTTTTCTGTTTTTACAAAACCTCTTTTTAGTAGTTTTGATTTCATCACGCAACGTGCATTCCTTTCACACATTAACACAATAAGGTCCCCCTATAACTAATATCTCCTCTCTTTTTTTTGTTTTCATCTCTAATTTACAATGTAGTCAAATTCGGAAATTCCTATCTGAATTTCACCTAAATAAATATTTCTTTCACACTCGTTACATACATTCTAAAGAGTGGTACTAGTACATGCATATGACAGTCTTACACAGAGCGTATTAGCAAAAATAGACACCAACAACGCATGCACCACCCACTAGAGATAGTGTTTGGCCATATCTTCTTCTTCCATACTTTTTTAACAACCAATTTCTAGTTATAGAATTCCATCGTACAAGTAAGGATTTTGAAATCTAGTGGTTTTATGTAAGAGTGGTAAGGCAAGGGCCACATGCGAAAGCAAGTAGGCAGCAAGCATATAGGCACATATTGGGAAACTGTTATCTTTGAGGGGTTGGGGCGGCTAATAGAAGTGAGGAGGAGGTTAAATAATAAAGGCTGGGGTACAATAAATATGGCCTTTTGATGATACATTGAGTCACCTTGATTTTTGGGATGAAAATAAAGAAATTGCTCATTAACGTCTCCTCTTCACCACACCGTACCTTTGTTTTTTCATTGGCCATTCGTGTTTCCCATTCGCCACTTCTCAACCTTTCCAGCTTACATCTACCACTTCTCTACCCTCTTTCCTCCTTATTTTACTAATTTTCATTACTTAGTTGTTTATTGATTTAATTAACTATTAATCACATATTAATTTTCTGTATTAATTTCTTATAATTTTAAACTCGAATATTCTTTTTTTTATGCATGTAATTTCAAATTGCCACCCTAATAACCACATGCAATATTAAATGGTCTTGATTCTAAGATTCCAGTACTTTTCATCCATTGATATTTAGTTGTTTTTAATTAAAAATCCAAGATTCTTAATTTGGATTTTTTCGAATTATATGTTGCTAATCTGCGACTTGGTCTAGTTAAATAATTGAATTCCTACTATTATGGATTTTTTGGCTTAAAAAAAACTAATTAAATCATTGCATTTTGCAACTTCAGACCCTACTTTTGACTATACTTTTTTTTTCACATAATTAATAAGGCACACCAAAAATAAATTATAAACAAATATCTAAATGATTTACAGTAGTAGTATTTTACTACAAAATGACGCGAATTAATAACAACTGTATCCTCTCTAAACAAATGAATGAACATATACAACAAAGTTATCGAGATTCGTACTACGTGTTTAAAATTCAAGGCGTAATATAATTGCTGCGTAGAACAGTGTCAGATCCGTGTTTGATTGATGTACGTACCTGATTGGAATAATAATAATTTTGCAGAATCCAATGGATAAGAATGTTCATTTTCCGCATAGAACATCGACTAAGATTTTGCCACATTTTTATTCACCGAGTTCCAAATTCTTATGGATAAGACATAGATTTTTTACAACTCAATTCAATTCATTGAGTTAAGAATTCTGATTCATAGCTTGTGCGATGAGTGTTCCATCAGACACTCTACAAGGCACAGTGCAACTTCGCAAGTCTGGGAGGTTCCCCGGCTTTTCGTCAATAATATAATCTCCCGCCTCCATTCAAAAAAAGAAAAAGAAAAATGTGACTAGCGACTGTAGTCTGTAGCTAGCATCATCAGTAGAACTCTCATTCTAGATTTACAAGTGTCAGCGGATCATTGCTGAAATGGCAATGTGTCTATGATTGCCTTACCTATTGCTATTGCAAGTGTTTTTACTCAAGAAAATGTTGTTTAAGATGCTAATAATATTTTAGTTTACATGAAAAACGAGCAAAAAAAAATTAACTGCTGTGACGAAGTTTGCGAATCACAATTTCCCCGAACAAGACTAAAATGATTAGATTGACCTGCCTGTCAAAGAAAAAGGGGCAATGAAGAAGATACTTATTGTAAAAGTTACTATTTTAGACAACCATATCCTGATGGGGCCAAATGGACTTTTTGAAAAATCTACTACTCCCAAACAACAGTGGGCAATGGCACAAGGTATATGGTCATGATCAAACTAGCTATATTTTGATGTTAAAACAGGACAAAGTTTAGGAAACTGCCAATGAAAGCTTTGGGTGGTGCATCTTTTTCTGTTATATAAGTCTAGGGGATTGTATATTCATTTATGTGGCTATAGTTCGCAATTACAAATCACAGACCATAGTTTGCATGCACTGTAACCACGGGCTCCTCATTTTTTCCTAGTCGGCTGGCTCGTCTATTAAAATTTGTGACATCACCCAGTTAGATTAATTTGTCCCACCTTTAGAGCCATCTCTATCACAAGAGCATGGCACAAGCACATCCCTTTTCCAATGCGTCTTATATAAAGCCATAACCATGCTACTCATTTTTCTTGCAACTATCAAATGCTTGCAAAAGCAAATCGGCAAAAAAAAAAAAAAACATAGAAAGAAGTAGAAAGCAGAGAGAAACTGAAACGAGAGGAGGAGCATTCAAAGAGAGATTTTTTTCTTTCTTCTTTCTTTTGATTAGTCTCTAATGGCGGCTTCTGTTGAAAATCGACAGTACAGCAGTCGACTTGAATCAGGTCTAGCAGTTCGTGGATTTAAAACCAATCCCACTCATCGAGCTGATTCGCCTATCCGTGGCTGTAATTTTCCCATGTCGACTACCGAGCGTCTTACTATACAAGCAAAACCGGTCATTGAAGATTTATCTAGCGACGACGATGAAGATCAAAACGAGCAGTGGAAAGATTTCGGCAAAATAAACAATGAAATAGAGCCGTCTGTTTTTGACTTGAAAGATGAAGGAACCGCTGATAATTGGATTGAACGCAACCCTTCCATGATTCGGCTAACAGGGAAACACCCATTCAATTCCGAAGCACCATTAACTCGTCTCATGCATCACGGGTTCATCACACCTGTTCCTCTTCATTACGTTCGGAATCACGGAGCTGTTCCAAAACTTAAATGGGAGGATTGGACAGTTGAGATTTGTGGATTAGTAAAGCGTCCGTTACGTATCACTATGGATCAGCTCATTAATGATTTCACAAGCCGTGAGTTTCCAGCTACACTTGTCTGTGCAGGTAACAGACGTAAAGAACAGAATATGATAAAACAAACAATTGGGTTCAACTGGGGAGGCGCAGGTGTATCGACTTCAGTATGGCGTGGTACACGTCTATGTGACGTATTAAAGCGTTGTGGAATCATGAGTCGAAAGAAAGGTGCTCTTAATGTTTGTTTCGAAGGAGCTGAAGATTTACCAGGTGGCGGCGGATCTAAATACGGAACTAGTATAAAGAAGGAATTCGCAATGGATCCTGCTCGTGATATAATTCTAGCTTACATGCAAAATGGTGAACGTTTGTCTCCTGACCACGGATTTCCAGTCCGTATGATAATTCCGGGTTTCATCGGAGGAAGAATGGTGAAGTGGTTAAAGAGAATTATCATCACAACTCCAGAATCCCAAAACCACTACCATTTCATGGATAATCGTGTTCTTCCTTCTCATGTCGACGCTGAACTGGCCAACTCAGAAGGTATCCCAATTATTTTTTACAGTATGTTTCGTGTCAGATTATACTTTCCTTTAAATAGTACGACAAAAACATAACAAAATTACAGAGGATTATATACTGTCTGTCTGTTTTCCTAAAATGAAAAAATCTTATCGCCAGAATCTAACTCTTGCCTGTGTTTTTCTTACTATACAGCATGGTGGTATAAGCCAGAGTACATCATCAATGAGTTGAACATAAACTCTGTGATTACAACTCCTTGTCATGAAGAGATTCTTCCCATAAATGCTGCAACAACACAAAGAGCTTACACATTAAGGGGATACGCATATTCCGGTAAGTGTTTTATCTTCTTACGGAATCTTCTTCTGTTGGAATCTTTAGTATTTCTCATGGAAAGAATATACGATCCTATACTATTAAGGTTCATGCACTTATTACTTTTTGACCCTACTTACTATTTCCTCTTTTATTTTAAACCATCAAATTTGCCGGTTTTTTCCCCTTTCCTTTTAGTAGTTTATTGTTAGTTGAAAGTAAGGTCGACTGCAAAAATTCAACCATGACAACAACCAAGCACATCGCGGTAGTACTCAGTCGCTGATGACAGCTGAAATCCAAATTTTATTTCGCTAACATTCAAGATTTTTTTTTATCGTTCAAGCGAAATTTCCATTCAACATTCAAGATTATTGGTTTCAGTGTTCCGCTCAACTAGTTATTTGAAGTTTAGATGTTTCATATTCATAATTTTATACTCAAGCTCAACGTTCAAGCATGAAAGATGCTTTTTTCTCCAAATCCCAAAGGCTTTTGTGAACCATGTGAAAGGAAAAGATGCCTTCGTTTTGTTGTGAGATTAGATCCAATAACATGGGATTTTTGGGACCTACTAATTTTATTAATAATTAGCTTCTTAATCGTGCTTTAGTGTAGGGTTTGTCCACTGTTTATGACTTTTTATTTTTCAGTGGTTTAAAATATCACGACTTTTCTTTATCATATTCTTTGTTTTACTTAGTATACTAAACTGTTTAATGTTTGCCACTAACATATTGCTTGCGTATTAGTGTTTGATCTAAACACGACTTAAACAGACAAAATGCACGTGTCTACCATCACAAGAATACAATTATTTTAGCTGTCGTTAGATTTCTAAGCAATTACCACTAGGATCCCTTACAAGTAAAGGTCTCCGTCGAGTCAAAGATCATCAAAATCTAGTAATACCGGAGCAACTTGGTAACATACATAATGCAATATCATATCACAAAAAACTTTGTTTTGACGTTCTGTCGTGGTTGGAACTTACGAGACAGACTGGAGTCTGGACCATCTCACCTGACCTTTTACAAATCCTAGAAATATTTTTTCCTCATAAAATTTATTTTCTTATGATAAAGATGAGTTTTGCACGGAAATCAAGCCTTTTTCTTCAACTTTTTCTTTGTCTCTATTGCCGGAAACTTGGAAGCCGTGCTACCTCCACCAACCCCAAGAGCCAAGGATAGTTAGTGTCCCCTGTATTAACTGTCTGGCTTTGTCCATTGTGGACCAGTGATGTGGTGTATATTCGTATGAACTTTCGTTGCTGTTGATTTTGCAATTGGCTTGGTAGAGTCTAGAACAGATAACCTGACCGCAATCAGTTACCGATGCAGTCTAGGATGACAAACACACTAAATGCACAAAGCTAAGGATGAAACATGCTAAGAACAAAATTATACAACGAATTTAATGATTGTTCAGAGATTAAGATTATACTAAAATTTTGAACATTTTGGAAGTAATTTGACGGTTTTATTTTGTTCTGGTAATATAGGCGGCGGTAAGAAAGTAACTCGCGTCGAAGTAACAATGGACGGCGGAGAGTCATGGTTAGTGTGTACTTTGGATCATCCAGAGAAACCAAACAAGTATGGCAAATATTGGTGCTGGTGTTTTTGGTCACTAGAAGTTGAAGTTCTCGACTTGCTTGGTGCCAAGGAGATTGCGGTTAGGGCTTGGGATGAAACTCTAAACACTCAGCCTGAAAAGCTCATCTGGAATGTCATGGTAAGCATATGCAACAATTGATGTCTAAATCATCAAAGATTTTCTATTTTTGCACGACATTAACTCGAACGTGATTTTAACTCTGGCCCTTTTAACTCTTGTTTATAATATTTCATGGTTTGCAGGGTATGATGAACAACTGCTGGTTCAAAGTCAAAACAAATGTGTGCAAACCACACAAAGGAGAAATCGGTCTAGTTTTCGAGCATCCAACTCAGGCTGGAAACCAACCAGGTGGATGGATGGTTAGACAGAAACATCTTGAAAACTCTGAAGGTCCACATACCCTCAAAAAGAGTTTGTCAACTCCTTTCATGAACACCACGTCAAAAATGTATTCAATATCCGAGGTGAAAAAACACAACTCGCCTGACTCGGCTTGGATCATTGTTCACGGACATGTCTATGACTGCACCCGGTTCTTGAAAGACCATCCAGGTGGTTCCGATAGTATTCTCATCAATTCAGGTACCGACTGTACGGAAGAATTTGATGCAATTCACTCTGACAAAGCCAAGAATTTACTTGAAGATTTCAGAATCGGTGAACTCATTGCAACTGGTTACACTTCTGACTCGTCATCTTCGCCAAACAACTCTGTTCATGGTTCGGGCAGCTTGAGTCACCTTGCTCCTATCAAAGAAATCGGCATTGCGAAACCCGTAGCTCTAGTTGGCCGAGATAAAATACAATGCAAACTTATTGCCAAGACCTCGATTTCCCATGACGTTCGTGTCTTCAGGTTTGCATTACCTTCAGCTGATCAAGTCCTTGGGTTGCCAGTTGGGAAGCACATATTTGTATGTGCCCATGTTAACGATAAGCTATGCATGCGTGCTTACACTCCATCGAGCACAGTTGATGAAGTTGGTTACTTTGAGCTGGTCATTAAAGTCTACTTTGGCGGAGTTCACCCCAAGTTCCCCAATGGAGGTATTATGTCTCAGCACTTGGATTCTCTTCCTCTTGGTGGAACTATTGATGTTAAGGGTCCGTTGGGACACATTGAATACACTGGTCGTGGTAATTTCACCGTTCATGGCAAACACAAGTTTGCCAAACGACTCGCAATGCTTGCTGGTGGCACGGGAATTACACCAATATATCAAATTGTGCAAGCAATATTGAAAGACCCAGAGGATGAAACGGAGATGCACATCGTATTCGCAAACAGGACTGAAGATGACATCTTGTTGATGGATGAACTTGATTCTTGGGCAGAGAAGCACGAAAGGTTGAAAGTATGGTACGTTGTTGGTGAAACATTGAGGGAAGGATGGAAGTACAGTGTGGGGTTCATAACTGAAGATGTCTTGAGGGAACATATTCCTCCGGCATCGGAAGATACATTGGCATTGGCTTGTGGACCACCACCTATGATACAATTTGCAGTGACTCCAAATTTGGAGAAGATGAATTATGATGTGAAGAATTCATTGTTGGTCTTCTGATCACGAGTCAGTTGAAGTATTTGAAAGGTGAAACTACAAAGAGGAACACATATGATCGAATTTAAGAAAATGATAAGGGGAGGACAAATTATAAGGAAGTTCTCATTAGTTAATTGTATATAATTAGTGTTGAAGGATGTAATGGTTTAGTATGTTCTTAAAAGTAAGGGGATTGTTAAATGTTAGTCTGTTTAAATTTTATGTAGAATTGAAAGCAAAATGTGGGAAATGATACTTTCTTTCCTCAATATTTATGATCATTATATATTTTACTCCCTCCATATCCATTACGCAATGCGAAGTTACTAATAGCAAATCAAGAGAAAAACCTTCTTTTTGCCAGTTTCGCGCATCAAGTCTAAATTCTCCAATCGTTCCGCAGTTTAGCCGGATTGGATCTGTCACTGTGTTTCGCTTCTCATGCATTCCTTTTCTGCTGTTTTTGAATCCGTGAAGAAGAATGCACTGCTCGCGCATTTATATTTTTTATTTTCTTGCATCTTATCTTTGTTAGGTAATTTCAAAGCAAATTTTAGAGGTGTAAATTGGGTTGTGCCAGCACGAGCACAACCCATCACAACATGCTAAAAGTTGAGCACACAACATGCTTGACCAAAGACGTCTTGGGTTTGATTAATTGGCACAAAGAGCTAAAGACAAAGACGCGACGCTGGATTAGACGCGTGTACGGCACAACACAACACGTTAAGAAAGCACGTCATATTATGAATAAAATACTACAAAACATTGCATAATACATCACACTTTGCGTCTATTTCACAAAAAACCCTTTATTGTAGCAAATTATTAACATTTTACTATCGTTATGTTAACTTATTTCCACAATAACACATATAATACCTAAATATTTGGAAAATATTTATATTTAAAAATATAAAATAAGTGTCTGGCACAGCACAGCACAACACGGCACAACACGTTTATTTTTCTGGCACAGCCCAGCCCAACACGGCTTCTAGTACGGCACGTCACAACACGTCATAATCTCCGGCACAGCACGGCACGACACAGAACACGCTAAGCACGTGATTTCATGAGTTTGACTGTGATGGACGGGCACGTTTTACACCTCTAGCAAATTTTGTTGACTTGTTAATTCCTAGCGACAACTATCAAGATTCAAGAGGCAATAAAGCCTCACGCAAGCAGATCTCTCACAATAAATAATCGGCCTTAATAGGATGGTCTTTACGGACTTTAAAGTGAAAACTAGGTTGTCATATTCATGTGGGTTCTACATTACCTAGCCAGAAAATGTATTGGTTAACATGTCAATGCCGCATAACCCTGAAATATCTTTGTTTTTCGAAAGGGACTCTAAAAAATAATCTTTTTGATTAACAAATTTTATTACTACAGTTCAAAGCGCACCGTTAAATTGAGGTATGCGCAATATTATAAAGAAAACCTATCAATCAATGGAAGCTGGAATACATCCATTCACCAAATAACAAATTAAATAGAAAAACAAATCGAAAATTTATAGCTTTAAGTTAATGAGATTCATAAAAAAAAAAAAAATGATGCGCAATTTGCCTTTAGTAAAGAAAATAAAGCATATCATGATGAAATGAATGAATGTTGTGCTTGACGAAACGACCTTATTTTTGTCGCGCTTTGAGCCAGTCCAATGCGTACATGAGCAGCGGATTAGACTTCTGGATGATAAATGATAAACCAAAGATGAACTCCAACTACTGGAGATCACCGATTCACCGATACTCAATGGCATCACTGGTTACTTCATCTTTTACAACTTCGAAACTTTTTCCTAGTGTGTGCATGGTTTTAGAGTCGTTTTCTTGACTACAGAAAGGTAGATAGAAACTTAGAAAATTAAATTAGTGAGATCTGTTAAGTAAAGATCAATATAAAGTTGCCAGGCTACCCACCAACATAATGTAATCTGACCTTCTAAGGCTTTTTATATATAAAGTACAAAGATTCCATCAACTTTAAACCTGATTTGTTTTGTTAATTTTTTCTCCTTCTTTTGGTCATCCTGCAACAATTTAAGCACTAATCTATGACCCAATGTTATTAAGTTGCTTTAGGTTGTGGTCCATTTAACCTATAAATACAAAACTCACCAACAAAACTATGCATTTAAATTTCACCTAGTCAAATGTGAAAAAAAGCTGTCAAATGGGAGATGATGAAGAACGAAGGGTCTTGCATTGCCGATCACTCAATAAGTGTACAGCATTGTAGGAGGGGAGGCTGAGAAGATAGGGATAGAAGTTGGGTGGATAGTTTCAAAAGCAATATGTTATTATGTTTTCAGGACAAGTGATGACACTCACAGACATAAATTATTAGATATGGCCAACAACTTATGTTTCTTTTATGAAAAATCATTGAGGAGCATTTCATGATGAGTGTATTACAACATAAAACCATTTCAAACCTTGTTTATTTTTGGGGTTTTTTGACATTGCCCCCCTACAAAATGTTAATCTGGGGTTGCCCCCCCAATTCAACAAAACACTGGAGTTGCCCCCAATTTAACAAAACACTGGGGTTGCCCCCTATCACCATTTTCTATCCATCTCCCGTTATCTCTCGTTAAATGTAAAACGTGCGTTTCCCTTCCCTACACTAGACGCGTACTCAGTACCCATATGAATAGTGCCAAACGGGTACATTTTTCGTTTTTTTTTTTCCTTTCATGGGAAAATATTTATCTAGGTTAAAAAATATTTAGAGTAAAAAAAAAAATCAAATAAGTAAGGTACCCGTATTTTTTGAAAAAAAAAATATCAAATAGGTAAAAAAAACAAGTTTTAGTAAAAAATTGAGTGAAAAAGGGAAGTTTTAAGTTAATAGTTCAAAACCAGAAAAAAAAAATACGGGTACCTAGAAAAAAAAAAATCAAATACCCGTATTTTTTTTTATGTTTTTTAACTATTACCTTAAAACTTTACTGTTTCACTCATTTTGTTACTAAAAGTCGTTTTTTTTACTTATTTGATTTTTTTTTTACTCTAAAATATTTTTTTACCTAGATAAATATTTTCCCATGAAAGAAAAAAAAAATGAAAAATATACATGTTTGGCACTATTCATATGGGTACTGAGTACGCGTCTAGTGTAGGGAAGGGAAACGCACGTTTTACATTTAACGAGAGATAACGGGAGATGGATGGAAAATGGTGATGAGGGGCAACCCCAGTGTTTTGTTGAATAAGGGGGGCAACCCCAGTGTTTTGTTGAATAAGGGGGGCAACCCCAGTGTTTTGTTGAATTGGGGGTAACCCCAGATTAACATTTTGTAGGGGGGGCAATGTCAAAAAACCCCTTTATTTTTCGATTAACGACTAATGATTAATTGACAATTTTGTTTCGTAAAATATGTAAGTTTAATGGCGGTCCAAAGATATGGTAGCAACATGTATGGTTCTCAATACGTATACGTTTATTAATCTAATCACAAGACTTGCAATATCCGTACCTAATTATATGCCTAAACTTTATTCGCAGAAGAAGATTGTATGTAGCCTTTTTAATGAACAATTAATTGGGGGATATGGTAATTAATTGGGGGATATGAATTACTTCCCCCAACTCATGGTATGTGTTAAGGGGTTATTTTTGGTTATGAAAATACTAAAATACCCTTCCCACAAAATTAAAATCAAATACTTAAAATCAAAAAACAAAATCATATCCCCCATTTCCATCTCCACTTCTTATTAATCTTATTTAGGGGTAGAGCTTTGAAACCTAAATATTCCCCATTCCCTTTAAAATTCTAAACTCTCCCCACTCTACATCAAATTCTCTTCTCTTCACTTTGGAAACGAATTTTTATTTTATTCGGAAGTGATGAAGATCATCTTGAAAGTGATGATGACCATGCAGGAATTGATTCTCGAGCATCTTAGGTATCATGTTAAAGCATATGGTCTTCATCAATTCCGGCATGGTTTTCATCACTTCCTTTGAATTTTTTCTGGTTTTAATCACTTATAGGATGGTGGTTGATATGAAGACCATGCCTAGGTATTGCTTTAAGCATAGCATGTTGCTTTATTTTCTATCTTGGGAAAACAATACCGGCATGGTCTTCATATCAACCGACCATGCCGAAGTGGAGTGACTAAAACCAGAAAAAATTCAAAACGGAAGTGATGAAGACCATGCCGGAATTGATGAAGACCATATGTCGGAACATGATACCTAAGATGCTCGAGAATTTCCTATCAATCATAGGTATTCAAGTGAAAAAAAAAATGAACATTCGGATACTTTTCATCACATTCGGCATAGAAATTTAAGCAAAATACTATCTTAGGAACATGATACCTGACATGATTCGATAATTTCTTGTCAATGCTTAGGTAGTCAAGTGAAGAAAAAATCAACATTCTAGGTACTTTTCATCTTGTTCCTAGATAGAAATGTAAGCAAAATACTATCTTAGGAACAGATTTGACATGCTTTCGAAAACTAGATTACCATGCGGTGACTGTTCAAACCCAAAAAAAAATCAACATTATGAAGATCAAAACTAGAAAAAAATCCCCGAACCCCCCCTTGATAGTGGCAAATAATTTTTGAAAATTTCCGACAAATGCCGGCATGGTTTTTTGGTTGAATACCATGCCGGCACCGAGCTTTTTCAAATTTTGCAACAATGGTGAATTCAAAGGAAACAAATCAAATTTTCAACCTCTTAGCAAGAATTCTCTCATCACAATCATCTTCCATTTTCAAAAAAAAAATTCCACTTATTTTTTTTTCCTCTCCTTCTACTCTCACTCACACAAATTAAAATCAAAACACACACTAAACTATCCCCAAATACTTAAGCATATACTAATTATTATTAACTACTAAACATGATTAGTGAGGGCTAGATTAGGAATTAAAAAAAATTACATAGGGGGTCACCCAGAATTGCTATTGGGACACCGTTTTTGTCATGTAGCTATATCCCCCAATTAAAGATTCTTTTTAATGTGTAAAAATTTCAGAACTACGCGACGTCGACCGTACGGATACGAAAAATTCTTGTATAGACTCCATATACAATGGTGTTATGAGATCACTTAGTTTTTCTATACTTTGTTATTGAAATGTATTGATCTCCTGATAATCTGTTCTTACTTTCTTGCAAATTGTAAACCAATTGATAATGACTAGCAACAAGTTTTTTTGGTTTGCATTTTCAGAAACCAAAAGCATAAGTTGTAAATATGCAACATCACGTTTTGAACCTTTCTGCAATATGAAAAGGTTGCTTCAATGAATTTGCTGCCTTGTATTAGGAACTGTGGATCATTATTACATTGCTTACCAAGACCCATACAAAGAATGTGTATGATAGCAGACATAGACTTCGAGCTGGAAATTAAGTTGAAAGCATCATTCATCTAATTATAAGCCACATTCAGTCTGACACTCGTACAGGATGATTACAGGGACATATAATGCAAGACTTGGCGACAATGACAATTCCCAATTGAACAATCCTTTTCCTTACGTCATATGTGAAAATACCAGAATTACTAAAGGAATATTAGCTTTTTGGTGCAATTATGTCATTTAGGCTTAGTTTTGTAATGTTGCGGCTTTTATAAAATCGTTTTTCTGTTATGCCGTGTAAAAACAAAGTTAAGTGTTTGGTAAACTATATACTTAAACCTAAAGCTGATTTAAAAAATGATTAAATAGTGTTTGGCAAAATATAGATTCAGTTATTGTAGATATAATAAATGACAAAAACAGACATAACATTTTATTATAGTTTTATTTTATTATATGGGATTTAAACATGGTTAGATATTTATACTCCCTCCGTTCCTTTTTAATAGTTTGGTTTTATTTTTAGAGAAATTTAAAGAAATTAAGAGAACTAATCATTGAAAGTGGTCTCATTACACTTGTCAATAAAATAAAATAAGTGAAGTGAAATGGTCTCCATGACATTTGTCAGCAAAAGAAGTAAAGTGAAATAGTCCACATGATACTTGTCATAAAAAGAAGTTAAGAGAAAAATAGTATCATAAAATTAAAGTAACATTTAACTTTCCCAATTAGGAAACCAGCCTATTTTTTTGAAACATTTATTTATGGAAACATGCATATCAAAAAGGAACGGAGGGAGTATGTATTTTGAGTAATTAGTTTTTATTATAGATATAATTTGGGATAAAAAAATATTATACTAAAATCAGATATTTATTATAATCAATTATTTTTTCAAAGGAACTCAAAATATTTTTTTTCTTATTATTTTCTATAAATCATCAAGAGAAAGACAAAAAAAAGAACATGTAATTGGGGATATAGAAACTAATTGGGGGATATGAAATAGTAATTTTACTGTTCATACCGGCATGGTTTTTCAACACAGAAAAATAAAATACTATGCCGGTATGAACAGTAACATCACTATTCATATCCCCCAATTAATCCTTCAAAAAAAAAAACATAGGACTAAAAATATATTGTAGATCATTGTTCTTTCCTCTCCTTTTCGAGATCATCAATCTAAGATAATCAATTATTTAAAAAAGGTGTTTGGAAAAATTTATTTTGAAAATGATTATATCAAAATCATTTATCAATTTATGATTATCTATAATCATAAATTTTACCAAACAAGGCCTAAAAGCTAAAGATGATTTAAAAAATGATTAAATTGTGCTTGGAAAAATATAGATTCAGTTATTATAGATGTAACAAATGACAAAAACAGACATAACATTTTAATATAGTTTTATTTTATTTTATTTTATGGGATTTAAACATGGTTAGATATTTATATATATATTGAGTAATTAGTTTTTATTATAGATATAATATGGGATAAAAAAAATATTATACTAAAATCAAATATTTATTTATTTAAGAACGGGCCCTAGCTCAGCTGGTCATCCCCGTTCCCCGAAGTTTCATGCGTTCCAGGAGGTCCCAGGTTCAAGTCCCCAATGGTGTAATATTGCAGGAATTAACATGGAAGGTAGTGTTAGTTTGCCCCCCTTGTGACACAATCTCTCCCCCCCCCCGCTTCGGCTCCCCTTGGCAAGGTTACCCATGAGGCTCGCTGGTAGGCTAGCACATCAACCTGTTCAATTAATGTAGTAGTATGTCGTTGGAGCCTAGCTTGTTAGGCTTCCAACAATTTTCATGTAATAATATATATATATCTAAAATAATAATAAAAAATGATATATAAAATATAATTGAGTTATTAATTTTTATTTTTTTTATTGAAATTCAAAATCAACAAAAGAAGAAGATTTGAGAGAGTTGGAAGGGAGCCGAGCAACAAATTGTGCTCCAATCCCTTTTTGAATAATTACACCTAGTCTATGGAAAAGAAAGTCTCCCACATTAATATTCACATCATGACTAGCTAAGTAATTGCGCAATCTCTTCAAAAAATTAACAGTGTCACCACAAGCTCTCCCAAAGTAGAGAAGGAAAGGACTCCAAAGGCCAAACCTTGAACAATACATTTCTGCGGTGCCTCATAACAGGGGATGGACCCGGGTATGGCTTGCTTCAACAAAGATTGGCCACTCTCCCTATCAAGCACGGTGATATGGGTGTATACACGATGGGAGATACTATTAAGCATTGTTATTTGGCTTCTATTATGCAGACTCGAGACCAACAAAATATAATTTTACGTAAGTCAGCCTTGGTAGGTCTGAACCCAAGCTTCGAGCATGCACTAACCGTTTTCAACCAGGTATGTGGTACTGATGTTTCTCTTCTTTGCATTGATGATATTTCCCCCCACTCTATGAGTTCTCTGGCGATTAAGTACTTGTTGATGGTGGCTTTTAGTTTAGGGTTAAAATTGTAAAACCCTGAATGTAATGCGCCATCATTCTGTAAAGAAGTTGAGCCATTTAAAAGTAATGAGTGCCCATGCCTCTTTGATTACATGCGTATTGAAAAATTATGTATATTTATATGAAATTTATCCAGAATGGTGGGTGTAACAACAATCCCAAATATTCTGTAAATTTATGAGTATTTGTTCCATACCATGTTCCCAGTTGAACTCTTAATACTGACATGACATGACATGACGACTAATGTTCTCTCTCAGCCGAGTAGCATGAATCTCCCGAAGTATCAGGATTGAGATGCGCGTGGAAGTACTCAATCAGATGCACACAAAGTTATGCTTCCATTTGATATTAAATTAGTGATTTTTGTATCACTATGCAAAATTCACCAAAAAATTGTTTGGTTTTGCGGCAACCCGCAAAATTCATTCATTTAACCTAATGTTATCAATTTGCAAAAATTAGGTTTTTTGCGCCCTGTGCGATAATTCGAACCCTATTGGTCGAAACTAAACCTAGGCAAACTAGGAAATTGATCCATCACGGAGCTAGTAGGAGCAAGATCCTACCAAAAATCAGAAAACAAGAAATAAAGAGGAACTGCGGCAAGTAAGAGCAGCAGCAAAAGGAGGCGTGGCCACGCCACTTGGCCGGTGGATTTTCCTCAGCAAGCGCCACCCGTGGCCGGCTGGCCACGCTACATGTTGCTACTTGTCGGCCCCCTTTTCCACCAACCAATCAGATCGCTCCAAAAGTGCCACACGCACTTTTAAACAAAGTTGGAAGTTGGCTGGTCGACACACCTAAATTCCTTAAGGAATTTAATATAGACTTCTCATGCCAATCTTAAACCGATCACGACCGTAAGTTTTGGCCAGTCGATTTATCAAACCTAGCCGCCTCCTAACATGGTCGGACAAGCGTCATCATGTACACGGGCGGGCCTGCTAATGCCCAGGACGATCATCCTCCTTCAGCTCGCAAGCGGATCCAACAAATGCTTATCCCAAAACAGTTGGCTACGCAAGCTACAAAACCCTAATTTTATTAAGCGTCATTACATTACTGCCACAAAACGATCTTGACCCCCCAACTTCTCCAGACGAATTGATCGGCATAGATTTAATCTCGATCAACGGGCAAGGTTAAAATATGCTCACCAGCGGCTCGGCTACAGTGCTGGCCGGTCGAACAACTCCCAGCGCGCCGCTAGCACCAAAAACCGTTAGCCCAAAATAAGTTGGTCACACGGCTTTTAAAACCTAAATTAAATCAACGACAACCATTAACTGCCGCAAATCATCTTGACCGCCCAACTTCGCCAGATGAATTCTCCGACCAAACTTCGATTTAGGCGCCAAACAAGATGTGGTCGTGACCATTGGCCGCCCCTCTTCCATGAGGAGCAATCGTCCAAGCCGCGGCCGCCCATACGTCTCCTAAACGTGCGCCCAAAGATGGCTGGCCGCGCTCCTTATAAAAATATTAAATAAATTAGCGGCAACCAATAACTGCCGCAAATCATCCCAGTCATCTAATTTGGCTAGCCAATTTAACCGGTCAAGATTTAACTTACCGACCAATAGGATGTCGAAATGGCTACGATCCATCACTCTCTTATAGGGACCGACTGGCCTACTTTTGGTATGCATGAACAGCTCCCAGCAGCTTCCTGAAAGTGGCCGGTCACGTTCCTTTTAAGACATTAGTCTCCGCGACCAACCAAGACAGGATCTATACAACGATGTTTCACACGCATCGTTTATTTTGAGTTGCTTGCTTAAAAGCGATGCTTTACATGCATAGAGTACATATAATATTTAATAAGTATCGGTTTCACAAATAACTTAGTTATTTAACATAATAGCGCCACATGCTATTCTTTGCGGCAAGTCTTATGACTTGGCTTGCCATATATGACCACCCGACGTCTGACTTCCGCGTGACTGGTCAGAATAACTAGGTATTGCAAACAAGACCCATTCAACAACTTGCTGCATATTTTCCATGAAAATACTCGAAACATCAAACATGTCACAAACTGGGGGATGTTTATCAGAGTATTGGTCTGGCGGTTTACAGCGTGCGGCGTGCAACACGCCCATTATGAAAAAGTGTCAGGAAATGGAGGATGGTTAATAGCAGTAAGATAATAATGGGTGTAAGGCTTACCAGTCTTCCCTCATGACGGAAATTCGATGGTCACCACCTTTTACACATTCTCACTTCTCCACTACTTAAATATCTCCACTTCCTACGAGATCAGGGTGCGCTCAATCATGACTTATATGAATAGGTTTTCAACCTATTTCGATAAATACACAAGTGTTGTCAACACAAGTATCCAGAAAAACACCAATAACTTATAACTTGCATTTCGCAAACGGGTTCCACATTCTGATACAAGTCATAAAACAACCACACCTTCAGAGTTAACCATTATGATCTCAACACCTTCTTCGCTTCCCTCCCTAAGATCAACCCTTCTCCTTTACTTTGTGACCGAAGTAAGACTGGAACGGCCATTTCTTGGTTTAGGCCAGAATTGTATAGATTGATCTCTTGAATCTAAAGTACTCCCGTGCAGTGCATTTGTTTAGGGTTTAGATTCGTTTCTTGGAGGCACACCCAAATTTACCATTTCTAGCAGAAGCAGTTTTTACCCTAAAACAACTGGCGACCACAGTGGGAGATTAATCTCTCGGTTGCAAGAAATTAATTTCAATCTTCATTTTAATTTCCTCAAATTCAAGATGGTAGATCTTAGGTATGGGTCAGTTACTAACACCGATGTTGCAGGCGCTGATAACACTCTTGGTGCCAGTATCCCTGCCGTTAACACCAACGTACCCCCTGCTGATCGCTGTCGTATGCGTCAAAAATAAATTACACTTTCTTACTACTCAGAATATAAATATAGCAAGGGCAAGAAAGGATCTTTCCCACAGAGAGGACTAGGTTGTCAAGTTGTTTCGGTTTCCTATAAGTAACACGGGGGATTTTCTGATTTTTATAAAGTAAAAATAAAAGCAAAGAAAGAAAAGTAAACAAATCAAGCAAGGAAAAATATTGGTTAAGGATTCATCTTCATTCACTAACATGCTCTTGTCATAATAACTAGAATTGATATTTAATCTCTCTTTTAGCAATGGCCCTAGAATACCTTGATCGAAAGAATATCCCGCTAATTTCCTTTTGCCATCAACAAACACATGAAAAGATCCGAGTATGAGTTCTATCTAAGAGAACAACCTAACGTGTAAAAGCACTAATCAAGTTTAATTCCCTAGATGCATTAAGTTTTATGAAATCAGGCCAATCAAAACAATTGAACGTGGAAAGTGCACTAATTCAATTTAACAAAGGTCACGATTCACATATGATCATAAGAATATATCACTACAAACTATAATCATATTTATGCTACTTGTATTCAAGGATTATCACTTTTACGTATAATAAACCCTAAACTAGCAATAGATGTGATCAGAAGTTCTACCAATTTGCAACTTGACAAAACAATCAATCAAATCATGTTATAATACGTCAATCATATAACTATATTTTCAGAGAATCGTGAACGATAAATATGAGACAAAACTAATATATTGAATCAAAGAATCATGCTTTGTGAAATCCAATTATTCCATAACCAATAATAAAATTAAGTACTCATGCTCAAGGAGTTCATAACAAGAAGGAATAGAAAACCTATCATGTTTATAAACCCTCGAAAACAAAAGTAGAAGATAAGATATATTCTAGATTAGAGAAAAGTCTTCTCTTTTATATGTTTCTCAATTTCCATAAAGGATACTCCTTCCAATATTAGGTCTTCTCAAAACCCATCTCCAAGTGGTCCACCAAGCCCATATGTGAGAAAAACCCATGTAAAATTATGTCCAAAAACCGTCACCGGAAAACTGGGTTTATAGTCGGAAGTTCGCCGAAATCCGGCACCGCCGGCTACCTGAGATGCTCTCCTTCGTTGACGGAATATTCCGTCACAGTTAACAGTCAATTACTAACGGTCTCTAACAGTCGACTGGGTCAAAGAGGAGGAGTGAAGTCAGACACCGAGTAAGTTATGAGTCAGCTGCCTTGAGTTGGCTGAATGGTCTTACTCAGCTGAGTTGGATCCGTCGTCTGCCGGTACTGAGTTAACTCATCGAGTAGAAATTCCGACAGAGTTTCCTTTGTTTCTCCGACATTTCCCGGCCAAATTCCGGCCTTTCTTTCCCTGTAACAAAGCCTAACATTCATCTAATCATTCAACATTTGCAGCAACCATCCAATACAACCACCATTCCCTGAATCGGCAACAGCAGCACTTCTCAGCTCAGTTTGATTATCACCCGTCATTCTTGATTCACTTTTTGGCAACCACAGACCCAAGGCAGCAGCATCGATCTCTGTTCTTCTTTGTTTAATTTACCAAATCCTAACCCCAGTTCTTCTTCGTCTTTGTGCCATAGCAGCAACACCCCTTTTTCATCTTCATGAATTTCTGATTCAAACCCATGTTGTAATTTGAGCAAAAACACATCTTTTCCATCTTGATTATTCTCTTTTATAATAACAGATACTCATCTTCTTTCTCATCTGCAACTTCATCAAATCACAACAGCAAAAACCTAACATCATTCTTCAAAGACTCAAACCCACCTTCGATTTAAGCAGCAGGACTTCAGATTCAATTTCTCAATTACTGCCTTGAACTCGACAATTCATCACCATCGTCTAGCAAACCCTAGTTACTCTTTAATTCGAACCCATCCAATCGATCTGGATTCTGAGAGTAACCCAATCTCGCCATGGCAGCGATGCATCTTCTTTATTCCATGTCCCAATCCATCTTCACGGAATCATTGTAACATCAATACCCTTTATAATTTATTCACTGTATTTTTTCGATCTCTATTTATGCCATTAACGGATGCGGATGAAGCTTCTCCATGTATCGATCCCATCATCTCTGCCTCCATCTCAATCTCTCGGAACCAATCAGCAGTCACAGCTGCTCTTCTCGTTTTCAGGCGTAATGTAATGATTGAGAAAATGAAATAAAAACCCATCTCTGAATTCTAGGGTTATAAGTTGGGACGGTTATTTACAGCCGGTTTATTATGATAAGGGATAGCCAAATTTGCAGCCCCTTAACCATGACTGGGCTCCAGATAGTATTTGCTCCTGAAATGACAATTCTTCCCTTTTTGGTCAAAATACACGGATTCTTCTTCTTTCGCTCCAAATGGCTCCAAAGCAACTAATAAACTCAAAATCACACATAAGATACATAATTTACATGAAAACTCGCAAAGAAAGCATAAATACTAGATATAAAATTAGGTGTTTATCACACCTATCACCTGCCAGCACAGTCAACACATCACATGGTGCTACATCCTCTAGCACCAACACTAGTAAAGCTGGAAGCATTCTGTTAGAGAATTACTTGGTCGAACTCGCATGCGTTGCAATCTCAAGCATGTTTGTCAATTTTGGTGATCAAAACTATACGTCTTGATTTCTAGTTTACTTATGACTAAGTCTCGGTCTAGGATAATTAAGTATAGTTGAGCTCCAAACTCCATGGAGATTATCTTATGAAGAGGAAGAAATACTCTAGGAACCAGTGGAACTTCATCCGACCAAAAAGTTATGTGGAGACTTGAACTTATCTAGCACTCAAAAGTCTATCTATCTCCTACTCTTGAGACAACAGTCGTATAAGTATGATAGTTTTCATACATACACATTTGCTATTTCGAGCCGTGTTTACTCACTTATCTTTTTCTCGAAATATGTGTTGGTAAGCTTTCGATTTAACCACATTTCATCTTTACCTATGACGAAAGTCATGATGATGTTTCAATCTTGAAAATAGCTTTGATGACGATAGTCGATTCTTATGTCTAACGATTATTATAACATTATAGAAGAATGTTTCAATGATTGAAATGTAGAGTTGAGATTATGTAACCACCTATGGATATAAGCATATATAGTGTGTTCACACATTAGTGTATAAATCCATGTACCGGAAACCAAGTGCGTGCATATGTGTGCATGCGGTATTGGTGAAGGAGACGGGTTGGGTATGCGTACTGTCGGAAGTTCTTGAACCGAGAATTTCTGCTGAGTTTTTAATTTACGAACTAGTAAACCAGTCACATTAGGTATGCGTACACGTATGTGTACCCATGGAAGTTTTCAAACCAAAAATTTCTACTGAGTTTGTAAACTCAAATCCGGTAGCTAAGGTACGCATACCCGTACGCGTACTCAAGCTGGTTATATTTCTCAAATCGGTTAGCTCATGAACTTAAACAATAAATCAATAAGGAATGCAATCTTTGCAAACCATGGCTATATTGTTCATGAATTGATTCGATTGAATCAAACCGATTTTGTTTCAATTGTGTCTATATATAAATATCTAAGCAATTGAACAACTCTTCAACTAGTTCTTTTGAGTCATTTGAACTAGTTGTGAAGAAGATGAATATGGTTGATATGAAAGTGCTCATATGGCTAACCATTGGTTAACTATTTGTGAACCAAACGAATGTACATGTTTAGGTATGGTTACTCAAACCTAAATGAATTACATTTCATGTGTGTGTATGACAAGCTAAGTTTCGATCTAACGGTTAATATTGAATGCTTTGTTACCAAGGTAACTTAGATTACAAACCCTAATTTGAAAATTATATAAAGGATACATCTAGCAACTGGAAAAACTAATCCCCACACCTCATGTGTGATACTAGTTAGTTTTCTAGAGTCGATTCTCCTTTAACCGTAGGTTTCTTCTCGAGACCCTGTCGGTTAACGACATAAAGACTTCATTGGGATTGTGAAGCTAGACGAAACTACTTCTCTTGTAGTTGAGTGATCTGATCTTGCCATTTTCTATCGTACGAGTTCAATTGAATAATTGGCTTGAGATTATATCTCTGATAGGTCAAGATAGAAAGAAATCACAAATATCTTCGTCTCATCGTTTGTGATTTCACAATATCTAGTTTCGCTACCATACAATTTAGATTATTTTGAGGTGATCAATAATTCTAAGCTGTTCTTCGGGAATATAAGTCTGAGTTATTGATTAGTTCCTGTTCACCTTGATTTTATCAAAAGACAAAACAAAAATCGCAGGTTTATCTATGGGAGACATATTTATGTATTATCGTAGACTTTTCTGTGTGACACGGATTTGTTTATTAAAGTCTTCAACTTTGGGTCGTAGAAACTCTTGGTTTTGGGTGAGATCAGCTAAGGGAATCAAGTGTGTAATATCCTGATGGGATTAGAGACGTAAGGAGCGTAACTGCACCTTGAATCAGTGTGATATTGATTAGGATTAATCTATAGTCCAGAAAGAAGTTAGTTTGTAGTAGGCTAGTGTCTGTAGTGGTTTAATATAATGTGGTATTCAATATGGACTAGGTCCAAGGGTTTTTCTGCATTTGCGGTTTCCTCATTAACAAAATTTTTGGTGTCTTTGTTATTTTTATCTCGCATCATATTTTGTTATATAATTGAAATATCACAGGTTGTGCGATGTATCAATCAATTGTGAAATCCAACCTTTGGTTGTTGATTGGAAATTGATTGATCCTTGGATATTGTTCTTTGGTACCATCCAAGTTTATATCTCTTGTATTTGATAAAGACTCACAGATTTTTATTTGCTTGAGTATAGATCAAATCGAGAGATAGATATATTAACTCCTTGATATACTTTTTATTAAGATTGAGTCTGACTGTCTAGTTGATTCTCTTAAAAGTATATTAATGTTAGTCCATACAGATTGCTAATCGAAATACTGGGTGAGGTTGTTAGACCCCCGCTTTTTCATACGCCTCCAATTACCAGAGCTAGAGCCGCTGCTACTCCTAATATTCCTTCGAGCATGACACCTCCAATCGTCACCAGGGATGCCACCATTTCTTCATCGGGACGAAAGCCTGGAGGAGTCAGAGGAAGCCAACCTCCTATCACCATTGTCGATTTTACGGAAAGACAAGAAGTTCTTGATAAAGCTCATACGGATGTGGCAACAACTCAGAAAGAGGTACTCACTTTCTTCAAGACACTGATGGAGCGACTACCACAAGAGCCGCGTCAACCCATGGAGACAATAAGGAGTACTTTTAACACTCCTGGCGGGGTTCTTCAATAGTGCGTGCTTTCATACATGGGAAGTTCGTGTGACCACTGAACGCTGCTCATGATAAAGGAATCAACCGTCCAACTTTATCACACGTGAGGATCTGGAGAGTATTCTCCAAAATCGAGTCAAAGAAAACCCCTTGGGCCTGCACCAGCACCAACCTCCTTATCCTCCTGATGTTCAAAGAGTTCCTCTCCCGAGAGGATACTCCCCTTCTCAATTTTCTCTCTATGATGGTACTGGTAATGCTCGTGAACACATCTCTCGTTTTTTTTGGAATCCTTGGGAGAACATGAATACAATCATGTCCTCCGCCTGAAAGAATTTTCAAAATCGCTTACCGGAAGAGCGTATTCCTGGTATAATAACATCATACCAAACATCATATCCAACTGGTGCGAGATGGTCACCGCTTTCTACAAGAAGTATTTCTTCGTGTCTGAGAAAATCACTTTCTCAAACTTAGGGAGAATGTTCTAACGAAACAATGAACATCCAAATGATTATGTCAAGAGATTTAGAATTCAAGCATTGGATTGTCATGACCCAAATGTGACTGAACAACAACTGGTGGAATCATGCATTAATGGTATGGTTCCCATATATCGTGCTTTGCTAGAGAACCTGCGTTTCTAGAAATTTTCCGAACTCCATGAAGCTGCTAAACAGTCGGCTACGACAACACCAACACTGCTAAAAATAACCAGACCATCCATAGGTGAAGATGCGCGTGAAACTCGATGAAATAGGCGCCTCATCAACAAGAAATATAACACTAGGCCTTCTTTGAGCATAGTGGGTGAAGGAGGAAAAAAGAAATCTCCAGCAGCGGAACAACAACCCAAGCGTGCAGCACCAACGCAGACAACTACATCCCAGAAAGCTACGGCTAAGACGCATGTGCAACGACAACAAACTGGAGATACCGCTCAAGATTTTTCATTCCCAATGGATGAAGTCATTGAACTCCTAGAACCATGGATTCAAGATGACGCCATCAAACTACCTCCTCTCAGACAACCGCCGACCGAAGAAGAGATGACAAATCGCAAGTATTGACGCTACCATAGGTTTGTCAACCATCCGACCAGCGACTGCAACAAGTTGAAGTGAATTTTCAAAGACAAGGTGGATGCAAGAGAACTTTGATTAGGAAATGAAGGAGCTCACAAAGACCCTCTTCCTGTCAGGAGCTGCCTGATTTCTGGGGACTCCGTCCACAAAACTGTGCAGTCTATGATGGAGCATTTATGTGAAATATTGTATTTCTCCAAGGCGCGGCGTCAAGACATGTTCGGATCCCTCAACCACGTCTTATCAGGCAAGCGTCCGTTTCTAGTCAGTGAAGCCGCTCCCAAACCCCAATCTTTCCTGGGAAGCGTGACTAATAAATGCAACTGGGGACTCCTAACCACCGCTCACTTAAGGGATGTGGATTTCGACAACACATTGATTGATGCAGTATTTGATTTCAACATTTTCACTGTCAAGACTCTGAGAGCTACAATGTACAAAAAAGCAGGAAATTGTTCACTTCCCAACTGTGATTAAAAGCGCAGAAGGAGAACCAAAGGATGCCTATGGATACATCAATCTCGAAATCAAGGTGGAAGATTCTCTAACGCATGCCAAATTTCATATTGTCAAAGAATGCTCAAATTACGATATGGTCCTAGGGCGCTCAAGGATACACGATAACAAGGAGAAACTAGGAGTATGTCCTTTATAAGTGTCTATACCTGAAAGGGCCTCCAACAAGCCATCCAATTCTAAAGACTATTTTTTATCATATCAACAACTTGCGAATGTGACGCAACTTCCTGAGGAGAGTGTATCAACATTCGTTCGCAGGTTCCAAACCCAAGTAAGTCTCATTGAATAACCTTTTCTGCAATCAGTCACTCCTCCTTCTGTCAAGGGCCGGGGACTTGACCCGATCGTTAACCCAGTCGTCACTGGGATATGTGAATGGGGAGTTGGGTCTTTCAAGTATTTTATTAAAAAATTAGAAGCTGCTTCAACCAAGAATCACGAGTCAGAGAGTCAAGTAGCTGTGAAACGCCCAAACCCGTTTTAGATTGGAGATATGATAGTGATTATTATCACTCGTTCTGATTCACTTTCAGAAGGGAAAGACGGTCCATATCTAGTAGCACACGTTATCTTAGGAGGTTACTGCAAGTTCATCAATGCCGACAGACTAAAAGGCATGGTAGTACACTCACGATGGATCAAACCTTTCAACACCTAAAACGATGTGCTATCTCTTGCCTCCAGCGTTCCCTTTAATACTTTCCCTAGTAATTTCCCTTTTCATGCAATATTTGTAATTCCTCCAAATGATTGCACTGCTTGCATTCATAATTAGGATTTCACTTTTTCAGTTAATCAAGTATCAATTCCCTTTTAGAAATCTCTTTACTTTTGAATCATCTTAAGGAAAATTCTCGAGTAAACCCAAACCCTCACAAAATAGTTACCCATTAATTTGAAACCAGAAAAATAAAATCAAACCATGTAAGAGATGTCTCATATCTCTCAAAATACCGAAGAGGGGAGTAGGTAAAGGAAAAGAAAGCACAAGATCATCAAGCAGCGACACATTCCTTCTCTGGAGCAAGCATCTTTCGCATACGAAGAGAAGCCTACTTCAACCTTCGCCTGACGAGATTCCTAAAAGAATTTTGTTGTCTGCAGTTTTCCGGATTTTGGGAATCCCCTTCACGGAACCAAGAAGTAATGAATTTGAAGTTAGCACACATAACAATCCCGGGTTGCAACTACTTCTTCAGAAATGGCGCATCAAACTTGCATGCGCCATTAATCGGAGATGAAGCCTCCTCACCTAACAAGCATAGATTTTAGATTTTTAGTTTGTGGCAATGCATTTATGCTTCTTCAGAGAAGCCTCTTCAACATTCTCTCCAGGATCCGCTTCACGTCCTTCACAAGATCCGCTTCAAAGTTCTCTCCAGAAGCCGAAGCCGCTTCAAGGCCTCAACAAGCCACTCAGACCAACCGCATCATGTCTGCCACATCGCCGACAAAGTCAGCTTCGGTGTTTCTAGATTTCCAATTTACTATGGAAGGGGTGCATGGGCTGCCAAAAGTTTGGATACAACAGAGATCTATGAAAAACGACTCCCGCTCATTGATCAACAAATGATGACTCCAAAGTACGCCACAAGGATGTTTTCACATATCCGTCCATGCCATCGGATCTAAGGTATAGCTGGGGAATGCTCAATCGCATCCCATTCCATACGACAATCTAGGATTCAAAGGATGGTTCAAAGTATGTCGCTTGTAACGAAGTCCTTGAAGACTTGATAGCAACACATAGGAAACAGAACGCCTCTCAGAACTTTTACTTCACTTAAAGACTCCAGAAGATTTCTCCCATATAAGCATTCCTAGCATTTCATCATCGCATCAGAAGGGAAAAAATGAGCCGGTGAAATAAAGAGTCAGGACGAAAGAAATTCCATTCCATTCCATTCAATGCTCAGAAGTTTAAAAAACACTTTAGTTTTGACTCAGCAATCCAGACTCCAAAGCAACTTAAATTCAAGGCCTCTCGCAATCGAGCGTAATGGAGTTAAGAAAATTTCTAAATCTACCTGGAGGAAATTGACGTATGATAGGAGGGTGATCACTGCACTTTGTTAAATATTTCTTGCTCAAAGACCTAGCCGACCCGTTTCTCCTGGTAACATCTAACTTTGTTTCATCAGTTTTATCTTTATTTGTCACCATCTAGTGCTTACCTCTCAACAATGTCACTGTTACGTACCAAGCAGGGGACTTAATGTTGATGGTGGTTTTTAGTTCAGGGCTAAAATTGTAAAACCCAGTATGTAATGCGCCATCATTCTGTAAAGAAGTTGAGCCATTTAAAAGTGATGAGTGCCCATGCCTTTTTGCTTACATGCATATTGAGAAATACAGTATATTTATATGAAATTTATCCAGAATGGTGTGTGTAACAACAATACCAAATATTATGTAAATTTCTGAGTATTTGTTCCAAACCATGTTCCCAGTTAAACTCTTAATACTGACATGGCATGACGACTAATGTTCTCTCTCAGCCGAGTAGCATGAATCTCCTGAAGTGTCAGGATTGAGATTCGCATGGAAGTACTCAATCAGAAGTATGCAAAGTTATGCTTCCCTTCGATATTAAATTAGTGATTTTTGTATCACTAAGAAAAATTCACCAAAAAAATTGATCGGTTTTGCGGCAACCCGCAAAATTCAGACCTTTAACCTAATTTTATCAATTGGAAAAAATTAGGTTTTTTGCGCCCTGCGCGATAATTCGAACCCTATTGGTCGAAACTAAACCTAGGCAAACTAGGAAATTGATCCATCACGGAACTAGTAGGAGAAAAATCCTACCAAAAATCAGAAAGCAAGAAATAAAGAGGAACTGCGGCAAGTAAGAGAAACAGAAAAAGGAGGCGCGGACACGCCACTTGGCCGATATATTTGCCTCAAAAAGCGCCACCCGTGGGTGGCGGGCCACGTTCCATGTTGCTACTTGCTTGTCCCCTTTTCCACCAACCAGTCAGATCGCTCCAAAAGTTCCACACACACTTTTAAATAAAGTTGGAAGTTGGCTGGTAGACACACCTAAATTCCTTAAGGAATTTAATATAGACTTCCCATGTCAGTCTTAAAACGATCACGGTCGTACATTTTGGGAAGCCGATTTATCAAACCTAGACGCCTCCTAACATGGTCGGACAAGTGTCATCATGTACACTAGCGGGCCTGCTAATGCCCATGACGATCATCCTCCTTTAAGCTCGCAAGCGGAGCCACCAAACACTTATCCCAAAATAGTTGGCCAAGCGAGCTACAAAACCCTAATTTTATTAAGCGGTATTACATTACTGCCGCAAAACGATCTTGACCCCCTTACTTCGCCAGCCGAATTGATCGGCCTATATTTAATCTCTATCAATGGGAAAGGTTCAAATATGCTCACCAGTGGCTCGGCTACAGTGCTGGCAGGTTGACCAACTCCCAGCGCGCCGCTAGCACCAAAAATTGTTAGCCCAAAACAGGTTGGCCACACGGATTTTAAAACCTAAATTAAATCAACGGCAGCCATTAACTGCCGCAAATCATCTTGACCGCCTAACTTCGCCAGACGAATTTGCCGACCAAACTTCTGTTCTAGGGGCCAAATAAGATGTGGCCGTGACCATTGGCCGCCCCTCTTACGTGAGGAGCAATCGGTCAAGCCGCGGCCGCCCATATGGCTCCTAAACGCGTTCCCAAAGATGGATGTCCGCGCTCCTTATAAAAATCTTAAATAAATTAGCGGCAACCAATAACTACCTCAAATCATCTCATACATCCAATTTGGCTAGCCAATTTAGCCGGTCTAGATTTAACTTGGACCGACCAATAATATGTCGGAATGGCTACCATCCATCACTCTCCTATAGGGACCGACCGACCTACTTTTGGCATGCATGAACAGCTCCCAGCAGCTTCCTGAAAGTGTCCGGACACGCTCCTTTTAAGACATTAGGTTTCGTGACCAACCAAGATAGGCTCTATACAACGACGCTTCACATGCATCGATTATTTTGAGTTGCTTGCTTAAAAGTGATGTTTTACATGCATCGAATACATACGATATTTTATAAGTATCGGTTTCACAAATGACTTAGTTATTTACATAATAGTGCCACATGCTATTTTTTGCAGCAAGTCTCATGACTTGGATCACCACACGTGACCACCCGCCGCCTGACTTCCGCGTGATTGGTCAGAATAACTAGGTCTTGCAACCAAGACCCACTCAGCAGCATGCTACATATTTTTTTACAAAATACTCGAGACATCAAACATGTCACAAATTGGGGGATGTTCATCACGGTATTGGTCTGGCGATTTACAGCGTACGGCGTGCAACATGCCCATTATGAGAAAGTGTCAGGAAATGGAGGACGGTTAACAGCAGTAAGAGAGTAGTGGGTGTAAGGATGGGCAGTCTTTCCTCATGACAAAAACGTGATGGTCACCACCTTTTACACATACACACTTCTCCACTACTTAACTGTCTCCACTTCCTACGAGATCAGGGTGCGCTCAATCATGACTTGTATAAATAGGTTTTCAACCTATTTCGACAAAGACACAAGTGTTTCCAACACAAGTATCTAGAAAAATACCAAGAACTTATAACTTGCATTCCGCAAACGAATTCCACATTCTGATACAAGTCATGAAACAACCACACCTTCAGAGTTAACCATTCTGATCTCAACACCTTCTTCGCTCCCCTCCCTAAGATCAACCATTTTCCTTCACTTTGTGACCGAAGCAAGACTGGAATGGCCATTTCTTTGTTTAGGCCATAATTGTACAGATTGATCTCTCGAATCTAGAATACTCCCGTGCAATGCATTTGTTTAGGGTTTAGATTCGTTTCTCGGCGGCACACCCAAATTTACCATTTCCAGCTGAATCAGCTTTTACCCCAAAACAGTACTTTGATGCAGTGAAGATGGAATTACCTGCTAGGTTCAACATGTCTATGCGTGATAGTGCCCTTTCGAAATATAACAGAACTAAGCATGCACATGACTACTTGCTGGTCGTTCCCATTGAAGGTCTTAATCATAAAATTAGTCCACGACAATTTTGTGTCGTGCTTCAATACAGGCTTGGGATTCCACTTTTCGAAGAATGGGGGGTATGTCCAAGTTACGATAGGGAAATGGATATTTATGGAGACCATGCATTACACTGTGCCCATGAGGTTGGTCTTAAGTTCAGACATGACTTAGTTCGTGACACATTTACATACATGTGTTATCTAGCAGTGTGCCATCTAGGAAGGAAGTAAATTTGTGTCTCATTTCCAATAATGGTTTAGCCCTAAGACCAGCTGATATTATGGTTTATAACTGGGATAATGGGAAGGACATGTGTTTGGGTGTCACTGGAATCTCACCTTTTACGGGGGGGACGTGTGAATACTTTCGCTCCTGGTCAAGAAATTAACAATACTGTGACACGGAAGCGTAAGAAATATAATTTGAAAGTGAAAATAATAATCTTTAAAGAATGTGACATAGATTATGCTTCAAAAAATAAAAATAAAAGGCATATATTAAAATAACAATCCTTAAAGAATATGTTATGGAGAATAAGAAATTGATTATCAAAAATTTAAGGGCAATTTTAGTCATTAATAAAATAGAGTAGGGATATAAAAGAAAAATTATGCATTACAATAAGGTGGGACCAAAGCTTATGCTTTTAAAGCTTTTAAAAGCTCTTCTCCGACAACTTTTAATAGCCTGTTTGGATACAGAAGTAGAAGTCAGAAGTGCTTCTGAACTTCTCCAAAGTACTTATGAGAAGCAAAGAAGTGGATAAGTTAGTTTGGCAATTACCTCACTTTACAAGTAAAAAAGTTAATAAGTAAGTTTGGCAACACAAAAACATGAGAAGTTAAAAAAGTTATTTAAGAAATTACACATTCGGTTAAAAACTATAATCCCACATTTTCCTTGGTAATGTACCAGCAATTCTAATGTTGGCAAGGATTTTTTGATAATAATAAATTTAGTAATAATAAGATTTAATGCTCCATTTATTTTAAATTTTAACTGATGATTATTTCATTTATTTTGATTAATGAGATAGATATAATTTATACTTAGATTTGAAGGCATTCTAAATATGATAATACTAATTATAAAAAAACACCTTATGAGCATGAATTTGATAACGTGCCCAAATAAATAGTTTCTACTTGTGATACCTTAGCCTATTAAAAACTATAAAATTTCCTTCCATGTAGTTTCATTCATACACAACCATAAACCATTCACTGATCGTTCCTAATCTCTTCCATTTCTCCACAATCATCAATGTATTAACAGGAATCACTTGTATATATAGCAGTGACAATTTCTTCTCTTATTCTAATTTGAATCATGACACCTTCAAACACCACCACAAATCCCTGGAAGACAACATTCATTCCTTACACAACCCATGGTTCACAGCAATACAACGTGTACCTTCGAATTCATTTATTCTCTTCAAATTCGAGTTCCAGATAAAACCCCTCTCTCCAAAACCTTAATAGATTTCAAACAGTAATCAACTCTGCCATTCAACATCACCATTTCCTCCATCAAATTGACGGCAAAAGAATTGCCTTCTTGTCTTGATTTCAAAATCAAACCCCTGGTAGCAACAGCTCCATCTCCACCAACAGAAAAAAAAATCATCTTCTTTCTCTAATCGGATCAGATTGTATTTGGGGAAATTAACAATTTACACCTAAGATGTAAGTCCTATGATTTAGATTTCATTTTTATTTGTAATCAATTTCCGATTATAAATCTAAACATCAAAGTGGAACTCACAATATGATTTTGGAGAAAGATTAAAGAGAAAGGAGAAGGATTCGTGACTCATAGGTGAGAAGACGATGAAAAAAATATTAGTGGACCCATTAGATTCTACTGTTCCAGGAGAAGCAACTTCTCACAAAATCAAGAAGTAAAAATATTTGGCTTCGTTTTGAAGCAGCTTTTTTGTTTATATAAGTCGTTTCAAAACTTGTTACCCATACTAACTTTCAGCTTTTTGACTTAAATAAGTCAAAAAGTAACTTATGTTTCCCTATCAAAACACGCTATAAAAGTTGGGAAATTTTGGAAGTGCTTAGGGTTAAAAGCACTTTGAAAATATTTTACCAAACACTAATATGAAAATAATTAATACATATATATATATATATATATGTTCTGAAAATGATTTTTGAAAAAAAAAAAAAAAAAACATTTACAGTGTTACCTATATATTCGTACCACGGCGTATAAAAAAATAAATATTCGTACCACCCATAGGCCCATTGTGTTGGCATAAGTTACGGCATAACCCCGTAAGTTTGATTGAAGCTACCCTCGTTTGATTGGCAAGTCGTCGGTTAGTTTTAGAGTCAAGATTTTCAGCACTCAACCTGCTGATGATAGCCTGATCATCGACACTTACTGAACATTTCCGTGTTTAAATTATGATCCGTTGGAAAACAGTATATATGAAATTTTATTTTAAAGCTTTTAAGTAATTCGAGATACCAAACCTCACCTTCTACCGATCTTAATTTCAACCATTAATTTTTAACGGTTGATATTCAAAGGGGTGGATGGTGGTGTTATATGTGTCGAATTATGCTCATTTTTAGTAGGAACATAGAGTCTTATAAGAGGAACATATCATCTAAAAAATAGATTCAAATTCATTGTCGTTTTGGTTTTGGGGAGAAAATGATGCAAATCATGTATGATAGTGTCCATCTAAGAGTGTTCACGGATCCTCCCTCTTTAAGTAAATAAAATAAATTCTTGTTTCCTTTCGTGAATGAAAAATTTATTAGTCTCAGATCGGGGAGTTCTTTTTCTTAAGTTGTACTAATAGATTATATAAACAAACATTTCTCAACCTAATGGGACATCCAAGAAAAATGGTTTTTCTGTATTTTTAGAGAGGCCTAAAGAACAATATTTTAAGCTTTTGTGATTTAACTTATAGGTTTTTTTGGAGTTGCCAAGCCCAAGTTGAACATCTACTACGTATGCTAGTATCAGATCTAGTAGAATGTCTATCCTGGAGGCATCCGTCTTGTGGAAGCTATATCATTACTTTCGGGTGTTTTATTTGTAATATGATTAATAAGTAGATGCTTGAATGATAAATATCCTTTAATAAGAAAAGCCAACTCCTTTATCTACATACAACATTGAGTATACACATATGATACACCATAAATTTGCAAAATCATAAACTAATCGCATTGTACTGAAAACATATATCTATACGAAGTTCCCAAAACAACTGAGAAATTCTACAAAGAACTGTTAGAGCACTGCTCGGTCGAACTCGCATGCGTTGCTATCTCAAACATGTTTGTCAATGTTAGTGATCAAAACTATAAAGTCTTGATTTCTAGTTTACTATATCTAAGGTCTCAGACTAGGATAAAAAGTTTAGTTGAGCTCAAGAACTCCATGGCGATCATCATACAAGACAAAGGACTACTCAAGGAACCAATGGATCTTCATCGAATAAAAGGTATGTGGAGACTTGAACTTATATATCACTCAAAAGTCTATCTACTCTATCTCCTATCTTGAGACAAAAGTCGTATTACTATATAGACTAAGATTATACACATGTGGTATTTCGAGCTGAGTATATCTCGCTTATTTATTTCTCGAAATATGTGTTGGTAAAGATTTCGCTTTAGCCAAGTTCATCTTTACCTAGTGACGAAAGTCATGTTATGTTTCAATCACTTTGAAAATCGCTCTGACGAAAAATAGTTTGTGAATAACAACTATATAACGCCCTTTGTGAATGTTTCAATGATTGAAATGAGAATTTAGACAATATAACCATTGGAGAATATAAGCATTGTTGTGGAAACACATATATGTATAATTCCTTATTGCTTTAACCAAAGTTTGCGAACTTTGTTGATCAAGTGAAACCGGAGAAGTGCGTGAGCTTCAAATCCGTGAACTCAGTCCGCGAACTGGCAAAGTTCTCAAACCCGAGAATTTCTGCTGGAGTTTGTGAACTCCATCCGGGAACTTAAGTCCGCGAACCCAGTCCGCGAACTTGAGTAGGTTATGTCTAAAAACGATGTTTGTGAACTTATCTTAATAAACTAAGGAATGTTATTGCAAACCATGGCTTTATAGTTCATGAATCGATTTTAGCGAATCACATAGTTTTTGCTTCGATTGTGTCTTGTGTAGTACATAAAGATCTAAGCAATTGAATAACTCTCTTACTAGTTCATTTGAGTTATTTGGACTATTTATGGTGAAGAAGAATATGGTTGATATGAAAGTTATCATATGGCTAACCATTTGGTTAACTATTGTTGAACCAACTAATGTACAAGTTTAGGTACGGTTTTCACAAGCCTACAAATGTGCATTTCATGTGTGTGTAACAAGCTATGTTTTCGATCTAACGGTTGATAAATATTAGCTTGAATCTAATCAGGTTTCATCTAACAGTGAATATTGAATGCTTTGTTACTAAGCTAACATTGATTGCAAACCCTGATTTGAGAGACTATATAAGGGAGAACTCTAGCAACTTGGAAACCTAATCCCCACACATTTTGTGTGATACTAGTTTGCTAAGCTAGAGTTGATTCTCTTTTAACCTTTGGTTTTCTTCTTCTAAAACCAGGTTAACGACTTAAAGAATTCATTGGGATTGTGAAGCCAGACCGATACTACTTTTCTTGTAGTTGTATGATCTGATCTTGTTGTTTCTATCGTACGAGTACAATTGTAATAATTGGCTTGATATTTTTTATCTCCGATAGGCAAGATATAAAAGTAGTCACAGACACTTCGTCTCATCGTTTGTGATTCCACAATATCTTTTTTCGCTGCGTCGATTAAGACTATTGTGAGATGATTGATAAAGCTGAGTTGTTCTTCGGGAATATAAGTCTAGTTTTATCAATTGGTTCATGTTCACCTTGATTTATCAAAAGATGGAACAAAAACTTGTAGGTATTCGTGGGAGACGGATTTATCTATTACTGCAGACTTTTATGTGTGATACAGATTTGTTTATTAAAGTCTTTTACTTTGGGTCGTAGAAACTCTTGGTTGTGGGTGAGATCAGCTATGGGAATCAAGTGCGCAGTTTTCTGCTGGGATCATAGGCGTAGGAGCATAAATGTACCTTGGATCAGTGTGAGATTGATTGGGGTTCAACTACAGTCCAGACCGAAGTTAGATTGGAGTAGGCTAGTGTTTGTAGCGGCTTAATACAATGTATGTTTAATCTGGACTAGGTCATGGGATTTTTTTGCATTTGCGGTTTCCTCGTTAACAAAATTCTGGTCTCTGTGTTATTTCTTTTCCGCATTATATTTTGTTATATAATTGAAATAATACAGGTTGTGCGTTATTCAATCAATTAGAATATCCGACCTTTTTGGTTGTTGATTTAAATTAATTGACACTTGGATATTGGTCTTTGGTACCATCCAAGTTATCTCCTTGTATTTGATAAAGACTCGCAGATTTTTGTTTGCTTGAGTAAAGATCAAATCAAGTGAGAGAGATATAAACTCTTTGATATATTTTCTATTGATTGAGTCTGACTGTCTAGTTGATTCTCTAGAAAATATATTGGAGTTTGTCCATACAGATTGCTAATCGAAATATTGGGTATGGTTGTTAGACCCCCGCCTTTTCAGATAGTACATGGACGTTCCCAGGCCGGTTAGGAAAGTTATTGGGTCAGCGAGAAACCAAAATAAGGAATTATACTATATTTTTTTTCAGACATCTCATATATTTTCATAGCTCGATAATTAGAAGATACACTTTAAATTAGAGCACATGAAAAAACTCAACAAGATACACACTTTTACTAGGAGTCAAGATATGACTCAACATTCACATACGAAGAAAAATAATTTTAATTCAGGATAAAGACACAAGATCAGACAGTATCAAACAACAAACTTGAGTATACCACAAATATCATCCTTGCAACTCTCAAGTTAGTTTTAAGAATGAATTTACCTAGAACTAGACATCGAGTGAGATGTAATCCCACTACGCATATTGAGGGAAGAGTTGTAAATACCTTCTGAGTGTTTGTACCGTGTATTCCTTACCTTCCTTCAGTTATATCTTATCCCAGAAGAATTAAAAACCGACCTTCTTGAATCTCCATTAGAAGGATTTTTCTAAAGAATTAAGTCTAAGACCTCTTAAGATCCATTCCAGAGAATAAAGATCATGAGAGTCACATCTCCTAGACTTAGACTTGCCAGACTTATTCTCTTAAGCATTGGGAGCGTACATAAGAGGTGTAAGAAGTTGCACCATCATGAGAAACACGATTCTAGTAAGGATTTCTAGAGGAGTGACCTTGGAAACCCTTTTTATGAGAGTTCTGGAATTATACATGAATGTCAACCATTGTAGATGTCGTCGGACAATTTACTTTGTCGACTGTAAAAGAAACAAATTGTGAAGATCAGAAATATGTTTCCTTCTAGCAAAACAATGTAGAACATTCTGATTTTTTTTCCCGCATAATGAACAAGATCGTGGATAAGAACCTTTTGATGAATCCCTTTTTTTACTCATAGCCTTTTCAAATATCCGCAAGTTACGCAAACGTTTCTTATCTGATAATTCCTTAGAAGTAATTTTCTCCATATTGGGTAATACCTTATGAGTATTAGGAATAGGAACTAAAGAAGACATACTCACTAGAATAGAGTTTTATATTTCCAAGGAGTTACACTGTTTCTGAGCTAGTAAAAGAGATGCAACAAGTTTTACTTTTTTAACACGACAGTTGTTCAATTCTGATGAATGAGTCTCGATTAAACGTTTTTCTATAATTGAGTCTTCTTTAAAAGTATCTTCAATCATACTAATCTTTTTGCACTGTAGAGTAGTTTCTTGAACAAGGTTTTCGATATTGTTAAAAAAAGACTCAATGATACTATAGAGTTCTCATTCTCTATCAGGAGACTTTTCAGGGTCATCGGTGAGCTGATCATATTTTTCTTCAAGAGATTTCATTTTAGAAACTTGAACATCAATAATCTCATCAGATTTTTTTAAAGTTCTGATGAGTTCCATCTCAGAATCTGACATAGTGTCAACTGTTACTTTAGAGGGGTTGATATCAGAATCTGATATCATAAGTTTTCTATATCGGGATTCGGAAGAATCATCTAAGGAGTTATTCTTTGAGGAAAGACCATGACATTTTTCATAATCAAAACCTTTGGAAGACATTTCTATCCGCGTAAAAATGAGGAAACTTCAATCCACATAACTCAGATTGCTACAAACACAGACTTGTAAGGTCTTAGCGTGTCTGCATGCTCTGATACCAATTGAAAAAATGGGGGTATAACAACCACACCCAATAATTTGTTCAGAAATCTGTATGGACTAAACTCCAATATAATTCTGATAGCACCAACTTAAAAGAAAGATCAATCAAGAAAGATATCAAAGAGCTCTATCTCTATTTCTCAATGCAATAAGCAAATAAAACATATTGAAATCTATGAGCCTAATTGATATGAGAAATAACTTATACAGTATCAAAGACCAATGCCCAAGTGTCAATCAAGTTATATCCAACAATCAAGGTCGAATTTATCAACTGATTGAACTATGCACAACCTGTGATATTTCAATTATATAAACAAATATAATGTGTAAAAGAAATAACACACACACCAGAAATTTATTTAACGAGGAAACCGCAAATGCAGAAAAAACCCGGGACCTAGTCCATCTTTGAAAATCGTATTGTATTAAGCCGCTACAGATACTAGCCTACTACAAGTTAACTTCAGGCTGGAATGTAGTTTAGCCCTAACCAAGTCTCACACCGATTAAGGTACAGTCGCGTTCCTTACTCCTATAGGACCATGCCGGATTCTGCGCACTTGATTCGCTTAGCTGATCTCACTGAAAACTAAGAGTTTCTACGACCCAAAGTCGAAGACTTATAAACAAATTTATCTCCCACAGATATGTGTATTCTTTATTCGGTTTTTGTTCCGTCTTTTGATAGAAATCAAGGTGAAAAAGGAACCAATTGATAATCCGGTCTTATGCTTCCGAAGAGAAGCCTAGAAATATCAATAACCTCACAATAACATGAATGATTAAAAGAAAAATTTATTACGGAATCACAAGAGTCTAAGACGAAGAACTGTTGTGATTACTTTTTTTTTATCTTACCTATCGGAGATAAATCTCGAGAAAATATTAGAGACTATAGTACTCAACATGATAGAACAAGTAAGATCAGAATACGCAACTATAGATAAAATAGTTGGATCTAGCTTCACGAATCCCAAATGAAGTCTTCAAGTCGTTAATCTAATATGGTTTTGGAAAAACCTAGGTTAAAGGAGAATCTACTCTAATTTGTAACTAGGACACAAGAAAGTGTCGGGATTAGGTTTTCCAGTTGCTAGATTTCTCCCTTATATAGTATTTCAAATCCGGGTTGCTTATAATCTAAGCTAAGATAGCTTAGTAACAAATCGTTCAATATTCATCGTTAGATGAAATCCTGATTTAAGATTCAAGTTAAGTCTGCTTAATAATAAAGCAATTAATCTCCACCGTTAGATGGTCTTAGCTTGTTACACACAAATAAAATATACCTTTATTTAGATATGGATAATCGTACCTAAACGTGTATATTGAGTTGGCTCAATTAAATTTACCGAAGTTAGCCATATGAATACTTTTGACTTAACCATATTCATCTAACACTTCTAGATCAAATATGATGGTCAATCAATTACGAAATATAATCAAATGAATCTAATTGTGCTTAAAATAGAGTTGTTCAATTGTTCACTATCTCATAGAAATATATATGAACAAATTGAAACAAAATCGGATTGATTCGTAATCGTTCAAAATACTTATACAAGAATCAATTCATGAACATTAAGATACGTTTATCAAAGATTGCATTCCTTAATTCATAAATGATTTAGTTCATGAGTATGAGAATCGTACATTACCGATTGTAGAACTTAACCACTGAGTTCGCCAACCAGGTACGCGAATAGCAGCTCCGGACCTTGGCCTGTCCAGCCATTCGCAAACAGACGTCCCAGACCTAACTCAGGTGAAACCGTTCACATACTAGGTACACAAACAAGGTTCCCGGACCTTCACAAGTATGACTGTATGCATACTAGGTACGCAAATAAGGTTCTCATATCTGAACTATAATAATACAGTTCGTATACTAGTATGCATACCGTGTTGTATTCAGACATAGGTAATTTTTCTAAACTCCCATTTCAATCATTGAAACCTCCTTAGAAGACTAAAATGGATGTCTCACACAAACCATTAGTTTCGAGTAATTTTCAAGTGATCGAATGATCAATACGAATCTTTCCAAGTCGACATCAAATGATTATCTCACACAAATCATGTAAGATGTTTCAAGGAAATTTTCACGTGATGATCTTTTGACTTTACATTTAGTTTCCAACAAATAGATTGTTTCCAACTAAACTTGTCAAGAATACGATGAACATAGTTAAAGCAAAAGGCTTCCAACATATATTTCGAGAAATAGATAAGCAAGATAAACTCGGCTCGAAATATCAAATGTGTATAATATAAAAGTCCATATATCTATACGACTTAGTCTCATTAGAAGATAGAATAGAATAGACTTATGAGTGATAGATAAGTTTTAGTCTCCACATACCTTTTGTTAATGAAGT
Organism: Papaver bracteatum; assembly: GCA_023529315.1. Taxonomy (NCBI): domain Eukaryota; kingdom Viridiplantae; phylum Streptophyta; class Magnoliopsida; order Ranunculales; family Papaveraceae; genus Papaver; species Papaver bracteatum. The sequence goes on from JAJJWX010004844.1 coordinate 884,353, forward strand.
TCCTCCAAGATCTCCTCAGTAGATCTTCGTCTTCAATTGATGAACGCAATGAAGTTTAAATCTCAACTACACATTCTATCCTAATACGAGACATAGATATAAGTAGACTAGAAATCAAGTATATAGTTTTGATATACTAAACTTGAAAGACATAGATATAAGTAGACTAGAAATCAAGTATTTGGGTATCCCTCATTTCCTAAACAGGAAAAAGACATGCTCCTTTTCTTCACTGGTCAGAAACATGAAGAGCAGGTTACACAGATGGAATGGCAAGCTAGTTAATCAATCAGGAAGAACTACTTTAGTAAAACATGTTCTCAATGCAATTCCAGTCCATCAAATGAGTGCTTTTAAGTTGCCAGACAAGTCCATTAAAGAATTAGAAATAGTTCAGAGGCAGTTTTGGCTGAATAAAATATCTGGAAATGGTATTGTTATCACAACATGGAGGAACCTATGTAGAGACAAAGATTCAGGAGGTTTTGGGTTTCGGAGATTTAAAAAGTTTTAACATAGCTCTCTTGGCAAGATCAGCTTGGAGATTATGCAAACAAGAGAGTCAACTGTGGGCAAAATCTTTAAAAGCAAAACATTTCCCTAATACTTTACTTCTTCATGCACATGAAAAGAAAAATGCAACTTGGGCTTGGAATAGCTTATACAGTATCATTGCTTTCATTAGAGATTGTAGTTTCTGGCAGGTTGGGAATGGAAAAAAAATCCATATTTGGTTGGATAAATGGGTTACAGGGATTGAAGAACTAGTTACACCAGCTTCTGACACCAATCTCAATATACAAGACTTTAATTTGGTTTCTGATCTCATTGATTCAGATACAAAGTCTTGGAAAGTTTGGATAGTTCATGCTTTGTTCCAGCCAGAAATATCAAACAAGATAATGCAAATCAGAATCCCTCAACATTCAGAAGATAATTTGGTATGGACCTTAACAACCAATGGTTTGTTCAGTGTAAAATCTGCATACAACAAACTAATAGAGCTCAAACTCAGTTCGCTGCATAATTATGGGGTAGAGAAGCACATATGGCAGAGATTGTGGAAACTAAAAATTGCAGCAAAAATAAAGTTATTTATATGGAAGTGTCTCACTGATTCTGTATCCACCAGTGAAAGACTTAAGATAAATACTGGTGGGAAAGTGTCATACTGTCATTTCTGCCTGCAAGATTGGGAGACAACTGAGCATCTGCTGATGAGTTGTTTCTTCAGAAAAACAGTCCTTACTTCTATACCAAATGGTGTGAATTCCATGAATGGAATAGATGGGGTCCAAGATTGGGTCATTAGTTGGTTTAATTCTTATGAACCTAAAAATGAAGATTGGATTATACAGATATTATGTTATTTATGGGAAGTTTGTAAGGAGAGGTGCAGTGCAGTTTTTGAGAAGAAGAAACCAACCTCAATTTCTTGCATCAGAAGATCCCACTGACAACAATTATTCTAGATTAGTTAACTCAACAACTCCATTTCCAAGAGACAATCATTGGAAACCCCCAACTGCACCTTTTGTTACCATTACTTTGATGATTCTTTTAAGTTATTATCAAAATATTGTGGCATAAGACTAATTATGAGGAATTTTGTAGGGGAGCATCAAGGATCAAAGTGCATCTACAACAATGGAAACTTGAATGCAGAGGAAGCGGAATGCATTGCTGCTTTGGAGGCAGTACGATGGGCAATGATTCGACAGCTGGAGTATGTGATTCTGGAAACTGATTCATCAAATGTTGTTGCTGCAATCAATGGAGACTATGCAAGAGTATATTGGGAAAATCTACCAATTATTTCTAATGTTAAATTTTATCTTAATAGTATTAAGTCATGGGTAGTAAGACATGTAATAAGAGAGTGTAATCATGCAGCTGACATTATAGCTAAATACTCTAAGAATCATAAGTTGTCTTGTTTATGGGAGGATTCACCTCCAGTTTTTATTTGTAATCAGTTAGAGGAAGATACGAAGGATTCTAATCCAATCTTACCTCCATAATCAATAAAAATTTCTTTTGAATCAAAAAAAACATGAATAATAAAAAAAATGGTAGATGTTTGGAACTAATCAGGGTATATTATACATGTTTTTGTCTCTACAAATCACATAAACTTTTTACAAGTCTCTTTTTTTTTGTCTCTACAAGTCTCATTTTTTGTCTCTACAAATCACAAAAACTCTCTAAAATACTCTCAAATAATCACTAGGAATCTCTAGATTTTCATAGAATCTCCGGGAGTCGTTCAAATTAAAAATCTACGAAAGTTCGTGGAAATCATGTTTGACTACCCCTGTTACTGAATATTTTTGTATTTGAATTCTGAACTAGTCTTGATTCAGGTGGTCTTAAATGACGCCTTGATTTGCAATCCATTACGCAAAAATGTTTTTCAATTCATATTTTTGTGTATGTTGATTGATTTGTACGAATACAAAATTTCCAGTACTCGTAAATAATAAATACATGAAATCACTTGTTTATATCTCTCGTTTCTTCTGATCAGGATTTTACTCATTGATTAAAATTTAAAAAAAAAATACAATTAATTACCCAACCTGTATCACTCAAAAGATTGCCTTTAAAAGAAAAGAAAAAAAGGTATTTACGGCCAGTTATACAACCTGGATCTATCTCAAGAGTGTGTAGGGGATATGAGTCACCAAATTGCTTGCCTAGAGTCCTTGTTTGGATAAATATAGAAAAACCGTTGATCAATCATCTGTTAGTTAAAGTAGGTAGATTTCCAGTTACATCTATTTATTTCAACTACTTAAACCTCCCATCAAAATTCTGTTCTCACTGCTTGCGGTTAGGCCACAAAGTCGGTAGTTTCATTGTACTTCATGGAAGACCTTTAGAAGATATTTATGATGTCTCAATCAACTCCCCTTATCCTAGTGATGATATGAACTGGTTAAATGATGTCTTGGTACAAGTATGGAACCCTAAAGACAATTTTGACCATACTGGAGTACCAGTCCCGGTACAAGAATATCTTAATCATCCTGGAGTCCGTGAAACTTTTCATGATATATTTAAAACCTATGTAGATGAAGAGCCTGCACTTAGAAGTGATATTTCGGTGGAGAATTTCCAGAATCCATCTCTGGCCTATGACGTGCTTGGGCCTTTTGTTGTTACTAAAATCTTGTCGACGGATGAAGATATTCCACTAGCGGAAACTACTTTTTTATGGAAGAGAACATGTTCAACCTTCCTGAGAATTTCATTCCGATTCCGTCTTCTGATGACGAATCATTTCGATCTGCTGACTCTCAATCTTTCTGAGTTTCGGTCGAGTCTGATTCTCAATCTTTATGGCCTGCTGTAAGACATTTATGTTCAGGCCCATGCTTTTGGATCATCTGATAGGCCTAATTCGGTTTCTCTTATAGCTATGAATAGAAGGTTATCCTTCTCTTCTTCGGACGAGGTTAAGGATTATTCTGAATCCCTAACTTCTCCTTTTTCCCCTTTGGCCCAAGTCAATCCTAATCATCTTAGTAATGAAATCTGTTCTTCTATCATCTTTTCAAACACCTCAAATCCAGTCAAAATATGCTTTTAAAATGTCAATTTCTGATTTTCTTTCATTTTCATCCTTTAAGCATCTTTGTACTTTTCCATCATAGGATGGAAAGATTTTCAAAATCGATCAATATGGGTCTAACATACATGAGCACCATTCTTCAACGATTGATTATCAACCGATTCCCTTCCCTGAACTTATCCCTTCAAAGCAACAGGAGGAGACACAGGTACCTTTCTTATAAGCTTATCTACTTAAATTGAAAATTTACACTTATTATATCTTTTAATTTAAATTAAGCAATAATCTATCTTTACTGAGTTTAGATTTCATATATTTTTACAATTTAGTATTCAAATTAGCTTGATCCTCAACTAATTTAGCTAATTATACACTGGTAGCTAACAAATCTACTGATATTTTGACACTTAGAACTTCCTCTTGTCCTTATTTATGATTGGAATTAAGTTTATATAATCAAATATTAAAATATTTCCTCTTGTCCTTTAAAAAAAAAAATTAATTCTTTTACTTCCGTGAATCATGAAAATTCTGGCTTGGAATGTGCAAGGATGTAGAAGTCCTTTAACTCAGAACCATATAGCAAATCTTATCAGTAATGAAAAAACTGAAATCATTTTTCTATCTGAAACCAAAAACCAGAGACCCTTAGTTAAAAGACTGGTATCCAATTTCCCTAATTATCATATTGTAGACCCAATAGGAGCTGCAGGAGGTCTAGTTGTAGCCTGGATAGATGGTTTTCATTTTGAGGTTGTTCAATGGAACATTAATATGATCAATATAATTGTCAACTCATCTTTTGATACTAAGAAATGGGTGCTTACATGTTTTTATGGGAGTCCTTACCCAAAAAATAGGAATATAGCTTGGGATTTCCTAGAAGAGATTAGTATACAAGTTGTTCAAAGACAGATACCCTGGATAGTGATAGGAGACTTTAATATGATCTTTAATCAATCTAAAAAAATAGGAGGCTTACCTTTCTGTAAAACCAACTGTGACTATTACTCTAACATACTAGAAAGATCCGGTATTTATGACTTAGGATATACTGGAAATGATTATACTTGGGATAATCACAGAGAAGGAAAACACAACATTCAGGAAAGACTAGATAGAGTTGTTCTTAATGCAGATTGGCATATGCAATTCCCAAATGCTTCTTTGACACACCTAGCAGCAGTAGGCTCAGATCATAGTCCCATCCTACTAAGATTAGATTCTCAGCTTACTAGGGTTGAATGGGTGTTTAAATTCTATGACACATGGTTAAAGGAAAGATCTTGTATTCAGCTCATTCATGACTCATGGAACTCTGAATGTATTGAAGCGATATCCAAATGTTTAGTTCAGAATCTTAGTCAAGTAGGAAAGAACTTATTAGACTGGAAAAATAATGTTTTTGGTTTCCCAAATAAATAGATTAAGAGACTACTGAAAGACATTGAAAAGCTTCAATCTGATAGGATTACTCAACATCAACAAAAGAAATTAAAAGAAAAACTACGAGAATTAGAAAAAATCTATAATACGCAGGAAGCAATAGCAAATCAACAATCTAGAGACAACATCATCAATCTAGGTGAAAAGAATACAAAATACTTTCATACTATTACCTTAAGAAGAAGAAAATGGAACACTATTGAGAGTCTAGTAAATGAACAGAATGTGGTCATAAAAAACAGGAAAGAAATAGATTCCATCTTAACCTCTTATTTTAAGAATCTTTTTACTGAAAACCCTTTTGAATCTTCTTCTTCTGATTCTATTTTTTCCAATATCTCCCCTAGTATCTCTGCTGCTGATAATGATATAATCTTAACTATCCCCTCTAGGGATGAAATCCATCTAGTCTTAAAAAATATGAAACAGAATAAATCTCTGGGACCTGATGGGTTCCCAATTAGTTTCTTTCTGCACAACTGGAATGTAGTAGGGGATCAGGTAACAGAAACTATTCAAAACTTTTTCAGAGAAAACATTATGAATCCTGATTTAAATAAAACTCATTTGTTCCTAATTCCTAAGATCAAACACCCGAAGAACCCTAGTCAATTCAGACTTATTGGCTTATGCAACACAGTTTATAAAGTTATAGCAAAACTAATATCTAATAGATTAAAACCTTCATTAGAAAAGATCATATCACCTTTTCAATCAACTTTTCTTTCATCTAGACAAATCTCAGATAACATCATAGTTGCACATGAAATAATTCACTCTTTTAAAAAGAAAAAAGCAAGAACTGGAGGTTTAGGAATAAAAATAGATATGTCGAAAGTTTTTGACAGAGTGAATTGGAAATTCTTGCTTACTGCCCTAAAAAAATTTGGTTATAATGATGAAGTTTGTCAACTAATTGAACAATGTATTTCTACAACCTCTATAGCAGTTCTTTTAAACGGCTCGCCTGGTAAAGAATTTAACCCTTCTAAAGGGCTACGTCAGGGAGATCCCCTATCGCCTTATCTTTTCATTATATGTATGGAATTTTTTTCCAGAATCCTGCTAGTCAAGGAACAAGATAAAACATTACATGGAGTTAAAATCACACCTAAGAGTGAACCAATCTCGCATCTCTTCTTCGCTGATGACTGTTTATTGTTTATCAAAGCTGACCTCATAGAATACAAAAATCTACTTGACTCCATTGCTATTTTTAGCAAAGCTTTTGGGCAACTGATTAATTTTGAAAAATCTGGAGTTTTCTTCAGTAGGAAAGTAGAACCAAAACACCAAAGGATGATGTCAAAAATGTTGAAAATAAAACATATAAACCTTAAAGACCCTTATTTAGGCGCTCCTCTCTTTATGAAAAAAATCTAAAATAAAGACTTCTACCCCTATTTTAGAAAGAATGGAATCTAAGGCCAAAGGATGGAAAAGCTTAGTCTTGTCCCAACCCTGTAGGGAAGTGTTAAATAGAGTTGTCTTAGCTAGTATACCTATTTATCTTATGGGGTGTTTTATACTTCCCAAAAAAAATAACCAATAAAATAGATTCCATTCAAAGAGATTTTTGGTGGGGTAAGGATGCTGGGGGAAAAGGTTATTACCCTAAAGCTTGGCTAAGTTATTGTAAACCGATCCTCAAAGTAGGATTATGATTTAAAGATGCTAAAAAATTCAACCTAGCTATGTTGGCTAAGTTAGCTTGGAGAATGGTTAACGAACCTGATGCCCTGTGGGTTAAAACAATGGGTGCTAGATATTTTATGAATAAATCTCCACTAAGAACTAAACTCTCTGCTAAAAGCTCTTGGACTTGGAAATGCATTAGACAAGGTTTAGATTTAGTGCAACAATACAGTATCCGGGAAGTGGGAAATGGGCAGGATATCAACATTTGGAAAGATAATTGGATACCAGGTCTAAAAGAAACCTTACAACGATTCAATGCTCCTAGCAATAACCATCTAACTAGAGTCTCAGATTTTATTGAACCTGACACTAATGCTTGGAATCTAATCTTAATCTCGTCAATTTTCCCTAGTGAAATAGTTAACAAAATTAGAAGAATACATCTCTTTACAGATGATACTCATGAGCTCAAGAAAGATAAAATACACTGGTCATTAAAAATTTCGGGTAAGTTTACGGTAAAATCCATGTATGAGAAACTGAATGAAATAGGACAGGACGTGACAAGCCTGTCTTTACCTGATTCCTTTTGGGAATCAATGTGGAAACTAAATATCTCTGAAAGAATTATATTGTTTTTGTGGAAATGTTTACAGAATGCTCTGCCTACTAATGCTAAATTATTTTGTGAAGTTAAAAAAGTTAACCCTTTCTGTACTATGTGTAAGAATGAAGTTGAAACAATTGAGCACCTGCTTTTCCATTGTCCTTATGCCCAATCGGTCTGGAATTCCTTACCCAACCCTGTCACCATTAATATAGATGCCTCGGATTCTATTCTAGATTTATGTAAAAAATGGTTGTCTACTACTAAAACTGATATCTCTATTGATCTCTTACTTACTACAATATGGTTTATATGGAAGGAAAGATGTGATAGAACCTTTGAGCATAAAACCAAGAACGCTAATACCTTAGCCTTAGAATTTCAAAGACATAGAATTTTGGTACTCAGGAAATAAGAAAATACATAAGAAGCTTCAGGTTAGAAAGAAGAAACAAACTCCTGTTTGGAAAGCCCCATAAATGAACTCTTTTAAAATCAATGTGGATGCAACTTGGATATCAGACTCTTTACCTTCTACTTATGCTTTTATTTTGAGAAATGACACAAGAGACAACGAAGGAGGAAGTTCAGGACACGCAACAAGTTCAGATCCACAAGAGGCAGAAGCACTAGGTACACTTCAAGCGGCGATTTGGGCTAAAGATAAACGTTTACATAATTTCAGCATAGAGGGAGACTGTGAAAGAATCATCAAATACATCAATGAAAAAAATGAAGACATTTCCTGGAAAGCCAAGTCTTATATGCTGGAGGCAAATAGAATAGCTCAATCATGTGACAATTTTTTGGGATTTTATTTTATTCCTAGACTAGGTAACAAAGTAGCGGATATTTTGGCAATACATGTTAGATCTTTAAATTCCAGTCTTGAATGGGGATCTAATCCTCCAAATTGTACTAGAAACCAACTTTTAGTAGATAAATCTAATATTGGGAAACAACCAATATTAGATGGCTCTACTCCTCTTGTTTCTGTGACTCCTTTTGAGTCCTAGCTTTTCTATGAAATATCTTATTTACAAAAAAAAATACAACCTGGAACATGTATGATTGCATAACATCACGCTCCAAGGCATCATTGATTCAAATATAAGCCACATTTGCATAGGGACATATCCTTAGACGTTAGAAAATGACAACTCGCAATGAAATAAGCTTTTCCTTATTCGAGTTGCATTGCTGGTTCCATTCTACATTTGAGAATGATACTTCCAAGCTGGGTTGCACGGACGCTCCGTTTTTGGAGTCGTGTCCGCGTCCGACTCACGTCGGACGCAAGACGCGCGTTTGACGCTGACACGACGCGTGTCCGACACACCAAATACGCGTCCCGCGCGCGTCCTTTTTGGACGCACCGATGACTTGGGTTTGAAGCATTTTTTTTTCCATTTTCATTTAAACTTCTTTCTTTATTTTTACTATTATTAACTAAATGAAGAAAGACAAACATTTAGATCAATCATTTAAGTCTTTATTAGGGTTTTGTAATTGTAAATACATCACATATGCCCTTGGTTGGGCATGTGTTGTTCTAAGAATGCAATTTGATCGCTCCATGTGTTTAATAGTGATTGATTGCTTGACCTTCGGCGTGTATAAACAAACGATCTTTCCTTTTCTTTTGAAATTTATACACATGTAGTATTATTTTTTAATTTTTATGATTGAAACACTTGACTTTGATGTATAAATACACTAGGTCTTAACCCGTGCCGTAACAGCACGGGCATAATTTTTATTTAGTTATGAATTTTTCGACATATGAATATCAAATATAATGTGTATTAATATCAAGTTTACCCTTCTTATCGTTGCCAAAGTAAAGGGAAACCCGATAGATATTTTTATTATTCACTTCACATCCTTTCTAGCATTTTCCGCCTTGACATCCTCCCATACTATGTCTCTCCTTTTTAGAGTTGTATCCTCAAGACAATAATGAAATTATATCGAAACTAATTTTTACATATTTTGTCCCAAAAAAAAACATATTATTCGATATGTTTTTTAGTTTAAAAAGATATCTTATCGATCTTTTGAAATGGTATTACCTTTTTGCATCTTTCTTATATTTAGTGAATGGTGTTAGGATGTTCATGGAAAATAGGAACCTACTATGGGCCCGACAACATAGAACCGATCATGTCCCTACTTGTCCACCTTGGGATAAGAGGTGTGTGGTTTTAATCTAAAAGGCCACAACGCTACGTAAGGAGATGCCCAAGTTTATTAAGATCAACATGTACTCCTATTTCTTCCATGTGGGTCTATCCCTAGCTATAATTAAGTGGTTTATCGTGCCACATACTCCAACAATCTCCACCTTGACGATATTAAACCACTTCACCAGTCCAATCAGACTTCACCATATGATTACCATTTGTATATGCTACCCATCGATCAGGATTATTGTCATTATGCGCCCTACAATCCTACTTCACCTTGAGTTAATGAGAAGGCAAGCACCAACTCCAGCTTGAGCATTTTCTTGCCTACATAGAACCCTACTACTTGAGAGTTAATGTGTGAGACACTAACTCCACCTTGAGCGCTAGTTCAACCTTGAGCATTGCCTTTCTGATCTAGAACCCTGGTCCACCTGAGTTAATGAGTGAGACACTAACTCCACCTTGAGCTCCAGTTGAACTTTGGGCCTTGCCTTCTTCACCTTGAGTCTGATTTCACTTGCGCCCTAAACCGTGTGACATCCACAACCACTTCAACGTTCGAACATTAGCCCCAACCACGGGTTCTGATACCAATTATTAGGATCTTTATGGACCATCAGACACTACTCAGGGCCCAACCACATAACACCAAACCCAACTTGACCACCTTTGGATAAGAGGTGTGGGGTTTTTAACTAAAAAGCCTCGGTGCTATGTATGGAGAAGTACAAGCTTATTGTATGTTCTTACTATTTCAATGATGATGACATACTTTAAAATGTTAAGTCATTTCCATAAATGTTAAGTCATTTCCGATGGTAATCATTTTACTCACATACGATGTAGTTCTAATTTTTCAAAATTCCCATAAATATTATGTACGCAATTCAATTTGGCAAGAAGAGTTCACCGAATGGAATATAGGTAATGGCTTGTCCTTTCGTAATATTGTGGCCTTTTCAACATAGTTGGATCCAGAGTTGGTAAAAATCACTGAATTTGTGGGTTCTCGGGCGAGAGTAATCTAGGTATGGGCTACCTCCCAGAAAACTGCTAATGGATGTCCACATCAGTTTTAGTCGAAAATCCCACACTATCGGATAACCACAATGACTAAGTGGGAACAGTATTGGCAAAGATCAGGTCCTTAAAAATGGTATTAGAGTCAACCACGGGTTACATGTCGAGGGCGAAAGAGTATGCTTGACGTATTGAACATATTTCATAGTCTCATGAGTGAGAAAAAATGCCAGAGTCTAGAATTGAACATATTCCGTACCAGAGGACGACTCCAAATTTAGTTGGAATAGAGGTAATGGTTTGTCATTTGATAACACCGAGACCTTTTCAGTATAATTGGCTTCGTAGTTGGCGAAAAATATTTATAGTTAAGCATGCTCGGTATTGAGTAATCTTGGGATGTGTGACCTCTTAAGAAGCTGCTGCTAGATGAACGCGGCGGTTACCATTGAAAACTCAATACTACCAGATGAACGAAGTGGCTTAGTAAGGACATTATCGGTAGAAGGCAGGCCATTACATTCTACGACATTATGCCTCCAAATGTGAGGTTATTTGTTGCATAAAAATAATAAAATCATGATTAGTTAGTAAGTCAAATCATTAAGTAATTAACCTAATAACAATAAGCTCTACTAAAAATAAACTCTGCTATCCATCATCATTGAATAAAAATAACGTTAAACCATTTATCAAGAAATATGTGAGGCGATGCGAAATTACTCACTGGGCACCAATACTTGCCACCGTCATTATGGTCCACTTATATAATTGTTAGCCAATTTAACTAAGTTTGGTGCTGTTTTTTTTCATCCAAAAAAAGTATTTTGATAGCAATATTTTTTCATCTTAGTGTTTATTAAAGATTTCATAAAGTGTACACTTCCAAAATTTATCAATTTTTAAAGTGGGGAGAAGGAGCTTTTAAAAGCTTCAAAAGCAAAAGCTATAGTTCACCCTAGCTTCATATTTTATTTTCCAATTATATCCCATTTTGTTTATAACTGACAACAATTATCCTTGAATCTATATATAATCACCTATTTTTATTTTTTATATTTTATATTCTTTAAAGATAATTATTTTTTATTTTCAAACTACATTTTATGTTATATCGTATCACTAAAATATACTTTTATTTTCAACGATAAATATTAAGAGATTATGGATTTTTAAAAAGTGGTTTAGAAAAATAATACATTTTAGTAATAATACTAATTAGTAAATTTAATATTACATGTGTATGTACTCTAATAGTAGAAAATTTACTTTACACACTATAACATAGAATAGACAATTTTCATAAATATGTCTGCTTTTGTCATTTTCTCACTAACTATAGTTGAACATGATATTTTCAGAGATATGTCTGTTTTTTAAAATAGTTTTAGCTTTAGTTTATAATCTGCAACCGTTCAATTGTTTTTTTATAAAGCAAAGACAATAACTTACATCGGCAACCAATCGTTTTTTTACATAGCTCCGCACAATAACGTACATCGGAAAAGCACTTTTGTAAAGCTCGCAGCAATACCGAACTAATTCTAAGTATTAGATAATAAAAATATACTTTTATTATCATCATTGGTAGAATAATTTATATATTATGTTTTTTAGTTTGATATTTAATTAATAGACTATTTATTATGAAGAATTATGGAACCTTAATGACATGATAACTTTTGTCCATTAGATGCATTTCTAATCTCAATCACAACCATCACCTATGACAAACGATTACCTCCCTAGATTTATCTCTTGTGAGGAAAAATTTGAACCGCCACTTACATAAGCAAAGTTATCCAAACTGTGCTTTATATTCTTGATGATAATAATAAGAAAGTGAAGTAACAAAGTATTAGTATTGATTTTGCTTAATGGGATTGCATAAACAAAACATAAAGTGTTCCATTATATGAGTTACCGAAAGATCCAGGTCTCTTGTACTTGTTCCTTAGATTAGTGGTTATTTATGTGTTTATAGGGCTTAACCCGTGTCGTAACTAATATCTACTGATATTATTAGATTAGTGATTCATTGGACCTTCGCCACCGCTTCCACAACCTACTATCGCAACTAATATCTATTGATATTTTTTCTTTTTTTATCAAAATTATCTATTAATAGAAGAATACAAATTTATTAATTTGACTAAGAGAAATTTTATAGTGGAATAAATTAATAAATTATTTATTATGAGCAATTAGTGAACAAACATTATTATGAGCAATTAATAAATTATTTAATATCAATTAGTGTGGAATACTAATTAGTTAGGTATTTATTATATTAATCATTTACTATATTATTATATTAGATTTCCATTAATGGGTCATTAAATGTTAGTTTTATGGGACAAATTACAACCATAGATTTATCAATTGGGATATGAAATCTTGGCCATCACTTACACGTGCGAGATGAGGGTGTGGTCTGCACAACCACGACCGTAGATTTGTCTTTGCCCAGAATAAATCCTAGCCACCACTCAGATAGGCTAAGTTAGCTAAACTGTGATTTATAAGGGAGATAATTGTATATATAAATAATATATAAATAAAATATGTATATACGTGTCCGCGTCCTAGTTTTTTGAGAATTTTGTAGTGTCCGCGTCGTGTCCGCGTCTACGCGTCCGCGCAACCCAGCTTCCAAGCTTTTGACACACTGCAACTTTTACTTATCCAAGGATTTGCAACCCAGGGAAACATATTACCAATGTATATAACTTGATGACTCGAGCTAGGATGCGTTGCATTTGGGATAAATTGGCATTTTGGGTTAACAGCCCCACAAGAATGCTTCCTGTGAGGTATGCTACTTGCTAAGAACTCCGTAGGAACAATATTTGAGAATGATTGCAACAAAGAAGATAAGAATCCTTTTATTCCTACCTATCATCCAACTTACAGATAATAGTAGCCAACATGTAGAACAAGCATCTTACTTTACCCAATTATTTAAAGTGGAATGGGTGAGATGAAATAACCAAAGTAATGAGAAGAAATCAGGGTTCAGCGCAACTTTCATTTAGATTCATGGCTCAGTTTCCTCCTCTCTCTGAGCAAACAGAAATGCTGAGTAATGTATTCAGTTTGGTGGAAACATTTAGGGCATTTGATGGGAATAATGACAGTTTGATCACGGCAGCCGAGCTTGGTGGAATCATGAGTTCACTAGGATACAAAGGGACTGAACAAGACATCTCCATGATGATGCAACAAGGAGATACCAACGGAGATGGGTTGCTGAGCATAGAGGAATTCTTGCACATGAATACAAAGGAGATAGAGCTGGGGGAGCAGATGAGCTTCCTAACAACTGCTACCGAAGCTTTGGACATTGAAGGGGAAGAATCTGTGACAGGTATTGATTTGTATGACATTGTAGGTAATATGGGAATTGGGTTGTCTTTGGAGGATTGTAATGATATAGTAGCAGCCATGGCTGGGAACGGAGACGGGGTTGCTAACTTTGAGGACTTTAAACTCATCATCGGTTCCCTCCTTTAGAAAATTGAATCCCAAATATACCTGTATTAATTATTATATGCTACACAGTAACCAATGATATGAAAATAGCTGATTGCTTTCTTCAAATAAAGCTTTTTAGAATTTTATGTACTGGCATCAAAAGGCTGTAACCATAAAATTATGAATGAAAGAAATAAATTTCAAATGAGATCCAATGAAAATAGCTAAGAATCCGCAAAGTAAAATAAATGATGATCAATATATCAATTCACAGATTGAACAGTACAATTGAAGCGACTGAAAGTATTATTCTATATTGACAAGTTATAGCTGAAGGCATATGTTAAGGCAATGCCAGATGAGTTCAGGTTTTTTGCACACTTTCTGTCCGAGTCATATTACTTTACAATTGGTAGAATAACACAAAATCACAACTTTCAGCCAACAAATCCTACAACTTGAAAAATTCTGGATACAGAACAATGAGAGAACAAAATTTAACACCAGGGAACTAGAATCTAATACTGTAGCACCCAAAATTTCGGTTCAAGGTTTAACACAAATGAAAATCCCAAACTCGAGGCATTACAGCTGTCCGAACCGAGCGAACTGACCCAAACAATACTATTATCTTATGTTAAAAACAAAACCTCGATCAAATTCGGTGGTGACAGTACTCTAGCTTCGAGCAAAACAAAGCAATTTCTCTCTCTTAAAATAATTTGCGACAAAGGAGAAAAATAGGAAGAAAGTAGCCTGCCTTAGTTTCTACGGCAATATGAACATTTAACGCCTTAGGATCTAGCTTCTAGGCGCAAAAATCCAATCCAAAAATACAGAGTTATTACAAGTACAGCTAAAAAATGAACTTTAGAACTGCAATATATCAGCAAAGATGATCAACAGAACAGAACCAAAGTTACTTGAGGCAAGCACAGGCCTATAAGCTATATCAGCAACTACCATTAACATTTCCTTCAGATAACGAGTCATACGCAGATTAACAGAAATAATATTTGAAATCTATGCATCAATGGTTAAAATGGAATCCTGACTCTCTGTGATATGTGAAACAACACTGAGGAACAGTTTGATCTATGAGGGCTAATGGATCAGACCCTACAATTGCAGCTGCAAATACAAAGAAAAATGTTGATCCAAACACTCACCATAGAGGAGTAGAGCCCCTAGCACAAACAAATACTGCATAGCTCCTTCAACCAGAGACAAACACACCTCAAGAGGTTGACTGCTCTGCCTTCTTATCCTCAAGTACTTTAAGTTCTTGTTGCCAACCCTCCAGTTTAGCCACCTTATCTAACTGCTCTGGATTCATAGCATCCCGCTCAGTTTTTTGTAATTGTGCTTCAGTCTGTCGAATCTGCAAATTTATTGAAACTTCTTCAGTTTCCCCCAATTAACACAAATTTCTAAACACCATTCATAGTTCCTCAACTTACAAGCCACATTCCGTTTTTGAAACAAGTACATAACACTCAGGAGATCATGCTTGTTATTCCCCTTAAAGGAAATATTCAATAAGATTATTCAGAGACAAAAGACGACTTATATTCAGGATCTATTGAATAATATTCAGGTTTTCTTTCTTCTCTACTTCAAAACCAACATAGGAAATGCTTCAACAAATAACAGAACCTATAAAGATTAGATTTCTACAGCACCGGAAGTTCTAAACAACGAAATCACTAAATTTCCTAGCAGATCAGTAGATGACTAAATGCTATCCAGCTTTTATTGATGTTGTTATTAAGGAGGAACCAACAATTTTCATTAGTGAATATTAAAAATTATAGAATAAGAAAGATGAAGAACTAAGCCAGAAAGACAGCTGTTTCCTCTGATGTAATTAGCTGAAAATTCCAAGAAGATAATTGTTTATAACCAGAAATTCTCTTAGTCTGTTTAGTCCAGCATTTTCACCTCGAAAATCACTCAACTGCTGTACAACTTATCCTTCACTCTTTCCGAGCTATTCACCTATTTTAACTTGAACAATACACACATTCATCCTTCACTCTCTTCAAGTTTCTCTTACTACAAATGTCCCCTTCATTTTTATATTCCTCATGCTGAGAACCGTCAAATTTACCTCAGTTCTAAGGAAGCCGGTGATTTAACAGATGAATAAATATGGACGTAGCAGTTAAATTAAGTATACCCTTGTGCAGGAGGGCCTGATCAGCTAAATAGATTGGTAGAACAGAAACTAAAGCAGAATAGGGGAATAGAACAGAAACTTTTTAGCTGGCAAGACTGCAAATGACATACCTTTTTTTTGAGTGCTCTAATTTTCTTATCGATATCTTGACTAGGTGCCTCTGAATTTGAAGTCAAATCAGGGGAATTTGTAGAAACATCTAGCTTGTTCATCTGACATGCAATTGATTCCACGGCTTCAGATCTGAGACCTAAATCCTCAGAAGCGGTTACTTCTACAGTACTTGTTTCTTCAGCCTCTAGTGATTCTGAATTCTTCCCCTGTACGAGAGCAGCCTCAAATGGTTAATTTCCAAAGCCACAAAAACAGGGAATGAATAACAATTCGTAAAATATCTCCAATGAAACAGTGACTGCCCAATTTTCAGAGAGTGTACATGAATTTTCTAGAATCTACAGAAATGTTCTAGCCCTTTAGAGTTTATAGTTTCAGGCCATTGCTAAAACCTACAACTGATGAACTTAGGTATAATGTTTCCAGGGAAGAACTAAAGTATCCTGACCAAAAAGAACCTAGCGATAGAATATGCATCATCTGAATGCACCAGTAACTATTTAGTCACATAATAACTACATAAGACATAACTTTAACCTCAGCATCAGAAGCCATTCATACACTCCATGGCGTACCATCTTAGTGTTCTTAGCAACTAGCAGCCCGAGATAGACACAATAGGGTGACAGGTAAAATGCATGCTTGCAAGAAGTCCTTTTGCTTTATGACCTTTGGACAAACTACAGGAGTTCAAAACTTCTACAAACAGAAATTTGGAAGACAACGGTGACTTCGTTTATAATATTCATGTCAGAAGCATTATATACTAAAAGTCTAACCCGTTAGTTGGCAGCAATGTTTGGCTCCCCATCTACTGAGAAAAGCTGTTTTTTCTAAGAAGAGGAGGGGCCAATTTGTGATTTCTTTTAGCTAGGCCGGAAACATATGGTTTTATTTCTTAGGAAAGCTTTTTTCCTTGGTTTAACAGCTTTAATTAACACAGAGGAGCAAAATTTAAAATAAATATCTCATCTTTATCAACCAACCATATAAAGGTTACCAGGGTTAGACACTAGAAACCCCAGGACATTGACTCATCCAAGGATGATACAAGCAATTAGCCAAAGAATTGCAATACATGTATAATCAATTACATGACCAAGTTAACATTGTAAAAATCATATAATCGTAAGAATGTGTCAAAGCACTAAATGTCTAAATTGATACCCTAAGTAGCAGCATATGCAAAATTTGAAGAAACACACAGCACATGCACGTAATAAAACAGAATACCTGTTGTTTCTTTTCCTTCTTTCTTTCATTCCTCTTTGCTGATTTTGTCTTAGGTTTTACATCTGAAGTTGGATCATAACCTGGTGGCACTTCAGGTCCTCCCATCCCTTTCTTTAACTACATCAATTGAAAACAAGATTAAACTTTTGATGCAACAAACAGTAGTTAAATTAAGCTAAAAAAACACAAGAGAGAGAACAAAAAAGGGTTAAATTGAATCATTACCAGAGCACCTTTAGACTGATAAATGGCAACTTCATCTTGAGGTGTATAACCAGCCCTAATTCTAATAGGTTTTCTATAGGTTCCATCAGGTCTTCTTGTTGGTGCTAATATTCTTTCTCCTTCTTTTAGGGTTTTAGTCCCTTCTTCAGTTCCTCCTCTACTAGTTGCCATTACTAAAGACAGAGAAAAACTTTCAATAAACAAAGTTTTCTCCTTTGAATAATAACTCTTAATAATTACAAATCAAAATCCCGTTCTTTTTAACAGTCTTGTGATTTTGGAGAGAGATGAGTGGAGGCGATGCAGGGTTTGGGCGAAGATCAGTCAGTCCCCTCCTGCAATGACAGAGGGCTGTTGGGTCGTGCTTAACAATAACGTTTTAAGTTAGTTGAATCATAGTACTAGTCCTAGATACGAATCACATGTATGTGAGGGTTTGATATTTTCACCCCATGTTTTTACAAAACTGCTAATAGGGTACCATTTTGCTTGGGGTGTACCAATATGTAAAGTGAAAAATACTAGAACCCCCTACTATATGGGTTTAACATATAGAAGCCCCACTAAATGGATCCTATACTATCAATTCCATACTTTCACTTTTTAATATTTATAGGCCTAGAATTTTTATTTTCAGGGCTTGATAATAAAGTGACATTTTCGTAATGTCAGTTTTACCCTTTTCAATATATACAAGAGAAAAATGATAAGATCTATTCATTTCTCATTTCTCATTTTTCTTTCTCTCTCATCTCTCTCTCTCAGTTGCAGAGAAAATAGATTTTAGGGTTTTTCATCTGTCACAGTTTTTCATCTTATACCTATTTTGAGCAGAGACGATCGATGACGACGATAGAGATCACAAATCCATCATCAAGAGAAGGAGGAACATCAGTTGCAGTAGAAAATAATGGATTCGAGAAACAAATTTCAACTAATTGATCTGCAGGTTCAACAGAATTTCATCAACAATCCAAGTATAGATGAGTATCATCTTCTATTAGTGATTATGCTTAGATTGAGAGATTTTAGTTTATTCATTTCAAAAACAAATCTGAGAAAAACACTTTAGGGTTTTCAAAACTTAAATCTCCATGCGTTTTTCAATTAGCTTGTCTGAATCGAAATTAGATCTTAGATTTACAATCATCTACTCTCTGCGGTTATATGAATGTAACTTTATTTGAAGAATCTTGAAGAAAATTTTCAAATCTGTTCTTTGGAAAAATCATCATAACTCTCAATTTCAAGTTGCGATCTAAAAACTAATTAGAGATTCGGTATCAACGACTCCTCATCTCTATTACCCATAGATTTAATTTGAATTTCATTGTCTTTTAATTTTCGATTTCATATGTTCTTGGTATATAAGAAATGGAAGTTGTTTTTGAATGATTTTATCATTGTGTTCTGTGTTGGATGTGGAATTGTTGCAGGAAAGGTGATTCAGAGAGGCTCAGAAATTATTGGAAAAGTTGTTTCTCCATTAACAAAGGCAGTACACATCATATGTTCGAGAAAAGGCCTGAATGAGCTCTTCTTCACTATTTGAAGCTCAACTGATTCTTGTTGAGTCTCTAGGGGTTTGGATTTGATTAACAAAGGTTGATTAGTTGCTATGTTTGTTTTTAGGGTTTTGTTTGTTAACTATTTATTTAGCTCCAGATGATAGGATGTGTAGTTTTTATTTGACTGTAATGATGTATGATAGCAATAGATGATGATTTATGCCTTCGATTTAGTGACTGAGTCATTCAGTCTTATGGTGTTGGAACCTGTCTTAAACCTCAGTGATGATTTAAGTCACTGTATATTTGATAGAAAAAGTAGGGGCCAAAGGTGAATTTCCTGCTTAAGCAAATTATAGAATGTGAAGGGGAATTAATTTAGTGGAACGTAGCTGTATCAGTACTTTCCTTGGGGTGGTTGATTGGTTTTGTTTCTTACAATTGGGGCATACAACAATGATTTATGCGAAGTTGAGAAAAGGTTCGGTGTTGAAGGGATTTTAGTGATAATATTTTGAGAAATATTTGGTCCTTTAATGTGATGGATTGGTGTGTTTAGGATTTTGATAGATTGAAGTGATTGCATCTTTGCTGTGTCAATAATGATTTCTATATGACTATATCTATTTTGTTGTATTTGAAAGTAATTTTTTTCTTTAGTCTTGAATCTCTCCTTACTTTCATTTTTCATGTTTAGTTGGTAGGTTGCGCTAAAAAAGGAAGGGACAAAGGGAATGCACACGCCACTTAACTATATCTTCGTGCATGATACATGTAATTAGAGCTGACTGATTCTACTGTATCCGTGTCATTATGGATGATTATTGCATTCCTAGTCTTCCAAAACAGTCGAACAGTTGGCAGCTGGGTTAATGGCCAATGTGATGAACCAGTTTAACCTTCCAGCTGTTGACGATGCTTGCTTACTTATCCCAGGAGCAAGACAATCTCAAATGGTGCCTTCTTAGGAAATGTATCATTAAGTACGGTGAAGGAAAATGGCGTCAAGTTCTCTTAGAGCAGGTTAATTGATTACTTACATATGCGTACCAGGTTAATTTTTCGGATATACATTTTTTAATTAGTTTTGCTAAATTCTTACAGGGCTAAATCGCTGTCGAAAAAGCTGTAGATTGAGGTGGTTGAACTATCTCCAACCAAACATCAAAAGAGGAGAGTTTCAACCAGATGAAGTGGATCTCATCATTAGGATGCATAAGCTTCTTGGCAATAGGCAAGTAAATTAGTTGTTAAGCTAATTAGCTACATGTGTGGCAGCTCCATTATATATAGATGTTTCTTTCGAACTAGCTAGTTTCTTGGCAACAGGTAAGTTCATTTATGTAATTAGCACCCGAATTTGCTCACTTACTCATTCCTTCGAAACTTCTTCCCTTTCAAGAAATTATTAATACACGAATAGAGTTCCCTACATATCTGTCTCCCAGCACTTGTATAAGGTCAATAGTTGAGTCCCATACAGCATTAAAGAGGTGAGCATAAGACAAAATTATTAATAGCGTCTAGGAAAATAATTGAAGCATAAGACAAAATGGATAACAGAACTCCTCTCCTTGTAAATATATGTATCAGTTTTGCTTCATGCTATACACCATCCTTTATTTCAGAAAATTAGTACATGCACATTATCAATCAAAGTGTTCAATATTTTAGTTGTTGTTTTATTTTGGCTAGAAATTTGTCACGTGCTTCCATGATCCCTAACATTTATTTGCTTGTGGATTGTTGTAGACTGCTTCGTTTCCTTCAAAGTCACTTGATTATGACGGCTTGAAGAGGTAATTGTTTTGCTTTCTATATAGCTCATTCTATTGTATGATATTTGTAAACTAATATTTCATATTATGTTCTCTACATGGATAAAAATAGAGATGATAAATGTGTTACTATTAATGATTAGAAAGTAAGTATGCATGACCTTATTTAATTTGATTGATTTAAATATGTTTCCTGTAAGAGATGGCAGTACTCTTTCTACTACATTTAAAGTACTCCATTGATTGATATCTCAATTTCTCGGCTGTATGTATATTTATCATTTCAATCAATATGTCTTGGATGTTCTCTAAGAGATAAAATTTGTTTGAGAAATTCATTTTTGTTCTTCGACGGTTATTGTTTGAAAATTTCCAGGAAACATACACGTCGATTTGTTTCATAACAGGGTGTTCGTTGGAACAGTGAGAGAATTCTATCAGAAACATGCAGAGTGCCCCATTATCACCATCAAGCGCAAGGAAGAGGATATGCCATAAGACCCTGTTGACGACTAGAAGTTTACCTTCTAGTTACACAAGCTAAGTGGATGTGTAACTTCCAGTTACACATGCTAATTAGATGTGTAACCTCTAGTTACACATGCTAATTAGATGTGTAACTTTTACTTACACATACTTATTGAATGTGTAACTTTTGGTTACACAGATTTTACTTACATATAGTAATGGTTGTTACTGATTGAAAATGTTGCATTCTTTCCATTAAGGTTGCATTCTTTTCATTCTAAAATGTGCATATAATATGTGAATGATTGTATGATATGAAACGTGTATCTAATCGATAGTTGTTCATTGTGCTTTACTCGTCCGTTCATAGCTATGTGATGGTGAAAGTTGTAGCCGATGGTGGTGCAGGTGGTGGTACTACTGGAGCTGTGAACAAATAACTGGAGGTGTCACATTAATTTGTGGTGGTGGAATTACAGAGTGGTGCAACTATTCTATTGAGTTTTGTGATTCTAGGAGGTGTTGGTGGTGGAGGTGCATATTTTAGAGGAGGATATGGAGCCAATGGTGGTGCTGGAAAAAACTATTCAATGCACTCAAATTCTTTGCTTGCTGGTACACCTTTTTAGATCCCTCTCTTGTTGTTTTTAGTTTCAAATTTTATGTGTAGACTGCACATTTATTCACATTACACAAGTAGGATGCATGTGTAACTTCTAGTTACACATGTGATGTGCTTGTGTAACTATGAATTAAACTAGACAGATGCATGAGTATCTTCTAGTCACACATTCCAATTATGAACAAACCTTGTAACCAAATATTACACATGCCAGTTACATAAGCTTTTATGGATGTGTAACTCTTAGTTACACAAGTCAGGTGCATATGTAACTCTCAGTTACACATATTATATGCATGTGTAACTCCTCTTTACACTAGACAGATGTTAGGTATCCAAGTCATATGCATGTGTAACTGTCAATTACACATGATAGATGCATGTGTAAGATGGGTTATCATGTGTCTTTTCTGTGATCTTTGTTCTATAATTTTGCCTTACAATTCTCCTATAATATTTTTTTTTTTTGCTTTTTATTCATCCAACCTAATCCATGGATGTTTATTTCGTTGCAGATATGCAAGCATTTTGGAATGAGGAATACAAGAAAGAAAGGCAAAACTTCTAGTATAGGTTTCAGTGGCTTATTTCTAGTGTTTTAACTCATTTATTGTGCTCAGTAACAACCGATTACAATAGCTGGTAAACATAGTTATTATTGTAAATTAATATTAATGCGATAGATGTATTTTTTGTATTTTTTTTTTCTGTTGTGTAACTGTTGACTACACATGCCATATGCACGTGTAACTTGTGGATACACTTGTCATATGTATGTGTAACTTCTTATTACACATGTCATATGGATGTGTAACTTTAAGTTACACACTATTGAATACACAACATGAATGTGTAATTTTTATACATGTGTAACTTCCGGTTACACTTGCAATATCAATGTGGCCGGAGGTGGTGGTGAGCGGTGGTCGGTCGACGGTGGTGGTTATCTGCGGCGGTGGTTAGCGGTGGTGGTTGGTGGTGGTCGATGGCGGTGGTGGTCGGAGGTGGTTGCCGGCAGTGGTTGGCGGTGTCTATGGTGGTTGGTGGTGGTGGTTGGCGGTGGTGGTCGGAGGTGGTTAACCGCGGTGGTGGTTGCCGGCGTCGGTGGTCGGAGGTGGTTGACGGCGGTGGTTGTCGGAGGTGGTTGACGGTGGTGGTGGTCGGAGGTGGTTGCCGGCGGTGGTGGTCGGAGGTGGTTGGTGGCTGTGGTGTTCGGAGGTGGTTGAAACATCATCACATAATATTTTAATAATTTGGGGCCTAAATTTAAATTTTATTTAATTATGGGCTTGACCATATGCATAAGGGTATCAAGGTCTTTTAATAATTTGGGGCCTAGATTTAAACTTCTTTTAATTAAGGGTCTCACATTATGGGTTATCCATGGGTTGGGCCTTAGCCTAATTTTCCCATATGTAAATAGGACAAAAAAGCATTTGTTTTTGGGTTGGTACACCCCCAAGAAAAATGGTACCCCCATTAGCAGCCTTGTGTTTTTATACTAGTTAATCTCGGATTTCGGTCCATCTTTATTGGAAGATGGGTTGCACAGACGCTGCATTTTTATAGCCGTGTCTGCGTTCGACACATTTCGGACACGGGACGCACGTGGGACGCTGACACGACGCATCAATGTGCGCATCCTACGTGCGTCTAATTTGGATGCACTGATGACTAGGATTTGACGCGTTTTTTTTTTTCATTTTTATTTAAAACTATTCATTTATTTTTACTGTTATTAACTAAATGAATAGATCAATCATTAAACTGATTCATCCGATTAGAATACAAAATAATAAGCTTAAGGAAATGTAACTAAAACATTAATTAATTACATTATTAATTGGAAAAGGCATTGTGTATACCCTTTGTTGGGCATGTGTTGTTCTAAGAATGCATTTTGATCGTGTCATGTGTTTAATAGTGATTGATTGCTTGACCTTTGATGTGTATAAACAAACGATCTCTTCTTTTCTTTTGAAATTTGTACACAAAAACAACATAATGTATCATCATTTTCTAATTTTCATGATCGAAACACTTGACTTTGTTGTATAAATAATATATATATATATATATACGTATCCGCGTCCTAGTCCTAATCCTAATCCTAGTTTTTTGAGAATTTTGTAGTGTCCGCGTCGTGTCCGCGTCCTCATCTGTGCAACCCAGGTTGGAAGGAGTTCTCCGTCAAATTTCAGAGTAACTCTAGAAATCATGTTTCCAAATTTTATATCTATAAGTGTGTATATATATTGAACATTTTCTACACAATCTAATTCACCACCTTTTCTATCCTCTCTCTTTTACTTTTTCTTCTTCAAAAAAAAAAAAAAAACATCATCAACAACCCTTCTTTGCTCATATGTGGTCCGTTTTGGACCGAATCTGAGCAGATTTCTTCACTATTCTTTGTTTTTTATGTTTGCTAGTAGTTTTAGTTTAGTTACCATCATGTTTTCTACTTATCTACACCATTATGGTTGTTTCATCTACTCTTTTGGGGTTTATCTTCACTTTAATGACGATTATTGGTTATTGGGTTGGGTTTTAAGATCAATAGTGATGCTCTCCAACGATGAAATCTTCATCTTTGTTGTCTCCGACGATGAAATCTTCATCATTAATTTATCCGGCGACGGAATCTTAAATGGTGATTCATTTGACGACGGACAATTCATCACTTGTACAAGAGATTTGAGCAAATCACTCCTATTTTGGGAGGCATATCTTTCTAAAGAAGAAAAACCAACTAAATGGTTGGATTTTAATCCCAAGAAAAACCATTCTTCCTCCGATTTAATTGGATCTTATCCATACTTGTATTTGTCTTATTCTGGTAATCCTTCTCTTTTTCTTGTCGGATTTCTCGGTATTATACTTTGACAGTATGTCCTTGTTATATTGTATTCTCTTATTTTCGATCTTAAACTCATTGTAACTTCGAATTTCCATTAATGAAAAGGTTCTTTGTTTATCTAAAAATGAAAAAGAAAAAAAATAATCTACACAACAAGTAGATATATTCAACATAGAAAATAAAATTTAGAACACAACAAGCAGAAGTATCCAGATAGAAAATAAAATTAAGAACAAAAAATGAGGTGGAAACCAGACAGGATGTTATTTTCTTTTATGCTTCTGCGTCTATATAAGAATACATGCATAAAACAGGTGTAAATAAGATGCACAAAAATATAATGATAATTTGGAAAAAAAATTATATGAAATTATAAAAAAAAATAAAACCTAAATTTGTATTTTGTTCTCCCAAAGCTTATCAGAAAAAGTTATGACTCCCTTGATCACTCTTCCTTTCTCTAATCATTTTCTCTGTCTCTCTTATTTATTTTTTTGCAAATTTTTGATCAATTCAATTGTTAGCATAAAATTTAAAATTTAGTTTCATTTTGAATTTTAAAAACAATAATAAGTAGTTGATTAAATTCAATCAATTCCTAGCTATATTAACAATATTAGAAGTTTTTGATTCAATTATTTGTATCAATCAGTTGTTGAGAGCCCAG
Organism: Papaver bracteatum; assembly: GCA_023529315.1. NCBI lineage: Eukaryota > Viridiplantae > Streptophyta > Magnoliopsida > Ranunculales > Papaveraceae > Papaver > Papaver bracteatum. The sequence goes on from JAJJWX010004844.1 coordinate 909,955, forward strand.
TCTTGTGTAAATTGAGAATTTAATCAGTTGTTGTTTCATTTACTTAGTAGTTTTGTGAAAAGACGAGGGTACTTAAATACACCACAATCTTTTATTTATCAACCTATAAGTCCTCTACCGAATGGTCATCTATGGACAGAGTCGAGACAATATAACAGATTCGGTTCACACTTTGTGTAGTCGTCTATGGATACGAGATAGAGACAATATGACAACAAGATCACTTGTGTGATTGACTATGAATACAAGATCGAGACGATACGACAACAAAGTGTGTACTTGATAATAGGTTTGGAAATAACCAAAACTCTATAGGATCAATATCAAGTATTACAGAGTTAACGTACTTGTGTATTTTACTTAATTATAGTAACAATTATAATGGGAAAACAAAATTAAAGACACGGCAATATTTTGTTAATGAGGAAACCGAAAATGCTTAAAAACCCTGGGACCTAGTCCAGAATATTCTCAGAATTACCGTTATACAAAATCAAATACCAACTTCTTATAGTTGAGACCAAGAAAACTACCTCTAGCTACTTAGTTCCCTCAGTATCCCTGCGCCTTGGAATTCTAGAGTCACGCATGTGAATAGCAAGTCATTTGGATCGTATTCCAAACAACAAAAGAAGAATCTGTTTGGTAACCACTCTAATCAATCTTGCTAGAAGATATTTGAGTTGTTGACAAAGGCTCTTGTGTTTAATCTAATAAACTTCTTTGTATGGTTAGATCAATCTATCCAATGATTACCAAAATAACCAAGTTTATATTCGAACTCAATCGATATAGATCTCAAAGATAAACTATAGAGAATGTCGATCTCACGCAACTAATCAATCAGATCTATCAAAGATAAACTGATTCTAGTTGGATCCCAGAGGATCAAGGTTTGTGCACTAAATCAACAAGATACGAAAACTAATAAGAATTATTCTTCGTCTTCAAATCTTATATTGCCTTCCAAACTTGCACAACAACACTTGAATCCTCTTGTGATCAATCACACACATAATGGAGTCTGTTAACAATGGATTATCACAAGATGTCTTTAGATCTAATAACAGTTCTAAAGATCTTGTTAATACTTTGATCTAGTTTGAGTAAATCTTATATCAGAAGAGAATATTCTCAAGAATAAACAAAGTAGGTGCAATCAAAGTTTCAACAAACGTTAGTCAATAAAATCAATAATTGAAAACTAATAACACTGCAATTATCTAGTTTCCCACCAACGGTACTCTTAGAGCTTCTTGATCCCACATAAGTCTTTAAACGAGCGGTCGTAAGAGATTTCACCTAATTAGGATACTTTCCTCTTCGAATAGACGGCTCCACCAGAAATAACAAGAAATGAAGTTTGTCTGGCTCTTAGGATAGTTCTCTAGAAATGCAAACTTTGGTATTTATTGACCAAGGTTGTTTGGACACCAAGGAATTTCCAAAACCGAAATTATTCTTAAGATAACAATGAATTCCCAAATTCGGTTTTCCTAATTCCGATAAATATAGTCCAATATTTTCTGAAATCTCTCATAGAAAATCTCCAATTAGTAAATGCACATTACTAATTTTTATTCTATAGAGCTGTATATTTGGTAATTAAAGCATATAAAACCAAAAACCTTAATTAAAAGATTCTCAATTTATTTCGGTACAGGATCACCTTGAGTACCAAGGAATATCTTTGAAAAATAAATGATAAGAGTTAATGCTCATGTTCAAAGTATGTTGACATCTTTACACAACAAATCCTAATTCTGAATCTACACAAGTTCATGAAGAAAATATGTAATTCATGGAAAAACGGATTTGCATCTTGGAATCGGTTCTACCACACTTCCAAACAAGTTTAGAATTGGTTCTACCAAAATTCCAAGACTACTATGTGATCGTCCATACCAAGTCACAATGGTTAGTTGGAATCGGTCCTTCCAAGGCACATACATGGGTTCAGATAGTTATACCAATCACATGGATAGGTTCTACCTAAACATGATACCGACTTGTGATCGGTCATACCAGTCACTAGGATCGGTCACACAACCTCTTATAATCGGTCACACCAATTAAAAGATCGATCATACCATCTCATGGTGATTACTTAGGATCAGTTACACCAATTACTAGTGAAAAACGGGGGTCAAACAACCACGCCCAATATTTCGTTAGGCAATCTGTATGGACTAACTCTAATATAATTCTAAGAGAATTAACTAGACAGACAGACTCAATCAAGGAAATGTATCCAAGAGTTATATCTCTGTTTCTCAATGTAATTATCAAATCAAACAGATAGAATACGTGGGCCTGATTATTATAAGAAACAACTTGAACATCACCAAAGAACAATGTTCAAGTGTCAATCAATTTCAACCAACAACCAAAGGTTGGATTTACCAATTGATTGAACTATGCACAACCCGTGATATTTCAATTATATAAACAAATATAATGCAGAAAATAAATAACACAGACACCAGAAGTTTTGTTAATGAGGAAACCGCAAATGCAGAAAAACCCCGGGACCTGGTCCATATTTGAACACCACAATGTATTAAGCCGCTACAAACACTAGCCTACTACAAGTTAACTTCGGGTCGGAATGTAGTTGAGCCCTAAAAAAGTCTCACACCGATTAAGGTATAGTCACGTTCCTTACGCCTTTGAATCCCAGTAGGACTCCACATACTTGATTTCCTTAGATGATCTCACCCACAACTAAGAGTTACCCAAAGTCGAAGACTTTATAAACAAATCTGTCTCCCATAGAAAAGTCTATTCTGATAGATAAATATGTCTCCCACAGAAATACATACGATATTTTTGTTCCATTTTTTTATAAATCAAGGTTAACATGAAACAATTGATAATCCGATCTTATATTCCCGAAGAACAACCTAGAAATATCAATTACCTCACAATAACTTAACTATATGGTAGTGAGCTCTGTGATTACTTTTTATATCTTACCTATCAGAGATAAATCTCGAGCAAATCTTAGAGAAGATATTACTCAATATGATAGAACAAGTAAGATTTGAACATGCAACTACAGAGAAATTAGTTGGTTTTGGCTTCAGAATCCCAATGAATTTTTTAAGTCGTTAACCTATAATGGTTCTAGGAAAAACCTAGGTTAAAGGAGAACCGACTCTAGCCGCAACTAGTATCACACAAGAGGTGTGGGGGTTAGGTTTTCCAGTTGCTAGAGTTCTTCCTCCAAGCTAAGTTTGCTTAAAACCAAAGAAATATATCTCCACCGTTAGATGGTCTTAGCTTTTTACGCACAAATAAAATATACCTTCATTTAGATATGGGTAACCGTACCTAAACGTGTATATTAAGTTGACTCAATAACAGTTCACCGAAGTTAGCCATATGAATACTTTTGTATTAACCAGATTCATCTAACACTTCTAGATCAAATGATAATCGAATGAATCTAATTTCGTTACTCATAGAGTTGTTCAATTGTTTATATTCTCATAGATGTATACAAGACACAATGGAAACAAAATCGGATTGATTCAAGAGAATCAATTCATGAACATTTTATCCACGGTATGCAAACATTGCATTCCTTAATTTATAAATGTATTTGTTCATGAGTATTAAATTATACTTAACAGATTTTAGAACTTAAACCAACTCAGTTTGCAAACGGATACTCAAATTAGAGTTCCGGACTTTGGTCATGTCCGACAGTTCGCAAACGGGTATGCATACTGTCATACCGGACCTAACTCATGTGAAACCATTCACATACTGGTATGTAAACTTGGTTCCCGGACTTTGACAGTTAAAACCATTCGCATACTGGTACGCAAACTAGGTTCTTGGACCCAAATCATATTACAACAGTTTGCATACTGGTATGCATACTATGTTATATCCGGACAATGGTTATTTGTTTTAAACTCCCATTTCAACCATTGAAACATCCTTAGAAGACGACAATGGCTGTCTCACACAAACTATTAGCTTGTAAGTAATTTTCAAGTGATCGAATGATCAATACGAAACATTCCGAGTCTACATAAAATGACTGTCTCACACAAATCATGTAAGATGTTTCAAGGCAATTTTCACATAATCATCTTTTGACTCATTATTTAGTTTTCAACAAATAAATTGTTTTCCAACTAAACTCATCAAGAATAATGATAAACGTATTTAAAGCAAAAACCTTTCCAACACATATTTCAAGAAAGATATAAGCGAGTTAAACTCAACTTTAAATATCAAATGTGTATAATGTAAAAGTCTATATAGCTATAAGACTTAGTCCCAATAGAAGATAAAATAGATAAGTTTTAGTCTCCACATACCTTTTGTTGATGAAGTACCTCCAAGCTCTCCTCAGTAGATCTTCATGTTTAATCAATGAACGTCGTGAAGTCTAAATCTCAACTACACATTATATCCTAATCCGAGACATAGCTATAAGTAGACTAGAAATCAAAACTTATAGTTCTGATCACCTAAAGTTGACAAACAAGCTTGAGATAGCAATGCTTGCGAGTTCTACTGAGCAGTGCTCTAACAATATCCCCCGTTGTCAATTTTAGTGACAAAACTATCAATACATATGGATTACAAAATAAATAAACTTTGTAGCTTCTCATCCAACATGCTTGATTTCCTTGGTTCTTCAACATTCCTTGAATTCTTTGTCACTCCAAGTACTCCAGTGATTCTGAATGTGTTCAACTCAGCATTAGAAAACATGTGTTCTCAATTATTATACAATGTCATAGTATTATTACAGCATCAAAGTTCAATTGTATCACAACTTTGACAATAATACTATAGTGATATGTATCACTCCCCCCTAGTCAATACTTCACCTCACAATGAAAACCACTCCCCTTACATAATGATCCGTAAACATATGTATGTAATGTGAACTACAAAATAATTCTCCCCCTTTTTGTCAATATAAATTGGCAAAGGTACAAAAACTAGCGAGATCATAATGAAATTCTCAAAGATATTATTCATGACTAAAAGAAAACATATTAACTTTGTTTCGGTGATTTCACATAGTCGAAACTTAGCGTATTCATCAAGGAGTTTATAAATATACAAGATAACTCCTACAATATTCCACAGCCGCACTCCCCACAAAGATTTGGCAATTAAGCACAAGTTCAATTAAGAACTCTCCCCCATAAAATGTCATTTCCGAAAGAACAACAAGAGAGACCTTAATTTTACGAGAAAATAATGATTTCTTTGGAAATTAACAAATCACATGAAACATGGATTTGTATCCAGTAAACTCGAATAAATTAACCACAACAGAACCTTAATGATTGATTTAATCGGAAACGCTCAACATAAGAAAACTTACGGAGCCATACAATACTTTCACATATAAGTGGATTAGGAAAAGATCAATACTGCGGAATATTCAAAAGTTCATTCTATCTTTTATCAATATTTGCATAAATACATAATAGACTTAACTTTTTACATATATGAGATAATCATAGTCCACAGACGTAAACACACATATCCCATAAAACCATACAGATTGCAATATATAAAACCATACATATTGATACTGCAAAATCATCTTCCAAATAACTTAGAATTTAAATAAATAAATCTAAAAACATTGCAAGATGAAAATCGTTGGCAATAGCTATGTGTAATCACAATATTTGTTATTCCAAACCCTAGTTATCCTTCTTAAAACACAAGAATAAATTCTCATAAGAAGTTTCCTTGACATGAAAAAAACAACTCTAAAAACCAAAAAGCAAACTCAAATATTGAGTTTAAAAACACTTCCAGGACCCTCATGGGTCTTGAGACCTTTGAGCTTGTGATTAACAACATCCACTGCTTCTACAGAGAAGATATCCTCATTGAGAATATATTTAACATGTCTCTTCATGAGAACAAGGTCAGAGTTAACCTTTTTCAACTCAGTTCGTTATACATCGAGACTTTCATAGTATCAATGAGCTGCATTTTTGCTTCCTCAAAGTATTTAAGAAAATCATAGACCACTTCGGCAGAAACCATCTCATCATTTTCTACATCTTGATGAGTATAAGCATAGTAGGATGAGACATAAAAATAATCATCGGGATTTTGATATTTGATATCATCAACTTATACTAGGGTTCTTTTCTTCTTCCCTTTGGACCTGAAACCAATAACTTTATCAAGAAAACCTCTTGCAAAATCACAAGTGCGGGAAGGTGATGATATTCTTGACAAAACCGAAAATAACCTAGACTATGCGTACGTGACTCAATAGGATCGGTATTTAAATAGTTTCTTAGGAAATAACTTTAGGGTTTATAAAAATTGGTTAGTGACAAGTCAATATGGGTACTAGTACGAAAACCAATATGGTCCCAAAAACAAAAACTTGAAAACTGTAAAGTACCTCTTTACAAGGTAAAAAGAACACAACAAAATATTTGCTACGTGAAAATTTTCTCACAATTTTTTGGCTCAATAAATTTTATATTCTCACAGGAGGAAAAATTTAGAGCACAGAAGTAGCTCAAAATTTAATGGGGGATTTTGTGTTTCCCCCTCAATATAAATAACTATTTTGCATTACCCCTTTTAAAATCATTAATTGGTGAAACCCCCTTTCTGTTATAACTACCGTTACAACTCACTTGACCGTGCACGTGTAGCTCACATGTATACAAAATTAAATAATTTTTTTGATCATACGGTAATACCACTAGACCTTAAACACGTGGTGCGTTTTAGACCATAATTATTTTTTTATGACCATTATCCAACGTCGTCTTCTTCCCTTTTTCCATGATTTATATGGGTTGATACCAGCTCTACTAGGAGCTGATACCAGTCCATCGATCCAATGGTCAGGATCGCCAGGATTATTTTTTCCTATATGGACTGGTATCAGCCCTTAGTAAAGCTGGTATCAGCCCATATAAATCAAGCATTTTTCTTCTTCTCCATCTCTCTTCTTCTCACAGGGGTGTATTGGATCCTGATATATATGGATTTATATGGATATAAGTTTTACCCGAATCTGGTGAATTTATATGGTTTCTTAAAAGAAACCAGGATTGTTATGAATATATATTTTTGGATTATTATGGATTGTAACTTGGATTATTTTAGATTTATAAAGACTGAAATAAATTTTAACCACCACATATCTTTCAACTAGAAAAGGTACAATTATTATTATTATAATAAAAAAAAGTTTAATATCCCAAGGAAAAAAATATCTTTTTTCTTACTAATCTTTTGATAGTCTTATGATTCATTATTATTGCCTTCACCGGTTTCATCTTTCCACATTTCAGCAGCAATAGTTGATCGCCATTTATTTGCCCTTGCGTTTTTAGGGGCCACTCAAAAGGATTTAGGGGCCAACAATAAAACAAAATAGGGTAACCCAAACCTAAAGTGAGTTACCCCTTATCTCGCATATTTCTTAATGGCAAAATTGCCTTTACATAATCGGTAGGTAATATATTATTTTTATCCTCCGAATGCATTCGGTAGACAAAATAAGAAGTATGCGTCCGAATATTGTGGGTGCAGTATTTGAATGAATTTTGTTTCATTTTTTTCTTCTAAGGTTTTTCTGTTTTTTCCCAGATTCGGGAGATATTCATGATTTTTATCTCCCGAATGTAGTCGTGTTCTTCATTTCTCAAGAACATCGACAGTATTCGGGAGATAGAATTATAGGTTAACTTCCGAATATTGTTGGTTATATCTTCCTGTATGAATTACTTGTCTTCCGATTATGACTAGTACAAAACTCGAAAATTTGGGTTTTTTTCCAAAATCTGATTTTTGGGCCACTCTATATTTGGAGGTTCGAGTAACAATATAAACCTTCGAATATAGTAGTGTCAAGGCTCTATATGCCGAGGCTCATGGTGGTTCCAAATCCCTATATGCCAAGGCTCATAGTGGTTCTCATTTGGGATCCAACAAATATTCGGAGGTCAATGAATTACTTGTCTTCCGATTATGACTAGTACAAAACTCGAAAATTTGAGTTTTTTTCCAAAATCTGATTTTCGGGCCACTCTATATTCGGAGGTTCGAGTAACAATATAAACCTCCAAATATAGTAGTGTCAAGGCTCTATATGTCGAGGCTTATGGTGGTTCCAAATCCCTATATGCCAAGGCTCATGGTGGTTCTCATTTGGGAGCCAACAAATATTCGGAGGTCAAATGAATTACTTGTCTTCCGATTATGACTAGTACAAAACTCAAAAATTTGAGTTTTTTTTCCAAAATCTGATTTTTGGGCCACTCTATATTCAGAAGTCTGGTTAACTACTCAAACTTCCGATTATTTCAAGTCCTCCGATTGTAAGTTTATCTCCCGAATGCTACTCAAATGTTCTTGAGAAATGAAGAACACGACTACATTCGGGAGATAAAAATCATGAATATCTCCCGAATCTGGGAAAAAACAGAAAAACCCTAGAAGAATAAAAAATGAAACAAAATTCATTCAAATACTTCACCCACTACATTCAGACGCGTACTTCTTATTTTGTCTACCGAGTGCATTCGGAGGATAAAAATAATATATTACCTACCGATTATGTCTGGGCAATTTTGCCATTAAGAAATATGCGAGATAAGGGGCAACTCACTTTAGGTTTGGGTGACCCTATTTTGTTTTATTGTTGGCCCCTAAATACTTTTGTGCGGCCCCTAACGACGCCAGGTTATTTGCATCTGCACGTTGACGTTGTTGACTTTGAATAGTCTGTTCCAGATCTTCTTCATCATCAGCATCGCCATTAGAGACCACCGCAAAAAAAACACTAAAAAATAAATGTATGTGAGTATTGGCATTCCAAACTTCAAGATCTAGTTAAAGTTAATTTAGTAGTTGTCAATTTTTGTGAAAGAATAGATTCTTATGTTTGTTTGATGTCTTTGATTATGTTAATAACAACATGTGGATAGGATTTAATCAACTATAACATATGTAAGTTATGAGATCCCTAACTCCATTAGGGATTCGGTTCATTTGGTAGGAAAACTACACAGAGTTAGATTAGAAGAATGGGGTTGGTAATCTGTCCGTATATGCAGTAGATTTATGAGATGGGTTGTGAAAGTAATGTTTTCGTCTCAGATACTGTTCTTGAAATTTGAATCAATTAAATTTGAATGATTCAATTATGGCATGGGTTGACATAAGAATTGGGTTGCACCAATATCTCCACGGGTGTCCGACACAACAGCGTGTCCAATATGGCAGTTCTGAAAAACTATAATACGGGGACACAGCGGTATATGTTGAAGTACATCAATTTTTAAGATATATATAGAAATGTAAACGAGAAAATCACACAACTGTATTTGTTTTTGCACTTGTTTACAATTGCACAAGTGTATTTCTGCTAGCGCATGCATATTTTCGACTATAATCTTCCTTAGAGGTAGGTGACCTTTAGTTCTCAGCTATTTCCTAGTTTATAGTAAGATAGAAGTATTTTAGGTGTATCCGAGTATGTGTGGTTGTGTCCATACAGGGACACACGATACGGGGAGCCCCAAGAAGTATTGGTGCAACCCATCATAAGAACTACTCCAGCGGAAATCCATTTCACAAAATTAGATTAATTGGTTGTCGACTTGTTCAATGAAATGCTCTTATGTCTTCACCACTGGAAATTCTCAAGATCGAGCTTCGGTATGTATATATTTTCATCTTAGATTTTAATCAAGTCGTCGATTTGTATCACCATCAAACCCATTGTTTCATAAGAATAATTAAAATAAAATATATTGAGGTTTCAATTATCTTTTTGTTAATGGCGGAAATTGTTTTTTCGGAGAGAAGAACGAGAATTTTTGCGACAGAAAATCAGAGAGATTAAGGGCACGTGTAATCATTTCAAACCACACAAAGACTAGATGGATTAGTCACCGTTCATCGCTATATTATTTATTATATGCATGACTTGCACGTGCACAACCAAGTAAGTGGTAACGTCAGTTATAACAGAAAGGGGGTTTTACCAATTAGCCATTTAAAAAGGGGGTAATGCAAAATATCTATTTGTTTTGAGGGGGAAACACAAAATCTCCCAAATTTAATTAAAAAAAAAACTTTTCAATTTAAAAAAAAAAAAACAATCGAAGTGATTTTCGAAACAAACAAAATACTTATGCAAAGCTATCTGTAGACAATAGTTTAGCTATGAACGATAAGAAAATAGCTCAACTAAGCAGAAGGCTTTTTGCCAATAAGTATACCCGATTATTAGCATATCTTACTCAACAGGATTTTTCATGAGTAAGAGTTCAACCTTTATGATTAATTAACACAAGTATAAGCTTTATTCTCATCAAATGAATATTGTTCATGGTTAATCCTCTTTTTCCTTCTAATTTTTGGAGGAAATCCCTTTTGATGTGAAAAAGTATCATAAAACTTACTATCATCAAAGTATGAGACTAAGTTTGAATCATTACCAGAAGTTTGTTTGGAGGATTGTGACAGCCTATTGATAAGATCCTTGTATCCTTCAATTATCAGATTAAGGTTGTCCTTCATATTTCCATTGTTGTTTTCACTTACTGGTACCTTTCTCACATCTTGAACATCATTCTTCACCTTAGGTTGAGAAGAACCTTTCTGAAATCTCCTTGACCAATTTGTATTAATGCTACAATTAGTTCGAACGTTCAAAGAGAAGATTGAACTGATATTCCAGTACTAAAACCAATAGGTTTAGACATATGAATTTCAGTTACACCTTTGAGTATTAAATCTAAGGTGTGTTGAAGCCGACCAAAATAATTGTCATTCAACCTCAGTTTTCTCTTCCATTGAACATGTCATTTTGAATCACAAAAAAGACATACTTTCTGATCACCGGAGTGATTAGACTGTGTAAGATAGGTAACATCATTAGAAGATTTCTTCCTTCCGTGAGATGTGCTGTTTTGTTGAATAGTGGAAGGGCCAAGCATGTCTTTAGCAATAGGAAGGGTTTGCAGTTTAGCTTCTGAAATAGGTTTAATTAGAGAAACATGATTACAAGTAGTCATATTTTCTAACATTATCCTCTAGTAAGTTTCGGGATGAACACACTATAACATTTTTCTCACGAAGAACCTTTAATTGGGAATCACGATCTTTTACTATACCAATCATCATATTGACCTTGTGTTTCAGCCTATTGATTTCAACTGCCTGGATTCTAACAAGTTTTAGAATCGCTGCACTTTCTTGGGCTGCTTCCCTTTCTACTTAAGAGTCAGACTCGTCAGTAAGATAATCAGCGTAACACTTATTAATACGTGTCCATTTCATGGGGAATTTTTTTTCATCTATGTGTGAGATCGAAACGTCTTTCTCTTTAATAGATTCCATAGAAACATAACTTTTGTTTCTAGTGATGCATTTGTCAGAGATAACACTTTTCTCCATAGAGTCATATTTCTACAAACACAGACTTATGAGGTCTTTAACGTGTTTGCCTTCTCTGATACCAATTGAAAAAACGGGGGTATAACAGCCACACCTAATATTTCGTTAGGCAATCTGTATGGACTAACTCCAATATAATTCCAAGAGAAACAACTAGATGGCCAGACTCCATCAAGGAAATATATCCAAGAGTTATATATATGTTTCTCAATGTAATCAGCAAATCAAATAGATAAATTATGTGAGCCTATTTATTATGAGAAACAACTTGAATGGTACCAAAGACCAATGTTCAAGTGTCAATCAATTTCAATCAACAACCAAAGGTTAGATTTACCAATTGATTAAACTACGCACAACTTGTGATATTTCAATTACATAACTAAGTATAATGCAGAAAATAAATAACAAAGACACCAGAAGTTTTGTTAACGTAGAATCCACAAATGCATAAAAACATCGGGACCTAGTCCAGATTTGAACACCACACTGTATTATGCCGCTACAGACACTAGCCTACTATAAATTAACTTCGGACTGGAATGTAGTTGAGCCATAACCAAGTCTCACACCGATTAAGGTACAATCAAGTTCTTTACACCTCTGAATCCTAGCAGGACTCTACGCATTTGATTCCCTTAGCTGATCTCACCCACAACTAAGAGTTGTTACGACCCAAAGTCGAAGACTTTATAAACAAATTTGTCTCCCACATAAAATTATATTCTGATAGATAAATATGTCTCACACAGAAATGCATACGATATTTTTGTTCCTTCTTTTGATAAATCAATGTGAATAGGAACCAATTGATAATCCGGCCTTATATTCCCGAAGAACATACTTGAAATATCAATCGCCTCACAATAACTTAACTATATGGTAGTAAAACAAGTTATTGTGGAATCATTAAGAATGAGATGAAAAGCTTTGTGATTACTTATTATATCTTGCATGTCGGAGATAAATCTCGAGCAAATCTTAGAGAATATAGTACACAATACGATAGAATAAGTAAGATCAGAATACGTAACTACAGAGAAAATAGTTGGGTCTGGCTTCAGAATCCCAATGAAGTCTTTAAGTCGTTAACCTATAATAGCTTTAGGAAAAACCTAGGTTAAAGGAGAATCGACTCTAGTCGCAACTAGTATCACACATGAGGTGTGTGGATTAGGTTTTCCAGTTGCTAGAGTTCTCCCTTATATAGTCTTCAAATCATGGTTTGATAACTTTGAAACAAAGCAATCAATATTCACCGTTGATAAAAACCTTATTTAAAATTCAAGCTAAGTTTGATTAAAACCAAAGAAATATCTCTCCACCGTTAGATGGTTTTAGCTTGTTACACACAAATGAAATATACCTTCATTTAGATATGGGTAACCGTACCTAAACGTGTATATTGAGTTGGCTCAATAACAGTTAACCTAAGTTAGACATATGAACACTTTTGTATTAACCACATTCATCTAACACTTCCATATAAAATGATAATCAAATGAACCTAATTGTGTTACTCGTAAAGTTATTCAATTATTTATATTCTCATAGAAGTATACAAGACACAATTGAAACAAAATCGGATTGAATCAAGAGAATCAATTCATGAAAATTTTAGCCACGGTATGCAAGGATTGCATTCCTTAATTTATAAATGTATTTGTTCATGAGTATGAAATCATACTTAACAGATTTTAGAACTTAAACCAACTCAGTTTGAAAACGGGTACGCAAACTAAAGTTATGGACTTTGGTCGTGTCCGACAATTCAAAAACGGGTATGCATAATGTTGTACTGGACCTAACTCATGTGAAACTGTTCGCATACTGGTATGTAAACTTGGTTCCCAGACTTTGACAGTTAAAATCTTTCGCATACTGGTACGCAAACTTGGTTCCCTGACCCGAATCATATTACAACAATTTGCATACTGGTATGCATATTGTGTTCCAGACAATGGTTATTTGTTCTAAACTCCAACAATTTGCATCCTTAGAAGACGTCAATAGCTGTCTCACACAAACTATTAGCTCATAAGTAATTTTTAAGTGATCGAATGATCAATACGAAACATTCCGAGTCTACATCAAATGACTGTCTCACACAAATCATGTAAGATGTTTCAAGGAAATTTTTACATGATCATCTTTTGACCCATTATTTAGTTTCCAACAAATAAATTGTTTTCCAACTAAAGTCATCAAGAATAATGATGAACGTAATTAAAGCAAAAATCTTTCCAATACATATTTCGAGAAAGATATAAGCGAGTCAAACTCTGCTCGAAATATCAAATGTGTATAATGTAAAAGTATATATATCTATACGACTTAGTCTCAGTAGGAGATAGAATAGAATAGACTTATGAGTGATAGATAATTTTTAGTCTCCACATACCTTTTGTTGATGAAGTTCCTTCAAGATCTCCTCAGTAGATCTTCATCTTCAATTGATGAATGCCGTGAAGTCTAAAGCTCAACTACACATTCTATCCTAATCCGAGACATAGTTATAAGTAGACTAGAAATCAAGACTTATAGTTTTGATCACCTAAACTTGACAAACAAGCTTGAGATAACAACGTTTGCGAGTTCGACCGACCAGTTTTCTAGAAACCAGAACTGGTCATACCAAATCATAAGTCTAGATATTGTGATCGGTTATACCAAGATACATAACCTGAGTTAAGATCGGTTCTACCAACTCACACATATTGGTTATCCAAATAATATGCAATGAATAGCCGTACTTTTATACCTATTGATTTCCCTTTCAATTCATGAAACAAGTTCACGAACTTACTTCTTTTAAACAAATGTAAAACATTGTTTCCTAGGATGAAATCTTCATCATAAACCCATACACATAATCATAAAACTATATACAAGATTATGTCGATGTCATATCTTCGAAGTTCAAAAGATAAGCGTTATACTTCGTAATGTAATTCCTTAATACTATGACCATACTATTATGATCATATATATCCACTAGAGTATTATTTATATACAAGCTTCGCATGTTATGTTTTCAATATATCACGACTTGAAAGATACGTTAGGAATGGAAATAATTTCAAGTCAATATTACTAACCTCAAGTGGAAGAATGGTGTCGACATTGTAGTCGTTACTTCTTCTCATTCTTTAGGTTTTTGGATTATTATTTGTTTGTCTCAACATTCCTAGACTTTCTAGTCTAACCTAAACGAAGTTGACTCTAGTATTTAATCAAGCAACTCTAGGTGAGTTTTGATACTAAATTATGACAACTAAACTTGGCATACCAACACTTGGTGGGTTCAACCTAGCTATACTCTAACATTTTATTTTATTTTTCATTTAATTACTATGTAAAAGCATCAACTATCCTTTGTTCCTTATTTTCTAAACGCACTAAAACTAATGTGTTCCTTAAAAAACTTTCTTGGATTCAGTCAAATGAAAGAGGTAGAAGCTCTACTATTTTTAGACTTTCTGTAATACCTCGTTTTGGCAGGTAGGGTTCGCCAATTGGAATATATAGGTAATAGTTTGTCCTTTCCTAACACTGAGGCTTGATGTGAAAAGGTGGGGGTCTAATAACCATACCCAATATTTCGCTTAGAAATCTGTATGGACAAACTCCAATATAATTCCAAGAGAATCAACTAGACAGTCAGACTCAATCAATGGAAATATATCCAAGAGTTGTATCTCTATTTCACAATGTAATCAACAAATAAAATAGATAGAAATCTGTGAGCCTAATTATTATGTGAAACAACTTGAACGGTACCAAAGACCAATGTTCAAGTGTCAATCAATATAATCAACAACCAAAGGTTGGATTCTCTAATTGGTTAAACTACGCACAACCTGTGATAATTCTATTATATAACAAAATATAACGCAGTTTTAGGGTAAAAATTATTTCTGTTGGAAATAGTAAATTTGGGTGTGCCGCCGAGAAACGAAACGAAACCCTAAACAAATTCACTGCACGGGAGTACTTTAGATTCGAGAGATCAATATGTACAATCCTGGCCTAAACCAAGAAATGGTCGTTCCAGTCTTGCTTCGGTCACAAAATGAAGGAGAAAGGTTGATCTTAGGGAGGGAAGCGAAGAAGGTGTTGAGATCGGAATGGCTAACTCTGAAGGTGTGGTTGTTTTATGACTTGTATCAGAATATGGAATTGGCTTGCAAAATGTAAGCTATCAGTTCTTGGTATTTTTCCGGATACTTCTGTTGATAACCAAAACTATTATTGTTGGTCAAAATAGGTCGAAACCGATTTATATCAGTCATATTTGCACGCACCCTGATCTCATAGGAAGTGGGAGTAGTTGAGTGATGGAGAAGTAGGATCATGTGAAAATGTATAAAACCGTGTCTTACTATGAGGGAAGACGAGTCATTTTACACCCACTGCTTCTTTGTTGCACTAATTGTCCGTCTTTCCTGACACTTTCTCATAATGGGCGTGTTGCACGCCGCACGCTGTAAATCACCAGACCAATACCCTGATGAACATCCCCCATTTTGTGACATGTTTGATGTCTCGAGTATTATTTTATAGAAAATATGTAGCAAGTTGTTGAGTAGGTCTTGCCTAATTATTTTGACCAATCACACGCATGCTAGGTGGCGGGTAGTCATGTGTGACGAGCCAAGTCATGAGACTTGCCGCAAAGAATAGCATGTGACGTCATTAGGTTAAATAACTAAGTTATTTGTGAAGCCGATACTCATAAAATATCGTACGTATTCGATGCACGTAAATCATCGCTTTTAAGCAAGCAACTCAAAATAATCGATGCATGTGACGCATCGTTGTATTGAGCCTGTCTTGGTTGGTCACGGAACCTAGTGTCTTAAAAAGACCATGACCAGCCATTTTCAGGAAGTTGCTGGGAGATATTTATGCATGCCAAAGGTAGGCCGGTCGGTCCCTATAGGAGATTTATGATTGGTGGCCATTTTGACATCATATTGGTCGGTCCAAGTTAAATCCAGACCGGTTAAATTGGCTAGCCAAATTGGATGGCTGAGATGATTTGCTGCAGTTATGGGTTGCCGCTAATTTATCTAAGACATCTATAAGAAGCGCGGCCAACTATCTTTGGGCGATTATTTAGGAGCCATATGGCAAGCCGCGGTTTGGTCGATTATTCCTTATGGAAGAGGGGTGGCCATTGATCATGGACACATCTTGTTGGTTGCCTAAGATAAGAGTTAGGCTGGTCGATTCGACTGGAAAAATTGGGCGGCCAAGATGATTTGCGGGAGTTAATGGTTGTCGTTGATTTAATTTAGGTTTTAAAAGTCGCGTGGCTAACCCATTTTGGTCCAACAGTTTTTGGTGCTGGTGGCATATTGTGGACTATTCGATCGGCCAGTGTTATAGTCTGGCCGCTAGTGAGTCTATCCGCTCCTTATCTGTTGATCGGAATCGAATCTATACCGGTCAATTCAGCTGGCGAAGTTGGACGGCCGAGATCGTTTTGCGACAATAATGTAATGCCGTTTAATAGAAATTAGGTTTTTGTAAGTCGTGCGGCCAACTAGCTTTGGGCAATCGTTTAGTGGCTCTGTTGGCGAGTTGGAAGGATTCTGATTGGCCCAGGCGCTAGTGGGCCCACCGGTGTGTGTGGCAGTGCTTGTCCAACCTTGTTAAGAAGTGGCTAGACTTGATAAATCGAGTGGCAAAAACGTACGGTCGTGATCGTTTTAAGACTGACATGGGAAGCCTATAATCGATTCCTTAAGGAATTAGGTGCTTCGACCAACCAACTTCCAATTTTATTCAAAAGTGTGTGTGGCGCATTTAAAACGATTTGATTGGTCGATGGGAAGGGGGATGGAAAGCGGCAACATGGAGTATGGCCGATCGGCCACGGGCGGCGCCCGCTGGAGTACATTGGCCGGCCAAGTGGCATGGACATACCTGCCTTTGCTGCTTCTCTTACTTGCTGCAGTTCCTCTTTATTTCTTGTTTTCTGTTTTTTGGTAGGATTTGCTCCTATCAATTCCATGTTGGATTAATTTCCTAACTTACCTAGGTTTGGTCTCTGCCAATAAGGTTCCGGATATTGCGCAGGGCGAAAAAAACCTAATTTTTGCAAATTAATTAGGTTAAAATTTGAATTTTGCGAGCTGTCACAAAATTGGTCAAATTTGGTGAATTCTGTGTGTTGACACAAAATTCTTAATTTTATTCTCAGAGAGTAGTCAACGCATCTTCTGATTGAATACTTTCATGCAGACCTTAATCTTGATACTTCGGGAAATTCATGCTATTCAGCTGCGAGTGAACATTAATGAATAATGCAGGCGAGAGATTAATGCAATTTATAGAATTTTTGGGATTGTTGCTACATGCACCATTCTGAATTAATTTTATATATAAATATACTGAATTTCTCAATACATGTGTAAGTAAAGAGGCCTGGGCACTCATCACTTTTAAAATGGCTCGGTCTCTTTGCAGAATAACGGCACATTAAATACAGGGTTTCACAATTATAGACTTAAACTAAAAACCACTATTAATATTTAGTCCCATGCTTATCACGTAACAGTGATATTATTGTGAGGTAAACACTAGATGGTGATAATCAAGCGATAAAATGATCAAGTCAAAGTAAATAGACATTACTAGGGAAGTGGCCGCTGTCTTGAATTCGGAAGAGTGAATCAGGCTACCTTATATCTTCCAGATATGTTGATTAGGTTATTCCAGGGCTTTGAACTGGGCTGAATGCATTCTTCCTTTGACTATCTAACAGTCTTCTCATGGCCTTTAGGGTTTCGATAAGAAACATGACTCGGTCGGCGTTGAACCCTTGCCTATCGGATAAGTCCTGTTATGGTTGTTCGGCAATTCGCTTCCTCTTAGGGTTTTTGCAGTATATATGCAGGTGAAACTAGATCGTCTTTCTAAATTTGGAATAGAGACTCTCCTGTTGAATTCATATCCTTTCATCATGTCAGACAGGAGTGAATCATCTTCGACCCAGCCATACTCTTCTACCAAACGCATGCGGCTTGTATCCAGAGTATGACTTTAATTATCTCTTGAGATTTTAAAGTGGTAATTCCTCCTTCTCTTTTCTACTCTAATATTATTTTATTTTTAGGATGGAAGAATCCTTGGGTCTTGCGGAAACTCCCCCATATGTATCATCCGCGTCAAGTAGATCATATTGGTATACTTCTTCACCGGCGAATAAGTGTTTTTTTTCCATAGCCTTTAGGTAAATTTTTTTTTATTTTTTTTGGAGAGGTATTCTGCTGGAGCATGTGTAACAGTGGTTGACGATGATGATCTAGCCACTCCTCTTCTTTCAAGCTCAAACTCGCCTAATACTGCAGATCTGGAGGACGATGATTTGGGTATATGCTCCTACGAGTACCCCAATGTAGGCTTGCCCTTTGAAGTCGCATGAAGTGTCTTTCATCTAGATACCAGACTGTTGTTGAGTTCTTAGTGCAGAAGGAGTTTTTTCCTCTGTACACAAAAATATGGAGAAGGTACGGCAACATTTCCACCAGGAATGTGGTTCGGAATTATTCGTATGCTTTGGTTACGACGGTGAATTGCCTTCTGCCCATGGTCGCAGAGATGGAAGGTACATCCATTCGTGACGTTGCTGAATCAACTGTTGAAAAGTGGGAAAACATGGTATCTGTTAGAGCACTGATCGGTTGAACTCGTATGCATTGCTATCTCAAGCATGTTTGTCAATGTTAGTGATCAAAACTATAAGTCTTGATTTCTAGCTTATTTATAGATGTCTCGGACTAGGACATAGATTATGTAGTTGAGATTAGACTTCATGGCGTTCATCATTTGAAGACGAAGAACTACTAAGGGGATCTTGTGGAACTTCATCGACAAAATGTATGTGGAGACTGAAACTCATCTATCACTTGGAAAGTCTATTTCTACTATCTCCTATATTGAGACATAAGTCGTATTACGATATAGTTTTCTATATACACATTTAAGATTTCGAGTTGGGGTTATATCGCTTACATATATATCGAAATATGTGTTGGCAAGCTTTCGCTTCGACCAAGTTCATCTTATATCATGTGAAAGTTCGAGTAACATCTTATACGGTTTGTGTGATACAATCATTTGGTGTAGTCATGGAATGTTTCGTTATGATTATTTCAATATCTTGAAAATTGCTTTGATGCTAATAGTGTGTGAAAACGGCTATTGTCATCCTCTAAGAAAGTTTCAATAATTTAAATAAAGAGCTTAGAATCATATAACCATGTTTGGATATAAACATAGTGTGTTATCACATTTGTGTATAATTCCAAAACCGGGAACCTGAAGTATGTGTACCCGTACGCATACTGGTGGAAGTCTCACGTCCGTGAATTTCTGCTGGAGTTTGGAAGTGTGAATAGGTATGCGCACCCATATGCGTATTGGCATAACCAAACTCAATCCGGATACTTAAGTATGCGTACCCGTTTGCATACTTGAGTTGGTTACTTTCCAAAATCGGTTGTGTACATGAACTTAAACATTTATAAAATAAGGAATGCAATCTTTGCAAACTGTGGATATAATGTTCATGTATTGATTCGAGTGAATCAAATCGATTTTGATTCAATTGTGTTCTTGTATACTTCTATGAGAATATAGAAATTGAACGGCTCTTTAACTAGTTTCATTTGAGTCATTTGAACTAGTTATGGTTAAGATGAATAAGGTTGATATGAGAGTAATCATATGGATATATTCGGTTAACTATTTGTGATCCAACATGGTGTACACGTTTGGGTACGGTTACATAAATCTAAATGAGGGTACATTTCATTTGTGTGTAACAATCTAAGTTCGATCTAACAGTTGAAAGATATTAGCTTGGTTGAATCGGGTTTTTCATCTAATGGTGAATATTGAATGTTTTGTTACCAAGGTAACTTGGATTGCAATCCCTGGTTTGAAAACTATATAAAGGAGAACTCTAGAAACTGGAAAAACCTAATCCCTACACCTCCTGTGTGTTACTAGTTGCATCAACTAGAGTCAATTCTCCTTTAACCTTAGGTTTCTTCGATACCGTGTAGGTTAACGACTTCAAAGACTTCATTGGGATTGTGAAGCCAGACCCAACTATTTTCTTTGTAGTTGCGTGTTTTGATCTTTCCCGATTATATCGTATTGAGTATAATTGAAATCATTGACTCGAGATTAATTTCTCCGATAGGAAAGATAAAAGTAATCACAAACATCTTCATCTCATCATTTGTGATTTCACAATATCTTGTTTCGCTAGTCAATTAAGATTATTGTGAGGTGATTGATAATACTAGGCTGTTCTTCGGGAATATAAGTCATGTTTATCAATTGGTTCCTGTTCACCTTGATTTATCAAGTGAATTTTAAAAAAAAATCCCATGTGGGGAAATGCATTTAAAAAACTTCCCACATTTTTTTCAAATTTAATTAAATAGCCATGGCGTTAGGAAATCCGTTTGATCCCGTCAAGTCCCGCCAAATAAGTAAACATTCATTTACTTTTGTCAATTATTGATGCTGCAATTACAAAAATATCCTTGTAAACCTATATACGTTTATTAGTCGACCACTCTTCTTTCTTCTACACCTAACGATGTAGCCACCACAATTAGGATTACAACAACAATATTCTTCTTCTTTTTTCCTTCTTCTTGTTCTTTGATTGAGTCAATCAACTTCTATTCTCGTGCATCACCACCAACACCACCAGCAAACATCATCTTTTCTTTCCTTGTTCTTATTAATCATGATTTCATAGTTTCTAAATTTGGGGGAAATGTTTGGGAGTTTGTTAAAATTGGATCTGATTCTTACAATTGAGGCATTTTTGAGAATAGGGTTTAGCTTGAATTTCGTTTTTTCTTAATTTTGTACTTTAATTAATTAGGGTTTCTAATTATTTATCTCTTTAGGTATTTGAGCTCGACGAGGAACTAATCCAATCGACGGACATAAATCACGAACATCTTGTATGAAATTAATGATCAAATATGTCTTGAATCCTTATTTGTTTGGTTCTAATTCGGATATGTTTTTGCTTTCATGTAATTAGGCTTTAGGCTACAATGATATATACATGATTAAAAGGTTGTAATTGAATGATTATAGAACAAGTATGTATTGTGCGGCTCTTCATTAGTAAAAAACAAGTTTGAACGATAAGTTTTTTCCTATCAAATTATGACTCGGGAATGACTCACTAGTTCAACTCGGCGACGGTATGGGCAAATATCTTTTACTAGGTCTGAATAATTGCCACGTACACATTAATGATTGTTAACCCTTTTTTCAATAAAACGGGATGGAAAAGGTGACGGCATGGGAATTAAATAAATTAGGAAAAGAATATGGGAATTTTATTAATAGCATTTCCCCACATGGGCATTTTATTAAAAACCCCAATTATCAAAAGACGAAACAAAAACTCTTGAGTATTTCTGTGGGAGACAGATTTATTCAATTTATAGACTTTTCTGTGTGAGACACATTTGTTTATCAAGTCTTGGACTTTGGGTCGTAGCAATTCTTGGTTGTGGGTGAGATCGGCTAAGGGAATCAAGTGTGTAGTATCCTACTGGGATCAGAGACGTAAGGAACGTAACTGTACCTTGAATCAATGTGAGATTGATTAGGGTTCAACTACAGTCAAGTACGAAGTTAACTGGTAATAGGCTAGAGTATGTAGCAGCTTAATACAGTGTGGTGTTCAAACTGGACTAGGTCCCATGGTTTTTCTGCATTTGCGGTTTTCCTTGTTAACAAAATTTTGGTGTCTGTGTTATTTTTTTTCCGCATTATATTTTGATGTATAATTGAAATATCACAGGTTGTGCATTAAGATCAATCAATTAGAATATCCAACCTTTGGTTGTTGATTTAAATTGATTAACACTTGAAAATTGGTCTTTGGTACCGTTCAAGTTGTTTCACATAATAATCAGGATCGCGGATTTCTATCTGTTCGATTTGATGATTACATTGTGAAACAGAGATATTAAACTCTTTGATATACTTTGCTCTAGATTGAGTCTGGATGTCTAGTTGATTCACTAGAAAAGTATATTGGAGTAAGTCCTCTCAGATTGCCAAACGAATTTTTGGGTGTGGTTGTTAGACCCTTATATTTTCAGTATCTACCTGTGAATCCATGGAGTTCAATGTGAGCTGGCTGCGGCAACGCCTTGACATCATCAAAATTGATCAAGCTGGTATCATTTACAATGTCGTTCATGTTGCGAAAGCTATCTTGGAGGAGGAAAAGGCCTTGGCTTCGGAATCTGAGAAGGTGGAACAGGCAATCCAGAACATGAAGAGTAGGACCGAAAGGTATTAGGATAGGCTAAAGATGATGCTTTCAAGGAACTATAACTTGCTGGATGGCCTTCTCTGAGCCATACTATTATTTTATTTTTGAATAAATAGACATGAGAAACGTTTGATTGTTCTTTTTTTTTTGTCTTGGGTTTTGAACACTGTTTTTTGGAAAATGAATTGTACCGGGTTTTGGAAAGCAAATGGAGTTTACATTGATATGTCTTGACTAATGAGACTTTAATAACTCAGATATGAGAGAATTGAAAAAAATGCCTGATTGGGTGTATCATGAGACGGCGAGGGATGGAATAATTGGTCAGGCG
This sequence comes from Papaver bracteatum, assembly GCA_023529315.1. Classification (NCBI taxonomy): domain Eukaryota; kingdom Viridiplantae; phylum Streptophyta; class Magnoliopsida; order Ranunculales; family Papaveraceae; genus Papaver; species Papaver bracteatum. The sequence goes on from JAJJWX010004844.1 coordinate 933,054, forward strand.
TAGTATGCCTTGAGCCATTTTACATTGATGACCGCTTCCAATTTGACTCCATCCTCTTTGACAATCTTGTAGTACCCACTGTTATAAGCTTTGGTGATCACGTAAGGACCTTCCCATTTTGGGGAAAACTTTGGTGCGGACATGTCTTGCTGAATGTGCTTGGTAGTCTTTAATACCAGATCTTCAATTTGAAAAACTCGAGTTTTACATCTTTATTGTATGCTCTAGAGATCCTCTTTATGTATGCCTGAGCATGCTCTTCTGCCTTAATTCTCCTGGAATCAAAAGTATCCAACTCCGCTATTCTGGAGCTCGATGCTTCAGACTCATTCCATTGGACTTCACTTGCTGCTGCAATCCTATCCGACAGGATTTTAATCTCTGCTGGGAGAATTGTGTCTGCACCATAGACAAGTAAATAAGGAGAAACTCCAACAGATCTCCTAGGAGCCGCCCGATATGCCCACAACGCCATAGGAAATTGTTCATACCACATCCTGGGGTTATCATGCACTGTTCAACTGAGAATTAAAATCAAAGTCTTGTTGGTGCTCTCAGCTTTCCCATTACCCTGAGGGTAGTAAGGCATAGAGAAGACTTGCTTAACACTATATTCTTCAATCAATTCTTGTACTTGCTTGCCGGCAAAGGGAGTACCATTATCAGTAATGATGTGCTTAGGCACCCCAAACCAACAAATGATGTATTCCTTGATGAATGCTGCAATAGTTGCTCCAGTGATTCCTCGAATAGGAATAGATTCAACCTATTTAGTAAAGTACTCCGTCACAGTTTTGATATACTCATGCTGCTTTGACGATGGTGGATTGATTTTCCCAATAATATCAAGTCCCAAGTTGTATAAAGGCCATGGACTACTTATTGAATGAAGGGGAGTACGAGGCGTGTGGATGAGATTCCCATGAGTTTGAAATTCGTGGAATTTCTGAACAAATGCCGCTACATCATCCTCTATAGTTGGCCAGTAATATTTCTCGTGCACTTGGAGGAATAACTTCTTATTCCCTTGGTGTTCATCTTTATATGTATCTTTCAACATAATCTGGATTACAGACTTTGCCAAACATCGTAGCAGGTCACCTCCGAAGCTCTTGCGGTATAGGATTCCCTCATGAAATAAGAATCTTTTGACTTTTTGCTTCATCTTGGCTGCATCCTTCTTGTTAGCAGGCAGCACACCGTCACGAAGATAGTTGATGTATGGTTCTCGCCAGTCCCCAACATAGTTAATGTTAAGAACTTCCGATTAATGTGGCAGAATTTGGCAGCTGGAGCAATACCCTTGGAGCATTTGATATTGAGTCTACATATCTGGCCAGTAGTAGCCGAGGCGTTGAAAACGTCGGTAAAGAGTCGCCGCTAACTTTTGCCCACATATTTCGTCATGAACGCGGTTAAGTTGTAGTTGCGCTTCTTCATCTCAGAGACATCTCGACAAGGATCCATCTGAGTTTCTGTGGTATAACACTCCATGGATCATGAAGAAGTTTTTTAGGGTTTTAAGATTAACCTTTCCTTGAGAAAGAGAACTGTTAAGTTTTTCAATAATCGGAGTTTTCCAATCGTTGGCTTTAGCATCTTTGGATTGTGAAAGCCATAATGATGCCATAGTTCGTCTCTTCACCGTCAAAGTCTTTTCTAAACCCTCGAATTTTAATTTCGAAGCTAATGTAGCTAGGCAATCGGCGTGTTTGTTGTTGTTCCGGCCAATATGAATAATAGTTGCATCAGCGAAATAATTCAATAGCTTTTGTGCCTCATATCTGTAAGGGGCCACTGTTACCTCTTTGAGTGAGTATGCACCGTTCATCTAGTTGACCAGCAGTTTCGAGTCGCCTCTTACTTCCAGATATGTGGCTCCTGCTTGTTTGGCCAGCGACATTCCTGTAATGACCCTCAAGCTCGTCAACGTTATTAGACCGGTCATGTGACGAATTTAGCCGTTAATAACTCGATTAGTTTAACACGAGCGATAATTAATAGGAATTAATCTAACAACGATTTAGATACGAAACTAATATCGTTATATAGATCTCGAAAAGTTACGTGGAACGGACTACTCGAACGTGTGAATCTGATATCAGACGAGGAAGAAAACACCAGGGCTATTTGAAGGGTAAAATAGTAATTTACGGGAAAATGACTTTGGATATAATAAGGACACGTCGTGGCTTTCCCTTATCAGAATCTTGGGTTCCTTTAGCATTTGGTCGACCTTATCTTCCTAAATCGAGAGGATAACTCTCTTTTTATTTTCTTCTCCTCCTTCATTTTTCGTTCTCCTCATTCTTTCTTCTTCTCTGTTCTTTTCTTCTGCGAGTGTTTGAGTCTAAAGATAGAGAATTCGATTGAGAGAATCGATCTTTGGTGAGGATTAAATGTAGTAGAAGTAGCTGTTGATGTTGATGACGAGTTGAAAGTGTTAATGATGTTTTATGAAACAGAAGTTAGGGTTCTGTTAAATTGTTGAAGGATCGATTTGAGTTGATAATTGAAGATTAAGATGAAATTGAAGATGGGTTTGTCCTTAATTGAGTTTGATAGAAGTTGTGGGATTGTTCTGAAGTTGATTTGAAGATCGAATCAAATCTAGGGATTCATAGGAAAAGTTCATAGGAGAGTTTGAAGAGGAAGTTAATGATTTAGGGGATTGAATTAAAGATGGGTTTGTTCTGAATCGAAGAATAGGTGGATGTATTGGATTTAATTGCAGTTTCTATTGGAAATTGAATCATAGAATTAGGGTTTGTGTTTGTTCTTCCCCAAATTAGAACTAGGGTATTCTGGGAAGTTGAATGAAAGGTTTCAATCTGAGGATATTAATGAAGCTGAGTTGCTTGGTTGAAGCTGTTGATGCAGACTCGGGGGAAATTGTAAGTTGAGTTATTTTAGATGGAGTGGAATCTTCTTGAGGTAATTGTTCTTCTGATCTGTTTAATGAAGTTTTTTTTTAGTATTATTGATTAAGTTGATAATTGAACTATGAAATGAGATGGAGGTGTGTATTTGTGAATGTTTTTACTGAATTTTTGTGGTTGAACAATACTGAGATTGATACATGGAGACGTAAAGATGGTGTTATGGATTGAACTCAGAATTCTTGGATGATTAGTGAGTTCAGTTTAAGGAAGGTTTTGTTGTTGTTGTTGTTGTTTCGTTGTGTATGATTAGGAGGTTTCAAGAGATGGTATGAGTAATTGTAGTTAGTGAATTTGGTGAGATTGTTGTTATTGTGAGCATTGCAGATGGTTGTGAAGTTATATGTGTAGGTGGAATTGATAACAAGAGATTTGTGTTGGTGGTTTTGTTGGTATGGCAGTGGTGATGCTAAGGCATAAGTTGTGGTATTGATATGTTGAGATTTTGGAAATGAAATCGAGTATCTAGTGGTGTTGTTATTCATTGTAATGGTTGTGTATTGAGGATTTGTAGATGAACTGAGATGTTTGAGGTATGATATGTGAGTTACAATTAAGGTTAAGATGAGTGGGTTGAATTGGTGTTAGATGCTGTTAGTGGTTGTTGTAAAGCTTAGAACTGCTGTCATTGTAGGTAGGCTGATGTTGTATTTGTAATCTGAATTTGAAGTTTGTTTAAGATTGTATGAACTGAGGTTAAGTTGTTAAATGAATTGAGTTTGAATTAGAATTGGAGTTTGTTGTGCAACAAGGGATTTAAACCTGTTAGTCATCCCAGTCAGCATCTGACTTAGCTGACTCGGTTAAGCTGACTGAATCAGATCTGTTGGTTCACCGAGTTTCTTTATGCTGACCCGTGTTGACTCGTTCAGCTAGTTATCCATTTGACTTTGACTTGTTGACCGCTGACTGTACCTGACATGGACTAGTTGACCTGACTTTAGATGTTGACCTTCAGTTGACCAGTGGAATGTTAGTGACCGTTTGTTGACCAGATGGACTGGACCTTAGTTTAGTGGGCTTGTTTATTGGACTTGGGCTTTAGGCCAGTTTTATTAATTAGACATTTTGGACCTCTTGTGGTCCGAATTAACACCCGGTTCCTTCTACAAAGTTGTAGATATTCACAAGACTTATCTACGAACTATAGAATTAATCTAATCGGTTTAGTGAACTCTTAGTTATAATAAAGATAGAGAATAAGATACCATAATGGGCTTAGAACCATTATATAGACTTGTATGATTCTTGTATGAGCCTTTTAGCTAGATTCTTAGACTTCTTGTGTGATTAACAGTTAGTCTGTCTTACCAAATGGCCGATTCCAAGGGATGAACCAATGGATCGTGGATCTCGAGGTAGGCGTGGCCAGTCATCAAAAGAGGTGGGAATGCATTTAACAGTTTTTTAATCATTGTTATTTCTTTTACGAAAGTCTTTGTTTAATAAACTCATGCATTGTCTATTCGTTTATTCCATGCTTTGTTTATCTTTATGATTGTCTTTGGGAAATGAGAATTTCCATCTATGGTATATTGGATACGCTCCTTCATATTCTTATGGCTAAGGCGATACACCGCAATATTAATAATAGGTGCGTAATTGGCATTAATATTACGGGTGTGTAACTTTCACCCACAAATTGCTTTACGTCTTCAGTATTACGGTGTGTAAATGTCACCACAGAAATTATAAGGTGTGTAAATGTCACCGCAGAAACTAAAGGAGGAGTTTAGGTCCTTATACATGATTGTTTATTTCAGTGGTTTTGTTGTCTTCTAATGTTTGGGAAAACATGTAATGTTTTCCAAATCGCATATGATTACTTAGAAGTTAAATGTTAATTATTCCCCATTTTCATTCAAAGGATGAGAGAGAGTTGCGCAAAATAAAGTTCCGAGAAGTTAACTTCGTTAGTTGATTATATTCGATATGTTGATTGTGTTGTATTATTTTTTGCAAACCAAATGATTATTATATATATATCATTGGAAAGGAATTTTTGTATATGTATTTTGATTCACAATTAGTATCAACTTTATTTAACAAAATTTCGATAGGATATAATTAAGTTTTGCTTTTGAAATGAAAAGTTTGGTATTGAGCATAATTTAAATTAAAATATAATTAACAAATATACAAGGTTAGCTTTCAATTGATTTAATTAATACCAAAATTAAAGACTATTAAGACATATTAAATTTTATTCAAAGTTTAAAATCATATTAAAATTACTAACGCTAATATGTAACACGATATACTATATTACCAATTAACAATAAAAAAAATGTGTTATATCGATCTTTCGGAAATTAAAATTATATTTACAAGAGTTAAATTTTTGTATACAACTTAAGGATTACTTAACAATAATATAAACAAAGTTAGCAGATTTCTTAATTGAAATTCAAGTGTATAATTTGGATTCGTTAGTGCCTCTTTATTTAGTTAAATTATTGGTTTAGTAAATCTTCCGGAAAATAGAATGACAACAAATATATCTTCCTAAATCGAGAGGATCTTTTTATTTTCTTCTCCTCCTTTATAGTAGTGTTTGATAAAGATAGCTTTGGTGAGGATTAAATTTAGTGTATGTTGATGACTAGTTGAAAGTGTTGATGATTTAGGGATGAAATTGAAGATGGGGTTGTTCCTAATTGAGTTTGATAGAAGTTGTGGGATTGTTCAAGTTGATTTGAAGATCTAATCAAATTCTTCGCTTTTACAAAGTTTGGTATCGAGCTCACTATTAGATCTTATATGGGAAAAGATAGAAATAGCTAGTGTCTAAAAGGGGTTAACGAACTAGATTAGTTAGAACTTAGTTATAATAAAGATAGAGAATAAGATACCAAATAGAAATTATATTTGTATATGGTTGGGTTTGTGAGATAAATCTTAATCACTAAAAGCTACCAATAATTAACAGATTTATCTGATCAATTGATTTGTTTGTTGATTGTTTGTTTACGTACACCAATAACTTTAGGATTTAATGATAATTAATCTAAAAAGTTTGAAACGTAAATAATCTAATACTATAATAATAATAGTGAAATTAGTTTATAAAGAATTAAAATTTAATTTCATGTAAATAAATAAGATAAAATAAATTTTGATGTTTAAATTGTTTAAAATGCTGTGAATTATATACATAGTTTATAAAGTAAAATCTTCAAGTTAAAGCAATTACAATAGAATTTAGAAATTAATCAGTCATAGTAAGTTAGCACTTAAAAATCGAATTGGGTTTACTTATAATAGTCATTAAATTTCAGACGACGAAATTGTTTAAAATGATGAGAACTATCTATATATTTTACGAAGTAAATTTATTATAATTACACCAGTTAAGATAAAAGTTGAAGACTAATTAATTTTAATAAATTAATAATTAGTTTATCTAGCACTGGAGAATAGTGAAGGTTGTGTTTTCTCTGTTTGTAGGAAGGCATTGTTGGGATTGGCCAACCTTGACAGGGCAACTGCATTCAGAGATGACTGATCATAGAAGTATAATTTAAATCTTTAGAAAACCGATAATTATAAAGTCACTTAGAAAGAATTGTAGGATTCTTCCTTGAAGCTAGAGATAAGTATTTTATAAAATAGAAATTAGCGTAAGAAACTCAGATTTTCCTATTTGATAGAATCTAAATCTAAATCAGTGTAGTTGAACCTAGAGCTACAAATTTTAGATTTCAGTTGTAGAAGCCATATAAGTTTGTGCTTTATTTCTTATTGGTTGCGCTTAGGCAAGAGATGAGATTATTCTATAAGGTGGGTAGTTTTCAAGACTAGAAGGCAGTTCGATTTTCGAGGACGAAAATGTTTAAAGGTGGGGAGAATGTAATGACCCTCAAGCTCGTCAACGTTATTAGACCGGTCAAGTGACGAATTTAGCCGTTAATAACTCGATTAGTTTAACACGAGCGATAATTAATAGGAATTAATCTAACAATGATTTAGATACGAAACTAATATCGTTAGATAGATCTCGAAAAGTTACGTGGAACAGACTACTCGAACATGTGAATCTGATATCAGACGAGGAAGAAAACACCAGGGCTATTTGAAGGGTAAAATAGTAATTTTCGGGAAAATACCTTTGGATATAACAAGGACACGTCTTGGCTTTCCCTTATCAGATTCTTGGGTTCCTTTAGCATTTGGTCGACCTTATCTTCCTAAATCGAGAGGATAACTATCTTTTTATTTTCTTCTCCTCCTTTATTTTTCGTTCTCCTCATTCTTTCTTCTTCTCTGTTCTTTTCTTCTGCGAGTGTTTGAGTCTAAAGATAGAGAATTCGATTGAGAGAATCGATCTTTGGTGAGGATTAAATGTAGTAGAAGTAGCTGTTGATGTTGATGACGAGTTGAAAGTGTTGATGATGTTTTATGAAACAGAAGTTAGGGTTATGTTAAATTGATGAAGGATCGATTTGAGTTGATAATTGAAGATTAAGATGAAATTGAAGATGGGGTTGTTCCTAATTGAGTTTGATAGAAGTTGTGGGATTGTTCTGAAGTTGATTTGAAGATCGAATCAAATCTAGGGATTCATAGGAAAAGTTCATAGGAGAGTTTGAAGAGGAAGTTAATGATTTAGGGGATTGAATTAAAGATGGGTTTGTTCTGAATCGAAGAATAGGTGGATGTATTGGATTTAATTGCAGTTTCTATTGGAAATTGAATCAGAGAATTAGGGTTTGTGTTTGTTCTTCCCCAAATTAGAACTAGGGTATTCTGGGAAGTTGAATGAAAGGTTTCAATCTGAGGATATTAATGAAGCTGAGTTGCTTGGTTGAAGCTGTTGATGCAGACTCGGGGGAAATTGTAAGTTGAGTTATTTTAGATGGAGTGGAATCTTCTTGAGGTAATTGTTCTTCTGATCTGTTTAATGAAGTTTTTTTTAGTATTATTGATTAAGTTGATAATTGAACTATGAACTGAGATGGAGGTGTGTATTTGTGAATGTTTTTACTGAATTTTTGTGGTTGAACAATACTGAGATTGATACATGGAGACGTAAATATGGTGTTATGGATTGAACTCAGAATGCTTGGATGATTAGTGAGTTCAGTTTAAGGAAGGTTTTGTTGTTGTTGTTGTTTCGTTGTGTATGATTGGGAGGTTTCAAGAGATGGTATGAGTAATTGTAGTTAGTGAATTTGGTGAGATTGTTGTTATTGTGAGCATTGCAGATGGTTGTGAAGTTATATGTGTAGGTGGAATTGATAACAAGAGATTTGTGTTGGTGGTTTTGTTGGTATGGAAGTGGTGATGCTAAGGCATAAGTTGTGGTAGTGATATGTTGAGATTTTGGAAATGAAATCGAGTATCTAGTGGTGTTGTTATTCATTGTAATGGTTGTGTATTGAGGATTTGTAGATGAACTGAGATGTTTGAGGTATGATATGTGAGTTACAATTAAGGTTAAGATGAGTGGGTTGAATTGGTGTTAGATGCTGTTAGTGGTTGTTGTAAAGCTTAGAACTGCTGTCATTGTAGGTAGGTTGATGTTGTATTGGTAATCTGAATTCGAAGTTTGTTTAAGATTGTATGAACTGAGGTTAAGTTGTTAAATGAATTGAGTTTGAATTAGAATTGGAGTTTGTTGTGCAACAAGGGATTTAAACCTGTTAGTCATCCCAGTCAGCGTCTGACTTAGCTGACTCGGTTAAGCTGACTGAGTCAGATCTGTTGGTTCACCGAGTTTCTTTATCCTGACCCGTGTTGACTCGTTCAGCTAGTTATCCATTTGACTTTGACTTGTTGACCGCTGATTGTACCTGACCTGGACTAGTTGACCTGACTTTAGATGTTGACCGTAAGTTGACCAGTGGAATGTTAGTGACCGTTTGTTGACCAGATGGACTGGACCTTAGTTTTGTGGGCTTGTTTATTGGACTTGGGCTTTAGGCCAGTTTTATTAATTAGACATTTTGGACCTCTTGTGGTCCGAATTAACACCCGGTTCCTTCTACAAAGTTGTAGATATTCACAAGACTTATCTACGAACTATAGAATCAATATAATCGGTTTAGTAAACTCCTAGTTATAATAAAGATAGAGAATAAGATACCATAATGGGCTTAGAACCATTAGATAGACTTGTATGATTCTTTTATGAGCCTTTTGGCTAGATTCTTAGACTTCTTGTGTGATTAACAGTTAGTATGTCTTACCAAATGGCCGATTCCAAAGGATAAACCAGTGGATCGTGGATCTCGAGGTAGGCGTGGCCTGTCATCAAAAGAGGTGGGAATGCATTTAACAGTTTTGTAATCATTGTTATTTCTTTTACGAAAGTCTTTGTTTAATAAACTCATGCATTGTCTATTCGTTTATTCCATGCTTTGTTTATCTTTATGATTGTCTTTGGGAAATGAGAAATTCCATCTATGGTATATTGGATACGCTCCTTCATATTCTTATGGCTAGGGCGATACACCGCAATATTAATAATAGGTGCGGAATTGGCATTAATATTACGGGTGTGTAACTTTCACCCACAAATTGCTTTACGTCTTCAGTATTACGGTGTGTAAATGTCACCACAGAAATTATAAGGTGTGTAAATGTCACCGCAGAAACTAAAGGAGGAGTTTAGGTCCTTATACATGATTGTTTATTTCAGTGGTTTTGTTGTCTTCTAATGTTTGGGAAAACATGTAATGTTTTCCAAATCTGCATATGATTACTTAGAAGTTAAATGTTAATTATTCCCCATTTTCGGTTAAAGGTGTGATGAGCAAAGTTGCAGGTGAAAGTTCCGAGAAGTTAACTTCGTTAGTTGATTATATTCTGATATGTTGATTGTGTTGTATATTCTTTTGCAAACCAAGTGATTATTTTATATATATATCATTGGAAAGGAATTCTTGTATATGTATTTCTGAGCGGGGTTAGCTTTGAGTTAAATTTTTTAGCAGATTTCTTAATTGAAAGTTCAAGTGTATAATTTGGATTCGTTAGTGCCTCTTTATTTAGTTAAATTCTTGGTTTAGTCAGTTGTTAGCTTAGGGGCGCTACAATTCCTATGAGGAAAGCTTCGTATTCTGCTGAATTGTTGGCGCACTGAAAGTCCAACTTGAACGAATGTGAAAGGACTTCACCGGTTGGAGACACTGGAACTACACCCGCTCTTCCAGTATTGTTGTTAGGGGTAGCATAACCATCAAAATACAATAGCCTCGCTTCCACTTTGACAAAAGAGATTTCTGGAAACTCCCCAGGAAGGTCTTCGTGCAGTGCGGTAGTGTCTTCTCTCAGGAATGCTGCTAGTAAGTCTGCCACTGCTTGTCCCTTAATAGCCCTCGGAGGAGTGCACGTTACATTGACCTCCGACATTTGGAGTATCCATTTAGCCGATCTGCCTATCAAGGTCGGTTTTGATAGCAAAAACTTGACATGATCGTCTTTAGCTATCAGCACCGCTTTGTTCGACAACAAATAGTGTCTAAATTTCTGAATAGTGTGAATTAGGGCTAGATATACTTTTTCCTCCTTAGAATACCTTAGTTTAGTGTCTCTCAAAGTACGACTAAAATAGTATATAGGGTGTTCAATCCCTTCATCATCTTCTTGAGCAAGGAGGGCCCCAACAACATCATCGTTGGAAGCAATGTAGATAAACAACGTTCTTCCTTGTATGGGAGATTTCATAATAGCTGACGATGAAAATATTTATTGGATCTTTTGAAAGGCTTCTTGATGCAGCGTGGTCTAAACGAAACTCGCTCCCTTTTTCAGCAAGGGGGGTGAATGAAGCAATAAGCTGGGTTAAACCAGGTATAAAACGACTAATATAGTTTACCTTGCCCATGAAGATCTGGAGTTATTTCAAATTTCACGGAGGAGGCATTGTGAGGATCTCTTGAGTTTTGGTTTGGAAAACCTTGATTCCTTCAGCAGTTACTTGGAATCCCAGAAATTTGCCAGAAGAGACCTCAAAAGCACATTTCAAAGGGTTCTTTCACAGTTTGTATTCACGACAACTTTCGAACACTTGCCGCAAAACGTCTGTATAGGATGCTTGAGTCTCTGAGTTGACTACTATGTCATCTACGTAATCTTCAACTTGCTTGTGCATCATGTCATTAAAAATTGCAGCCATGGCGCGTTGCTCGGTAGCACCAACATTTTTCAAACCGAAAGGCATCACAGTATAATAAAAGTTTCCAAGAGGAGTTCTAAAATATGTCTTACTTGCGTCGTGCTCATACATCTTTATCTGGTTGTATCCATTGTACCCATCTATGAAGGAGAACATACCATGTCCACTAGTGGCGTCTACTAGAATGTCAATGTTGGGAAGGGGAAAGTCGTCCTTGGGGCAGCATTTATTCAGATCTCTGAAATCAATGCAGTACCTAATTTGACCGCTTTTCTTCTTTACAAGAACCGCATTGGCCAACCAGGTAGGGTGGTGAATGGGTTTAATGAAGCCGGCGGTCAGTAACTTTTAAATCTCATTTTTGATTTGCTCTTCAACATCATGTTTGAACTGTCTTGGAGATGCTTGACTGGCTTAGATCTGGGTATTATATGTAGATGATGAGTAACCAGCTTTTCATCTAGGACGGGCATTTTTTTCGTATGTCCACATGAATATGTCTTAATATTCCTTAAGAAGATTAATGAGTTTCGTTCGTTCATCCGCACATAGAGTCGAACTGATGGAGACATGCCTTGGAGATTCTTCATTTCTGATGTTAACAATTTTGAGTTTGTCTATAGTGGAGTCGATGCCATCTTGAAACTTCCATGAAGCGTCTGGCACTTCTTCTTCTTGTAGTTTGTTATTATGGTTACATTCTTTTGGGCGGAGAGACTTGGTGGAAGTCTCCCCTGTTAATTGTTAATAGCGGCGCCGGTATATAGTTTTCCCTTTTTCATTACGACTTTCCACAAAAGTGCGCTCCCTCTTGGTATGAAGGAGAACCAGGTTTTTGCTCGATGGAGGAGAATTGGCGTGTCCTGTTAGCAGAGGCGCGCTATGGGATTCAGTCTCTTTTTTTAGTAATGCTATCCGGTCTTCCTCCTCCTCGATATACATCCATGTAGGGAGCGGAGTATAGTAAACCTTGCTTGACGAGGCTTGTGATTTTTCCTTTGGATCAAATAGTTCTACGCCACAGATTGGTGCATAAGGAGACATTGACGCAGGAATGCGAACGACTTCTTCATTCAGCTTAGTTTTCAGTCATTGGTGATATGTTGAGGGGATGATTTTATTATCATGAAGCCATGGTATTCCCAGTATCATGTGGTAGTCTGACCCTGTTATGACCCTCTTATTATCGTGCAGTAACATGCAGGGCCCTGTTATGACCTTCTTCCGCCATCATGTTGTCTTCAGTAAATGTAACATTATTTAGGGACATCTATGATATTCTTCAGGCTTCTGGACGCGAAAGATCCAAGCGCGTATCTAGAGCTATCTGATTGATTGTAGAAAATGTCTCCGCTCTTTGGTTCTTTGAGAGACATTGAATATCACATAAACTTTCTACTAAAGAAGCTGCTTCCTGGTCCACCGGACTCTGGTTGGTAGTGAACTAGTTGGTAGTGAAACTGTTGACTTAAGGACGATCATCGCTGGAGGGGTTAGTCCCCAGTTCTGGAATTTCTGGAACAGATGATCCATTTAAATCTGACGTCAACCTGACGAGGAAATTGAGTATGTTGTTTATCGTCTCTTTCATCAGATCCATGTTCCTTGTGTGGATCTCCTGTACTCGTGCCAACTCGATCAAGGTCGGAATTTCTTTATTGACCATTCGATCAGATAGAGTGTTGGGAGGAAAAACATCACCATTTGGAGGACTCCGACCGGAGTTTGGAGTTGTTGAATTAGTCCTAAGACCAACCATCTTTGTTAGATTGTGATTGCCACTGAGAGATTAACCTCCCACTGTAGTCGCCAGTTATTTTGGGGTAAAAACTATTTCTGCTGGAAATGGTAAATTTGGGTGTGCCACCGAGAAATGAATCTAAACCATAAACAAATGCACTTCACGGGAGTACTTTAGATTCGAGAGATCAATTTGTACAATCCTGGACTAAACCAAGAAATATCCGTTCCAGTCTTGCTTCGGTCACAAAATGAAGGAGAAGGGTTGATCTTAGGGAGGGAAGCGAAGAAGGTGTTGAGATCAGAATGGTTAACTCAGAAGGTGTGGTTGTTTTATGACTTATATCAGAATATGGAACTGGCTTGTAGAATGTAAGCTATCAGTTCTTGGTATTTTTCTGGATACTTGTGTTCATAACCAAAACTGTTGTTGTTGGTCAAAATAGGTCGAAACCTATTTATATCAGTCATAGTTGCACGCACCCTGATCTCATAGGAAGTGGGAGTAGTTGAGTGATGGAGAAGTGAGATCGTGTGATAATGTAGAAAACTTAAAAGGCGAAGGTACCCAAATATACCTCAAGATAAAACTTTTCCTACCTATAAGTCCTTTTCTCCTAAAGTGATTGTCTATGGATAGAGTCGAGACAATATAACTAATCGGTTCACACTTCATGTGACTATGGATACGAGATCGAGACAATACAACAACGAAGTATGTTACTTGATAAAAAGGTTCAGAATTAACTAAACACAATAGGATTCACTTATCAAGTAAATAAGAATTAGCATTTTTGTGATTTACTTTAATTATAATAAAATAATTATAATGCGGAAACATAAACTAAATGACACAACAAGATTTTGTTAACGAGGAATCCGCAAATGCAGAAAAACCCCGGGACCTTGTCCAGAATTGAATACTCTCAGGATTAAGCCGCTACACAAAATTACACTTAACTTCGTATAGTTGATACCAAGCAACTAAATCTATAGTTCACCTAGAGTTCCGTCTGTATTTCCACGCCTCTAACTTATAAATAAGTCACGTACTTAGAACAATACCTTTGGTTCGTATTCCAAACAGTAAAGGAACAACAAATATGTTTGGTATCAACTCTATTCCACCAAGTGATATGAGTCGGACAAAGGCTCTTCCGTTTATCTTAACATAAAGTCATTCGTCAGGTCTTTAGATATATCTTATGTTAAATTACTGAAGTAATCGTTTAAGATTAAGCCAACAACACTCTTAATCCAAATAATTATGTTGATGTCGATCTACTCAATTAATCAATCCTATCTACCACAAGGATAAATCGATTATTAATTGGATTCTCTTTTACCGAAACAAGTATTATGCACACCAAAGATTAAGTCAGATCTTCAATATCTTCTTTGTCTTCAAATCTTCATAAATCTTCAAAAAAAAACCTGCACACAATCACTTGAATCTCTTGTGATCAATCACGCACATAACAGAGTCTGTTAACTATGGATTATCACAAGATCTTCTTTAGAAATAACAATAGTCTAAAGATCCATTTCGAAAATCTGAACTAGTTTGAGTGAATCTTATATCAGAAGAGAAGATTCTCAAGCGTAAACAAACTAGGTGCAATCAAATTTCAACCACCGTTAGTTAATCAAATCAATGAAAACAAAAGATAAACCGCAATTATCTAGTTTCCCACCAACGGTACATGCAAGAGATTCTCAATCCCAAAGAAGACTTTAAACTGAACGTCCGTAAGAGATTTCTCCTAATTAGGTTACTCTCCTCTTCGAATAGGCGGCTACACCAGTAACAACAACAAAAAGGAAGTTTGTTGTTACGAAGGATTAGATTTCTAGAAAGGAAAACTTCAAGTATTTATAGACAAGGAAGTTTGGACACCAAGGAATTTCCAAAACCGAAAATATTTTCAAGATATTCATTAAAGCACAAATTCGGTTTCCATAATTCCTGGAAATGATCTGTCCAAAAATAATGATCGAAATCTCTCGAAAAATCCAATTAGTAAATGCACATTACTAATTCTTATATTTCCCTACAAAATGAAATTAATAACCTTAATTAAAAGATTCTTAACTTACTTATGTTTTGATCCTGGGATTCTCTTCCCTCAGCTATTAAGGAATAACTTTGAACAATTAAAGAAATAAACATTCACAGCACATGTTCAAAGTATGTTGACATCCTTACTTTGTAAGTTCTCTTTCACACTTACAATCTTGAAACCGATTTTTCACACTTCCAAACAAGTTTAGAATTGGTTCATCTGACTTTCAAGAACTATGTGATTGATCAAAAAAACATTCAATCACAATCATGGGTTTAACGGTTCTACCAAAACAAGTTTCGGTTCTACCTTCCATGTGAGTATTGTGCATAGTCACACTAGCTTTTCAAAATTTGGTTGACTGGGTACTAGGATAGGTCCCCACATATATATGGTATCTAACTTATTTGTGTTGCACATGTCCATAGGATAGGTTCCCCTTTTCCTAAAAACGTGTTGCACATGTCCATAGGATCGGTTCCCCTTTCTGTTTTAAACCGTGCTGCGCCCCATACAAGGATCGGTTCCCCTTTGTGATGTACTGCGCCTCTTACTAGGATCGGTTTCCCTTTTCCGTATTTGGTCAGACATAAAATCACAAACCCGATCATACCATCTCATATGATTACTTAAGATCGGTTTCACTAATAAAAGTCATACCAATACATAAGTCAGGCCTTTGTGAATAGTTCTACTAAGAATACAAACAAGTTGTGTGCGGTTATACTCAATCACACATATTGGTTGTTCATAAGATATGCAATGAATAACAAAACCAATAACACCTGGCAATTTCCTTTTCGGTTCACAAACAAGTTTATGAACTTACTTCCTTAGAACACATGTAAAACATTGTTCCCTAGGATGAAATTCTCACCTCATACCCATACATAATCACAATAGCATTCAAATGATTATGGCGATGTCTTATCTACAAAGTTTAATGGTTAAGCAATAAACCTCGTATTGTATTCCTTAATACTATGTCTATCTAGAGTT
The DNA here is from genome assembly GCA_023529315.1 of Papaver bracteatum. NCBI lineage: Eukaryota > Viridiplantae > Streptophyta > Magnoliopsida > Ranunculales > Papaveraceae > Papaver > Papaver bracteatum. The sequence continues at coordinate 948,914 of JAJJWX010004844.1, forward strand.
CAAATATGCTTCGCAGTTTTGTTTTCAATATGCACGACTTGGAAGACACGTTAGGGAATGAAACAGTTCAAGTCAAATATCACTAACCTCAAGTGGAAGGATGATTGTTGTCGTTGTAGCTCCTTGATTCTTCACATCTTCAAGACTTCCAATACTTGTAATGTATCATATCCTAATACTTTAAAGCTAACCTATACGAAGTTGACTCTAGTACATAATCAAGCAACTCTTAACATGAGTTTTGATTCACTAAATATGACAACCAAACTTGACATGCTAACACTTGGTGGGTTGAACCGAGCTATGCTCTAACAATCTCCCCATTTGTCAATTTTAGTGAAAAAACTCTTACATCATATGGATAAACAAATTACAAGAATTCATTACACATACGCTTGATTCCCGAATTCAACAGCACAGTAAACTGCTTACATTCAATCCTTGATAATGCCGATGTTGACATTATAATAACAAAGATAATACTCCCCCTAAGGAAGATAGGTAGATATTCAATCCACACATCTTTGTTATACCAATTTATATGACATGTTACTCCCCCTTAGTATATGCTTTCACTCTTTCGTTAGATAAACGTTCAAGCACCAATGTTCTTTTCCTTAGCGATACCAATCAATATAAAATCAATGCCAATATCACTTGTTTACTCCATATATTTCTCCCCCTTTTTATCACAAAAATGACAAAGAAACGAAAAAAAAAGGACAACACGAAAAGAATCTTACAAATCTCAAAATAGACTTGCAACCTGTAGAGTTAGGCACGAGGGTTCCACACATCATGTTATGATAACCAATATCAAAACAGAAACTAAAAGTAGTTTTATTTTGATATGTTACCAAGGAAACAATTATCCAAAATAATTTTTCCAATTTAGTTAAGCAAAACAAAAATCAACTAAGCACCTTAGTCCTTTTGCTACAACCGATTGTTCAAACACAACCGCTTAATTCGATAAGACCAAAATAAAGATAACTTTATTTTTTTCATCAGGTTCTAATTATCCATAAACTTAGACCTTTGAATTTTAAACAAGACAAGTACTAGGTTTCATTTCTTGTTAAGGCATTCGATGAGACTTGAATAAACGAAACCTCACTTCGATAAGTCTAACTAAGATCAAAATTAACTTAGTTTCTCTTATTCGGAATCGAATTGGACTAAACAACTCATCTCGTACACCTTTTATTTCGTTAAGCCATAAATAATTCATACAAACCAACATAAATCAACTTGCATAATTATTCACCTCAACCGGAAGCAATTAAAACAACATGGACATTAAAAGCACCGCAACTGCACCGAAATTTTGTAAGCTTAAACAATTGATATCACACAATAAAGCAAGATAACAATAGTTTTTCTTAACCATAACCAATTGAATCACACAAATCCACACACACATCATGGAATAATATATCAATTGAACCGAAATTTCGTTAAGAAAAAGCAATATATATATATATATAATATAAACTCAGGCTTTTCTTAAACAGGAAAACAATTAACTAACAAGATTGTTACCTCAAATTTCGCATCCACTTTTCCAATATGTTTGCATATTCGTACAGGGAGAATTGTTATCGAAATATCATCATGTTGTCCTTATACCTAAACAAAATAATAACAACAACCCTCAACCTTTACTAGAGAAAGGTTGAAAACCGGTTTTAACAATTGCAAAGCAAAAGTTGAAAACCGTCGAAACACATATGCTTTTATGCTAAACCAAAACCGATTCAACATATTGTGACTTTTTCACATATTGTTTCTACCAGAACCCTTCATGATTCTTTGATAAAGCCTACCCAACATGGGCTATAACTTAATCCCGCTAAATCAAAAAGTTACCCAAACCACAAGGGTTCACAATATATGAGATCGAATATTAAGGTAGTAAAACCGAAATCAAACATCCCATAAACATACATAGCAATAAGATAAAAGCATTCAAGCACATGATATGTAAACCAAAAACTATCACAAGAAAAATTACCAATCAAATAATTTTATTCATAATAGACCAATACAATCAATGAAAGAAATCAAAAATTGATGTCTATTATTCTAGATTAAGTAATACAACAAATAACTTAATCTCTAGTGGTGCTATTGTTGTTCACTGAAGTTTCATCAGTATTCACACTATTAAAGTATGTCTCAAGGATTTTGTTGGAAACCACTTTCTGTTGTCCAATATTTTCAATTTGAAGCTTCAAATCGTCTAGCTCACTTTTTTGCTTCTTACATTCGATCTTTCAGACTGTCTCGATCTTGTATAAAAAAAAAAGAGTTCCTATGAGTTATTCAAACCCATGCATAGCTTTATGCATACCATATGTGGGAAACCACTTGGTACAATCTGAATCATCTATCGCAAAGAGACTTACTTCATGTTGAGATCTATCAGAGTTGTGATCAGAAACGATTCTTGAGACAGTCTTCCTGGTTCTTCGTTTTGAGAGAAAACCTGGGCAGTTTCAAACAATGCGAGCTTCCCTTTTAGTGATCCTTGTAATACTTCGAGTTATAAGAGACATTATTTAGTTCTAGACTTTTCAGGGAAGATCTAATTCTTAAGATGAGAATATATTCGATTTACGAAAACAAGGTTTCTGACAATATGCTATTTTACCAAACTTCTCCCTTTTATTAAAGGATACTATCCCTTATTACCGATAATGCAAATCAGTACCCACTTGTGCTCTTGATTTTTATGTGCTTTTCTCATCCAGGATTTGAGAACAAAATGGATGAGTTTGCACAATCTCCTTTCAACTAAGTTGAGAAAGAGTAAGCCATTTTTGGCTTACCTAGAATACCAGAAACATAGTTCATGTTTCTCTTAGGGAATTTCTGCCCAAAATATTTTCTCCCGAGACGATGATCTTTTCTAACTAGTGAGATATGATCATGTGGATAAAATATATTAATGTGAGAATTCTCAGAGATAGATAAGTCTCTCTTAATTATTTCAATGAGATTTTCATAAGTTTTTCTCATTCTAAGGACTTCCTTATGATCCACATTAGTATGATCATCTGGAACAACTATAGGAAATTCCTGATTATTTCTTTTGGTAGAGATTCTCTCTTTTCCTTCCTTATGAAGTCGTTCCTTATCAAAACTAGAACTGTTTCGATATAGGTGAGGAGGAACCTTTCTCCAGAAGCGATTATCAACTCTTTCCTCTGACTCTTTTAAGTTGATCTTATAGGGATGTGGTATAATCTGTCTTTCTACTGAGGAATAATCTTCCAGTCTTAAAAAATAAGAAACTTCCTTCAAATTTTTTACCACCCGTATGTTGAAAAAGTATAAGTTTCCTTTCAAGTGACTGAAAATTGTATTCCTTACAATCACCACGAAATCGGTTCAAAGTTTCCTTTGGACAAGATTTCGTTTGATCATCAGTAGATCAAGAAGCTGGTTTCTCATCCTCTTCCAACTTTATGTAGTTAGGCAAACTACCGTCATCTTGATCTATTTCAGATGTGATTAAACCGGTTTTGTCACAATCTGTAAAAGTCGAGCAAGGACTTTTAGTTTTCTCATCAGAAGAAATCACAACAACATCATTAGTCAGAATCATAAGACGTGTCTCTTTATCTGTAAAATATTTACCAAGAGCCTCTAGTTTGACAGTGAGTTCCATTTTTTCTTTGGCCAGACAATTCAGTTGAGTGTATTTTTCTCTGATCTCCTATTTAAGAAGATTTGACTCTGTCTTTAAAATAAGTACTTTAGAAGACATAGATTGTACAAGCTTTAAGAGTTTTACCAAATCTTTATCAGCATCTTCTCTTTTATCAGAGAAAGACATAAATGTTTTCGTCACTCCTGGATCATGAGTCATCGAAGTAGCAACATCTTCAACTTTTGATTATTCATACTCTTGCATAACGTTAATTGAATCAGACATTAGATTCAATTCTTATAGGTTGGATCGCACTAAACAAATATTATTAGATCTTTTCGTGTTTGCCTGCTCTGATACCAATTGAAAAGGCGAGGGTGCCAAAATATACCTAAAGCTAAAACTTTTCCTACCTATAAGTCCTTTTTTACGAAAGTGATTGTCTATGGACAGAGTCGAGACAATACAACTAATCGTTTCACACTTCGTGTGATCATCGTCTATGGATACGATATCAAGACAATACAACAACGAAGTATGTTACTTGATAAAAAGGTTCGGACTTAACCAAACACAATAGGATTCACTTATCAAGTAAATAGGAATTAAGGTTTATGTGATTTACTTTAATTATAATAAAACAATTATAATGCGGAAATATAAAGTAAATGACACAATAAGATTTTGTTAAGGAAACCGCAAATGCAGAAAAACCCAGGGACCTTGTCCAGAATTGAATACTCTTAGGATTAAGCCGCTACACAAAATTACACCTAACTTCGTATAGTTGAGGCCAAGCAACTAAACCTATAGTTCACCTAGTTACATCTGTATTCCCATGCCTCCAACTTATAAATAAGTCACGTACTTGGAACAATTCCTTTGATTCGTATTCCAAACATTAAAGGAACAACAAATCTGTTTGGTATCAACTCTATTCAACCAAGTGATATGAGTCGGACAAAGGCTCTTCCGTTTATCTTAACATAAACTCCTCCGTCAGGTCCTTAGATCTATCTTATGTTCAATTACCTAAGTAATCATTTAAGATTAAGCCAATAACACTCTTAATCCAAAGAATTGTGTTTATGTCGATCAACTCAATTAATCAATCCAATCTACCACAAGGATAAACTGATTATTAATTGGATCCTCTTTACCGAAACAAGTATTGTGCACACCAAAGATTATAAACCCAAGTCAGATCTTCAATATCTTCTTTGTCTTCAAATCTTATTAAATCTTCAATAAAAACCTACACACAATCATTTGAATCTCTAGTGATCAATCACGCACATAACGGAGTCTGTTAACAATGGATTATCACAAGATCGTCTTTAGAACTAACAACATTCTAATGATCCTTGTCGAAACTCTGAACTAGTTTGAGTGAATCTTATATCATAAGAGAAGATTCTCAAGCATAAACAAACTAGGTGCATACAGATTTCAACCACCGTTAGTCAATCAAATCAATGAAAACAAAAGATAAACCGAAATTATCTAGTTTCCCACCAACGGTACACGCTAGAGCTTCTCAATCCCAAAGAAGACTTTAAACTGAACGTCCGTAAGAGATTTCGCCTAATTAGGTTACTCTCCTCTTCGAATAGGCGGCTACACCAGTAACAACAACAAAACGGAAGTTTGTTGTTACGAAGGATTAGATTTCTAGAAAGGAAAACTTCAAGTATTTATAGACAAGGAAGTTTGGACACCAAGGAATTTCCAAACAAGCAAACTGGCCTGGCTAAGTGGCATATTTGCCACTTAGCCAGGCCAGGTCAAGTCTTGACCGCTCAGTGTAGTTTCCACCGCCAGCGGTCAAGACTCGACCGCTCGTATTATCTCATCTAACGGTCATAATTTCTTCATCCTATAAATACGATGTCAAATTTCATTTCAACACGCACCATTTCTTCAATATCTATTCTTTCACTCCACAAATCCAATATGTCAGTTTGAGTTCGAGCTCGCAAATTTAGCATAGATGAAGATAAATCCATTTGCAGGCATTATGTTTTTGTTATACAAGATATGGCCAATGATGGACAACATCAACATCAAGAGTATGTATGGAGTCGCATATTTCAGTGATTTCAAGAAGATACAATGAACCTCAATAATCGATATGCAAATGGATTTTGTCAACGCTTCTGAATAATCATCATGGATGTGAAGTTGTTTGTTGTTGCACTTACTGAAGGCTATCTAAACCGACAAAATGGCCAAAACGCATTTGATGTGGAGAAAATTTGTCGGCTCGAATGAAGCAACAGAGTGGGAAAAGATTTTCAATTTGATGGTTGTTATCTTATCTTGAGGGTGTTTCCCACATATGATCAGTTTAGATTAGCTGCCCAAATATGATGCATCTTTCATTTGTATGATGCATTTATCATTTGTATCAAATTTTAATTTTAAGATATTATTAATATAAAACTAGTGCATCTTTCATTAAAAGTTTAGAATTTTAATTTACATTAGGCCCTCTTTCATTCATCTAGATAATGACATAACTTATAATAAAGACTAAAAGTAAAAATTTGGGACAATGTTCTTCATCTTGTTTATCTTTTTCATTTCATTAAACTTCCAATCAATGCGCTCATGAATGGAGTTTCCTTTGTTTATCTTCTTCTTCTCTTAGTTGGAGGTTTGATTTGGTTAATATCCAAAACTTGTAGGCTTCTTTGGTTTTTATCTATTTCTTTATAACCTTCACATATCTTACTAACGGCGGCTTCAAGCACCATTCCGGAAAAATCAAGTTGGGTAGCCAAGTCAAGTTGGGATTCAAACTTTGCCATTTTGAAAAATAAGATAGATAAAGATATATTGGTGCAAGTTTTGAGTATATATGAATGTCGCATTTTTATAGCGGTGGAGAAAGAGCCGTTGGAGGTTTAAAATCAACCGAACGGTGGAAATTCGATCGCCTGACGATTTTACCATAGTAGCGTAGCCAGTTTGCCAGGGCAGCTGGCATGGAAAATGGGTGGGTTAGCCACCCCCATAAGAACCGGCCTAAGCATAAATTTTGGTATAAAACACCCCCAAAACTGGTTGGTGTTTTCAAAACTAAGATTTTGATAATAGTTATAGCTGTTATAAACTGTTTTGTAGCGACTATAACTGTTACAGTTTTAATGCAAATAAGTGTGAGAAATACTTTACCAACACTTATATGTGTTACATTTTTCCTACCGTACGGATAATAATAATAATTAGGCGACCGCCTAGTCTGCCTAGCCCCTAAGACGGCATAAAAGACATGCTGGTAAAGACTGCGGCCGGGACAAAACTCTATAGAGAGACCGTAAATAAAACTATAGAAATGGTTGTGTGTACAAAACATTTTCCCTCTCTACACTAGTTCCTCATAGCCTTGTCATGGGCCACAGATTGCTCATTGCCATGTGATTCTCCATGTGTCATGTTTCCCTTTAGTTATTCGTTTAGAAGTAAAAAAAAAAAGTGTATCAAGCTAGCAACTGTAAGCAACCACCATCACCGTTGTGTGATCAACTGATAAAACAGAACTTTAAAGCTCTCACACATAACCCATGGATGTTAGAAAACCAACACGTTACTGCGTTTTCATAAGTGGGCGATTCTCACCTTTTAAATACAGTATTGTTTTTTGTTTTTTTGCCAAACGGAAGTAATCTATCAATGAAATGACCATAGAGATACCTAAATGCATAGCTGGTGGATTAATTTGCTGGTGGTTGCAATTTTCCTCCCCATCTCTCATTCAACTTCTTCAAAAACCATGCTCATCCATAAAGAAAAAACTAAAATCCAAAAGAACAACACCATGGTTAATCAAGAAAGCATTAGAGGAAATTTTGGAAGTAACGGAACAGGTCAACATGGAAGAGACTGGGACTTCGGGTGGGGTTTTAGAGCCAATCGTAGGTGGGAATACCAATCCGGTGGAGTGGATTCAGCTGGCGGTCTAGCATGGGAATTTGGATCCCGTTCCAGCAAATCGGTTGATGGTGCTGCAGGCGGACTTGAGTTTAGATGGTGTGGTTCTGCTTTCATTAACGCTGGTACTGGTGTGTTTGGCAGCGGAGGTGTTACATTCGATGGTGGGGTGGTTCAAGGTGGTGTTGGGTTTGAATGTTCTGGTGGCAGCGGTGGTTTGGATCCTAACGAAAGATTTTGGTTCAGCGGTGTCAGGAACTCAACTAGAGTTTAACATGCTCATGATCATTGGCAAAATAATATCCGGACTCCCCTAGACCCAGTTCTAGTTAGTTCATGTTAGATTGTTAGTCTCCTACTTCTACTTGTTATACTAAGGCAAAAGATTCTGGTTCACCGATCAAAAAAAAAAAACACTATGCAATTATGGAAGTTACATTACATGTTCAAGACTAAAGCTACAAGAACCTGAAAATACTAGTTTACAAGGCGCACTCTATTTGTCCAGGACAAATCAACGGAAGGATTATTCAAAGAAATGCATCTTCTTAATCAAGTTAATAAAACTGTTGCATATAACATCCGAGCGTGAGTATATTCTTGATATGATCAGTTGAGCTAATAAAATTGGATTCCAATCAAATTAAACTCTAAATAAGGCAAAAACAGGTTTAATCATCATACACACAATGAATAAACTTGCACAAGAGAATCTGAATTCTGGTTCTCGAAGCCTTCTAAATTGTCTAAATTCTGGTTTACCAGTACATAGCGCAAATATGGTAATGTGGGAGAGGGGTCTGCCACAGTACAAATTGTGAGTGTCAATATAAAACAAAATCCCCAATGAGGAGGTTAGGATAAGGCAGGTGGCACACTTAAAACCCCACTAGTTCATTCATCAAACAACTTCATTTCTGGATTGAGAGAAAAAATGGCTCAAGCATTGGCAATGCCAGTAGCTCCTTCACTTTCAGTTATCTACAAAGGAGGAAACCCTAAAAACAATCCTTTCACCAACACACTCACTTTCTCAAGGTCCAATTCTGTTAAGGTAGGTTTGTCTTGATTCCTGCAATTTCTAGGGTTTTTTTTTTTTTTTTTTTTGTTGTTGTTTGTTTAATGTTTTGGTGTTCTAATCTTAGTAAAGATAATCTTTATGACATTGTAGGTACAAGGTTTAAGTATCAGATGTGCTCGTGTTGGAGGAGTTGAGATACCTAACAACAAAAGGATTGAATACTCACTTCAATACATTCATGGGGTTGGTCGTACTAGAGCTCGTCAAATTCTTGGTGATCTTAGTATGACTAACAAAATTACTAAAGATCTTTCTGAAGAAGAATTGATTATTATTCGTGAGGCTGTTTCTAAGTACACTATCGAAGGAGACTTGGTAAATTCTCATTTTTCTTAGATTTTTCGATTTCGTTGTCTTTGGTTGATTATTTCTGGCAAGGCAATGATTCTACTATGTTAATTCTCATAATTTATGAAAATTAGGACATGAGTTTCTATAATCTGATGTTGTTGTGTTTGGTAAAAAAATTTCAGAGGCGTTTCAATGCTCTTAATATTAGGAGATTGAAGGAAATTCAGTGTTATAGAGGAGTAAGACATATTCAAGGATTGCCTTGCAGAGGACAACGGACAAAGAACAATTGCAGGACTCTAAAGGGTAAGAGAGTTGCAATTGCTGGAAAGAAGAAGGCACCACGTTAGTTGTCTGAATTTGGTTTTGTTGTTTACATGTTATAATTCTAGCTTTTCCTAACTGTGTAAGAAAAAAAACATGGTTTCCAATGGATGAGGTTTTTTGATTGTTTTGTATGAAAGCTGATTTGTTCAGTGTGGTGCAGTGCAGTTTAATTGGTAATTATTTGCATTCAAATCAAACAGTTGTGAGCTATATACTTATTGTACTTGCTGTGCATTTTGATGTTTATTTTGAAATGTAAATTGCTGCTTTTGCTTCTTCTTGTTTGTTGAGTTTGTCTGAAACTCATGCAGTGTCATTTTGCAGTAAATTAAACTAGTTCTTGATACATGTCCATATAGTTGTAGAAAAGTTCAATCTTGGCATGGAACTCGTGAAAAGAAAATGAGTTTTTGAGCGTTCACTATCTAGTTGAATTGTGTATCACACTGTCTAATTTGCATGAAATCTTTTGAACAGATTTGAAGCATATTTTGTTGAATTGGAATTTTAGAATCTATTATTACGTCTTTAATGGTTGAGTCTGATAGTACCTTCTGTGTATTTTGAGGGTTTCCCTATTTTTTTGGTAATTGGAAACTTGGATTAGACAAAACACAAAGACTCCGAAGGCAGAAGCATGACTAGATACATAACTTGAAACTAGAGGTTTAATGCTTCATGAAACTATACTGACGAGTGCCAACACTCAATTCCGCCAGCACATTCTTTCTTTCCCTTGAATGATTAGTTTGATTATCAGTTCTTGTACATAGTTTTCTTTACCTCGACAGTATGATCAGTGTGAATGTAGGATTTCCATTCTATTGAATCTGAACTCGTGAACTTGAGTTTTTACCAGCGTTATGGGTTCATGTATAGACTCTGAAAACAATAGTGTGACTAGACCCAAGCTTAAAACCAGAGGCTATAGGTCTTAATCGAGCAAGTTGATTCTTTCTTTACTTTGATAACATGATTGGGAATTTAAGATTTCTGTTGTATTGAAACTGAACTCTGAACTTGAGCTTTTGCCAGCATTATTATTTCTTATAGATGGTATGGTTGGAAGGTAGGAATTTTTCTAATTAGTCTACAGGAATTGGCAGGCTTAGTTTGCGGAAATGTTGGTGAAATTGGCGCAGTACCTTTTAGAAATTAGTTTTTATCTTGTATTTTTGAGCTGCAAGTGCATATGCTGCATTAATAAAATCAATCTTTCCACCGTCCGTTTTCTGGAAAACGTGGAAGTATCTCCAAGAAGTTATATTGCAGAGACTCTTCTCCGTAGAGAAGATAGAAAGCTAAAGCTAGATAGGCAGAGCTATCTTTAAATATCACTTCTAAGAAAATACCCAGAGTTGATAGCACCTCTTAATTAATACACATGTTACAGGCTTACAGCCATGATTGTTTTCCACAGAAACAACCTTTATACCATTAGAAACAGGCGAAACTGTTTTCGCAACTATGGTTCAATACCTGACAGTCAAGTCGGCCTTCAATCAATCTTCTTCGAAACTAGATATGATGGGGGGGGGGGGGATCATACAGGTCCTGAACAAATTGATGTAACCAGTCAGATGAGCTGAATTAGACTGGATGAACCGAACAAAGAGCAAGCTATGGACCTATGGTCTTCAGACAACAATCAAAAGTTCAGCAAGATGGAATTGCTGAACGCTTCCAAACAAGTTCGGGAGCACACGGGGCTACTAAATGTTGTGTTAAGCCCGGTAGACCGGGTGTTCAGTTGTAAAATACGATTTCAATGAGTAAATTTTTGATGGGGATTGGGGCATGGGGGACAAATCATGTCTTGACATGTGTTTTTCCAATTAATTATTTTAACAAACTTTGTTACCAAACATATCAAGGATAAAATATCACCAATTAAGATAACTATAATTTTCACTAAAAATACACTTTTTTTACCTGGCTTGATTGGGGTATACCTAGATTAATTGGGGTATATCCAATAAGACAAAATATGGTCATTTGGAAGTAAAATAAGCCACCCTTTAACCATATATTTTCTAAATGGCTAGTATACCCTTGTTTCATTAACACTAAAAATTCTAATTAGGTTAATTAATTGAGTTTAGATTGATTAATTGAGTAGATTAAAACTTATGAAATGAAATTTTGTTTTTGATTGAACTTATTTGGGAAGATTTTTGATGAAAAAAAATTGTTTTGAGAAAATCTTTTGCAACGGAAATGAAAGCACACAACCCAAACACTTCTAAAAAGGGGATTGCAAAGTTGTTGTATGAAATCATACTCAAAATTAGATCAAAAATCAATACTTTCAGTTCTAAAAGTATAAAAAGTCGGCAAGGTCGACCAATGAAGATCATGCCGGCCAAACTTTGATTGCATATGGTAGAACTGAAATTTCGCAATTTGAGGAAAATGAGTTAGCAAAATCTAAACTTAAGAATATAGAAGCGCATGAATGTGACCATTGGAGATGCTCAGGAATGCTATCAGCATCTCAGTAAATTTTAGCATTCGTCTGATAACTTGTCAGCCGAACCTAGGTATATTTTCAAAAAACATAGGTTTGGCTGACAAGTTATCAGCCGAACCATTCATCTGGTCAATAGAACTAGGTTGTAAAAATTCAATCTTCTCAATGACTTATTACCTGGGCCATGTTCCCAATTACAGTAAAGCACCAGATTTTCTAAGACCATGGCATTCTTCAGCAAAATCTCTAGAAACTTGAGTGCATGAATACATCCTTGGACGTTATTAATCGTGACAGTTTTGAGGTCATGCAACAAGCAAGGAAGGGCCGGACGATCCAGTTTCCCATTCATCACCTATATCAGGTGAGTCATGATTTATCTAAGCAAAATACCCACGGAAACATAGTTTGAACTTCAAACTAAGAACATCATTTAGATTCATAAACTTTAAAACAAATAAGGCAACGGTAAGGCAGTACCAACATATGACAAGAAAAAGTATAAGACATATTGTTGTAGTATCTATCTGATGTTTAGTGCTTTTAGGCTAAGTCCTATGGGCCAGATATCTAGCTTCTAGATTGGTCATTCACGTCAGCCTGGGCAACCTCCTAAGTCCTATGGGATGGCGAATCTAGCAGCGGAACGCTGAACAGTACATCGTTCAGATGGACGCCGAACCGAACAGCGCCCAGAAAAACGCTTAATTGGTAGAAGTAATATACCACCTCTAACGCTGAATTGAATAGCGTACAGGGAAGCGCTGAACAGTTCAGCGTTGATGCCCTGGAATATTCGCAAAACGTTGAACTGTTCAGCATTTGGAGCACTTTTTGGACGCTGAATCATTTAGCGTTTCAATCTCGCTGCTAGTTGAACTGCGAGTACTTGCTAGGAGAGAGAAGTAGACATAAGTAGTGTTAACTTTTTTCCCACACTTTTTTTCTTGATTTGCAACACTTTTTGGCCAATCTAGCCATATGACTTAACCTTAGTTTTACTTATCGGATTTGGGGCGAAAGGAATCAATTTACACGCTGACGTTTTTTCTGCATCGACGAAGATGCTACTCATAGGGTTGGCAGGGAAGAAACTTAAGTTTGACATAATTCCTTTAAAATAGATCACTAACTCACAATTGGATTCTCCGGCCAAACCCCTAACACAATTGGGAACATCTTACTTTTGGTTATCGTGAGTCTTTCAGCTGGTTTTGAAGTATTTTCATAGATTTTCAAGGCAGAACCATTTAGAAGTTTCCCTTAGTTGATAGATATGATATTGGGAACTCAACATGGCATCATGAATTTATGTCATTATCGACTCTAAGGTGGTTGCTGGTTACTTTGAGAATGTATAAATTCTTTGAATAAGTCTTATTCCCTCCGTCCTAAATTAAGTGTCCGCTTTGACTTTATCAAAATGTTAAGGAAAACCTATAAAATGTCATGACTATCCCTTGACTAGCCTATTTAGTTATGTTATTACCAAAACTAAAATTATTAGTGTTAAAAATTCTAAAATGGATAGTATTAATATTTTAGGAAATGTTTTAAGAAATAAAAGCAAATTATACTGTTTTTATTATGAAATCCACAATTTAAGAATTTTTTTTTTCTTCCATTTGATTTTGGTTTCCCGCACTAAAATTTTGGAGTCTTTGAAATTTTTATTTGAGAGGGAAAAAATTTAAAATTGTAGATTATTTCCTCTTTAGAAATACTTGACCATGAATTTGAGATTTTGTCATAATTTTTTTGACTATCCATAAATGCTTTTTAAAAAAAAAGGAATGACGATTAATACAAAGATATTGAGTAGTTTTTTTTCTTCCTTATATATGATGATAATATTTAAGATTTTGGATTAAAAATGATTTTATGATTATTAAAAATAAAGGGTATATTTGATAGTTTAAGGGAAAAGTATGTCTATAAACGGAGCGGACAGATAAAAATGGACAGACCAAAGTAAAAATTAGGACAGAGGGAGTACTAGATTAGGATTATCTTGTTTGAATTTATCTTGAATAGATGTTTCCTTTTTCTTAGGGAGTCTGTTAGTCGATTAGGTTAAACATTATGTTGCCTATTTATGTTTCATGTGATTGAAGTATTTTAAGTAAGAAAGTGTTTTGTTTTCTGATACCTTTCAGAGCATACAAAGATCCTAGGAAAAAATAAATAATGAGTAATGCTTAAATATGCCATAAAAACCACAACTTCAGAATGCTCAGCCATAATAAGCAATGTTGACACTGCTGTTGTTCATTCTTCTTACCACATAATTGTTTATCGATCGAATGGTACAAATTATTAAGAATGGGCACAATCTGTCAAACTAGTTGTAGATGGTTCGTTGGGAGCTTGGATATCTTACCGGTGATAAGAAAAAACCAGTTGAATCTGATCCAAAATTTAGAACTTGGAGATCTGAAACTTCCTTAGTCACCGGACGACTTCTCTAATCGAGGGAAAATTCCACCTCAAAACTGCATATGTTTATGAGTACTGCTAAAGAGATTTGGGACTCAGTTCGTGCTACGTATTCGGATCTCGAAAACTCATCACAAATATTTGAGATGAAATCAAAACGGTGGAATACCAAGAAAGGCGAGAGAGACATCACCACATACTTCAATTATATAGTGGCTTGATGGCCGGAGTTAGACCAATGTTATGATGATAAATGGGAAAATCCAAATAACTATACTCTTTTTTTTTTGAATAGTGAAAAAAAAAATGATCGTGTTTATCTGTTTTTGGCAGGAGTAAACTCAAGTGTAGATGAAGTAAATGGTAGGATTTTGGGGAAGAAGTCACTTCCTAAGATAAGGGAAGTATTTTCAGAGTTGACGCAAGAGGAAGCTAGAAATCAATTTATGCTACACACTCAGATTCAGTATGAGAGTCCTGCTTTGGTTTCCCGTGTGGACCTGATATAGATGGAGAAAAGACAAATAAACCATGGTATGATCATTGCAAGAAACCATGTCATACTCGTGAGAAGTGTTGTAAGTTACATCCAAAAATGAAGCATGAAAATCCCAAAAGAAAGTTTGCGAGTATAGCAATGTAAATTACAACATCGGAATTGCAAGCACAACAAGTCTCTTCTGAAGTATCTTCTTTCACAAAGGAACAAGTCGAACAACTTTCTCAGCATCTTCTGCAAATTTTTTAACAATCCCCTCAGATCCATGTCAATCCCTTGCTCGTTAACTCATAAAGGTAACATAAGTTGTCATATCTCTTTTAATGTCACCTCTAGTTCCTCAATAAGTTATTTGTATGGTTAGGATTCTTGATTCCGGAGCCACCGATCACATGAAAAATTATTCTCAATTGTTTCAATCTTACCGACCATGTTCTGGTAATTAAAAAAAAATCAAGTTCTTTATATGTTTGGAAACAAAATTCGATGAAATCAAGTTATAGCAAAAACACGTGTCAAGACATGATTTGTCTCGCATGCCCCATCATAAATCGTCTCCATCAATATTTTTCCGATTTCAAGACTGTAAAGGGCCTTCAACACGTACCATTTTACTATAACTGACGCGTGTTCAAAACCGTATCGGGGTTTTGCGAAGTAACCAATGCTCAAACACTCAAGAAAGAGATGAAGTGTGAGAACTCCAAGAAAAAAAAAATCCTAACAAAATAAAACCCCTAAAATTATCAATTCGATATTTATTTTAAAACCCTAATAAATCAACTGATCTCTCTTTTCGAATCCGACCTTGTTATCGTTATCTGAGGTTAGTCATTCTGATATGTTTAGTATTTTTAAGTCTTAAGTAAATTGTTTGTTACATCCTACTAAATTTAAAGTAATTTTGCGGATTGTAGTTTTGCTTAGTTTTGTTTATCTTTCATGTATTAGCCTACTAAATCACTGAATCAGCTACTTATAAGAGATTAATTTGGGTTTTATCATCAAAATTAACTAAAACCAGCACATCAAAGATAAACCCAAAATTATTCTTATCTGATAGCTTTACAGGTTAACATCAGTATGTGAAGAAGTAAACTGATACTTTTGAGTTTACTGTGTTCTGTTTTTCAAAATGTTATGTACCTTATATAAATAGTCATGTACAGGTTGGAAAAATGGGTGACCGGATCGGAGGAAATGCAGTATAGATTAGCAAAGCGGCAAAGCCATAACGCAGGAGCGTATTCTGTGCCTCCAATCCCAAGTGATATGATGGCAGTATACATTTGCTGAATTTATGCCGTGTTTCTGTCTTACGAAGATGGGTAATTTAAGAAAGAAATGAAGTCTGCCATAAAAAACCTAACCATCTTTTCTCTCTTCTCATCAAAACCTCCTCCTTACCATTTCCTCCCTCTTTCAAAACCCTCTACATTTCTCACTCTTTCTTCAGGTCTAAACCCTAAAACTCTTTCTCACTTCTCCTCTTAATTTTTACTGTCATATAGCAAATTGAAATTCTGTTTATTTGTTTCTACAGGCATGGAGAAATCGCCACCACCTTCATCGACATTATCACCATCTATTCTGGTTTTGGGAGGTAAATCATCTCAAGAAAATGAATTTGCGAAATCACTGAAAGACAATTTTAAGAATTTGACACTTCCCACTGAAGATTCTGGAGTTTCCGTATTTTTATATGATTCTGATGCTGAGAAAAAAACTTATGAGGTTGAGGAAGAGACATTTAAGATTGGGACTTACATGAATTCGTTACCGGCTAATCGATTTGGTCGATTTCTTATCTGGTCTCCTAGGTTGTCATCTACACAAGACTTGATTGCTAAGTGAGTATTTCTTATTTTCTCAAAGTTTCTTGTTCTTTTTTTCTTTTTGGTTACTTAAGTTGGAGTACATGAAGTTTTTGATTGAATGACAGAGAGATATTGTATGACTAAAATTTCTAGGTTTGGGGACTGTGGTTGCTGATCTCTAGGTTTTAATTTCATGATATTTGTCGGTCTAGGTTTCGCATTCCAAGTGTTTAAATTATGTTCTTTTTGTTGAGAGAGATTACCTAAATTGTTTGGTTAGAAAATGAGTTTGTTTTTAGTTTGCTTATAGTAGTTTCTGAACAGTGCAACCTTTGATCATAAATTCATAAAGATACGGAGTTTCTGGTTGCATGACTGTCTTTTCAAGCTCCACCACTATAAAGATATTGGTGTTTGAGTTGTTTCATATATTCTAAGTCTTTGTAGAGTCCAATCATGTAAATAGTTTCCCTGTTAAGGTGGTACCCCTCAACTCTTAAGATCTTTGTACTGCCCATGTTTTCAAGTGTAAAATTGGGAAGACTGTGTTAAACCTTGAGTAAAATTAGTTCTATTTGGGATTTCCTTTTTACGGTTTCTATAGTATAGGAGGGTTTTCAACTTGGAAGCTTCTTTTCTAAAGTCATCGTGGCTCCTAAAAGTCTGAGTTGTTCTTCATGACAGGAATTTCTGCGAGCTTCCTATAGGAGCAGTTTGTGTTGCGGATATCCAGTTTAAAGGGAGAGGTTTGATTCTTTTGTTGTGTTTGTTTTTTTGTTTACTTTAACAGATTCCCGTGTTTCTTGACAATTTTTTTATGCTAATTGTAGGAAGATCAAGAAATGTTTGGGAATCTCCGGCTGGTTGCCTTTTGTTCTCGTTTACACTACAAATGGATGATGGGAGGATATTGCCTCTTTTGCAATATGTGGTATCACTTGCAGTTGTAGAAGCTCTGAAAGATGTCTGTGATGCAAAAGTAAGTACATACTTTGGTGGAACTGGACAGTATTTAATGAAACCAGTGTGGATGTATTACCAACTTCTTATATTAATTATGATATGTTTTGAAAATTGTATATGAAACTTAGAGCACTGTTAGACTTTTCCCTTCTCGGTGGAGTTTATTTGAAGAGAAGCATCATTTAAAAGTATAGGCATTCAGTTAATAGATTGCATGGTCCCACAGTCCCAGTATTCTCTTATTGGAGTATTTTATAGTCTTTGGTGTGGACGAAAACGAAAGGGAGCAACAACTGATGCTAAATCTCTTCAAGCTTATTTGTTCTAGTTAATTTTTTTTAGATTAATACGTTATCACATCACTTGATTTTAGAGCCCCCTGTTGCTGATTTTAAGAAGGAACCACCACATGCATAGATGGAACATTATTACCATGATTTCTAACTCCAGTTTATCATGCTGACCTGCTTCACAAATACTCAAATGCAGAGGTCCTTTGTCCTAAAATGTGGTGTGTTATATTCTGCTACAGGCTTTATATGTTAATGTCTATTACTCATGTATTTTTTTTTCCTTCGCCAACACCATTAAATTTCAGGGCTTCCCGTATCTGGACCTCAAAATCAAGTGGCCGAACGATTTGTATCTAAACGGCCTCAAAGTTGGAGGAGTTCTTTGCACCTCGACATACTCATCGAAGAAGTTCAATGTCAGTGCTGGTAAAATGGTCCTGTACTCTTGTCCTTTAGTTACGAGTTACGACTTACGATACAGTTATATCTGATGGCCATGTGTCTACATGTATCTAAACATAGAGGATCCTAGTCAATGTTCTACGCATAAAACCAATCAATGCAGTTACCAATGCCTTCATAGGAGACTGGATTTTTAATTGGACGCGTGTTGAAACATTTTTCTTTTCTTTTCTTGCAGGAATAGGCTTGAATGTGAACAATGAGAAACCAACGACATGCTTGAATGCAGAACTGCGGAAATTAACATCGGATGCTTGTCAACTAGAAAGAGAAAATGTTCTTGCAGCCTTTTTCAAGAGATTTGAAAGTTTCTTTGATACTTTTTCTAATCAAGGTCAGTTAAGGTCCTATACTAATCTAGACATAGCTGTTCATTCAAGTTTCAGTTTTTATCTTATAAAGTATATAGACCGTATAGTTATCTTTCTATGTTCATTGGTGATCACTTCAACTAGGATATTTAATTATGGGAGGCATTGGGACCGGATCCCATGTCTTAAATCACTTAATATTAAACGTTATTTTCTAACCCTTGATCTTATTATATCCGACGATGGAACTTGTTGGCCAAACTTACTTACAAATTGATATAGCTCGGATTGAGCCGAGCCATCATCTCTGAGAATATTCTTGTTAGGTTAAGAAATCTTTTAATCTCTGATTCAATTTGTTAGGGAATTGGTAATACCAAAACATATCTATCTTATCCTACTCAATAGAGAGTTATAGGTATTAACTTCTCATGTTTCCTCCTAAGGTCGGCGCGATAGAATCTTTTGAATACTTAGAATATTGATGGAATTCTTTGAATACTTAGAATATTAGAAGTTCGAATTCTTACAACAAATTTTGGAAGTTTGAATACTTAAGTCTAGAAACATGGATCCCTCGTAGTGAAAAGGAACAAAGCACGGTGATCATTTTGATAACACGTCTAATCCAATCAAAGGAGCTGAAAGTATTGTATAGCTTCTGAGTTGCTACCACTTATGGAAAATATGGGTGGTGTGTGGTTAATTGGTTATATGTTGTTTGTGCAGATATATTAGAGATACATGGACCCCCAATTTCCTTAAAATAAGCTTCCTAGTTTTGTATACATGTCTCTCTTGATTGTTGGTTACAAGCTTTGGTTGATTGCAACTTCTAGACCATTTTGTCTTTTCGTACAATTGTTCTCTATAAGTTCAGCAGATCTTGCCAGAGTAGTTTCATCTTGACTTTGGTAATTCCAAAAAAGGAATTGCAGGAAGGTTCATCTCATTAAATATATTTAATGTGTTCGCGTAAAATTTTCCCAACCTGGATTGAGACATTCCAGTTTACATTGCCCTTTCTTGTACAAACTGCATGAAGTATCTTAACCCATTATAATGTTTACCTACAGCTGTGAGATTTTGAAGCTAGTTTCAAAGCTAGCACGCGAATCCTGAATGGATTTGTAGCAAAAACTGTAGCCATAGGTGAAATGAGTATATGATACTTCCAAAGTTATTTTATCTGCAAGTAAATCTGTTAAAAAATTTAGCCTCTACCATGCAGGATTTCAAGCACTCGAAGAGTTGTACTACAAGGCCTGGCTCCACAGGTAAGAAGCTTATGTCCTTTTCTTGCGCATATAATTATATGTATTTATGGCATCTCTGGTTTAAGTTTAGACCTATAAGGTTGTAATTTCTTTGTGTTAGACCTATAAGTTGTAATATCATGTTCACAGCATTACTGCTTATGGTACATTCTTGGAGAAATGCGCATTTGCTTTTGTTCTTTGTATGCCATTGACATAAGTTCGTTAGTAGTTTAAATTGCATAAAGGAGCAAAAAACATGGTCTTTTTGAACTTCAGTGGGTAAGTGACACACTTTCGCTCAAAAGAACAGGCACAATCATTTCAACGTCAGCATGCTGGCATATCTATACAAATTTATTTAACTGCGAATAATACATTTGTCTAACTATTACCTGCATAGTTAACAGGTCATATCTTCATTGCTATAGGCCCTCGAACTTGTACATGTAGTTTGCAACTTCAATTTTCTTTGAGAATCGCCAGGAACCTCTTGGTGAGATTCCACCTTTTGTGTGCCATATTTCTGCGATCACAGTCTGTTCTATAATTTTGTACATTTCAGCGAGTACTTGATACTTGCTTCTGTAAAGCTTTTGCATATCAGTGTCTGATTTGCCATAGTACTGCACTTTTGCTTGTTTTACGTGTATACTTATAAGCCACATACCAGAGCTTAATGTGCTTGAAGTCTTGAAGATAATTACTAGTCTTTCTTATTTAACCAAACAAGTTAAGTGTTGGAGCATCTGAAATTAAGCACTAATAGCTTGACCATGTCATAGATACAGCCAAACCTCTTTGCTATTCTTGATGCGAAGGACCACAGGAATATCTTTGAGCTTGTTTATTATTTGGAGTGGCCAATCGAGTTCCAAGTGGCTAAGCATGAAATATTCCAGCATTAGCATATCTAAGTTTATTAAGTCTACAACTTATAATTATTGAATAAGGTGTACGAGGTTGATAATGTGCATCAATATAGATTTTCAAGCTCCACTAAGACAAATATTCATTCAAATAAAACAAATCACAATTTAGAATCCTTCCTCTGAAGTTCAAATCTTTTTCTAAATGAAATCAACCTGCAAATGCTCCTTGAAACAATGGAAAATGGAAATAACAGCAAAATGTGACATCTGAAACCATTATATTATTAACTGCATTCTTAGGGCAAGTTCCATGGAACCCTTAAGTATGTATTTGCTTTAAATATGTGATTTTTGAGGCCTCAAGTTCACTGCATTCTTAAGAGCTAGTGAACGTCCGACCAGTCTTGCTTAGGCCAGTTACGACAATTGCTTGTTTTGTTACCTCATATAAGTTTAAATGTTGCTTTGAAATTATTATACTGTACTTTTAGTTGGGATCCACCTTTAGGTCTTGTATGACGTTTGTAGTGTAATGTATAAAAACCAAACAATTTGGGAAATTCTGGTAGGTTTGCTTTTGTGATGCAGATTCCCGCCAATCTTGGCTTTTACATGTTTTCCGTAGGACTTGCCCTTAGGAACTGCAGTACTGCTAAGTAGTCCTGATGTCTGCGTTGTCTCTAGATGTACCATCTCTTGATTCACCTCCAAGTTAGTTATTCAATTGATGTACATGAACCATATGCGAAAACATAGATGTGAAGCTTCGTCCACATGTTCCAAAACACCTATACTTATAGTATCTGATATATAGTTCTTTTTCCGTGATTCTCAATCGTACCTCCTTTGCTGATACAGTGGGCAGCGGGTTCTCATACAGGAGGAGAAAGAGGGACAGCTGCTGGAACATGCTGTTACTATTCAGGTAAACTTAGTTTGATAGTAAAAATTAAATTGCTTAGACAATGGGCAATCAATCATGTTGGTTTCTATTTGCAGGGGTTAACGCCATCCGGCTATCTGTTGGCGATTGGCGATGACCATCAATTTTATGAACTTCATCCCGATGGTAACAGGTAATATTTGTTTCTCCCATGCCAATCGTTATTATCTTTTTCTATACCTATTTGTTGTTAGAATTGTGTCTTGCTCATCTACATGGTTCCTCCAATTTTATGGATGCACAGTTCTCCCATCTTTCTATCCCATGAGGCCAATTTAGTCGCAACTAAGTGTGTCTATTCTGGTATAGTTCAGGCATGCATATGGTTATGTATTTTTGAAGTTGCTAGCATATATTGATTATGGATCTGCAGCTTGGATTTCTTCAAAGGACTAGTAAGAAGAAAAGTGCAATAAAGAATGTTAGCAGCTTTCGGATCATGGACTCTAGGAGTTGTAGTTTTAAAGTGTGGTTGGAAACTGGAAGACTGTAAAAATGGGATTTTGATCAATGTTGGTGAAAACTGGGTTTGTTTTATAAGCAAAATAGAGCCATATCTTTTAAGTTTTATTTTGAGAAGCGTTGGTGAAAACTGGAAATAGTGTTTTTGCATTTCGGAGTGCTTAAATTCAAAGAAATCCGATGTTACTTTTAAAATGGTCTAGATACAAATCCTAGAAGTCAAATACATAAATTATCCAAGCCAAGAGACAATTTTTGGTTTTCCACATCAAGAGGAATTCCACATCTTGTGGCTGTACAGAAGGGAAAAAACAGCAAGTCCCACACCGGGACATCTAGTGACGATAATGCATTTCCCGGAAAGCCATAAAACTTGGTTTTCCACACCCGAAAACCCCTCACATCGGAAGGAAAGCCATAAAAATTGGTTTTCCACGCATGATATGGGGCTTATTTGTCAGAGCCCTACAATGTACACATTCCTGCAGGTTACTTCTTGTGCAGTTTATCCTTACTGCATTAACAAAACAAAACTTGAAGCAATTTCTGGACAGAAATACATGAAATTAACAAAACAAAAACTCTCTGTGGCAAGGAATGTACTCAACAAAGCACTAGAAACTAATTTTAATCCAAGGGCATCAAGAAAACGCTCTAGAATGCTCGAGCAAATGCAGTCCTCATACAGAGCCTGATGTTGTTTCTTTTGAATTTTTCTACACTATCCTTACAAGTTAACTCCTCCACTCAAAATACCTTAACGCACTCCATAAGCTGTTCTTCTGTTAATCTTAGTAGCAAGGGCTGCACGATAATGCAGCGATGAAAAAAGTTATCAAAGGAGTTCAATGATCTTTGATCGCTTTTTCGGTTGCCTGTCGCCAGAAGAATCATCTTTACGAGACTTCACTTTCTCGGTACTGTGTCCTGTGGTTTCCTCATCATTGTCATCTTCATCGTCTTCATTTTCGTCATCACTGCTTTCTGTATCAGGATCACTATTGTTATCTGCTAAATCAATCGCTCGTTGGGAACCAGCCATGGCGGATTCAGCAGCAGCCACAGCTTCTGGAGTATGAAGATCAGCAACACCCAGAACCAAATCCTGCAGATTAAGTTCAGTTAGTGCAACTTCAATGGCTTTCAGGTAGTCCACGAGAAGATGTAAAAATCTCACTAACCATTTCAATGAATTCATTTTCCTTTCCAGTGAGCTCCTCAATGTTGTAATCCTTGCCAGAATTCTCCTGCATATTCATGATTTATGACACGAGAAATTAAGGTGGAAATAGAAAAAAAGGTACGTTATTATTAGACTTTCGACGAAGAATCTACTGAGAGTAGTAGATTTCCGTACTTTGACATCATTCTGCAGCTTTTCATTAGCTTCGGCCATTACTCCCAAGAAATCTCTCACTTTCCCAAGCACTGATAAAAGAAAGCAAGCAGTTAAGTACTATCATAGAGGTTTCATAGCTATACATCTCACAAAAATCTATATCAACCTTAATAACTAAGTGTGCAAATACAAAGTCTCCAACTAAGTGTTCTCAGTGGTACTACAACAATGTCATATTTTTACAACCAACTAAGTATATTAAAATGCATCATGACCTTCAACTGACATATTTCTAACTTTTGAAACCCTTCCTTGCCACATTAACAACTTCTTTTCACTTTCTTCTAAACCGTCTGATTAAAATCAAACTAGCATAAGAACTTTTTAGTGAGTTATACATATCAAATATCTCCACTTACTATCTCGCATGTCATTCTTCTAACGAATAAATATCACTCTATGAACAGACTCAAATTTGTGCAAAATTTGTTACCTTGGCTTCTAGGAATGGAACTTGTCACTAGCTTTTCCCCACAAATTGAGCTTGGGGATGGTGTTTCCTTTGTAGGGCAGACAAGGAGTGTTGATTCTGAAATATAAAAAAAAAAAATCCCAAAACAAATTTGTTCTGAAAATCTGAATTTCAAGATCAAATAAAAGGCAAGAAAAACTTAAAATAAGAGGAAAAATAAAGTGAATACCAAAAGAAGAAGATGTTGAGGTTTTTAGCTCCAACTTCAAAAGATCCTGGTTTGTAGTTGCCATGTTGACAAACAAGTATTTGTTGTCTCGCTGGTTGAGAAGAATGAGAACAGCAAAATATTGAGAATTAAACCCTAACAAAGAGATAGACAAGAGTTAGTTTATAAAGCCGGGGACATCTAAAACCCTAACAATTGCTGAAGATTTAAGAAAATCAACTATGTGAAAAAAAGAGAGAGAAAATCATACCCCGGAAGAAACTTCTGCAAATTTGGAGCTGGGGTTTAGTTTAATGAGGGCTATAGGGGAGAGAATTAGGTAATTCCAACAAGGGTATAGTAGGGCATGAACACAGTTCAGTGTTTTTTTCTGTGCTCGAGTAAAGTGGGTATTTGATACCCACGTTAGAGAATGTTGAGGTTAAATGAGGGCGGTTTGTTTTTAGACTGGCATTTTTTAGGGTTCCACAACTTCTCTCTCAATTCTGCTCACTTATCCGCCATTAAGAGGAGGGCTCCAGTCTTGATAACAGGTATTTCTTTCCATCTGTTTAGGGTTTTATAGAGCAAAAACTGAGGTTTTGTTAAGTTCATCTCGAATTCGGTCTAGGTTACCAGATTACATAACAATGGGAAAAAGAAAGAAATTCTCTTCTAAAGAATTTGAAGAAAAAGTAGATAGAATCGGTAGGTTACCTGATAACCTAATTCATCACATCCTGTCATTCATTGATGCGAAATATGCAGTCCAAGCTAGTGTTTTGTCTAAAAGATGGAAGGATGTTTGGGTATCTCTTCCCTTTCTCAACATTAGTAAACATACATTCGAATTAGGCGGTGATGGTAATCCTGAAAATTATGAGAAACGAGCAGATAGGTTCATAAATTTTGTTGACATGGTGATGATATTTCGCGATGACTCTGATATTCAGACATTTAATCTGCATTGGCACGATTCTGCGTTTAAGGATACAGTGATACGAAATGTTACTAAATGGATGCTTATGGCTGTAAAACGTAATGTTCAAAAGCTTCGTCTAGAAATTGGTGATTATTACTCCCTCTGTTCCATTTTAGATGAGTGTTTAGGGTTATTTTTCTGTTCCACATTATTTGATAGTTTTCATATTTTCCCCACAAAACTACCAACAATACCCTAACATTTTGTCTTAGAACCATAAATTTATTTTTTAATACACTAATAGCAATTAATGTTTGAAGACTTTTCTCAAGGGTATACATAGATTTTTTTTAATATCTCTCTTCATTTCTTAATCTGCGTGAAAACTCCTAAAACATCATCTAAAATGGAATGGAGGGAGTATGATCTGGCATTCGAGCTTCCTCATCGACGCATTCGAGCTTCCTCATCGACTCTTTAATTGTAAATCATTACGAAAACTTAACTTGTAAGTGCTGGAGTAGCCGAACATAGAAAAATTATTCTACCGAAATCAATGTGTTTACTGCAGCTTGAAGCCTTGGCACTTGTTAAACTTTCCATCTCCAGTGTAGAATTAGAAAATCTCATTTCAAGCTGCCCACTTCTCAATCAGTTACACATTTTAAATGTGATATACAAGCAGGCAACCAACAGAATTTAGTTATTGATTCTCCCAGCCTTCATACTTTTGCATTAACAGACACTCCTAGATCTTTCAGGTTGGAAGATTGTATTGTCGATAACATTACCAAGTTATCTGCACCGAATCTCGAAAGCTTCGTGTTCAAAGGTTTTATGACACAAAACTATTGTCTTGAAAACTTTTCTTTCCTAGACACTGTTTCCATTAACATGAGATTAGGAGAAAATGAAACTACAAAAAGATATTCGACACTGCTAGCAGAGGAAAAAGAAGTGTTTGCTGGACGTATGCTGAAATATCTAGGTGCGATTTATAATGCAAGGATCTTGATATTATCACCTGGGCTCATGGAGGTATTGCTCTTCCTTTTTTTTTTTTTCACGAATCAGCATTTAGATTATTCTTGCAAATTATATAAGTATCTTTTATTACATAGTTGCAGATATGTGATCCTTTGAACTCCTTTTAAGTTTTAGTTTACTATACTTAACCTAGTAGTATTCAGCTGCAATATCATTTAGAGTAATTGAGTCTATATTACTTCTCCAGGTTCTATCACAAGCTACAGACTTATTGAACTGTCAACGTCTTCGATTTTGTAATCTACGGCACATCGATCTCGAAATGTGGTTCACAAGTAGCAGCTTGCATTCACTAGCTTACTTATTCGAGATATCTCCTATTATATCACATCTTTTCCTTACATCGAAGAAGGTAATAATTATTAAAATTCTTTGTAATTATATTTTTAACTTGGTCTGCTATGTCTTTAAAACTTTAAACCTTTCTAAACACTTTGGATGATCTTCCACACTGCTTCACAATTCATCAAAAGTTTATTTTGTGTTTATGAGCAGTTCATCCATCTTAGTCGACCTCTGCATTTTGAAAATTATTTATATCATGAGGAACTATTTTGTTTTTTGTTATTAAGTGATCAAGCATTTAATTATTATTGTTCGCACACAGACACGTATAACAGAAGTAGGATTATCGTTTCCTTGCACTATGACTCACCTCAAGTTTGTTGAAATTAAAGAAGTGGAAGGATCTGATAATGAGCTTAAATTCGTGAGCTTTTTGTTGAAACGGGGGATTGCTTTGGAGCTAGTGGATTTGTGTTATCGTCCTATTTTTGGCTCAGTTGATAACCAGAGGAAATTGATACAATTTAAAAAGAAGCTAGGAGCACTTCCAAGAGCTTCTAACTGTTTGACGTTCTTTTAACCTTGTGGCTGACCGTGCAAGGCAGGGTGCTCCTTTTCCATGTCATATGACTCATATCAGGTATATTGAGGCTTTATCTTGTTTTTTCTTCTGGAACTTATTAGTGGTACATGTTATTCAATAACAAAATGTCTGCTGAACAGCCTGAACTTAATTCATCGACTTTTTCTGTTGTAATTTCCTAGATTTGTGTGTTGGGATTGATACTGGTGTGAATTTGATATTTCATCTTTTTGGATGTTTTTTCAATTGCAATTATTGAACATGCTGGAGTTATAGTGCTCATCATTCTTCATCCTTAACTGCATCTGTTTACCTCAATTGTTTTTGACTGGTTTGATTGGTATTGTTCTCTTCGTAAGTACAAACTAATTTCAGTATACATTACACCCTCTTTAACAAATTCAACCCCTTGGATAAAACTTTTCTGGTGAAATGTCTTTCAAACTGCCTTCAGGTAAGAGATACTTTTTCAGCTAGAATCTCCATGGACTCTGTTTTGTGCCCGATGCGTAATTGGTGGAGGGAGACCACTCAAACACTTGCTTATGGAATGCCTTTTTGCTAGGGCAGTCTGGTTTGGGCTTAGAAGAGCTGCTCGTTTTAGGAACAGCTAAGATCTTTATTCTTTCTTTACATGTGGATTCAAGAATGGTCCATTAACCCTCCAGAATGGGGTGATAACACAGATGACTAGGTGACATTGTAACATGGAACATTTGGAAGCAAGATGCACACTGGTCTGTATAGATCAGAAACAGACTCCCCGGGAATTGGTTCAGATTATTGAAAATGAAATTGTTGTTTTACCTCTGTTTATTCTAGGAACGCCTCTAGCATCTGTAATAACAAATGGGCATGGTCTCCTCTACCAGAGGGCACTGTAAAAGGTTAATTGCACATAAATGTCATCCGGTGGATATACGTAATTATGCATTAGACGCATTTATTTATAGCGATTAAACATACATCTAGAGATTCTTTGTTGCAACAGTATACAACTTATAAAGCCAGTCAACAACACCAAAAGAAACAGCTTACATAGATCGTTTTCCTCACAACCAGCAAGAGCCTGACCAACCTCAAAGTCCATAACCACAAGCAGCTAGAGGCTTGCCACAAAGTCCATCATTTCCCTCAAAACCAGCAGCACTAAAATTCGACATAAACGAAGGGATTTGACCAGACAAATGATTATCCGCAACAGCAAACTCTCTAAGACGAACAAGACTAGAAAACTGAGATGGAATTTGACCAGATAAACGATTGTTCGATAAGATAAGCCTATTCAAATACTTACACTCAACCAACTCTGTAGGTATTAAGCCAGAAAGTTGATTCCCTGAAAGATCTAAGTTTACAAGATAAGGCAACCAAGTACATATTTGAGAAGGAATTGTACCTGAAATATTATTACCAGAGAGATCTAAAATTTGAAGACTGCCACAGTATTGTAAGGAATTAGGAACTTGCCCAGAAAGTTTGCTTGATGGAAGTTGAACACCATATACTCGATTTTCTCTTGTATTCCAACACTCAACACCTGAGAATACACAAACGTAACCTTCTAGTGAAGAAGTATTAAAAACCCATGAGTCCAACGTTCCTTGAGGATCTTTGAATGAAGCTTTTACTCCTTTTAGGCACCTTATATCATCTTTTACAGCTACTACAACATTAGACACAATGGCAGTGAAAACCAAAACTATTATTACAAGATTAAAATGAAAAAACCTTGTTTCATTTTTAGATGATGTGTTCATGGCTAGAGGGAAGAGTGCAAACTATGAAATAGTGTTAGGATTCTGTTTTCTGTGTTAATGAAGATGGTGGAAGCAGTCTTCCCAGTATATCATGGAAATGTACGACTGTTGACGAATATGTTCCTTCTTTTTTCCGTTCTTTGACTTTGGGTGTTGACTGTTGATCAAGTAAAAAATATTGACTTTTAAGTACTGAAATTTCGCAATCTGAGGAAAATGAGTTAGCAAAATCTAAACTTAAGAATTTAGAAGCGCATGAATGTGACCATTGGAGATGCTCAGGAATGCTATCAGCATCTCAGTAAATTTTAGCATTCGTCTGATAACTTGTAGGCCGAACCTAGGTATATTTTCAAAAAACATAGGTTTGGCTGACAAGTTATCAGCCGAACCATTCATCTGGTTAGTAGATCTAGGTTGTAAAAATTCAATCTTCTCGATGACTTATTACCTGGGCCATGTTCCCAATTACAGTAAAGCACCAGATTTTCTAAGACCATGGCATTCTTCAGCAAAATCTCTAGAAACTTGAGTGCATGAATACGTTATTAATCGTGACAGTTTTGAGGTCATGCAACAAGCAAGGCAGGGCCGGACGATCCAGTTTCCCATTCATCACCTATATCAGGTGAGTCATGATTTATCTAAGCAAAATACCCACGGAAACATAGTTTGAACTTCAAACTAAGAACATCATTTATATTCATAAACTTTAAAACAAATAAGGCAAACGGTAAGGCAGTACCAACATATGACAAGAAAAAGGATAAGACATATTGTTGCAGTATCTATCTGATGTTTAGTGCTTTTAGGCTAAGTCCTATGGGCTAGATATCTAGCTGCTAGATTGGTCATCCACGTCAGCATGGGCAATCTCCTAAGTCTTAGGGGATGGCGAATCTAGCAGCGGAACGCTGAACAGTACATCGTCCAGATGGACGTCGAACCGAACAGCTCCCAGAAAAACGCTTAATTGGTAGAAGTAATATACCTCTAACGCTGAATGGAACAGCGTCCAGGGAAGCGCTGAACAGTTCAGCGTTGATACACTGGAATATTCGCAAAACGTTGAACTGTTCAGCGTTTGGAGCACTTTTTGGATGCTGAATTATTTAGCGTTTCAATCTCGCTGCTAGTTGAACTGCGAGTACTTGCTAGGAGAGAGAAGTAGACATAAGTAGTGTTAACTTTTTCCCCACACTTTTTTCTTGATTTGCAACACTTTTTGGCCAATCTAGCAGTTCAATCTAGCCATATGACTTAACCTTAGTTTTACTTATCGGATTTGGGGCGAAAGAAATCAATTTACACGCTGACGTTTTTTCTGCATCGACGAAGATGCTACTCATAGGGTTGGCAGGGAAGAAACTTAAGTTTGACATAATTCCTTTAAAATAGATCACTAACTCACAATTGGATTCTCTAGCCAAGCCCCTAACACAATTGGGAACATCTTACTTTTGGCTATCGTGAGTCTTTCAGCTGGTTTTGAAGTATTTTCATATATTTCCAAGGCAGAACCATTTAGAAGTTGCCCTTAGTTGATAGATATGATATTGGGAACTCAACATAGCATCATGAATTTATGTCATTATCGACTCTAAGGTGGTTGCTGGTTACTTTGAGAATGTATAAATTCTTTGAATAAGTCTTACTAGATTAGGATTATCTTGTTTGAATTTATCTTGAATAGTTATTTCCTTTTTCTTAGGGAGTTTGTTAGTTGATTAGGTTAAAATGTTGCCTATTTATGTTTCATGTGATTGAAGTATTCTAAGTAAGAAAGTACTTGTTTTCTGATACCTTTCAGAGCATACAACGATTCTAAGAAAAAATAAATAATGAGTAATGCTTAAATATGACATAAAAACCACAACTTCAGAATGCTCAGCCATAATAAGCAATGTTGACACTGCTGTTGTTCATTCTTCTTACCACATAACTGTTTATCGATCGAATGATACAAATTATTAAGAATGGGCACAATATGTCAAACTAGTTGTAGATGGTTCGTTGGGAGCTTGGATATCTTACCGGTGATAAGAAAAAAACAGTTGAATCTGAACCAAAATTTAGAACTTGGAGATCTGAAACTTCCTTGGTCACCGGACGACTTCTCTAATCGAGGGAAAATTCCACCTCAAAACCGCATATGTTTATGAGTACTGCTAAAGAGATTTGGGACTCAGTTCGTGCAACGTATTCGGATCTCGAAAACTCATCAAAAATATTTGAGATGAAATCAAAACGGTGGAATACCAAGAAAGGCGAGAGAGACATCACCACATACTTCAATTATATAGTGGCTTGATGGCCGGAGTTAGACCAATGTTATGATGATAAATGGGAAAATCCAAATAACTATACTCTTTTTTTTGAATAGTGAAAAAAAAATGATCGTGTTTATCTGTTTTTGGCAAGAGTAAACTCAAGTGTAGATGAAGTAAATGGTAGGATTTTGGGGAAGAAGTCACTTCCTAAGCTAAGGGAAGTATTTTCAGAGTTGACGCAAGAGGAAGCTAGAAATCAATTTATGCTACACACTCAGATTCAGTATGAGAGTCCTGCTTTGGTTTCCCGTGTGGACCTGATATAGATGAAGTAAAGACAAATAAACCATGGTATGATCATTGCAAGAAACCATGTCATACTCGTGAGAAGTGTTGTAAGTTACATCCAAAAATGAAGCATGCAAATCCCAAAAGAAAGTTTGCGAGTATAGCAATGTAAATGACAACATCGGAATTGCAAGCACAACAAGTCTCTTCTGAAGTATCTTCTTTCACAAAGGAACAAGTCGAACAACTTTCTCAGCATCTTCTGCAAATTTTTTAACAATCCCCTCAAATCCATGTCACTCCCTCTTGCTCGTTAACTCATAAAGGTAACATAAGTTGTCATATCTCTTTTAATGTCACCTCTAGTTCCTCAATAAGTTATTTGTATGGTTAGGATTCTTGATTCCGGAGCCACCGATCACATGAAAAATTATTCTCAATTGTTTCAATGTTACCGACCATGTTCTGGTAATAAAAAAAAATCAGGTTTCTTTCATTTTTTGCTATCACCGGCATTGAATTTGTCCAACTTTTGCCTATGTTAACTTTTGATAATGTCCTTCATGTTTCAAAATTATCCTGTAAATAACTCTATATTAGTAAATTAACTCGTACTCTTAACCGTAGTGTACGATTTTATTCATCTCGTTGTGAATTTCAGGATCTAGTCTCGGGAAGATGATTGGCAATGCTAAGGAAGTTGACGGGATTTATCAATATGTATATGGTTCAAAACTAATGTTCTCTGCTCATAGTTCTTGCTTTGAGTCTATTTCAGTTTGTTTTGATCATGAAATCATGTTGTGACACTTTCACTAGGTCATCCTAACTTTTATTATCTTAAAAGATTATTTCCAAGTTTTTCTATTAATAAACATCCAGCTAATTTCCAGTATGAGTTTTGTACTTTGGCTAAACACCATAGATCTTTTTACCCAATGCAACCATATAAACCCACCATGACATTCACTCTGATCCATGGTGATGTTTGGCATATATCATGCACTCCATCAATTTCAGGAAAAAGATTTTTTGTTACATTCATTGATGATCACACTTGAGTCTGAAGTGGCAATAATATTTTGAAACTTTTACATCATGATTCAAACCCAATTCAATACAGACAACAAAGTATTTAGAAGTGATAATGTGAGAGGATTCTTCAATACTGTGTTTGAGGCATATTTCTTAGAGAAACACATTGTTAATCAAAGCTCATGCATCGATACGCCCAAACAAAATGGAGTTGCTGAACGTAAGAAGAAGAATCTCTTAGAAGCGTCTCGAGCTATTAGGTTCACCAACAATGTTCTAGAATATTCGTGGGGAGATTCAATATATACTAACTGATATATACTTAATCAATCGTATGCGATCGAAAGTTCTTAATTTTCAAACACCATTAGTTCTTTTGTGCCATCACTTTACAAATGATAGATTGTCCACTGAATTACTAGTTAAAGTTTTTGGTTTTACGGTCTATTTTTTTATAAATCCGGCAACAAACTTGATCCCCGAGCCAAAAAAATGCGTCTTTATTCAGACACACAAAAGGGTTACAAGTGTTATGACCTTATCTCTTGGAAAACCTATGTAACCTTTGATGTCAAATTCTTTGAAACTCAACGATATTTTAATTCTCATCTTCAGAGGGGGAATATATGATAAGATTCGATTCTAGTGGGATCCCCAAATTTGAATTCACATGTGGAAATAAACGAGCTGGAAAGTTATGTTTTACAGTTGGGTTTTTTAGATAAGTATGATGGTGTGGGTCAAAATTCAAACCTAGAGTTCAATTCCGTTGAAAAAAATAATCAGTCGTGTATTTTGGAAAACCCAAATCAGGGAGATCTTCAAAATAGTTCGTCAAATCTTGAAATAGAATCTTCCTCCAGTCTTGAAAAAGAACAGTCAAATACTTCACCAATACTTGAAAGTAGGAATTTAATTTTATCCCTAGTGAACAAGAGACTTTAAGTTCTCCCATTGAACCAGAATCTCAAACAAGGCACTTTGTGAAAATATACTCGAGAAGAACCCTTCAGAAAGAGAATGAAGACACCATGAGTTCTCTGCATTGCCATGAATCTGAACCAAGGAAAGCTCCAACCGTTGTTAGTGCTTTTTCATCTCTCTTGAATCAGTAACCTGAAGTCAATACTCCATCATCTGATTTGAATGTCCCTATTTCCAATAGAAAAGGTACTTGATTTTGTACAAGTCTTCTCATGTATACTTTATCATCGTTTGTATAATTTGAATGTTTTTCATATTCTTTCTCGGCCTTCACCTCTCATGTGACAACTATGGATATTCCAAAGACGGTGCAGGATGCTTTATTAGTTTCAGAATGGAAAGAGACAACCTTTGAAGAGATGAATGCTCTTGAGAAGAGTGGAACATAGGAATATATAGATCTACCAAAAGGAAAATTTATTGTTGGGTGTAAGTGGATGTTCACAATAAAGTACAAGTATGATGGGAATCTAGAAAGATACAAGGCAAGGTAAGTTGTGAAAGGCTTTACCCAGACATACAGTATTGATATTGAAACATTCGCTCAAGTTGCAAAATTGAATATTGTTCGGGTTCTCTTAGTCAGTTATTGTTAATCTTGATTGGCCTCTATATTAGTTAGATATAAGAACGCCTGCTTAAATGTTGATCTCACGGAAGAAGTTTACATGAAACCTGAAAAAGGGGGGGTACAACAACCGTACCCAATATTTCTATTAGAATACGTATGGACTAACTCCAATATACTTTCAAGAGAATCAACTAGACTCAATCTTAATAAAGTATATCAAAGAGTTATATCTCTCTTTCTCAATTCAATTCTTACTCAAGCAAATAGAAATCTGCGAGTCTAATTGAATACTAGAGAAATCACTTGAATGGTACCAAAGACCAATGTTCAAGGATCAATCAATTTTAATCCACAACCAAAGGTCAGATTTCCCAATTGATTGATTTAAACGCATAATCTGTGATATTTCAATTATATAACAAAATATAATGCGAAAAAGAAATAACACAGTCACTAGAAATTTTGTTAACCAGGAAACCACAAATGCAGAAAAACCCCAGGACCTAGTCCAGATTGAACACACAATGTATTAAGCCACTACAGACACTAGCCTACTACAGACTAACTTCGATCTGGACTGTAGTTGAACTCCAATCAATCTCACACTGATCCAAGGTACAGTTGCGCTCCTTACGACTCTGATCCCAGTAGGATACTAGCACTTGATTCCCTTAGCTGATCTCACCCACAACTAAGAGTTGCTACGACCCAAAGTCGAAGACTTTAATAAACAAAATTGTATCACATAGAAAAGTCTACGGTAATAGATAAATCTGTCTCCCACAGAAATACCTATGATTTTTGTTCCGTATTTTGATAAATCAAGGTGAACATGAACCAATTGATAAACTAGACTTATATTCCCCAAGAACAGCTCAGTATTATCAATCACCTCACAATAATCTTAATCGACGCGGCGAAAGAAGATATTGTGGAATCACAAATGATGAGACGAAGATATTTGTGATTACTTTTATATCTTGCCTATCAGAGATATCAATCTCAAGCCAACCATTACGATTGTACTCAACACGATAGAATCAGCAAGATCAGATCACACAACTACAAGAATGTAGTATCGGTCTGGCTTCACAATCCCAATGAAGTCTTCAAGTCGTTAAACTACAGGGTCTCGGTAGAAACCTAAGGTGAAGGGATAATTGACTCTAGCTAATACAACTAGTATCACACATGAGGTGTGGGGATTAAGTTTTCTAGTTGTTAGATTTCTCCCTTATATAGTCTTTCAAATTAGGGTTTGCAATCAATGTTAGCATAGTAACAAAGCATTCAATATTCACCATTAGATGAAAACCTGATTAGATTCAAGCTAATATCTTTCAACCGTTATATCAAAAACTTAGCTTGTTACACACAAATGAAATGCACGTTTTAGGTTTGTGTAACCGTACCCAAACATATACATTTGTTGGTTCAACAATAGTTAACCAAATGGTTAGCCATATGAGCACTTTCATATTAACCATATTCTTCTTCACCATAACTAGTTCAAATGACTCAAATGAACTATTTAGAGAGTTTTTCAATTGCTTAGATCTTATAGAAATATATAAGACATAATCGAACCAAAAATAATTTTATTCACTCGAATCGATTCATGAACTTTATAGTCAAGGTTTGCAAACTTGCATTCCTTAGTTAATATAAGTATAAGTTCACGAATAATCATTTTTAGATATAACCAACTTAAGTACGCGGACTTAAGTACCCGGAATAAGTTTGTAACAAGTTTACAAACTCCAGCAGAAATTCTCAGGAAGAGAACCTCTGACAGTACGCAGACAGGGTTCGCGGACTATTATTCCGGTTTTCCTGATCAAAACGTACGCATACTTTGGTTCAAGAAATAAGGACTTATACATGTATGTGTTTCCACACAATGCTTATATCCAACAATGGTTATATAATATAAACTTTCATTTTAATCATTGAAACATTCTTAGAGGACGTTATATAGTTGTTATTCACAAACCATTTTTCGTCAAAGCCATTTTTAAGTGATTAAAACATAACATGACTTTTGTCACTAGGTAAAGATGAACTTGGCTAAAGAAAAAGCTTACCAACACATATTTCGAGAAATAGATATGCGAGATAAACTCAGCTCGAAATAAAAAATGTGTATAATCAAAGTCTATATAGCAAAATGACTTTTATCTCAAGATAGGAGATAGAGTAGATAGACTTTTGAGTGATAGATAAGTTCAAGTCTTCACATACCTTTTAGTCGATAAAGTTCCACCAATTCCTTGAGTAGCTCTTCGTCTTGTATGATGATCGCCACGGAGTTCTTGAGATCAACTACACTTTCTATCCTAGTCTGAGACTTAGCTATAGTAGACTAGAAATCAAGAGTTATAGTTTTGATCACTAACATAGACAAACATGCTTGAGATAGAAACACATGCGAGTTCGACCGAGCAGTGCTCTAACAAAACCACCACCAGAGTCTGAGGATAAGTTTGGCTTGAAAGTGTGCAAGCTAAAGAAAGCTCTATATGGCCTAAAACAATCTCCTATGGATTATTTCGAAAGGTTTACCCATGTTGTAAAGAAGCAAGGGTATACTCAAGCTCAAGGAGATCACACAATATTCACAAGGCACTCGAAAAAATACAAGATGGCATTTCTGATTTTGTATGTTGACGAATGGTAACTGGTAATGATCTGAGTGAATTGGAGCAGCTGAAGGCAGAATTAGCTAAGGAATTTTAAACTAAGGATCTAGGACCCTTGAAGTATTTCCTTGGTATGGAAGTCGCAAGACCAATTAATAATGTCATAGTTGTAACACAAGGTAAGTATGTGGTGGATCTTCTTCATGAAACAGGTTTAACTTGTTATAAACCAGTTGACACACCCATTGAAAGTATACCAGTTAGCACAACTAGATACTAAAGGCTAGTCCGGAAGCTAATTTATTTGTCACATACTCATCCTCATATTGTTTTCGATATTATCCTAGTAAGCCAATTCATATACTCTTCATGGAAATAATATTTTGACGCAGTTTACCGAATTGTGAGATACTTGAAAAGATCACCTAGACGAGGCTTATGGTTCAAGAATAATGATTAAAGGGGGATTGAAGCTTTCACATATGCAAATTGGGCTGGTGCTACTGAAGACAGAAAATCCACTTCTAGTTTTTGCACGTATGTGTGGGGAAATTTAGTTACTTGGAGGAGCAAGAAACAAAGTGTGGTTGCAAGAAGTAGTACAGAGGCTGAGTTTAGGTCCATGTCAAATAGAATCTGTGAAATGATATGGTTGAAGCGAATCGTTGAAGAACTGGCAGTGCCAGTGAGTAAACCAATGAAGTTGTATTTCGACAACAAAGCATCTATAAGTATTACACAAAATCCAGTACATTGTGATAAAACAAAGCACATAGAAATTGATAGGTACTTTATAATGGAGAAGATGGAGAAAGCAGAAATATGCTTACCTTATATGGCAGCTACTGCTAAACAAACATCACACATTCTTACAAGGGTAAATTCAAGCCTATTTTTGAGTTTCTATTAGGCAAGTTGGGAATGACTGATATGTACGTACAAACTTGAGGGGGGAGTGTATGAGACTTTCAATAATTTTTATTAGATTAATTTTTATCCTTGTTTGAATTTATCTTGAATAGTTGTTTCATTTTTCTTAGGGAGTTTGTTAGTCAATTAGGTTAAACATTATGTTATCTATTTATATTTCATGTGATTGAAGTATTATAAGTAAGAAAGTGTTTTGTTTTATGATACCTTTCAGAGAAGAGAAATGGGCTAATCCCTTGGAACTTTGAATAACTTGAATATGAAGAATCTGTGATGTTGATGTCTCTCAAATTACTCATGTTTATAGCAATACTAACAGTGTGGCAAATCAATTTCCTAACCGAAAGCTTTCATGTTGTTGGTTGAATAAATCGTTTTTCAAGTCTCATATGGATTCAAAGAACATGGTGTTTATGGAAAATGACTATGCATATGCCTTTATAGTTTGGGGTTTTTGTTTTTTGGATCTTGTAAAGTTTTGGGGTTTATATAATCTCCTTATTGGTTTAAACTAAACATAAAATAAACAAGAAGTCTTGACAATTACCTTATCATAATATGCGTACTCCAGTGGCCCGTCATTGAAGTGACTCTGGATTAGGAAAAACAACAGTGATAGTAGATAGGTATATTTATCTTAAAGGCTCAAATGAACGTATAAATCAAACCATATGATGACATTACCAAATATAGTTCATAAACAAAGACTATGGTTATTACCTTGTTTATTATCACATACAAATATTCTATATTGGGAGAAATCATGAATAAGAATGTAACTGTACGAAAGCAAACTTTAGAATGAAGCATTTGTAGCGCCAAAATTCGTAGATTCGTGTAATTGAAGGTCTAACAATCTAATAACTTTAGGGCTTCAAAGATAAACTTTAAACATAAAAAAATAAACAAATGAGTAACTTTGTTAGAACATTTAGCAGTCATGAGGAAAAAAAGACACCTACCACTATCAACCGAGACAATCACAACTGCGATATTAGAAAAGAACATGACAACTTGTCCATATTTTATAATAATGCAGATTTTGAACAAATTAGTTGGAATTCACATGTCACATACCTAGTATTTGAATATCAGTTTATGGGTTGTTTGTAGTTAGATTCAAGCTCATTCTGTTATGGGTATTATGTCTTCTGGGTTAAACCCGTTTGTGGGTATTTTATCTGCCGGCTCAAACTCGTTTTGTGGGTGTTTGACATCTGTCTTATTTCCTTGTTTAGGGATGTTCATTGGTTGTTTTACACCTAATGGGCGCATAACTAATTTGACAGCTACTTATAGTTGCTTCCCTGTTTGAACTATTAGTTCATCCTTAAGTTACGAAGAGAAGTTTATTGTGTTTAATTAGATCAACAAATCCGTTTCATGACATCACCATTTTTTATTTTACATGAACATTAAACCGAGAGCTTATTATTTGATCAATATATTCAGAAGGTAAAGAGATCGAAAATAATGCTAGATTTTTTACACTACGAAGTGCTCCTAACAATTTCATCGTATTTAGAGCAAAACATACCTTATTCTTCTCGATGATTCCTCCGTATACATATGGTTCTTCTTCTTCTTCTTCATCGAGTGTCATTGTAATATTGGAAGTAACTAGAGAATAAATGTTCTGCAAAGCATAATCAATATTTCTTGTCATGTAGGTGGCACGAAAGAAGGATTTGAGGAGTGGAGCATAAAACCTGACGATGGTATTTTCTACAACATTATAATTTAATTTTAAGTATTGAAGTTTAGGAGTGTAAATATTGATTATATCTATATTACATCTTGTTATTGGTAACGACTCCAGAAGCGGACGGCTTGACAGGAGCTTAGCAGTTAAATTTGCATCTCATAGAAATTTGTGAGCTTTAGACTCTTGGGTATAGGTAAATCAAATGCACTAGGTAAATGAACCACCGAGTCCATCCAAAAATCTAAACACAACACCAGCTTCATCAACGTCTTACAAGTAAAAACGCACGGAGGAAACCATATATGTTGCATTGGATCAAGCTTAACAAAGATTTCTCGTATCTTACGTTTACAATACCAAGCATCCAAGTATTAAAGTAAGAATCAATTTCAATGTCCATTGGAAATTAACATGAAACTTTTGTATATCAGAATCATCACGAAGCATGAGTACCCTATCTATAAAATCCATAAATACATAAACTTGGTCATCCTCATCAACATCATCAAGGTCAAAATCATTAAGTACCTTTGCGTATTCGGTTCCTTAGAAAAATATAGTGTGAAGAGGAGTTCATATATAACTCTATCTCTTAGACAAAACGCACGTCTAAACTGGATATACTATATCAATGAAAGATAGAATATGATAGATGAGACAGTCTGGTAAATCGATGATATTTTCCACTTCAGTACTCATTAGATACAGGTGCTTCTTCCATAGGTTCTTGTGAATGATGCATTTACAAGCAGAAAAATCTAAAACTACACAATAAATGACATGATTTAGTTACATAGAGCGAGAGAGAGAGTAATACCAGAAATGAGTAATGAAAATACGAGGGCACTCAAATACACCACAATCTTTTATATATCAACCTATAAGTCCTTTACCAAGTGTGATCATATATGGACATATTCGAAACAATACAAAAACTTCGGTACACACTTCGTGTGATCGTCTATGGATACGAGATCGAGACAATACAACAACAAGATCAATTGTGTGATTGACTATAGATTCAAGATTGAGACGATACGACAACGAAGTGATCACTTGATAATAGGTACGGTAACAGCCGAAACTCTATATGATCAATATCAAGTGTTATGAAATTAACGTACAAGTGCAGCTTACTTAAATTATAATAAAAAAATTATAATGCGGAATAATAAAGTAAGTGGCACCGAAATATTTTGTTAACGAGGAAACCGCAAATGTAGAAAAACCCCGGGACCTTGTCTAGTTTTGAATACTCTCAGAATTAAGTTGTTATACAAAATCTAAACCAACTTCGTATAGTTGAGACCAAGTATACTACCCATAGCTACTTAGTTTCCTCAATATCCATGTGCCTTCGACTTCTAGAGTCACGCACGTGAATCACCAATACTTTAGATAGTATTCCAAACAGTAAAGGATAAATCTGTTTGGTAACTACTCTATTCAATCTTGGTAATAAGATATTATGAGTCGCTAACAAAGGCTCTTTTATTTAATCTAATAAACGCCTTTGTCTGGTTAGATCAATACAAACTTTGACTACCGAAATAATCAAACTTTAGAATCGCAATCAATCAATATAGATCTCAAAGAGATACTATAAGGTAATGCTGATCTCACGTAACTAATCAATCAAGTCTATCAAAGATAAACACGATTCTAGTTGGATCCCAACCGATCAAGGTTTGTGCACACAATTCACAAGATATGAAAACTAATAAGAAAAACTTTGTCGTCTTCGGATCTTCGTTTGTCTTCAATAATAACCTACACAACACTACTTGAAACCTCTTGTGATCAATCACGCACAAAAAGGAGTCTGTTAACAATAGAATATCATAAGATTTTTTTAGATCCGAAAATGGTTCTAAAGGTCCCGTCAATACTTTATCTAGTTTGGGTGAACCTTACATCAGAAGAGAAGGTTCTCAAGAATAAACAAACTGGGTGCAATCAAAGTTTCAACAACCGTTAGTCATTCAAATTAATAATAGAAAACTACAATAACAAAGTAATTATCTAGTTTCCCACCAACGGTACTCGTAGAGCTTCTTGATCCTACATAAGTTTTTAAACGAGCGGTCATAAAAGATTTATCCTAATTAGGGTACTTTCCTCTCCAGATAGTCGGCTCCACCAGAAACAACAAGAATGAAGTTTGTCTGGCTCTTATGATAGTTTTCAAGAAATGCAAACTCAAGTATTTATACACCAAGGTTCTTTAGACAACAAGGAAATTCCAAAACCGAAATCATTCTCAAGATATTCACATTAAAGTACCTAATTTCTGTTTTCCTATTTTCACTTAAATGGCAATCCATATTTCCGAAAAATATCATCAATTATTAGTCATTAACTAATAATATTTTCCATAGGATATGCTTTAATTGCTGGTAATTAAAACATATATGATGAAAATCATAATTAAATGCTTTTCACTTTTTCGGACCTGTGATCTCCTTGAGTATCAAGGAATATCTTTGAACAATTAATAATAAGAGTTATGTACATGCTCAAATATGTCGACATCTAGAAGCTTCTCATCTTAGCAAACCCAATATCCTAATTCACACACATCATGAAAAAATATGTGAATCATGGAAACTTGGTTTTTCTTATGGAACCGATTATACCATCACTCTAAAATATGTTGTGACTGATTATAACATGATTCCCAAGATAGGATGTAATCGGTTACACCTTGCTTCACAAAGTAGCTTATGTCCGGTTACACCTTTCTTCCCGAAGTAGCTTGTGACAGGTTACACCTTGCTTTCCAAAAGTATCTTGTGACAGATTACAACTAACTTCCCAATTCATCGTGTGACCAGTTATACCTTGGATCCCAAATTAACTTGTGACCGTTTAAAACTTGCATTACAATATAGCTTATGATCGGTTACACCTTGATTTCCAATATAACTTGTGACCGATTACAACTAGCTATATTATATAGGCTATGACCGGTTATACCATAAATATCAACAAGTTCAGATAGATTCTACCTTGTCATCTTATATCGGTCATTCAAAATATATTCAATAAAGAATATGACCAATCATGATTTCCTTTTGATTATGAAAGAAGTTCATATATGTACTTCCTTTAAGAAAATATTACAAAACATTGTTTCCTAGGGTGAAATCATACTGTAGATGGGGCAAAACGAGTTACTGGTTTTTACGGAATTGAGGAGACGACCGTGCAGAGGAAACTACTTGAACCGAGCGAACTGTTAAACCTCACAC
Organism: Papaver bracteatum; assembly: GCA_023529315.1. Classification (NCBI taxonomy): domain Eukaryota; kingdom Viridiplantae; phylum Streptophyta; class Magnoliopsida; order Ranunculales; family Papaveraceae; genus Papaver; species Papaver bracteatum. The sequence continues at coordinate 991,274 of JAJJWX010004844.1, forward strand.
ATATGCACTGCAAGAAGGGAGTGCTTTGAATTAGATAGATTAATCTGTAGTACTCCGGACTAAACCAAGACAATGGTCGTTCCAGAGTAAATTTGGTCACAAGAGAGGATGTGTCGATCTGTAGGAGGGAAGCTGATAAATGTGTGAGATCAATGGTAATCGAAGATCATAGGTGTGTTGTGTGGTCTGAAAATAAGATAAGTTCTGAATGATTGAATTTTACTCTGTTGAGAGTAATTGCTCATACATTGAGTTTTTGATCTCATGTTGTCTGTTTGACATAAGATTATTGTAGCGCCCCCTAAGCTAGCAGTTGACTAATCCAAAAGATTAACTAAATACAGAGGCACTACGAAACCAAATCATAAACTTAAGCATTCAATTAAGAAATGTGCTACAAACTTAACCCAAAACTAACCCGCTCTGAAACATATATATACAAGAAATCATCTCAAATGATACATATACAATAGTCATTTGGTTTGCAGATATAATATGCAATATAATAAACATAGTAGAAGTTATCCAACTAACGAAGTCAACCCTTGAAGCTTTCGCTGCGCAACTCTGGTCTATCTCTGAAACTGAAAGTGGGAATGGGTGAGCACTTCATCCCTAAAAGGGGTGCCCCGCAGGAATAACATTTAACTTTCATGCAATCATTGGAAATGATACGAAAATAAATCATATTTTCCCTAACACTAAAACACAACCAATACTCAGTGGTAAACAATCATGTATATGGATCTAGATCCTTCCAAAAAATGTACTATATTGGTGAACTCGTCCCGCCACCTAAATAGCTATTATGGTGAACTCGTCCCGCCACCTAGTTATTGCAATAAAAGTAATGTAGATATAAATGAAGGAGCAAAATCTTATATACCATGGATGGAAATTCGCATTTCCCAAAACATTCACAAGACAAACATTGCATTATGGTTCCTTTCCAATAATGGAAAGATTAAAAGAAATAACAATACTTTCGGAATTTAAATAAAACCATGCATGGAATACACAAGCAGATAATGCATGAATTTGTTAAACATAAACTTTTGCGAAAGAACACAATAATGATCACAAGAGAGTTAAAGTATTCCCACCTATTTTGATGACAAGCCACGCCTACCTCGAGATCCGAGATCCACTGGTTCATCCTTTGAATCGATCGTTGTTAATTTAGACTAATTGTTAATCACACAAGAAGTCTAAGAATCTAGCCAAAGTGGCTCACACAAGAATCATACAATTCTATCTAATGGTCCTAGGTCCATTCGATAAGTCTAATGGATATCTACAACTTTGTAGAAGAAGTCAAAGTCTATTTCGGACCACAAGAGGTCCAAAACATCTAATTAAGAAAACAACCCTAAGCCAAAGTCAACTAACAATCACTAACAATGGTCAATCGACAGTCAGCGTCCAAGGTCGAACTAATGGTCAATGGTCAACTCGATTCAGATATCAACGTCCAAGGTCAAGTCAAGGTCCAGGCCAACTCTATTCACAAAGAAATCTCAACACACAAACAAATACCATCTCAAACCAATTCTAATTCAATCTCCACCGAGTCCTAATTTATAATTTTGAAGATTATCCATAAATCACTTTAAGACAAGAAAATTAGAGTTCATGAACTCTTCTCGATCGGTTTTCCAATGTGGAGATATGGCTTCTATAAGACTATTGTTCTTCATTAAATGCTAAATGCAACCCGCCTATATTATATACAAACGATAAGGGCAGCCATGTGGTTTAAGGAAAAGTGACTAATTTTCAATTCATACAAAATTGATAATATCTTCTTCATCCGATATCCGATTGACACGTCCGAGTAGTCCAAACTGCGTAACTTTTAGAGATATATCCAACGGTATTAGTTTCGTATCTAAATCGTTGTTATATTAATTTATATGAATTAATGTTCGTGTTAAACTAATCGAGTCATTAGCGGCTAAATCGTCTCTTGACCATCGCTAGACCAGTCAAATAGCGTTGACGAGCTTGAGGGTCTTTACATTCTCCCCACCTTATATATTTTCATCCTCGAAAATCGAACTGCCTTTTAGTCTTGAAAACTCCCCACCCTAAAGAATAATCCCATCTCTTGTCTAAGCGCAAACAACATAAAACAAAACACCAACTTATATGGCTTTCTACAACTAAAATTTGTGGCTCTAGGTTCAATAGACTAAATTTATATTCCATGAGATGATTGTCTCTAAGGTCACTATGATGAATTTATTCCTACAGAAGACTATGTCTAAATTGTTACTACTAAATTTCTACTTCAATAGATTAATGGTTGTAACTACGAGACAAGGTATTTTATCCGTTCCTAAGTAAAGTTTGGGATCTATCAGTTTACTAATAGAAGCAAGTTTCCCTTTAATGCCTAGTGATACAAGAATGCAGTTGCCCTGTCTAGGTTCGCGACGCCTGACAATGCCTACTACCTAACAAGTATCACCTGAACATATCAGAATTACCAACCTCACTATTTCCCAGTGCTAGATTACTAAGTATTAATTTATTAAAATTAATTAGTCTTTAACTTCTATCTTAATTGGTGTAATTCTGAAAAATTTACTTCGTAAAATATTTAAATAGGTCACATCTTTTTAAGTAATTTATTCATCAAAATTTATTTTATTTCATTTTTATTTACTCATTTTAATGAAATCAAATTTTTATTTCAAGAGAAACTATATTATTATAACTAAATAATTTTTAAATTCATGTACTATTAAAGGGTAACTGAATGTTATAACTATTATCCAAAAGTTACTTTATATTGTTGTATGTATTTGTTTATTTCATTGTGTGACTTGATGGATTGATATTTTATTATTATTCTTATGGCATTTATTTCTTATTTTTTAGACCGATAAAAGTTAATCATAATTAATGATAATGTCAAGTTTAATTTTATTATTAATACTAGATTTAATTTGATCTAACTTTGTTTCCTTAAATTTTATATTATTTCCAAGTAATCCTTAAGTTGTACCATTAATAAAAATTACATTTTGCTATTACTATCCTATAATTATTATCCCCATGATGTTTACAATAACTTCAAATTTTATAATAATTTGTATTAAATAGTAATATTATTTGTTTATCTTATCAAGAGTTATTACCTTAATAATTATATAATCATTTTCATTATTGTTCTATCAAATTTTCTTATTTGATTTCTAGCGCAACTAACATACAATCAAAATAATTATTTAATAATGATACTTAGTTTAATTTTATTAAGCCCTAATCTTGTAAATATAATTTTACTTTCATGTAAGACTGTTATAACAGATTTTACTTATTCAAATTGAATATGTATACTATATCTTGTTAAAGATTATCGTTCGTAATTTAATATGGTTTAAGTTTGAGTCTGCATAAAATTATAATATGCCTTGATAGTCTTTAGACTTTGGGTATTAATAGTAAGTACCTTATTCACAGGCTAATTTATTTTCCTTTAAGTTTAATTTTGTTCTAAGCATTCAAGTATTATAGATATCACTTCATGTGTATAATTTAGTGATTTAGTGAATCATTTATTGGACTATAGATAATCTATGTATAACATTGTTGACAAGTTTAGTCTCTATTTTATGCATTATCTGACCTCGTGTTCTTAATCCTACCGGATAAGTCTTATATTAACTATCTGGTTTAAACGCAAAACATATAATTCTAATTTTTTTATTAATTAACTTTGTAAAACTTAACCGTAGATATACACTAATAATTTTCCATAGCTATTTAATCTCAATCATTATTTTATCGCTACATATTCGTTAATGAGATTTTAATTTAAGTTATACTAAATATAGTACTAATTTAAATTCTAACAATTTAAGTTTGTCATACTAATTTTCCATTTCAAAAGATGATTAAATCTATTTAAGAAGAAGGATCCTATTAATATACATATTTATTTTCTTTTAATTCTAATATTACACTAAGCAATAGAATACTATTATTACTGATTCAAGTATATTTATTTCATTTTATAGATTTATTGGATTATTTATTAGATTAAAGATAATTTCGGTATAAAATTACTAACAAATTGAATCTTTTCATTTTATATATTATATCCTCGTTTTCTTAATTCTAACGCCTAATAAGCATTACATTAGTTATCTAGTTTAGATGCAAAACATATTTCTCTAGTTTATAATTAATTTAATTACAAGACTTAACCGTAAACAAGTGTTATTAATTTTCAATAACTATTTAACCATAATTATTATTTTTATCGTTATATATCTTTAATAAGATTTTAGTTAATTTAAGTTCAATATGATGCTAATTGATAAGCGCTAACACTACTTTATTAATTTTTTTTTTTATTATCATCTATAATTACAATTATAATATTTTTATTATAACATTGATGGTTCAATTATTATTCTAACTATTCTTACAAATATTATTATCAAATCCCAAAAATATTATTAAAATTTATGTAATTATAATTTGTTTACTCTTCATATAAGTCAATGTGTTTAGTAAGTGTCAATGTGATTTACAAAATCTATCAATAATACTAATCTCATTATTTTTATAGCATTAGATTGTCTACATGTTCGTACTTTTTAGATTAATTATTCTCAAATTCTTATTAGCTAAAGTACTGGTGTACCCTACAAATTTTACTTCATTACATACAAACAACCAAACAAACCAATCGATCAATCAAATAATTCTTTCAATTATTAATAGCTTTTAGTGATTAAGATTTATCTCACAACCCAACCCAATTCTAAACTAATCTAGTTCACTAACTGGCACTGGCTATTTCTAACTTTTCCCATATAGGATCTAATAGTGGGCTCTGATAAGCTAGCAGCTAACTAATCCAAAAGATTAACTAAATACAGAGGCACTACGTAACCAAATCATAAACTTAAGCATTCAATTAAGAAATGTGCTACAAACTTAACCCAAAACTAACCCGCTCTGAAACATATATATACAAGAAATCCTCTCAAATGATACATATACAATAGTCATTTGGTTTGCAGATATAATATGCAATATAATAAACATAGTAGAAGTTATACAACTAACGAAGTCAACCCTTGAAGCTTTCACTGCGCAACTCTGATCTGTCTCTGAAACTGAAAGTGGGAATGGGTGAGCACATCATCCCTAAAAGGGGTGCCCCGCAGGAATAACATTTAACTTTCATGCAATCATTGGAAATGTTACGAAAACAAATCATGTCTTCCCTAACACTAAAACACAACCAGTTCACGGTGGTAAACAATCATGTATATGGATCTAACTCCTTCCAAACAATGTATTATATTGGTGAACTCGTCCCTCCACCTAAATAGCTATTATGGTGAACTCGCCCTGCCACCTAGTTATTGCAATAAAAGTAATGTAGATATAAATGAAGGAGCAAAATCCTATATACCATGGATGGAAATTCGCATTTCCCAAAACATTCACAAGACAAACATTGCATTATGGTTCCTTTCCAATAATGGAAAGATTAAAAGAAATAACAATACTTTCGGAATTTAAATAAAACCATGCATGGAATACACAAGCAGATAATGCATGAATTTGTTAAACATAAACTTTTGTGAAAGAACACAATAACGATCACAAGAGAGTTAAAGTATTCCCGCCTCTTTTTATGACAAGCCACGCCTACCTCGAGATCTGCAATCCACTGGTTCATCCTTTGAATCGATCGTTGTTAATTTAGACTAGTTGTTAATCACACAAGAAGTCTAAGAATCTAGCCAAAGTAGCTCACACAAGAATCATACAATTCTATCTAGTGGTCTTAAGTCCATTCGATAAGTCCAATGGATATCTATAACTTTGTAAAAGAAGTCAAAGTCTATTTCGGACCACAAGAGGTCCAAAACATCTAATTAAGAAAACAACCCTAAGCCCAAGTCCAGTAAAGTCAACTAACAGTCACTAACTGTCGAACTAACGGTCAATGGTGAACTGACAGTCAACGTCCAAGGTCAAGTCAAGGTCCAGGGTAATCAATCGGTCAATGTCCACTGAGTCAACTCTGAGTCAAATCGATCCAACTCAGATTAACAGGGTTAACTCGACTCACTCAGATATACTGAGTCAAACAAATAGGTTAAGTCAGCTAAACTGACTGGGCTGACTAATAGGCCTAATTCCTACAGTAGCTATATTTCTTTCACCAACTCATTAAAATCAATTCAAATACAATCCATTCACTATTAATAAACTTCAATATCAAAATACAAATACAACTATAATGTAAGTTTACCCGCACTTGCAGCTTTGAGCCAACTCTATTCACAACACCTGAAATCTCAACACACAAAAAAACACCATCTCAAACCAATTCTAATTCAATCTCCACCAGTCCCTAATTTATATTTCCATTTTGATACACCGATTATCCATAAATCACTTTAACTGCATAACAACCCTTGTTCTAGCTACCACCACTTCATTACCCTGCCAATTTCATTATCCTTGAACCTCTTAGTTCATAACACCAACACTACTAGGCCATCTCTTAACTCAATCTGAACTAATACAACTTACCAATAACTCAACTCCCAACACCTGCAGTCACAGATACACAAACAACATCATCTCTAGCTACTAACCCCCTTTAGACTGCCATTACAACACCAGTAGACCTCCAATGTCATCCATGCGTTCAATAACACCACAAAAGCAACATAACAACATTAATATCCTCATACTTCATTTCAGAGTCACATTCAATTCTCACAACAACACATATACCCTTCTATAAGACTCTTGTTCTTCATTACCAACTCCAACAGTTCTAGGTAACACAACTCTCCTCCCTGTAACTTAACTCAACTCCAAATTATAATCTCAACTACAGTAATTCCTAAACAACCACAACCCTATCTTATATACACAACAACACCCATCCTCATCATTCTCTGGTCACAAAACAATAATTCTAAACTCCCAACAACTCTAAGTTGTTTCTGCAACTCTAAACCTTCACACTTACAACTATATTCAACACCACCAATAAAATCACTTCCCTGACCTGCAACAATCATTCACAACTGGAATCCAATCATCTATAATTCTTATCTCCAATCAACACAACTTCAGTTAGAACAATTCTAAAATCATCATGTCACTATCCACAATTACAGTTTCATCTTTTAACTATCTCAATCTTAGCAATCACAACAATTCCATTCAAAATACCAAAATTGAGATAAAATATAGGCTTACCCAAATATTAGCATCCTCTGAATTGTTACATCATCAAATTAATTCTTCTCAAAACCCAATTTATGTTTTGGGGAAGAACAGAAACCCTAATCATCTTTTATCTCAAATTACTCTTCATCCTTAACCCTAATTCACTCAATTGATCAATACCCATCTTACAATTCTATCTAATGCTTCTCAATCTTGCCCAAATCGATCTCCAATACAACATGCAGAAACCCTAATTTCTGTTTTAGGGAAGAACAAAATCCTAACTCTTCAATTCATTCTCAAATCAACCTCAGAACCTTGATTCAATAACAACCCTTTCATTCTTTACCCTTCAACAACACTATATCACCATCAAATCCACACAAACCCTAACTTAGATTTACAAAAACATCACTATCATATTCTTCCCGTTTCAATTAACCACAACATAAACACTTACTCCTTCGAACCCTCGAACTACACACTTCCTAATAATAATTCACCTCAAACTTACGCTCAACTGAAATCGACAGAAAGAGAAGAAGGAGAGGAAAAACAGAGAGAAGAGAAAAGAAGAAAGAATAAAAAGAAAGAAGATGAGAAGGATGAGAAGGATGAACTCTTCTCGATCGGTTTGGTGAATATATGGCCGACAGAAAATGCTAAAGGCACCTGTCCAAACGATAAGGGCAGCCATGCGGTTTAAGGAAAAGTGACTAATTTTCCCTTCATACAAAATTGATAATATCTTCTTCATCTGATATCCGATTAACACGTCCGAATAGTCCAAATTACGTAGCTTTTTGAGATCTATCCAACGGTACTAGTTTCGTATCTAAATCGTTGTTATATTAATTTATATGAATTAACGTTCGTGTTAAACTAATCGAGTCATTAGCGGCTAAATCGTCTCTTGACCATCGCTAGACCAGTCAAATATCATTGACGATCTTGAGGGTCTTTACAATTGTCCTCTTTTGAATTATGATTCAGAGCTTTATATTGCTAGAATTGTAAACACCATGATCCCATGAAGTGTGACAGTTGATGGAATCAAAGAGTGGAGAAGTGGAAATCGTGTTAAAACCAGTTGCTCAACGTGCGGAGACTGGGTTGATTTTCCATCCACTACTTTGTTAATTCCTCCAAATAATTGCACGAATTGCTCACATTCTCATCGTGTGTATGAACACACGTGCCGTAGATCGCCATTCCAAAACCCTAGTTAATATCCCCCATTATGACATGATTGATATCTCGTGGTTTTAGTTAGTCAGTTGCTGACTTCGTGGGACGATGAGTCCTTGTATTACTGAGTTGAATGTGATTTGCAAATGTTCTGAAACTCGCGAATTAAACATGTCATTTGATGAGTGGTTGAATATTGATAGTTGAACCAATATTCCTTGATGTGGGAAAATGTTGCTCATCTGAGCAAATATTGCTCGTTTGATGAATTACTGAATATTGATAGAACCAATATTCATCAGTGCGAACAAATATTATTCATCTGAGAGAATGTTGCTCATTTGATGAATTGTTGAATATTGATAGTTGAACCAATATTGCTCGTGTGAGAAAATATTGCTCATTTTATGAAGTATTGGTAGCAAAACTAAATAAATATTAATTTAAAATACTGGGGACCGAACCAAGTATAATTGATTAGAGTGTTGATCATGGGATCAACATAAAATTTAGTGTTTGAATCTGGAATTATGAACCTTGGATTCAAAACCCTAATTTGATCAATTGTTGAATTGATGATTTATTGAAAATCATTTATGAAATAAAAGAGGGATCGGCTACATGGGATGATGAATCGACCATGTAGCACCCATATTCTCAAGTGAGCAAAATATCAAAGCCTCTTGAAGACCAATTGGTGAAAGGATGATTAAATGCTGGTTTAATCATTTTTTTGCTGAAAAATAATGCCCATCTCAGCATTAAGGGTTAAAACCTAATTATGAAGAGATGAGGGACCGACCAAGGGATCATGAAACCGCCCCTGGTTGGTCACGGGATCGACTGACGATCATTTTATGAAGTTCCAAGTCGTTTGGAAGAGTTTTGGACCTAATACATGCAATTGCACAAATTATGTCAAATGATGAAAATATATGCGACTGGCATATTGCAAGCCAAAGAGACAACCTTGGTCGGTCAAGGTAACATGCTCACTTCACCAAAGTGTTCGTATCTTAGTTCTGAGAATTTTGATATTTTCTGATGTGCGTTTGAGCAACATTTTGAGAAAATATGAAGAAATCAGGGTTTTTGCTGAAACTGGGGAAACTTCATGATATGAAGGAAAAATAATAATAAAATAAAGGAATCGTGAAGTGTGGGACCATATATGGCCAAGGCATGGCCGACCGGCTAATGAGCCCGGTCTCATAGCATTCCCTAATTTTATTATATTTTTTCATGATTTTATGGAAATATCATAAAATCAAGGAGTTTCCTTGAAGTGAAGGAAACAAATAACATTAATAATAATAACATAAGGGCGCGTGGGACCGACTTGGGCATGGTCGGCCGGCTAAGGCCCGGTCCCGTGAGTTTTCCTAATTTTATGTATTATTTCATGATTTGAAGGAATTTTCATGATTTGAAGGAAATATCATGAAATCAAGGAATTTCATGGAATCAAGGAAACATAAAAATAATAAAATAAGGGGCGTGTGGGATCGGCTGGGGCCCGATCCCACGAGTTTCCCTAATTTTATACTCCCTCTGTTCCATTTTAGTTGATGTTTTAGGGTTTTCTTTGTGTTCCAAATTAGATGATAGTTTTAGTATTTTTCTCATATTCTCACTGATTTTCCCTTGCTTTGGAATCACACAATATCATTAATTTTTATTGTAATTAGTACTTTAATATTTAATTCTACTCTACTTTTTTATTGTGTTCCAAATTGATGGAGAAATTTTAGTACATCCCAAGTAAATCGCTATGGGATTGATAACTTTTCCTAGAATCTAGAAACTAAAAACTAGGTCATTTAAATTTTTAAGAAGAATTAATATGGGTAGAATTGGGAAGATTTTACTCTCTCTGATATTTCTTAATCTCCGTGAAAAACTCTACAACGTCAAGTAAATCAGAACGGAGGGAGTATTATTTTTCATGATTTGAAGGAAATATCATGAAATTAAGGAGTTTTCATGAGATTAGGGAAATAATAATAAAATATTGAGGAATCATGAGGTGTGGGATCGGCCATGACTAGGGCATAGCGGGTCGGCTAGTAGACACGGTCCCACGACACCTTCCCTAATTTTATATTATTTCCTTGTTGCGAAGGAAACACCATGAAACTGAGGAGTTTCCTTAAAACGAAGGATATTTGTTCAAATGAAGATATTTTCATAAGACCAAGGAAAATTATAAAAATATGATAAAATATAGAATTTAGGCGCGGGACTGGTCACGGCGTAGCTGGCTGGCCGGCCGGTGAGCCCAATCCCCTAGCGCCTTGACTAATATTTTATTATTTATTATTTTCTTCCTATTTTGCATAGGTTTATCGTTCTTTCGTATTTTGGAATGATCGTCCGTGCATTCAGGTGCTCGTTGGTGTATTATTGCTGAGTACACTTGCACCATTTTAGTCGGGGCTTACTCGATAGTTGCTCAGATGCCCGTGTGTTGAATATTTATTACTAACCCATGGATTTTGCTGGGAAGAACCATAAATTGAAATAACGAAATATTATGAAAAACATTGAATATTTTCCAAGGATTCAGTTAACGAATCTAATGATTTTAAGAATAATTAATTTATGGCTATATACTAGTATGACCATCTAAGAGCATTAATTATTCAGTAATTCAGTAATATGAGCTTGTTGAAGCGTCATATTTTCTTTTATATAGTCAATGAAAACATTGTTACATCCTGAAGACGTTATCGCTCTATACTAGCAGGCAAGTTGTCTAGGAGCCGTCCAATCTTTCGATTATATATAAAAGTAATTACTGAAATTGCTCAGTATGCATGAGATATGTTGTTGCCTCAGCTGAGAGACTACATATCCACATATACTCTGAGAGACAGTATTCTCAGTCAGAAATTCTTGTGGCATGAGCTTTCGTGCTTTCTTTAAGAGACATGAGCCTCAATACTCATCTGATTGATGGATCAGGAGTACATACATTTATGGGTTTATGATTTTATCCCTTGTCAAAAATCCACCATCTACATTAAGTTTTCTGATTAGTGAGGGACAATCATGTTCCTCAGTCAACACTGAATGGTGATTTTCCGGTTACAAACGATATATGCAATTGAACTTAGTCGTAAGATAAGACCTTACCGGATTCTTGATAGTACGAGAAAACCACGGCTTAAAAGAAGATTCCAGTGGCATAATAGAGCGTCGCCTATTGAGCATGAATTGATGTTGAACCGTTGATTTGGTGATGGGACCTTGATCGATTTAGGACTCACGGGCCCGGCCCAAAAAGGAAATCCTTGTAAAATTAGGTTTTGGAAATAAAATTTGATATAAAAGGAATTAATCCTTTTTTTTTTATTTCACCTTCCCACGACCGACCACCACCTTCATCTCCTCCTCATCTTCACGTCGGATAAAACAAAAAAAAATCGTTGGAGCTTTGCCGCCGACAGTCGTTGTCGATCGCCGTCCGGTCAACTTTCGGCCGCCGGCTAGGTAAGCCCCTTTTTTTGTTATTTTATATTATTATTATTTTGCTGATCCCGTGAGTTGTTCATGCTTTGATTATTTTTAAATTATACACATGTGCATATATGAGTGTAAGTCACGTTTTTTTGTTGTTTATATATATAAATATATATTAAAATCAAAACTTGAATTTTGTGCAGTCGTTAGAAGTAAACAATTATTTATGAAGAAATAATGTTTTAGTTTTCATAACTCCATGGTGAATGTTCACAGTACAAATGTTCATGATTTTATGAAAATATGAGTTTTTCCCGTCTTTTGTAGGTTCGAAGAAGCGAGCAAGTTTTGAAGTGTTAACTCTCGCATTACAATCACTACTGTTAGTGGAATCGTAAAAAGGTAAGAGTTGAGAATTACCATTTTGTAGATGTTTGCATGAGCATTTTCCAAGTACTTCATTTGGTTGATGTTTGCATCTTGTATGAATGATATACTGAAGTAGAATATTGTGGGCATGTTACAGCTACTTCGTAAGGATGTCTGACTACCAAGAAAATGATATCTCTAGAGATGATGCATGGTGAGCAAGAATATCCCAAATATATAGATGCATTTTTCGAGGTTCAGCAGGAAACCGAAAAACGTCTCAAAACCCCAGCGTATCGTCTTCTGATAAATCCCAGGAGTGTTACTCAAAAGAAATTGGTGACCCCTAAGGCGGTAATCCACTTTGGTCTTGAACGAGGACTTTTTCTTGTGTCGGTCATAGAGTTTAAGCTTTCTCGACGACCTTTAGAAAAATTCTCTGGATGGGCGAGGCATATGTTGGGTTTCCCTCGCGTTAGAGCTATGCTAGATCAGACACAAGTAATAAGGGTTGTTCAAGAATCTGGAGACTTGTTCATTTTTCATGATGTGCGAGGCATAGTTGCTCTACTTGCTCGTTGGGGCATTCTGACCCATACCTTCATATGCAGATGGGGAGAATTTACCATCACCTTAGAGGATGTAGCTGCTTTGCATCTCCCAATCACAGGTAATCTTCTTGGGATTTCTTCAGTTGAGGAGATCACAATTTCTAATATCCTGGCAGCAGAAATGGAGAGGATCAACAATACATCTAGCAAGAATTGTTATGCTTACTAGTTAACACGTTGGTGGCCAAGAGATGAGGCTCCTGATAATCCCATTGACGGTATGTTATCTATTGTTGCTTTCTTATGTTTATGGCTGTCCAGAGATGTACTTGAAGATAGCGGCAATTTTTTGAAGCCATTTTTGATTCCCTTTGCTATCAAGATGGCTCAAGGTGAGCAACTTCCAATAGGTAGCCTATTTTTGGGTTCTTTGTACTCTAACTTAGACTCCCTGGTTATAGATTCCAGTGTATAGAATGGCTTTATGAAGATTGAATGCTATGCCAACACGATGTTTCTTCAAGATTTTATGTGGGAACATTTTAATAATTACGCTCCCATTCCTCGTACTATCTTTCCAGGACTGAATGTTGATGCTCGTCATGTTTTCTCTGAGAAAGACAATGCTAGGATCATGCGCTGGTCTACAAAGCATCCTCGATTCAAGACACGCCTTATTGATGTGTTAGACAATGAATCCGAGTTCGATTTACGCCCATGGATGTCAATTACTTATTATATTTCTCAGCTGACAACTTTTAAAACTGGAGAGAGTACGGCCTTGGCGTCTGGTGCAGGTCTGAGCGATGGTGAGAGATTTTTTATGTTGAGCTGCACTCCTGGTCACTTGATATCAGCGATATATGGAGAACTTTCAGTGGAGGAATATAACATTGACAGGGCGACTCGACAAATAGGTATGGATCAGTGTGTTCCAACTTTTCGAAGAAGGAAACCGTCGGTTGAGAAACTTAGGACCCATTTAGACCGTACACATGTGGAAGGAAGTAATTTCTGGTTCCCTTGCTCCGAGATAATTGCATATGTAACTCCAGGTTATAGATTTTTGAAATCAACAACTTGAGCATTTATATGATTTTGTAATGGTTTGTCAACCCCCGGTGAAAGATCCTCCTTCTGTTGAGATGATTTTTACTCGACCAAGATTGAAGTATCTCTCCGGTAGTGATAAACGAAAAACGTCTCTAGGATGTTCACAGGTATGTGCCCTTTGTGTAATCTTTATAAAATTATGATAATTGTATTTTGATCATTGCATAAAAAAAATTCCACAGGACGGTCGTAGCGTAAGACCTCGAATCCATGTAGACTTTTCAGAAACTGTAGCAATTATTCATGGTGGAGAAGGCAGGAGCAAGAATTATAAGCTGTTACCCAACACAATAAAGTTCCCAGTTGTTTCTTTGGTGAGTTATCAATACTTCTTACACCGTGACCCTTTCTTATCCGTGTAATTAGGATCATAAAACTGATATTTTTTATTTGGTTACAGAATTTTTCTCCCTCAAATATTGACGGTCTTCAATTCTCTGCTGCTGGGCAGACGGTTTCTGAAAAAGAAGCTGAAGTAAGTATTTATTCATATAATAAGTTATGATGCTTAGTAGATAAAATGCTAATTATTGATAATACATCCAGGAGGATGTCTCCATGGAAGTGTAGAGTACTGGTGATGCTCGCTCGAAGAATGGCGATAAAGAAAACTCCCAGAGCTCAAAACCGAATGAAAATAATGGTGTTGTCGATGTCGATGCGAGCAATTCTGGTTCTTTGAACGCTTCAGAGACTGCCCAAGTAAGTATTTCCCTTGAATTTTATCCATATAAACATAAACTTGTTGATTTATGAGTGAATTAATGAGAATTCATGTGAATATATGAAAAGCTTTGCCGAAAATACGTCACCAGAAAATTCAGAACTCAGTCTTTTAGCAAAAACGCCATAAAATATTCATTCGGTGTCAGATTTTCGCAATCCACATATGTATCCTTATGCCCAGGAAATTTCCAAGATTTTGTGAAGAATATTTTTAAGTTTTGATCACATTTATGGGTCGAAAAAGACGAAACAGTAAATATCCAGAAGACTTTCAGGAAATTTTCAGCTGTTATGTAGTCCAAAGTTTCGACCACATCTTTTTTCTCGTTCATCCGATTGCTATGAAATTTTGTTATTCTGTAGATAACATCCATATTAAGAGAATGGTATATAACTAAATCCTTTATTCTTCACTAATTTCTCCCAGTTCATCATTTTGTACAGGGAAGTGTAAAATCTTCTCAGGCGAGCTTGTTGTAAAAAGTGTTTTTGTGACTTCCACGTTATTTGTTGACATATAGCATGTAGAATGAAGACCCTTGATGATGTTAGACCACTTGTATACTGTAGTTTATGATTTCTTTTGGTTTCATGATTGGATGATCCTAATCTCATGTAGTCTTCGTATTAGGTGTCAAATACCGAAGTTGAGAATGAAGTAGCTAATAATGATGGATTGAGAAACACAGAGGTCATTGATGAAGGAAAAAACATCTCTGCACTTCAAAGTCATTAGTGAGTTGTTGTTGATGTTGTTGAAGAGGCCGATACTTCAATTTTTGTTGCTTTAGAGGCGGAAGAAGTTGAACCACGTATTGAAGAAGCTGGAGAAGCTGTTGCTATGACTATAGAAGTGGCTCCAGTGATTGAGAATCGTATATTGGTGTACGAATACCCAAGTGCAGAGATTGTTTTTAATCCTCCCTTTGATGCATCACTCCCATATCATAAATTAGTTGGTGGATTCAGCGTTCCCATTGGATATGCCAACTTGTACGAGAAAATATGGAAGAAATTTGGTCACATCATCGTTACTAGAGACCCAATGCATGCTTATTCTTTAACAATGCAAGTAAGTGTTATTTTGCGTGTTTTAAGTGATATATGCACTAGGGCCAGAAATATTATGACTCCAGATGTACTCTTTGATTGGGAGTTCAACTTGGATAATTCTGAGAGACTTGGCTTCAACGTGAAGTGGCTTCGTAAGAAGATGAATGCTATTAAGGACTCATGTGAAAATAACATACCCTTTCCCAATGATGCTGTGATAGAGAAGGAAGAAAAGATTGCTAGGCTGACTAAAGAGCTGAACATAAAGAAGGCGGATTTACAAGTCTTGAATGATGCAAAGGAGCAAAAATATTTCTTTACTGATTTTCTTTGATTTCTTTTCATAATCTCTTGAACTTATGAACTTTTGAGAGATGAGAGATTTTATTTTTGGTTTTGATTGGTTTTGGATAAGTAGATGATTGAGGATTTTCTTTGGGTTTGATAAAGATTTTCTTTAAGTAAACTGAATTTTGATAAATTGCTGAATTTAAATCACTGAATGCAAGTATTGCAAATATTTTGGAGGAATTGAAACACAGTGAAAGAAAATTCTAAAAGCCAAATATTTGAGGTGCTCATGCATTGAATCATCTAATACCTCAAATATCCAAAACCTTAAACATCAAAGGCCTTGAGCCAATTCTCATGTATCACGGCTAAGGTCTCCTTGTTGTCCATGTTGATTAACTTGTAGTATCCACCATCAACAAACTTAGAGATCATAAAAGGTCCTTCCCAGTTGGAGTTCTTTGCAGAATGAAAGTTACGCTTAGTTGCTTTGAGAACTAAATCTCCTTCCTAGAATTTGTTAGACTTGATCATTCGTGCCCTGAATATTTTCTTCTGGTTTGGAATTCTTCGTACAGTGGAGTTCCATGGATGTGGTATGTATGGACACTCATGCAGAGGAGAGTATTTTAGATAATGTTTATCATGCTTGGCTATGTCTTTAGCAATAAACTTTTTGATGGTATGCTCAATTTGAAGAAGTTCTGAACTTAACCATTTGGTAAAATATTGATGAGGCGAGGTTATCCATTCATAGAATTTTGCAATTGCTAAGTTGTTGGTAGAGTAGAGCCCTCCAACCAAAGCAGCATCTTTGAAAACTAATAATATGGACACGTGAGGAGGAATAAGACTTGCATGATCGCGAAACCTTGTGATAAAAGCATTTGCATATTATTCAGGCTTTTGTGTTAGCTCCGTCAATTCTTTGACTTCCTTTAGATACTCAAATGGGGTATACTCTATTTCTTCTTCTGAATCAGAGCTTTCCTCAACGGAGAAATGTGCAACTGAAGTTGAAGGTATTGGGGTTACCTTTCCAGTATGAACCCATTTATGTCCAAGGATCATGTCATATCCTGGATATTCTTGGATTATGAAAAACTTGGTTTCTTTCCAAGTTGATTTCACCTTCATCTTGAGAATGATGTGGGCGTTCCTTCATGATCTATGATAGAGATTGGAGCATGAATGGATTCTTTTCATGTGATACCAGAAACTCTGAGAGTTTTCAGAGGGATAATATTGACAGTAGTGCCAACATCAATCAATGCTCGTTTGAATTCATTTCCTTTGAGATGGATTGTGTTAAGAAGTACCCAGTCATAAATTTCTTCATCTATTATTGAGGACGTCTCAGGATATGCTTCTTGAATCAGCAAATGCTTCCCTGACATTATATGATTCAGTGCAGCGAACATTTCTCCCATTTGAGCCTTTGATAAGTCTAGCAATTCGCAGACATGCTCGATTAAGAATTGAACTGCTTCTTTGACAGGTGGTTCAGAAAGACTGAAGGTTTTGACCAGGAGAGGATCTTTGTGCACTCCTTCAGTCCCCAAGTTGAGTTCTTATGATTCGATCTTTTCTTTAAATATGCGCTTCAAAGTTCTGCAATCACTTGTGGGATGGTTGAAAAACCTATGAAAGCGACAGTAATGAGGATTTTCCATGGCCTCTTCAGTTGGCTCTTTCTTGACATATGGCAGTTTGATCGCGCCGTCTTGAACCCAGGCATTTATAATTTCAATAACTTCCTTAATGGAGCTGGGGAAATCAGGTTCCTCTGGATCATCTTCTATGTGTTGGGCAGGAACTTGCGTATTATCCTTGTTTTGTGTCTTTGAAGAAGTTGAGGAAGTATGTTTGCACGTGGCTTAGCCTTTTGTTTGCCCCCTTATGCTTGGAGGCTGTACTGTTTGTTGATTAAACGTCTGCTACCTCGATTCTCTCGTGGCTCTTCAGTTTTTTATAGTCCTAGCCCTCTCCAATAAAACAGGTGCAGTAGTTATTGATCTCTTGGACGCTTCATGAAGTTATGATAAAGTCTGGAACCTGAGATTTTCCAATAAAGCTCTGTAGACTGGAATCATTCCATTGATGCACAAGTCCATGAGTTGTTGCTCTATGACATTTGGATCATGGCAATCCAAGTCTTGAACTCTGAATATTTTCAAATAATCTTTAGGATATTCGTTGCTCTTTTAAAACATCATTCCGAGATCAGGGAGGGTGATTTGCTCTGAAACGAAGAAATACTTTCTGTAGAAATCATTAACCATTTCTCCCAAACTTTTGATACTTCCTGGTGCGATGTTGTTGTACCAGGTATATGTCCTGCCTTTCAGAGACTTTGAAAATTCCTTCAGACGGACAATATAGTTGTGCTCATGTTCACCCAGTGCTTCCAAAAATCGAGAAACATGTTCTCGAGCATTGCCGGTTCCATCATAAAGTGTGAAGGTTGGAGAGGTGTAACCTTTTGGCAGAAGAATCCTTTGTGTAGCAGCAAGATATGAAGGTTGCTGACGATGGAAAGAAGGTGTCTTGTCTTTTCCACAGTCCTCCAAAAGACATTCTAGGTCTTCACGGGTGATGAAATTGGATGACTCTTTTTCTGGTGGATTCTCTGCAGCTTTAGGAACTTCCTCATCCTCTACTACATCGACCGGAGTGACCTCAGGATCAGTGTCTGAAGACGTTTCTTTAGCTTTTCCCTTCTCCTGAGTTTTCTCTGACATCTTTTCTGTAAGAGTCTTGAGATAGTTGAATAGTTCCTTCTGAGTAGCAGCCATGTCAGTTTGATTTTTGGCAAGGGTTTCTTGCACCTTTATTAGATCGCCTATATTAGGCGGATTTTCTATGATTTCTCCAGGAGACCGGCCGAATAGTGGATTATTAAGGGAATCAAGTGTGTAGTATCCTGCTGGGATCAGAGACGTAAGGAGCAACTGTACCTTGGATCATTGTGAGATTGATTGGGGCTCAACTACAGTCCAAAACTAAGTTATTTTGTAATAGGATAGTGTTTGTAGCATCTTAATACAATGTGTGTTCAATCTGGACTAGGTCCCGGAGTTTTTCTGCATTTGCGGTTTCCTCGTTAACAAAACTTCCGGTGTTTGTGTTATTTTTTTTCCGCATTATATTTTGTTATATAATTGAAATATCACAGGTTGTGCGTTGAATCAATCAATTGGGAAATCCGACCTTTGGTTGTTGATTGAAATTGATTGATACTTGAACATTGGTCTTTGGTACCGTTCAAGTTAATTTCTCATGTATTTAATTAGACTCACAGATTTCTATTTGCTTGAGTAAGTGTTGAATCGTTAAATTGAGATAGAACTCTTTGATATACTTTTTATTAAGATTGGGTCTGACTGTCTAGTTGATTCTCTTAAAAGTATATTGGAGTTAGTCCATACATATTGCTAAGCAAATTATTGGGTGAGGCTATTGTACCCCCCCCCCCCAAATTTTTCAATTGGTATCAGAGCAGGCAAACACGTTTAAAGACCTTATAAGTATGTGTTTGTAGCGATCTGACTTTGGAGACAAGAAGTTCATCTCTTGTTGTAACATACATCAGAATGTCCTCTAAATCCTTTGACTATGGAAAATGTCTTGGGATTTCCATAAGGATAAATCCTTAGCTGATTCTTCCGAATCCCGAGGTCGGAAGGTTATTTTATCAGATTCTGATAACTCTTCCTCAAATAAGACATATGACACTTTGTCAAAAGCTGAGATGGATCTCACTAGAATCTCAGAAAAAACTACTGAGTTTATTGATTTTCATAATTATGCTCAACTCATTGATAATTCAAAAAGTCTGTTGGTCGAGAATGAGAACTCTATAATATCATTGAGTCATTCTCCAACAATATTGAGAATTTGATTCAAGATACTACTCTACAGCGTGAAAGGATTAGTGTTCTTGAGGATATTGTTAAAGAAGGCTCGATAAGAGAAAAACATTTGATCGAGATGCATTCATCTGATCTATACAGACTTAATGCTGAAAAAAAGAAACTGGGTGCAACCCTTATTCTAGCTCAAGAATAGTGCAAATCCTTGAAAAAGGAAAACTCGATTTTAATGAGAAAGTCTTTTGTACCGATAACCAATTCTCAGACAAAATTACAGTACATGAAGAAATGTTCTCCGAAGGAAGCTCCTGCAAAAAAAAAAATCTTCATAACTTGCAATCTTCTAATAGGGCTGTGAATTCAAACCGGGTTTCTTCCAATGTTTCTATTCCACGAACCTGTTCCTTATGTGGGAAAAAGAATCACTATGTTCTTCATTGTTTTTCTAGAAAGAAATAGATTTCTGATCTTCCAAATCTACTTATTTCACTTTCGACTAGAGTAAACTCTCTAATGACCACTACAATGGATTTCCTCCCTATAGAAAAACAAGATTCTCATAAAATGGATTTCAATGGTCACTCATCTCGAAATCCCCATAGGAATCGTATTCCTCCGAACGGTGCAAATTCTTACACCACATAAATACACGTTCCCAGTATTTATGAGAATAAGTCTGGAAAATCTAAGTCTAGATGGTGGAGACATGTCTCTATTTCAATTCTCTGGAACCAATTTCTAGAGGTCCTAGACTTAATCCTCAGAAAATTATTTCCGATGGATTGCCTGACAAGGTTATGTTGAATCCTTATGGAACAAACAATAACCGAAAGAAGGTAAGGAATACCAGGTTCAAACCTTCAGATGGAATTTACAACTCATCTCTCAATACTCATAGTGGGATTACTTCTCACTTAACTGACAAATCTTAGGCATTTTTATTCTTGTATCTAACTTGAGAGATGCAAGAATAACTGCTGGGAGATACTCAAGTCTACTGTAGTTTTCCATTTGTATTATGTTTGACTATGTTGTTTTCTTTGTGAAAGTAAAGTCTCTTGAATCCTTGTTACTATGTATCTCAGTCTTATGCTCTGATTATTGAGTCATGATGATTTGGGATATATGAAAACAGAGGTATTTTACTTTTTCGAATATCTTCTGTTATGTTATTTTCAACCAGTCCACGAACGTCCGTTTCTCTCAAAATATTTTAGGGTTTCCACAACAAGGGTGTCTCTTTCTTGCTTAAAAACATAAATATCTTTTTTTTTCCTTCCCTAATGACTAATCTTAGGCATTCTTATTCTTGTATCTAACTTGAGAGATGCAAGAATAACTGTTGGGAGATACTCAAGTCTAATGTAATTTTCCATTTGTATTATGTTTGACTATGTTGTTTTCTTTGTGAAAGTAGAGTCGCTCTGATTATTGAGTCATGATGATTTGGGATATATGAAAACAGAGGTATTTTACTTTTTTCGAATCTCTTCTGTTATGTTATTTTCAACCAGTCCACGAACGTCCGTGTCTCTCTTGAGAGTTTAGGGTTTCCACAACAAGGGTGTCTCTCTCTTGCTTAAAAACATAAATATCTTTTTTTTTTGCCTTCCCTAATAAAAAAAGGGGGGGGGGGTATGGAAAACTTCTCAAGACCTCAAGAAGTTGTAAATCTTGAGATGGAAGAAGACTCTAAAGGATGCGATTATGTTCAAGAACTTGTCCTGAAAAGGATGATTGAAATGAAATAGTACAACTCCTGGGTTGGAGAATCTGTCAAGGATTTAATTCTTTTTCAGAATGACTCTAGGGTCGAGTTTGCAAATCTCCAACTGCAAATAAATCAGATTTTTGATGGTCAGGCCAAAATCCTTGAAAATCAAAACATCTTGATCAGAAATCATAAGAAGCTCATCATGGACTGTGTTAAAGCTAGGCATCTTGCCCGCATTTTTGATCGAAAAGTCAATGTTCTCACTCATGAACATGGAGTCTCTACGGTCAAAAGAATCAAGGATATCAGTGATACCTTTTACGATGGTCCCTTTCAAAGGTATAATGCTTCCAAAGAAACTTGATTTTTGTTATTGTCTAGGAAACTTCTTATGAGAATTTAATTCTCGTGTTTTAAGAAGAATAACTAGAGTTTGAAATAACCATTATTGTGATTACACATAGCTATGTCCAACGGTTTTCATCTTCAATGTTTTTAGATTAATTTATTTGAATTCTAAAGTTTGTTTGGAAGATGATTTTTGCAGTATTAATCTTTATGGTTTTATATATTGTAATTTGTTATGGGATATGTGTGTTTGCATCCGTGAACTATGATTGTCCCATACATTGTCAAAATTTAAGTCATTCGTACGTTGATATGCAAATATTGATAAAAGAATGAATACACTTTTGACAAAAACAAAAGTTAAGACTTTTATGTCATTATGCAAATATTGATGGAAGAAAGGATGAGCTTTTGTTTACAAAGATTAAGCCTATTGTATGTCATTGTGAAAATAGTGATGAAGATAGAATGAATCTTTGTTTATTCCGCAGTATTGATCTTCCATGATCCATATTTTTACGTATATACTGTGCGGCTCTGTAAGATTTCTTATGTTGAGCATTTTCCAATTATATTAATCATGGATTCTCTTGTGGTTAATTTAGTTGAACGAATCATGGGTTCTCTTGAGGTTAATTCAATTGAGTATTTTGGATGCAAATTCATATTGTTATATGATTTGTTGTTGTCCAAAGAAATCCTTGTTTTCTTGTGAAAGGAAGGTCGCTCTTGTTGTTCTTTCGGGAATGACATTATGGGGGAGAGTTCTTAATTGAACTTGTGCTTTATTGCCAAATCTTTGTGGGGAGTGCGGCTGTGGAATATTATAGGGGTTATCTTGTATCTTTATAAACTCCATCATGAATGCATTTAGTTTCGGGTATATGATTTCATCTAAAAAGTTGATATGGCTTTCTTTTAGTCATGAAATGTCTCAATGGAAATTTCATTAGGATCCCACTAGTTTTCGTTCCTTTGCCAATTTTATTGACAAAAATGGGGAGAATTAATGTGTAGTTCACACTATAAATACATATGGTTTTCAGATCATTATGTAAGGGGGAGTGGTTTCCATGTGAGATGGAGTATTGACTAAGGGGGAGTGATACATATCATCATAGTATTGTTGTCAAAGTTGTGATACAATTGAACTTTGATGATGTGTAATGATATTATGACACTGTGTAACAATGATTGAGAGCTTTTGTTTTCTCATTGTTATGGCTACGGATTTTCAACAATGGTGATGTTGATTTAGATATCTTTGGAATCATTGGAGTACTTGGAAGTGATGAAGATTTCGAGCAATGTTGAAGAACAAAGGAGATCATGCATGTGGAAGAGAAGCTGCAAAGTTTATTTATTTTGTATTCCATATGTATTGATATTTTTGTCACTAAAATTGACAAAGAGGGAGATTGTTAGAGCATTTCTCGGTCGAACTCGCAAGCATTGTTATCTCAAGCTTGTTGTCAAGTTTAGTTGCCAAAACTATAAGTCTTGATTTCTAGTCTACTTATAGCTAAGTCTCGGACTAGGATAAAAAGTGTAGTTGAGCTCTAGACTCCACGGCGTTCATCATACAAAGTTGAACAACTACTCAAGGAACTAGTGGAACTTCATCAACTAAAAGGTATGTGGAGACTTGAACTTATATATCACTCAAAAAGTCTATCTACTCTATCTCCTATCTTGAGACAAAAGTCGTATTTATATATAGACTTCGATTATACACATTTGATATTTCGAGCCGATTTTATCTCGCTTGTATTTTTCTCGAAATATGTGTTGGTATGCTTTCACTTTGGACAAGTTCATCTTTACAAGTGACGAAAGTCATGTTGATTATTTCAATATCTTGAAAATTGCTTTGATGAAAAATAGTGTGTGAATAACCTCTATATAACATCCTCTAAGAATGTTTCAATGATTGTAATAAAGAGATTAGAACATGTAACCATCCTTGGATATAAGCATATAATGTGTTGGCGCATTAGTGTATAAGTCCAAAACCATGAACCAAATGTATGCATACTTGTGTGTGTACTAAATGGTTGTTGGAGACTGGGTAAGTATGCGTACCGATACGCATACTGGCGGAAGTTCACGTCCGTGAATTTCTGCTGAGTTTGGAAATCAAAACCAACTCAATCTGGTTACCTAAGTATGCGTACCCGTACACATATTGGCGAAAAGTTCACGTCTGTGAATTTCTGATGAGTTTGGAAACCAAAAAAAACTCAAATCCAGTTACTTAAGTACACATACCCTTACACATACTTAAGTGTGTTACTTTCTAAAATTGGTTTATTCGTGAACTTAAATATATATAAACTAAGGAATGCATATTTGCAAACCGTGGATATAAAGTTCATGAATCGATTCGAGTGAATCAAAACCGATTTTGCTTCGATTGTGTCTTGTATACTTCTATGATATCTAAGAAATTGAACAACTCTCTAACTAGTTCTTTTGAGTCATTTGAACTAGTTATGGTGAAGATGAATAAAGTTGATATAAAAGTGCTCATATGCTAACCATTTGGTTAACTACTTTTGAATCAATGACTTGTTCACATTTAGGTACGGTTACATAAACCTAAATGACATATATTTCATTTGTGTATAACAAGCTAAGTTCGATCTAACGGTTGAAAGATATTAGCTTGAATCTAATCAGGTTTTCATCTAACGGTGTATATTGAATGCTTTGTTACAAAGGTAACTTAGATTGTAAACCCTGATTTGGAGACTATATAAAGGGAAACTCTAGCAATTGGGAAAGTTAATACCCACACTACCTGTGTGATACAAGTTGTATAAGATAGAGTCGATTCTCCTTTAACCTTAGGTTTCTACCGAGACCCTGTAGGTTAACAACTTGAAGACTTCATTGGGATTGTGAAGCCATGCCCAACTATTTTCTCTGTAGTTGCGTGATCTGATCTTGTTGTTTCTATCATATTGAGTACAATTGTAAAATTGGCTCGAGATTAATTTCTTCGATAGGCAAGATAGAAAAGTAGTCACAAACATCTTCGTCTCATCTTTTGTGATTCCGCAATATCTTGTTTCGCTAGTCGATTAAGATTATTGTGAGGCAATTGATAATTCTAGGATGTTTTTCGGGAATATAAGTCCGGGCTATCGATTGGTTCCTATTCACCTTGATTTATCAAAAGACGGAACAAAACTTATAGTAATTTTTGTGGGAGACAGATTTATCTATTCCTGTAGACTTTTCTGTGTGAGACAAATTTGTTTATTAAAGTCTTCGACTTTAGGTCGTAGAAACTCTTAGTTGTGGGTGAGATCATCTAACAGAATCAAGTGTATAGTATCCTACTGGGATCAGAGACGTAAGGAGCGCAAATCTATCTTGGATCAGTGTGAGATTGATTGGGGTTCAACTACAGTCCAGACCGAAGTTAGTTTGTAGTAGGATAGTGTCTGTCGCAGCTTAATAGATTGTGTGTTCAACCCGGACTATGTCCCGGGGTTTTTCTGCATTTGCGGTTTCCTCGTTAACAAAACTTATGGTGTCTGTGTTATTTCTTTTCCGCATTATATTTTGTTATATAATTGAAATATCACAGGTTGTACGTTGAATCAATCAATTGGGAAATCCGACCTTTGGTTGTTGATCGAAATTGTTTGATACTTGAACATTGGTCTTTGGTACCATTCAAGTTAATTTCTCATGTATTCAATTAGACTCGCAGATTTCTATTTGCTTGAGTAAGTATTGAATCGAGAAATTGAGATATAACTCTTTGATATACTTTTTTTATTAAGATTGAGTCTGACTGTCTAGTTGATTCTCTTAAAAGTATATTGGAGTTAGTCCATATAGATTTCTAAGCGAATTATTGGGTGAGGTTGTTGCACCCCCACTTTTTCAATTTGTTCATACTTGATTAAATTTGGTGGAGAACAATTTATTGTTCGGAACCAAATCATGATTCAAGTTCATCATTCGAAAATAGCCTGGAACACTGATAAGTATCATTGTTGTTATTCAGGAATGTTTCGAATTGATTTAGAGAAATATAGAACTACAATATTCGGAATACAAGACAATGTTATCAATCTTATAAACTGAGAAAATTTTATATGCCTGAAGCCATATTACATGTATTCGTACACGTAGCGGATTTGCTATATATCGACTTTCATATTTGTGTGATATGCATATTCATATGTACATCAAAAGGAAAATCAATTTGTTTCTTGATCCGGATAGGTATGTAAATTCGTATACAAGTAATTTTGGAACTGTGGTAAGGGAACCGGGTTAAAATAATCAAACCGGTATGCGAACCAAAACAGTTATATGTTGTAGAACTAGTTTGGTACCCAAACCTGTACGCAAGCTGAATGTTCTGTGAACTCCGGAACCGACAAAGGTCTAAAGTTCGCAAACCGGTACATGAACTAAAAAGTTATGTAGACTCCGAAACTTTGAGTTAGGTCAAAGTTTGCAAACCGGTACGTGAACTGAAAAGTTTTGTAGAGTCCGGAACTTGGTAATTACATAAGTGTGCAAACCGTTTTATGAACTGAAAAGTTCTGTAGACTCCGGAACTCGGTAATTGCATATGAGTTTTCAAACAGGTCCGCGTATAATAACTCATCCGATTCACGAACGGTTAAAGTAATTGTACCTTGTATATTTACAAATTATGTCGAACATGATTCAATAGCAATTAAATTATTTCTATCAAGTAATTTGCATTTGATCTTTTCTCTAATTAATACTAGACTTAATTTATCACATGATTGTAACTCAATATTATTGTCTTGGTGAAGATGAAAATGAGTGTGTTGATGGTGGATTTTCATTTAAGGGTAAAATTGTAAAACCTAAAAATTATGCGCCAACATCTTGTAAAATATAAGGCCATTAATGAGTGATGGATACTCCTTCACTTTATCAATTCACCTAGAATGGAGCATGTGGCAACACTCCCATTCTGTGAATAAAATACACGAAATTCATCCAGGTTGGAGCATGTAGCAACAATCCCATATACCCTGTGAATTTCCAACATTATTAATTAATGCGCAACAGCCTTGTATTTCCCGTACTCATTATCGAAGCAAGATGACGACCGAGTGTTGTTGCTCTCAGCAGAGAAACACGAATCTCCAAGCATTATAATGAAAGCATGTACGAAATACCCGTACAGGCTGAACTCTCGGTGTGTTATACTAGCCCGATTGAGCCACTCTCGGTGTGTTATACTATCCTGATTGAACATCCAGACTGACTGTATCAGTCTTGATATGATCACGACCATCCAACTCCACTAGCATGATTGGATGGCCCAGATCGATTCCATAACCCCCAAGCATGTATGGAATATCTTCCGAACCAACGTGGATCCCGCATGGTCGACCTCCCCTTGGCCTAGCTTGCCAAAACGTCCAAACCATAGCAGTATGGATGGAAAACCCTAAATTAGGGTTTGCGGCACATTACATGTGTCGCAAAACAGTCTCAACCATCCATATTTGCATGTATAGATGGAGGGTGTAGATGTAGATTCAAATGGCCCAGAGCATGTCAACACAATCACCGCGGGACCGCCTACATACCTGACCAATCGGTCAGGACTAACAATGGTTGGTCATTCCAAATCGTGCGCTTGAATGGAGCATGACGCACGGCCTTGAAACCTAAAATTAGGGTTTTGAATCACGAGCGTCCATTTTCTCCGGCACAAATCGAGCAGGTCCAGTCATATCAACATGACCATCGTGAACCTGTCTATCCCCTCACCTGATCGGCCAAGGCCAAAATTGGCAATATCTCTCGATTCGCGCGCCCAAAGCAAGCGTGGTCGCACCTCCCAAGATGCAAACTAATCTTGACCACTTGATTTCACCGGACAAATTGAGTGTCTTAGATCAGGTTTCTATGGGATATCAGGGAATGGGCGAGAACTCCAGCCTACCATCTTCACGCTGGAGCAATCGGCCAAGACCGACCAAGCTTGGTTGTCTTTAAACGCCCGCCCGAAGTTGGTACAGGATGTGGCTTTTGCGGCACTAATTTTCTGTCGCAATTCGATCTCGACCACTCAACTTCGCTGGACGAATTAAGTGGCCCAGATCACGTTTCTGTGGGACATTCAGGTATAGGTTCCTACACCGTCACGCCATCTATACCCATGTATGATCGGCCAACCCAAAATAGTTTCCTAAGCTTGGATTCGATCAGGGTGAAGAGCGGTGCTTGCGCACCTCCTTCGAAACCCTAATTTCACCAAGTGTCGCATATGAGTGTCTCAAAGATCATCTCATCTGTCCAACTTCACCAGCTCAGTTATATAGCCCTGGTCAGGAGTTAATTGGTCAGTGCGGGAGTCATGGTGATCACCATCCATCACTCTACCACACTATGTGGTCGGTCAAGGGAGGGTTTGCATGTGTAACTTCCAAATCGTCACATGAAGTAGGCTGGACATGAAGTTATTACGCTCAAATAACGATGCTTCATACATGCTGAATATACTCGATACAGTACCTGCATAGTATACACACGGTACTTCACAAGTATCAATTTCCTAAATAACGTAGCATTACATGCTACTTTCTATGGATCCCACGATCCACACACTCGAGACATCAATCATGTCACAAACTGGGGGATACATACTGGGGTATTGGTCTGGAGGTTTACAGCGTGAAGCGCACAACACTCCATCAAAATAACGTGTCAGGAAGTCATGGACGGTTAGTGATGATGGGAGAAGTGGGCAAGCCTGGTCGTGTGACACCAACACACTACTACACTGCTCTATCACTCCACTTTCTCCACTTCCCACGAGATACGAAGGTTAGGCTAAAATACTTGTATAAATAGTTTCTCCGCCCTATTTTCAAAGAACAACAACACAAGTCCAGACAACAGAGGCAAGTGTTGATACAATCGTATGCAAACACCGGAACTGATAGCTTACATCCTGCAATCTAGTTCATCTTTCTGATACAAGTCTTGCATAGCCAACACCTTCACATTCTCAACACCTTCTTCGCTTCCCTCCCTAAGATTAACCCCATTTCCTTCACTTTGTGACTGAAACAAGTATGGAACGGCCATTTCTTGGTTTAGGCCGGACTTGCACAGATTGATCTCTCGAATCTACAAGCACTCACCGCGCAGTGTATTTGTTTTAGGTTTAGACTCATTTCTCATCCACACACCCCAAATTACCAAAATCGGCAGAAATAGTTTTCACCCATTAACAATTGGCGACCACAGTGGGAGGTTAATCTCTCGGTTATAAAGTCAATTCCTTCGAAATCTGGTTCAATCCTATCAATTTCAGAAAGGGTAGATCTTAGAACCAATTCATTTCAATATGGTGGAACTCAGGTCTGGATCAACAATCAATCATGATGGAACTAGTGTGGATAACACTCCCGGTGTTGATGAGTGGAGCTGTCGTGGTCAATACATTTCGTAGAGCCATCACTTCTACCACCAGCGCCAACATAGAAGGAGATATTCCAGTAAGTGTAACACCTCCCATCACCATAGCCAGAGCAACCCCGACATCTCCTCAAGTGTAACACCTTCGGTAGTCACCAGAGCAACAACTTCCACTCCTTCATCAGGAGGATATGGCTGCAACTCAGAAAGAGGTAATCACTTTTCTTAAAACAATAACTTATCTATTTCCATAAGAGCCGCGACAGCCCCTGAAGCCAACAAGGAACGCATTCAACACACCGGAGAAGGTACTTCAGCGGTGCGGACCTACATGGGCCTGATCAAAGAAGCGACATCAGATATGAGCGGTCCTGTCATGGAAACTCCTACGCTGGGGACTGATCCTCACAACGATCCTCCTCAAGTCAATAGTTTCACTATGAACCAAAGGCCGGTGGATCGGGAAGCGGTTTCTCTAGTGGAAAGTTTATGCGAATTTTCACACCTCTCGAAAAATCAGTGCGCGGAGAAGTTTTGCTGCAATCAACCATAGGAAGGTCACAACCGTGCGCTACATGTCACCGCACGCGTCAAGGATTCAGAGTTCAAGACGGACCTTATCGACACAGGAGCGTCTTCGAATGTGATTGCTCCCAAGACTCTCAGGACATCCAAGGTTCTCCCAGGCAAGGTCGTACGGAAGGCTACCACAATGACGGACTTCGAGGAAAACCAAACCAGCACATACGTGATAAGCTCCGCGGAAAGAATCAGACAAGTTCGTTGCGTCCCACTCCCCACGTGGGCGTTAATTCAGGAAGAATACTGGCTTGCATCATTGAGGGCTAAAACCCACGATGCATCTTCGCTGACGAATAATTCTTCTCCATCCTGTGAAGCCACGACCCACGTTCACACAAAGAGGGAACGAACTTTTGTGGCGAGTCGTGACCAGAAAGGGAAAATGGTATACCGACGCTGCCATTATCAATTAGCAGGGGATACTGTTACCTAGTCTCTCCTCCCAGTGGAATGCTACAACATCAACGAACGACAAGAACAAGTGCTAGACGCTCCACAACAGCTGCAAGATGGCACCAACTCCATAACTGATGAGCTCGACGATGAGAAATCTCCTAGGCCTATCTCTATCAGCTCAACCTTGTGTAGGCATTCATACAATCTCTGATCCAGGCCGGTCAAACAATCTCTCAGGAAATTCGGACACGAGATCAGGTGTTGCATGGATTCCAGAGACTTGAATGCTGCCCCAAAAATAATCCTCCTCTAACTAACATCGACATGTTAGTAGATGCAATCCGCGGACACGGCATGTTCTCCTCCATGGATGAATATAGCGGCTACAACCAGATAAGGATGTACGAGCATGACGCAAGTAAGATAGCTTTTCGAACTCCTCTCGGAATTTTTTATTATAATGTACTGCCATTTGGTTTAAAGAATGCCGGCGTAACGTATCAACGCTCTATGGTGGAAATATTCCACTGGAGCCGATACCTCAAGGGAGCAGCCTCAAGAAGATAACGATGTCCACGCGTCATATCGAGCAAGATCCGGGTGAGTTACTCTATCAGACAGTGGTCGAACAAGATTCGGGCGAGTCACTTTATCATGCAGTGGTACATGTATATCATGCTATGTTGGAGAATCTGCGCTTTTGGTCATCCTTTGGAGCTGTTGAACGCTCATCTACAACAACATATGCCCTGTTAGAAAGAACTAGGCCTGCCGGTATTGAAGAGCCTCATAATGTTCGTAGGGTCATATATATCACTAACAGGTGATACAACCTTCAGCCTTATGTAAGCAGTTCCCTGAAGCAGCAAGAGGAAAACCACCGAGATACAACATCCTGCGCGTCCGCCAACTCCAACTCCAACTCCAGTACCACATGCACGACTCCTACAATGATGAAACGACGTCCAAGATATTCCATATCTGGCTCGACAACAACCACTACGAACAAACCATGTAAACCACGCTTGGGGACTGAGGCTCAACATGAAGTTCCTTCACCGTCAGTCAAGGACTTCTTCAACACGAGAGAGATGGTCAGTCGAGAAGAATGGAATTCGCAAGGGTAAATCGAACTGAAGAGGAATCCACTTCAACACTCCCTCCAGCAGAAGCTGCTTCAATGGTCTATTCAAGAGCCGCCTCAACGCTCTCTCCGGGACCCACGTTCGCTTCAGAATCCTGCTATAACACTCTTTCCAGGATACACCTCAACGTTCGCACCAGAAGCCACTTTAACATCCTCTCGAACCGTTTCAACACTCAAGTTACATCAATATTCTGCGCTCTGGTAAAGTTATATTTGATGTACTCATTGCTCAACATATGTCTCATCCATCCTTCATGAAGGCCCAACATAGAATGAAAAACCTTGAAGTCGATAGGAGAAGGGTTATCTTGTGGAACATATATTTTCATATAGTTGAAAGGGCGCAGTGAACAACTCGTCATCAATGTTCGACATATCTTTGAAGCTGTCAACACTTCCTGACTTGGCACCAGCATTATCTCCAGAAGACATCTCAACAGGAATTCTTTTCTTCATTCCACAGTGAAATAAAAGACAGGAGTTAGAACTCGTATAAAAAACGCATGAGATGTAGTCACACACGACAAGACACAATTCACGTTTGAATGCACAAAGGGATTGGATCCAAGTACGGTATTGCTCAAGCTTCAAGTCAGGTATTAGTTTCAAGTTCGGTGTTGATCAAGTCACAAGTCCGGTATTGCTCAAGTTTCAAGTCCGGTGTTGATTAAACCACAAGTCCGGATCAATTTTCAAGTCTGGTATTGATCAAAGTCACAAAGCTGGTATTCGAATAAAATAGGCGCACGCATCCGGGACAGTTTTCATTCGAAACACAGGGTCAACATTCAGTCAGGCACGCGACGGATCTCACTTGATACCAGCCCCATATTGATCGAAGCAGGCACAGTCGACCTTAAGCAAAGTAGACATGCGGCGGGTCCCACTTGATCAGGCATAAACAACCCCATATTGGCCGAAGCAGGCACAGCCGGCCCCAAGCAAAGCAGGCACGTGGCACGAAGTAGACCCACGATTAACCGAAGCGGCCGCATGATGAGTCCCATGTTCAACCAAAGTAGGCACGCAGTGGACCCACGTTTAACCGAAGCATGCACTTCAAGCCCACGTTCGATCAAGCAGACGCATCATCCCCACGAAAAAAACAGGCATAACAGTCCATCGAAGCAGGAAAGACCGATATCATGCTAGGGGAACACTTTCCTGGACGCCTCTTGAACGTGACATGCTCCAAGGACAGGATGACCCGTCTCTCCTGGTAACATCTAAATTTGTCTCATAAGCTTTGTCTTTAACTGTCACCATCTCATGCCTACCCCCACAATAGTGTTACCATTATGTGTTAGGATGGGGACTTAATGTTGATGGTGGATTTTCATTTAAGGGTAAAATTGTAAAACCTAAAAATTATGCGCCAACATCTTGTAAAAGATAAGGCAATTAATGAGTGATGGATACTCCTTCACTTTATCAATTCACCTAGAATGGAGCATGTGGCAACAATCCCATTCTATGAATAAAATACACGAAATTCATCCAGGTTGGAGCATGTAGCAACAATCCCATATACCCCTGTGAATTTCCAGCATTATTAATTAATGCGCAAAAAGCCTTGTATTTCCCGTACTCATTATCAGTGCGGCATGACGACTGAGTGTTGCTCTCAGCAGAGCAACACGAATCTCCAAGCATTATAATGAAAGCATGTACGAAATACCCGTACAGGCTGAACTCTCGGTGTGTTATACAATCCTGATTGAGCCACTCTCGGTGTGTTATACTAGCCCGATTGAGCATCCAAACTGACCATATCAGTCTTGATATGATCACGACCATCCAACTCCACCAGAATGATTGGATGGCCCATATCGATTCCATAACCCCCCAAGCAGGTATGGAATATCTTCCGAACCAACGTGGATCCCGCATGGTCGACCTCCCCTTCGCCGGACGAATTAAGTGGCCCAGATCACGTTTCTGTGGGACGGTCAGGTATAGGTGCCTACACCGTCATGCCATCTACACACATGTATGATCGGCCAACCCAAAATATTTTCTTAAGCTTGGATTCGATCAGGGTGAAGAGCGGTTCTTGCGCACCTCCTTCGAAACCCTAATTTCACCAAGTGTCGCAGATGAGTGTAGCCATGGTCAGGAGTTAATTGGTCAGTGCAGAGTCATGGTGATCACCATCCATCACTCTACCACACTATGTGGTTGGTCAAGGGAGGGTTTGCATGCGTAACTTCCAAACCGTCACATGAAGTAGGCTGGACATGAAGTTATTACTCTCAAATAGCGATGCTTCATACATGTTGAATATACTCGATGCAGTACCTGCATAGTATACGCACGATACTTCACAAGTATCAATTTCCTACATAACGTAGCATTACATGATACTTTCTATGGATCCCACGATCCACACACTCGAGACATCAATCATGTCACAAACTTGGGGATACATACTGGGGTATTGGTCTGGCGGTTTACAGTGTGCAGCGCATAATGCGCCATCACAAGAACGTGTCAGGAAGTCATGGACGGTTAGTGATGATGGGAGAAGTGGGCAAGCCTGGTCGTGTGACACCAACACACTACTCCATCACTCCACTTTCTCCACTTCCCACGAGATATGAAGGTTAGGCTAAAAGACTTGTATAAATAGGTTCTCCGTCCTATTTTCAAAGAACAACAACACAAGTCCAGACAACAGAGGCAAGTGTTGATACAATCGTATGCAAACACCGGAACTGATAGTTTACATCCTGCAAGCCAGTTCATCTTTATGATACAAGTCCTGCATAGCCAACACCTTCACATTCTCAACACCTTCTTCACTTCCCTCCCTAAGATCAACCCCATCTCCTTCACTTTGTGACCGAAACAAGTCTGGAACGACCATTTCTTGGTTTAGGCCGGACTTGCACAGATTGATCTCTCGAATCTACAAGCACTCACCGCGCAGTGCATTTGTTTTAGGTTTAGACTCATTTGTAGCGTCCCATAAACTAGCAACTGACTAATCCAAGAGATTAACTAAATAAAGAGGCACTACGAAACCAAATCATAAACATAAGCATTTAATTAAGAAATCTGCTACAAAAACTTAACCCAAAGCTAACCCCGCTCAGAATATATATACAAGATCTTCTCTCGAATGATACATACATAATAGTCAATTGGTTTTTAAATACAATATACAACATAATAAATATAACAGAAGTTAATCAACTAGCGAAGTCAACCCGTGAAGCTTTCGTTGTGCAACCCTGATCTGTCAAAGAAACTGAAGTGGGAATAATTAACATTTAACCTTCTAAGTAATCATAAGCAAGATTTGGAAAAAAAATACATGTTTTTCCGAAAACATTAAATAGTGACTAAGTCACTGAAAATAATCATACATGTATATGGAACAAACTCCTTCGTCAAACAATGTATAATATGGTTGTAAATCCCTACCCGGCAATTCACAACTAATAGCTATGGATGCCACCAAGACCATGGTGACCAATACTCTAAACAATAAAAGCTTAATTAAAGTAGGTATAAATGTAAAGGAGCGTATCCTATATACCACAAGTGGAAATTCTCATTTCCCATAACAATTCATATTGACAACACATTACAAGTCCTTTCCAAATCGTGGAAAGATTCATAGAATTAACAGGATTATCATAATGCATTTTGAACAAAGCATGGAATGCACGGACAGACAATGTATGAGTTTATTAAGCATAAAATTTTAAAAAAGCAACAATAATGAATACAAAGAGTTAAATGCATTCCCACACCTTTTTGGAAGGCAAGCCACGCCTACTTCGAGATCCACTGGTTCATACTTTCAATCGATCGTTGTTAATAAATAACTGTTAATCAAAGAAGTATTCTAAGAGTCTAGCCAAAATGGCTCGTACAAGAATCATGTAGTTTCATCTCACAATTATAGGTCCATTTATGATTCTACACCTTTTTATTATCTACTATTAGCAAATCTAAGGTTTACTAATTCAATTAGGTTGGTTCTATAATCTATTAGCTAAGTATTATAAATGTCTACAACTTTGTAGAAGAAGTCAAAGGTCAATTCGGACCATAAGTGGTCCAAAACATCAATATAAGATAACTAGTCTAAAGCCCAAGCCCACTTAAACATCCCCATTAATAAGGGCCTGGCCCAACTGGGTCAATATAACGGTCACTAACGGTTGAACTAACAGTCAAGAGTCAACTAACAGTCAACGTCCAAGTCAAGTCGAGGTCAAGGGTCAAAGGTCAAATAAGTCAACCATGTCAACTGGTCAAGGTCATGTCAGGTTTGGACTCACTGAACAAGTTCTGAGTCAAACCGATTCAACTCAGTCATTAAGACTGAGTTAGCTAAACTGACTGGGATTACTAATAGGCCTAAAATCAAATACAGCTTCACTTGAATTCTAACACTTACAATTCTAACTCATGATCAACTCCAAACTATTTATTACATCAATTCATTGAATCTTAGAACAAACTTTATAATCAAATACAATTGCAAACACTGGTTACCTGCAATTGCAGTAACAAAAAGCTTTCACCTTTCTACATCCATACCTCTACATTCACAACAAACTCATTAGAATCCCCATTCCAGAATATATCTATCTTGAGATAGCAATACTAGTATAATTCATTACTATTGAATCAACTCAAACAACAGTTCTCAGCTGTAACCACCACCATCTCCAATACTTACTGAAATAAACATTTCCTCGCTTTTCCGACTCTTACCAATACACATGCACAACACCAAAAATGTATCTGCTGAAGATTCATCCATTCCTGTAACATTTCTTACATTCATAACCATCACCACAGATTACAATTACAGCTCGACATACCACCACTAGGATTCTAATTCCATTTTCATTCCACCTGCCCAAACAAACTTCAACCACTGTGACCAAAACATTATGTTTCTACTTCAATTCAGATTATCACAATCACAATTCACCCACAAGTCAATCCATAACACAAACATTATCATTAATCTTTCACCTGATTAACCAACAACATAACAATCTCATTTTCTTCTGTTAAACTTTGCAATTCAACTCCCTTAACTACTCCATGACCCTGTACTTATCAAACCAACTACAATTTAGTAAACACCATTCACAATCACACACATCCAACTCAGTTCTTAGTTTAATTATCAACTCAATCAATAACACTAAAGAACTTCATTAAGCAAATCAAAAGAACAATTACCTCAAGAAGATTCCACTCAAACAAAACATTACAATCTCCGCCATTATCTATCAGTTCACCACAGCCAACATCCAACAACCTTCATTAAAAGAGAATCAACCCCAGTTCTTCAACAACTTCAATCACGAGTTCAGCTTATTTATTTCATTTGTACTGCAATCCCATTACTCATTCAAAAGCATCTCAGGCCTCCTTCATGTACTGTCATCACCAACACAACCACAAATAAACTCCCAATCCTACAATTCAACCACAGGACAACAACCTTCAACTCTGCTCAATCCTCAAATTAGTCTTATTGAGACGATTGAACTCAAACTCCTCTTCCCCTTGATTTATTTCAACAGCTCATCACAGGATCAGCAATTATCCAAAGTTCAATTGGAAACCCTGACTTCTTCCGGAATTATAATTTCATCACATGAGGCTTGATTTCATCTTCAAATCTACCCTAATCCATTCAATTACTCAATACCCAACTCCAATTCCATCTTATCATCATTAATCGAACCTCTAAAAAAATCTTTTGATAAACCCTAGCTCTTCAATTTCTTCTCAAAACTATCCCACACCATCAATTAAACAACGACCCAGTTTCTCTTCATCCATTAGCAACACGAAATCACCTTCAGTTATCCCCAATTTCGAAATCAGAAGTCATAATTCCATTTTCTCTAATTCACTTCAACACCCAAACAATTTCTAACCTTTCTCCTTCCTAAAGCACAACGGCATCACCTTCTTCACTATAAGAATAGTTTCATGAATCAAACTCTTCCTAAATCGCTCTCAAAATCATCATTCGAAATCAACAGAGGAAGAACAAAAGAGAAATCGAAGAAGAAACAAGAAACGAGAAGAATAAGAAGAAGAAAAGAAAGATAAGTTTTGCCTTATCGATTTGGTTAGATAAGGCCAAAGGCAATTGATAAATGGAATCACCCAAATGATATGGGGAGACCAGGTCGGTTAAAATGTTAAAAGAATAATTTGCTCTTATCACTATCTGATATAAATTCTTCTTCGTCCAGTGTCCAAACGAAACATTCGCGTAGACCATTGCGCATAACTTTTCGAGACCTATTCAATGACACTAGTTTCGTATCTAGATCGTTGTTAGATTAATTTCTATTAATTAACGTTCGTGTTAAACTAATGGAGTTATTATCGTCTAATTCGTATCTTGACTGGTTTAATATTGTTGACGAGCTTGAGGTTCCTTACATCATTTCTCATCCACACACCCCAAATTACCAAAATCGGCAGAAATAGTTTTCACCCATAAACAGAGTGTTAAGATTTTAAATTCAAATCAGCTAACCATGTTGAACATAGTCTTTATAGATGGTTCGGTTATGATTTACCTAACCATACTATATATATATATCTTATATATGTGATTAAGATTCAAAACTTTTATCTAACGATGGATATTGTTTGCTTGGTTCCAAAGCTATCTTAGTTTAAACCTAAAGCAACCTAGGATTTGAAGTCTATATATGGGGAACTCTTGGAAACTTGGATTATCTTTGAATCCTGATACTACTTTTTGGTGTGTCCTAATTGTATCTAGAGTCGTCCTCTCCAGAAACCTTTTTAGGGTATAGCGACTGTAAATACTTCACAGGGATTCGTGAAGCCAGGTCCAGTTATCTCTTATCTTGATAACTCGAGTATCCTTATCTTGATTGTTTGTAGAGCTTGCTCCAATGATCAAGATAGATAGTAGTAATCAACAAAGTCTCTTTGTCTCATACTTTGTTGATTCCGCAAGTTTTATACTTGTGAGGTGAGTAATAATCTAGGATGCACTTCGGGTTGAATAAATCCAGATTTTGAGGATTTTCATACTTTTGTCTAAGTTGCTGTCAATTTCCATCACTTGGATCCATTGTTTGATTTGATCATCCGTTTATATCGTAAATAAGGAAATAAATTATAGGCTTAATCTGTGGGAGGAAAATTTGGTTTAAAGTCTTCAATTGAGGTTGAAGCAATTCTTAGTTGCTGGTGACATCGGCTAAGGTAATCAATTGAGAAGAGTATTGCGAGATTCAATAGGCGTAAGGAGCGTGATTGTAC
Organism: Papaver bracteatum; assembly: GCA_023529315.1. Taxonomy (NCBI): domain Eukaryota; kingdom Viridiplantae; phylum Streptophyta; class Magnoliopsida; order Ranunculales; family Papaveraceae; genus Papaver; species Papaver bracteatum. The sequence continues at coordinate 1,030,037 of JAJJWX010004844.1, forward strand.
CTTAATCGGTGAATTTACTTTTAAGGCTCAATTACATTCCAGACCGAAGTTAATTGGTAGTAGGCTAGTGTCTGTAGCGGTTTAATACAGTGTGATTTTCAATTTGGACTACGTCCCGAGGTTTTTCTGCATTTGCGATTTTCTCGTTAACAAAACTTCTGATGTTGTGTTATTTCTTTTCGGTATTATATTATTTATCTTTATAATTAAAATATCACAGGTTGTCACAGTAGTTAGGTCCAACCTTGTTAATCGAAAAATACTTGATTTATACCTGGACAATGGTCTTTGGTACCGTCCAAGAACTATCTTGTAAGTTAGGTTCACGGATTCAATTTTATAAACATTCTAATAACGAGAGAGAGAGAGAGAGAGAGAGAGAGAGAGAGAGAGAGAGAGAGAGAGATAACTCTAGACACTTTCCTAGATTGAGTTTTCACTCTCGGAGTTGTGTTGAGTTTTTCCATACATATTTCCTTAGAAAAAGTTGGTGGTGTATCTTGGTACCCCACGCGTTTTCAGTTGGTATTAGAGAAGAAAAAACAGTTAATACCTAATAAGTTTGTGTTTGAAGCAGTCTGATATTATGGACAGAGACGAAATCTCTAATAAACGTTGTACCGATTTAAAAGAAACTGTTTCTATGGATCCTGTAAAAAAGTATGATTTTTCAAACTCTTCTAGAGATGAAGGTTGTGATTATATAAAATAGTTGGTTATTGATAAGTGTCATTCCCACTGTTATACAGACGAGTCTGACTCAGAAGTAGAACGGGAAGCATCAAAGGAAAGATCTGAAATTTTCAAGCGTACAAAATTTTATAAATTTGAGTTACTTCGGATACGACACAAAGTCAATAGTATAATTGGTATGGTTTCTAAATATGATTCCAAAATAAGGTTGTCTCTTGGAGATAATTCCTTGGGGATCGTTCAACCAACGAGTAAGAATTCTGCTCCAAGTTGCGATAGTAAATTCAGATAAACTACCTTAATGACAGCTTCTGATCAAGGCGATAAGCTATAAAAAGTAAGAACAAACTTTAATCAGAAAATGTTTTCACTTTTTGGAGCTTAGCTCAACAAAAATTCTTAACATTCGGTTCTGATTGAAATTATCATGGAAAAGTTGTAATATGAAAAAGGTTAGATCTCATCATTTTTACGTACTATAAATAGTACATCTGTCACTCAATTTTTGTGGATAAGGTTCCAGACCCTGTGCCTAGTTTTCACAAGGGTGAGCCATATGCTCACAAGGAGAGTTATGCGATAATTTACTGTTTCTACCTCTTCCTTTTGCTAAGAAAGACTTTTTGGAACAAGAAAAATGATCATAAAAACTTCTGTCATCATAATAGGAAACACAGTTAGAATCCTTACATGAGATGGCTTGCCTCGAGGGAAAGGGCGGTTTATCAAGAAGATCCTTATATCTTGTAATGATCAAATTCATGTTAGCTTGTTGAGCTGTTTCGAAAAATTCAACCTTTTTAGGAGGCGTATGGGTATCCTTTCAAACCCATATTTGTGACGGTTTCACCAAGTTCTTTTTAAAATGTTTTTGCGCACTACTCTTTTTGCATGTTCGAATATTCGTGGGCCATGAAGTACCAACATTTCTATAAGAAGATTTGCTAGAATGTAATTTATCCTCAAGAGGTTTACACATCCGAATATCAGTTACACCCTTCAGAATTAAATCCAGAGTGTCTTGAAGACGGTCAAACTGATAGTTTTCCAACCTCAGTTTACACTTTCTTTGAACATGTCCTTTAGTGTTGCAATAATAGCATACTTTCTGAGTTTCACTGAAATCAGAATATGTAGTTTTATCATACTCATCTTGTAAAGAACTCTTCCTTCTTGGAGACACAGTTTTTTCTTGGTCAGAGAATTTTAAATGATCATCTCTTATTAAAGTAATAATACTTTATTTATCAGATTTTGACAGCTAGCGATTTTGTCAGCATATCATGAACAACATATGTTCTTAATTTTACCAATTCATCGCTTTGTATAGATTTTGTATTCACGATAGTTTCTTTAGATTCATTATCGCAATGTGGAGTATTGTTCTTACTCGATATACGTTCGATCTCTAAGGAATTATCTTTAAGATTATCTTCAAGTGAAAGAATTTTTTATTTCACGTTGGCACGTTCATCAAGAAAAATCCTTGTTTTGGAATCATGTTTAGATTTAATATCGATAAGAGTATTGACTTTGCGTTTCAGCCAAATGACCTCAGAAGCCTGAAATTTAATACGTTTGAAATCTCAGAATTTTCTCCAGCTGATTCTCGTTCTACTTCTGAGTTAGACTCATCTGTAAGAAAATAATAATGACACTTGTCAATATCTACCTATTTTATGGAATATTGTTCGCCTCTAAGAGAGTTTGAAGAATCAGACACATCTACGGAATCCATAAAAGTAGTTTCTTCTAAACTAGTGCAATGTTTATCAGAGTTATTACTCTTTTCCATATAGTCGGACTGCTTCAAACACAGACTTATTAGGTCTTAGCGTGTTTGCCTGCTCTGATACCTATTGAAAATGCGGGGGTACAAAAATACACCACCACTTTTTCTTAGACAATCTATATGAAAAAACTCAATACAACTACGAGAGTTCAACTCAATTAAGGAATAATGTCTTAGAGTTATATCTCTTTCTCTTGCGATTAGAATGTTTACAAAACCTAATCACAAAGAGATAACTTGGACGATACCACATACCAATATCCAAGAATCAATCAAGTCGTATCCAACTAACTAGGTCGGATGTCTCTAATATGATTGATAGATGCACAATCTGTGATATTTCAATTATAAAGATAAACAATATAACATGGAAAAAGAAATAACACAGACACCAGAACATTTGTTAACGAGGAAACCACAAACGCATAAAAAACCCGGGACTTAGTCCAGATTGAACATCAAACTGTATTAAGCCGCTACAGACACTAGCCTACTACAAATTAACTTCATACTGGAATGTAGTTGATCCCTAAAAGGTATCCTACCAATTAAGGTACAATCGTGCTCCTTACGATAATATGATCAAAGGTGTGAAAATTGATATCAATAGACAAAGTCTAGCTAACTTCAAAATACGGACTTATATAACCCGAAGTGCAACCAAGATTATTATTCACCTCACAACTATAAAACCCGTGGAATCATAAAGTTTGATACGATAAGAACTTTGTGATTTCTATCTATCTTGATCAAGTGAGTAAACTCAACAATCGACCAAGATATAGGATACACGAGTTATCTAGGAAAGATAGCTATACCTAGCTTCACGAATCCCTATGAAGACTTTATAGTCGCTAAACCCTAAAAGGGTTAGGAAGAGGATGACTCTAGATACAACTAGGACACACCAAAAAGTAGTGTCGGGATTCAAAAATACCAGTTGCTTGAAGTTCCCCTTTTATAGATTTTCAAAGCATAGGTTGCTTTAGGTTTAAGCTAATATAACTTTGGAACCAAGCAAAGATTCACATAAACAAGATATACACACTAGTTAGGTAGAACCATAACCGAACTGTGTACATATACTATGTTCAACATGGTTAGTCGAAACTAGCCGGTTTGAACTTAAAATCTTAATATTCATTATCATGAATACACAAAACATTAACTCTGAGTCGCAAATATGTGATCAATAAGTCTAGTGTTTTGGAGAATTAATCAAATGATAATTATTTCATAAAAATAATTTAAACACACTTGAAAAATGTAATTGACATGATTAGTAGATGTACGAGTACGAATACATAGTAGTACGTGAGTCGGTTTAGTCAGAGTATGCGTACCAGTTTGTAAACTTTAAACCAAAACCAAAGTTCTGGAGTTTACTGAATTTTTTAGGTTTTCATACCAGATTGTAAACTTTTGACCAAACCAAAGTTCCGGAGTTCACAAAAAAAATTAAGTTTGCGTACTGTTTTGGAAACCTTAAAACTGTCATCGGTTCCGGAGTTCACATAACTAAATTGGTTTGCGTACTGGTTTAGCAACGCTACCGAGTTCAGGAACACATAAGTGTTTAAGTTTGCATACAGGTTTGGATACTTACCTCGATTCCGTAACTACATTTCAATAATAGTTTGCATACAAGTATGCAGACCGATCCGGTTCACGAGTTAAACATATTTTCATATGATATACATAACAATATATGTACCACTAATCTGTAAGTCAATATATAGCTACTCTGATAAGTGTACGAGTACATGTAATACAGGTTCATACATCTAACAGTTTTTCCAGTAAAACTGATACCACTGTCTTGTATCCCAATCAATAGTAGTTTTATATTTCTCTCTAAATTAAATCGAAACATACCTGAATAACATCAATGACACATATCACTGTTCCAGGCTATTTCCAAATGATAGTCTTGAATCATGATTTCGAATAATAAATTATCCTTCACCATAATTCATCAAGTATGAACAAATGTTCATTAAGCTTAGTTATTATATTTCGAGAACTAATTATCAGATAAACTTGGCTCAAAATTCTTGTCTATGCATAATAGTCTAATTAGTTATGCGATATCGTCTCAAATGATAGAAAAGTGAATATAACTTGAGATATAGGTGGTTTAGTCTTCACTTACCTTTTGTTGATGAAGTTCTCCAAAATCTTCGGTTGATCGCTTTCAAATGGTAGAACGCAATGATGACTGTTGTAAACCACTGATGTGATCCACTAGAAATCAATATATAGTTTTGACAACAAGCTTGAGATAGCTACACTTGTGAGTTCGATCGACCAATGCTCTAACAATATCTTACTGGAAAGGATCGGAAAATTTTCATCATAATGTCCTTTTGGAGAATAATCTTCCCTAATACAAAACATGCATTAACAATTCCAGACAACTTTTGGTTAAATTCATCAGACGATTCTTCATAAGACATATGAAGATTTTCCTAGTCAGAATTTAGGTTTTGAAGCTTAGCTTCTTTCTCTAAGGCATCTCCTTCGAATACGTTTCTAAGATATTCCAAGTATCTTTAGACTTAGTGAACGAAGACACATGGTATTGAAGATCTGGGCTTGTGGCGTGGATAATAGCGTTTAACCCATCATAATTATGCTTTACAACACTTATCTCGGTATCACTAATCACTATATTTTCCTATTGGTCGCAAATAGCTTGTTTAATCACACTTTTTGCTATATCACAAACCCTAGTTATCATTCTCAAAAGAAATAATAAATTCTCACAAGAAGCTTCCTAGAAATGCATCAGTTTTTTGATTGCCTGAAAAGAGAATTCCTTCTCACTGTTGAAAAAATCATCGATAATATGATCATTTAGTTTTTCTAAGTCTTCAGAGATATCTGTTAACTCACTAAGTTCTGCCCACAGTTTACTCAGAGTATTTTTCGACTGAGCCAACGAGTGTTCATAGTAAGTTATCTCATCTAAAGAGAGGTTGATTCGAAAATTCAAATCATTCTTTTTATATACGAAGTTCTTCACTTTAATCAGCCCTAAAATCATTATCCTGTTGATAAATAGGTAAAAAACAAGTTTAGCAAGAACCTTTTACATCTCCGGTTGATATTTTCTTTTGGTTCCTTGATAGTTTGATTCCTTCACACAGGTAGACTTGACACCTTCTACTGCATCCTTCTTGGTGATACCTCTTGTTACAGGGGCCATGGAACCGAATTTTCTTAAGAAGATAAAAGTATGTAGTTAAACCTTAATAAAGAAAATGATTTATCCACCATGATAATACACAAACTTTGACTAACTTCTTAATATATAAATTGTGGTTACTCGTTCTAATAGGTTTTATCATAGTTTATCACATAAGATTGAAACATCTTCTTAGCTCGAATAGAAAGGGTTCAGAGCACAAGAAATGATTAAGCAATACTTAAGGACCATTGATTGGTTATGGAACACAGTTATGTATTCTAGCTAGCTCGAAAAAATCATTCACACCAACAGTTATATGAAATTATTATGAGATGAGTCATACAATAATAATAAATCACATAAAGTGGTCAATTTATATTTGAGCATCCTTGTCATCACAAGAGGTAATGTGATAAGTTTTTGTGCAACCTCATTTTATCAAGCTAAAATATTGAGGTTTCACCCATTACTACAATTAAGCAGTGATAGGGCGAGTGTACACTCATTGCTTGCGTCACTAGGTGACTTTTCAAGTCCCTTTGTGCATTCAGGAATTTTACCTTTTCTTGTTCTTTTACTCCATTTTCTCCTCGGCTTTGAAGTTCTCGGATTATTCTTCAATAGTTGACTCATTATATGCATGTGATTCTGAAGTTTAACAATTCTTGTGTTATTCTTCTTGAATTTCCGACATTTTTCCTGAACATGTCCCTTGTATCCAAAAAAGGAGCAATATATTGAAAGCTCAACTTTAGAAGGTTCGGCTACCTGTTTATCACAACCAATTGTTTCCTCTTTGTACAAGCCAGTAGGAATAAAACAATTGTTGGTGATAGAGGTCATGCTGGAGAACCCAATACTATTAGTGTTACCAAAGGAATTTTTCCCAACCAACATAGCTAAGATCTTATCTGAACTTCCTATTAGTGTTACCAGAGCCTTTGTAGATCAAACTTGAGGGTATCAATCTTATTCTGTTTGACAGAAAAGGTATTGGTGAACTTCTCATTAAGTTTCTCTAACTCAAGATTTTCACTTTAAGAGATGATTCGAATTTTTCCACAATTTTCTTCAAACATATGTTTTTTCGATGAATTTCTTCACTTTTATTCAAGAAATCTAAAATCTCCTTTTCTGACTCAGAATCATAGGTTGAATCAGAATCAACAAATATTTCTGCACGAGGGGCGAAATCTTTTGCCTGATAATCATAAGTAAGCTCATCAGAGTTATCAAATGAAACAATGAGAGTATTATTTCTTTGAAGAGAACTTCCGTCTTGAATAATAGAATCATCTTGGATCTTGTTCGCGAGCGCCACTTTCCAAGTTATCTATACCTCCTCGGGACATTTTTAACTTGCTGTGTGATCATAGATACAACACTTGTCAGCCCAAAATAAATTTCCCTTATAAGAAGTTAAGCTTGTATTGGTTGTGGCTTTAAAAGCAGAAGAGCTATCTTTAGGCACACTATGCTCGTAACCAAATATCTTTAACTTTTCAACGAGACTATTTCTGGAAAGTGTTTCAAGGTTAGTTTCTTCCATGATGGCATGTTTCTTAGACTCGTATCTGAAAACGCGGGGTACCAAAATATACCACCACTTTTTTATTAGGCAATCTATACGGACAAAATCAATACAACTCCGAGAGTTAAACTCAATCAAGGAATAAAATCTTAGAGTTACATCTCTTTCTCTTGCGATTAAAACATTTACAAAACCTAATTCGTGAACCTAATCACAAAGAGATAACTTGGACGGTACCATAGACCAATATCCAAGAACTAATCAAGTTGTATCCAACTAACTAGGTTGGACGTCTCTAGTATGATTGAACAACGCACAACCTATAATATTTCAATTATATGCGGAAAAATAAAATAACATAGACATCGGCAGTTTTGTTAACGAGAAAACCGCAAATGCAGAAAAACTCCGGGACCTAGTCCAGATTGAACACCAAACTGTATTAAGCCGCTATAGACACTAGCCTACTACCAATTAACTTCAGACTAGAATCTATTTGAGCCCTAAAAGGTATCCCACCGATTAAGGAATATTCGGGCTCCGTACGCCTCTTGAATCCCAGCAGGACTCTTTGCAAGTGATTCCTTTAGTTGACGTCACACCAACGAAGAGTTTCTTCAACTCAATCGAAGACTTTAGACCGAATCTTCCTCCCACAGATTAAGCATATATATAATTAATTTCCTTTTATAATTAAACAATATGATCAAAGGTGTGGAGATCGATAGCAATAGACAAAGTTTAGCTAACCTCAAAATCCGGACTTATGTAATCCGAAGTGCAGCCTAGATTATTATTCATCTCACAAGTATAACCTGTAGAATCAAAAATTTTGAGACGAAGAAAACTTTGTGATTTCTATCTATCTTGATCAACTGAGTAAACTCAACAATCGATCAAGATACAGGATCCACGAGTTATCAAGGAAAGATAAGTGGACCTAGCTTCACGAATCCCTATGAATACTTTGTAGTCGCTAAAATCTAAAAGGGTTTGGAAGATGACGACTCTAGATACAACTAGGACACACCAAAAAGTAGTGTCGGGATTCAAAAATCCCAGTTGCTTGAAGTTCCCCTTTTATAGACTTTCAAAGCATATGTTGCTTTATGTTTAAGCTAAGATAGCTTTGGAACCAAGCAAATAATATCCACCGTTAAAGGAATACATAAAAAATATATATACTTTGGTTAGGTAAAACCGTAACCGAACCGCGTACAAAGATTATGTTCAACATGGTTAGCCGAAACTAGCCGGTTTGAACTTAAAAGCTTAATATTCATTATCATGAATACACAAGACATTAAATCTGAGTCGTAAACATGTGATCAATTAAGTCTAGTGTTTTAGAGAATTAATTATCTCATAGAAATAATTTAAACACACTTGAAAATGTAATCGGCATGATTAGTAGATGTACAAGTACAAATACATAATAGTTCGTGAGTCAGTTCAGTCATCCTGCGCAAACCAATTTGTAAACTTTAAACCAAAATCAAAGTTCTGGAGTTTACAAAACTTTTTAGGTTTACGTACCGGTTTGTAAGCTTTCCACCAAACCTAAGTTTCGGAGTTCGCAGAACTTTTTAAGTTTGCTTACCGGTTTGGAAACCTTAAGACTGTCGCTGGTTCCGGAGTTCAGAACTAAATCGGTTTGCATACCGATTTGGAAACGCTACCGAGTTAAAGAACACAGAACTATTCCATAACCACAATTCAATAATGGTTTGCATACAAGTATACAGACTTATCCGGTTCACGAGTTAAAAAAAAATCATATGATATACATAAAAATATGTGTACCACTAATTTGTAAGTCAAAATATAGCTGCTACGTGTACGAGTACATGTAATATGAGTTCAGACATATAACAGTTTTCCCAGTAAAACTGATACCACAGTCTTGTATCCGAATCAACAGTAGTTCTGTATTTCTCTCTAAATTGAATGAAACATACATGAATAACATCAATGACACATATCATTATTCCAGGCTATTTCCGAATGATAATCTTCAATCATGATTTTGAATTCCAAACAATAATTGTCCTTAACCGAAATTCATCAAATATGAACAAATGTTAATTAAGCTTAATCATTATATTTTGAGAACTAATTATCAAGATAAACTTGAATCGAAATTCTTGTCTGTGCATAATAGTCTAATTAGTTAAGCGACATTGTCTCAAATGATAGAAAAGTGAATATAACTTGAGATATAGGTGGTTTAGTCTTTACTTACCTTTTGTTGATGAAGTTCTCTAAAAGCTTATGTTGATCATCGCCCTCAAAAGGTAAAACGCAATGATGACTGTTGTGATCCACTATTTCTCAACTACACTTATATCCTAGTTCGAGACTTAACTAATTGTAGACTAGAAATCAAGATATATTTTTGACAACCAAATTTGAAAACAATCTTGAGATAGAAACACTTGTGAGTTCGACCGATCAATGCTCTAACAATCTTCCCTTGTGTCAATTTTTTAATGAAAAAACTATCAATACATATGGATAAAAAGTAAATCTTCCCTTGATTCGACAACTTCTAGAATCCACAATGTCTTGATTTCCTTGGCATCTTCAATCTTGAACTCTTCGTAATTTCAAGCTGCAATGATCCTGAACGTGTTCAACTCAGCATTATTGTTTTAAAGAACCGATTCCATGGCGATAACAACTTTAGAAAACAATTGTTCTCAATAGTCCATATACATAAACATAGTATTACTCCTTTCTCCAAAGTTCAATTGTACCTCAACTCTGAAGTAATACTACGGTGATATATGTTTATCCCCCTTAAATCACTACTTACATCTTTTGCATAATAGGTAAAACCTGAAAAAGTGGGGGTCTAACAACCACACCTAATATTTCGCTTAGAAATCTGTATGGACAAACTCCAATATAATTCCAAGAGAATCAACTAGACAGTCAGATTCAATCAATGAAAATATATCCAAGAGTTGTAACTCTGTTTCTCAATGTAATCAGCAAATCAAATAGATGGAAATCCGCGAGCCTGATTATTATGTGAAACAACTTGAACGGTACCACAGACCAATGTTCAAGTGTCAATCAATCAACAACCAAAGTTTGGATCATCTAATTGATTGAACTACGCATAACCTGTGATATTTCAATTATATAAACAAATATTATACAGAAAAGAAATAACACAAAGACCAGAAATTTTGTTAACGAGGAAACAACAAATGCAAAAAAAACCCGGACCTAATCCATATTTGAACACCACACTGTATTAAGCCGTTACAGACACTAGCCTACTCCAAGTTAACTTCGGACTGGAATGTAGTTAATCCCTAACCAATCTCATATTGATTAAGGTATAGTCGCATTCCTTACGCTTATGAATCCCAGCAGGACTCTGGACACTTGACTCCTTTAGTTGATCTCATCCACAACTAAGAGTTGATATGACCCAAAGTCGAAAACTTGATAAACTAATATGTCTCACATAGAAAAGTCTATTTAATAGATAAATTTGTCTCCCACAGAAATACCTAAGAGTTTTTGTTCAGTATTTTGATAAATCAAGGTGAACATGAACCAATTGATACACCGGATTTATATTCCCAAAGAACAGCCTAGTAATATCAATTACCACACAATAATCTTAATCGTATGGTAGCGAAACAAAATATTGTGGAATCAAATACGATGAGACGAAGATGTTTGTGACTACTTTTTATCTTGCCTATCAGATAATAAACCTCGAGAAAATATTAGAGAAGATAATACTCAATCACGATAGAAAACAACAAGATTAGAAAATGCAACTACAGAGAAATAGTTGGGTCTGGCTTCACAATCCCAATGAAATCTTTAAGTCGTTAACCTACAGGGTTTTGGAGAAAACCTAAGGTTAAAGGAGAATCGACTCTATTAGCAACTAGTATCACACATGAGGTGTGGGGATTAAGTTTTCCAGTTGCTATAGTTCTCCTTTATATAGTCTTCAAATCAAGGTTCTCAATCAATGTTACCTTGGTAACAAAGCATTCAATATTCACCGTTAGATGAAAACCTGATTAGACTCAAGCTAATATTTTTCAACAGTTAGATCGAAATTAGCTTGTTACACACAAATGAAAAGTGACTTCATTTAGATATGAGTAACTGTACCTAAACATGTGCACCTTGTTGGCTCAACAATAGTTAACCTAAGTTAGCCATATGAACACTTTCATACCAACCTTATTCATCTTAACCATAATTAGTTCAAATGACTTAAATGAAACTAGTTATAAAGTTGTTCAATTGTTTATATTCTCATAGAAGTATACAAGACACAAGTATACAAGACACAATTGAAGAAAAATCGATTTTGATTCACTCGAATCAATTCATGAACATTATAGCCACGGTTTACAAAAGATTGCATTCCTTGTTATATATAAATGTATTAGTTCATGAACAAACCTATTTTAGAACATAACCTACTCAAGTATGCGAACGGGTATGCATACCCAAGTGTCCGGACCAAGTTTGGGTTCGCCAGTATGAGAACAGGTATGCATACCTTCCAAAACTCAGTTGAATTTCCGGAACTTGAAACTCACGCCAGTACGCATAACGATATGCATACTAAGTTCCTGGAATTTCATAAATCAACCAGTACGCATACTGTACAATATCCAATCATGGTTATTTGTTCTAAACTCTCATTTCAATCATTGAAACATTATTAGAAGACAACAATAGCGTTTCTTACGCCTTTGAATCCCAACAAGACTCTACGCACTTGATTCCCTTAGCTGATCTCACCCACAACTAAGAGTTGCTACGACCCAAAGTCGAAGACTTGATAAACCAATCTGTGTCACACAGAAAATTTTATTGAATAGATAAATCTATCTCCCACAGATAAACCTATGAGTTTTTGTTCCGTCTTTTGATAAATCAAGGTGAACAGGAACCAATTGATATACCAGACTTATATTCCCGAAGAACATTCTAGAAATATCAATCACCTCACAATAATCTTAACCATATGGTAACCAAACAAGATATTGTGGAATCATAAACGATGAGATGAAGATGTTTGTGACTACTTTTTATCTTGCCTATCGGAGAATAAACCTCAAGCAAATATTGGAGAAGATAGTACTCAATACGATAGAAAACAACAAGATCAGAATACGCAACTACAGAGAAAATAGTTGGGTCTTGGTTCACAATCCCAATAAAGTTTTCAAGTCGTTAACCTACAGGGTTTTGCGAAAAACCTAAGGTTAAAGGAGAATCGACTCTAGTCGCAACTAGTATCACACAAGAGGTGTGGAGATTAGGTTTCCCAGTTGCTAGAGTTCTCCTTTATATAGTCTTCAAATCAGGGTTTGTAATCAAAGATACCTTGGTAACAAAGCATTTAATATTCACCGTTAGATGAAAACCTGATTAGAATCAATCTAATATCTTTCAACCGTTAAATCGAACTTAGCTTGTGACACACAAAAAAAAAAGTGACTTCATTTAGATATGGGTAACCGTACCTAAACGTGTATACCTTGTTGGCTCAATAATAGTTAACTGAAGTTAGCCATATGAACACTTTCATATCAACCATATTCATCTTAACCATAACTAGTTCAAATGACTCAAATGAAACTAGTTCTAGAGTTGTTCCATTGTTTATATTCTTATAGAAGTATACAAGACACAGTTGAATCAAAATCAATTTTGATTCACTTGAATCAATTCATGAACATTTTAGCCACTGTTTGCAAAAGATTGCATTCCTTATTAGAGAAATATATTAATTCATGAACAAACCGTTTTTAAAACATAACCCACTTAAGTATGCAGATGGGTACGCATACTTAAGTAGCCGGACTTGGACTGTGTTCACCATTATGCAAACGGGTACGCATACTGTCGTACACTTCCAAACTTTAGTTGAAACCAGTATGCGTACAATTACGCATACTCTAGTACCCGGACTTCAACTGACTTCGCAAGTACGCATACATGTACGCATACTCTAGCTCCCGGACTTTACCTGAAGAACCAGTACGCATGCGGGTATGCATACTAAGTTCCGGTCTTGGATCAACACATATGCAAGTGCGCATACTGTGCTTATAATCCAATCATGGTTAAGTGTTCTAAACTCTAATTTCAATCATTGAAACATTCTCGGAAGATGACAATAGTTGTCCCACACAAACTATTAGCTTCAAAGAAATTTTCAATGATCGAATGATCAATACGAAACATTTCGAGTCTACATCAAATGACTGTCTCACACAAATCATGTAAGATGTTACAAGGCGATTTTCACATGATCATCTTTTGACCTTCGTCAAGAATATAAGATGAACTTGGTTAAAGTGAAAGCTTACCAACACATATTTCGAGAAATATGTAAACGAGTTAAACTCAACTCGAAATATCAAATGTGTATAATCGAAGTCTATATAGCTATATGACTTTTGTCTCAAATAGGAGATAGAGTAGATATACTTTTGAGTGATAGATGAGTTCAAGTCTCCACATACCTTTTGTTGATGGAGTTCCACAAGCTCCCCTTAGTAGTTCTTCGTCTTCAATCGATGAACGACGTGAAGTATAATGCTCAACTACACTTTCTATCCTAATCCGAGACTTAGCTATAAGTAGACTAGGTATCAAGACTTATAGTTTTGGCAACTAAACTTGACAACAAGCTTGAGATAGCAACGTTTGCGAGTTCGACCGAGCAGTGCTCTAACAAAACCTATAGATTATTGATTCACTCCCCCTTACATAATGATTCGTAAACCGTATGTATGTAGTATGAAACTACAAAATAATTCTCCCCCTTCTTGTAAATAAAATTAATGAAGGTACGAAAATCGCGGGATCGTAATGAACACAATCAAAAGATGTGTCAAGTTTTAAGGAAGTTTTGAGATTCCACATTATACTTAGTTAAAATGCAACTCCTCATATCAACTTTTTTAGATGATATCACATAGTAATAAATACTTAGCGCCCATCTAGGTGAACTTATCGATTTTTTCTCCAGGCGGCTGATAAATTAAGCCGACCATATGAAATATTTTGTCCAAATGGCTGAACACATCAACCTCTTAGTCTCTTATTTGGCACTCCCACAGTCAGAAAATCACTCTTGCACTGGTCCTCTCACTCGGTTTGGCAATGAATGAATGTTTTTAAAATCCATTCTGTAGCCGTGCTCTCAAAGGGTGTTTAGATAGTACATAAGATATGGCCTTGTTTGGTAAAATTTATGATTATAAATAATCATAAATTGATAAATGATTTTGATATAATCATTTTCAAAATAATTTTTTCCAAACACTTTTTTTCAAATAATTGATTATCTTAGAATGATGATATCGAAAAAGAGAAGAAAGAACAATGATCTACGATATTTTTTTAGTCTTATGTTGTTTTTTTGTCTCTCTCTTGATAATTTAGAGGAAATAAAAAGAAAAAAAATTCATTTGAGTTTCTTAGAAAAATAATTGATTATAATAAATTTTCAAAACAAATTTTTCCTGTTTATGGAAATAATGGATTTTTTTAATTATGATTAAAATAAGTAATTATTATAATGGTTATTGTAGATGCATTTTACTACAAACTACATCCAAAGGATAGAACGCAATGCTCATCTCAAATGAAAGTAAACACTCCACAATGAACACAAGATTTACGTGGTTCGGTATGATTACCTACGTCTATGGGGGTGAAAGGATGAATTTTATTACTTTGAAGTGTTACAAAGGTGTTGCTCTCCGTGGGATTTCCTTACAAGATGCACTTACTACTCACTTTTCTTCTTCTTCGTGCTTACTCGAGTTTTTTTCCTTTTCTCTCCCTCAAAATACAACCTACCTCTCTTGAATACAAGTCCCTCTATTTATAGGAGAAGTTATATACAATGAAATTAAGGTGTTGGTCATGTTACATCTATTTATCAGTTCTATGATCGGGCCGGTTCACGTCGTCTCATGTGGCCGATGTATCCTGACTCCTCGCCTATCCTCCGTTCGGGCCGATCTTTTTAGGTGCATTATTAACGCGATGTCGCCTATCTTTTCTGTCGTCTTTATGGTTATCCGATGTGACCCGTTCTTCTTTATTCGTTTGACCATAGTTCCTCGTTTGACCCGCCACGCCTTATCCTGTCAGCTTTATCAGAAGTCTGGGTCAAGTCTTGTCCGACATTATTACGCCCGATCCACGTGGCTCCTTAAATCTCGCGCCCGATAATCTTCGCTCTATACTTCGCGTCTCTTCGTATTTGGGTACACCGGTTCTAGGATGTTTCCACCTGGATCTGTAGATAATTTACACCTACATTTATTCCCCTTCTTTCGCTCGTGTAGCAGACACGAGTGGAAGAAAGTCGTTTCAACCGCCACGTCCTCGTCCATGCCGCAGATCTCGCCATGCAGCGCCCCACTATCCCCACTTTATTACCTGTAACCGTTGCCATCGGTTACAACTTGTTCTCTTTAAATAGCCCACTCCTTTTTTATTTTCCTTCTTCTTCTCCACTTCTTACTTCCGCCATTGCAACCTCTTCTTCAGGATTTCTTCGTTACTTTGCGCTTAAAAACCCTAGCTTTCTTATTTTTCTTCCTTCATCTCCTCTTCCCCAATCGTTACAGTAGCTGTTGTCGCCTCAGCTTTTTTTGTTGGAAACCGAGCTTTGGATTATCTCCATTAATGGCTTCTTCTCCTTCCATGACTGAAAAAAGGTCTGTTAACGACGTTTTTACCGAGTTTGATGCTCCTCCCCTTGCTTCTCTGTTTTTGCTTGAAAGTCCTTCTAGGTATGATGATCACGTGATAAAATCTATTTTTGCTGATAGCTCTTCTTCTATTTCGTGCAGGTCCGAGAAAAGGGTGAAGGATCTCTTTGATGAAGAGTTCATTGAGCAGCTGAAGGAGAAGTACGATCTTCAAAATTACGAAGTGACCCTTCTCTCGGGCCGAAACGGTATCTTGAAGAAAACCGATATGAAGAAGCACGAGCAATCGACTGATTGTGTGGTCATCACCTTGGGTCAACTGGAGATAGGCCTTCGTATTCCCTTATACAACCCTGATATCCCATTTTATTACGAGATTTTGTCCCAGATTCGTCCTTCTCGTGCTTTAGCTCAATGGACTGGCAATACTTTTTGAATTATGAACGAGTGGAGGGATCACCGTGATGGTCATGGTTCTACTGCCGAGTGGTCGACTTATAAGACCGAGGACGCTCCTGAGTATACCGTTGCCAATTTCCTTGTCAACTATCGAGCTGGTACTTAAACCTTAGGAGATCTTGCCGGTTTTGCTGCTAGTCCTCATCGGGTCAAAACTATGCCCGAGGGTGTTGAAAGGATGATGCTGGATGCTGATCCCATCGTCCAGGGTTCCAACAAGCGAGCCCGCCATTCTAATGACCCGATTTATCCCCGAGTTTCGCTTCTAGTCCGAGGTCCGATCCTTCATGGTGACTTCCCGTCGCCTACTTTTCCCGTCGAGCCCTATTCTTTCTGGGTGGTTAATGATGACAAGGCTGATAAGGTATGTGTTTTTCTTGATTTTCATCTTGTTAGCTTCGGGCGTCAGTTAGTCATTTGTTATTGTTTAAAAATCTCAGGTCGGCTCCACCAAGACTATCGGATCTAGGAAAAGAGGTGCTGGCACAAGGGTTGAGGAAGACCATGGGAAGGTAACAAACATAATAATTTTCTTATAAGTACATGTACTTGCCCCTGTTTTTTGCCTTCACATGTTCTGACGAGACACTTGTGCAGAAACACCCAAGGCACGATGATGATGATGCGTGCGATGTTGACCCCACTCCGCTGAGGCGTAATCCTGGTAGAGGTAAGCAAATTTCTAAGCCACCGCCGAATACGGGCCCCATCATTGATCTTTCCGATGAGGATGAGCTGTTTGGAGAGAATGTGTCGGGTGACAAAGGCGATGAACAAGGTATGGGCGACCAACAGGAGCCCTCGGAGACGCCCGTCGTAGAGAAGGTCGTTACTGATGTATCGGTAGAGCTTCCTTATATGCCTCGGATTACTGAGGGATCGTCTTCTAGTGCTGAAACTTCCTTTACTGTCTCTGGCCCGATCATGAACTCCTTGGGTGCGCTTACTTCCTCCAACTTTGGGAAGTATACTGATGAGGAAATGTTGAATGTTGTGCCCCGTTATGGCGACATTGCCCTGACACTTGACACTGTGGTGAGCGACTCGTTTCTGTATGGTAATGCCCCGCTTGTGATTTCTTTTTCTTAGTGTCGCTTATGATGCAAACTATTTTGTTTGTGTTAGATTATGAACCGCGTACGCTTGGATGCCGCCAATCGCCTTCGAGATAAGCAGTTGATAGAGTCTCTCCAACTTCAACTTCAGAATGAGAAGGGTCGCGCGAACGATCTAGAGATCAAACTTGCCGATGCTCAAGGTATATGATCATTCTTAACTTGTGTTGATTGAGTTTATCATGCCAGTATCCTAAGTCGGGTGTCCTTCTTCCTAGACGAGGTATCTAGTATAGGTATAGACGCTACTTCGGAGTTTAGAATTATGAAGAGAAAATGGGATATTGAGAAGGATCTAGCGGAAAATCTTCGCCAACGAATGGCAAACAAAGACGACAAAATAGACCGTCAAACTGAGGAAATTGCAAGACTTGAAGACGAGTTAGAACGACGTCGCCGGTTTGATTATGATCCTGCCGAGATGGATAATTTACGGGCTCACTTGGGATCTTTTCACCGCCTTTGTCGCTGAAAAAGCTGCTTTAGCCACAAGTTTGGAGCAAAGGGTAGACGCTCTACAATTACAGAATCGAGACCTTCACGAGGACCGTCGTCGAATAGTGAGAGATAAAGATGTGGTGGAGCGAGCTAATAGCGATTTACTGGGCCGAGTGAGTGAATTTGATAAAGTTGTGGGCGATTTAGAGTGGAGTAGATCGCAGCTTGCAGTTCTCCAAGCGTCGCGTAATCGGTTAATGGACGATTGGACCGAGCATAAGAAGTATTGCCCCAGTAACGAGTTCAATGAGCAACACTATAATGAATTAACCCTGAAGTTGTCCAAGGCCGAGGATGAGTTGTCCAAGTCGGTAGAGTCACTTCAGTCGGTGTTACCCGCCCTGTCAGGTCTCTTAGACGATGTGTTGAGGCCGTTCTTTTAGATCTAGATTGCGCTTTATTCTTGCAAAAATGTACCCGATGAATAACATTCTGTCTTTGTGATTTTGTAGCCGAGCAAAAATTGTCTCGGGAGATAGATCTGGAGGTTCGCCGATTGAAACAAGCCGAGGTCGATTTGAGCTCCAAGTTAGCTGAAGCTGAGGAAAACTCTTCCCAGATTACCTAACAACTCGAGGATGAACGCGTCGCTCATGTGGAAGAGTTAGACCAAAAGGTTCAGGCAGGCATTATGGACTGGGTGGAGAAGAAGCGGCTCGAGGTCGCGCAGAGGAAGGCCGGCGCGGCTCCTCCCAAGGCTTAAACTTTCTTTTTGTGGTGCTGCGTCACTATGTTGCCCCTTCCATCGGGTTGTAAATCGCTCTGAACACTTCTCCCCTTTTTAATTTCCGCTACCTCGCTTGTTTGTTTTAATGGGGGTGTTGCGTCACCGATGATGTTTGTTTTATGTTCATTAGACGCTTCATTTCGCTTGGTCACATGACGCTTTTCGTATTTTCTTAATAGTCGCATGACACAATCGAGTTATTCTTTGTTTCATATGTTATTCCTGCAATCATTGTTCAAGTAAGTCAGTATTCTAACCATTTCTGTCGAACACACCCAACAAGGAGGGTCATCGGGCCCTATGCCATGTCCTGATTGGGGTATCTCATCACTATCTCTTTGGATTCAGTGGAAGGGTACCAGTCATACTAGTTCTAGGCCCGACAATCCCGAGTGGTTATCGACCAACCGATCTCGGGCAAGTGGACACGCCCACTTGCGATGGTGGTGACCTTTCAGATGTAAGTAGGCCACCTAGCTGAGTAGACCTCGCGTCTAAACAACCTTTGGAACTGGTTTCCAACCACCATAACCCTTAGGCTACCTCGGAACTTGAACACTGCCACTGCCCCGAGTTTGAATATCCAGGCGACTGTAAGGCACCTCGGCACTTCCACACCGGCGTTGCCCCGAGTACGAATGCCCATTTGAGTGTAAGTCACCTCGGCACTTCCACACTGGATTTGCCCCGAGTACGAATGACCATTCGAGTGTAAGTCACCTCGGCACTTCCACACTGGCATTGCCCCGAGTACGAATGACCATTAGTCGCTCATGCCCTATCCCATACCCCTCACGGTTTCACAGAGATAGAAGACACGTTTGCTTACCGTTTTTCCGCATCGCTTGTCAAGGATGGTAGAGTTTCAGGAATTGGATGTTCCATGGTTTGAGCTCTCTTGTTCCGTCGAGTCGCAGTAGTCGATATGATCCCTCGCCCGCCTTATATTCGATTATATATGGCCCACCCCACTTTGGTGCTAGTTTTCCGCCTTTTTTTGTCGCGCTCCCATTCAGCCAGAAATTTCAATACCTGCTGCCCGGGATAAAATTCTCTTGGTCGAACACGCTTGTTGTATTCCCGTTGTAACCTCCTTTGATAATTTTCCATTTTTTGTAACGCCATTTCTCTTGTTTCTTCCAAGTCGTCGAGTTTATCCAAGATCAGATTGGATGACACGTTTCGCCTCCAAGCTTTGGTTCTTGTGGTAGGAATCATCCCTTCTGTTGGTAGAATCGCCTCGGTTCCGTAGGTAATCATGAATGGAGAGAATCCCGTAGCTTCCCTTAGTGTGGTCCTGTATGCCCATAGGACGTTATATAGCTCCTCGTACCAGTTTCCATATTCCCCGTCCAGTTTTTTATTCATGTTTTCGGCGATTGTCTTATTAGTGATCTCGGCCTGCCCATTGCACTGGGGGTAAATCGGGGTAGCTTTTCTCTTCCTGATGTTGTAAGTGTTGAATAGAAGATCGATGTTCTCACCCTGTAGTTGTTTTCCATTATCATAGACGATTGCAGCCGGGACCCCGAAGCGACAAATGATATGTTCCCAAATAAACTTAAAGACATCTTTTTCCCGAATATGCCTTAGTGGTGCCGCCTCTACCCACTTGGTAAATTAATCAGTGGCCATGATCAAATACTTCCTTTGCCCCGTTCCTACATGTAATGGCCGACAATGTCCACCCCCCATTTATCAAAGGGACACGTACTTATGATTGAGTTCAACGGTATGCCGGGAGCATGGATTTTCTTCCCAAAACGCTGACATTCTTCGCAAGCTCTTGCCATTTGCTTTGCGTCCTCGTTCATATACATCCAAAAGTAGCCCATTTTTTTTTCCTTAATCGACAAACTTCTTCCCGAGCTGTGATTTCTAGCCGCCCCATAGTGTAGCTCGTGTATGATTATATGTCCCTATTCCATGATTAAGCATCGTAGGAGTGGTCCTAGGTAAGATTTTAGATATAAGATCCCTTCCCTTAACTCGTAGGCGCCCGATTTGCTTTTGATCTTGTTCATCTCGGGCCGACTCTTAGGTAGCTCACCCGTCTCTAAGTATTGATGTATTGGCTTTCTCCAGTCGCCTTCTTTGTATCTCTCGACTGTGCTAACGGCGACCTCGATCCGTACGTATGGTGTTTCTAGGATAGACGGGTTAAGAAGCCTCATAACGCGTATCCCTTCGATGCTCGGGTCTACTAGTTGTGAGGCGATGTACGATAGAGCGTCCGAGTGTCTGTTATCCTTTCGGCAGATATGCCGGAACTTAATATCTGGTATTTGCTCGATGTAAAATTGGGCGATCTCCCAATATTTTTGCAGCACCGGATCGTGTGTAGCGTATTGGCCCGTAATTTTCCGGATCACTAGTTGTGAGTCACTAGTCAATCGAACCTCATGCAGCCCCATTTCCACAATTATTCGTAAGGCATGGATCACCGCCTCATACTCGGTGACATTGTTTGTCGCCTTGAATTCTAACCTGAACGAATGCACGATTTTCCTCCCCTTTGGCGTGGTAAACACCAACCCGAGACCCGATCCGTCTTTGTTTGATGCCCCATCAACAAATACTTCCCATCGTGTTGAACTACTGGCGGCTAGTAGGTCCGCTGGCTCCTCTTGTTCTTCTGCCATTCCCGGTATATCTTCTACCTGGTCCTCATCACTGAGGGGGAAATCTGCCAAGAAATCGGCCACTACTTGCCCTTTGATCTCGGTTCTTGTCTCGTATATCACGTCATATTGTTTAATTATGGCTCCCCACTTGGAGATTCTCCCCGATCGCCCAACACTATCCAAGACCGCTTCGATAGGCGATTTGGTGAGCACCCGTATTCGATGAGCTTGAAAATATGTTCGTAATTTAGAGGCAACAAAGGCTAGTGCGAGCACCATTTGCTCCATTCTGGTGTAGTTATTCTCGGCCGGACTTAAGGTTTTGCTAGCGAAGTATACCGGATTCTCCACGCCTATCTATGTTTTGACCAATACCGCACTGATGGCATAGGGTGTCGCGCCTAAGTATAGAGTGAGAATTTCTGACGGCTCGGGCCTTTGAAGAACCGGGAGGCTAGCTAGATGTAGCTTGATATTTTGAAAGGCCTCTTCGCTGGTGTCCGTCCATTGGAATTTTTCTCCTTTCTTCAAGATGTCGTAAAAGGCTTTGCATTTGTCCGATGACCGTGATACGAATCGTCCCAATACGGCTATG
Source organism: Papaver bracteatum (assembly GCA_023529315.1). Taxonomy (NCBI): domain Eukaryota; kingdom Viridiplantae; phylum Streptophyta; class Magnoliopsida; order Ranunculales; family Papaveraceae; genus Papaver; species Papaver bracteatum. The sequence goes on from JAJJWX010004844.1 coordinate 1,051,990, forward strand.
CAACCGTTTAGTTTCTGCACGTCTTTTACCATTGCGGGGGATGGCATTTCAAGGACGGCTCGTACCTTCTCGGGATCTGCTTCTATTCCCCTGGGGGTGATGATGTAGCCTAGGAATTTCCCCGACGTGACCCGAAGTCGCACTTGGCAGGGTTAATTTTCATTTTGTGTTTCCTCATTGTCTGAAAAATCTCTCGAAGGTCTCGGACGTGGTTTTTTGATTTCCGACTCTTAACTAACATTTCGTCCACGTAAACTTCTATGGTATCGTGAATCTTGTCTTCAAACATGTCGCCTACCAATCTCTGGTACGTAGCCCCGGCATTCCTAAGTCTGAATGGCATCTTGGTGTAACAATACAATCCTCTTGGTGTGAAGAAGGAAGTGTGTTCCTGGTCCTCGGGCGCCAATGGTATTTGGTTGTAGCCCATGTATCCATCCATTAAGGTCATCGCTTCGTATCCCACTATTGATTCTACTAGTTGATCTATGCTGGGAAGGGGGAAACTGTCCTTCGGGCAGGCCTTGTTCAAGTCGCTAAAATCAATACATATTCTGACTCCCCCTTTCTTTTTCGGTACCACCACCATGTTAGATATCCACTGTGGGTAGTGGGACTTCCTTATTATTCCGGATTCTTGTAACTTCTTCAGCTCGATCTCGACCGCCGCTTGTAACTCTGGCGTGATACGCCTCATTTTTTGTCTAACCAGTTTGAACCTCGGATCAATTTTTAAGTGGTGACAGCAGACCTTCGGGTCAATACCCTCCAAATCATGCACCTCCCAAGCGAATGCATCCAGGTTTTCTTTTAATAGCATCGTGAGTTTACTTGCTTATTCGTCCGATAGTAATGCCCCGATCCTCACTATCTTGGGTTCTTCTATCGTTCCCAAGTTTACTTCTCTAGTCGGCTCGACTGTCAAGAAGTTTGATTTGGTCTCCCTGACTGGGGTCGCTTCCTTTAATTGCTATAAAGGGTCTTGTTCTCGAGTCTCGTGTGCCAGGACCTCTTGTGAAATCACCTCCTCCAATTATTTTGCCGCCTTCACTTCCTTTGCTTTGTTCTTTTCTTGCTTTTGCCGGGCTTGCCGTTCTTCATTTATTTATATATCAACTTTGATGCATTTTCGTGCCGCCTGGGAGTCGCCCATAACTTCCGCTATTCCCTTGCAAGTTAGGAATCTTAACATTTGATGGTATGCCGATGCTACTCCCTTAATCCCAGCAATCCATGGGCGCCCGATAATGGACTCATAAGGTGAGGCGACGTCGACCACACAAAAGGTGGTTAGTGTGTCGAGGTAGCCACCACCATCTGAAACCATCAAAGTTACTTCGCCCTTTGGGATGGTTACTGTGCCGTTAAAGCCGTAGATGCGATATGTTGATGGGACGAGCATGTCGTCTGAGAGTTTCATTCTTCTGAACGTGTCGTAGAATAGCACCTCGACTGAACTTCCGCTATCCACGAGAATCCTTCTTACTCCCCACTTCTCAATCAATAGTGTGATGACCAGTGGATCACTGTGTGCCTATCCGTTTACTGGGACATCCTTAGCCGAGAACGAAATGGGCAGCGTCATCCAAGGTTCCATTGGAAGGGACTTGGCTACGCTAAATATATCTTTACCTTCACGATCCCTTTTATGGATCCTGATGGTGATTGCTGGGCCGAGGGTGTAGTTTTGCATAGCCGAATGTGAAATGGTGCTTACGAACTAACTCGCCCTATCGATGCGGACTTGATGAACTGGTGCGTCGGGTGTTGCTTCCGGCCGAGGGGGGTGTCGAATATATTGCCTCAAATATCCATCGCGGATGAGGTGCTGAACGATATCTTTCACTTCTCGACAGTTGTTGGTGGAATGGCCCCTGTACTGATGGTAGTGACAGTATTCAGGATGGTCTCGGGTCTCTTGGAACTGTACCCCCCTCGATGCTGGGTAGTTGATGTCGTTTCTCTTCTCAACTTCCTTGAATACCTCTTCCAAAGAAGCGTTTAGAGGGGTATACGATCATGCTTCCTGCTTTGGCTTCTTCCCTTTGGCCATCCATTCCCTCTTCTCACTGCTCCTCGGGGGCGGGTCCGATCTCTTTTCTGATCGCCTGATATGGTCGTCCATGACCGTTTTAGTTTCGGTACCAACTTCAACACTGGCTTCTTGTACTCCTCTATCTCTTGATTCGGCCTGAATTTCTTCCAAGGCGATGTAGTGTTCTTGCATTCTTCTCATCTCCTTTAAGGTTTTAGGTTTTTCAGAAAACATGGCAATCCAGATGGGGTCCGATCTCCCCAACGCGTTTTCAAACCCAAAGATGGCTTGGTCCACCGGTACCTTCCCAATTTCAGTACACAGTTTCCTCCACCTGTCGGTCAGGGTTCTCAAGGGCTCTCTGAATCTTCGGGCGAGAGTAAACAGCTTGTTCATTCTTGGCCGAGGTCGACTGTTATGCATGTAGGTCTCAAGGAAGGCCTCGGCTAGCGCATCGTACCCATTAATCGAACCAGGTGTGAGCGAATAAAACCAATCTCGTGCCTCTCCCTCCAAACTAGCTGGAAAGAATTTGCACATAACTACCGGGTTGCTTCTCCAATGGATTAGTGACATGGTATACATCTTAAGATGCTCGATCGCATCGCCCGTTCCATCAAATCTAGAGGGGAATGAAGGTAAAGTACACTTAGGTGGGAACGTCATTTGTTCCAGTTCTTAAGAGAAAGGCGTCTTCTCGGCTTCACTCATAATCTCGGCCAACTTATTCTCTTCGCTTCCGCCCGAGAGTTCCTTGATTTTTGCTTCCAACTCCTTAAGCTTGGCTTTAGTTTTCTGATCTTGCCTCTTGTCCCTTCCTCGCCTTTCTTCGTCGGTGGATGAGTCCTCGGGTGGTCCATATCTCTGCGTGGGGGGTACCGGGGGTAATAGTGGCTGACCCGACTGATTGGGATGATTAAGGTTACTTGTCCCCATCGTGGGTGGTGAGTGTTCGGATCGGCCACGATAACCCGATGTTCCTCGGCTGGACGACCCTCTTGATCTGGTCCGTTGGTTTCTCATCTGTTAGTTCTCATACTCCAAGGATAAATTCCGCTGCTGGAGTTCCCTTAGTGCCGCTTCTTGTCTCCTCTGACTCTCCAAAATGGCCAACAACGTCGGGTCCTTACTTTCATGACTGGAATGTCCATTGGGTTGGTGTGGCCGAGGCTGTAATGGTGCAGATGTGGGTGGTGGGGGTAGTATCGGGTTGGTTACACGATCGACCGCGTGAACAGTTGTCGGGCCGATGTTACTGGCTGCTGATCGCCCCAGCTGAATCTGCCTAAGACGCTCTTGTTCCCTTCCCAAGGCTTTCTGGTACTCAGCTTGTTGCCTCATCCTTTGCCTCTGAGCTTGTGCTGCAAGTGCTTCCTCATCGTCATCGGTGTCTGAAGCTGTGAGTCCATATATTTGGTCAACTCTTCTCTGAGTCGGTATAACCTGGTCCAGAGGTAAGGTGTTATCGTCTCTCCCAAAATCTACTTCCTCGTCTACAACAGGCATTCCTCGCGCAGCTGCATGAGATTCCTCGGGCGGTGGTTGGCGATTGTCTTCTTGCCTCTGCCCCGTTATCCCCGCCTGCATGCTGCGATAGTGATCTACGATTCCTTAACATCCTAATCGTCCCTGAAGTGCTAGCCATCGGTCACGTCGCGTGATAAGGCGAGTATCGCCCGTCCCTACGTCAGCAAATACGAAAAGAACCCCTTACTTTGGCCTAATTTTCAAAATAAAAAATTCAGACATAAGGGCAAAAAGTTCGACTGTACGATCCTCGTCACATTGTGTAAGATCTACTTCAGTTGTTAGGTGGGTACTGTCCTTCTACCCTATTTTGTCCCTATGCTGAATCTTTGGCTGACCTCACTTTCCCGTCGCTATCACTTCGTACGACGTCGCTCTCTGTACTCGACCTATGCATTTAAGTTAGTTTTGTCCTTTATTCTACATGTTCCAAATCATTGATCTTATGCACATGATGCTTAGAAAAAAGTACGACAAGCAAACCCTAGAATCAAATCATACTTGTACCAGCTCCACTTTCTCGAGATCTAATTATGAACTCTCCGATGACTTATGCTACACCGCCGGTTAAAAAATTCTATACGGTTTGACAGTTTATCTCACGATGAAAACAGCTACAAACACAAACTTTTGGTTACTCCAAGCACCCGACTTCATGCCGTAGCTAAAAACAACTCGTTTAACGCTATCAATTATACAACTATCAAGAACAAACAGTCGTCCTTTCAACAGATTTTCCACATAGCTTCTAACCCGAACTTTTAGTCGCTGGTGAGCTCGTGAAGTCTCTCTGTTGATCAAACTGTTGAAGATGTTAAAAAGACGCTGCTACTGTTCTGGCTTTGAAGTAAATGACTCAAAACAACCGTTATTTCGGCCAACAGAGTTCATCATAGCTTCAAATTCAACACGTTAATCGTGTATTGATGAGATGTTGATCGTCTCTGAAGGTTTTTACGGCAAGGTATCCGGAGATCTTAGTCGTGTCCCCTTAGTCGGCGCCAGAATGTAGATGCATTTTACTACAAACTACATCCAAAGGATAGAACGCAATGCTCATCTCAAATGAAAGTAAACACTCCACAATGAACAAAAGATTTACGTGGTTTGGTATGATTACCTACGTCCACGGGGGTGAAAGGATGAATCTTATTACTTTGAAGTGTTACAAAGGTGTTGCTCTTCGTGGGATTTCCTTACAAGATGCACTTACTACTCACTTTTCTTCTTCTTCGTGCTTACTCGAGTTTTTCTCCTTTTCTCTCCCTCAAAATACAACCTAACTCTCTTGAATACAAGTCCCTCTATTTATAGGAGAAGTTCTATACAACGAAATTAAGGTGTTGGTCATGTTACATCTATTTATCAGTTCCGTGATCGGCCGGTTCACGCGTCTCATGTGGCCGATGTATCCCGACTCCTCGCCTATCCTCCGTTTCGGCCGATCTTTTTAGGTGCATTATTAACGCGATGTCGCCTATCTTTTCTGTCGTCTTTATGGTTATCCGATGTGACCCGTTCTTCTTTATTCGTTTGACCATAGTTCCTCGTTTGACCCGCCACGCCTTATCCTGTCAGCTTTATCAGAAGTCTGGGTCAAGTCTTATCCGACATTATTACACCCGATCCACGTGGCTCCTTAAATCTCGCGCCCGATAATCTTCGCTCTATACTTCACGTCTCTTCGTATTTGGGTACACCGGTTCTAGGATGTTGCCACCTGGATCTGTAGATAATTTACACCTACAGTTACCAAACACATATATAATCCATTATAATCGCCATAATGGATTATGGGCTAATAATCAATTAAAATAATGGTTGCGAAACAGCCCCTGTAAATTTTCAATTTAGTTATGATTAAAAAATTAAGAGTTAATTTGGGGATTAAATTTCAAAATAATTTTCCAGAAACATTTTTTTTTCCTAAAGGATCTGTGCTCCAGAGCCGTAATTAGTGATTCGGGACGGCAATAGAGGTTAGTGGGAGTGCTGGGATGCCAAACCCACGGACAAGAATCCACAACTCAAAGTACCCACTAAGTTTTCCCACCAAATGGCAAGTAGGAGAATTTTCGGTGCATGAGTTATTTTATTTTATTTTTCCTTTAGCCATTTGTATTTTGTAGTATTTGAAATTGGGTATTGACTAGGACCTACTTTTGGGAACGTGAGAGGCTGCATAAAAAAGGTAGGTACTTGTACTAAATACAAAGAGCTGTCATGTCAAGCTTTTGAAGGAGATTCTTGTAAACAAAATACTTTATTAGGATCTATCTGAAATAAATTAAAAAATAATCACTTGTAACAAAAAATATCTTGTCATCACGAACTACATACATACTGTAAACAACAACAGCTGGGAGGAACCAAGAGATCTCACGAGCCGTTTTTATCAAACTGTCAAAATTCCCCAATATAAAAAAAATAAAAACACAAGAAGAAAAAAACCTCCTAGGGTTTCCATTAGAGATATCAGAAAGAAAAGAATATTTCAACTGTTTGATCCATTCCTTGAGATTTTTATCTTCCAGATAGAAGTTCGATTCTAAAGAACTGTGGAATTAAAAGTGAGTTCGAAATTTCGGTTTTACTGATTATCACTATTACTGACTCATTCATTGATTAATTTCTGTCTTTTTTTTAATTATTTTATATTCATCCGATTTTGAGTTTGTAGATAGAATTTCAATGCATTAATCGTATTATTGTAACATATGATGATCAATTTGTGGTGAGATTAGTTTGAATGTGTGAAAATTGTATTCATTGACTCAGAGAAATACGAGGTTAATTTAAATTGATTCGTAGGAACAGTATAGCACTGTGTTTGTTTAACTGGAAGCAGTTTGAATTTTTTGTTTGCTTTACATGAATTTTAGTCAGTCAACAACATCTTAGTTTGAGGTACCTGAGTTATCCCTACCTGTTTACTGCTGATTGTTTGTAGTATTTGACCGATATATTCAAACGTGGAGGTGATTAAATAAATATTTTGCTGTCTTGTTGACCTTGATTTTGATATGTCTGATTAGTGTTTGAGCTTGGATTTGCAGGTGCATGCGAAGCCATTATCTTGTCAGAGTTGTTGTTATGTTTATTTTTTTAATTAGTATTGGTTTAGACACTTGATTGAATCTCAATCACTAATGACATTGCTACAAGCATTCTGAAAATAAAAATTAGCGATTCACTTGATGTGTGTAGTTAGTTTTAGTTTTAGATTTCTAGTAGTACTGACAGCATGAGACATAATTGAGTAGTCAAATATATGCCTAAGTTAACGTAAGTTGGACATTAAGTTTTCTGTTTGTTTGGTTAGTAGGTGGGATATAAAGACTATAATGTCTTTCATAAAAGGCATCATTTGGCAGATGGAGGTTTGCTAAAGTTTCCCAACCATGGAAGACCAGGCACCACCAATGCGTCCGAAGGACATAATAGACATGTGAGTTTTGTCCTTAAATTTCTTAGTTTTTCATTCTCTTTTGATGCTTTGTAACTCTATTTATCAGATAATTCTGGGGTATTTGCTAAAACCTTCATCTCCCATTTCGATTTCTATTATTTGCGACTCCCTGTTTGGTTCAACACCTTAATTTCAAGTTTTTGATTTGCATGTTTCAGTACAAATGAACAGGTCTTTGCAAATGGAGACATCTATGTTGGTAAATTTAAGGGATTTCTTCCACATGGAGAGGGAAAATATACCTGGTCGGATGGAAATATCTATGAAGGTCAGTGGGAGGAAGGCAAAATGACAGGAAAAGGTTGCATGAGATGGAGATCAGGAGCGACTTATGAAGGCGGTTTTTCTGGTGGTTACCTTCATGGTTTTGGTACCCTTACCGGTGTTGATGGATCTGTATATACAGGGGCCTGGAGAATGAATGTACAACATGGAACTGGTAGAAAGGATTACTCCAACTCAGATTTTTATGAAGGTTCCTGGAAAGAGGGATTACAGGAAGGTAATGGTCGGTATGTATGGAATACTGGGAATACATATGTTGGGAACTGGAAAGCCGGAAATATGTGTGGTAGAGGGGTTATGATGTGGGCAAATGGTGATGAATTCCATGGCTTTTGGTTGGATGGATTGAGACACGGTTCGGGGTTGTACAGTTTTGCCAATGAAGGATATTATGTGGGAACATGGAGTAGGGGACTAAAGGATGGCCAAGGTACATTTTATCCTACTGGAAGCAAAGTTTTATCTTTACCCAAGTTGTACAGGGATCTTGGACGGGATGGTGATAATCGAAGTGTTCTCTCTCATACTTCATCAGTGGGTGCGAAGGAGTTTAAGGTTTGGAAGCGACGAATAACACGTAGTCTCTCTGAAAAATTCCTTGCTGGTGTTCGTAGGAAAAAATCAGTTCGGATATCAAATAGGTCTGTATCGTTGCACAGTGATTGGTGTCCCGGTGATTCTGTAAAAGATGTTCCACTCAGGGAAAGAGCTCGTGCCTTATCTTTACCATTTAGGGAATGTCATGATACAGTGGAGGAGGATAATTTAGTATATGTAAGGGAATACATGCAAGGAGTCTTGATCAAGGAGAGTGTTCAGAATTATGCAGCAGGAATGGATGATAGTAGTAAAATGAAAAATAAATTGCAAGATAAAGAAACAAAAAAAAGACCAGGGGAAATTATTTTTGAAGGTCACAGGAGCTACTATTTGATGCTTAATCTCCAACTTGGTATCAGGTAACCATGCTGCTTTTATATTTCAGTTGTGATGTTCATCTACATGAACCTCCTGTTAAAATAATCCTATAATGTTGTTTATTCACAAGTTGACGGGGTGGTAAAAACAATTTATTTATCTTTCATCTTTAAATCCTAAAACCCTGGCCAGTTTTCTGATCCTGACCTGGGTTACCTAATTGACATGGGAACTGATTGAGGTAAGTTAAAATCTATATGTAGAGACTGGCCATGTAGGATAACTTTTCCATTGTCTATCGTCATCAATTATTGTTCAACTAAAACAGTTGGCTTGATTTTTCCTCTTCTCCTGTTGGAATGTGCAATACCTGTGTGTTAGATTTTAATTTCTTGGAATGATAAAAACCTGTATATGTTAAATGTAGAGAGGATGAGAGATTAAAATACCATCCTAACTGAGGAGCAGAAACTCCAAACAAACTCGAAGAGTTTGCGAAGGGATGAAAGTTAGATAAATTAATAATAAATAAGAGAAGCTACTACATGTATGTTTTATACGTGCATATGTAAACCTAACTTGGTTGATCTAAGAAAGTCTAATTGCATTATTGCCGCATCATCCAGTGTTAAATCATCTTAAATTACAGGTACACTGTTGGAAAGATCACACCAGTGCCTATGCGTGAAGTTCGCTCATCTGATTTTGGACCTCGAGCTAGAATACAAATGTACTTCCCTAGAAATGGTTCACAGTTTACTCCTCCACATTATTCAATTGGTTTCTGGTGGAAGGACTTTTGCCCAATGGTATTTAGGTATATCTCTATCTTGCACATTAAGTTCAATTAGCTTACAGTCTATACATCAGCTTCTTTTATCTATTTGTGCTTACAAGCAGGCTTTTCCCAGTTTAGAAGTAGCTGGTTAGTATTTATGTAGTTGTTTATTCTTTCTTCTGTATTTTCCGAAAGTTGGAACAAGCTCTTTTGTTTGATTTTTAGCAAAGCAAGTCAGATATAGTCTGTGTTTTGCACTGTGTGCTAATTTTTCACAAACAAGCACACGTTACAAACTTTCCCAAATATGCTTTTTTTTTTTTTTTTTTTTACTACTCGTATATCATAGGGGTGGGACTTGGGTTGGTTGGGCGGGTTAGAAGGTTTGGCCGAGGCAGACCCAAGCTAGGAATTCTATGCCCAGATTGCCCATCGAACCCGTGGAACCCATTGAGGTGTTGCCCAATTCCGCCCAAGTTATGTTCCTCGGGTTCCCAGGGTTCCTCGGGTTGGCCCAAGTTCCACTAGACATACAAGTTCGTTAATGTGATAATAATAAATTTAGTAATAATAAGATTTAATTGCTCCATTTATTTTAAATTTCCAAATAACTAATGATTATTTACAATAATATAAACTCTTTTCATATAGAATGATTAATGAGATAAATATACTTTATATTTTCATTAATACATTTGAAGATAATATCTAAAATTTCTCTAAATAAATGATAATACTAATTATAAAAAATGTCTTATATATAGTTCTTCGGGTTGGGCGGGTTGTTTGGGTTAGAAATATTTGTGCCCATGCTTGCCCAAATTTAACTTGGGTTCATAAAATTTAGGCCCAAGCTTGCCCAAAGTTTTGAAATACGTTGCCCATGTCCGCCCAACGTTCGGGTTGGGCATGGGTTGGGTGGGTTGACCCAACCCAAGTCCCACCCCTAGTATATCATCAGTTCGGGCAACTTAGATTTTGCACATGTAGAAAAGCCCTGCCTTTTTATTCCCATGTTCTTGAGATGATTGGTAAACTACCTAAGGGTTCTCCATAAGTATATGAAAATAATGAGGAAGCCATCTTTTCTTTTCTTTTTATGATCAATGTGGAAAGCCTTAATAGCAGACAATTACGATGAGTCAGATTGGGTTACATCTCCCTGTACAATGAATTGCAAATAGAATTGATCAGGTATATTCTGGAGGTAAAGGATTTATCCAGTTAGATTGTAATCACTGCTCACTGACATCAAGTTAAACTCAAGTTCTTATCCTGCTATCTGCAGGATGTCCATTTATGTGCTTGAGATATTTTAGCAATCATGCAACGAGTGACATCTGTGGTTTCGTTCCGTTCGTTCAAATGCTTCAACGTAACTACGTTTCTATACATTAAACTGTATTTTCAGGAACTTGAGGGAGATGTTCAAGATTGATGCTGCTGATTACATGATGTCCATCTGTGGCAGCGATGGCCTGAGGGAGCTTTCTTCTCCTGGAAAAAGCGGCAGCATCTTTTATCTTTCCCAGGACGAAAGATTTGTTATTAAGACCTTAAGAAGACATGAGTTGATGGTATGTACTTTTTGCATCAACTCCGATTTTGGTTGTAGGCTTATCTACTTCGCTAAAGTGCATCACCTTGAAAATATTTCTTCACGCCTGTGGATTTTTAAAACTCTTCAGTTTGGCTAGTATAACGTGCATAGCCCTCACTTTAAAGTGTGAATGCGTCACTTGAAATAAGAGTTGTCTTTGTGTAGTTTAGATAAGTTGCATGTATGCGAAGATTATCAGTAGGTTTGGGTTTCTGTCAATGTAGCTCTAGTAAGCTCAGTGATTCTTTGTTGAAGCAGAGAAAAAACAGTCAATGGAAAAGTCACTTTTTGTTATCTAATATTGCAATATTGTGTTTAGTTGCTGGTTACTGTTCAAAAAAATCATAATAAAGGTCTTGAAACTAAATGAAGCCCTTCAGCTATCCTATTGGTTGATAATATAAATTCCGCTTTTGTAGGTTCTTCTTAAAATGCTTCCAAACTATTACAATCATGTACAAAGCTATGAGAACACCCTCATAACGAAGTTTTTTGGGCTTCATCGGATAATGCTTAAAGGTGGACGGAAGGTATTTCAATCATGCTTAATTTGTTCATAATTGTGTAGATCTTATTTGAAAGTAAAATTGGCTCAGTTTGTAATTTCCTTTTGAAGGTGCGGTTTGTAGTAATGGGAAACATGTTCCGCACGGAATTACGAATTCACCGTCGTTTTGATTTGAAAGGTTCATCTCAAGGAAGATACACAGATAAACAGGAAATTGATGAGAATACAACGTTGAAAGATCTTGATCTGTCTTATGTGTTTCAGATGGACAAATCATGGCGTGAATCCCTTTTTAAGTGAGTTATTTGTTTGGGAATACTTGATTATTACTTCACTGGAAAAACAAATCACTGTACTGAATGCTGATTTCACTTGTTTGATCGATCTGCTTTTCATATAGTTGTACCTCTTTAGTCATATTGGAATCCTGTAATTCCAGTATGATAGATCGAATATAAACTCTGCATGTATTCCTCTTGTAATTAGTTGTTGTCAGGTTTCTGCTAAGTGCTGATTCGTAGTTGTTAGGATGTGTAGTTGAATACCATAGCATAATCTTAATTCAGAAGTCATCTTTACAATCAACTAAAAGTCCATCCACTTCTTCCTGCTTGCATCTTAAAAGGATTTTATTTGAAAAGTTGATACAAGAACTTGTCAGCTGGTATCCAATAGGCTTACTGAAAGCTTATGTGACATGTGAACTAGAAAACCTTGAGATCCGTTCACGGGGTTTCTTCAAAGATCGCATCTAGAGCTTGAAAAGGGTTTATAAAGTTTGATAAGGTTCTTGTCCCTGTAGAAGGGTTAGAGGGTACTAGAACTAGTAGTTTGTGTATCAGTTGTGGGAATATATAGACTCAGAGATGGTGTTCTATGTACATTTGCGAGTAAAGAAATATTTAGGTTAACAGAATCGATTCTTTCTGCCAGCTTGTTTATTGTAACCAGCAGTCATTATTATTCAAATCATGGAGTTTTATTCAGCAATTAAGCTTATGTCTTCTGCCATTCATGTATCAAGAATGTATGCTCCTCTGTGTTAATTCATCTATCTGATCTCGCTTGCTGATATTATATGCAGGCAAATATCATTAGATTCTACGTTTCTGGAGTCACAAGGCATAATCGATTATAGCCTCCTGCTAGGTGTACATTTTAGAGCTCCTCAGCACTTGAAGGTCTTCTCAGGTTCTGCCTTAACCGAGCTCAGCTACTCTGGTTCTTCAAAATCTCACGGTATGCATCTTTCCAATATCAAAATCTTTCTTCAGAAAACTAATTCCCATCTCATATGTGTTCCAGTCCTTATTATGAAACGCATTGCATAAACAATGAAGTTGTCAATGTTTTTACTTGTGTTTTATTGAAGAAAGATTATCTTATGAAACTCTTTATCTGTGACGCGAAGTTAACATAATCATAGAGTTCTGTTGTGATTGGTAACTAGGTCCCGTGTCAGTACCTTATATCGCTAACATCATTTAGATATAGTTATCATACTAGATATTTTGAACTTTTCTCTTTGGAACCGCTGAGATTGGAAATTGTCCTTTTAGGGGTCACATGGGTAAAATGTGACCTGTTATTTGATTTGACCCTCCATGTAGTTCTGAGATAAGAAACTGATGTGAAGTAGAAAAAAATAAGGGAGAGAAAGGAAGGTGTTTTTATGTGGGGTACAGTCTTAATAAACTTAATGTTGGATTAATCAAGCAAATGCACCGAAAGGTTTGTGAATATCATTTTCTACAATATATGATGGCACGGTGACGGGTTTATATGAATAACAAAAGAAAGATACCTTTTATTGTTCCCTCCAATGCTAGGGTCTAATGTAAATAAATGGTTCATAGTAATTTCTCTTTTTGTTTCTACATTCAATTTCGTTAGATCTTCTGTGAAAAATCTCCGGGATGTAAAACATTGCTAATACTAATTTCACTTGTACTCTGCCGTGATTAGGTACGTCTTCCCAAGAACTGTCAGTTCCTCCTAAGGGCCTGCTCTTGGTCACCCATGAGCCAAGCTCTGTCAGTACTGCTCCAGGTCCTCACATTAGAGGTAGTACATTGAGGGCATCCACTGCAGGCAACCAGGAAGTTGATCTTCTTTTACCTGGGACTGGCAGGTAACTCATTTTTTTAAATATATATTCACCGTACTAGCTCTTATTCATCTTGTTGTGTAAAAGATGAAGGTTGGTGATGAAGTGGCACATGAAATTATGACATAAATGTGGTTCTGACTCCTTCAAAAAGATGATGTGAGCACTGAATTTAGTTGTGGATGTTCCTCAAAGCATTCAACACCAATGCTCACATAGTACTAAACGTTATCAATAGGTTGTTTAAAATCAACGAAAAGTATTGTTATAAAATCTAACCACACTTCCTATAGGGTTAAAATTATTCTATTTAGGATGATGACCCCCATTTTGTCAAATTCGGGCCTCTTTTAACCACGAGCCTTTATTGAGGAATGAGATTACGTAATCATTTTGATAGACCAACTATAAATACAATACAGATAGACCAACTATAAATACAGTCATGCAAAACAAACTTTAGCTTATCTTCTTCCATCAGGTATAGTCTTTTCACCGTATGATTCCCTCCCTCGACAGCCTAATTCACTACAAACACTATGCCCATTTCTGTTCTTACTTGGCCGCATTAGTATTGAGATTGGTGTAATTTCTCTTCTTCATGCAACAGTGTTCAGGAAATCGTCATATTTACAAGATCTTTAACAAACTGTTTAATAAAGTGACTCTTGCACTGGAAATTTACAGGTTACGAGTCCAACTGGGAGTGAACATGCCAGCTCAAGCAAATTGCAAGCTTCCTCATGAAGACGATGATGAATCAACCATCGATCTCATCGAGGTTTATGATGTTGTTCTCTATCTTGGTATTATTGACATATTGCAAGAATACAATATGAAAAAGAAAATCGAGCATACTTGCAAATCATTTTGTTATGACCCCAATACAATATCTGCTGTTGAACCCCATTTGTATTCTAAGCGTTTTGTCAGTTTCTTGGAGAAAGTTTTTCCGGATCAAACTTAAAGGGAAGTATACCTCAGGTTAAGGTCTTCCATTTGTTTTCGAGGTAAACCAGTTTAATCTGTGTTCATAAATGTTAATTAACAGCAAGCTTATTCTTTGTCAAATATGCCACTGTAAAGATACGCCTGTTCTTCTTTGTAGGCGCTATATACTGTACATATCCCCTTTTGCATCTTTGAGTGGCGTTTCAGTTGATTCGACTTTAGTACATAAATACTATTGTTTTCTGCTTTTGCTAGTAGAGTGAGCTCATTTAGTTATCATTTCTTGTTTTTTTTTTTTTTTTTTTTTTGGAGGCAACTTCCTACATCGTACCACACAGCCAGGAAAGTTGTTCTTATCCATTGTTCCTGTCAGATAAAATTGTGCAGTGGCGAAGTTAAAAAAACTAAAGAGAAAATTCCTGATAATGCATGACATTACGGTCCGGCAAATGGCAAGTCTGGTTTCCGTGATGTTTGCCTTGCGGCCAAAATTTGCTAAAGGACCTCGTAGCTGAACACTTGTCATGTGAGTTTGTGACCCAAAATCTGCACTGCATTGCGACTCAAAACCAGCTTCATAACACAACCTGCTTTTGGGACCTAAATATGACATTCAAACAGAAAGCGAATAACAAGATTGGAGAGTTTCGAGTTCTCATGATTTAAAAAAGAGTTGTTTTGTAAAAGGGTCGGATGTTTAATGCTTAATTAGGGTCTGGGTCGTGAAAGATGCCGTTGATGTAAAAGTGTCGCAGACTAACGAAAGACCGTTAACAAAGCGTTAGATGACTTTACAGTTTTGCATAAGCCCTTGACCACACGTTTACATGCGTTGACAGTTTATATATCATCAAAATCTACATCTCTTTCGTCCTTTTCCATCTTCTTCCTTTTATTCCATTTCTAATTAGGCCGACCGAACGAAGCGAGGGAGGACTCTATATATGATGACTTTGTGTCAATGTGAAGCGTGACATTTTTTTCAATTAGACAAAAAAGATTGAATTTTGGTCCGGACACCTGGAAAAGACTAAGCTGTCCCTCTAAATCAAATTTTACTTTTTTTTCTTTAGACATTTTCGTAAATAAACCAAAGAGGAAGTGGAATAAGGTATTAGACATTTTCATAAATAAACCAAAAAGGAAAGACACAACAGTAAATGCATTTTTTTATATATTTAAAAACCTCGTATATTTCAAACTACAAGTCGTATTTTTATAAATTTTATATATTTGGAAAGCCCTTTAAATTAGCTACGCAATGAGCACAAACAATGATATCAAATTTTTGTTTTTCAATTTTTTTTATTATTCTCCAAATTTTGTATCTTTTCTCCTTCAAAATTAGGCATAGCTTAAAATTGGACATATCTTAAAAAAAATTGAAAAAAACTACAAGAAAAATAAAATGGTTGACTAAGTATAAATAACAATTAATTTTAAAATGAAAATCACAACATATGGTGTTGAATCATTACCAAATTATTTGCAAAGTAAAAATATACCTTGGCCTGCATGTCTGGAATAATGATATTTTCGCGTCGTGTTTGGAAAAATTATACCTTCGTGCCGTCTCAGGAAAAATAATATTTTCACCCTACGGCAAAACTAAATTGTGAACACAAAATTTAGTTTTACGTCAATTTTTTCGGTCGGCCATCCCACCGTGGTAGCGGTCATCTAGTTTATCTCAAAATCTACAACCATACGGAGCTACAATCAATTACTGGTGCTACTACTACTGCAGCTGTTGTTGAATCTTTTGGTGGTTCTATTGAAGAAGATTATATTCCACTCGGTGATTTATGGCAATATTTCACATCTCTCTGCCCACACAAAGAAAATCAAAGAAATCCACAAATTTGGAATTCTCTCGGGGTTTCAATTCAGCTTTAGGAATTACTCATTCTTTAAGTGTGAACTAAGTTTGGTACCTACATCACCATCGTTTTCAAATTCCTCTAAACGACTTGATATGCTCAGAAAACTTCTTGGCGGTGGTATGTCTTCTTTTATAATTTCGTTAGGATTTTGATTACGAGAATTTGGATAATTTTGGTTGGGTTATGAATCTGTATACATTTGATTCATGCAAGTTTTAATTTTTGGAATCACTCATTTGAAAACAATAAATACCAAAATCGTAGTTTATATATATTTTTCTCCGGGAGATTAATGTTGGATATGTGCGTCTGGAATTTCTTCTATTTAGAACTTTCATGTAATCGACATGCACAAAAGATATAAGCAGTCAAGATATTCGTCGAAATGTCGTTGTATATTTTTCCGGTTAAGTTTTTAACTGGGGACAAGATATGATGCGATTTACATATTTCATAAGGGTATTTCAGTAAACATATTGAACGGTCAAAGTTAATCTACGACCCTTTTGCATCAACTGCATCTCCCACGACCCAGACCCTAATTAGGTACTAAACATCCGACCCTTTTACAAAATATCTCTTTAAAAAACCGTTAAAAAGAGAGGAAAATTGTAGCAGAAGGAAAACTTTGGAATTATTTATTGATTCTAAACAGGTGGAGGGTCTATTATTAATATATGGGTCCATCAAACACTATTGAAATGTAGACAAGGCCAAGACCAATGGTTTACAAAATTCTATGTTGTCAAAGGGGTCGCCGAGGAGTCAATCACTACACCATTTTAAGGATATAGCAACAGACAATAGATGTTGCTAAACGGGGTCGCAACGGGACTTCGCTGTTGCTAAACACGGTGTCGCAATTTTTAGCAACGGCATAAGCCTCGTTGCGAATCTTGGTCAGCAACGGACACATTCGCAACAGCCGTTGCCGTTGCGAAATTTTTTATTAGCAACAAATAGATATTGTTGATATTGTTGCTAATTACATGAATACCATATCCCAAAACCAGATACTGTTGGTTCTGGTTCTACTGTATTGGTTCTGGTTCTAATTTAGCAACAGAGCCTTGATGTTGCTAATTTTTTGCAACCTCAAAAAAAAAGGTCAAGTCCCATTCTATTGACCTAGTCAAAATTCATTACCCCAAATTCCCCCTACAATTACCCAGTTCCCCATATTCAACATCCAAACATATATACAAACTACAATGGCAAAACAAAACAGATACAAATGTAGTTGAGAATCACCACTAATTTTATTATAAAATATAGGATTCTTGAAATAATACAAATGTACACAAGTAACTTATGTATGTTGTGACTGACATAAAATATTTGATCTATGTTGATGTTTCTAAATGGATGGGTAACCTAGCATTTGTCAACCGATAGAGGCATTGAAAAACAGGGAAAGAAAGACTAAATATCACCGAAGTATCACCAGACTCGCTTGCTTAACCAATTTCCTCAACAAAGATTTCAACTATTGTTAAAATATCAGCTGAGAGTAATCGCTTTTTAACTTGAGCCCAAATACCGCAAAATAACCAATTTTATGTTTTAGTACTAAGGTCAAAAATAAAATACTAACCATAGATTTTGTATAATCTGCAGAGACAAGTCAAAACCATGTAAAATCAACAAACTCTGCTATAAGTGAACTAAATGGAGATGTATGTAGAAGCAAATCCAAACACTAAGGATATACACTAGTGACTGAAATGATTGTTCAATCAACTAATTCTCTAGTTTGCAAGGTCTAGCATTATAATCTTACTACTTATAGACGAAAACTTTCAAAAGAAGTTTGTTTACCTTCGTTTCAGAGTAGTTTTTGATCATGAACATTCAGAAACAACTGCTGCTCTGAGTGCATTAGCTACATCATGTTGAAGGACAACAAAGGGAATTTGAAATGCATGTCGGTGCAGAATGGGGACCCAAACAAGACATGACATAATTATATTTGAAATGATTCTGCAAAACTTTAAGAGTGTTAAAATAACTCATACATCACATAAAAATATGACAACATATATATTGACACAAAAAATCTAAGAGTAAGTAGTAACATTACTCCGAATCTATCATCATATTTTGTTGTTAATAGATGTCCGAAACCGCGAATTACACAAATATGAAGGAATTAGGAAGTTGTTGAATTATGAACCCACCATACCTAATGGATAAATGCGTGTAATGAAGATTAATGCAACAAAGACTTACCGGAGAAAGGTGAGCAACATCATAATCCCGTAGCCACAAATCGAACATCATATTACCTCAAAAGCAATTATAAAGTGAAGATTAGTATCCATTTGAACTCAATATGATAACCATAAGCAAGAGGGAGTGTACTTACCAAGGATTGATATTCCCCCGGGTGGCTACTATTACTTCAATTGACCTGCACTTGCAATCACTGCGCAACAAAGTACAATGTAACCCAAACCACACACATCCATAAAGAAAATCCGATTATATTAATACTGTCCGATCATATAGATACATTACGATTCAAAGTATGAGAGTTTTCCTTATGCACAACTGCATAAGAATGTGCCTGAGAGTATTCCTTATGCACAACTGCATAAGAATCTACATGCTAGCTTGCTAACCACATGTACAAAAGTGTTTCAAAAAAAGCAAAAAAAATAAAGCACAACCGCCCGAGAGTCTTCCTTACGAAAAAATTCATAAGAATCTACATGTTAGCATGCTAAGCACATGTACAAAAGTATGAACATATATATAAGCAAAAAAAGATAAAGCCATATATGTTTGTCAGTTATCGAGTATTAGATGATTTTGAGATACCAAAAAAGTAGGCCGACCGCCAACCTGACTAATTATTTCTGATGCAGGCCTTTGGATGAAGCACATACCCTCCAACACCAACATCTCTAAAGGTATCAGCAAACTTGTTAGATTTTATGACATTTGCATCGGGCATGAGAATCTTATCCACCAATACCTTTCCAAGATTAGCTGGTACAATAGTGCCATGGCATATACGTCCTTGAGCACTAGTACACAGTCTACCAACAGCCAAAACTTCCTCTTCAATGTTCAACAATGAACATGGAGGCATTTCAACAGGTGAAGCTGATGATCGAGCTGGTGATATGGTTTGCCCAGGTGAAGGTGTTTGAGCAGGTGTAGGTGTTTTAGCAGGTGAATGTGCATGAGTAACAGAATTATTCTGAACAGGTGAAGCTGCATGACCTTGTAAACAACCGCTGTTGTTTGATGTCACAACTGACCCCGGCATTACAGACTGGATATCCTTCACAGTGTGACATAGTGATCCCAAGCCTTCGATCAATATCCCCACCTTGATACCTAGGTCATCCAACTGATGCTTAACATCTCCATCCTTAGATTTCAACTCTTGTACTTTGGCACGCGCAGGAGCAGAATAATCGTATTGAGTACGAGTAACAGGACCAACAGCACGAACCCGTCCTCTACATTCCTTCTGAAAAACTTGAGACATTACATCTAAATTTGATACAGGAACACCCGCAACGTTTTTCTCCTTGATATCTTCCTGGGCCTTCTTAAGCTCATCCTGCCATGTCAAGCATAACATTGTCAGATATATATATATAATACATAGAGATAATAAAGAAGTGGCAGACGCTATTTTGAGGACTGAATTGTGCTGCAAAATAGAAGACCTTCAGCTGATCAAGTATATTAGAGATAAGCTTTCTTGGTTTGAATGTTGTACTGTAAAATATATAAATAGAACATGTAATCATCCTGCTGATGTGTTAGCTCGAATATTGCAGAAAGTAAAATATATAAATAGTACGTATATGAGTACAGATGAAGGAGTGTGCCGACTCACAAAGTATTTTTGCGCACTAGGCAGAATTTCCCCACCCACTTGAGTATGAGCTTTAATCCAAACATCAAAGGTGCTGATTTCCACATCAGGATTCTCGCGCTCCTAAATTCAACGAGTTAATTTGTATTAATCAATCTAGTGAAGGATGAGACTAATAATAATGGCCATACATTGAGATTTTTAAATCTATATACATACCAGTTCAGCTTTCACGAAAGAATGAGATTTACGACCGGTGGTGTGAGAGTGATCGTATAGTGCTCTTTTCCTTTTGTGCTCAGCTCTGCTTTCCTGTGCTTTTTGAGTGCTTTCATTCTTACAGAACTCTATCCACTCCTCTTCTTTTACATTTGGAGGAATATGTAGAATCCTTTCTTCATAAGTATCATAAGGATCAATATACTCTCTTCGTAACTCCCATTTTCATCTCCTCCATGGACCAGACATCTCCTTAACCATGGTTATCTTAGAAGTCTCAGGTAAATGAAATGATTTCTGAAAAAACAGTGTTATCATTGAATATTAATTCAGATGCAAAGATAGTATGTAAACAGTTGTACAAAAAACCTACCCATATAGTTGAGGTTCTGAATCCTTGTTAATTAAAACCTAAAGCTTTTACTTGAACCTATTTTGTTGACTCTAACAAGTTTAGCATTTTTATCAGCTCGATCAGGTCCACCAATGTATAACAGAATCATTGTATCATTCTTAATTAAAGTTATAAAAAGTGTAAACCGCAGTAAGATGAGATTTGTACCTGTAGTTCATTCCAAATATCATTTTTGTACTTATCGGGCACATGCTTCCATGTTTTGTAAGAGATAGGGACAAGAGTACGAACCAAGGCGCCTTTCAGGTGACCGTATGATGTTGCATTGGGGGAAATGGGAAGACCATTCTCATCAACCTCCACTTCTGCCATAATAACCTGCAAAATAACAACCAACATCTATCAGAGAAAGTAGTTAAACATATAACAACATTTGTCACTATATATCCACATAAACACATGAAACAGAACACAGGTAAAAAATAGCACAGACAGAACCTATCAAGATTGCCCAAGTGATAAAATAAAACTTATCAGAAAAAAGAACCTAAATAAGCAAAAACTTTAAACTATCATTGTCACATATCAGAAAAAGATCACTTAATCCACACAAAGCTTTAAACCACAGAATCGACACATATAAGCTTCTCTAAACTCTCATTGTCGAAGAACTGATGATAAATAGTAGGAATTTCAATACTATCTATGGAGGAAGTTAGTCCTTGAGATGAATGCAACACCACAGACCACCCTTTTTCATAAATATCATGTGAGTAGAACACTTGCTTCGCTTCAGATGCAAGAATAAATGGCTCATCCAGAGCTCCGTCAATGCTTTTCATCTTAGACAAGTTAACCTTTATCAACCTTAAATTTGGATCAACCTTGCACCCATTAGTCTTGTCTTCAACCTTCACCCAATCACAATAAAAAATTGTTTCTTCAAATTCCATATAATTCAACTTGATAATCTGCCTAATGACTCCATAATAGATCATTTCTTTTTCCTGGTAATCTGTGTCTGTGGACTTCTCTCTATAACTTGTAATAGCTCTCAATGACACACCACTGTTTTGCGATAAAACCCCACCCTCGTAATCTTGTGCACAGAAAGTAAATCCATTGACTTGGTATTTTTTATACGACTGTGCCTTGAAGAGAGGTCCATGCACTAGTCGCCAAAGGGTTGAGTTCTCTTCATTAGCTTCTAACAACTGCAAGGGAATGAACATGTGTGTTATGTGTACCATCGATATATAGTTGAAATTCAAGAAAATACTGACATTGTTTAATGTTTATCTAAATCTGCATACATGAATACTGACATTTCAAGAAAATGAGGTTCTTACTGCTGTGCAATGATTATTCTTGGAAGCATTACTAAGCATTAAACTTACATATATACTAGGCACACATCCAGACCATTACACAACTAAGGTATGTACAAAATTGAAGCTAGTATGTTACCTCTTCTCGTAACCACAAAAGAAAATTTGAGGTATTCTTGGACGAACAGTTGGTCTGACCATTAGATCTCTATACAGTTAACATACGAATCATACTTCCAACAATCAAACAATAACTTTAAAAAATTATATAGACATACATAATAACAGCTCAAAGGTGTAAAACTAAAAATTTGTACCTTTGCCACTCATCTAACCCATCGTACTTAGAGAGAAGCCATTTGCGAGCTTGTTCAAACTGCATTTGAGTTAGAGTGATATCCCTAGCTTTACTTAAAGGCATCTCATTAGCAAACTCATCGTCATCATCAAAAAATGCCATTCGAGTATGCTTATGAGTACCCTCACCATCCTTTGACAGACCCTCCATACCATATAAGCTGGCTTCTCGCAGCGTATACCCTCTTGCAATGCACCCATCAATGTACCTTTTGTTGCGCACCAACCCTTTGAAACCTTTCATTAACCTACAAAGTTATAGACATTAAACAACAAAGTCAGTTACATATGACAACACTAAATTTTTAGGCATTAAAGGACAAAAAGTCAGTTGGACATCACTCAAGTTATAAACAATATTAAACAATAAAGTCAGTTGTGGTGATTACCTCTCAAAGGGATACATCCACCTGAATCTCACCGGACCGGAGATTAAAGCTTCATCTCGCAAGATGTATCATCAGTGAATCGATAACAAAGAAAGACGGGGAAAATGTTTCTCCGTAACACACATTGCTTCTACAAGGCTGGCTTTTGCTTTTAACAAATGTTTCCGATTGATAACCTTCGCGCACACAATATTAAAAAAGATGCTGATCCTGAGAAGAGATACTCGTAGCTCTTTAGGCAATGATGTTGCTATATGAACCAGCAGCGGAAGGAGATGCTGCATTACGACATGGTAATCATGAGACTTGAAGTTCCTTAGCTCCGGAGGATTAACATTGATACAGTTGCGAAGATTAGAAGAGAAACCCGATGACACCTTTAGATTCTTCAAAACTGTACAAAAGTCAACTTTCTCCTTCTTCGTCATCTCAAATGATCCCCTTTCCATTGTTGTTTTACCAGTCTCAGCCTCCTCTTTCAACCACATCTTTTTTCTTATCCCCATATCTTCCATGTCTTGACGTGCAGCGGGACTATCCTTTGACTTGCTATTTCCCATCATAGTATTCAGAAGATGCTCCGTTATATTCTTCTCCGTGTGCATGACATCTGTAATATGGCGAATCGCATTTGAACCCCAATAGGGCAAATCATAGAGAATAGATCTTCGAGTGAACAAGGAATGGTCATTAACCTCATCTTCAATATTGACGTCATCTTCAAGTTCCTGAAAATAGATAACATAAGAAAACGTTCAAGTTATTGGAACCAAAAACACACCAATGACATTGAGAAGAAACATGGGAAAGTGGGTTTATGTTTGGAGGTAGAGTAATTAAACTAATGAATAAAACCAAAACACAAAAACTAATGAAGACAACCAAATGTAATACAGCTTAGAGGACTAACCTTGATGGTATAAGCTTTCCTTTTGAGTTTCAGCAGACTTGCTTGTGATGGTTGTTTTCTCTTGCCCTTCTTGGAACCGATTTTACCTACAAGCTCTTGTATCTTCTGCCCTGTTAGTGGCCATGGAGCTGTACCGTGCTCTACCCTTCCGTCAAAATTTTTCCTGTCATCACGATACTTATGTTTCTTTGGTAGCCATCTCGGTGTCCCCTATAGCATATCTTCTTAGTAAATGGAAGATAATCAGCAACAGTGCCTTCACCACAAGTAGGACAGGCAAAATATCCATGTGTTACACAGCCAGATAAAGTACCTAACGCAGGAAAATTGTGAATTGCCCACAACAACCGCTCTCTCATCAAGAATTCACTATTGTTGAAGGCGTCAAATGCTATAACACCATCCCATAACTCCTTCAACTCATCCACCAATATTTCTAAATAAACATCAAAGTTTTTTTTGGGAGCTTTAGGGCCTGATATCAGCAATGTCAACAAGGAGAATTCCCGCTTCATACACAACGAAGGAGCTAAATTATAAATACATATAATCACTGGCCAACAGCTGTGTGCAAGACCGAAACACCCATTCGGATTGAAACCATCAGTTGATATCCCCAGTGTAACATTCCTTGGATCCTTGGAAAACTCAGGCGAAAAACTATCTGCACATCGCCAAGCTGAAGAATCTACAGGATGACGCATGATTTTTATATCTGACTTTGCTCTAGAATGCCAAGTCATTGCCTCCGCGATCCATGGTTCACTATAAAATCGCTTCAGCCTTGTAACCAACGAAAAATGTCTTACCGTCTTCTGGGCAATAGTAGTAAGCTTCCTCTCATCATTAAAAACCTTCTTATACCTAGATTCTTGACAAACAGGACACTTCACCAACGATGCACGATCCTTCCAGTACAAAACACAATCATTTACGCAGGAATCATATGTTATATTATCCATTCCTAGTTCTCGGATCATCTTTTTCACTTCTGGGTACTTAGATGGCAACGTGTTTTCTTCAGGAAGCAACTCCTTCATCAACTCTAAGAGTGCAGTCATACCATTATCAGAAAACCCATACTGTGTCTTGATGTGATTCAATTTGATAGAAGCATACAATGCTGTCATTCCTTTAGGACATGAAGGATATAATGGTTCTTTTGCACGGTCATAGACAGATTTCCTTTTCTTCCTATTCCTGGTTCCAAAGCATCATTATGAATCTCACTATCTATTCCAATATTATCATCTACCCCTAAGCAGCACCAACATCCTCAGAAACATCTCCTAAATTATCACCCACGCCTATAACATGATCGACATCTACATTTTCAGCTAAATTTCCATTACTAGCATTATCCTCAGGTGACCGTGATTCTACCTCTAACTTTTCCCCATGAAAACACCATAGCGTATACGTAGATTGAACACCATACTTTAGCAAATGCAATGAAATATTACTAAGTGGCTCCAATCCTTTACCATTCTTACATCTAACACAAGGGCATGAGTATAAGTTATTTCCACCACCATTTTTATTAACAAATTCTATAAAGGACCTAACACCTTCTATGTACTGAGCAGATTTACGGGGACATTTCATCCAGACCTTATCAACCATAGATGACATATCCTAAAGATTGTGAAGATGATGAGAAGTATGTTAAATAAAAATTCAGACCATATATGTACTCAACAACCAACAATATCTTCGATCAATGAAATGAATAAAACCAAACAATAGTCATAGTGGCAGGGTTGCCGAAGCCCTAAGGTTAACGACAGAAACATCCACTCAATGAAGAGAGAATGAGCTACAAGTAGCTTTTTAGAATCACCACTAGGACTATTTATCATGTTCTGTCATCATGTTCAAGCAAACAACCAAATCTCGAATGCCATTATCATCCAAAATCAAAACAACTTCACAAAAATAATATTGAAGTACAATCAAAACAAGATCATACGAAATACTTAAAAAACTTCCTAAGTTCAGTTCATTGTACAAAATTACAAAGTTCCTAAGTTCATAATTTAAACAAATTAGTCCTAGTGGCAGGGTTGCCGAAGCCCTTAGGTTAACGACAGAAACATCCACTCAATGAAGAGAGAATGAGCTACAAGTAGCTTTTTAGAATCACCACTAGGACTATTTATCATGTTCTGTCATCATGTTCAGCAAACAACCAAATCTCAGAATGCTATTATCATCCAAAATCAAAACAACTTCACAAAAATAATATTGAAGTACAATCAAAACAAGATCATACGAAATACTTAAAAAACTTCCTAAGTTCAGTTCATTGTACAAAATTACAAAGTTCCTAAGTTCATAATTTAAACAAATTAGTCCTAGTGGTAGGGTTGCCGAAGCCCTAAGGTTAACGACAGAAACATCCACTCAACGAAGAGAGAATGAGCTAAAAGTAGCTTTTTAGAATCACCACTAGGACATATCCGCTTCATCCATTGCTTATATATTCTCATCATATGATATATTACTCTTCAAAATAAACTTCACTAGATCAAACACAGTACTACACAAGATCATACATTTGACTTAAAGTACTTCCTAAGTTCAGTTCATACAAACTTACAAAAGTCCCTAAGTTCATAATTTAAACAAACTAGTCCTAGTGGCATGGTTGCCGAAGCCCTTAGGTTAACGACAGAAACATCCACTCAATGAAGAGAGAATGAGCTACAAGTAGCTTTTTAGAATCACCACTAGGATTATTTATCATGTTCTGTCATCATGTTCAGCAAACAACCAAATCTCAGAATGCCATTATCATCCAAAATCAAAACAAATTCACAAAAATAATATTGAAGTACAATCAAAACAAGATCATACGAAATACTTAAAAAACTTCCTAAGTTCAGTTCATTGTACAAAATTACAAAGTTCCTAAGTTCATAATTTAAACAAATTAGTCCTAGTGGCAGGGTTGCCGAAGCCCTTAGGTTAACGACAGAAACATCCACTCAATGAAGAGAGAATGAGCTACAAGTAGCTTTTTAGAATCACCACTAGGACTATTTATCATGTTCAGCAAACAACCAAATCTCAGAATGCTATTATCATCCAAAATCAAAACAACTTCACAAAAATAATATTGAAGTACAATCAAAACAAGATCATACGAAATACTTAAAAAACTTCCTAAGTTCAGTTCATTGTACAAAATTACAAAGTTCCTGAGTTCATAATTTAAACAAATTAGTCCTAGTGGTAGGGTTGCCGAAGCCCTAAGGTTAACGACAGAAACATCCACTCAACGAAGAGAGAATAAGCTACAAGTAGCTTTTCAGAATCACCACTAAGACTATTTATCATGCTCTGTTATCATGTTCAACAAACACCCAAATCTCAGAATGCTATTGCCATCCAAAATCAAAACAACTTCACACAAAAAAAATATTGAAGTACAATCAAAACAACTTCACTACCAGTTCATAGAAATAGTAAATGTAGATACAACAAACCATATAACAGAAATTAAACCCTAAACTGAAATTATATGAAAACCCCTAAAATAGCTTAACATGAAACAATAATTTAAACTTATACCTATGTTCTTGGTTCTTGATTTCTTTCTTCAAAGTATTTCACCTCTTCAACCTTGACAAACCCTAAAATGGAAAAAATAAATTCGTGTTAGATCGACATATGAAACCTTTAAATCGAAAGACAAAGAAGAAATCGAAAAACTGAAACTGGAGACATCATACTCACAAATCCCAAGTCCATGTATTTACTCTACTAGATGCTTGAAACGAAATCAAAATCCCTAGAATTTATTAATGAAACAAAATCGTGAAACCCTAGAATCTATTAACTCAAGCTGCTTGAAACTGAAATCAAAATCCCTAGAATATATTAACATAAATCAAAATCGTGAAACCCTAGAATTTATTAACTGGAATCGAAAAACTAATACTTACCAGATCGAATACAAGGTCAATGAAGATCGAAGATCGATTTAGATCGAGATATGAATTGAATCTTGAGTTGATATCAAGGGAAGAAAATTTTCTTTGGAGAAGATAAAGAGCGAGGAGATGAAAATGAAATGGCTAAAAAATTCTAAGGAATAAAGAAGAGGGGTAGTCTTTGTAGTAGATAAGGTTGAAAGGGTGGAAAAATAAAGAATAGGAGTGACCAATCTTTGACTTTGGGTGGAAACAAATGTCAAAGTGTTTCCGACCACACGCGTGTTTTGCATGCATGAAAAACTTACCGTTGCTATTCGCAACCTACAAATTATTGTTGCTAAATTAGAAACATAAATACGTTGTTTCTAAAATATAGCAACGGAAAATAGCAACAGAAATTTAGCAACGGCACTAGTGCTGTTGCTACTCTGGGTTGCTATATCCTTAAAATGGTGTAGTGAATGTGGACTTATTTTTTAAGTGGGCGCTGCGCAGTGGAAAATAAGATGCCACTTTCAAAAGGGGCGTCCCAACGGCGTCTTTTTGGGCGTCCATGCAAAGGCGCCAGCGCGCCCAAAATGACATCTTTTAGAGTAAAGAAAAATAATTCTCAAATATTTTCCAGATCTTTTCATTTAAGCTATATAACTTATATTAGTTAACATTTTAAAACCCTAACCTAGTTATTTTGTATTTATATACGCATATATTATAACTTTATAGATCCAAATCAACTACTTCTCTTGGTTTTATGTGAGTCTAGCTATGTCAGGAGAGAATTCTAAGAGTGGAACAGTTAGTTTATTTATGATTTCAGAACTACTGCTTATTTAGTTTAGGAATAAGGACCGATAGCCTGTTAGGTACTACTAGCGTTCTATTAGTACTAGAGTCTAGAGTGTCAACTGCTGTTTACTGATTAGAAATAAGACTAATAAGAATTATGAGAAGTTTTTATTAATAGTTCTGATGTGGTCATGTTAATAGTATTGTTATAAGCTGCGGCTTCTCTGCGCCTCACTGCGGCTTGGAATTTTACCCCCGGCGCCTCGCGGCACCTTACGCCCATGACAACATAGACAAAATGGTCAAGATTGGCTGCCTGAGTTGACTGAAGTCAAGATACTCAAAATTCGCACATCATTCATCTATCTTGTTCTTGCGGAGTGGTTCTTGGAATTAATGTTCATCATCATCTAGCAATCGAAATTAATTCAGACAGTGGTATAAACCTTACAAGCAAAATATTTGAGCTCGATTTCCTGGGATTTTGTCTACCAAAGATTGTCTTCTCATCGATCTCCTCCCACCTCTCACATAACTTCTTATTAATTTTATTCGTGTCCAATGGCTGATCACCCACCTCTACAACCACCCAACGAACAACAACAACCACAACCCACCCATGAATCCCACGTCTGAAAAGCATCACGGACTACAATTTTCTTCTCTTCTCACGAGAGAAGGTAATCATCAACCTTCTATTCCATTCAAAGCCCCACCTTCTCCTTCTCCCATTAAAAACAATACCACATCCTCGAACTCGTCGTCATCTTCCTCTTCATCTTTTATTTTACTCCCCTCAACATCATCTTTACAAGAAGACCCTAATCATCAACATCTTCTAGAACAAAATCTCCATAAAGGGATATATTCCTCCGTGCAACATCATAAACAGAACCTAAACCCATCATTATCAACTTGAAAACATCCACATCATCCCCAACATAAAGATATCGTCCTTTTTCAACTAACAGAAAGGATGCAAGATCTCTTGCATGCTCACCAAAGCAACTGTCTTGCAGCTATGGTGCTATCTGGAAAGTTCAACAAATCGGGACTTTTCCACGCTCTGAAGAAACACTGGAATCCTATCACCATCAAGCAAGTCGATACAATACCCAACTTAGAGGTGTTCAAAATTATCATGTCTCATGAAAGTGACAAGAACACCATACTAGCCCATGAAACTTGGATTATCTCTGATCAAGTGGTTTTGTTTGAAGAGTACAGTAAATTCATAGTTAACCTTAATAACTGTTTTCTTGCAACAATTTTATGGTTACTGGTTTTACTCTTTCTAATGTTTCTACAAAAGACAACAACAAACTCCTTTACATACATACCAAATCATTTTGGTAATGTTTGAAGAATACCAATGGGAACAACAACACTCACACCAATAATCATGGAAAATGGACCAACAACAACATGTCGGCAATGACCAAGTACTACACCAACGACCATCTACACAGGATGGAAAGAACCGGCAATACACTGGATAAAAATAAACACCGATGGAGCTTCAAAAGGCAACCCAAGACTGACGGGAGCGGGAATCATATGCAGAAACAATGACGAAAATGTACTAAGAGCTATGTCGGCACCATTAGGTATAACCACTTCAATACTAGAGGAAACTTGGGGATTATGATAGGTGTAGAATACATCGTATTTACTATTTAGAGTTTATGCTTTCTTTGCTATTTTTCTTGTAAATTATGTACTTTATGCATGTTTTTGAGTTATTAGGTACTCGGGAGACATACGGAGGAAAAGAAGAAGAAAATACCCAATTTGAACAAGAAGGGCATAATCGTTATTTTTATGGAGAAAGCTACCGGGAGCCGAGCCAGAGTTAAGGGGTGACTCTATTTGGAGGAGTACTAAAGACAATTTGTTGTGGTTAAAGGGAAGCCAGTTTGGTAGCCCTTATCCAGAAGATAGGTGTGTTGTTAGCACCCAAATCCAGCCTAACCCTATATCGAGAAGAATCCTCTTCTTTCTCAATCATTTGTATATCTGAAATTTAGAAGAAAGAAAAGCCGCACAGCAGCCATGGAATAGAGAGATCCAGATCAAGAAATTATGAAGAAATCAGAGTTTGGTTTCATTTGAATTCGAGACTGCAGTTAGGGTTTGGTTCGGAAATGGGTTCTAGTGATGGTCTGGTGGTGATTGGAAGAATGGGTTCAATAGCCGTGATTAAGACACAGAGAAGAGCAAGAAATTGAGATGGGTTTAGTCTCTGAACCGAGAAATTAAAGATTTGCAATGAAGAATTCGTGTTGTTGATGCCGAAAATTTCAGGGAATAACTGCCAGTTGCTGCCGTGAATTAACTGGTTTGCTGATGGGTTGAATCTCGAGTATGTGAAGGAATTTGGGTGTTGATTCAGTGGAAGAAGATTAAAGGGTTTTGAGATAATTTATGTGTTAGCAGGGTATGAAATTCATATGGGGTTCGAACTGAGAGAAGAATGATGAACTCATATGAGTATTTTGTTGTACATGGAAGAGTGATGGTGTTGTTGAATTTGAGAAGCAAAGGAGGAGATCGATGTGTGACAGGGAAGAACAAAATGTAGAAATTTCAATGAATTTGAATGAAGTTCAGAATCTCAGAAGCTATGGTTATAATGATAGAAACCAGGGTATGAATCTGTGATGAAATGGGTTGTCTGCTTGTGATATTAGGGATTAGATGGAAGAGAGGTTGCTAGTGATTGATTGAAGTTCTGTGATGAAATGGAGAAGATGGTGTTGATGTTGATTTTCATGGGTGGAGTTGTTACTACAGAGTTGCAGAATCAGCTGGCAGAATGGACTACATGGAATGATTGCGTGCTGGTGTTGGGAAGGCTGAATTGAAGATGATTGTTGGTTGTTGTCTCAAATGGTGCTGGTATTTAGAATTGCAGGTGGTAATTGGTGGTTGTAGTAGATGCTTGAGCTGAATTAGAATAGATGATGTATTGTTCATGCCTTAGGGAATGAAGGAAATGGAAGAGGTGGTTGATGTTGATTCAAGGCCGAGATTCTGTGGTGTTGAGTTGACCTGAGATGATGTTGACCAAGCAGCAAGCAATGTAGATGGCTGGTTTGAATTGATATGGAACTGCAGGTTAAGTTGGTACTGTTTCGATTGGGTCGAGTCACATATGATGATGGGGATTGTCATGGGTTGATGATGGATTTATCCTCGATAATGAATTGCTCGATTCTGGCAGTGCTGCAGTTGCAGATGGTGTTGGCACACAAAGCTTAATTGCAGGGAGTGACTATGGTGGTTAGAAGAGGTTGTGTATGAATGAATTGCAGGAGCTGGTGTTGGTTCTAATTGCAAGTGCAACAAGGGGATTGATCTTAGCTTGTGCAGGTAAAGCTTGGTGATGGAGTGATGAATGGATGGCAGCTTATATGAATGTTTAGGATTTGAGGCGGAAATTGGTTTGAGTGATGCTATTCTCGTGGTTTTAAGCACATGAGTATATGAAGCTGAATTGCACTGTTTTGGCTGGTGTTTGAGTTCTTGAAATGGACACAGAACTGGTGTTCAAATGGGGTTTGAGTTTAAGGTTGGTGGTGACCTAATTTTGAAATGGCAAAGTAAATTGGTGGAAGATGTAATGGAGATGCAATGATGGATTGGTAGACTTGAGCTGGTGGTTTTGGTGGAAAGTAAGCTTGAATGGCCATCATGGATGGACGTGCTGTTGTGAAGCGCTATCATTATGCAGCAAAGCTCTAGCCTGTGCGAAATGGTTGTGGCCTAGAACAAGTCAGCTGAGTTAGCCCTAACTCAGACCTGACTCATAATCTGACTGGGTGACTCACACTTTGACTCGGAACTTGACCCGAGTTAACTCAGTTGACCTAAGATTCAACAGTGACCGGGTGGACTTTGCAGGTCACCTGAGCTACTTTCCGGTACCGTATTCCGTCCAACTTCCGGCCAAAAATTCAGTTTTCCAGCGAGCGTTTTTGGGAAAGATTTTCTACACGGGTTTTCTCATACATGGGCTTGAGGACTTGTATCTTTTGGACCTTTGAAGGCTAGACCTAATTTTGGAACAAGAAGAGTTATAAAAGAGAAGACTTTTCTCAAAACACAATCTCTTATCTTCTTCTACTTTTGTTTCTAGGGTTTGCAATATGATAGGGTTTCTCTTCCTTCTTGTTATGAACTCCATTAACATGAGTACTTAATTTTATTATTGGTTATGGAATAATTGGATTTCACAAAATATGCTTTTTTGATATGATAAATTAGTTTTGTCTCCATATTATCGATTATGATTCACTATTTATATTGTTACATGATTTGAATGCTTGTTTGATCGAGTCGCGAATCGGTTGAGTTTGTTTTCATCTCTATTGCTAGATTAGGGTTTGTTATACATAAAAGTGATAGATTCCTGATTACAAGTAGCATGAATATGGTTATAGATTGTAGTGATGCATCCTTATAATCATATGTGAACCATAACCTTTGTTAAATCGGATTGGTGCATTTTCCACATTCGATTGCTTTGATTGGCCTGATTTGATAGTACTTAATGGATCTAGGGGATTAAACTTGATTAGTGCTTTTACACGTTAGGTTGTTCTCTTAGATAGAACTCATACTCGCATCTTTTAATGTGTTTGTTGATGATAAGAGGGAATTAGCGGGATATTCTTGCGATCAAGGTATTCTAGGGATTTTGATAAAAGTTGAGATTAAATATCAATTCTACTTATTGTTTTGAAAGCATGTTTGTGAATGAAGATGAATCCTTAACCAATATCTCTTCTATTTGAATTTATTTGTTTATTTCTTTGTTTGCTTTTACTTTTATTATTTGCATAAAAATCAAAAATCCCCCGGTATTTTATATAGGAAACCTAAACATATTGAAAACCTAGTCCTCTCTGAGGGAACGATCCTTTCTTGCCCTTGCTATATTTTATATTTTGAGTAGTGAGAAAGTAAATTTATTTTTAACGCATACGACAACGATCAAATTTTGGCGCCGTTGCCGGGGAGGCAACGATTGTCACTTGTTTTTGGTTTCTTATTTTTTTGTTTTTAGTTTTAGTTTTGTTTTGTTTTATTTTCTGTTTTTTTTTTTTAACCTTGGTTTGAGAATTTTATTTCAGGTACTTGTTTATCATGGATGGAGCATATTGGAGCAATCAATACGGCTTTCAACCTCAACAACATGAAAACTATCACCCTTATGGGGAGTACAATCAAAACCAATCCTTTGGTTATGGTCAATACTCCACGTACCCTTTTAGTTGTTCTCATACATTCCAACCTTCTTATGGTGGGTATGTAAGTGAGCAACCACAAAGAGGGGAAACTAGTTGTACTCCTATTCATATTTCTTCGAGTTTGGTAGATGAGATGTAACGATTTATGGTGAGTATGGAGTCAGTTTGTAGAAAACCAAGCGTGGAACCAATTTCGTCGACCGAATCTGCTCATAGTATGTTTGGCCCAATTTCTGATCGTAGTTATGACCATTCACCCATTCAAAGGGAAGATAATTGGCCTAACAATACTGAAGTAAGTAATTATACTTTTTCTTTGTCGAATGAGTTTTACCAACAAATGGAATGCTATTTTCAAAATTTGGATGGATCACTCCAAGAGCTTCAAAAAGGTGTTTCCAATTTAAGACAAGGTATTGAGGAATGCAAAGAGGACATCCAAAATTCCGCGAAAGACCAATCTTTGGGAAGTGGTAGCCAATCTTATGGTGACATCCCCGAAGAGTGTACAATGGAGTCTTTTAGCGATCAAGGTAAAGTTGAAAAGGAATATGATGACACTAGTGTAGATTACTCAAGCATTGATCTTTATAATGATCAAGAACCTATTCAAAAGGTAGAGCTTGAGGATGATGCAATGAGTGTTCTAAAGAAGTTCCTTATGGAAAGACTTGAATAAGCAGTGGAGTATGTGCCTTACAACAAAGAGGAGTATGTTGAGAATGTGACCGTTATGACCAATATTGTGGAAGACCCAATTGAGATTGCATATGATTGTAATGATGATGTTGATGCCGAGACTTTGGTTAATACAGAAACGGACGAAGAATGGTTGCAAGGTTTGATAGAGGACCATGATATACAAGAGGTGAATAATTCACTTGAGTTTTTCAAGGATGAAGATGATTCCGTAATAAAAGAGATTGTGCAAGGTTTGTCTAACCCTTTGAGTATTGTTTCTTCTCCTTTACCTATTATTGGTTTGAATGTATGTGCTTCGAGAATATTGTTGAATGACTTTGTTTCTCGATATCCTCCATTAGAGATGCTTGATTCTCATACTATGCAGGTTTGTGAACAAGAAACCGTGGAAGTACCTGACTTCTATATTCTTTATGCACTTCCAAGTGTGGACAAGAATAAGTGTGGGGGAAGCTTTTATCGGTTAATAGCTTCGTTTCTGTTTTATATTACTAATATTTGTGTGAAGCTAGTGTTTGCAAAACAGGTGCTATGGGTAGATCCCCAACTTTTCCGATTATTGGTGTATGGGGAATTCAACTTGCATGTTGGGCTGACGACTTTAAACCAAGCGCTAAATGGGAGGAAACCCGCTGGTTTTGTGTATCTATCTCTATCTTTTTATTTTTTAAGTCTTTTATCTTTATTTTCTTATTTTGGATATTTGCATATCAAAACTCCAACTTTTAGAGATTTTTGAACAATTTAGAATAAACACTAGCCTTTCTAAGTAGATGGTATTTTTTCTTAACGATGAGGTGTATATATTGGCTGAGTTGGGATTAGATGCCAACTAAATAGCTTGTTTAGTTTTTATTCTCTATTGTTCCGAAATAACTATGAGTTGGAGTATCCGTTTTTATCATGCATTTTATTTTCTTTGTGTATATATATCATGTTATGAATTTCCCATCTTGAACTTTACTTTGGATGACTAAATTTTACATTGAGGACTATGTAAAGTTTAAGTGTGGGGGAGTGTTCTCATATAGAGTTTTTAGCTTTGTTATTTTTTTCCCTTGTGTTCATATATATATATATATATTTTTTTTTTTTTTTGCTTTATACACTCCGAAACCTAGAAATATGTGCTTTTAGGATGACACTATCAATCTAAATGGATGGAACCATCTTGGTTGGAGGAGTTGAGGAACCCATTAACTAAAAGGGACATAATTATTCAAGTGTTAGAAATAATATGATAGTTGTCACCATATCTCGGAATATCACCATATCACGTTCTATTTTTTATTTTTCCATATTTATCTATTGTTCTCTAAGTGATTTGGTGGGTCACTAAACATCGAATTGTTATTACTGCTAGGATAAAATAGAGTGATTGAGTTGCTAAAAAAAGAAAAAAAAAAGACCGACCAATTAGACCAATCGGAATAAAAAAAAGACACTTGGATAGCAGTATGTGTGAAACGTTGTCCCTGTCTCCGTCGCCTGAACAAGCGTGGAATGCATGATCCAAGGAAACTATCAAATACTAGCCGACAAAGAATCATGCGCTTGGATCCAAAATATCTAATCATGATGTCTAAAAAAAAGTGAAAAAGAAAAGAAAAGAAAAAGTATTATTATTGTTTAATAAAGTCACTCCTGGTTCCCTTGTATATGCCGGTTGAGTTGATGTAGAATTAAGATTGTTGATCGCTGGTTCCCTTGTATATGCCAGTGTGTTGACACTAGAATTCAGACCAGTAGCTCAACCCAATAGGATTTATAGGTTCATCTTGGCGGTGACCTTCAGACAGATATGGGAAACACCGATCACTTGTTAACATTCGCAACATCTACTTCTATATCCATCTTCTTAATCTTTTCATGTGTGATTGTGGTTAGTCAGATTCCGAGTATTGTGGTTTGTTCAACTTTCTGAATAGAGCTTAATTTAAGTATATTTGAATTGAAATTGCAGCAAGGTACCTCCTCCAATATCCATTTTGGATTCGTTCATAGATTTGTCACAGGTAGCTGGAGTTGGAAATATATGTTTTGTAGGTAGACCTCTTGTAAACCTTCACGAGACTAAAACTCGTCCACTAGGGACACCTAGGGGTTCAAAGGCTTGTTATTTATGCTAAAAGTGACCGTAGACTCGACAATACAGAGTTGTATATATGTTTAAAATTGTTTTGTTTGATTTGCTCGAGGACTAGCAAAGTCTAAGTGTGGGGGAATTTGATAGGTGTAAAATACACCGTATTTACTATTTAGAGTTTATGCTTTCTTTGCTATTTTCTTGTAAATTATGTACTTTATGCGTGTTTTTAAGTTATTAGGTACTCGGGAGATATACGGAGGAAAAGAAGAAGAAAATACCCAATTTGAACAAGAAGGGCATAATCATTATTTCTGTGGAGAAAGCTATTGGGAGCCGAGCCAGAGTTAAGGGGTGACTCTATTTGGAGGAGTACTAAAGACAATCTGTTGTGGTTAAAGGGAAACCAGTTTGGTAGCCCTTATCCAGAAGATAGGTGTGTTATTAGCACCCAAATCCAGCCTAACCCTATATCGAGAAGAATCCTCTTCTTTCTCAATCATTTGTACATCTGAAATTTAGAAGAAAGAAAAGCTGCGCAGCAGCCATGGAATAGAGAGATCCAGATCAAGAAATTATGAAGAAATCAGAGTTTGGTTTCATTTGAATTCGAGACTGCAGTTAGGGTTTGGTTCGGAAATGGGTTCTAGTGATGGTCTGGTGGTGATTGGAAGAATGGGTTCAATGGCCGTGATGAAGACACAGAGAAGAGCAAGAAATTGAGATGGGTTTAGTCTCTGAACCGATAAATTAGAGATTTGCAATGAAGAATTCGTGTTGTTGATGCCGCAGATTTCAGGGAAGAACTGCCAGTTGCTGCCGTGAATTAACTGGGTTTGCTGAGGGGTTGAATCTCGAGTTTGTGAAGGAATTTGGGTGTTGATTCAGTGGAAGAAGATTAAAGGGTTTTGAGATTATTTGTGTGTTAGCAGGGTATGAAATTCAGATGGGGTTCGAACTGAGAGAAGAATGATGAACTCAGATGAGTAATTTGCTGTATATGGAAGAGTGATGGTGTTGTTGAATTTGAGAAGCAAATGAGGAGATCGATGTGTGACAGGGAAGAACAAAATGTAGAAATTGCAATGAATTTGAATGAAGTTCAGAATCTCAGAAGCTAGGGTTACAATGATAGAAACCAGGGTATGAATCTGTGATGAAATAGGTTGTCTGCTTGTGATATTGGGGATTAGATGGAAGAGAGGTTTCTAGTGATTGATTGAAGTTCTGTGATGAAATTGAGAAGATGGTGTTGATGTTGATTTTCATGGGTGGAGTTGTTACTACAGAGTTGCAGAATCAGCTGGCAGAATGGACTACATGGAATGATTGCGTGCTGGTGTTGGGAAGGCTGAATTGAAGATGATTGTTGGTTGTTATCTCAAATGGTGCTGGTATTTAGAATTGCAGATGGTAATTGGTGGTTGTAGCAGATGCTTGAGCTGAATTAGAATAAATGATGTGTTGTTGATGCCTTAGGGAATGAAGGAAATGGAAGAGGTGGTTGTGTTGATTCAAGGCCGAGATTCTGTAGTGTTGAGTTGACCTGAGATGATGTTGACCAAGCAACAAGCAATGTAGATGGATGGTTTGAATTGATATGGAAATGCAGGTTAAGTTGGTACTGTTTCGATTGGGTCGAGTCACATATGATGATGGGGATTGTCATGGGTTGATGATGGATTTATCCTCGATAGTAAATTGCTCGATTCTGGCAGTGCTACAGTTTCAGATGGTGTTGGCACACAAAGCTTAATTGCAGGGAGTGACTCTAGTGGTTAGCAGAGGTTGTGTATGAATGAATTGCAGAAGCTGGTGTTGGTGCCAATTGCAAGTGCAGCAAGGGGATTGATCTTAGATTGTGCAGGTGAAGCTTGGTGCTGGAGTGATGAATGGATGGTAGCTTATATGAATGTTTAGGATTTGAGGCGGAAATTGGTTTGAGTGATGCTATTCTGGTGGTTTTAAGCACATGAGTATATGAAGCTGAATTGCACTATTTTGGCTGGTGTTTGAGTTCTTGAAATGGACACAGAACTGGTGTTCAAATGGGGTTTGAGTTTAAGGTTGGTGGTGACCTAATTTTGAAATGGCAAAGTAAATTGGTGGAAGATGTAATGGAGATGCGATTATGGATTGGTAGACTTGAGATGGTGGTTTTGGTGGAAATTAAGCTTGAATGGCCATCATGGCTGGACGTGCTGTTGTGAAGCGCTATCATTATGAAGCAAAGCTCTAGCCTGTGCGAAATGGCTGTGGCCTTGAACAAGTTAGCTGAGTTATCCCTAACTCAGACCTGACTCATAATCTGACTGGGTGACTCACACTTTGACTCGTAACTTGACCTGAGTTAACTCAGTTGACCTAAGATTCAACAGTGACCGGGTGGACTTTGCCGGTCACCTGAGCTACTTTCCGGTACCGGATTTCGACCAACTTCCGGCCAAAAACCCAGTTTTCCGACGAGCGTTTTTGGGACAGATTTTCAACACGGGTTTTCTCATACATGGTCTTGAGGACTTGTATCTATTGGACCTTTGAAGGCTAGACCTAATTTTGGAACAAGAAGAGCTATAAAAGAGAAGACTTTTCTCAAAACACAATCTCTTATCTTCTTCTACTTTTGTTTCTAGGGTTTGCAATATGATAGGGTTTCTCTTCCTTCTTGTTATGAACTCCATTAACATGAGTACTTAATTTTATTATTGGTTATGGAATAATTGGATTTCAAAAAATATGATTTTTGATATGATAAATTAGTTTTGTCTCCATATTATCAATTATGATTCACTATTTATATTGTTACATGATTTGAATGCTTGTTTGATCGAGTCGCGAATCAGTTGAGTTTGTTTTCATCTATATTGATAGATTAGGGTTTGTTATACGTAAAAGTGATAGATTCCTGATTACAAGTAGCATGAATATGGTTATAGCTTGTAGCGATGCATCCTTATAATCATATGTGAACCATAACCTTTGTTAAATCGGATTAGTGCATTTTCCACGTTCGATTGCTTTGATTGGCCTGATTTCATAGAACTTAATGCATCTAGGGAATTAAACTTGATTAGTGATTTTACACGTTAGGTTGTTCTCTTAGATAGAACTCATAATCGCATCTTTTAATGTGTTTGTTGATGATAAGAGGGAATTAGCGGGATATTCTTGCGATCAAGGTATTCTAGGGCTAAAAGTTGAGATTAAATATCAATTCTACTTATTGTTTTGAAAGCATGTTTGTGAATGAAGATGAATCCTTAACCAATATCTCTTCTATTTGAATTTTTTTGTTTGCTTTTACTTTTATTATTTGCATAAAAATCAAAAATCCCTGGTATTTTATATAGGAAATCGAAACATATTGACAACCTAGTCCTCTCTGTGGGAACGATCCTTTCTTGCCCTTGCTATATTTTATATTTTGAGTAGTGAGAAAGTAAATTTATTTTTGACGCATATGACAACGATCAGATTACTCGTAGCGGTTCGAATGGCGACACAACACCAATGGCCACAAATTTGGTTTCAAGTAGATTCTCAGGCACCCGTGACTCTACTACAATCGCATCAACAATAACCATGGTACCTTACCCAACTGATACAAGAAATCCAAAAACTTCTATTTGGTATCCTGGACTACAAAATCACACATACTCTAAGGGAGGCGAATCAAGCTGCAGATGAATTGGAAAATAGAGCGGTCAAGGACCAACTACAACACTCAACAGCTGCGACAACAACTAGCTGGGAAGACACTTGCCCATCATTTATCCAACAGATTGTACTCAATGTAAGACGAGAATTTTCTACCCCAGGATTGTAACCAACACTCAATTAAATAAATAACTGGTTACCCTCGAAAGAAGAAAAAAAAATGGTGGGCTAAACCAAAAATTCAACTATATTGCATGGATAAGCCAGAAAGTTAACAGAAAAAAGGAATTAAAAAAAAAGTCACAGTAAAATAGCGTGAGGCTAAAAACAGGGACGAGGAATAGCTTCAGTTAGAGCAATTCCTATGGAAATGTTCAAATGTATTTGTTTGTTCATCCACGTGGATGGTAAAACAAGATTCTCCACTATGGTAAAGAAGTGAGCAATTCCTAGCTAGACGCGCGACATCCACTCTGACGCTGACGCTTTTGTTGTTGACGCGAGCGACAGAGCTGTGAACGCCGGCGTTTTATCCACGATCACTAACTACAACGACAATTTTTGTAACGGTCACTGGACTAGTTTCCACCTCTATAAATTCGGCTCGAATTTGATCTTAGAAATACACAACAATCTTTCATCCGATCAATCTTTTCTTAATTTCGATTCCTCTCAATTTTCAACCATGAATTCTGATTTTGATTCTTCTGGGGAGGATATGGAGATGGATGACATGTTCTACGATGAAGATGAAGAAATGTGTATGGAGTTTTTGCATCAAATGGATGAAGATGCACATCAAGATAGAAGAAGACGAAATTTTATGTTGCAATTGCAAACCGGGATCATACCAAAGCCGTTAGAGCCACATGAAGTTAAGACTAGAAGATGGAAATGGCGTAATCGACATTTTTACCACGAAAAGCTGATGCATGATTATTTTAATCATGACTGTGTGTATTCCGATAAGGATTTTCAGCGTCGATTCCGCATGGGTCGCAACTTGACGCAAAGGATTATTTCCGAGCTTTGTCAGGTACAA
This sequence comes from Papaver bracteatum, assembly GCA_023529315.1. NCBI lineage: Eukaryota > Viridiplantae > Streptophyta > Magnoliopsida > Ranunculales > Papaveraceae > Papaver > Papaver bracteatum. The sequence continues at coordinate 1,092,907 of JAJJWX010004844.1, forward strand.
CCTTTATTTAATTATCAGTATGATGCATGACATATACGAGGCTTTAGTCCCGAACAAAAGGTCACTGCGGCCCTCCGTATACTGAAAACAACCGCCTTTAGGTATCTCAAACTGTTTTGCGAAAAAAGAAAACCTACTCAGGAAGATGTTCAAAGAATAACTGCAGAAAACACCGAGAGGGGTTTTCCAGGAATTCCAGGTAGTATTGACTGCATGCATTGGACGTGGCATGCGTGTCCGGTAGAATGGACAGGACAATATAAGGGTCATTATCCAAAACCAACTGTAATTTTGGAAGCTTCAGATACGTATGATTGTTGGTTTTGGCATGCCTTTTTGGACTCCCGGGTTCAAATAATGATCTCAACGTTTTATATAAGTCACCATTGTTTGAATATATTAAGAATGGGGTCGCGTCGCACTGTAATTTCACCATCAACGATCATCATAACACTTTGGGTTATTATCTAGCAGATGGAATCTATCCAGAATGGTCAACTATGGTTCAAGCTTACAAACAGGTAGGCTTTGGTCCGACGTCTTCGAAGGATATGCAGTACTTTAACACCCAACAAATGGCATGCAGAAAGGATGTGGAACGCGCTTTTGGCATATTGAAAAGGAAGTTTGCCATCATAGCTGGGCCGACGCGCTTTTTTGATATTCAAGAAATGAACAAAATTATGCTGACTTGTATTATTCTGCATAACATGGTCATTGAAGAAACCAGGCGTGACCTAACCTGGACTAGTTTTCCAGATGAAGATTTGAGGCCGAATGTTGTGGTGGAGCATGGGCGTCCGGCAAGAGAATATAGACTTACCACTGACAGACTCCACAATCGGGGAATCTATGCACAACTAAGACACGATTTAACAAAGCATCTTTGGGATTTAAAAGGAGCAGCAGACGGTGCGGGGGTGCGGGGGGTACATAAACATGTACAATTGAGGCAATTATAATAAAAGTTATTTATTTTAATTTAAAGTTGTTTGTTAAAATTGAGGCAATTATAATAAAAAATAATTTTAAATAAACGTGTACAATTAAACTAAACTGAATTAAATTAAAACGACTACACTGAATTAAACTAAACGTGTTCATTCATTAGCAAGACTGAATTCCTCTTCATTTTCTTCTGAGGAATCATCTTCGTCTTCCATAGTTCGGAACTGGCCAGTTTGTTGAGGGGTGCCTTCAGTTTGTTGGTTGGTTAGTTGGGGGTGGGGGGACTTGTTCGGCCTGGACTTGTTGTTGTTCGGCCGCATCCATTTGCTTAGTCCATATAGCATATTGTCGTTCATTCATTTTGCCGGTGTCTAAGGAGAGTAACTTGTTTAGCTTTTAATCCCTGTAGTATTGTTCTCGTGAAAGACGACTTTTATGTTGATTATTTAAAGAAATGGCACGGTCCCTGACTCTATCTGCCTCCATTTGCATCTCCATTGCCTTGTGATTAGCATAGTTGAACTCGCTTGAACCTTCTTCTGCTGCTCGTTGGGATGCGTCTCTCGCTGCTTTTGCAGCTTTCACACCACCTCCTTTTCTTCTCTTGCAGTTGGTGTTAACATCTAGATTACTATTGTGTTGATCCTGACTACCTGAAGTTCTATCAGGTGAGGAAGCAGGCCCTCCATTATGAAAATCATGCGAGATTGGACCATGTGGTGATCTTACAGGCACTTGATGACCTTCCAGCAAGTATGGATTAAACTTGTTAAGCACCCTCAAAATGGTGAAACAAGTTTCATGTTGGAAGCTTGAACCTTTGTGGGTTCTTTGCCACTCTTCCCGACATCTTCGTTCCACATTCGGTTCTCCTTCACCACTTCTTTTGTTGTTCCACTTTTGAGTGATCAAAGCTACATATTCACTAACGGTTGCAAAAATTGTGCAAAAACGATGAGACAACCCATCGATATCACGACCATGAATGTCAACGGTTTCTTTACAAAAGTTTTGTAAAATTTTCCCATAAAAAGTTTTTTTCTCTTGATAAATACCATTGATATCATCTAATGTATATAATACATAATTTCTGCAAAGTGACTCGTCTTCCTCCATCGTATATTTACGACCACGAATCCTTGTGCTCCTTTGTTTTGGTGTTCTTTGTTGTGATCGTTGTTGTGAGGATGCCATATTTGTTTCTGTTAAAATTTTTCTGAAGGATTGAATTGATATTAATATTAGAGACGGTATAAAAATTGTATAATGTTGAGGAAGGTGTAAGTCTAAATTCCGTAGACGAAGTGAATTTATAGGGAAAGGGAAGGAACGGTGCAGCGGGATGGGAAGAGCAGTTGGCGATAGAATATATAACGCGATCGTTTTTAATAAAAACACTGGCGTTTTTAAGAATGACGCGCGTTATTTACTATAACGCTGGCGCCAGAAGCTCTAACGCGAGCGTTTTTAGGAATGACGCGCGTCCTTACCTCAGACGCGCGTCGAATGTCCCGACTCACTGTTCAAACCATCAAATTTGTTCATTTGAACATCCATTTTTCAAGTTTGTTCATTTCATAGTGGGAGCAAAATGAACAAATTCCAAGTTTGTTCATCCCATAGGGATTGCTCTTAGCCCCTTGCTAGTCCCGTCCATGGCATTTAATCCGTTTTTGTTTTTCTTTTTGTAAACTTTCCAAAATAAGAAAGAGGAAACAACTTACTGAATAAACAGCAATTAGGAAGAAGAAGAAGGGGAGAAGAGGAGTGAAGGGAACTTGTTGAAGCACCATGCCCCGCCCCTCGTTGAAATCCTTAATTGGATGCTTTACTGGAAAGGGAGGAGCAAATGAAAGTGTTGGAGAAAATCTTCCAGAGGAATTGATAATTGAATGTTTCTGACGAGATTACCAGCCCGGACTCTAGCAGTTTGCTGTTGCGTCAGTAAGTTATGGTACAATTCAATCCTTAATGATTCAAGATTTCCTGTGATTCACTCTATTCAAAACAAAAGTAAAATCTCTCTCGTCTTTAATCTACTTAATTTTAGGAGAAGCGACTCGATGTGGGTTTGCTTTTTCAGTTTATTAGGACGAGAAAAGGCGAACATTAGAGTCGAATTGCTCTCAGGTTTTCGTCGCCGGAATAAACATGAACTAGTAGGTTTTTGTAATGGTTTAGCATGTACGAAACGAGTTAGTTATCCTGGTGCTGCTTATGGTTCAATAACCGTTGTTAACCCAATCAGGGGTGAATCACTTGTCCTGGCTTATGCACCACCTGCTGTGGGATACGTTTACTTGTGTCATGGTTTTGGTTTTGATCCGTTATCTCAAGTATACAAGGCTGTAATTGTTTTTGTCTCAGAAGCCAACACTGAGTTTCTTTGCATGGTCGTTACATTGGGAATTAGGTCATGGAGAAAGATAATTACTAGTACTTTCGATATCTTACCACCACCACTGCATTGTTTTCTTAATCCCAGTTGGATGGTCACTAGAGTTTCGAAAACATTATGCAGAGCAGCCACCTTCTGTGGAGGTGATCTTTTTTGGAGGACGCAGAATCAAGTTGGTAGTAATAATAACATTGAAATGCTGCTCTCATTCGACCTCCACAACGAGAAGATTCACATCATTCAACTCCCTAATGAATGTACTCTGACAACAGCGGCAAATGAGCGTCAGCATTTAGTAGTTGATCATCTTCTGGAGTTTAAAGGATACCCTTGCATTGCACGTTCTGAGCAGATAGCAAGATCTGATAATGATCGTTATGGCCATCATTGTAATTATCGGACCGGTGTTTGTTGCTGTTGTTGTTACAGGGTTCATATGTATATGTTGAAGGACAAGGACAAGCAAGTATGGACCAGGGAGGAAACTTTCGATGTTCAGATTATGGACCAGGAAGGTTTACTACCAACTCCCATCTGTTGCTACTTTGACGCTTTTGCTGCTACGCCTCCTACACGTATATTGACTTTCTCCGATCAGGTGATACTGTATTGGTTTAACGGGGAACATCTTATATTCTACAATTTGCAAGAGAAACATCTCAAGGTGGTGGAATGCTCCCGCTCCTATCCTAGTATTTTTCGATCTAAGATGAATGAATACCTAGAAGGTGGTATTGGTGACGGTGATAACATTTATCGCTTGTCCATGGATTATCAGCTGCATGCTCAAGTGGAGAACATCGTTTCTCTGAAATCTTCATTCCTAAAGGAGCTGAAACTATCAAAACTGATCGTGCTGATGAGTTGCAGTCCTTCCTTGATAACAACCTAGGGGCAGGATGGCTGACTACAGGAGGAATACCGAAAACTTATTATGCTTTTTTTTTAGTTTGCTTTTTCCCATTTCAGTTTTCTATTCAGAATTTATATTCAAGTGTTGTTTATCTGTTTCTTTATTTATTGAAGATCTATGCTTAAGATTAGAACTGAACAGACATTGCAATTGTTAATATGCTTAAACAGGTTTTTGATTCTATTCACACTGATTAGTTATTTGGAAGAAAGCAATCACAAAGTTTTTCTAGGATCTCACATAGAATGTCGTTCAAACTTGAAGCTGATAGAAACAATTTCAGGGGTTTATATGCTTGATTGGATTATATGAAATGTGATTTTCGGCAAAGTTGTTTGTAGCCTTAAAACTGAAAATGTCTCAGTCTCTTTCACATCTCACTTAGGCTGTTCCTTGCTTTTAACTTAAAGTTATGTTTAAATCTAGGGAAGTTGATGTTGCCGTGTGATAAGGTGTGCATGGTTGAGATACATAAATTTTGGCTGTTGAGTTACTTACCAGTTAGACAATGGCCTGTAATGTAGTTCGAAGCAGTTGTTATGATTATACGACAGTTCACTTCTGCTTGTACGTATTGTTATGACTTGAATTCTCAAAAACATATATTTACTTAAGGCCTATTCCCATCTATGTTCAGTAAGATATTAGTTCCCCATTTCCTAAATTATAACAGTTTTCTCATTGTATTCGCAAGGCATTGATATGAGTGTCTGCTTTCTTCCTATTTCCTCTATATTGTCACCTAACACTAACCTTCAACCAGTTATAAGTGACGCTTTCCGTGCTTTCATGGGTTCTCCTGGTTTGTTTCCCTGGTGCAGCTTAATTTATGCTTCAGCAGGACCAGTAAGGTAAGGGTAGTTCTAGGAGTTAACTTCATATCGTTCTGAGCAGCAGTTCTACTTTCTTGTAGCTTTACCAATGTTGTCTGCACGAGCATGGTGTGTCCTTTGCAGTTTCTAAATATCACAGGTATTGGGCCATTCATGGAAATTCTAAAATCTTCAATTTACTATCTTACCGTCTGACTAGTGTTACTGTATTGGTTTGAGACAGATGCTTGGAGTCGTAACATCAATAATTGGTTTTAATTCCTTGTGTAGTCTATATTTGATAGGGTGATAGGATTTCCGCTGATCTTTCGTATCCTTAAACCTAGAGAACCATCTGTTCCCGATATAGATAGTTTCTAGACTTTGAAACACTGAGCACCTTGGTGAAATTGAAATGATTAAGTACATTTTTGTTGTTTTAAATGGTATCGCCTCAGCCTGCATCTAAATTTCCTTGACCACCTGGAACTCATTTATGCAGTACCTTATATTTCGTATATGGTGAGATCACAATTCATTATTTTTTGAATTTGAGAAAGTATTGAGCTGAGTATTTCCATTGATTTGTATAAGAAGATGGTGAATGGTAATTATAAGCCAGTTGTTCACTGCGGTCATGAATTGTCATCGTTATGGAGGCTTAATTGGTCAGGTTTTAATCTCTTCAATGAAATGGTTAGTGATTCGAGCATTCCGAATGTTCTCCTTCAGAGGTCTCTGATTCACAGGGTTTGTGTGCAATTATTCCTAAAGTGGAGTTGTTTAATAGAGTTAACAATTATTCCGAACCAGTTAGTTGATCTCATCTATTGTTATTATCTCTATATGTTACTCTTATCTTAGATTTGGATACTTCGAGAAATCTATATATCTTCGTGTTTTCTTTGTTTTTGTGATTGTATAGGTGGGACGATGGAATTTGGTTCGCGTCGGTCGAATAGATGAAGATAATAATGACTTGATACTTGGTGAAAGAGAAGCATGGGTCAGTCAGAATTTTATCTTGTGCAATTGAGACGCTGAGGAGTATGGCCTGGTCTGTCACTCTATCATTCAACTTCAACATATCGAATGTGTTGACAACAATTGAAATTTTAATCTGGGCAATATTGTTCTTGTTGCAGATAGGTACAACGGAATGGGTTGAAAAGAATAGCTTCGAGAGCTGTTGCATATTTGAACACGGACTGTGCTGTCTCAGGACCAGGATTTCATGCTTCTGCAACTCCTCGGCTTGAGGAACTACTTAAAGAAGTTGCTCAGCAGTTAACTGCAGCGATAAATGGGTTGAAAAGAATAGCATCGAGAGCTGTTGCATATTTGAACACGGACTGTGCTGTCTCAGGACCAGGATTTCATGCTTCTGCAACTCCTCGGCTTGAGGAACTACTTAAAGAAGTTGCTCAGCAGTTAACTGCAGCTATAAATTTATATGAGCAAAAATAGTTCTGATGTGTACGATGTATTTAGGCTAGCTATTATTAGTATGTCTGTCTTCCGGTTTGACAATTTTCCCCTCTTTTTAAAATTTAGGTTAGCTATTAGTATGTCTGTCTTCCAGTTTGACAATTTCCCCCTCTTTTTTAAGGTTCAATACCCGGATAATTCCTCACGAAGCATATATGATTCATGGAGTGATTCCAAAGGCACCCCTACCTGAAGGCTCTAAACAATTGACTAGTTTCACTATGAGTCTGGTTGGATCTTGTAAAAGATTTTAATTCCATTTGAAGTATCTCGGAAGCACGTGATCGCCACGTTATAGATTTTTTTTTTAATCGGTAAAATTTTTGGTGATGGCGACTATTTGAACTCAGGTCACCGCCACATTAGAGACTTTACTTTTTTGATCGGTAAAGAATTTGATGTTGGCGATAGTTTGAACTCAGGTCACTGGTATCATCATCCAGTGACTTTACCAGTATACTACAGTGACACCGGGGTAATTGCCACATCATAGACTTACCGGGGTAATTGCCACATCATAGACTTGCTCAAAAATGAATTGGTCCATCCCAATATGCCATCCTTTAACTATTTAATTTTATTATTAATATTAATTGCCTACAAAAGTGAGACTTTTTGGCTTGGCTCCCTCTAATTTTAGTCTACGTTTTTTATTTCAAAAAAATATAATAAAATCTCATATCATTAATTCTAACATGCACAACTTAATATGAAGGATTAAACGCTAATAAATTCTACTTGCAATTAAATTTGTTTATCTCTTAGGTTTTTCTCCGTTTACAAAACTAAATAAAATCTAAGCATTACCTTTGTTTAAAAGGATATCTAAAATTTAATCTAGCTATTTGGGGCCTGAAGGAACTGAGTTGTATTGGATTATTACAGTTAAGGAATTACAGGGAATCCAAGAAAAGTATATAAAGCTAAACCGACGGAAAGAAAGATAAAGACATATTACAATGAGTTGTCATTGGTACACATGGACACATATCATTTGTACACATGGACACGTATCATTGGTTGAATCCTCATCATCTCAGCAACAATTACTTGCTCTTACAACCCCCCTCAAACTGAGCAGTCCTGTAATGCATCAATTTGCCTTGTAACTTGAAGAACAATTGCTTGCTGAGGCCTTTAGTAAACAGATCAACAATTTGATCCAGAGTATGAACATACTTAACTGAGATGAAATCAATCATCTGACAGAATGGTAGTCTACTTCATTATGCTTTGTGCGCGCATGGCAGACATGATTTGAAGATAAGCTACTTGTTCCCATATTATTACAGTACATGAGACATGGAATGGTAAGAGGAACACCTAGTTCATCCAAAATATAAGAAATCCACCTAACTTCAGAAGCAACAACAACTAAGGCTTTATATTCAGCTTCAGTGGAGGAATGAGCTACAGTTAGTTGTTTCTTTGAAGACCAAGAAACAAGATTATCTCCCAGAAAAACATAATAGCCAGTAGTTTATCTTCTTGAATCTGGACAGCCAACCCAATCACTATCACTATAAGCAGTAATAGTAGTACAGGTTCCTCCAGTGAGAGTTATGCTAGATCCTAAAAAACCTTTGATGTACCTTAAAATTCTTTTAGCAAGCTGCAAGTGAATATCAGTTGGTTGATGCATGAATTGGGAGACATAGTTTACTGCATAACTAATGTCTGGCCTGGTAAAAGTCAGGTATTGAAGACCACCAACTAAACTTCTATAAGTGGAAGTATCTTTTAAGACAGTGCCATCAGAATTAGATGTCTTTGACCTTGTGCAACTGGTGTTTTGCAGGGATTGCACTCTAACATATCAAACTTCTTCAATAACTCAAGAGAATATTTTTTTTGAGTAAGAAATATTGAATTGGTGCTGGAAGTAGAGAGTGCTTCTATACCCAGAAAATAAGTCCTAAGTCTTTCATTGCAAAGGCATTACTTAAAGACTGAATGAATATGTAGATAAAATATCATCTGAACTGCCAACAAGGATAATATCATCAACATAGACTAGAAGAATCATCTTGACACCAGAGTTACTATAATAGAAAATTGAGTGAATCCCTGAGAGAATAAGAATTTGCTGAATTCATCAAACCATGCCCTAGGGGCTTGTTTTAAACCATATAAGGACTTCTGAAGTTTACAAACATAAGAAGGATTTTCTTTAGAAATAAACCCAGGAGGTTGCATCATATAGATAGCTTCATTCAAATCTCCATGAAGAAATGCATTGGATACATCCAATTGCCTGATGGGCCAATGTTGATTTAAAGCAAGACTTAACACACATCTTATAGTTATTGGCTTAACCACTGGACAAAAAGTTCCCTCATAATCCACACCATCAATTTGATTATAATTTTGAACCACTAATCCTGCTTTGTGTCTCTCTAGAGTTTCATACGCCTTCAGTTTGGTTTTGTATACCCATTTGCATCATAAGACATTCATTCCAAGAACATATGGCACTTCTCTTCAAGTGTCATTACTATGAAGAGCTTCATATTCATTATACATTGCTAGTACCCATTTTGGTCTTTTAACAGCTCGTTTAAAAGTTTTTGAAACATCAAGAGACTCTAAGATAGCAGTATAAGCTACTGGTATAAGATGTTTAACATGAGAATTAGCTATAAAATCTGAGCCTAGAAGTTTAGGCTTTGAAATGCTAGATTTTGATCTAGTATGCATGACATTATTCTCAGAAAAAAGTAGATAACTCAGGAGAAGAAATAGTACCAGTATTTGAAGCCATAGTAGGAGAAGTATCAAGTGAAGGAGCAGTAGAATGTGAAACTAAAGTAGATAACTCAGACTGAAGTATATTATAAGTCCTTGAAGCATCAGTGTGATGTAGCATACTTGGTGTTGTTGTAGCAAATGGAAAAGCCAGTTCATTAAAAATAACATGAATGGTTGTATAAACCCTGTGAGTAGAAGGATCATTACATCTATATCCTTTATGAAAAGGACTATATCCTAGAAAAACACAAGGCACTGATCTTGGACTTAGTTTGTCTTTCCTAATATGAACTATATTTGGAAAGAAAAGACAACCAAACACTTTGAGAAAAGTATAATCAGGTTGTTTACTAAATAATACTTCTTAGGGGAATTTGAAAGCCAAGAGCTTTGTTGGAATTCTATTTATCAAATAAGTGGCAGTTAAGAAAGCATCCAACCAGAATCTTTTTGGAAGATTAGATCTAAAGGACAAAGTGTTACCTATTTCAGTCACTTGTCTATGTTTTCTTTCTGCAGCTCCATTTTGTTGATGTACATGTGGACAAGATATTCTAACTGTAATACCATTTGAATCCAAGAATTATCTGAAATGTCCTTTAACCAGTTCAAAAGGACCATTAGTCTGAAACTCTTTAATCTTGTGTTCAAGAAGATTTTCCATTGAAGATTTGAACAATTTAAAACAAGCAAGACTATAAGTTTTACATTTCATTGGATAAATCCAATTGAATTTATTGTAGTCATCTACAAACCGTATATAATATTTATATCCTAGAGTAGACACTATAGGTGCAGGACCCCATATGTCACAGTGAATCAAAGACAAAGGCTGACTGGATATAGAACTAGAAGAAGTAAAAGGCAAGCACTTGCTATTTCCTAACTGACATGACGAAAAAACAACTTCAAAATATTTATTGGAAATATTGATATCTTCAGAGGGAATGAGTTTTTGAACAATCTTTGTTGCTAGATGACCTAATCTTTGATGCCATATAGTTGGGGAAACCAAGACAGAACTGAGAGCTATATGTTGAGCTGACTGAAGAATTTGTGTAGTTTATAGAGGGTATAAATTATGCTTCATCAGTCCCCTTGCTAGTACTTGCTTATTGATAATGGACTTGATTTCATAGCCCCAAGGAAAGAATTCAAAAGAGCAATTACTATCAGTTGTGAATTTTGGAATAGAGAGTAAATTCCGTTTCATGTTGGGAACAAACAGAACATTGTTTATCTGAAAAGAAGTAGCACTAGAAGTAGGTTGTAAAGTAGAAAATCCCGTGAGAGTAATAGGAAGTAACTTACCATCTCCTACCATAACCTTCTCATCTCCATCAAATTCTTCAGCAGCAGTTAAGAGAGTAGAATCATTTGTCATGTCACTAGTGGATACTGAATCAGGAATCCGTACTTGACCTGTTTCATTAGTACTCCAATGACCAGTGGAAGTAGAAGGATATCCAACATTAGTCACAACAGGAGAAGAAGTAGAAGAAGTAGAAGAATACTGCATTTGGTTAGAGACTTCCATTCCTGCAAAAGCTTTTTGCAAGGCAGCAACACCATTTCTGCTAGATGTAGAATACCTAAACTTACACCTGTTTGCAAAATAATCTTGTATATAACAAATTTGACAAGGATGTTGTCCATTTACAATATTAGAATTCCCATTACCACTATGGAAATAAGTACTTCCAGCAGGAGTAGTAGTAGGTGTAGAAAAAGGATTCTGGGAAGGATTAAAGTCACTTTTCGCTTGAACCAATTTCATCTTATGTTCTTGATGAATGTCAAAAGATGATCATATTAAAATCATCATGTAACATCATCTCATTTGATGTAGACTCGGAATGTTTCGTATTGATTATGTCAATCACTTGAAAACAGATTTGATGCTAATAGTTTGTGAAAACAAATATTTTCATCCTCTAAGAATGTTTCAATGATTGAAATAGAGTTGACCATAATTGGATTATAGACATAATATGCGTACTTGCATATATGTTGATCCAAAACCGGTATATAATACATACCCATATGCGTACTGGCGAGGTCAGGTAAAGTCCGGGAGCCTTGGTATGCATATCTGTAGTTACCTAAAATCTGAGAGAGGTTAGAATTGGAATTTTAGGGTTTCTTAAAGCGAGTTACGGGAGGTTGAGCACGAACAGTCTTCGTCTAAACCACGCATAGTGGCGGTTCAAAGGCTACTTCAGTCACATGGAAGAGATTTAGGGCTGGTCTTAGGGAGGGATGCAGATGAAGAGAGAGATCATAGAATTCTAGGGTTTGAAAATGAATTCTCTGAGAGGATATGAGAAAGATGATCGTAGCTTGGAAAATATATGACCTATTTATAGATGAATTATCTAATCTCAAGTCGGTGAAGATAAGGATTACTTTCCGTGCCATGAGAAACAATTCTCCCGTGTTTTCAGGAATAGGGATAAAATAGGTTGAGTTTATCTCATTATTCCACTGCCTTTACTCTCTCCTGAGATGAAAAATAAGCCAGGTATTTCTCACACGTGCCGTGGACTGCAAGAACAAAACCCTAATTGTTATCCCCTATTTGTGTGAAGCTGAGTCAGCCTTTGTGATGATGTGTGTTGAGAGAGAAATATTCTCTTTAGCCGAGTTGGCCAAGATAGAGTGATATTCTCTGATTTGTGAGAATGACTAGGATGAGTCACGTGAAAAGGTATGGAATTCTTCAGGAATCGTGTACAGATTGTGAGAGGATCTGAGGCTGACCCCCTATATCCACGACCGGTCACATATGTCATATGAAGACCATATTATGTTTGTGGGTCCTTTTTTTGAGCAGGCGGAGCTCAAGAGAGCTTATCCACGTTTTTGGATAAACATGTACAATTCAGGATCAATTTACTAGTCGTGAGTATGTTTGAGAGGCTGATAAATAGGCTTGAGCCCTAGGTGAGGCGTGTGTCTCCCCATAGTTTGAGGAGAGATTTGAATCTCTCTGATATTTTGCAGAGAGATTCGAATCTCTCCAATATTTTGCGAAGATATTTGAATCTCTCTGATATTTTGGCAGAGAGATTTGAATCTCTTCAAGATTTTGCAGAGAGATTCGAATCTCTCAGAGATTTTGCAGACGGATCAAAATCTCTTTTTGATTTTGCAGAGAGATTTTAATCTCTCCGAGGTTTTGCAAACGGCTCAAAATCTCTCCGTGATTTTGCAGGGAGATTTGAATCTCTCCGTGATTTTGCAGAGAGATTTAAATCTCTTAGAGATTTTGCAGACAACTCAAAATCTCGGAGAGATATTTTAGAGAGATTTGAACCTCTCCGAGATTTTGATCCGCAGTCGGATCAAAATCTCTCCGTGATTTTGCAGAGAGATTTGAATCTCTTTGAGATTTTGCAGACTGATCAAAATCTATCCATGATTTTGCTGAGAGATTTGAACCTCTTCGAGATTTTGAAGACGGATCAAAATCTCTCCGAAGATTTTCTTAACGGATTTGAATCTCTCTATGAATAGATGGGACTCGTCCTGGAGAGAGAGAAAATTAAGGCTTTGTATGCCCAATTAATTCCTCTGCGAGACTATGGCTCACTTTTCTTTGACCAGCGTATCTTGCAGAGATGTGATAGGAATCAACTGTGTGTCCATATGATGGGCCAACAAGACCAGTTTATCCCGAAAGGATGTTCTAGGAGTTTGTCGAAAGGTTCCGGAGGCAGAATAACCAGCGTATCTCGCGGGGATGTCCTAGGAGTTATTCAGAAACCTCAGTAAGTCGAGTCAGAGCCTAGAGCATACATGAACAGTGTATCACACGATGATGTACTAGGAATCAGTTCTTGATCTAAAATAGGGTGAGTCATGCTTACAAGAGATATGCAAATCTCCGCCCTGGGTCTGCTGGGGACATATTTACGCATCTACAAATCCTACATGACCAGAAACATCTCGTTGAGGATGTATATTAGGAATCATGACATCACTATCAGCTGCGTCTCGCGAATACATGCTGGAATTGTGGCTTTTCTGGTTCATAAGTCTGCCAGGGACGTTTTACGCTCTATAGAACCTACGTGAACAGCAGTATCTCATCGAGGATATGCGTTAGGAATCACAACATCATGACCAGAAGTTACGCGGGGAAGTATACTAGAAATCGTGGCTAAGGATGTTTCGAGGGCCAAGGGCTTAATCTCTCCCATGAGAGTTGAATTCTTTCTATAGGGTTGAAATGACACTTTTTCCCCTTATTCAAATTTCACCATCTACATTAAGTCCCTTACTCAGAGTAGAACCTTGATTGTACTATGATGAGTATATAGATGGTAACAAACCATTCGCGCATAATTACAATTTGTTCATCCTTTTAGACTTGTAGAATCCCCGAATTGATGTTTAGCCTTCGATTATTATGATTCTGATCTTGGAATCGATTCTGGACCTTGGAATTTCCTGGGACTTTGTGTTGGACGTTAATAATATGATAATGAAGTCTTGATGAGACAAAATTTTCCGACTTGAATGCATGGAATTTTTTAATTAGGGTTTACTCGGCCTAAACCCTAATTTTCTCTCTTTGTGCATCCTTGAGTTTTCTGAATAGGCGAGAATGTGGGGAAGAGAAAATTTCTTAAACGGTTCATAGATGTCCTTGATGATGGTGAATGGCCGTGATAAAAGATGGACACTGACTTTTGAAGTAACGGAGTCCCTATCCCATGTAAATTATGAATTCGGGCTTGTATTGTACTCAATGTTTCCATTCAGCTGAAAACATAAAGGCTGCTGATCAAGGTTTGGAGAAGTGAGCTCCTTGAGTGTTCTTGGAGCAGGCGGTCGAGCTCCCATTGTGTTATCTTCCTCTTGTTCCGAGTCCGAGAATTCACTTTGTGTAGAACTAGGAGGAAGTGGAGTATTCACTGCTCGAATGAAGTCTCTAAGTAAAGTGCCCGAACGAAGACGTATACCAATAGGACTTGGTCTGCCCTCTCCACGCATTCACCAAAGAAATCGTACCTGAAAATCAGATTCTTAAGAGATTGAATAAGTAAACAGAAATTGTAAATAAAAGCAAAAGTAACAACTAAGAATAAAAATAACAACTAAACTCGCCACTGCCTCCCCGGCAATGACGCCAATTTTGACGAGGCGTCGAACTCGCAAAAATAAATTTCTCTACTTCTCTTTAACTAGCAAGTAGTATAATATAAGTAGGATGGTCCCAAGGGAGGTATGAAGTCTAAGTTTTTATGCAAATACTCTTAGCAAAGATGATTATGTTGTAGAAAATCTGAAAATAGTAAATTGTATTCAAATATGAGATGGAATTGATTAAAGGTTCATTCTAGACCACGGAATACAAACCTAATTGATATATAGCCAAGTTCTTTGCATTATCATGTTAATAACAACCCTAGAATAATTAGTACGCTCAACTATTCCGTTATTATATCCTAAGCTCACCGGATACGGAAGCGCTCGACTACCGGTTCCTACTTGCCAAATTTCCTAGAGGTACGCTTACTAGGTGTGACTTAAACAAATGCTCTAAGTTTTGTGAGATAAGGTTGCTCTTAGTGATGAACTCAAAATCATGAATCACCTACTAGTGTTGATTTCTACATATGGGTACTTAACAAAGTCCCATCATCAATACCCACATATTGCTACTTGTGTTTATCTTATCTAGACAATTACGGGTCGAAGAAAATCTAAACTAGCAAATAGATTAAGAATTAATGATTCAATTTCGAACTTAAACCCTTAACAAATAATCCATAGACAATATTAGAATAGTAGAAAATCAATCAATAACATAAATAAATGCAATAGAATAAGTTATTTCATATCAAATATAGATTCATATTTCGGGCTTCGAAATCGCCCTTAATCAAAGAGAGTTTTAGCTACTCATAATAATGGAGTTCATCATCAAATATAATAAATGAAATAAAGTAAAGAAGATGAAAATATAAAATGAGAGCAAACCCTAGCTCCAGCTCTCTGCAAAACTCCTAGTAGAATAGAAAATACGTGATAAACAAAGTTGTAGAAGTCCTCCCTTTTTGTAGCTTTCTTTCTCCAAACTAGGTCATATCCTCAAAAGTCCAAGCCCATATAATTCATGTGTGAGAGTATCCCAGTAGAAATATCTTCCAAAAACGAGCCACCGGAAAACTGGTCATATGGCCGAAACTTGGTCGGAAAAGTCACCGGTCAAAGCACTCAACTCAGTTGAGTCAACTGAGTCATAGTCTAACTCAGCTGAATGGGATGAGTTAAATCAGGCCAAAGCCATCTTGCGATAGCCAAATTCTGTGCTGCTTCACTTCCATCCATATTGGATGTACTTCACCAGTTCAAGCTGTGCATCTTCACAGCTGCACTCTATTACACACAACTCCAGTGGAACCAGCACCCACTGCAATTGCAGTACCATCAGTACCTGCAATGTCGTCAGTTCACCTCAAACCCACTGTACTGCAGCTCAGCTGCAACATCTTCCCTGCAATTCAACAGTTCTCAAATTACCTGCAATTCCCATTGCCTGTAGCTTCACATACACAACGTCCATGCACCAACCTGAGTCTCCACAACTGAACCCTTGGTCATTCAACCTACCATTCTTTCCATTTCAGTTGCTACACTTTATATCATCACCCGCAACAACTTCGATCCACTGCAGTTGCCATAACTCCAACAGCTACTCAGTTTCACCACCAGTCCCAGTAACTGCAACTCAGTAGCTACCATTGCTATGCCTTCACCATCTGTTACAGCCAAGCTCAACCACAAACCACCAACTCAATAAGCAACATACTTTCAGTTCACTACTCATCCCTGTATAGCTCGAACACCATTGTAACTGCTCGTCTGTTAATAGAAATGGCAACAACATCCATTACCATTCTCTCCATTGCGCACATACTCCCAGCATCATCAACGAACGTTAGCAGCTCCATCAGACTTTTCCAACCACCATTTGAACTCTACTTCAGTTGTCAGCATCGCTGCAACCCTGACCCTATATTGCCATCCATTTTTTAGCCAATCACACAACACTTCAGCTGATGTGTCTATCCGTTGCATCTCAATACCACTGGTTCCCAAAACCAGGTCCATTTTTGCTCAATTACACCTGCACTGTCACCGCTATATTAAGCTTCTGTGCAACAACAACAACACTAAGCCCACATGCACAGCCTCATTCCTTGCTTGCCTGAACTGCCCTCTATTTCAAGTTACTACTGATGTGTCCTCCTAAACTTCAAACATCTCAGTTCATTCCTGTAACCTAACATTCATCTACTGGGAACCTGCAGCTCCAACAAACCACCAGCAACATCATCAGTTCCTTATTCTTTGGCCATCAACAATGATGTTCTTCCCTTCTCAGTCTTGTTTGAACAGACTCATAACCCAATTATAAGTTAAACCCATCTTTGATTTAAGGACAGTCCACACATACAAACCTCAATTTCCTCTAGATTCAAACATCTAAACGTCAAACCCAGAAACCCTAATCATCATATTTATCTCAATTTCTTCATTCAATTGCTATTAGAAGTAAATTTAACACAAACTTCCATCATGTCAACTTATCTGAACAGCAAATTCTTCATACCCTCTCCATCTCATCACCATCCTCTTTCAGCTCTTAGAATTTAGTCGAAACCCTTTTTATTTAAACACGTCGATCTTCCACCATAAGGAGAAGCATGTTTCACTACCACCCATTACATCTCTGAGTCTCTCGATCTCACCATCTCTATTTCTCTGGGCTGATGAATCCATTGCTATCGAATTTAGGTGGAGTAGGATAGACAAGCTAATGATAAGAAATAATTATTGCTTCTCTGAATTTTAGGTCTTCTGTAGGAATTGAGGTTGGATTTAACCCCACTCAAGTAAAGTGGATATGGGGTACCCAGGTGACAACCCCTTTGTCCACCACTAAGCTCCCAATAGCACTGCACAAAGAAATAACGCTTTGCTCTTCTTGCTCCGAGTGAATGCTTTCGCTCTTTATGCTCCCAATTTAAAACTTTCTCCTTCTTTCGAGTTCATCCGCCAGCAGCAGCTGCCTCTTACTTCTCAAGTTCACTTCATCTCTTCAATTAGAGTCATCACTAAAGTTGTCGTGCTTTTCAGACAGAAAGTTGCATCATTAAAGCCGACATACTTTTCAGACATAGATGAAGAAATAAAAGTAAATTGTGAGAAATAATCCGCCTCCAAAAGCATTTGCACATGAGATGAGACTTTTGCCCTGTTTCTTCTTCTTTAGTTCCAAGTGACTCCAAAGTACCTATAAAACTCAAAAGCAAACATAAGATACATAATTTTACAAGAAAACTGGCAGAGAAAGCATAAACAATAGATAAATATATAGGTGTTTTAGACACCTATCAAATTCCCCCACACTTAGAATTTGCTAGTCCTCGAGCAAATCAAACAAAATAATTCTAAAAGATACATACAACTCCGTCTCGTCGAGGCTACGGTTACTCTAAGCATGAATAACATGCCTTTGAACCCCTAGGTGTCCCTAGTGGACGAGTTTTAGTCTCGTGAAGGTTTACAAGAGGTCTGCCTACAAAACCTATATTTCCAACTCCGTCTATTTGTGACAAATCAATGAACGAATCCAAAATGACTACATGAGGAGATACCTTGCGCAAATTCGGTTCATATATACGTGCATAAAGTTTTTCTTAGAAAGTCGAACAAACCACAATACTCGGAATCTGACTAACCACAATCACAATGAAAAGATTAATAAGATGGATAAAGAGGTAGATGTGGAGAATATTCACAAGTGATCGATGTATACCATATCTGTCTCAAGGTCACCGCCAAGATGAACCTATGCATCCTATTGGATTGAGCTACTGGTCTGAATTCTAGTGTTAACACACTGGCATATACAAGGGAACCATGAGTGACTTTATTCAACAAATATAATCTTTTCTTTTCTTTTTCTTTTTCACTTTTTTTTTAGACGGCATGATTAAATCTTTTGGATTTAAGCGCATGCTTCTTGTCAGCAAGTACGTGATAGTTGCCTTGGATCCTGCATTCCACGCTTGTTTAGGCGACGGAGACAGGGACTACGTTTCACACATACTACTATTCCCAAGTGTCATTTTTATTCCGTTTGGTCTAATTGGTCGGTTTTTTTTTTTTTTTTTTTTTAGCAACTCAATCACTCTATTTCATCCTAGCAGTAATAATAACTTGATTTTTAGTGACCCACCAAAACACTTAGAAAACAATAGATAAATATGGAAAAATAAAAATAGAATGTGATATGGTGATATTCCGAGATATGGTAACAACTAACATATAATTTATAATTTCTGAGCTATGTTCGTCTTTGTTAATTAATGGGTTCCTCAACTCCTGCAATCACAATGGTTCCATCCACTAATAGTGTCATCCTAAAGGCATAAATTTCTAGATTTCGGAGTTCAAAAAGCACAATTTTTTTAAATTTTTTTTCTTCTATTTTTCTGATTTTTTTTTTAAAGGCATAAAAAAAACTATACAAACATATAAATGCTCCCCCACACTTAAAATTTACATTGTCCTCAATGTAAAATTTAGTCATTCAAAGTAAAGTTCAAGGTGGGAAATCACAAATGATATGCAAAAACAAAGAAAATAAAGATAAAATGCTGAAAAATAAAAAGATAAAGGTAAAGATACAAAACCGGTGGGTTTCCTCCCACTTAGCGCTTGGTTTAACGTCATCATCTCGACGTTAAGCTCCAATTACTCCTCCAGAGGGAGTGGGTCACTCAATGTGATCATATCCTGATTCTCCATCACAAACTGCTCATAGTATGGTTTCAAGCGATGGCCGTTAACCTTGGAAATCAGCCCTGTTTTGGGACTAGTAATCTCAACTGCACCATGCGCAAACACATTAGTAACAACAAATGGTCCAACCCATCTGGACCTAAGTTTACCCGGAAACAATTTAAGACGAGAATGGAATAAAATTACTTTCTGCCCTACTTCAAAACTCTTTCGGGAAATCATTTTATCATGGAAAGCCTTGGTCTTTTCTTTATAATTGCGTGAACTTTCATATGCATCATTTCGTATCTCTTCTAACTCGTTGAGTTGAAGTTTCCTATGTTCACCGGCTGCATCTAATTCCATATTACATACCTTGATAGCCCAATAAGCTATGTGTTCAAGTTCGACGGGAAGATGGCAAGGTTTTCCATAGACAAGCCTAAAAGGATACATACCGATGGGTGTCTTATAAGTTGTACTATACGCCCACAAAGCGTCATTGAGTATATAACTCCAATCCTTCCTTGTAACGTTCACCGTCTTCTCTAAGATGGTCTTAATTTCCCGGTTGGAAATTTCAGCTTGTCCACTCGTTTGTGGGTGATACGGTGTGCCAACTTTATGAGAAATGTTGTACTTCTTTATAAGAGCGTGAAAGGATCTCTTGAAGTGCGAGCCTCCATCACTAATCACCACTCGAGGTGTTCCAAACCTAGAAAAGATATGTTCCTTCACAAACTCACAAACATCATGAGAATCATTGGTGGGAGTAGATTTAGCTTCCACCCACTTAGAAACATAATCTACAGCAAGAAGTATAAAAAATTTCCCATTGGAATTCACAAAAGGCCCCATAAAGTCTATACCCCAAACATCAAAAATCTCAACATCGAGAATTGGTGTTTGCGGCATTTGGTTTCTAGCACCAAGGTTGCCTGTCCTTTGACACCTATCATAGGCCTTGCAAAACAAATATGCATCCTTAAACAATGTGGGCCAATAAAAACCACTTTCGAGAACCTTGAGGGCTGTCCTATTGGCTCCGAAATGGCCACCACAAGCATATGAGTGACAAAAATTCAGAATTGATTGGAACTCGGATTCAAGTACGCACCTGCGGATCATTTGATCGGAGCAATGCTTCCACAAATAAGGTTCATCCCATATATATTGCTTGGCAATCTTCTTGAGCTTGTGTTTTTGGAATGTAGACATGGAACTAGGTACTTGTCCCGTCACCAAGAAATTAACAATATCAGCGTACCATGGAGTTGTGCCACCAACCGCAAAGAGTTGCTCATCCGGGAAGCTATCATGCAAAAGAATCGCTTATTCGGACACAACCAATATGCTTAGATGATCCGCTACGGTATTCTCGCTGCCCTTATTGTCCTTGATTTGCATGTTGAACTCTAGAAGAAGGAGTATCCACCTTATGAGACTTGGCTTAGCATCCTTCTTTGTTAGCAAGTATCGAAGTGCAGCATGGTTGGAGAAAACAACCACCTTTGTACCCACTAAATAAGATCTAAACTTCTCGAGTGCAAACACTATGGCCAAGAACTCATTTTCAGTAGTGGAGTAGTTGATTTGTGCTCCGTTGAGAGTTCTAGAAGCATAATAAATGGCATATGGAACTTTACCATCTCGCTGTCCCAACACGGCTCCAATGGCATAATCACTTGCATCGCACATCAACTCAAATGGCTTGCTCCAGTCCGGTGGCTTGATAATTGGTGCGGTAGTCAACAACTCTTTCAAGGTGTCAAAAGCTTCCTTGCACTCCTTGTCACAATCAAAGGCCACATATTTTTGCAAAAGTCTACACAGGGGCATTGCAATCTTGGATAAATCCTTGATGAATCTCCTATAAAATCCTGCATGACCAAGAAAAGAGCGAACCTCCCTCACATTTGTGGGGTATTGTAAGTTCCGAATCAAATTTATCTTAGCCTTGTCAACTTCTAACCCTTTAAAAGATACAACATGGCCTAGCACAATCCCATAGGTGACCATAAAGTGACATTTTTCCCAATTAAGCACAATATTAGTTTCTACAGATCGTTTAAGAATAAGTGCAAGGTTATCTAAGCATTTGTTAAAAGAATCACCATACACGCTAAAATCATCCATAAACACTTCAATGATGCTTTCCACATAATCTGAAAATATTCTTACCATACAACGTTGAAAAGTGGCTGGAGCATTGCACAAGCCAAATGGCATACGTCTATGCGCAAAAGTGCCAAAAGGATAAGTAAATGTCGTCTTTTCTTGATCTTCCGGAGCTATTACAAGCTGGTTATAACCTGAAAAACCATCAAGGAAGCAATAGTAAGCACGTCTAGCCAACCTTTCAAGCATTTGATCAATAAATGGTAAAGGAAATTGGTCCTTTCGGGTGGTAGAGTTGAGCTTTCGGTAGTCAATGCAAACTCTCTAACCGGTCTGGATTCTAGTTGGAACTAAGTCATTATCTTCATTTTTCACCATCGTGATACCGGACTTATTTGGAACGACTTGAATCGGGCTCACCCATTTGCTATCGGATATAGGATAGATAATCCCGGCATCCAACAACTTCAGGATTTCTTTCTTGACTACTTCCATCATTGGAGGGTTCAAGCGACGTTGAGATTCTCTTGTTGGTTTTTCCCCCTCCTCAAGAAGTATTCGGTGCATACATGTGGAAGGATTGATTCCTTTGATATCGGCAATGGTCCATCCAATGGAAGACTTGTGCTCTCTTAGCACTCGAACAAGCTTCTCCTCTTGCACCTCGGTGAGGTTGTTGGAAATGATCACCGGTAACTCTTCATTGTCACCTAAATATACGTATTTAAGGTGATCCGGAAGAGGTTTCAACTCAAGAGTAGGTGCCTGCACAATCGATGGTAAAAGTTTCTCATTAGTAAGCGGCAAAGAAACATAAGACTCATTATACTTTTGTGGAACTTCTTGTAATGAGTTAAGAGATAAAACAACCTCTTTAAGCTCATCACAAATAGACAATTCACTTTCAATGTCTTTGTATTTCCCATAACCTAAACCTTCGACTATGGTGTTTTCTAAAGCATCATCACTATTCAATTCAAACATCTTTTGAGCTAGAGAATCAATAATATCAATAGAAAAACATGAATTCACGTCACTAGGATATCTCATAGCCTCAAAGATATTGAAACTTATGATCTCATCATCAAATTCGATAGTTAAAGCGCCCTTGAAAACATCAATCTTCGTTCTAGCAGTTCTCATGAATGGTCTACCCAACATCAAGGGGGTAGTCGATGGTGAATCCTCATCCATCATGTCAAGAACATATAAATATGCTGGAAATATGAGTTGATTAACCTGCACCAAAACATCTTCAATAACCCCTTTCGGGTAAGAATTAGACCTATCAGCAAGTTGTATAACAATACCAGTATTTTTAAGAGGTCCAAGTTTCAATGATTCATAAACGGAGGCAGGCATAACATTAATGGATGCTCCTAAATCTAGCATAGCACGCTCAAACCTGACTTTACCAATAGTACATGGTATAGTGAAACTACCGGGATCTTTCAACTTAGGTGGGAGTTTCTTTTGAAGATATGCCGAAGCATTTTCCCCCACACTCATCACTTCATTACCGGTCAATTTTTTCTTGTTAGTGCACAATTACTTCAAGAACTTTGCCCAGCGCGGAACTTGCCTTATCGCCTCAATGAGTGGAATGTTCACTTCAATCTTCTTAAATATTTCCAAAAGCTCTTGGTACAATGTCTCCTTGTTCGACTTTCCAAACCTGCAAGGAAAAGGAGGAGTAGTAACATAAGTAGAAACACGAGTTTTAGAGTTAGAATTTGTTACCGGGTCATCCTTTTTGGGGGCTGTTTCACCCTTTTCTTTCTCCAAATCAGGTTCATTGGACGCCGGTGATGTTTCCGGTTTCTCTACTTGCTTCCCACTTCGTAACTCAATAGCATTGGCATTCTCCTTGTGATTTACTGTTTGCGAAGGAAGTTTTCCCTATGCTTGTGCTTCCAATTTTGTCACGACAGTAGCTAATTGACCCATTTGTGTTCGGATGTCCTTCATATCCATCTCTGACTTTTGCTTATCTTGTACCATGGTGTTGAGAATGAGATTCAACTTGTCATCTATACTCATGCCTTGAGTTTCTTGACGTTGCTTTTGCAAGAAATGGTACCCACCTTGTTGATTGAAAGTAGGATTGGGAACTGCAGCTTGCTTGTTGGCGTATCTGAAATTGGGATGATCTCTACAACCCGGATTGTATGTGCTAGAGTATGGATCATATCTCGGCCTTTGCTGATTTTGGTACATGACATTTGCTTGCTCAACATCTTTGGTGTA
This sequence comes from Papaver bracteatum, assembly GCA_023529315.1. Taxonomy (NCBI): domain Eukaryota; kingdom Viridiplantae; phylum Streptophyta; class Magnoliopsida; order Ranunculales; family Papaveraceae; genus Papaver; species Papaver bracteatum. Next base: position 1,116,380 of record JAJJWX010004844.1, read on the forward strand.
TGATGATGATGGTATGACAGCCGCTGCTATTTGATGCATCATCCTCTCCATGTTTCCCATCCTATGTTCCAAGTGTGAAGAATTGCCAACTTCATTCACCTTCCTTACCGCTGATTCATCTCTAGTGAAGAATTGTTGTGTATTTGCAGCCATGTTCTCCAACAAACTTGTAGATTCCGCAATGGTCTTGTTGGTAAGTGCACCACCACTTGCGGCATAGATCAAATTTCTATCATTAGAAAGCAACCCCTCGTATAAATATTGAATCACAAGTTGATCGCTGATTTGGTGGTGTGGACAGCTAGCTAAAAGCTTCTTGTAACGCTCCCAATACTCATGGAGAGTCTCTCCTGATACTTTCCTAATAACACAAATCTCCTTGCGAATCACAGCTGCTTTTGATGCTGGAAAATACTTCTCAAGGAACAATTTCTTCATCCCATTCCATGTGGTTATGCTTCCAGCGGGTAAGCAAAATAACCATTCTCCTGCAGTATCTAAAAGGGAGAAAGGAAAAGCTGTCATCATAGCCATATCTGCATCTGCAATTGCTTTCTTCATACTAGTTACAACATGATGGAATTGTTGCAAGTGACGATTAGGATCTTCTCCCGATAAACCTCTGAATTTGGGAAGCAAGTTAATCAATTGTGGCTTCAACTCAATGTTTCCATTCAGCTGAATACATAAAGGCTGCTGATCAAGGTTTGGAGAAGTTAGATCCTTGAGTGTTCTTGGAGCAGGCGGTCGAGCTCCCATTGTGTTATCTTCCTCTTGTTCCGAGTCCGAGAATTCACTTGGTGTAAAACTAGGAGGAAGTGGAGTATTGACTGCTCGAATGAAATCTCTAAGTAAAGTGCCCGAACGAAGACGTATACCAATAGGACTTGGTCTGCCCTCTCCACGCATTCACCAAAGAAATCGTACCTGAAAATCAGATTCTTAAGAGATTGAATAAGTAAACAAAAATTGTAAATAAAAGCAAAAGTAACAACTAAGAATAAAAATAACAACTAAAATCTCCACTGCCTCCCCGGCAACGGCGCCAATTTTGACGAGGCGTCGAACTCGCAATAATAAATTTCTCTACTTCTCTTTAACTAGCAAGTAGTATAATGTAAGTAGGATCGTCCCAAGGGAGGTATGAAGTCTAAGTTGTTATGCAAATACTCTTAGCAAAGATGATTGTGTTGTAGAAAATCTGAAAATAGTAAATTGTGTTCAAATATGATATGGAATTTATTAAAGGTTCATTCTAGACCACGGAATACAAACCTAATTGATATATAGCCAAGTTCTTTGCATTATCATGTTACTAACAACCCTAGAATAATTAGTACGCTCAACTATTCCGTTATTATCTCCTAAGCTCACCGGATACGGAAGCGCTCGACTACCGGTTCCTACTTGCCAAGTTTCCTAGAGGTACGCTTACTAGGTGTGACTTAAACAAATGCTCTAAGTATTGTGAGATAAGGTTGCTCCTAGTGATGAACTCAAAAGCATGAATCACCTACTAGTGTTGATTTCTACATATGGGTACTTAACAAAGTCCCATCATCAATACCCACATATTGCTACTTGTGTTTATCTTCTCTAGACAATTACGGGTCAAAGAAAATCTAAACTAGCAAATAGATTAATAATTAATGATTCAATTTCGAACTTAAACCCTTAACAAATAATCCATAAGAAATATTAGAATAGTATAAAATCAATCAATAACATAAATAAATACAATAGAATAAGTTATTTCATATCAAATATAGATTCATATTTCGAGCTTCGAAATCGCCCTTAATCAAAGAGAGTTTTAGCTACTCATAATAATGGAGTTCATCATTAAATATAATAAATGAAATAAAGTAAAGAAGATGAAAATATAAAATGAGAGCAAACCCTAGCTCCAGCTCTCTGCAAAACTCCCAGTAGAATAGAAAATACGTGATAAACAAAGTTATAGAAGTCCTCCCTTTTTGTAGCTTTCTTTATCCAAACTAGGTCATATCCTCAAAAGTCCAAGCCCATATAATTCATGTGTGAGAGTATCCCAGTATAAATCTCTGCCAAAAACGAGCCACCGTAAAACTGTTCATATGGCCGGAACTTGGCCGGAAAAGTCACCGGTCAAAGCACTCAACTCAGTTGAGTCAACTGAGTCATAGTCTAACTCAGCTGAATGGGCTGAGTTGAATCAGGCCAAAGCCATCTTGTGTGACAGCCAAATTCTGTGCTGCTTCACTTCCAGCCATATTGGTTATACTTCACCAGTTCAAGATGTGCATCTTCACAGCTGCACTCTATTACACACAACTCCAGTGGCACCAGCACCCACTGCAATTGCAGTACCATCAGTACCTGCAATGTCGTCAGTTCACCTCAAACCCACTATACTGCAGCTCAGCTGCAACAACTTCCCTGCAATTCAACAGTTCTCAAATTACCTACAATTCCCATTGCCTGTAGCTTCACATACACAACGTCCATGCACCAACCTGAGTCTCCACAACTGCACCCTTGGTCATTCAACCTTCTATTCTTTCCATTTCAGTTGATACACTTCATATCATCACCCGCAACAACTTTGAGCCACTACAGTTTCCATAACTCCAACTGCTACTCAGTTTCACCACCAGTCCTAGTAACTGCAACTCAGCAACTGCCATTGCTCTGCCTTCACCATCTGTTACAGCCAAGCTCAACCACAAACCACCAACTTTTTTTTCTTTTAACCGGAACCCGAACTTTATTAAACCAAGAAAAAAGCAGGAGGGGGGCAAAGCCTTAACTCCAGACAGAAACAGAGAAGATCAAACAAAGTAAACGGGGAAACCAAAGCCGAAAAAAAGAATTACATATTGCAAAATCTGTAAAGGGGAAGATAAGAGTTATCTAACGAGAGCCTATGTCTAGTGAAAACCGGAGGGTTTGACCACAAACCACCAACTCAATAAGCAACATACTTCCAGTTCACTACTCGTCCCTGTATAGCTCGAACACCATTGTAACTACTCGTTTGTTAACAACAACGACAACATCATCCATTACCATTCTCTCCATTGCGTACATACTCCCAGCATCATCAACGAACGTTAGCAGCTCCATCAGACTCTGCCAACCACCATTTGAACTCTACTTCAGTTGTCAGGATCGTTGCAACCCTGACCTTGTCTTGCCATCCATTTCTTAGCCAAACACACAACACTTCAGATGATGTGTCTATCCGTTGCATCTCAATACCACTGGTTCCCAAAACTAGGACCATTTTTGCTCAATTACACCTGCACTGTCACCGCTACATTAAGCTTCTGTGTAACAACAGCAACACCAATCCCACATGCACAACCTCATTCCTTGCTTTCCTGAACTGCCCTCTATTTCAAGTTACTACTGCTGTGTCCTCCCAAGCTTCAAACATCTCAGTTCATGCCTGCAACCTAATTCATCTACTGGGAACCTGCAGCTCCAACAAACCACCAGCAACATCATCAGTTCCTTATTCTTTGGCCATCAACAATGATGTTCTTCCCTTCTCAGTATTGTTTGAACAGACTCATAACCCAATTATAAGTTAAACCCATCTTTGATTTAAGGACAGTCCACACATACAAACCTCAATTTCCTCTAGATTCAAACATCTAAACGTCAAACCCAGAAACCCTAATCATCATATTTATCTCAATTTCTTCATTCAATTGCTATTAGAAGTAAATTTAACACAAACCTCCATCATGTCAACTTATCTGAACAACAAATTATTCATACCCTCTCCATCTCGTCACCATCCTCTTTCAGCTCTTAGAATTTAGTCGAAACCCTTTTTATTTAAACACGTCGATCTTCCACCATAAGGAGCAACATGTTTCACTACCACCCATTACATCTCTGAGTCTCTCGATCTCACCATCTATATTTATCTACACTGATGAATCCATTGCTATCGAATTTAGGTGGAGTAGGATAGACAAGCTAATGATAAGAAATAATTATTGCTTCTCTGAATTTTAGGTCTTCTGTAGGAATTGAGGTTGGATTTAACCCCACTCAAGTAAAGTGGATATGGGGTACCCAGCTGACAACCCCTTTGTCCACCACTAAGCTCCCAATAGCAATGCACAAAGAAATAACGCTTTGCTCTTCTTGCTCCGAGTGAATGCTTTCGCTCTTTATGCTCCCAATTTAAAACTTTCTCCTTCTTTCGAGTTCCTCCGCCAGCATCAGCTGCCTCTTACTTCTCAAGTTCACTTCATCTCTTCGATTAGAGTCATCACTAAAGTTGTCGTGCTTTTCAGACAGAAAGTTGCATCATTAAAGCCGACATACTTTTCAGACATAGATGAAGAAATAAAAGTAAATTGTAAGAAATAATCCGCCTCCAAAAGCATTTGCACATGAGATGAGACTTTTGCCCTGTTTCTTCTTCTTTAGTTCCAAGTGACTCCAAAGTACCTATAAAGCTCAAAAGCAAACATAAGATACATAATTTTACAAGAAAACTGGCAGAGAAAGCATACACAATAGATAAATATATAGGTGTTTTAGACACCTATCAATAAGGCCTTTGGAATGGGTATATGAGATCTTGGTTGGTCTCTAGATGCATTAACGCTTCCTCCTTTGAAAATACTCAAAACCACAATATAAGGGTATTTTGGTCAAAATTCCTTATAAGCTCATTTTTCTTGAAGAGCAATGAGATAAAAGGGATTGAGACAGGCTTAGAGAACCTTCTAAGATAATGGGAGAGGATCGGTCCCCTTTCTTTTAGAACAAATCCCTTTTCCACAAAATTATTGAAATTAAGGCTTTTTCATCAAATCCCTAATTCTCCTCGACTTTGATCCATCTGAAAAAATACTGAGAGAATAAATCATGTCCCACTGGACTAGGAGAGCATCCTCACACATGAAAATGGGTTGTCTATGGTTGGGGAAATTTTTTAGAAAAAGAAAAGACCTTGGTTTCCTTTTTTGAGCCAAATTAGGGCTATTTTTCTCAAAACCCTAATTCTCTTCGACTTTTATCCCTCTGAAAAAATTCCGAGAGAATAAGTGATGTCCCATTGTCCTAAAAAAATATTCCCATGCATAGGAAGGGCTTGGACATGGCTTGGAGGAATTTAGGAAGGAGAAAAGACTTTGGTTTCCTTATTTTCCCAAATTCTTTTGATTTTCTTATTTAGCTCTAATTCCTTTTCCTTTTGCTTCAGGGCTTCCTTCTTGGGGTTTAATAAAAAAAATATTATTTTAACGTGGGACAACACGCAAAAACTGGTCCACCTGCTACCACGAATTCCACTTGCACTGAAATTCCTTGTTTGAGCAGAATTTCTATTTCTGTTCGAAGTATAACTGGTATTGCATGAAACCGTTTTAGTATACTTAATGTTTGAATTTTAATTCTTGACCCATGAATGTGCTAAACATATTCCTCTTGCTTAGATGATAACTTTGTTCGTCTTTAAAAACGATATTAATCTTCAAATTAGAAACTAATAGTTAATGATCTTGCGTTTGCTGATGTAGATACCCATCGTTCTTTCTTCATTGAGGCATCGTCATTAAGTCTTAAATTTTATCTCTCTTTAATATGATGCATACTTCTTCGACCATCGAATCAACATAAATTGTTGTATTTGCAAGGATTCTCTTCGTTTAGGTGTTCGTCATAAAACTTCAGATTTGAGACACTTAGGGAGAATGGATGTAAAATATTTATACGGATTCCGATTTGAGTTCCAGCCCCAAATTTAAAAGAAAATAAGATAGTCTTTCTAACAATGACTCGATTCCGAGTTTGTTTGGTCAATCTAATCTGTATATACTTTTTACGTCAGTAATCCCGTATAAAATTTCAGGAGTTTTTAAGATTGCACTTAATTCGGTGTTGGGACCACATATCCTAGCTCGTTTGTCCATTTGAAGCGCACTTTTGGTATATTGTTGGGAAGACATAGAGGAACATATTTGCTTCATAAAGTACCTCGAAATTCCTTATGAATTGTCACCAGTTTTCAAGTCTTCGCGCTACAATGTTCATCAATCTGAATTACCAAAGGAATTCTTGTTTCAGTTGGATTCTTAAAACGTTCTCTTGCTTCAAGCATAACCCCTTGGAGTATTATAACTTCACTACCCTTCCTTAGCTTGGTTTAGGTCGTGAATTTTGTATTCTTAGGACAGAGACACGTCCGTGGTTTTGATTATTCGTTTTTACTCTTTGGTTTCCAGAAAACGTATTTTGCTTGATCCCTTGTGAAAGTTTGGAAACAAACAAACCCATGAGTACCCCATGAGATGTGAGATAGATTTATTAATGGAAATAGGATTCTAGGCATGAGGTTAGGTTTGAATAGATTAGGACAGGAGAAGGCTTGAAGGGATTGGATGAGACAAAACATGAAGGGATTGTATGAAGACAAGGTTTTAGGCGGGAAGGCCGGTTCACATATAGAGAAACTTCTAGTCGTGTGTTGTTGCTCCCTTAGTTTACTTCTTATAATTCCTCTATCATTCATAACGTACCCTTCATGGTAAGAATGAGTCTGACCTTGGTAGAGTGGGGATGAGCGGGCTTCAACAATTTCATAGGACCTTCATAAAGAGAATTATGGTGCAGAGAGACAACTGACCGGCCTGAGGTGATTTCACGGGACCTATGTCTTCTATAACTTCGGATGAGACACTTTTTGGAAATTTTAACATCATGAAAATAATAATTCTGAATGGCGTTGCTTATGAAGATCTTGTAAATATTTATGACCATCGTGAGAATCTTCGCTTCAATATGAGGTGGTTGCGAGAATGACTCAATTCTGTCAGGGTCCGTCGGGGTGAGTTGAGTTCAGAGAGGTTCTTAATCTGGAGGTGCATATGGTATATGAAGATCTGGAACATGCTAAGAAAATTTCTTGAGATGCAGAGGCCAAAGTGAAGCAGCATAACATGGAGAAATAAATTTTCTCTAGGGGGCTCTATCGGATGATTTTCTTCAGGGTTGACATTTTCTCTCTTTGAAACCTTACCCATATGCATCTGGTAAAGAAATGGGACCCTCATGAGTTCGAAGTTGATGCAAATCCTAGATTGCTCTTGTCGGGTATGCGAGTAGGTGAAAACCCTAAGTTAAATTCGTAATATAAGTTCCTCCCTTGTGCGGCCTTCACTCTAGAGGCTGTAAAAACTTCGTTTGACGTCCGATTTCAGTGGTTCACCCAAATTATCGAATAGAAAAGACTGTCCTTTCATCTATTATAGTTAAATTAGGATTTAGAGATTGTTTTTCTGGTAATATGTCCATATGAAGTTGAACTCGGAATCCGGAACTATATCAAGTAGAAGAAGCATTCAAATTATCCCTCAATAATAAATAGATAATTATCCATGTATTTGAATGGAGATATGATAAAACTGTGGAGAAGATGAATCTATAATGTCAGAGAGATGCGAGATTTCTCAAGATATATCCAGATATATGAAGATAAACATAGATCTTCTTGGATAAATGCAAATCTTGCCAAGATATACATGGATATTTCAAGATATGCACAAATATGATGAAGATAGGATATACACAAATATTGTGGAGATAAGTACAAATCTAAGTGGTTATTTAAGATAACTACAAATCTCATAAGATAAAGGTAAATGTGGGAATGTTATTTATGCCCCTATTATCCATGGGTCATGCACAAATACGCTTATCCATTATACTAATACCCCTGACCAAAAATAAGGATACTAATTTTTATCGTAATCCCATAAACACCCTCATCATCTTATTAACTTATCGAGCATTTTGCATTTCCTTATGAACTTCAGATCTGAAACGATATGGTCTTCTCTTAATTCCTCTTTCAACATCACCACCACCACCTTCGCGCCACCACCATCTCTGTCGCCACCGTTTTCATCACTACTACCATCATCATGTATTTAAATGGAGATATGATAAAACCGTGGAGAAGATGAATCTATAATGTGAGATTGATGATAATGGTTCTGAGTTTAAATGGAGATATGATGCTCGAGCTTTGATTTTAGTAGGCAGAAAATATATTAATCGAAACAAATGATGGTGTTTGTCATTGTAATTGATGAATTAGAAATAGGGTTAGGGTTATCAGATGAAGAAGATCCGATATGGAATTTAAGGGTGAACTTTCTAGGGTTCGATTCGAAATGGGTTTTAGTAATATTGCTGTGATTTCGAATTTGGTATCCTAAGTTGGTTGTTTTTGAGTAGAAGATTCAGAGATTTAGTGATTTGAGCTCAAGCTTTGTTGATTCTGAAATTGGTAAGATTCAACTTTATTTTCAGGTTTTAGTTTTGAAATTTCTGAAAACTAATTTTAGGTTTTAAATAACTGTATGATTGAATTCATAGGGTCAATAACGGCGATGGGTTGGTGGTGGATGGTGGTGTTGCAGTGGTGGCGGTGGAAGTTACAACAATGGTGTTGGTGAATGTTGTTATTTGTTGTTGTGGTGGTTGCAGATGTTATTCAATCAAATCTAATCTTCGATTTTCAAATCTTCACTAATAATGATGATAGTTAATTTCTTTTTCATTTTTATTTGGTTTGGTTTTGATAACGATTTTGGTTTATGTTAAATGATATGTTAGGTGTGATATTGGCGGTGGCGGTTATAACAGAGGTGAGAAAGGTGGGGGGTATGGTAAGAAAGGTGGATACCAAGGTGGAGTCGTGGTGGTTATCATGGTGGTGGAGAGAGAAGTGGTTCTTACAAAAGAGAAGATAGTTATGGGAAGGCCATCTTTTTCATCACTACCACCATCATCATGTATTTAAATGGAGATATGATAAAAATGTGGAGAAGATGAATCTATAATGTCAGAGAGATGCGAGATTTCTCAAGATATATCCAGATACAGTCCACTTATTATAGCTACACTAGTGGTATGAATGCATAACCACTAATCATACATTGGTGGTGCTCCAAGTGTGATGACAAACAATGTGGTAGATGATGTCCATATGAAGACTCCAGCAACTGACGGGAAAAAGGTAACCATTAAACGTGAAATTTTGCAAGAGTGCATTTGTATTGTTTTTTAGATGTTTCCACTTGCTTTGGACTATTTCGGTTAGTTTGAATTTTAGGGCTATTGTTAGGGAACTGGATTGTAGTAAATGGCTGCATGACTGAGGTCATGGAAACTGTTGACACCCTTGCTTATTAGGACTAATTATGGAGTCCGGGAATTAGAGTTTATTAGAACGTTTACTTTGATCAATTTTAGGTAAGTTATGTCACTATGATTGGTACTTAGTTAGTTTTGTATTTATGATTTGCATTCCGGGTTCTGGTACTCATTGTTGCATTGCTACTTTATGAATTTTTGATTGGGAATAAATAGGTTGGAGTGGGATAATTTACCAAATGCTGATGGAAATCGAGATGGAGTTAAAGTTGACGCATGTTCACTATTACTATTGACTTCAACTTGTCTACTTTTAGCAATTGTAGATAGCTTAGGTCAGTTGGTCCGTTCTTATTTAAATCACGTTTCTTTAGTCTTCCCCATGGAATTTTCGGTATGCTAAGGTCAGTTGGTCCGTTCTTATTTAAATTACGTTTGTTTGATCATCGAAATTGCGCATATGGTACTTTTTTGATAAATTTTAACATTCATTTCTCACTAGTCCATTTTAGGTTGTCACTAGATATGTTATATTTTAGATTGGCGCTTGCATTTTGAACTTAAAGTGTGCTTTTTTATTACTTTTATCTGTTCATGAAATTTTTATAATAATAAATAATATGGGGTCACATTAATGTGACGATGGGTGGATACACTATACTTGTGAATAACCTTGGTGATATACACCTTGTTGATGGAAAAGCACTATGTATTTTGTATCTTTGAATGGATACAAAACTTGAGCAAATTAATTCCAGATTCTCCGTTTGTCTAGAAGCTTGTTCAGGTGTTGTTCTTGCTAGTTGAGATAGTTTTGGATACAACTTGAGCCAGTTTATTCCATATTTGGAGGCAACTTGAGAAAGTTGCTTTCACATTTTGGAGGCAACTTGAGCCAGTTGATTCCATATTTTGAAGCAACTTGAGCCAGTTGATTCAAGAATCGAAAGCAACTTGAGCTAGTTAGCCCATCATAAGCATGTGAAATTATATTTATACATCTATCTTAGAATAGTTGCGATATGATTTTGATACGTTATTTTGTATTGACGAATCTGTGGTGCAATGGTAGCACAACTGACTATATGTCAAGAGATGTGTGTTCGAATCGCGCTAGATTCACTCATTTGTATATATTTTTTCTTTTTGGAGACGACTTGTGCTAGTTGCCTCCATATTTGGAGACAACTTGGGCTAGTTGCTTTCAATTTTTGAAGACAACTCTGTGCTAGTTTCCTTCACATTTGAAGACAACTTGAGCTAGTTTCCTTCAAATTTGAAGACAACTTGAGCTAGTTGCCTCAGATTCGGAGACAACTTGAGCTAGTTGCCTCCATTTTGTTTTGCAACTTATTCCTGTACACTATTTATTGGAGAAAACTTAAGCTAGTTGCCTCCAATTTTGGAGACAACTTGAACTAGTTGCCTCCGATATGGACATTATTTATTAGAGACAACTTGAGTTAGTTGCCTCCACTTTTGGAGACAACTTGAGCTAGTTGCCTCCTATATGGACACAAATTCAGCAAGTTGACTCCACATGGTAGTGGTGGTTGGCGGCGTTGATGGTAGTTGACGGAGGTTATTGGCGGCGACGGTGTGATTGGTGGTGGACAATGGTTGTGGTTGGCGGTGTTGGTGGACAGTGGTGGTGGTGGTCGTCGGTGGCGGTGGTGGTTGGTGGTTGGCAGCGGTGGTGGTCGACTGTGGCAGCGGTGGTGGTGGTTGGTGGTGGTAGGAAGTAGTGGTCGTCGGTGGTGGTGGTTGTTGGCGGCGGTGGTGGTTGGTGGTGGTGGCGGTGGTGGACAGTGGTGGTGGTGGACAGTAGATGTAGTTTAAAAAAAAAATAATAGTAGTTAATGGTTTTGTATATACACTATATAAATGAGGGTATTTTAGTAATGTATTAAGCTTAGGGGTATAATTTAAGTTGAAAAGGGTATTTTTCAAGGGGTCTCATACTAGGGGTATATAGATAATATTCCTAAGGTAAATCTTGGTGGTTATTTGAGATAACCACAAATCATAACAACTAGATTTGGTTTCTGCCTATAAATAGAGGCTAAATTCCAACTCAAAATGTAGGACCAGAATATCGCTACAATACTTCTCTGCGAGATTAACAACACTTCCCAGTGAGCATCACCGCAATATCTTCAACTACACTTTGCGAGTGTCACAAAAGCAGTCAAAAGAGCGACGTAATAACTGACGAGTGAAGAAAACTTGAGAAAAGCATGTTTTTCCTGCGATGGTTACAAAACTTGCGAGAGTGAACATTGTAACTAATCGCGATGCAATCGCAGAATCAACCCGAAATAAGAGGAAGACTTAGCTGTCATCCACTATGTAACTACCCTATAAATATAGACCCAATGTGTCCAGAAAAGGATGATGTATTTTTTGAGAGTTAAGAAAGTCTTGATGAGAGAGAAATTTCGAGAGAATAGTTGTAATCTTGAATTCTCCCATTTCTGTAAACATTTTTGAAACCAAAATAATAAAGTATCGTTTTTCATCTTCAATTCACAGTTGATTATAGCAAAATCTTAACAAGGGTGTAGTGTGGGAAATCCTGCAACTATATTTTGGCGCCCGAAACAGGGAGAATCAAGTTAAGAAATCTCTAATTACAATTTGAAGATTTGAAGAAATTATTAGAGTTAAAGAAATGGCTAGAAGAAGAAGAAATATATCAGAACCACCAACAACTGTAAGGAGGAGTAAAAGACTTGCAGGAGAAAAAACAAATTAATTAGGAGATTCTTCAAGGATAAGAACAAGAAGAAATAGAACAAGGATTGAAGGAGAAGATCAAATCCCACAACCTAATCAACAAACACCGATACAAAATAGAAATGTGGATTATGATAGAGTGAGTGTGCATACTTGGAGATCAGATTCGATGGAAGATGTAGAAGATCAACAATTAAGATACGGAAGAAGAGAAGAAAGAAATCAATGAATGGTTGAAGGATTAATTCATGGAGGAGATGAAAATGAAACAACAAATGATCCAAGACAAAGAATACAAGAGGAAAGAAGATTAGAGGCGGAAGAGCGTGCAAATTGAACAAGACAAAATCACGAGTTGAGAATGGAGAATTTGAGATTACAAAATAGAAGATCAAGAAGTACCGTTAGATCGAATTCAAGATCATTAAGGGAAGAATTAATGCCAAATTCTCCAGTAAGAAATGCTAGAGGAAATATCCAAGAGGAAATGCAAAATCTAAATGAAGAGCAACGTCATAGAGAAGAAGAGGTAATAGAAGATCTCCATGATCCGCGTGGAGAAAATTTGGATAATAGACTTAACAATAGAAATCAAGAGGGAAGAGATAACCAAAATGATGAAGATAATCCAGAAGAAGGTAGGAGGATATTACATGGGCGAGAGATCCAGAGAAATCGAAGAATAATTGAGGAAGAAATTGAGAGACATTATGTTGAACAAGCACAACTAGCTTGCGAGAGAGAAAGATTGAGGGAAGAAGTAGAAGAACAAGAATTTCAAGAGGCATTACGACAAAATAACCATGAAAATTGAGAAAGGAGACGAACGCAAAATCGCCATAATAATAATATTCAGGAAGAGTATGACAGAATACAAAGGAGAATAGAAAGACAACGAAGAGAAATGAAGAAATTCGCAGAGAAGAAAATAGACAGTATAATCAGTTGCGATGGCAAGAAGAAGCTGAAGCAGAATATCGCAGAAGAAGAAATATGGATGTAGATAAAGATATACAAAATCTCGCAAGACAAGAAGTACATGAACGCAAAAGAAGGGAAGCAGCATTGAAAAGACCAATGGAACCAAATACAGATGCGAATGAGCAAATTTTAAGAGAGTTATAAGAGATGAGGGGAATAATAAATAACAGAAAAGAAGGAGGTAGAAAGAAACTTGATGAAGTTATTGAAGAAGCTGCGAGAACTCCATTCACTCAAGAAGTACAATTAAGAGGAATACCTCCAAAGTGCAACTTACCAGCATTAACCAGCATTTTTGATGGAACCACATGTGTTGTACAACATGTTAAGGCTTATGTTAGGTGTATGCTGCAATGGGAGAATCATGATGCTGTATTGTGCAAGTATTTTGCATCTAGCTTAACTAGCGAGGCACTAAAATGGTTTGAGGGATTGCCAAAAAATACTATAACTTCTTTTGATCATTTACAAGCTACATTTCTGGGAGCATATATAAGCAACAATTCATCGCGGCCAGGTATTGAAGATGTGTTTGGATTAAAACAGAGGGTTGGCGAGAGTATGAAACATTTAACCATAAGATGGAAGACAATGTGCAGTGAGATGGCAGGAAGAGTAGACGAGAGATATCTTATCTTGTCTTTTATCAATGCAATGTTCGCGACCAATCTGCTGTACATACAAATTTTTAGAGTCAAGAATACAATCACTATGACTGAACTACGAGAACTACTAGAAGAGTACATTACTTTGGAGGAGAAACAAAATGAGATGGAATCATATCCAATCGCGAATACCAATTCAGTAGCAGCAAATGGGAGTTTACTTCCTAAAATGATTAACAATGTGGCGAGCAGCTCGCAAGTACAACAAGAGAAAGTGGAGACTGATAACCAGCAGAAGTTGGTAGCTATGGGAAGTCGAGATCAAAAAGAATATGAAAGGGAGAAGAATTATTACAACCGCGGTGGGAATAATAAGATTCAAAGTCTTGATCAGCCGCAAGAAACTTATGGTGGACAGAGGCAAAACAATTTCAGAAGCCAAGGAAATCAGAAGATCATATGGGAAGAAATTAAGATGCCTCCTCTCAATGCTAGTATAGAAAAAATATGGGAAGCTATCATTTTGATAGAAAATATACCGTCACCATGGAATATGGGAAAAGAACCACATCCTAATAATCGTAGTCAAGAATTTTGTCCTTACCATCATTTTCATGGTCACACATTAAATGATTGCAGGAATGTCAAGAGAATAATTTTAAGGATGATTGACCAAGGAAAGCTAAATCACTTTTTAGTAGGACATCCACAATCTCATCGATTGCCTCCAGCACCAGAAATTCGCAGGGTAAATACTATAAAAGGAGCAGATCATTCGTAATAGAAGTTGGGGCTAAAGCAAAGAATTTGTTTTGTAATTCCATTGTACATTCACATAGAACAATAGAGGATTTCCATGATAATGTTCTAAGAAGAGTCTTCGCGAGAGACACAGATGGAAGAGAGATAATGAATATCGCGAGAGCCTCGCCATTAGAAGAATGGCAGAAACAAATTATATCTTTCAGTGCACAAGAAGTACCAGAACCTGGCGAGCAGCATGATAATCCATTGGTGGTAAGATTAGAGATAAATCCAAATCAAATAGAAGAAGAAGATGAAGAAAATGATGATGAAAATGAAGATTCTTGGGCTATCAATAGAGTTCTAATAGACACAAGCATCTCAGTTGGCATATTATTTTATCATACCTATAAGACCATGGGTGGAAGAGACGAAGATCTAATTCCATCAACATATAAAATCTATGGTTTTAATGGTACTGCCAATAAACCCAAAGGGGAAATTGAAATGTGGATTCCATTGAAAGGGATAACTCCATGATCTTGTTCTGTGTTGTCGACATTGAATCACCGTACAATTCCCTGATTGGTCGACCTTGGCTACATGGGATATTAGGTATAACATCTACTTTCCACCAGTGTGTTAAATTTCCTCATCCTAATGGTGTTGGAGTTATTAAGGGAGATTGGGAGAAAGCAAGAAATGTTATGAGATTGATATAAAATCTTGCGAGGAAAGAGCTGAGAAGAAGAGCAATTGGAAGTACAACATCAAGCAACGATAGAGATGTGAAAGATTGATGATTAATTCAATAGAGCAGCGGGAGGAAGATAATGGCGAGCAGCTCGCAGATAAAGAAAAAAGAGCAAAATGTAACAGAAAAGTAGAATCAAAAGATAGTAAGTAGAAAGGTAAAATGATAAAATTTAAAGAAGCTTATGCAGAATTTGTTTGAAGAAAATGCAATTGAAAAGAGTACTCTGTTTGAAAGAATTGCAAAATTTTACAAGAAAATCAAAGAAATAAAATTTTATCAGAGTTACAATGCTCGTGAGAAACGCGAATAAAATTTCGCAGAGATTAATAGAATGGGACGAACCTTTATGGCGTGCACTTTAGTTCTTGAATACAATTTCGTAAGAGGCAAATGTAAGACCTAATAGTGCGTCATATAAGGGGGTATCTCTTGACATGACTTAGTGAAAAGGTTATACCGCTGCTGGAACCTGAGTTATGCAGATGTTAGGGTTAAAGAAAACCTATCCAGGAGAGGGATCTTGGATTTCCAATTATATAAGGTTATACCCTGATTGGACGACTAAGGACCTCTTCTAAGAAGTGCAAAGTATGACCAAGGCACCGAGGTACACGGTTGAGCCAAGGGTGCCCGGGGCGTACGAAACTACCCTGGCCATTCTTGGTAAGTCTTGGCTATGATGCACTTGGCCTGAAGAAAACCCCACTTAGGGTGCAGTCTTGTAACTATAAGCTATATAGGAATAAAGGACAAGAGGCTGCGAAAACAGCTGGTTGTTGGCAAATCTGGATGGGAGGAGCTAGTCTTGTATGGCCGATGTTCCCTCCTTTAAGGGGCAACCAGGGGGAAGATAAGGGCGGCACCCTCCATTAGGGAGCTGATAAGTTTCTAAAGACGGCAATGTCATGGGGATTTATGATCGCAAGAACATTTAGGCCTGTCATATTGTCGCGTGACGAAAGTTATACAAAGGCAAATAGCCAAAAGAGAAAAAGTTAAGATGAGATCAATGGGTTTTTACATTTAACAAGTGTAAAGACGTCCTGCAATTTCATCGCAAGACGGCAATGTCATAAGGTTTAATTCTTGCAAGAGAATTTATACTTATCATATTGTCGCAGAGATGTTGAAAAAATTGATAAGACAAGATCAATGGGTCAATACGTGCAAATGTAAAGACGTCCTGCGATTTTGTCGCAGAAAGAAAAGATGTGGCACAATAAGACCTTTAATTAGGAAGGCATAATAAGACCATAAGATTATTGTGATAATGATCGCAGAATTTATGAGATTTGCGATTCTACGCAAAAATCATAAAGTTATGAAATTATTGCTAGCGATAACATCGCCGATATTGAGGCAAATTTGATTGGATTCACAACTAATATCTAATCTCTACTCATTTTTTTCATATTGCAGATGAATAATAGAGGCAAGTATGGGAATGCATAGAATGATGAAATTATTATTCATCCATCATATAAAAAAATTGCTTAGATGATACATTTATATAAATAATTAAAGGATAATAATTCTGATTGATTGATTATGTTGCAGAAAAAGAATTGTTTTCTAATTCATACAGTTAAAAGCAAAAGAAGTTTACACATCAAGTCGGAGAAGCTCGCAGCGATGTTACAAGAAGCAAAAAGTAAATGTACAAAATTTACAAAGAAGAAAAAGAGAAGAAACAAGACTAAGTAGATCCATCAACACCTTCATCAGAGCTCTTTTATTTTTCAAATTTTACTTTATTACCAGATTTCTCTTCTTCATCATTATTATTATCATCTCTATCTACGTCAGATTTCTCTTCCTCGCCAGATATTTATTCATCATATTCGCTAGACTCCTCAGCTTCGCTATCAGAGATAACTAAATTTGGGGAATCAGCTGGAATTTCCTTTGCAAGATAGGGGTATGTAGAATGAGGGATACCATGATCATTACAAACTAGTTTAACAACGTCATTAAGAACACAGAGAAGGGCATTGCTAAAATTTGAAGATGAGATTTTCATTTTTTCCTTCAATCTAGAATACTTTTCATTGCGAGAAGATAGATTTCCAGCGAGTTGATTTTTCTTTTCTTCTAACTCATCAAATCTTTTACGATAGTTCTTTTCGGATGCTGCGAGCAAATGATAACAAAGTTAATATATGTAAGGATGATTCAATTAGAAAATAATTCAGGGAAATCATAAGAGTGATAACCTTCTCTTTCAGAAATCATGTCTTTAATTAAAGCCGCTTGATCAGCATGAAGACTAACATCTACACCTAAATTAGTTCTGGTGTTATCAAGAATCTTCGCAGCCCAAGAAAACTCATCATCGCTATTAATAAGGAGACGAGATCGAACTTGAGTTTCCCTCGCAAGAAGATCTTCATTCTCGCGGATAAGATTATCTCTTTCCATTTTAACATCAAGAAGAGTTTTATGGAAGTTTTCTAGGGTCTTGGAGCCATTTTTAACGGCAATATCTTTCTCGTCAATAAGATCACTATTCCATTTTCTTAATCTATCTACTTCTTTCTTCTAATTAAGATAAAAGCGCTTATACTTGTTGGTCAAACCTAAATTGAATCTGTGTTCAATTTTTAAGAGATTAAGTTTGGATTTAAGTTCATATATGGAGAGGGATTCAATCTTATCATCTGAGAAATTACTTAAAGAATTATTAAGGCAATCAAGAAGGGTATTATCATCTACAGGGTCAGGAAAAGATTGGAAGAGTGTAGCCTCATCAGTAAGACCATAAATATCTGCAAAAATGGTTGCTTGAATAAGCTGCGATAGGGTGAGAAGAATTAAAAGAGAAAAGAAATAAATCATACCATAGAGTTGTTGATTGGATTTATCAAGATCATAGATTTTTTGCTTGTCAACTGAAGTTTCAGTCTCCAGCTGCTTATTTTTTCTGCGAAGCTCAATAACTTCAGCTTCTAGTTTTTCTTTATCTTGACGAAGATTAGTAGCTTTCTTTTCATAAGTAATACGCATATTGTCTAAATCAGAAGCAACAACAAAAGTGGCTCTTCCAACCTGCGATAGAAATATATAAATCAATGTCTGACAAAAATATCAATAGATACACAAAAATGATGAACAAGTAAAAACATACCAGGCTGCCAAGTGAATTTAAAAGACTTGGAGTCAGCGATCTTGAAACCTCGCAAAGGGTATCGCTGTCAACTAGTATGGGAGCATCGCAGACATTGGTGAGGGACTGGGATATTTCATTAATAGCTTCATCTCCATACTCATTTGGGATACCAAACATATTCTTGCCAATTTTTTTGGATAAATGAGCCATCGAAGAATCAGAAGAAGAAGAATTATTTATAGAAGGGAAGCCGTTATCATTAAAATCCTCGTCATTATTATTCTTGTCAAAATCAACACTTGGATTCTCTGGAATGGGTTGAGGGAGTTGAAGAAGAAGAAGGTCGGGTCTTCCTTTTCTTCAAAGGAGGATCGCCAGATTCTTCACCGCGAGGGTAAGATGACTTTCCTTTAGGAGGAACGGTAGATTTATCCTGATCTCCAGATTCTTCACCGCGAGGGGAAGAAGACTTCCCTATGGGAGGAACTGTAGATTTAACCTTTAAAGATTTCTCCTTAGTTCTCATGGGTTTTATTGGTTCTAGTTCTTCGATTTCCTGCGAGCACAGATGAAGATAAGAAATAGGGGCAACAATATATTGTTAAAATTTAGGAGGAGATATTTCTTACTTCATCCGTGAAAGATTTAATAGCTAAGAAAGTGTTGGGTTTCCTAAAAGTTTGATAGCTGAGCTTCATTCTATCAATATGAGAAAGATCAAAATAATTAGCGAGAATATAAAAACATGAAGAAGATAGTGAATAATAATAATACAAAAAGTTGAGAGGATATACTTCTTTAGATCTTTCAGGCCAGTTGAAGACCCATGGATCATACTCTGAGAGATTTGCAGGTAATGGGAGAGAACCAGATATATAAGGACCTTCAAGACATAACGGAAAGATAAACCACTTATCATCGCTGTGATTTATTTCTTATTTCCTAATAGTTTGAGAGAAAGTTCAAATTTAGGGCTTTGACCTAGAATTGTAGACAAGGTAAAACCTTTACTTTTGAGCTTTTCTCGCATCTCATTAAAGGCAGTCAAGTTTTTAGCACCAGCAACAACCATTTTTGAGTATGGGAATGAAATAAAAGGTTGAAAAATAAGAAAGAAATCACAGCGATGACAGACGTGCAATTTACAGAAGAACAGTAAACTTGCAGAGAAGTTACGCAGAGAAAGAAGAAGAAAGTAAAAAGAACCTTCAAGAAAAGAATGAAAGGAGTATTTATAGAAGAAGAGATTTCTCGAGAAGATGAACGCAATAAATGCAAAGAAAAGAAATGAACGGTCAGATCGCAGCGGTTAGAAAGGACGTGTCAAAGATTTATTGGAAGAAAGAATGCATGAAAACAGATGGCGAAGGATATAGAAACGTGTCAGAATAGAAATCGATGTGAAAAGATAAGTATTTGCGGCATTTAGTTCTCATGATCTTCTCTTCTTCGCAGAAAAGACATGATAAGAGGCAAGATATAGGACCAGAATATCGCTACAATACTTCTTTGCGAGATTAACAACACTTCCCAGCGAGCATCACCGCAATATCTTCAACTACACTTTGCGAGTGTCACAAAAGCAGTCAAAAGAGCGACGTAATAAATGACGAGTGAAGAAAACTTGAGAAAAGCATGTTTTTCCTGTGATGGTTACAAAACTTGCGAGAGTGAACATTATAACTAATTGCGATACAATCGCAGAATCAACCCGAAATAAGAGGAAAACTTAGTTGTCATCCACTATGTAACTACCCTATAAATATAGACCCAATGTGTCCAGAAAAGGATGATGTATTTTTTGAGAGTTAAGAAAGTCTTGAGGAGAGAGAAACTTCGAGAGAATAGTTGTAATCTTGAATTCTCCCATTTCTGTAAACATTTCTGAAACCAAAATAATAAAGTATCGTTTTTCATCTTCAATTCACAGTTGATTATAGCAAAATCTTAACAAGGGTGTAGTGTGGGAAATCCTGCAACTGCACAAAAGGTTAAAAAAATGACAATTACTTTTCTCCTCTAAAAAACCTGTCTAGAGATCTCTTTGACTTAAGCATCGGAGTGTCTTTGCAGGTACCCCTCATCTTTCATCTACAATTTTTGGAGAAATAAAACAACGGTGGAGATTCGATCAACAAATACAAATCTCGAAGATTGTTGGGGTGATTAATTTTGCACCAACATCTTTTGGCACTGTAAGGACCCTCAAGCTCGTCAACGCTATTAGACTAGTCAAGTGACGAATTAGCCGATAATAACTCGATTAGTTTAACACGAATGTTAATTAATAAAAATTAATCTAACAACGATCTAGATACGAAATTAGTACCGCTCGATAGGCCTCGAAAAGTTACGTGGAATGAACTACTCGAACGAGTTAATTGAATATCAGGTGAAGAAGATATTATTTCAAACCGCCTAGCTGCCCTTATCGTCTGGACGGGTGCCTTTAGCAATTTTGGTTGTCCTTATCTTCACCAAAAACCCGAACGAAGGATTCATTCGTTCTCTTTCTTCTTTTCTCTTCTGCTTCTCCTCTATTTCTCTTTTTCTTCGTTCTTATTTCTATTGATTCAGTTTAGAGGATTGAGTTTTATAAGAGATGATGGTGGTGTTGATTTGGATTGATTAAGCTTTGAAGGAGAAGAAATTGATGTTGCTGTGGATATGAAGAAGAGATGAACTGAACTAGGCTTCTTGAGCCGATTTGGGAAATTATATGGATTTAAGTAATCCGATGTTTGATATGAGTTTCTAGTAGATGTTGAAGGAAAAGGTGATTATTAATTTGATGATATGAAGTAAATCTGAAGATGAATCAAGGGTAAAGTTTCTCAGAAGGTTGTTTAGAGGTTCGATTATTGATGAATAAGATGGAATTACATATGGGTTTTCCTTGAATTAGAGTTTGAGGTTAAAGGATTGCTTGATATTGACAGTTAGGGTTTCTACAAATTAAATTGAAATTCAATTTAGGGTTTCATGTGATTAAACTCAGAGAAGCTGGAATTGATATCCAAGAGGGATGATTGAAGATGGGTTTTGTGTTAATTAACAGTTGAGGTGATGGGTTGAATCAGATAATTAGGGTTTTGAATTAAAGTTCAGAAAAGAATTGGGGAGTGAAGTTGATGGTATATGGGATTAATTTGAGACGAGTTCGACAAGAATAGAACGTATGATGAAAGAGTGGTTTGAATTTGTTAGTTAGGATTTGAAGTTATGAATCTCATGTTGAATTGAAGCTGATGAAGAACTTGGAGTTGATTCTTGTATCAAGAAGGTGATGGAGTTATTATTGGTGCTGATTCAGAAGACCTATCATGAGGTAATTTACTTCTTAGTATCTCAGTAAAGCTTTTTGATTTCATTGAAATGAATTATGAACTATGGATGTTGATGAAGATATATTGGAACTGAGATTGAGATAATTATATAATGAATTGTTGTTGATAGAAATATAACTAGTAATTGCATGGATGGTTGTGAATGGATGAATTACATTGTTGTCTGAGATGAGTTGATGATGTGGAGTTGTTTAAGTAGGAGTTGCTGTCAGAGATAAGGGAAGCTAAGTTGAATTGCAGATTGTAATGAAGCTGTAGATACTAGTTATGAGGAACTGCAATACAACAGAAGGAGTGGTATTCTTTTGGGAGTTACAGGTGGTGATAGTTAATGAGTTACAAGCCCTCAGATATGGTAATGGAATAACTGAAATGGGGGATGTTGGATTGAACTACAATTATAGGTGTTGGAATTGTTTTGATAGTGAACTGAATATGGACTACGGGTGGAATGTGATGGTGTGGTTGTCTGTATTATGCTAATTGCGGGTATTATGAATTAGAGTATATGAACGAGTTAGGAAAGTTTATGAGCTTTGTTGGTAATAGAATGAATGTGTGGTGGTGGTAGTGGTCATGGATTTCAGTCTGGTGGGTGTGAAATGGTGGTTTTCTGGAACTGAAATTTAAATGAGATTAAGGCAGGGTTATCTGAATTGGAATTGCAGATGGTTTGTTAGGTGCAGCTACAGAGTATGTTGAAACTATGGATGTGGGTTTGAGCATAGGATGGATGTTGTAGAAGTGTATCTAGAAATGAAGTTGAGTTGGTAATGTAGAAAGATGTTGCTTAAAGCTGCAATTGCAGGTAAGCTGTAATTGTAGTTGTAACTGATTATGAAGTTTGTTTAAGAATGGTTGAACTAAAGTTGTTTGTAATGTTGTTATAGTAGTGGCCTTAGTGAAAGCCTGCAACTGCAGATCTAGGTAAGCTTAATTAAAATTGTTTTGAATTGTAGAATTCTGTTTGAATTATTAGTTTCTATTTTGATGCATTAGATTATGTCTTGTGTTTGGGTATGGCCTATACAAGTGTTTTGGCCTTGTGCCACTCAACCTAGTCAGGTATCTGACTCTAGATGACTTAGTCCATCTGATTGAGTTGAATCGGGTTGAATCAGATTTGACCCACCGAGTCACTAGTCTTGACTCGTTGACCATTGACCTGGACCTTGACTCTGTTGACGGACGTTTACTGTTAGTTGACTCTTGACCGTCACTTTGACCGTTAATGACCGTTAGTTGGACTGGGCCTTAGATTAAGGGGCCAGTTTAGTGGAATTGGGCTTAGACCTAGTATTCATATTTTGAATGTTTGGACCCTTATGGTCCGAATTAACCTTTGGTTTCTTCTACAAAGTTGTAGATATTCACAAGAATTATGTAATGGACTATAGAACCAACTCAATTCAATTAGTAAACCTTCACTATGCTAAAGATAGATAAATTAAAGATGTAGAACCTTAAATGCGCCTAGTATCATTAGAAATACTTGTATGATTTTTGTGTGAGACTTTTTGGCTAGATTCTTAGACTTCTTGTGTCAATAACAGTTAGTTTATATTAATAACGATCGATTCAGAGGATGAACCAGTGGATCATGGATCGCGAGGTAGGCGTGGCTTATCATCAAAAAGGTGGGAATGCATTTGAATATTTTGTATTCATTATTGTTGTTTTTATAAAAGTTTATGCTTAACAAACTCATGCATTGTCTGTCAGTGCATTTCATGCTTTGTTTAAAATGCATTATGATAATCCTGTTCATTCTATGAATCTTTCCACGATTTGGAAAGGACTTGTATTGTTTGTTTTCAGTATGAATTTTTATGGGAAATGAGAATTTTCAATTGTGGCATATAGGATAAGCTCCTTCACATTTATACCTACTTTAATTCAGCTTTTATTGTTTAGAGTTGGTCACCATGGTCTTGGTGGCATCCATAGCTATTGAGTGCGGTTAGCACGAATATTATTACATTGTTTGAAAGAAGGAGTTTGTTCCATATACATGTATGATTATTTCAGTGACTTAGTCACTGTTTAATGTTTCGGAAAAACATGTACTGTTTTCCAACTCTTGCTTATGATTACTTAGAAGTTAAATGTTAATTATTCCCACTTTCAGTTTCAGTGACATATTAGAGTTGCGCAGCGAAAGATCCGAGAAGTTAACTTCGTTAGTTGATTATATTCTGATATGTTTATTATGTTGTATATTATATTTGAAAAACAAATGACTATTATATATATATCATTTGAGAGAAGATCTTGTATATATATATTTCTGAGAGGGGTTAGTTTTGGGTTACGTTTTATAGCAGATTTCTTATTTGATTGATTCAACAAATGTTTAGTTTTAGTGCCTCTATATTTAACTAATCTCTTGGATTAGTCAGCTGTTAGCTTAGGGGGCGCTACATGCACCGACTAAGGGGAAAATATTTTTCCACAATCATAGAAGTCATCGTTTGATACCCAACTTCCATTAAATCCCGGGTATTTGCGGGTCATGAAAGGGCAGCAGCTATGAACGGAGGGTTAAGCGAGAACGACAATTAAAGGAATAAGGCTTTAGATATCACCAAAAAAATCTAAGTGGTCACTGCTGCACAAAATAAGTTTTATTTTGGCTTGAGCACCTTAAAGCCTCACCCTGTTGTGGGCACTAGACATCTCAGGTCAACACCGGATGTGACTGATCGTTGTCGTATGCGTCAAAAATAATTTACACTTTCTTACTACTCAAAATATAAATATATCAAGGGCAAGAAAGGATCGATCCCACAGAGAGGTCTAGGTTGTCTCGTTGTTTCGGTTTCCTATATAAATAACACCGGGGGTTTTTCTGATTTTTGTGCAAGTAATAATAAAATAAAAGCAAATAAAGAAATAAGCAAATCAAAGTAGTGATAATATTGGTTAAGGATTCATCTTCATTCACAAATATGTTTTCTTCACAATAATTAGAATTGATATTTAATCTCAACTTTTATCAAAATCCCTAGGATATCTTGATCGCAAGAATATCCCGCTAATCTCCTTTTGTCATCAACAAACACATTAAAAGATGCGAGTATGAGTTCTATCTAAAAGAACAACCTAACGTGTAAAAGCACTAATCAAGTTTAATTCCCAAGATGCATTAAGTTCTATGAAATCAGGCTAATCAAAGCAATTGAACGTGGTAAACGCACTAATTCAATTTAACAAAGGTTACGATTCACATACGATCATAAGAATATATCACTACAAACCATAATCATATTTATGCCACTTGCATTCAAGGAGTATCACTTTTATGTATAATAAACCCTAAACTAGCAATAGAGATGAAAACAAACTCAACCGATTCGCGACTCGATCAAACAAGCATTCAAATCATATAACACTATAAATTGTGAATCATAATCGATAAAATATGGAGACAAAACTAATTTATCATATCAAAAACCATATTATGTGAAATCCAATTATTCCATAACCAATAATAAAATTAAGTACTCATGTTAATGGAGTTCATAACAAGAAGAAAGAGAAACCCTATCATATTGCAAACCCTAGAAAAAAGTAGTAGATGAGATAATATATTTTTGCCTAGGCTTCCATATATATGGAGTTTTGTAACCTCCTCTTGAAAAAGTTAGGAAACCTAGCAAAAATAGGAAAGTGCACCTCCTTAGAATTGTATCCCGTGCATCAAATCCCGGACGAAGTAGGTGCCAAAACTCTGGCCAAAAACTCACGGCAAAAGAAAAGAAGTTGCGCCCTTAATAAGTCACGGCCAAGTATGGCCGTACATAGACTGGCTGAATAGCCTACTGGGCTTGTGCAGTAACAAAAACCCAGCCCATTTCTTCACTTCAACTCGTCTGCACCTAAAAACACCACAACATCCCATCAGACCATCTGCCAATCTTTCATGCATGCAGACTCGAGTTTATACCTTGGCTACAACTTCAGCTACAACGTCACCAGACCCTCTTGCTTTTGCCAAGTTCAGCACCCAACTATCTCGAGCTCAAAACTTCATCCTTCTCCCATTATTCATAACACGTTTTTGTCAGTTTCTCAACATAGCTTCTCCAGCTTACATTTATCGATCTTCAGCCAAACCATTCACGTCTCCCTGAACTTGTGCAATCCTAGTTCAGCTCCATGCTCATTCATTGCTTTCTCACTGCCATTCAACCACCGATCCTGGATCTCCATCTGCATGAGCTCCACCATCAACTGCCAGCAACAGCGTCACCTGACTGCCATCGACCACATCTCATTTGCTATTCCAGCAGCTCTAGCACTCAACACCATCATCAATGGTAACAGCTTCACGTCCATTACTGCCCTGACTTCATCGTCACATTAGACCTGAAGACCGTGCGCTAGAGAGAATACATGACGTTTATGCAACCATGACAACGTCCATCCAACTTGTTCGAGTTTTGACAGCAACCTCCAGACTCGAGCTACAGCAATTCGATCTCCATCTTCGTTTACCGTTAACCTCAACAGATCAACTCCATTGCAATTCCCTAAATATCTATCGACTCTGTAACTCCATCTTCCTTTGTAGCTCAACAACATCCAACTATAGTGGCATCAACCACCGATGCATCAACAGAATCACCCTGAACTTGCTCAAACTCCTCCATTCGCCATCGATGACAATAACACTCTTCACCTCTCGTCACCGGAAGAAATATTGATCCCGATATCAACAACGACCACTTTCACTCTCCATCATCGACCAAACCACAAGCTCAGCTCTTTCCACCACTTCCCTGTCTTGTTCGGCCCCTGTTCTCATGTCAACTTACGCTTCATACCCAACCATGACATCTTTAAGCCCAGCACCTGCAACTCATTCTTTAATAGGCCCAATATACCTTATGGGCTAAGCAGCTCACTGTTTCTCTTATTGGGCTTGTCTCCTGCACGTCTCCATTTAGCCCAATAGCTTCATAACTGTTGATTCTAGCGTCTGATACGCCTACGCGACTGCCTGTATTAGATTTCATGCAATGATAATTCCGTATCTCTTTTGGAAAATTGGATGATCCTTGTTCTTTTCGCTCCAAATGGATGATTTCTCCTTCTTTTGCTCGTAATGACTCCAAAGTACCTGTAAAACTCAAAAGCGAACATAAGATACATAATTCACACGAAAAATAGCAAAGAAAGCATAAATACTAGATAGTAAATACGGTGTATTCTACACCTATCAGTGACCGAAACTAAACACGCCTTGTACGATGGGAAAAAAATCCCGAACTAAGTTTTTTCATATTCTGCAAGAACAAACAATGGGGAGTATAGATCCATGTCATTTCCCTTATAAGCGTTGGATAAACAAATGATATCACAGATGCCACAAGATGTTATCCTAAGGGTGCAAACCCGAAAAACAAATGAATTGTCCGTTGGCATAGGATTTTCTATACAAAGGATCGTAGATCAGCTATGCAACAAGATGGAAGACGAGCAAAATAGCGCAGGTCCATGACATATTTTTTCACAAGTTTTTGAAGACTGAATACATCCCAAGATCCTCAAGGTTGTCATCCTACGCACTAGATCGATTACATCAGTCATACAAGGTCATGGACGGAAGATACAAACTTGAGAGAGCATAGAGGCGCTGGAAGAACAAGAGGTATCATGTCCATCACCATGAAAGAGCGGTCCCGGAGACAATATTCTTGAAGCACGTCTAGCAGGACAGAACGGTTGCAGACGCAAAAACACCAAAAAGCAGCTGCAGTCCAATAAAGGCCCGACAACGCGGAGTCTGTATACATCTGTATGCACTTTGTAGGCTCATCAGGTTCATCAATTTGTGTATACATTCCTGAAAGTTTGGCTGTGAATGCACAGGGGAAGCTGGTATCTTTATATTGCATCTTCACACTAAGGAATTCCAGTCATGAAAAAGTGAAGACCTATGAGATATGTTCATTATTAAGAGGAAGCCTGATTTGTTGATCCAAAGTTTTCCGAGAAAAAAAAAAAAAAAAAAGCTTGCCAGACGCCAGCAACAAGGAATCGCAAAGTAAGTAATCAGTATATCTTGCTAATTAATTGCGGACCAGCTCAGAAACCAAGGCTGAAATAGGCGTCTTGCACATGAGGACACAACCGCGTATACATATGTAATCGCAGTTGAAGAGAATGGTATAATTGACTACTTATTGATGAAAAGACTTGTTTAAATGACTATCCCATGCTAAACAGACTAATCTATCTAAATGTCTACAAACTGATGAAGAGATAACATAGATTCCGTGGGAATTGTGTACAAAGCTTTTCACAGGAAGCATATGGATACTCATTCAAACGCTTTATTTTTAGAGCATCTACTAATCGCAAGGTGGAACAAAACAAGAAGAAGAAAAAAATAAAGGGCATACACTTCAAAAGCACCAAGTCTTCTGAGCCGCAAGTTCTATGCTCACACCTTTACCGCAGATAAATCCTTTCCCTTTCCGTGGGCAGAAAAACTTTTAACCCGCAGGCTGCAACAAGCACCAATTCAGGGTGTGGACTCTTAACAAAGTATCTCAGTGCGGAACATGTTAATTCTCGCTAAGTTGTGATATCATACTTAACATAGTCTGAAATGACAGCAACGCTTGTTTATGGTGGATTTTCATTTAAGGCTAAGATTGTAAAAGCCAAAAAATTATGCGCTAACATCTTGTAAAAGATAAGGCCATTAATAAGTGATGGATACTCCTTCACTTTACTAATTCACCTAGAATGAAGCATGTGACAACAATCCCATTCTGTGAATAAAATACACGAAATTCATCCAGGTTGGAGCATGTAGTAACAATCCCATATACCCTGTGAATTTACAGTATTATTAATTAATGCGCAACCAGCCTTGTATTTCATGTACTCATTATCAGTGTGGCATGACGACTGAGTGTTGTTCTCAGCAGAGCAACACGAATCTCCAAGCATTATAATGAAAGAATGTACGAAATACCCGTACAGGCTGCAACTCTCGGTGTGTTATACTAGCCCAATTGAGCATCTGGACTGACCATATTAGTCTGGATATGATCACGACCATCCAACTCCACCAGCATGATTGGATGTCCCAGATCGATTCCATAACCCCCAAGCATGTATGGAATATTCGCTGCCGAACCAATGCGGACCCCGCATGGTCGGCCTCCCCAAAAGATTGGCCTAGCTTGCCAAAACATCCAAACCATAGCAGTATGGATGGAGAACCCTAAATTAGGGTTTGCGACACATTACATGTGTCACAAAATAGTCTCAACCATCCATCTTCGCAGGTATAGATGGAGGGTGCAGATGTAGATTCAAAGGGCACGAAGTATGTCAACACAATCACCGTGATCCCACCTACATACCTGACCGATCGGTCAGGACCAACTATAGTTGGTCGTCCTAGTTCGTGCGCTCCAAACTAGGTACAACACACGGCCGGCAATACCCTGATTAGGGTTTATGTCGCGATCATAAGCGTTCATTTTCTCCTGATTGGACGAAGGGTCTAGGAATAGGCTAAGCAGGTCCGGTAAGTATCAACACGATCACTGTGGGCCCACCTATCTCTACACCCAATCGTCCAAGACCGAACTTTCTTTTTCTCCCCGGTTCGCGCGCCTCCAACGTGCATGGTCGCTCCTTCCAAATTGCAAACTAATATCAACCGCTCGATTTTGCCAGACGAATTGAGTGGCTTAGATCATGTTTTCATGGGACGGTAAGGCATAGGCGTGAACACCAGCCTACCACCTACACACTGGAGCAATCGGCCAAGACCGACCAAGCCTGGTCGTCTTGGAACTAGCGCCCGAAGTTGGTACGGTGTGTGTCTTTTACGGCACCAGTTTACTGTTGCAAATAGATCTCGACCACTCAACTTGTCCGGATAAATTGAGTGGCCCAGATCACACTTCCATGGGATAGTGAGGTATGAACATGTGTACCGGCATGCCGTCAGCATACATGACCGACCGGCCATACCAAAACCATGTCCCAATCTTGGATTCGACCAAGCTGGAAAGTGGTGTTTGTGCACTTTTTCCTAAAACCCTAATTTCATCAACGGTCGCAGAAGAGTGTCTCAAAGTTCATCTCGTCCGTCCAACTTGACCGGCTTGGTAATACAACCCTGGTCAGGATTTAATTGGTCAGCGCAGAGTCATGGTGATCATCATCCACCACTCTACCACACCATGTGGTCGGTCAAGGATGGACTTGCTTGCGCAACCTCCATATCATCACACAAAGTAGTCTGGATATGAGACTACTTTGAGACTCTCAAACAACAATGCTTCATACATGCTGAATATACTCGATGCAGTACCTGCATAGTATACACACGATACTTCACAAGTATCAATTTCCTAAATAACGTAGCATTACATGCTACTTTCTGTGGGTTCCACAATCCACACGTTCAAGACATCAATCATGTCACAAGCTGGGGGATACATACTGGGGTATGTGTCTGGCAGTTTACAGCGTGCAGCACACAACGCGCCATCACAAGAACGTATCAGGAAGACATGGATGGTTAGTGATGATGGGAGAAGTTGGAAATCCTGGTCGTGTGACACTAACACACTACTCCACTACTCCATCACTCCACTTTCTCCACTTCCCACGAGACACGAAGGTTAGGCTAAAAGACTTGTATAAATAGGTTCTTCGCCCTATTTTTCACAACAACGGAACAAGACGAGATAACAGAGGCAAGTGTTGATACAATCTTATTCAAACACCGGAACTGATAGATTACATCCTGCAAGCCAGTTCAGCTTTCTGATATAAGTCATACATAGCCAACACCTTCATAATCTCAACACCTTCTTCGCTTCCCTCCCTAATATCAACCCCATCTCCTTCACTTTGTGACCGAAACAAGTCTGGAACGGCCATTTCTTGGTTTAGGCCGTACTTGCACAGATTAATCTCTCGAATCTACAAGCACTCACTGCGCAGTGCATTAGTTTAAGGTTTAGATTCATTCCTCATCCACACCCCAAATTACCAAAATCGGCAGGAATAGTTCTCACCCATAAACAATTGGAGACCACGGTGGGAAATTAATCTCTCGGTTGTAAAGTCAATTTCTTCGAAATTCGATTCAATTTTATAAATTTCAAAAGGGTAGAACTTAGAACCAATTCAATCAACAATTCATTTCAAGATGGTGGAACTCAGGTCTGCATCAATAATCAATTCCGAGGGAAGTGTTGTGGATAACACTCCCGGTATCGTTGTACATGTCATTAGAGATATCGTGGTCAATACATCTCGTGGAGCCGTTACTTCTACCATCAGCACTAGTGTAGCAGGAAATATTCCAGTAAGTGTAACACATCCCATCACTAGAGCCAGAGCCAGAGCATCCGCTAATCCCGGCATCTCCTCAAGTGTAACGCCTCAGGTGGTCACCAGAGCAACAACTTTCACTCCTTCATCAGGACGAGGATCCGGAGGGACAAGAGGAGGACCACCGCCCATTACCATTGCATACTTGATGGAGAAACATGAAGTTCTGGCTAAGACTCAAATAGATATGGCCTCAACTCAGAAAGAGGTACTCACTTTCCTCAAAACTTTGACTGAACGATTACCACAAGGTTCACGACAACCTGGGGGAGACGTTTCCATCCTGGCCCACACGGATGAGGAAACTCACATTTCTCCTGAACGCCCAAGAGAAAGGAACCAACCGTCCAAATTCATCACATGCGAGGATCTGGAATGACTTCTCCAAAATCGAGGTAAGGGGGACCAAACGGATGTACACCAGCATCAGCCGCCGTACCCTCAAGATGTGCAACAAATTCCTCTTCCCAGAGGTTACACCTCTCCCCAATTCTCCCTTTATGATGGTATGGTAATGCTCGTGAACACGTCTCTCGATTCTTAGAATCTTTGGGGGAGCATGAATACAATCATGTTCTACGCCTAAAAGAATTTTCAAAGTCACTTACGGGAAGGGCGTACACCTGGTACAACAACATCGCACCTAACAACATAAAGTATTTCTTCGTGTCTGAACAGATCACCTTTTCAGATCTGGGAAGAATTCTTTAGCGGAACAACGAGCATCCCAACGACTTCGTTAAGAGGTTCAGAACCCAAGCACTGGATTGTCATGACCCGAATGTCACCGAACGACAATTGGTGGAGTTGTGCATCAATGGGATGATACCCATATACCGCGCTCTATTAGAGAATCTGTGCTTTTAAACGTTCTCTGAACTCCATAAAGCTGCCAAACGTTCAGCAACAACTGCACCAGCATTGCTAGAAATAACCAGAGTTGTTCGAAGTGAAGATTCACGTGAAAGTCGAGGAAGCAGACGTCTCACGAACAAGCAATACAACACTGGTCCTTATGTGAGTGTAGTGGGCGGAGGAGAAAAAAAGGAAAGCTTCAACGACGGAACAACAAACCAAGCGGGCATCCCCGACACACAAGACTTCATCTCGGAAAGGAGCGGACAAAACTCCTGCACAAGACACCGAAGATCCAAGTTTTCCTTTCCCCATGAATGAAGTGATAGAACTCTTAGAAGCGTGGATCCAAGACGACGCCATCAAGATGCCTCCTATCAGACGTTCTCCACCTGAGAAAGACACGGCGGTCCCTAAATACTGCTGCTACCATAGATTCGTTCACCACCCAACCAAAGATTGTAACAGGCTGAAACAAATCTTCAGGGAAAAGATAGAGACAGGAGAACTCCAACTTGGAAACGAAGGTGTTCATAGAGATCCTCTACCTATCAGGAACTGTATGATTTATGGGGATTCTGTTCGCAAGACTGTACAATCTATGATAGAGCACTTGTGTGAAATCTTGTATTTCTCCAAGGGAAAGCGTCAAGACATATTTACGGCTCTCAACCGCATTGTATCAGGCAGGCATTTGTATCCATAAGCAGTCCAAGAACCCCCAGTCTTTCTTGAAAAATACGAGCAAAGGAAACTGGGGACTCCTAACCGTCACTCATTTGAGAAACGTTGAGTTCGATAGCGCGTTGATTGATATGGCCTCCGAATTTAACATCATTATGGTCAAGACCTTGAGAGAGGCAAAGATTCCAAAGCAGGAGGCTACTCGTCACCCAACTGTGGTTAAGGATCCAGAAGGAGAACTCAGAGATGCATATGGATACATTTATCTTGAAGTCAAATTGGGTGATTCCTCGACACAAGCAAAGTTCTACATAATCAAAGATCATCCCAAATATGACATGAACCTAGGACGTCCTTGGATGCACGACAACAAGGCAATACTAGGAGTCTGTCCTCTACCAGCTTCAATACCTGAAAGAATCTCCAACACACCTTCTGGACCTGACGACTGTTTGTTGTCGCACCAACAACTTGTCAATATGACACAATTTCCCGGAGAGATCCTGTCAGCATACATTGAAAGGTTCCAATCTCAAGTAAGTCTCATCACACAACCCTCTTTACAATCAACCGCCCCTCATTCTGATAAGTCCTGGGGACTGGACCTAGCTAAAAAACCAACCTTGGATAAGAGATGCGAATGGGAGGCCGGCCTCTTTAAATAGTTTATCAGGAGTCTAGAAGTTGTCTCAATCAAAGACGACAAAACCAAGACCCTGATGTCTACATGCCCAAACCCATTCAGAATTGGAGACCTAGTAACGAAGACAACCGCGTTCAAGGTCGGAAGAATTACGGTGAAAATGGCTACCTCACCTAATTCACCCACCGAAAAGGAGGATGAACCGTACCTGGTAGCAGATGTCATCCTAGGCGGCTATTGCAAACTCATCAACGCTGACAAGTTAGAAGGCGTAACAATTCACTCGCGGTGGCTCAAACCCTACCGTACTTAAAACGTTGTGCTATCACTTTCCAGCATCCTACACGCTTTAAGATGCTGTGCTACTTCCTCCAGCGTGTTTTCCCTTACAATTTCACATCATATTTGTAATTCCTCTAGAAATGATTTTAATACTTGCATTCATAGTTAGGGTTTCAATTTTTAATTTTCAAATTAATTGAAGTATTATTTCCATCTGAGAGCCTCTTTATCCCAAAAAGATACAAAATCCATCCTAAACCAACCTACTAGAGCAGGTCAGGAAAGAAACCCTAAGCAAAAACATCCTGAAAATAGTTGAGGGAAAAGATGTGCGCGGAAAGGGAAGGAGCTTTGAACCACTCACCCCAGCAAGGCCCGGAAGATCTTTCATCAAAAACACATGTCCGTGGTATTCCATTATGGCATTATTTCTTTTATCACAAAGAATTACATGTGAAGGCGCACCCTTGCACATGAGAAAGTTCAGTCGAAATCTTGACAAAGGATTATAAAGTAAAACCTTTATTCAATTAATCAAATAATAGAAGAAAATCTTGGGCTCAGCTGTCACTGAGTACAAGGAAGATGTTCACAAATTACGGAATATACTTGGAAAGAGGAAAAACAAGAAAAGAGGTTTTAGTCGTCAAAAGGGTCGACCGCGCCTGCACCACCGATAAGTTCTGCTTCAACGTTTGTTGATGATCCTCCCTTTGGATCTGCCTCGGCTTCTGCATCAGACGTTTCCGCAGCAACACACTCCATTCCAAAATCATCAGCAGGAGCATCAAAGGCCACGTCAACATCAGGAGTCGGGCCGACTACTTTCAAACGCTCAGTTTCGTCTGTTTCAGAATCAAGAATTATCACGCCGTCCTGGATTGGGTAATTGCACTTATCTTCATTTGGAGGTCGTTTATGCTCAACCCTCCGCCTCTTCAACCGCGCTGCAAATCTCTCTGCCCTTGCGGTTACTGGTGCCTGCAACGCTTCCTTGCGCCTCCACCGCTCCTCCATGTCCATTGCATCTGAAAGGGAACAAATACTCCCCTGGCAATACGCAGGTGCAAAATAGACATCCCCTGTATAGCACGACCGACTTCGCGGAGTGGAAGATCGATCTTAGCCATTACTTCTTCGTGCGCATGGGTTTCGTGGTTGTCAATTTCGAAGCTTCTTTCTGGAGAAGTGACAGAACGGTCATCCACCGCTTCCATGATAAACTGTAAAGAGGAAGAAGTTAAAAAAAAAATCAATCAATCAGTCAATCAGAAGATCAGATAAATATGGAGCAGTACCTGAGATATAGAAGAAACGACTACGTGAGATGACTCTTTATAATCTCACAAGTCGAGAGAATCCCAGGAAAAAAGAATTCTTTACTTGCCAATTGCCATGCATAAAGGCCACTAATTCGGGATAGCAATCGATGATGCTTATCGGATATATCTGAGGAAAGATTCCGTATGAAGAAAGAGAGTAAACCTGACCCAAGGAAGGGGCCAATCTCTGTCCATATATGTACAAAAGAAACCAAAGCGACTCACCGGATCAAGTCATACTTCATGCACAACCTTAATCAGGACTAACCAGTTCCAAGGCAAGATGTCGACCTATCCGGAAAATATGTATTCACTTTAGCTTTGTCATTTCAGTGTACAAATTGGTCACCATATCATGCCTACCCCACAATAGTGTAACCATTATGTGCTAGGAAGGGGACTTAATGTTGATAGTGTATTTTCATTTAAGGCTAAGATTGTAAAAGCCAAAAAATTATGCGCTAACATCTTGTAAAAGATAAGGCCATTAATAAGTGATGGATACTCCTTCACTTTACTAATTCACCTAGAATGGAGCATGTGACAACAATCCCATTCTGTGAATAAAATACACGAAATTCATCCAGGTTGGAGCATGTAGCAACAATCCCATATACCCTGTGAATTTATAACATTATTAATTAATGCGCAACCCGCCTTGTATTTCCTGTACTCATTATCAGTGCGGCATGACGACTGAGTGTTGTTCTCAGCAGAGCAACACGAATCTCCAAGCATTATAATGAAAGCATGTACGAAATACCCGTAAATGCTGCAACTCTCGGTGTGTTATACTAGCCCGATTGAGCATCCGGACTGACCGTATCAGTCTGGATATAATCACGACCATCCAGATCCACCAACATGATTGGATGACCCAGATCGATTCCATAACCCCCAAGCAGGTATGGAATATACGTTGCCGAACCAATACGGACCCCGCATGGTCGGCCTCCCAAAAGATTGGCCTAGCTTGCCAAAACATCCAAACCATAGCAGTATGGACGGAGAACCCTAAATTAGGGTTTGCGGGACATTACATGTGTTACAAAAAAATCTCAACCATCCATCTTCGCAGGTATAAATGGAGGGTGCAGATGTATATTCAAAGGGCACGGAGTATGTCAACACAATCACTATGGGCCCACCTAAATACCTGACCGATCGGTCAGGACCAAATATAGTTGGTCATCCGAGTTCGTGCGCTCCAAACTAGGTACAACACACGGTCGGCAATACCCTGATTAGGGTTTATGTCGCGGTCATAAGCGTCCATTTTCTCCTGATCGGACGAAGGGTACAAGAATAGGCTAAGCAAGTCCGGTAAGTATCAACACGATCACTACGGGCCCACATGTCTCTACACCCAATCGGCCAAGACCGAACTCTCTTTTTCTCCTCGGTTCGCGTGCCTCCAACATGCATGGTCGCTCATTCCAAATTGCAAACTAATCTCAACCGCTCGATTTCGCCGGACGAATTGAGTGGCTTAGATCATGTTTTCATGGGACAGTAAGGCATAGGCTGAACAACAGCCTACCACCTACACGCTGGAGAAATCGGACAAGACCGACCAAGCTTGGTCGTTTTGGAACGCGCGTCCGAAGTTGGTACGATGTGCGGATTTTGCGGCACCAGTTTACTGTCGCAAATTGATCTCGACCACTCAATTTCTCCGGATAAATTGAGTGGCCCAGATCACACTTCCAGTGAGGTATGAACATGTGGATCGGCATGCCATCAGCATACATGACCGACCGGCCATACCAAAACCATGTCCCAAGCTTGGATTCGACCAAGCTGGAAAGTGGTGTTTGCGCACTTCAACGGTCGCAGATGAGTGTCTCAAAGGTCATCTCGTCCGTCCAACTTCACCGGCTTGGTTATACAACCCTGGTCAGGAGTTAATTGGTCAGTACGGAGTCATGGTGATCATCATCCACCACTCTACCACACCATGTGGTCGGTCAAGGAAGGTCTTGCTTGCGCAACCTCCATATCATCACATGAAGTATTATGGATATGAGACTACTTTGAGACTCTCAAACAACGATGCTTCATACATGCTGAATATACTCGATGCAGTACCTGCATAGTATACACACGATACTTCACAAGTGTCAATTTCCTAAATAACGTAGCATTACATGCTACTTTCTGTGGGTCCCACGATCCACATGTTCAAGACATCAATCATGTCACAAACTGAGGGATACATACTGGGGTATTGGTCTGGCAGTTTGCAGCGTGCAGCGCACAATGCGCCATCACAAGAACGTGTCAGGAAGACATGGACGGTTAGTGATGATGGGAGAAGTGGGAAAGCCTGGTCGTGTGACACCAACACACTACTCCACTACTCCATCACTCCAATTTCTCCACTTCCCACGAGATTCGAAGGTTAGGCTAAAATACTTGTATAAATAGGTTCTTCGCCCTAATTTTTACAACAACGGAACAAGGCGAGATAACAGAGGAAAGTGTTGATACAATTGTATTCAAACACCGGAACTGATAGCTTACATCCTGCAAGCCAGTTCATCTTTCTGATATAAGTCATACATATCCAACACCTTCACAATCTCAACACCTTCTTCGCTTCCCTCCCTAAGATCAACCCCATCTCCTTCACTTTGTGACCGAAACAAGTCTGGAACGGCCATTTCTTGGTTTAGGCCGGACTTGCACAGATTGATCTCTCGAATCTACAAGCTCTCACCGCGCAATGCATTTGTTTAAGGTTTAGATTCATTCCTCATCCATACCCCAAATTACCAAAATCTGCAGGAATAGTTTTCACCCATAAACAACGCTGTAACCACGACAGTAGAGAGCCAAGTCTCACACGAGTTTGATGAGTAACAACCCAAAGGGTACAGACTGTCATGAAATCACCAAACGGAACTGTTTTAGTAAAAAAATCATGCTAAGATTCCTTCAATTAGACAAGGATGGGCAGCAGAGTGTATAACCATTACATCTAAGATATGAGAAGGAAACAATATCAACCACCGAAGCCACAAAGTTGGCATCCTGGGTTCAAGATCGATTAGAGGGAGTTCTCACCAATAATACACCCAAATACTTTCCAAGGAGGACCTGTAATATTGGGTACAAGCTGCAATCCAGCTCGAATGGCTGAGCCCAATCATCTTTACTAAAATACTAACGAGAGATGGTGAACATGCTCAGATCCGATAACCACGACAAAGTATCATCTCACTTTTCTCGTAATCATGGACAATAAAGGATTATTACTTCTGTAAGAGTAAACTTATGAGGACCAAACCAAGAAGTGAGAACAAAGAACTCTTTCTTGCCGCTGCTACAATGTTGCAAAAAGTACAACACCACATTTGTTAAGATAAAATTCACGGCAGTTCTCAACCTAATCCACACTTGATCGTTAATATTGGTAATGGAGTTCAAGAACCAACCACGGATGATTGCGACACCAATGATATATCCTGGACGCAGATGCATATCTTTGGACGTCCAGCTTCCGAAAAGCAAAAAGGAATCACTTATTCCACATGAGTACAACAAACACTTACAGTAAAATCTAGAAGATACAGTTACAATCAGCAGCAATGGATCAGTAATCGCCACAACTTCACTACAATGCCCATAACTGTATTGATACAAGCAAACGAAGTATAAGACCTTGTATCAAGC
Organism: Papaver bracteatum; assembly: GCA_023529315.1. Classification (NCBI taxonomy): domain Eukaryota; kingdom Viridiplantae; phylum Streptophyta; class Magnoliopsida; order Ranunculales; family Papaveraceae; genus Papaver; species Papaver bracteatum. The sequence goes on from JAJJWX010004844.1 coordinate 1,154,657, forward strand.
AGGTGATGAACATGATAACCAATGGAGAGTACGAAGCTAATTTTATAAAAGGGTTTTCTGCATTAAGAAAAGAATTCTTCCATAAGCTAGAAGCAGATATTAACGTTGGCTAAAGTCGCATCGACAGACTCACCATATTGACTGTCGTACTACCATAAGCACAACAACAACGAATGGCTTGAAGGAATTTTGACATAAGCAAATGGCAGAAAGGAGATAACTACAAGAGGTGCAACTGACCTTAAAGAAGCTTTACATGGAGACAATTTAATTATTGTGATCTCAACTTGCAATGCCACAGTGGGTGTATAAAGTACAAGCATTCGATGTCGAGGGATAATGAAAGAAGTCGTGTGTCAATTTTTACCTTGTTTCAGCAAAAATGAAGTATCCAGAGGTTGCACTAAGGGAAAGCAACAACTTACATGAAGACCGTGGATCAACAAAGAATAAAGCTAGCATTATGTATAAAACGTACAGAGTTTTACAAGAAGAAAATTCACTGAGAAAGATTCAAATATCAAACACTTGGTTACGACTAAAATCAAGTCTGTAAGGATAAAATGCAAGACATGCTACACGTGGAAAAGGGAATTTTCTTCAACTGATTAACAAAGAACAAGGTGCTTTGGGCATGAGTCCTTTTAAGGAAGTTTTACTTCGATGAGTCCCAACCATGTGACAAGTCGCGCCATGCCAATATCACTTGGAGAAACCTTTCCCATGATAAACTACATATCGGGGGCATCTTTCATGCACTATGATCAATTACGACACGGACTTCATGATCCATTGGATAACAAAGAATCTGGGGTAAAATGAGCGAAAAAAGAACCCGAGAAATGCATGACTTGTAAGCCACATGACCCTTTTCTGAGTAGAAAAACAAGCCAAATATAACTGACTATGAGTCAGTGGGCATTCAACAAGATGCGATTGTATATTATAAGTTCCATTTCACGAATACACCCTGGGGCGTCTTTGTTATATCCATGCAAACAATGGAGAGAGCTACACTTTACAATAACAGTGATAATTCATGCTTGGGGCCATCTTTGACATTTGGCAATAACTCTGCAGATCATGGGGGCGGCTAAAGTGTCGCTTAGCATGCAAGAAAAATCAACATGTTTCAGAGGTCGAATAATATGGGACATCCTTTTCAATATTACCCCAAGTAATGGGGGATACTAGGGTTCAAGAACTTATTAACGCCAAGGGAGATTCTAATGCTGACGGTGGGATAAGAAGGTCTCTGCAACGTGGCTGTTATAAGGCTAAGACGAGTGGCGTACTAGATGAAAAGTCCAACCAAGAAGATCTGAGCTTGATCTCAGCTTATCAAAATAGGTGATCAAATATATGCAAGGTTGGATAGAAAATTTTCTCTTGATTCAAGTGTATCGAGTATAACCCTACCAGATGCATGCTGTCATATATACGACAAAAGGGATGATTCAAGGGTCCACTACATTCCAAGCTAAAGGCTGCATACCTGGGTCCCAAGCATGCATAATTTTCATGCGAAAACAATATCTATCTTGCAGTAATCAACGATACATGCTTACGGGCTATTTTGGATTAATCATTAATGGCATTTCTCATTTTCTGATACAGGAAAGGTGTCATCTTTCTTAACCCATCAACAAGTTGAGGATTAAGATGGGGCGATGTTTGTACCATCATAAAATGGTGTACGTACGGGGCACACATGCGCCTCAAAACAAAAAATGTCTTATAAAGCCCGGCTAGGTTATCAAGGTAACCTAGTGGTTTATTAAGGTAAACCAAAAATGGCTTATGAAGCCCGGCTGGGTTATCAAGGTAACCCAGTGGTTTATTATGGAAACCATTAAAGATAAATACAAATCTCAAAGGGATAAACATAAATCTTTTGAGATAATTATGAATCTGGGGAGATAGCCTGAAATCTCTCAAGATATATCCAGATCTATGAAGATAAACACAGATCTTCTTGGATAATGCAAATATTTCCAAGATATACATGGATATTTCAAGATATGCACAAATATGATGAAGATAAACATGAATCTTCCAGGATATACACAAATATTGTGGAGATAAGTACAAATCTAAGTGGTTATTTAAGACAACTACAAATCTCATAAGATAAAGGTAAATCTTGGTGGTTATTTGAGATAACCACAAATCATAACAACTAGATTTGGTTTCTTCATATAAAAAGAGGCTAAAATCCAACTCAAAAGGTTAAAAAAAATGACAATTACTTTTCTCCTCTAAAACACCCGTCTAGAGCTCTCTCTGACTTAAGCATCGGAGTGTCTTTGCAGGTACCCCCCTCATCTTTCATCTACAATTTTTTGAGAAATAAAGCAACTGTGGAGATTCGATCAACAAATACAAATCTGGAAGATTGTTGGGGTGATTAATTTTGCACCAACAGCCGAGTTGATCAAGATAGAGTGATATTCTATGATTTATGAGAATGACTAGGATGAATCACGTGAAAAGGTATATAATTCCTCAGGAATCGTGTGCAAAGTGTGAGATGATCTGAGGCTGATCCCCCTATCTCCATGGACATCACATATGTCATATGAATACCATATTATGTTTTTGGGTCCCTTTGTTGAGCAGGCGGAGCTCAAGAGAGCTTATCCACATTTTTGGATATACATGTATAGTTCAGGCTCAAATTACTAGCTGTGAGTATGTTTGAGAGGCTGCGAAATAGGCTTGATACCTAGGTGAGGCGGTGTCGCCCGAGATTTTGAGGTTAGATTTGAATCTCTCCGATATTTTGTAGAGAGATACGAATCTCACCGAGATTTTGCGAAGATATTTGAATATCTCTGATATTTTGGCAGAGAGATTTGAATCTCCATGATATTTTGGCAGAGAGATTTGAATCTTTCCGAGATTTTGCATAGAGATTTGAATCTTTCTGAGATTTTGCTGACTTCTCAAAATATCTCCATGATTTTGCAGAGAGATTAGAATCTCTCCGTGATTTTGCAGAGAGATTTGAACCTCTCAAATATTTTGTAGACGGATCAAAATTTCTCCATGATTTTGCAGAGAGATTTGAATCTCTCTGAGATTTTGCAGACGGATTAAAATTTGTCCATGATTTTGCTGAGAGATTTGAATCTCTCCGAGATTTTGCAGACGGATCAAAATCTCTCCGAATATTTTCTTAACGGATCTGAATCTCTATATGGATAGATGGGACTCGTCTTAGAGAGTGAGAAAAGGCTTTGTACGCCAAATTAATTCCTCTACAAGACTTTGGCTCACTTTTCTTTGACTAGCGTATCTTGCATAGATGTGCTAGGAATAAACTGTGTGTCAATATGATGGGCCAACAAGACCAGTGTATCCCAAAAGGGTATTATAGGAGTCTTTCGAAAGGGTCCGGAGGCAGAATAACTAGCGTATCTCGCAGGGATGTCCTAGGAGTTATTTGGAAACCTCATTAAGTCGAGTCAAAGCCTTGAGCAGACATGACCAGTATATCTCGTAATGATGTACTAGGAATCTGTCCTTGATCTCAAATAGGGTGAGTCGTGTTTACAGGAGATATGTAAATCTCCGCTCTTAGTCATAAGTTCGTTGGGGTCGTATTTACGCATATACAGAGCCTACATGACCAGGAACATCTCGTTGAGGATGTATACTAGGAATCATGGCATCACAATTAGATGCGTCTCGCGAAGACATGCTGGAATTGTGGATGTTCTGGTTCACAAGTCTGTTGGGGATGTTTTATGCTCTACAGAACATACGTGATCAACAGTATCTCGTCAAGGATGTGCTCTAGGAATCAAGGCATCACGACCAGCAGTGTCATGCTAGGACGTATACTAGAAATCGTGGCTAAGGATGCCACGAGGGCCAAGGGTTTAATCCCTCTCGTGATAGTTGAATTCTGTCTATAGGGTTGAAATGACAATTTTTCCCATTATCCAAATTTCACCATCTACAGTACCCGTACGCGTACTGGAGAACTCAATTGAAGTCCAGGAACTATGTATGCGTTCACGTACGCGTACTGAATTCAACTGATATTTTGGACGTGTGATAGTATGCGTACCTGTTCGTGTATTGTCAGATACGGTCCAAGTTCGGCTACTTAAGTATGCGTACCCATTTTACATACTTGAGTGGGTTAAGTTCTAGAATCGGTTGTACCATGAACTAATAAATTTATATAATAAGGAATGCAATCTTTTGAAAATCGTGGCTATAATGTTCATGAATTGATTCGAGTGAATCAAACCGATTTTTCTTCAATTGTGTCTTGTATACTTCTATGAGAATATTAACAATTGAACAACTCTGTAACTTGTTTTATTTGAATCATTTGAACTAGTTGTGGTTAAGATGAATAAGGTTGATATGAAAGTGTTCATATGGCTAACTTCGGTTAACTATTGTTGAGCCAACCTAGTGTACATGTTTAGGTGTGGTTATTTATATCTAAGCGAAGGTACATTTTATTTGTGTGTAACAAGATAAGACCATCTAACGGTGGAGAGATATTTCTTTGGTTTCAAGCAAACTTAGCTTGGCTCTTAGATCAGGTTCCATCTAACGGTGAATATTGATTGCTTTTTTCCAAAGCTATCAAACCCTGATTTGAAGACTATATAATGAAGAACTCTAGAAACTTGAAAACCTAATCCACACACCTCATGTGTGATACTAGTTGCGACTAGAGTCGATTCTCCTTTAACCTTAGGTTTATTCCTAAACCCTGTAGGTTGATGACTTAAAGACTTCATTAGGATTGTGAAGCCAGACCCAACTATTTTCTATGTAGTAGCATGTTCTGATCTTACTTATACTATCGTGATTGAGTATTATCTTTTCTAAGATTTGCTTGAGATTTATCTCTGATATGTAAGATTAAAAGAAGTCACAAACATCGCCGACTCATCGTTTGTGATTCCACAATATCTTGTTTCGCTTCCATACAATTAATATTATTATGAAGTAATTGATATTACTAGGCTTCTCTTCGGGAATATAAGTCTAGTTTATCAATCGGCTCCTGTGCACCATGATTTATTATAAGACAGAACAAAACTTATAGGTATTTATGTGGAAGACAGATTTATCTATATCAATAGACTTTTCTGTCAGAGACAGATTGGTTTATCAAGTCTTCGACTTTGGGAAACTCTTAGTTTTGGGTAAGATCATCTAAGGAAATCAAGTGCGCAGAATCTTGCTGGGTTTCAGAGACGTAAGGAACATAATTGTACCTTAATCAATGTGAGATTGGTTAGGGCTTAAATACATTCTAGTCCGATGTTCATTGGTAGTAGGCTAATGTTTGTAGTGGCTTAATACAGTGTAGTGTTCAAAGATGGACTAGGTCCCGGGGTTTTTCTGTATTTGCGGTTTCCTCGTTAACAAAATTTCTGGTGTCTGTGTTATTTATTTTCTACATTATATTTGTTTATATAATTGAAATATCACAGGTTGTGCGTTAAGTTCAATCAGTTCTTGAATCCAGATTTCGAGTTGTTGATTGAATTGATTGACACTTGGATATTGGTTGTGATATCATCCAAGTTATTTCTATTATTCAATCTGTCTCGCAAATTCCTATTTGTTTGATTGCAGATTGAATTAAGAAGTTGAGATATAACTCTTTGATATACTTTTCTAAGGATTGAGTCTGAATATCTAGTTGATTCTCTTGAAAGTATATTGGAGTTAGTTCATTCAGATTGCCGAAATATTGGATGTGGTTGTTAGACCCCCGCCTTTTCAATCCTGAAGCTAGACCCAACTATTTTCTCTGTAGTTGCGTGTTTTGATCTTACTTTTTTCTATCATATTGAGTACTATCTTCTCTAAGATTTTCTCGAGATTCAATCTCCGATATTGTAAGATAAAAAGTAGTCACAAACATCTTCGTCTCATCGTTTGTGATTCCAAAATATCTTATTCCTTTTCCATACGGTTAAGATCATTTTGAGGTGATTGATAATACTAAGATGTTCTTCGAGAATATAAGTCCGGTGTATCAATTGGTTCCTATTCACCTTGATTTATCAAAGGATAGAACTAAACTCCTATGTATTTCTGTGGGAGACAGATTTATCTATTCAATAGACTTTTCTGTGTGAGAAAGATTTGTTTATCAAGTCTTCGACTTTGATTCGTAGCAACTCTTAGTTGTGGGTGAGTTCATCTAAGGGAATCAATTGCGTAGACTCCTGATGGGATTCAGAGGCGTAAGGAATGCGACTGTACCTTAATCAGTGTGAGATCTGTCGGGGCTCAACTACATTCCAGTCAAAGTTAACTTGTAGTAGGTTAGAGTCTGTAGTTGATTAATACAGTATGATGTTCAAATCTGGACTAGGTCCCGAGGTTTTTCTGCATTTGCGGTTTTCTCGTTAACAAAATTTCTGGTATATGTGTTATTTTCTTTCCGCGTTATATTTTGGGAAAATTGGGAATATGCCCCAAAATTGGATGTAATCTTGGGAATATATCCCAAGATTCCATTTCTCGGTAATATGCCCCAACAGTTTAAATTTCCATCCAAAATGTTAAGTGGTCAATGTATATACACATGTGAGATGACATGTGTAAAAATAAACTCTACATCTTTGCATCACATGTGTAAACCACACGCATAAAATCATACATCTTATTCATCGTGTTTCCCAGAGTTAGTTTCTTCAAGATTGCAACAAGGTCAGTGGTTCACCATTAACCTAAACAATATAAAATATTTCATGTTTAGTAAATGGAGGAGCCTGAAAATGTCCAATCTCCATAAATCAATTAGAGTTCACGCAAATAAAATTCTACCTCTTTCGACTATAACTAACACCATAATAAATATTCATTTTAACTTCCATAAAATCATCATCAAAGTCATCTTCCACGATTAGAAACAAAAATAAGTAAAGAAACATCTATAATTACATGAATTGTGATGTTAATATGAAAATCCCTAATTTCATATTTGAACCCTAATATTACATCTGAAAACCCTAAAGGTTGAAATCGATCTTATAGAACTACAATTCCACGTTATTAAGAAGTACCCATTCATCGATTTAAGAATAAATCATCATCAATTAGAAGAAATTCTCAATCAATCTGGTGATATAACTTTTATTGTACAGTTCAAGGATTGGTTAAGGCTTGATTATCTTGATCCATTAACTATTCACAGAAAAAAAATAACCCATCAGGAATCAATCGCATAGTCATCTTTCTTCTTTAAAATCTTCCTTATTTCGATCTTGAACCTTATGATTTTTAACGGCATCTACTTCCTGATTTTCGACTTCTCATTGAACCTTAAGACGATGATCGAATAACATATATTATAAGCGTAATGAGAGAAGATTTTTATTTTAACTTTCATGATATCTCTAACGCCGAGATGTTGACTAGTCAAGCTCGATATATTGACTAGTTAACTTTCGTGGATGGAAATTTGGACGGTGGGGCATACTACCAGAAACTGGAAATGTGAGGCATATCCCCAAGATGACAATGAGTTTTGGGGCATATTCCCAATATTCCCTCATATTTCTATATAATTAAAATAACACAGGTTGTGCGTAGTTCAATCAATTAGATAATCCAACCTTTGGTTTTTGATATAAATTGATTGACACTTGAACATTGGTATTTGGTACCGTTCAAGTTGTTTCTCATAATAATTAGGATCACATATTTCTATCTGTTTGATTTTTTGATCACACTGAGAAACATAGATGTAGCTCTTGGATGTATTTTCCTTGATTGAGTCTACTGTCTAGTTGATTCTCTTGGAAATAGATTGGAGTTAGTCCATACAGATTTCCGAAACGAAATGTTGGGTGTGGTTGTTAGACGGACCCCCGCTTTTTCAATAATAATATTTTTGGAATTTGAATGATCGTCCGATGAGGTTGCTCGATCGAGGACTTATTCTGATATGTTCGATAGGAAATCAGAGATATTGTTGAATAATGCAGAATGCTCATTTATGATTTAACATATCATGAATGACCGAATGATAGCGTAGAATCATAAATATTGGATGGTCGTTCGTTCGAACCATGTTTATCATACGAGCAAAAATGTTGGTAGCAGGACCAAACATTAAAGTAGAATATTGATTACTGGATCAATAGAATGCTCGAATGTTGATACTTTAATCAGCATGAGGAATGTTTCTCGGTTGAGCAATTGATAGTTGAATCAATGTGTTATGAACCCACTTGATTGTACATGTCACTATCTTAAGCGAAAAATTGATATTGCTAGATTAAGAAAATATTTCTCGATTCATGAATTATTAGTAGTGGGACCAAATATAATATTTCATTAGAATTTTGATTGCTACATCAATATAAATATTAGGGTTTGAGTGTGTTCAGAAATATTCTTAGCAGAGCATTTGGTTTGAAACCTTAATTTTCGTCGATTGTTGATCAATTGATGATTTAATGAAAATCAACCAATGAGCGAGAGAGGGACCGGATACATCAGATGATGAACTTCTATGTAGCGCCCAATTTCTCGAATGATCATGCACTAAAGTCCTTTGTAGGCCCGTTGGTGAAAGGATGATTAAATGCTCATTTCATCATTATTAAAATAGTGCTTGTCTGAGCATTAGGTGGTAAAAACTAATTATGGAGAGAGGAGAAACTTACCAAGGGGTGTGAAACCGGCCCTTAGTGGTCGTGGGACCAGCTGGTGGTCGATTGATCAAGTTCCAAGTTGGTTGGATAGAGTTTGAACCCAATATGAACTGTAAAAGATTAATTAGTTCAAAATCGTTAATATGATGTGGGACCGGCTTCTGCAAGCCTAAGGGCCGACCTTGGTCGGTCAAGGTGGCATGCCCATGTCACCATATTGTCCGTGACTCAGTCCTGAGAATTTTGGTATTTTCTGGCACGCGTTTGAGCAATATTTTGGATTTTCATAAGAATTTGATCTTGACTGAAACTCTCGATTTTGCTTGAGTGAGCAAATAGAATTTTTCTCGAGCGACCAATATATTAAGAATATTAAAATAAATAATATTTTAATATTTGTCATGGAAAGCCCAGATGGTCGTATGACCATTTGACTTTTTGGTTTTTGATAGTTTGAGCAATATTTGAGAAAATATGAAAAAACCTGGGTTTTTCTCAAACAAAGAAGTTTGATGAGATGAAGGAAGAAATAATAATAATAAAAGAAATTGGGAGATGTGGGACTGGCCACGTCTAGGGCATGGTCGACCAGCTAGTAGTCTCGTTCATGTGCTTTTCCCTGTTTTATATTATTATTTTTCATCATTTGAGGAAATATGGAGAAACTAGGACACTACAAGAAAACTTGGATTTAACGACTATTTTCTTACCAACTGCAGTAAGTGGAAATTTTCAGCAATAATTTGTTGGAACTATAAACAACCTCTAACCACCAGTTTTCCAACAACGAAAGTAGATGGAATTATTTAGTAACAATAGTTTAACAACCAAAATATCATATTTATTGTTATTGGCTTCCAGGAACCATGATTGGGTAACCAAAACGTACCCTAGAAGGTATATATATTTTTGTCACTCGTCAAACCCACCAAAAGAATATGTCGGTAGACACCTGTACCAACCATCAAGTTGTTGGCATTGGTAGTAGCTTTCAACGACGAGAGTTTGACAACTACAAAGTACACCAGAAGGTAAATACTTTAACCCACTATGAGTTGCCGCCAAGTTAATATTTTGGTAGAAACTTATACCAAATCATTAGTTCATTGGTGTGGTTAGTAGCTTTCAGCCATCTGATATGACAACTACTAAGGTTGATGTTTATTAAGCATGCAAAGACATTAACGTCCCAAAAGTTCTTTCTTTTGTGCAATGGTGTCTACTATGTAGATACGACAAATACGAGTCAATCCCACATAAATTTAGATTAGTGAAACTAAATTTTTAATTAATTTTTATATATTGGTACAAGATTTGAATGAATAGGGAGTCGAATGACCAAAAGATGAATGATTATACTAAAAAAACAAGATTGAAACATATATAGAGAAACTAAGGCTTCGAAATCACTTCCAAAATACATAGAAATCCCTAGGCTGATAAACTAATTCTCTTTTTAATAAAGATGTGTAGAGATGTTAGCCTCGACATTCTCAAAGATATTATACACTCACATGTACATATTGATGAACTAAAGCAAAATATGAATGAAAATAAATGCAAAAAAAAAAAAAAAACCATCACAATGTGGATGATACTCTCTTCTTAGTTGCATAGGCTCTTATAGAAGGATATCAATAGGGAATGTGAGAGGGAAGAGAGGGAATAAACGACGGTTTTTGGAGCGGGGAAGGGTCTGGGAAGCTCCATAAGACCCAGTCTTACTACAATGCTTTAATGAATATATGAGAAAACAAATAGACCTAAAAATGATAATGAATTTGAACATTGTAATTATTTATTATATTCAATTTCTGTCTGAAATGATTGATTATTTGATTGTTATGATAATATAAGTTGGATACGCGAGAATGAAGTTGTCAGTGTGGAGACGTATCAAGTGGCAGGAACTCATCCGCTGTAAGATTTTTATATGGTTGTGTCTAGAGCACATATGATATTGATTATTTTATAGCTCTAATCTCGATTCTATCGGCATTGTCAGTTCATATCCAAATTAGAAGAACTACTTCTGGTTCAGGCATCAAATTACTCTGGATCGTTCCTTACTTACTATGTCAAAAAATTTAAGCCTTCAGAAATTGTTGAAATTATAGGAAAAAAAAATCAAAACCTAAATTCTCTTACATCGCATTTAACGAGCTTAGCACCATCAAATTCTGAAGTTGAGCGAAGTCGTACATCTTAAGGATTTTTCCAGAGCTCCTCAATAATTTTTCTATATCATTTGATAGTATTTATCCCTTAGGTAGATTAATTGATTGGCCAGACTTGTATTAACTCTTTTTTCATCTATGTTAAAAACCATATTACAGAGAAATTTTAATTAAGTCTCAGTCTCAAATAAATGTGTTATATTATTTGTGCAAGATTGATTTTTCAGTCCACCTAACACAGTAATATCCATGCACCATTCTATTACTATGAGATACAATCTGAGTAGAGTTGTTGGAAGGGTTGAAAGTTTTTACTCCTTCGTAGATGGACGTTTGTTGTCATATAATTCAATATGCATATTGACTTATGTTGATGGACGTTTGTTGCATTTGAATTTGGAATAGGAATGAATTTTGCAATTTTTTCAAACCCGTTCGCTCGAGTATTATTTCCAAATTTCTACAAACAAACTTTTTTGACCAAATATTTTTGGCAGAAATATTTATAAGCAATCTGTTTCCTTTAATATAATTCGAAACCTGTGAATTTGATTTTGATGGTCTTACATGGAGTGAATTGAATCAAATGTTTGAACTGGTGAGGAAGAAAATGAGTGAAAGAAAAAGTTTTTTCTACAATTAGTTCATGGTTTCGATTAATGAGGGTGTATGTAACGTTGGAAAACTAGGTTGAAGGTTGTAATCCTTTTTGTTTCAGTTTATAATCTTGATTAGGTTCAAATAATGGTTGATGTCTGGTTTTAATGAATATGTATAAGGAATTAAGGATCTTCTTTGATGTAAAAAGGTCAAGAAACGGTTAATCATAATCCGTTTTCCATTATTTGAAATGGCTAATCATTATCTATTTACTAGAAACTCTTAATGATAATCCGTTGTTTAGCCTAAAATGGCTACCCATTACCCGTTTTTATCTTTTTAAAAAAGACTAACTATTGCCCATCTTGAGATTCTTCCTATTAATCGGATAAATAACAAAACCATATCAAGAATTCATTATAGAAGGAAAAAGGAAGAAAATGGTTCAACGAATAGTAACCAATTATTCATTCCCTCTATCCTTCTTGTCTAAAAGAAAAACCCAAACTTTAAAATCCGATGTCAACAAATAACCATCTAAAGTTAATTTATATGCTGGTAATGCTTTCATTTTCAGCACTGTTTTGCAAAGACAAATTAGCTTTAAACGTTGATACACAACGCCCTGTAATTCAAGTTGGAGCTGCAAAACCCACTTCTTCAAAGGCATGCCTAGAAAAAATTATTACTTCTGCTCATAAACCACATACATTCGGATTTACCAGAAGGTTCCCAATGGAGATATAGGTGAATATCTTTATGTAGTGAAGAAAGAAAAGGTTCAGAGAGTTAGGTTTAATAAACAAGGCGGGTTTCCTCGTGATAACCTTTATCCGGGTCTTATCAAACCCCTTAGCCAACAATCACCAACTGAAATTGTGATGGATTAAAACCAATGTCAACAACATGATCTTGTGTTGGTTGAATTCTTTACCAACGTCACAACTAACACCTTAACCAGTAAATATTTGGCGCCTAGAAACTACTACCAACATAACGTTAGTGGAAAACTCTGGACCATTCGAACATTGGGGGGTTAGAATCCTTAGCCGGCAACCTCAAATACCTATAACGACTAAAATTCAGTGAGTGAAATCCTTTAGTAGCTGATAAAGTTGTATGGTTGGCCAGATCGATCTACCAACGATCACTACACCAAATTCCAGGATTCGTAATAGCAATTCATATCGGCTTTGTGGCCGTTACGAAATTCCTGTTACAAATGGCCATTAAGAAAATTACGTAATAGGCATGAACCGTTACTAAATTTTGAAAAGTTTATAACATAGTTAAGCCGTTACGAAATTTTTTATAGGCGTGCGAGTTACACGCTTTGTCACACTTGGGTCGTAACACCTTAAGAATGTGCGTGTGCCATTCACATGCGTGGTATTATGTTTCATCTTACACCGTATATGCCTAAGGTAATATCTCTACCCTTCATTCTAGTCTCGAGATGCATCTCAATAATAAAACCCTAGATTTTATTCCTACACCATATTTTTTCATCTCTTTCTCTTTCTCTTTCTCTCTCTCTCTCTCTATCTGTTTATCTCCGCCTCTTCTTCGTCCCTCTTCCTCTCTCTCGATCTCTCTACACAGTAAGAAGAGGGTTTTGTTGGTTCATACTACTCAGCAACAATCTTAGCGAAACTAGCACCAACAAATGAGCTGTGGGTTGAGTATGAAACGTTATGTCAAGAAGAAAATGGAACGAAGCTGTTGAGAGAAATAGTTGATGTAAAGAATGTAAGGCCTTTTCCGCCTGAGAATAAGTTATCTGAGTATTCACTTCTTGATAAGGTTGATGCTTATGATAATGATGGGTGGTGGATTGGGAGAATTAGTGATGTTCTTGATGATTCGATGTATTATGTCTATTTTGAAAATTCTAGGGATGAAATTGCTTACCCTGTCGATAAACCGAGGATTCATCGGGAGTTCGATATGGGGAAATGATCTGTTACTAACCACAAATAGTGAGTCTCATTTCTTCTTCTTTTCTATTTTCATATCAATTTTATCTCTAGGGTTTCATTTTTAGATTTGTGATTTGGATTTTTCCTAATTTTTTTGGTCTTTCATGGGTTTCTTCGCCTCCTGTTATGTTCGTCAATAGATCCTGCAATTTGGGTTTTTTGTTTTGTAATCTAAATGGTAATCTCCAGGTTCCTGGTTGATAAAACAGGTCCTAATTAATAAGGATTTTGGCCCTAAATCCCAAATTTGTACCCCTTTTTGGAAACCCTTTTCAAGATTTTCAATGTTAGTTATATCCGTATATTATGATCTTATGGTCTAATTCTGTAATGGGTTTGTTCCCATGTTGAAAATTGAACAGTAGATTCATAGTTTTTCTATGTCTGTCATTGTTAGAAACTATAAAGTCTTAATGATGTGTATTTGTATCAATTTCTGCAAACAAACTTCAATTTTTAACTGGATTCATAGTCTTATTATGTTTGTCTCATTGTTTATAAGTTATAATCTCTAAGTTACGCTCACTTGGATTAATTTTGGCAACTAAACTTCAATTTGTTTACTTCTTTCTTGATTTTAAAATCCGATGCACTGGTACTCAAATTGTGTTTCAGGTCTTGAAGAGAGAATTCTAGTATCTGTGAGGTTAAGGCCTTTGAATGAAAAGGAAATTGGAAGAAATGATGTATCAGATTGGGAATGTGTTAGTGATAACACTGTTGTATTTAGAATTAACCTTCCTGAGAAATATATGTTCCCGACTGCATATTCATTTGGTAAGAAAACTCCTCCTTGTATTGTTTTTTAATTTTGGTCTAGTTTTTTGGGTGATGATTAATTATCATTCTCTGGGCATGGATGAATTTTCTTAGTGCAGATAAATTGCATCGAATTAATTGCAGGAGGTAGTTGAGGGGTAATAGAGAAGATATTCTCTGCGTGTATACCATATCATATTTTGGATCTTGAAATAAGTGATTCTGGTTTCTGATGGGTTCAATAATAGGATTTTGGTCCTTAATTGGAAGCAAATTTATTGAAGAGTGTTTCTCAGGGTCGATTTTGATTGGATTTTGTTGCTTGTCTAGATGAATGATTAATTTTCTCTCTTTGGCTAATTTTTTCTTATCTTTATTTCTTGTATGTATAGACAAAGTAATTCGGCATGATTGTAACACCAGGCGGGTTTATGAGGAAGCAGCAAAAGAAGTGTCTCTTTCTGTCGTCAGTGGTATTAACTGTGAGTATTGTCTTTTATTCTAGTGCCATTGTGATGGCAGAGAGCAAGTTTTGTCGTATATGTTTTTGTTATTGACTTTAACAGAATTGGTGTTATTTCTTGCAGCATGCGGAAAGGGAATTTATCTTGAAATTTTCTGATACTGCTCCACTTAGGCTTCTTGATGATCCAGAAGTGAGGTTTTTTCTGATATAAGGTTCGGTTAATGTATATATGATAGTCATCTAAATCGCTGGCACAATCTTGTTTCAACAGAGAGGGACCGTTGTCGATAAACTTACTGAGGAAACTTCGAGGGATTGGAGCCATGTCCAGGAGCTCCTTTCTGCATGCGAAGGTAACCATGGTCAACCAATGTCCTGCTTTTATTCAATGGTTCCATATTCTAATATGCAGATCATGCCTCTTGCAGCTCAAAGGCAGATTGGTGAAACCTCGTTGAACGAAACAAGTTCTAGATCTCATCAAATTCTCAGACTGGTTTGGCCTCCTAAAGTTTTAAGCTATATTTGCGCAAAAATTCAATGCAGTATCTTTGCATCCTTATACCTGGTTCACTTACATAATGACACTTTTCTCTTGCAACTGGAAGCAAATTAAGAACCCCAACTACAAGGGAAAATGGAAGGCACCTATGATTGACAACCCAGGTTTGTGGAAGTAGCCGATTTTTGTTGAAGTTTTCAAATGGCTTATGTCATTATCAAACTTTTGCTTGCAAAATACTTTATTGATTTATTAAGTTGCTATACAGATTTCAAGGATGACCCTGAAATCTATGTCTACCCCAAGTTGAAATATGTGGGCATTGAATTGTGGCAGGTATTTGTTTTAATTACTGTTTGATGCTTTACATTGTTGTTCTTTGAATGTAAAGGTACTAATTTAGCAAGATGTACACATTTTCCAGGTGAAATCAGGAACTATGTTCGACAACGTCTTGGTCTGCTATGATCCTGATTATGCAAAGAAGCTCGCAGAGGAAACATGGGGAAAACAAAAGGAGGTATGAATTTTTACTGTCTCTTTTTCTTTTTCGTTGGTTGTTATATCTGGTTTTGAGGTAGATTCTTAATCATGTTCAAAACTCAAATTTATAGGGCGAGAAGGCAGCCTTTGATGAGGAATTAGAACTGTGCTTGGTTGTGAAGTGTGTAGGTATTAAGCCTGGCACGATTTCCATGGATTTGGAGGGCATTGATAGAAGATAAAGAGGGTAAGTGATTTATCACATATGTGTTTCAATTTTTTAAGTATTTATGATCATTGCATACAAGTATTGTTGCTGATTGTATCTTGCTTGTTGTTAAACTCAGGATGATACAATATTTGAGAAGCAAAGTGCTCCTTTTGCTTTGGTGATTTCACACTTTGTATTGATAAACATGTGAGTTGCAGGTTACAACACATAATTTCATGTGCATTTTAGGAATGTAGTCCTATAGTTGCTCCATCTTGTTACCATATGCATCACCCAAGTGTTTTAAGTCATCTTCTTTGTTCATACAGGTTGAGCAGTTAAGAAAGAGGTTTGTCCACTCTATTGCTCCAGGAGGGCTTGCCGGTGATAGACAGTGTGTAGTCCCTGTTTCAGGATTTAGTTTTAATGCACATCAGATATGTTAAAAAGTTATCCTAGAAAACATCTTAACCTTCCTGCTCATAAGGTCTATAAATTGTTCTGTAGGGAATCAATTTTTTGTTTTATTTTTGATTTCAGTTTCTTCAACATATTTTTCTTTTTGCTGTTCAGGTAATGGTGGCAACTGTTCGATGTGAAGAGATTTCCAATAAAAAGCTCAATCACTTGACCCCAGCACGTGAGAAGAATTTTGTAAGTTTGGTGGGTTAGCCTTGGCTTATGAACTATCTATGAACTGA
Source organism: Papaver bracteatum (assembly GCA_023529315.1). Lineage (NCBI taxonomy): Eukaryota > Viridiplantae > Streptophyta > Magnoliopsida > Ranunculales > Papaveraceae > Papaver > Papaver bracteatum. The sequence goes on from JAJJWX010004844.1 coordinate 1,171,186, forward strand.
TTGGCATCTGATTGTTGCTTTTCAATATTGTAAGTTTTGTAAGTTACAATGTAGGAAGTTTCTATGAACTCAGCAAGTTTTTTTAATTAGAATTTGATACTTACAAGAATTTTGGTACTTAAAGAATTTATGTTCTTCTTTGATTGAAAGTTATATGAATTGAATGTCCTTTGATTGAAAAGTTATATAAATTGAATGAATGTGATGTAATGAAAAGGGTAAGCAGGTTATTGGAATTCCGGCATATTCCCAGCTGAAAATGAACTGTCGGTTAATATTGACCTGGTCAAAATTGGTCGTATTGACTGATTTTGACCAAGTCAATGTTGACTAGCAGTAATTGTTTACTGTTACGAAAACAATCGTAACGACTGTAAGCTGTTTCAAATTTCCACGTAGTAACGGCTCAGCTCTGTTACGGCTATAATGTTACAAATATTTAGTAACGGATCCAAGTTGGTACCATGGATCAATTCGTAACGGCCCTAAGCTGTTACGGCCGCGGTTGCAACCCAAAATTCGTAATGGCTGCACTGCCGTTACGAAAAAATATAACACCAATTTTTGAAACAAGCGAGAGACGTTACAACCCGTTTTAGTAACGGCTCAGCTCCGTTAAGAATCCTGGAATTTGGTGTAGTGGATGTGTTAGTCTTCACCAATGTTTTTGCGAGTGAAATATTTCAGCAACGATACGTTATGGGTTATAACAACAACGATCTGTAGTTATTGGAAAATTCTGCTGACGAAAACTTTGTTCGTTTCATTAGAGTTGAAAGATATCTACTCCAACACCATGGTTGGTACAGCTCTTTAGCAAAGCATCCTTTTACCATAGAGCATATCATTTGCCATAGTGATTGCTATAGATCTCCAGCCACCAAAAACGATCCTCTACCAACCAATCTGGATAGTCACTAAATTCCAATTTTCTTGTAGTGCTAGATTTTGCTCAGTGATCTAAAATCTCCAACCAATCCCAAAAGTCGCATGATAAGCCAAATGTTCCTTATACTTTGAATGTTCCTAATAAAGGTTGGGTATTGGATTTTACAAATCCCACTAAATTGGAAAAATTCCAATTCTGGTATGCCTTTTGGCATGCATACCTTATTTATGTTGTATGTGAAATTGTATTGAGAATCATATAAAGAGTAAAATCAGGAAAAACATGATAATTTATAAAATCAAATATTTTCTAAAAGATTTTACCTTCTCCGCATATATACGAAAGACGGTGGAAATATATGAACTAAAATCTATCTTATTGTCCAAAGTTAGCTCTTGACCCAAAAAAAAGAAAAAAAATTTTGACGCAAACCAAGATTTGCGATGTTAAAATTTTATTTTGTGATTCAAAGAAGTTGTAATAGAGGTGTAAAATGTGCCGGTCCAGCCCAGCCCAGACCAAGAAGTCACGTGCTTAGCATGTTATGTGTCATATTGTGTTATATCAGAGATTAATGCATATCGTGTTGTGCCGTACTGGATGACGTGTTGTGCCATGCCGGAAAAATAAACGTGTTGCGCCGTGTTGTGCTGGGTCAGGCACATTTGTTTTGCATTTTTCAAAGTGAGTTGTTATAAATATAAGTCAATATAACGATGATCAAATGTCAAAAATTGGCTAGAAGAAGGACTCTCTTGTGAAATATACACAAAATGTGATGTATTTTGTAGTGTTTTATGCATATTATGACGTACTTTTTTTAACGTGTTGTGTTGTACCACGTGCTTATCCGTTCCGCGTGTTGTGTTGTGCGAATGTACCTATTAGGCTAGCCCAGCATATCCCACGAAACTAACGTGCTGGGACATGCTAAGCTAAGTGACATATTATGTTGGGTTGTACTGAGCTAAATTACATATCGTGCTGAGTTGTACTCAAATTTTAACGTGTTGTGCTAAGTCACATATTATACTGGGCTAAACACAAATTTTAACGCGCTGGTCCAGGACGTGCTCGTCCGGCACAACCCCAGTTTACACCTCCAAGTCGTAATATAAAATAAATGAAAATATTTCACAACGACTGACACTACACCATTTTAAGGTATTAGCAACCTACCATAGTTATTGCTAAACGGGGTCGCAACAGGCTTTTTCTGTTGCTAAACACGGTGTCGCAATTTTTAGCAACGGCATAAGCTCTGTTGCTAATCTTGGTCAGCAACGGCAATTCGCAACGGCGCCTGCCGTTGCAAAATATTTTATTCGCAACCAAAGATTGTTGTTGCTAATCTGTTGCTAATTATAGGAATACCCTTACCCGAAACTAGATACCGTTGGTTCTGGTTCTAATTTAGTGGTTCTGGTTCTAATTTAGCAACTAAGCTCCGACGTTGCTAATTTTTTGCAACATGAAAAAAATATTAAGTCTTCATTGACCTGGTCAAAATCCATTTCCCCCCACATTCTTCCCCCTGCAATTTCCCAATCCCCATATTCAACATACCCACAGATATACAAAATACAATATCAGTCAATTAACATACAAAACTCTATTATTAAGAATCACAATAGAAGATACAAAACTCTATTTTATATTATAAAAAAAAGGATTCTTCAATTGAAGTGAACTTAAAGTATGAGTAGCAGATACAAATGTATTCAAGTCACAGTAAACCTACTAAGATAATGTTCTATGTTGACGATCATAAATGGATGGGTGACCTAGTTTGTGTCAACTGAAACAAAATGTTCCTAAATTAAGATGACATTACCCTATTGGTGGATCTCCCTTTGCTGATGTTGCATGTAGAAACTTATCATCATCGGCATCCTCTGCACATTTCCAAGTCCAACCACTGCCACTAAAAGTTTTTCTTCTATTCCACTAAGCCTTGTAAACATATGTATGTCTTTGTCTTCCGTCACCGCCTTATGCTGTCAAATTCAAAGTAAATTCACATTTGCATAGTCAAAATTTGTTGTAAAAGTAACTACCAACTCAAGTGGTGCACACTACATATATATATGATGGAACGATATTTGACTACTGATACTAGGCAGCTATGAATTTTCAATGTAAATATTTGACTACCGAACAACTGCATTTATTTGCATAAGAGAACCCATCTAGTGAAGCAAGAGAAATAGAAATCAAGACCATTTATTTGCATAAGAGAAACCATTTGGTGAACTCATACATCACACATTCCCATTCATAATAACTTATATGGCTCTACTATTCTAGGGTGAGAGAGGAGGATGGTTATAGCTAATTTACCTCTGACCACTTGAGAGTTCGGAGTGGAGTTGCGTCTCTCTCGGCCTGCACAAAATATTCAAGAGATTAGTTACTGCACAGGTAAGTCAAGCATGTAATTCTAGTTTCACAAACACAACTAACGAAAAAGACATAATAATCAGTAAAAACCCGCACACACCAGCCCATCTTCAATGAGAACCAACATAACCCATCCTTTACCATCTGAGATTGGTTTCCCTCAAGGTTCGTGTATACCTGTTTTAACAGTCATCCAAAAATTAGCCACAAATTATTTTATTTTTTTGAATATGCCAAAGTGACAAGTTTTAGTTTCAGTCACATTATAGCCAATTCTACAAGCATAAATGTCAAATAACAAAAGTACTTGAGAAATTTAAAGGGCTTTTCACAGACCACAAAATTCTGCAAGCACAATGTGAAAAAGAGCATGCATATAGAGGATAAATAATGATTCAATATATTATTTTAAGTTTTAGGAAGCAATATTAGTAAAGGTTGCATACCTTTCAAACTTTTTGTGAACACCCTGAAACCCCTTCTAGAAGCTGACGTGACACCCCCGCCACAAGCCTTAATGTTTACAAAGGTGACAATAATTAGTTTAGAATAACATTTAACATCAAATACTATATTTAAAATAATAAGGAAAGTCAATCCTCTAATCAGTACTCCTTAGATAGAGATACTTTTGGAACTAGGATTTATACACAGTGTGAATGCGTTGAAGTGATACCTAGGGTAGTGCCACTGAGATATTTAACACCACGAAAACTATACCAAAGATCGTATGATATTTAAATGAAGTAAGAGGATCATCAGTATCACCCAACTTCAAAAGACGCAACCACAAACCCTGTGAACAAAGCACACCTTGATAATTAAATGAAAACTAAGAAAAGTATTAGTAAGTTTATCAAGATATACATAAGGTAACACAATCAAAGAAACAAAAAAAATCGAAAATCGCATTTACATCCAGGTGCCAGTAGAAAGAAAGAAGCACGTCTGATAGTAAATGTAATTAGTTGAACCATAACTCAATTCCTGTTTCACACATCTTCATCAAAATGGTACCTTATTCTTTCAAAAGACGTTGTTGTTTAAGTTTTTCATTCATTGCTCGCACATCCCTGTCAAGTAAGACTTTGTTTAAATCATAGGAGAGCAATAGCTAACAAGTTTAATATAACTGAGATGCATCCCCAAACCACAAGTGGATCATGCAAAAAATATGGTTATGCTTCCAATTGAGAGCCCACAAAATAATTTCAATAAAACCAAAATTTTCATTTATATAACAAACCCAATGGCAGCATTAAAAATGTCTTCATGCCTCTCCTGCTCAATGAAGCACATCCTTTATAGTATACTGGCCCCATGGCCATGGTAGAATTAGTTTGTGAAGTTATATCATATGCAATTAAATATATGCATTCTTTTTCTTTATTCCTATGAAGTTATCCAGGACTAACCAATAAACTGGTCAAACCAGCTAATCTATCCAAGGCTCAAAACACTACCACATATCTTGTTTCTTAAAACCACAAACCAGTAATATATCTATATTCGTATTACATATGCCATCATTCTATAGTACAGAGAGCGGATAAAATATGGCGGGGATGTTGCTGACATATGGCATCTTGATCCATGACACCACTTGACTACGATATTGTTTTATAGTACATAAGAAGAAGCTGAGGCAGTTCATGATAAAGTAAAAGAAATCAACCTTACAATGTCATCACTAATATCTAGAGTAAAACTAATGTTCCGCCTTCTCATCCTTTGAGATTCTAAGGTAAGTGCTCCCCCGGACCTGTAACTACACTTGGAAATAACCAACCAGATTACAAACATGTATATGTCATCATTTGACAACCGAAACCATCTCTTCCACTAGGTCCTAACCGTCCAACAAAAATCATTGTAATCTAATTTTCGAGTGTAGATTTCCTTTGCAAGTCAATAAGGTATGCTGGTACTACAACCAACCATACATACAAGTATGTACTTGTGCACACAGACAATGGTAAGATGAAATCTATGTAGGAGAACTCAGACCAGAATAAAGAAAATCACCGTTGTAAAGGGAATTAAAAAAAAGGAATGAATAATAGCAATATCTCTTACCTCAAGTGCTTTGGCATAAGAATTTATAAAAATCTGAGACTTCGCAGCTATTGTCCGTGCATGCTGCCTCAAGTACCAGCTTATCTCCATCTTCCACACAAAAATAAAGGTTTAGTCCACATATCAAAACTTTACATAAAAGCTACTCATTTTAGCTTCACATAAGAATATAATTGACCTCGATGCGTACTTATGTCTGATGTCATAGTTTCAAACAGCAAGTACACATGCCTAGCACTATTCCTGAAAGTGGATGACAAACATAAGGCAACAAAACATAGTCTAAAGAAGAACATGTATAGAGAAAATAGTTACATACTTGTCCACAAAAATATGCTTTACTGTTCCAAACTTTGATACTTCATCTTGAACGTCATCTTTAATATCCAAATCAAAATCAGGTTCAGTCTGCAAATGCAACATAAACATTCAACACCCACAGAATCAAGAGGGGGCATAGATACTGCAGTAATTGGAAGGGTGAAACCTGGTAAACCAGGTAGTCCAGATATAGAAGCTTGTCCAAGTGCAGCAACTAGTGGATTGACAGTAGGTGAAACACCAAGAACTGATGTTGCTGGTAGAACGAGGGAAACTCCATTTACAACAAGAACAAAGATGCACATGATACATGTAGACTAAAACACATAAAATATATAAAAGGAGGTAAAAGGAGAAGGAGAAACAAAGATAGCTAAGCAGCAACTAACCTTGATGTGGTGCCACTTCGATCTAACTTTTGCATGAGAATGGCTCTAGAGCTGGCATTCAAAGACTGTACATGGAAAGAAACTAAATATCAGGTACCAATAATTAGCCATGCATCATGTGTTCAACCCGTAGACATTACATACCTTTTATCAATTCTGCAATTAAGAGTCCTGCTAACCATGTCTCGTAATTCCTCATCAGTCATCTTACTCCGAGCATATCCAAACACAATAAAATGCTACAACCACATAACCATGTACACACATTCAGTTCAAATTGCATTACAACACTTTCAAGTATACATCAAACAAGACTTAGGATGCATCCAAATTTAACAAAAAAAAAAAGCCGAACCTTGGGTAAACAATCTTCGTAATAAAGTGCGAAAAGGGAAGGAAATATCTTCTTCTTAGCAAGGTCACCTGATGCACCAACTACAAGAAATATCTTCTTCTTAGAAAGTTGTAAAGTATTTACACCCATAACAAGCTAGATTAAATCTTGTATCATCGAAAGATTCTACACTATCAACTACCATAAATTTCAGACTTCTCATTACTTTCAGTACAAATCCAGGGTTAATAAATCAATCAACCCATTTCAAGAATTAATCGGGAATTTAACCATACAAACAGACTTGGGAGAAAATCCCCATATATAAATATATAACCATAGTTTCTTTGTTTTTCAATCAAATCCAATTTGAAGAAGACTTTCCCTAAAATCGTCAAACCCTAAAATCTATTAACTAAAATCGAAAAACTGATAAATACTTACCAGATAGAATACAAGACTGCAACTGAAGATCTATTTTAGATCGATTTAGATCGAGATATGAATTGAATCTTCAGTTGATATCAAGAGGAAAAAATTTCTTCGGGAGCAGAAAAATAAAGAGCGGTGATGAAAAATGAAAATGGTTGAGAAAATTCTAAGGATAATACTGAGTAGTAGTAGATAAGGTTGAATGGGTGGAAAAATAAAGAAGAGGAGTGACCAAACTTTGACTTGGGCGTAAAAAAACATCAAAGTGTTACCGACCACAGCGTGCTTCACATGCATAAACACCTTGCCGTTGCTATTCGCAACCGAAAGATTGTTGTCGCTAAATTCGAAACAGAAATACGCCGTTGCTAAAATATAGCAACAGAATATAGCAACATAAATTTAGCAACGACTCTACTGTTGTTGCTACTCTGGGTTGCTATATCCTTAAAATGGTGTAGTGTGAGGCTTGTCTTGCGACTCGAACTCAGTCACGGTGTTGGTGCTTACGATAGTGGAAACATAATTTGCTTAGAGTTTAGGAAGTTTCCTATAGGGGTGGCTAAGCCACCCATTTTCCATGCCAGCTGGCCTGGCAAACTGGTCGCGCCACTATGGGAAACCTAATAAGCGATCGAGACTTGACCGCTACCGGTGCAGTTTCTACCGTTCGGTTGATTTTGAATCTCCAACGGATCTTTCTCCACCGCCATAAAAATGTGACATTCCAAGCACAAAAATTAGCCCAAATTTTTTACGTAAATTTTTTTTATCTTTTCTTTTTATGGCAAAATTTGAATCCCAACTTGACTTGGCTACCCAACTTGATTTTTTCGGAGTAGTGCTTGAAGCCGCTGTTAGTAAGATATGTGATGGTTACAAAGAAATAGGTAAAAACCAAAGAAGTCTACAAGTTTTGGATATTAACCAAATCAAACTTCCAACTAAGAAAAGACAAATAAAAGTTCAAGGCAAGGAAAATTTGAAGGCAAAGAAGAAGATAAATAAAGGAGACTCCGTTCATGAGCGCATTGATTGTAAGTTTTGTTAAATGAAGAAGATAAACAAGATGAAGAACATTGTGCCAAATATTTATTTTTAAACTCTTTATTGTAAGTTATGTCTAGTTCTTGTTATCTAGATTAATGAAAGAGGCACTATTGAAATTATCTAGATTAATGAAAGAGGCACTAGTTTATATTAATATCTTAAAATTAAACTTTAAATCTTGAATACATCTAAATGCATCATACAAATGAAAGATGCATCATGCAAATGCTATTCTAAATGCATCATATTTGGGAGACACCCTCAAGATAAGGTAACAACTGTCAAAATGAAAATCTTTTCCCACTTTATTGTGCCATTCAACCCGACACATTTGCTCCACATCAAATTCGGTTTGACCATTTACTCGGTTTCAGTTGCCTTCAATAAGCGCATCAACAACCAAGATCACATCCTTGCTGATTACTCCAAAGCGATATGGCACAAAGAGTTTGCATTTCGATTATTGAGGTTCAATGTTTCTACTTGAAATCTCTGAAATATGTCTTGCCATAAAATATCTCGTTGTTGGTGTGCACCATTGACTATATCTTATGTAACAAGAACATAATTCCTGCAAATGGATTCATCCTCAGTTAAGCTAAAATTACGAGGTCGAACTGACATATTGGATATGTGGAGTGAAAGAATGAAGATTGAAAAAATGGTTTGAGTTGAAATGAAATTGGATATTATATTTATAGGGTGATAAAATGGTGATCATTGGATGAGAAGCATTGGATGATCGAGTTTATACCGTTGGCGGTTGAGTTTCGAGACTACACCGCTCGGTAGTGACTCGACCTTGCCTAGCAAAGTGACAAATTTACCACTTTACCAGGCATGTTTGCCAGTTAGCTAGCTCCATAATGGGGGCAAAAATGGTAAACCAATTTGCTATATATGCCCATAGGAACCGGCCTTAGAGCAATTCCTATGGGAATGAACAAACTCAAAATTTTGTTGAGCCACGTGGATGGTCAAACGGGTTTCCTCACTATGGTAAAGCAGGGCAAAATGAACATATTTGGTTTTCTAGGGGCCCACTAATATTTTTTTTTAATGCAAAATATTTTATAGGATAAAAATGAAAAATAAAATATAATATTTAAGTTAGATAAAATAAGATGAAGTGAGATAAAATAAGGTTAAAAAGTAGTAAAATAATCAGGGATTGTACTTGGCGTCAATCCAAGAATCGCGGGCGTCATTGGAAATCTCGCTGCCTTTTTTGGCATGGTTGCACGTTATTGGCGTTGACGCCAGCGTTAGTAGCTATGGCGCGCGCCTGTTGTTCCGACTCAATGTACAAATGAACAGATCAGTTCATTTGAACATTTATTTTCTTGGTTTGTTCATGTCATAATGGGAGCAAAATGAACAAACTCTGAATTTGTTCATCCCATAGAAACTACTCTTAGGGACATCAAATGTCTCAAGTCTCGCTTTGCCCCGTCAATTTTTTTCCTCCGAACTCAAAATATGCCTTTGTCATCCACATTTTCCACTTGCATAAATTATCTTGTTTGTCATGAAACAACTGCTGCTGATCTATCATTATCCATCTTCGTACATAATTGGTTCTACAATTTGACCTACACATACCCGAGGGAGTCAGCGACCATCATTCATTCTTTGATCGGCACTGGTCCCACTACAACCACTGATATTCCAACACGTGTGAAAGTCACGTGTATAGAATGAGTCTTCAATTGAGTTACAATCAGAATCTGACCTACAAAAGAAAACCAACCATCCAATTCAGAAGGTTGGATACTGTAAACCGTACAGTTCTCTCATAAGCATTAAATCCAGCCACGTGATTTTGTCTGACCGATTTTTGTACACAACTCGAATAGTGAAATCCAAACCGTTGATTACTATTATTCTTGATGGAGTGGGGTCCAGTGGGGAAATTTAAGACTGTCCTGTGACCACTCTTTTCGTTTTCCTTCTTCCCCTCGAAAAACGGGCACTCTCATCTTATTTCCTGATCCTTAGGTCTCGCTGACAGAAACAAGACAGATATTCTCACTCTTATCATCTGACCCTTCATTTGTATCATTTCAACGGCTCATATTACTCTTTCTCTAAATCGACGTTTTTTCTTGATCGTGTTTTACGGAGGAAATTACCCGCGACAAATATTGCCCCCCTCCTGCATCTAAAACAAGGAAAACCTACAAAAGGTAAAATCTATAAAACCCTAGAAAGAATGAAGCTATTTTCTGTTTGACGTTTTTAAGTGAATTCTTGACCGGGTCAATGATTGCTTACTACTCCAATGCAGTAGTAGTAGACCACTACCCTGTAGGTGTTAAAAGGGGCACTTAAGTTGAGGACATTAATGTTGAATAGAGTCAAAAGAGCTCAGCCATTGGTGCATGAATTGAAATCTAAGATTGACATTTTGAAAGAAACATGTCACCGGTATGGGTACAAAAGTAGTCATGTCAAATTTCTTATCGGCAAACTGCATTGATTGTGTTAACCTATATCATCTAGACTTGGGATTTGAATTGGTGAAAAAAATGCAGGTAATTTTATCATGCCGTTGCATGTTTTGTGAAGGTAAATACTACTAGCAATTTGAAATCGTCTAAACAGCAGATATGCACAAACACCCGCCACGCGAAGGGGTAGACAGCTACCCTGTTAAGTTTTCCACTCAAATTTAGCTGGTGTGGATTAGCCTCTGCCCTCTGATCACTTCACCCATTTACATCCTTAGAGTATGTGATGTTTTTGCTCGAATGCACAATATTATAGTTCTGAGAGAAGGAAATTGGCGTGATTCTTCACGAGTTAGGCAGGAAGCGTAATGCTTGTTTACGTATAATGCATCGTTTTTGGACAGCCAATTTGTAAAGGGGGGAAATGACTAGCATAGTTATGATCATCTAAATTTTGGCTCTCTAACTTGTCTAACCCACGCATAGATGTTCTCCGTGAATTGGTGGACATTCGAAGGATCACTCTAGTCCGTGGTATTCTACATGAGATCAAGATCCAATTACGATATCTTGTAGGGATCTTGATCTCATGTAATGCGTTTCTTATATCAGGTACATTGCTTTCATCATTACCAAATGATCAAACTAAACCTTATGTACTTAACTTCATTAATTTCAATGAAATCTTACGTACATATATATAAAGAACAAATGGGTGGGAGTGGGAATGAGATATGCAAAATGATGCGATGGAAATTAACCATACATTGAACAAACCCCTGCCAAAGCTGATCAATCGTCCCTATTCCCTAAGTAAGAGTAGAAAGAATGTTAAGGGGTAACAAATGTCTCAAGACTCAAGAGGTGGTAGAATTTAGTAAACTGCTTAACTAAAACACCACGCATGATGGTGTTGATGAGCATACATAGGTATATTAATTAGTTTGAAAATGTTTGAGACACTACTGTTAACCAGGGATTTTTGCAATTCAGATGAAACAATTAATACCCTTGTGTTCTTTTATGAAAACACCAAACAACATTCATACAGCAGAGAAAGACGACAACCCTACAGATAACTAATAATGTACTGTAAAAAAAAACACAGAGAAGTAAAGAATTGGGACCAGTTATGTGTGTTTTTACCATGGTTGATTCGCTTATGGAAGTTTGCCAAACAGTACAAGTACAACTCATGTCTAGGTATTAAACACAGAGAGAGAATTCAACCAGCCAGAAATAATAAGGTAATGATGAAAAAAGAATCTTATTGAAATAAAGGTCAAGATGGTGGTGGATAAAACTCTAATTAATAGTCTCGTTTTATGTGCTATTTTTAGATACAAAAACAAAAGACATACACTAGATGTGTGTTTGTTTGAACTTCGCATTTGTATGAGGAGGAGAAAGGAGGAGGAGAAGAGGCATGCAACAGGCGGTAGTAGGTAATAGGTTGGTTGTTGACCGGCATTGACAGGTAATATAATAGGAGAGGCGAGAGGGAGGGAGTATTGCATTTTGCATATCTGGGAAATGAAAAACAAAGAAACAGACATTCAGGTGAAGTTAGACGAGTGGTGGGTATGTACGGTTGTGTGTAGGTTTACTTTAGCTCTAGTTTGGTTTTCAAAATTTATTACTACTTGGATTTTTGTATTCAATTTTAATCGATCTGTAATGTAAATTAAAATTTTAAAATGAATGAATGAATGTTTTCGAGTTAAAAATATTCAAAATGCAGCTCACCTAGCTAGCAGCTCTTTACTCTCTCTTTTCTCCTTATTTTCTGTGTGCTCCTCCTCTTCCTATTCCTATGCATTCATATCTGTCTCTCTATATAAGTAAGCAGCTAGAGAGGGTTGGTGTCATTAGGGTTTCATCAGAGAGAGACACACACATACATTTAGAGCAAGAGAGACTGAGAGACGGGGAGGTGCTGATTATGTTGTTGCGGGGAATGTTGTCTGACTCGATTCTTTCATCACATTCATAATAATTCTTCTTTCTTCTTCTGATGATAGTAGATATGATGATGATCATTAGGGCATCGGACCAGGCTTCATTCCCTACAAATTACATGATCATTTATGTTCATCTTTTTTTCTCTCTAGCCAGAGCTAAGCTACTTCTCACTTCTCATGATAATGTTGGTTAATTTTCTGTAAGAGTTCGGTTGAGGGGTATGTTGTCTGGCTCGAGGTCATTTAGCAGATTTTGCAATCTTAGCTATTTATTAGTCAGCTAAATGACATCGGACCAGGCTTCATTCCTCTCAACTAGCATTTGCTGTATGTTATATTAATAATCATCTCTTCCTCATTCAGAGGTGTTGTTTTGTGATAAGGTAATGAATTCAAACTCAGTCATCCAACAACGATCCACCTTAGTGATTCGCTTTGTTTAATCTTCTTTTTCTGTACTGTACACCATATATCTTGTAGCTTCAAAACTTGGTATTGCTAAAAGATTTACTTGATGTACTGTGAATCTGTGATAATGAGTTCGAGTTTTTAAATTGCAAAACCTTAATTACCAAGTACATGCATGCATCCTTTTACATACTGGTTTTTTTGTGTGTTTGTATCATCTCCTTTCTTTCTTCTTTGTAAATGGGTTACTGTATTCTGTAAGTAATCCATATTCTTTAAGTTTTCTACCAGTTGTCTCTGATCTCTGTAGAGAAGTGACTCCCTTAATTCATGTGAACGATTGATATGAGATGCTGCATGGGTATAATAAAACAAAAGGTATTTAACTTTCTGATGCATATTTTGTCAAGGCATCTTTTGAAGATTGATTTTATTGTATAGTATAACAATACAAACTCGTACAAAACTCTTTTATGTTTTCTAGGTTTAGATCTGTTGACTTCTTACCTTTTCAAGCTCCAGAACTTTACACCCAAAAGAAAAACAATACTATACATGTACATGCATAATCTAGCTCTTTCTTTCATGTTCCACAATCTTATCTTATTTAATCTACACATGCAGTTGGCCTTTCTCCGATACACCATCTCCTGTATATATATATATATATATATAGATATATAGATCGACTTGCTTTGGATCAGCATGATTCACGAGTGAATTTGTCTGATTAGTGCTAATAAGATTTCCAGATAAAAACTGTTTTTTTTTCTTGTAGAAATAGATATCATTATTGACTTAATGCATGTAACGGATGAATTTAATTCATTTTTGTTGTCTTTGGAGTGCATTTAAGAGAGTATACGTAATTCTTGAAGAAGATTTAGCAAGTGGAGGAAAGAGAGCAAAAGAGATTAATTAGATGGAATAACAAGTAGAAGGTTTTCTGTTACAGGATTTTGGATTTTCTTGGAACTCAGTGTTTGTTACCTCATTTGTTTTGTTATAGAGATCTAATGAATGATGCGTGGTCATGAGACTCATCACTCGTGATAGTGTTACTCATTGTTAAAGAGAAAAAAAATGGTGACAGCAACTCTGAGTCTCAAAAAAATAAAAATGATGAACACATAAAAAAAAAAACAATGCATTAATTGGAGTTTAATTAATTGAAGATCATGTTGAGACTTGAGAGGAACAAGTAGGGGCTCAGTGAACAGCAGCTCTAGATGAGGTAGCTAGGATTTGAAAAGCTCATCATTCGGCATGTATATATCATTTCAGAACTGTACTGCTGAAATATATGAGGGTTTGATTAATTAAAAAATGGAAAATAATATTTACTTCGATCAATAATGACCACTTTGATGTGATATATATTTATATTTTAATATAAATACATGAATAAAATGTAGTAATGCATGAATTACTGATCTCCTTATCAAAGGAGTCTTATCGTTCTTGACTCATTGTACGTAGTCTTTGATGCGTGACATGTATGCAGTGCTTTGTATAAACTACGTTGACCAGCAGTTATGTATATTCAACTTACTGTGCATTTGTGCGGAAGGAAAAGAGGAATTTTGGATATTAGACCGGGTTGATGGAGCTGCCCAAGCTCTTCTCAAGAGAAAAAACCATGGTTGAAAGTGCCTCTTCCCGCAAGGCTTCTCTTGTGTGCGGGAATCTCATGTACACTCATTTACAATTTTAGTGTTGTTTTACCAATACTGGTTACACTCTATTTACATTCAAGAGATAAATTGTTTCGAGATATGTTGGAGTAATTTTTATTTTTTATTGTGTTGGTTGTACATGTCTAAAGGTGCATTTTACTCATAGGCGAATCACATTGTTTTTAAAAATTGTAAACCTACAACTTGTTTACACTCAGACGCACTGTTAGCCTCGGATTTTTATTGTTGAAACATGAAAAATAATACCCCTTAACGGGTTCGGGGTGCCCCTGAGAAGGGAGACAAGCCTAGTATGCGACATGGGGGCTTGGGGACTAGGCCCAAGTCCAATGAGAAAGTACCCATAAGGTAAGAAGGACAAGGAATGGATTAACAAATAAGGAGAGGGTTATATTAAGGAATGGCATTAGAAGTAATTAAGGAGGTTTAGGACATGTGTCATGATGTGATAAAATGAGGGACTTTTGGAAAGGTCTATATAAGGAAGGACAAGGTACAATGGAAAGACAACTCTCTCTCGTACTATTCTTAGAAAAGTGAGGTCATTTGGTGTAGCTAGGACGGGTAGGACCAGAACTGAATTCACCCCTCAACATTTGGCGACCACACCCGGAGGCTCGTACCTAGCTCACCATAACACACTTAAGAGGTGCTAGCTCAGGTGCAATAGAGAACCAACTAAACATCCCGTCACTTAACCCAGAAGGCAAGAGGGTAGTAATAGTCTCAGATCCGATCACGTAAGTGAGGAAACCAGACGCTCTACAAGAGAGAAACAAACAACAAGAAGTTGAGGACTCGCCGCCCACACAACCTTTTCTGGGAGAAATGCGGAAGGAGCTAGCTAGAGGAACTTGTCCGCAGGGAGCAGGAACTAAGGAAACTTATGAAAGTTGCCAGCGCCGAACAAAACACCAAAGGAGCAATGGAAGATACAGTGGACGAAGGAGAAGAACCCGTAGCTATGACACAAGAGGCGATGTCCAAGTATTTGGAGACGAATTACAGAGTCGTAAAACAAGACAACTACGACTTCATGGCTAGCCCATACTCTTCTGAAGTCACAGAGTATCAGTATCCTGAAGATTATACCTCGCCAAATTTCAAGGTATACAATGGCCAAGGAAATGCGCGGGAACACCTCAGTCGATTTATATCTACTATAAATGATCACGTCACCAGTGGGAAGTTATGCAGGGGTGGTTGATCAAACTTGGATATTTAGCTCGGTGTGAATGAATTTCTTTGTTAGCGGTGGTAGAGCTAGCGTCAGCGGAAACAAAGAAATCTCTAATAGTTATAATCAGCAGTAATACGATCCAGGAGAACTCAAGGTAGGTGCTCTTTTCTATTTTGCGAATGTAGCCATCCAACAGTACCACCGATCTTCTCCATAATGTGTAATAAGGTTCTGACTAATGAGTATCTAACCTCTCTAGTGGGTTTCGAAATTTACCAAACTCCATTGCGTTTAATTACAAGAGGCCTTGACTTTAAGTTGCTAAGTGCCTTAACTGCTGAGCTGCAATTTAAATGTTCTTTAAACTCTTGAGCCTTGACTGTCACGAAATTGTATTTATTCTCACATGCCTATTCTTTCCTTTATGATTGCGATGATAACATGCTTGGAAAGCTTGTATGGGCAAGATCTTCCGGATTCGTTGAGTGAAGTAGACGAGCTGAGAGGCGTTCCGTTTCCGACGTGTTGCTATCAAGTCTTCAAGGAATTCGTTTCAAACGATATCCTTTGAATCATCTTCTGAATCTTGGATTATTATATGGAATGGGATGCGATTATCAGTCCCCCGTTACACTTCTGCCTGGACACTAGAGTTAGAGTCGGCTTAGGAATACAATGCGGTGAGGTGTAGATGTGTACTAGATCCGATGGCGTGGCCGGATACGTGAAAATATTTCTGCGGCGTACTTTGGAGTCTTTGGTGCAGTGTTCAGCTTCATGTTGAGAACTTCATGCGGCTCGTAAAGCTTTGACAGTGATGATGCTATATCATAAAAAACCTGGTTAAGGGACGTGAAGGCATCTCGTGCTGGCAGTCCCTAGGTGTAATTATCTTGAGCCTATTTTCTCTTGAAAGACGTACTTCTATTGTATTTGCTGGTAAGGTGGTTGACGAATTGATGAAGGAGGCACTCTTTTGGATTCGTCACTTGTTGATCAGAGTCGTGTTTGATAGATCTGTATTGTATCCAAACTTTTGGAAGCTCATGCACCCCTTCCATGGGAACTTGGAAATCTAGAAACACCGATTCTGATTTTGTTGGCGATGTGGAAGACATGATCCAGTTAATCTATGTGGCCTGTTGAGGTGTTAAAGCGGCTTCAGCCTCTGAAGAGAGCGCTGGAGCTTCTCTTGGGGAGAGTGTTGAAGCGGTTTCGGGAGAGAGAGCGTTGAAGCGACTTTAAGAGAGAGTGTGCGTTGAAGCAACTTCTGAAGAGAGCGTTGAAGCTGCTTCTTCTAGAGAGAGCGTTGAAGCGGCTTCAGGAGAGAGCGTGCGTTTAAGCGGCTTTTGGAGAGAGAGCGTTGAAGCAACTTCTTCTAGAGAGAGGTGTTGACTCGGCTTCAGGAGAGAGCGTGCGTTGAAGCGGCTTCTGAAGAGAGCGTTGAAGTGGCTTCTTCTGGAGAGAGCGTTGAAGAGGCTTCAGGAGAGAACTCCATTGAGGGCGCCCTTAACCATTGATTTCGAAAACTGGGTCATTTTCATTCTTCTGAGGCGATACGATATGGCAGATAGAAATACGGCACACAAATAGTACTGGCCGGCAAGTCGTGTTTTCTCCTCATGGGAAAGAATATAGTTTCTATTATAACATCTCAACGCATGCAACGCTCTCTCCGGTGATTCGAAATAGGGGAGATAACAATAATGGTTAAGGATTCGACCAACCTTCAGTTTGATTTTCCCTTACAAATTACATCTTGATTGACCGTCTCTCTTGTGTTGAAAAAGTCCTTGACTGACGGCGAAGGAATTTCATGCTGAGCCTCAGTCCCCAGTTTACGTGGTTCTATCCTGTATGGTCAATGGGTCAACCATGATGAGGGTATCATGATAGACGCATTTATATGTCTAATTTTTCCTCAATGTTTCGTATTGTTAGTACTCGTTTTTGTCCTTATTATGGTGTTTTGTGTGTTTGTAGGTATTTTTTGGAAATAAAGATTGTTGGAAAATTCGGCTCGAAAAGTTGCTCGGAACACCCCCGGAGGACATTTGCTATTCGGACTCCCACTTTGGATAAGGGGTAACCCAATTACTAAGGGGCACCCACTGGTTATTCGGCACCCAGGACGTTGGATAAGGGCTAACCA
Organism: Papaver bracteatum; assembly: GCA_023529315.1. Classification (NCBI taxonomy): domain Eukaryota; kingdom Viridiplantae; phylum Streptophyta; class Magnoliopsida; order Ranunculales; family Papaveraceae; genus Papaver; species Papaver bracteatum. The sequence goes on from JAJJWX010004844.1 coordinate 1,188,925, forward strand.
CCTTCTTTCTCGTGAAGAACAAAAATGGCGGGAAAAATATTTTTGAAAAGTGCAGAGTTGCTGGTTCGAATTTGGAGGAGCTGTGACGCGATTCAATGGCTAGAAATCATTGGGTATCTTCTTTTGGACGTAACAGGCTTGGTATGGGCTTTGCAATCGGTTGTAATTGGCTGGAAATTACGCGAGGAGAAAACAGAGTCTCACGGTTTTTTTACCGAGTTCTGAGTGTGTGGTCGAGAGATTTTCGTGTGCATGCTGCGTGTTATACTATTTCTATATGTTTACTCAACGTGTTAGAAGTCTTATGTCATGAGAAAACAACTTGAGGAGGTAAAATAGGGAAGAAAATATTCCCAATAATATTTTTATCAATACCGAGTAATGGAGAATTATTGGCAGTGATGGAGCGAGATTTTCTTGTGTATATGGCTATATAAATGGTACTAGTGCACCAAAGAAATGGACGGAGAGATTGGGAGACAATAGAGCAATCGAAATCAAGTTGCGAAAAAATATTCTCTGCTGCTGCAAACTGAAGATCGTGAAGAACAGACTCCTGAAAACCGTCGTTTACGCTACAGTGTAAACGACTCACATTTGTGGGTCGTAGCGTTACAGTGACAGTGACGCTACTGTTGTATCGTTCTTTATAACACTGACTTGCAAAAATTATAACTGTTACAAAAACCCGGTTTTAATCATTTTCTCCCATTTTTCATTATTTGTAACCACTTTTGAGCATAAATGAAACCAACTTTTGAGTGTGTTACCAACATGATGAGCGGCTAATTCTCTCGTAACCAAGGCAATGGATGAAGCTATTCACACATGAACAATGGGTAACTATTTTATTTTCTCTAATATTTAATTATAATTCACTCAATCAATGCTTTTGCAGAGTTCTTAAAAGTTTATATAATTTTCTTCATTAGTTGTGATTCAATTAGATAGGTTATTCTTTGGTTAGATAATCTATGCTTAGGGGATACAATTAATTTTTGAGAATATGTTTGATTATTTATGGATTAAGAAATAAAGGATTAAAAGGATAATTAGAGTTATGAAATATTTGATATCATTCATGTGTAATAGTGGATTCTAGTGTCTTGGTAATTTTCCAATTACTTGAAATCAATTTTGAGTTAAGTTTTCTATAATTTTAAGTTCTACTAAGTCTAGAAATCATTGCCTTCACAAGCCTCAACGAACTCTTTACTACAACTTCTATTGAAAATCACATCAATTTTTGGCGCCGTTGCCGGGGAGCTTGTCTTTAGGATAGAGTTTTTAGATTTTTATTCTTTTTTTTTTAAATTTTATTTATTTATTTATTTATTTTTTGTTCTTCTTTACGTTTTTGTTTTTGTCTTTTTACTACAGATTTTGGAATTTGGAGCGAAAGAAAGATTTGCCAAAGATTTTGGTGAATACTTAAAGTTTGGAGTTAAAGACAAAGCGAAAGGAGCGAAAGAAGAAGATTTTTTTTTTATTATAAAAAGAGAGGAAAAAAAAAGAGTTTATTTCTTTAGATTGTATTAGGATTTCTTTATTCTTGTAATTTTCTTTTTTTTAGCACTTTACTTTACTTTTTTTTTGGACTTTGGACTTGGACATTTGGACATTATTTTTTTTAAAACCCTACGGAAGGGTAGTTTAAATATTAAACTGTTTGCAGAGAAGGACGGTGATTACGATATCACCTCGGCCCCTCGGGTTCGTATACGACATAGGAGTCGTGGCCCGAGTCGACTTCAGCGGTTCATCCCCTGTCTGGTACGAGAGGTAAGTTTGTCGAAACACTCGCGAATCCCCTGCCAGCGAGTTACTGTCTTCCTTCGTGTGAATATATGTTGAGGAACTGAAAACGTCTGTTTTAAATTCCTAGTAAAGGGCAAGGACTGGCCATATAAGATAAGGGTTCAGATTTCATCACCATTCCCTTCTTGCCCGCCTTAGGAAAACGAAACGTCTGAAAAATATTGGTTACTCTTTTGAGCATTCTTTTAAGTTCATGAAAGTTTCTGTGAGTTGAATGCGTGACTGCGCCGCCCTGTAATACGGTGAGGCCTTGGGTATCAAAGCTCCAGCAGCTTCCCTCGCCTCTATTCAACTTACTTAAACGCAGATTGATTCCAAAGGGGTTTTCTCAGATTGTAATGAATTCCCTTTCGAAGGATTAGAAGCTGGTCTAGAAAACAATCTAAGTGGAGCCATCATGCTTTTTGTTTGCTAGAAATCTCTAGGTTTGCTTTGGTGGAGTCAGCCTGCTTTGTATTTGCTTAGAACCTCCCTTCCTTTTAGGATTTTTCTTTTTCTTTTTCTTTTTCTTTTTCTTTTTCTTTTTCTTTTTCTTTTGTTTTTCTAGTGTATGCCCGAGGTCATTAGAGAACGGGCTTGGAAAATAAACACTCTAGGTCATTTGATTAGTGACAAACCTAGTAGTTCTTCTTGCGAAGGCGGGGAGCTCGAAGACTCTTCTTTTGAGAGCCCCGTTTTTGGAAACTTCAGTTTTGAGAATCTGTCTTTTTGTGAGGAAAGTACCCCTAGTACATCAGCTGTGCCAGCAATGACTACTTTGAAAGATTACATGTTCCCAACTAGGGCAAACCGAGCTTCGTGCATTATATTGCCAGCCAATACGGCTAATTTTGAGATAAAACCTAGTATTCTTCAGATGATCCCTATATTCTTAGGAAAAGATGATGAGAACCCTTATTTTCATATTTAGGACTTTGAGGAAATTTGTGGGACAGTTAGAATAAAAGACCTTACTGATGAAGTCTTGAAACTTAAAATGTTTCCCTTTTCCTTGAGAGATAAAGCCAAGACCTGGCTGAACAACCTACCATCTGAATCCATTGAAACATGGCAGGAACTGATTGCAACTTTCTATATGAAATTCTACCCTAATCATAAAACTGCAGTTGTTAGGCAGAAAATTAGTGCTAGTGTGCAATAAGAGGGAGAGTCTCTTTATAGGTTTTTAGAGAGATTCAATGAGTGCTAGTGTGCAATAAGAGGGAGAGTCTCTTGATTTTTCTTTTTTGTTTTATTAGGTTTGGTTCGGCGAGGTTATCTATTTATTTATTTTTTTAGTCGAGGTCTGCTAGTTTTTTTTTCCGCTAGCCGAATTCAACGAGTTGATCATATATAAAAACAACAAAGAGGTTCGGCTAGGAATTTTCTCGTAGCCGAACCTCGAGTTCGGTTAGTTGTTTTTTTTTTCGCTGGATGAATTTGATGGGTGGTTCACTTTTTAAAAGCAACATAGAGGTTCATCTAGGATTATTTTTTTATACCGTACTTTTTTTTCCTATCCGAATTCAGTGGTTAATCATTTTTAAAAGCAACATAGAGGTTCAGCTAGGTATTATTATTTTTTCTTCCTAATGAACTTAGTTTTTTATTTTATGTATTCTTGCCTAATTCAATGGGTTGAACAACATAGAGGTTCGATATGCTTTATAATATTTTTTTCTAACCGAACCTCGAGTTCGACTAAATATTTTTTTTCTCTGCTAGCCGAACCCAGTACAAAGAAATACGAAAAAAATAGTTTTTATAAAAGATAAAAATTTAATAAATTAAAAATCAAAATATCATTTCAAGGTGAGAGACTCTTCTGCGAATTTGTAGCGACAATATCAGGGGACTGAAAGCCTGAGTTTTTCTCTCGTCTTCTCTGGTGAATTGAACCCTCAAATCTTTCTCCCTTATTACATCAATTGTGATTAGAGGATTCTTTTCTGCCATGAATTTCATCTCTCAGTGAAATTTCAAAAGGGACAAGGAACATTATCCCCTTGTATGTTTGATGTTGACAACATTAATGGTGTTGATGAAGGAGAACTAGAATATGAGCGTGGAAGGTTTACATCGCGTTCAGTTGACTGATGATTCTGAAGGTTTAAAGAACGAGTTATATGCATCATGATGGAGTTGGTGGAAGCTGATTTGCTAGAAATTCTGTCCATAGCCATTTGAATGACAGTCATTATACACAGATGAAGCGAAGGAAATTTGCAGGGATAGAAACACTGGTGACATAACAACTAGTCTATTTAATGGCACAAATATTGATTTTCTCATTCATGGTATTGAGAAACCACAATCCAGTGACTATGTAATATAAACTATGGAAGTTGATGACACTTCATCTAAAAGCCTCTCTTTGGATACACTCAATCTGATCTTCCTTAAACAAATTCCAATAGTGGCTAGCATCCCTCCAGCATGTAGACTAAAATTATCGGGGATTCTAAACTTGACAAGGTAATTCAAAATCCTAAGAATCTAACATATTGGTACTTTTAATTTTCTTGCCAATTTGCACACTAAATCTGTATACTCCTGAGTGTACCTTAAAAGAAAGATCAGATACAAGAAAGAGGTTGCAGATTGCATCCATCAATCAAGCCCTAATGAAATTAAAAGAACCCAATGGTTGTCTAGCTTTGTCTCAAAAATGTTTGACATATAAAAACAAAAAAAAAAAAAAACCGGCAAACAACACAAGAAGAAGACACGTGATGTTGTGAATATTTTTTAGTCTTAAGTATTATTGAACACATTATTGCTTGAATGTTCGGATCCTTCGTGTGGTCCATTTGTGAATATATATGCTACACGGCTCTTAATGACTTGTATATTCATATATATATATATATATGCAACTTCTTCTTCATCAAGAAATTCTTTTTATACACTTTTGATAGTCATTCTTGGTGTAATTCCTTGCGAAAAATATTGATTCTTCCTTCTAAGAGTAAATCGAATCTTGTTAACACAAGTTTGTATCTTATTCTTGAAAAGATGAGGGTACCCAAATACACCACAATCTTTAATTTATCCACCTATACGTCCTCTTACCGAAAGTGATTGTCTATGTACAAAGTCGAGACAATACTACAAATCGGTATTTACACTTTGTGTGATTGTCTATGGATACGAGATCGAGACAATATGACTACCAAAGTGTGATTACTTGATAATGGGTTGGACTTAACCAAACTCTATAGGATCACTATCAAGTATCTACGGAGTTAACGTTTGTGTAATTTACTTTAAATTATAATAACAATAATTATAATTGCGGAAAGGTAAAGTAAATGACACAAAAAGATTTTGTTAATGAGGAAATCGCAAATATATAAAAACCTCGGCACCTAGTCCAAAATTGAATACTCTCAAAATTAAGCCGTTATACAAAATCTAAACCAACTTCGTATAGTTGAGACCAAGAAACTAACCCTAGTTCACTTAGTTTCCTCAGTATCCCTGCGCTTCCGACTTCGATGAGTGCACGCACTGGAACAATTCCTTTGGATCATATTCCAAATAGTAAAGGAACAACAAATCTGTTTGGTAACAAACCTATTGATTCTTTAAGATAAGATACCTCAAGTCATATGCAAAGGATCTTCCGTTTAAGATAATAAACTCCTTTGGATGGTTAGATCAATCTATCTAATAACTACAAAAGTAGTCAAGTTTAGATTCGCAATCAATCGATATAGATTCCAACAAGAAACTATAAAGTGATGCCTATCTCACGCAACTAATTAATCGAATAATTTCGATTCTAGTTGTATCCCAGACGATCAAGGTTTGTGCAACACAAAGATATGAGAAACCAATAAGAAATCTTCTTCGTCTTCAAATCTTCTTTAATCTTCAATTAAAACCTACACAACACCGCTTGAATCTCTTGTGATCAATCAAGCATATAACAAAGTTTATTAACTATGGATTATCACAAGATGTCTTTAGATATAAAAATAGTTCTAAAGATCCCGTCGATACTTTGATCTAGTTTGTGTGAATCTTATATCATAAGAGAAGATTCTCAAGAATAAACAAACTAGGTGTAATCAAAGTTTCAAAAACCGTTAGTCAATAAAATCAATCAAAAACTAATAACACTGCACTTATCTACTTTCCAACCAAAGTTACTCGTAGAGCTTCTTGATCCCACAGAAGTCTTTAAACGAGCGGTCATAAGATATTTCACCTAATTAGGGTACTTTTCTGTCCGTTTATACGGCTCCACCAGAAACAATAAAAAGATGAAGTTTTCCCGGCTCTTAGGATAGTTTGTTAGAAATGCAAACTTAGGTATTTATAAACCAATGATTTTTGGACACCAAGGAATTTCCGAAAATGAAAGTATTCTAGATATGCAATAAATGTCCATTCGGTTTTCATAATTCCAGTAAATGCTTTGTTCAATATTTCCCGAAATCTCTCAGTAGAAAATCTCCAATTAGTAAATGCACATTAGTAATTTTTATTCTCTAGAGATATGCAAATTGCTGGTAATTAAAGCATATAAAACCAGTGTAGCACAGATAAGGGTTTTAAGTATAGTTTTAAGTTTCGTTAGAAACTTAATTAAAATATTATTCTAGGATCAAGATTCTAAGGTAAAAGATTAAAAATCAAATTTGATAATAATATTAATAATAAGAGATGTGTCCTTGTAAACAAGTGACCTAACCTTTATATAGGCTTACATGAAATGATTAAAGGAAAAAGTTTAACGTAAACTAGAAAAGCAAAGACTTCCAAAACAAATTAACTTAAACAGACGTAAGGGATCAACTATTATAGTTATTACGTATGTATGGGATCAACTGTTACAGTTGATACAATAGAAAAGGATCAACAGTCATTGTTGATATAGAGAAAGATGTACTACATCAGTCCCCCCTTCTTGAAAGAAACTTGCCCTCGAGTTAATGAATAGAAATAACTTCATTCTCTCCATGAAAATAAAAATTTCTTGCTCATTGAATATATTAGAGATGTTCCAATTTGATGGAAGATCATTAACATATGCATTATCACTGATTTTCTTCAAAATCTTGAATGGTACATATTTCTTCATCTTGGTCTTGTTGTAAGTACCATTAGGAAACCTTTCTTTTCTGAGATGAATTAAAGCCAATTCTCCTTCATCAAAAATTTTAAGCCTTCTATGTTTATTTGCGTCCTCTTTGTACTTGTTATTAGATTCTTCAAGCTTGGACTTAACTTCTTGATGTATGAATGAAGCTTTCTCAACAAAGTTATCTTCCTTAGCATTTGATTTACACATCTTGGGAAGCACCACCAAATCCAAAAAAATATCAGGAACTTTAGAATAAACAATCTCAAAAGGTGTCTTACCTGTGGATCGATTAGCTGAAGTGTTATAAGAAAAATCCATATTTGGAAGGAGATTATCCCATTTATTTTATTTACCTCTAGTAACCTTTGCTCGAATCATATTTCCTAAAGATTGGTTGACCACTTCAGTTTGTCCATCAAACGCATCCATAAAGACTTCCAAAAGTATCTCAAAAACTTAGTGTCCCGATCAGAAGTAATTATCTTGGGAATTCCATGCAAACGTACTACTTCTTTGAAAAATAAATAAGCAACATTGGAGACATCTGTTGTTTTCTTATATGCAATAAAGTGAGCCATTTTTGAATAACGATCAACAATCACCATAATAGAATCATTCCCCTTTGAAGTACATGGTAAACCAAGTACAAAATCCATTCTAATATCCACCCAATGAGCATCAAGAATTGGAAGTGGAGTATATAAACCTGTGTTTTGAACATTCCCTTTAGACTGTTGGGAAACCATACATTTTTGTACGTGTAGGACTAGAATATCGCTACAACGGTATTCCAGTGAATAACAACATTTATGCGAGAACGCCGCGAGTTCTTTAAAAACGCTTGGCGAGTGTCACATAATAGGATAAGGAATGACGTAATGGCTGGCGATTGAAGAAACATGAAGAGAGCATGTTTATCCTGCAATGGTCACAAATCTTGCGAGAAAGAACACTATAGCTGTCGCGATACAATCGCAGAGTAAATCAGAAAGAAAAGGAATACTTAGCTATCATCCCCTATGTAAATTCCTATATAAAGGGTTCCATTAGATTCCGAAGAGGATGATGTATTTTTGAGAGTTGAGAAAGTCTTGAGGGGAGAGAAACTACAAGAGAAAAGTTGTATTATTGAGTTCTTACATTTCATGTAAACATTTCTGAAAATCAAATAATAAAGTGTCGTTCTTAATCTTCAAATTTGAGTTGGTTATTACAAATTCTTAACAAGGGTGTAGTGTAGGATTTCCTGCAACTACAGTACGTACCTTTGAATGTCCCTTTTAAGAGATGGCTAGAAATAATATTCTTCAATCAAAGCTATGGTTTTATCACGTCCAAAATTTCCTCCCAGGACACTTCCATGTAATTTTTGAATTAAATGAAGGTGTAAATAATATTGTGGTATACATAAACGATTTCCCTTAAAAAGAAAACCATCTTGAATGAGAAAATCATCAACACGACCTGTTCAAGAACCACACTTTTCCCAGAGTTTCTGAAATTCTTTGTCTTCACCGTATAGATCTTTCAATAAATCAAAAGCCAAACTCTCATGTTTGAGAGTAATAAGAAGATGAGCTCTTCTACTCAAAGTATCAGCAACTTGATTAAGTTTTCCACTCTGATATTTAATAGAAAATGTATACTGATTGATAGTAGATAACCACCTATCATGCATCCTATTTACCTTTGCTAGAGTTTTCAAAAACTTAAGAGCCTGATTATCAGTATTCACTACAAACTCACTGTGAATAAGATAAGGATGCCAATTCTAAGATCTTGAACAAGAGAAATTAATTCTAACTTATAAGTAGACTACTTTTTCCATGTATTAGAATTCTTTTCACTGTAGTATGCAACAAGATGTCCATCTTGAGATAATACAACACCTATACCAACAATAGAAGCATCACAGTGGATCTCAAATGGTTTATCAAAATTTGGGATGGCAAGAGAAGGTGCGCTACACAACTTTTCTTTGAGTAGATTAAAGTTTTTATCTTCTTCTTCAGTCCATTCAAAAGTATCTTGTTTCAAACAATTTGTCAAACCAGTTGCAATAGTGCTAAAATTTCTCACAAATTTTCTATAGAAAGATGCTAGACCATGAAAACTGCGCACTTCACGTATAGATGTTTGAGTAGGCCAATCAAAAATTTCTTTGATCTTAGAATTATCCATAGAAATACCAGTATCTGACACAACATATCCCAAGAAAGTGACTTTGTTTGTAAAGAATGTGCACTTCTTCAAGTTCACATACAAAATATTGTCTTTTAAAGCCTTAAACACTTGAGATAAATGTGAAATATGCTCTTCTTCATTGTTGCTAAAAATCAGTATGTCATCAAAATATACTATGACAAACTTTCCAAGAAAAGGTTGCAAAACTTGATTCATGAGACGCATAAAAGTACTAGGAGCATTAGATAAACCAAAATGCATTACTAACCATTCATATAAACCTTCTTTTATCTTGAATGTTGTTTTCCACTCATCACCTTCACGGATACGAATTTGATGACATTCTTGGTAAAGACTTTAGCACCAGAAAGCATATCAATCATGTCTTCAATTTTTGGTATAGGAAACCTATATAGTAACTCTGTTTGAAGCTCTACAGTCTATACACATACGATATCCACCATCCTTTTTGTCCACTAAAAAGGCTAGACTAGCACAAGAACTTTTGTTGAATCTTATTAAACCTTTTTGTAACAAATCATCAAATGAGATTGATGATTTTATGAATCTTATTAAACCTTCACAAGGACTTTTGCTGAATCTTATTAAACCTTTTTGTAATATCTCATGCTCTTTAGGACTTAACTTATAATGAGATTGATTAGGAATAGAAGTTCCAGGTATAAAGTCTATCTGATGTTGTAAATCTCTTAGTGGAGGTAAAGTATTAGGTAACTCAACAGTAAATAAGTCATTAATAGAAGATATTAAAGGTTGTACCTTGTCTGGAATTTCCACCATTGGTTAATTAGCTTAATGAGAACTCAAAGAATGAGTTGGTTGTAAAGAATGAATAATGGTAACAACTAATGCAGTTGTCTTCTTATATGTTGGTTCCTTGACTGAAGTAGAAGATTGTAAAGGAAATAAAACTTTAGTAAACCCTTGTAGATGGGGAAAAACAACTTGCTGGTTTTTGCGGAATTGAGGGCGACCGTGCGGAGGAGATTCCTTGAACCGAGCAAAATGTTCAACCTCACACAGATGCACCGCTATGAAGGGGGTGCTTTAAGTTCGAGAGACCAATATGTAGTACTCCATCCTAAACCAAGACAATGGCCGTTCCAGAGTAAATTCGGTCAAAAGAGAGGATGGGTTGATCTGTAGGAGAGAAGCTGAGAAATGTGTGAGATCAATGGTGATCTGAGATTGTAGGTGTGTTATAACTTCAGCGTGAAAATGCTCTGAATGATTGAATTTTTCCTGATTGAGAGTGATTTCTGTGAGTTCGTGTAGACGAAAAAGTGTCTGTATGAACTTTGATAAGAAATTGCTCGTTCATGAGATTGTTGTTCGAATGTTTGAGAAATCTTCGAATCTTGTTGTTTCAATCAGGATTCAGAGACATTATATAATGTTGGAGTTGAAAATACCATGATCCCGTGAAGTGTGACAGTTTACTGGAATTAGAGAGTGGGGAAGTGGGAAATCGGGTTAAACCAATTACTCATCGTGCGGAGACTTGGTTAATTTTCCACCCACTATATTGCTGAATCTTCCAACTGATTGTACGACTTGCTCACATTATCATCATGGATGAACACACGTGCCATAGACCTTCAGACCAAAACCCTAGTTGATATCCCCCCAAGTGACACGATTGATGTCTCGTGGTTAATTTAGTCATTTGTTGATTTCATGACTTCGTGGGACGATGAGTCCACGTATTTGCTGAGTTAAACATGATTTTGTAAAATATTATGCAACTCATGGATTAAGTGCGTCTGCTGAGACAGTGGTAGGATCCTCATGTTGAGGTGAGCAAGTGTTACTCGATAATTTTTTTAATATTGATAGTTCCAATATTCGTTGATTTGAGTAAATATTGCTCATCTGAGCAAGTGTTGCGCATCTGATGAATTATTGGTAGCGTGACCAAAATATTAATTAAAGTGTTGGTAGTTGAACTGATCATAATTAATAAGAATACTGATCATGAGATCATTGCAAAATTATTAGTGTTTGAATCTGGAATCATGATCCTTGGATTCAGAAACCCTAATTTGATCAATTGATGACCAATTGATGGTTTATTTGAAAATTAACCATGGAATAAAGGAGAACCGGCTTCATGGGATCGTGGATCGACTATGAAATTCTCATATTCTCACGTGAGAAATAACCAAGACCTCTTTGAAGAGTTGGTGAGTTGATGAAAGAATGATTAAATGCTGGTTTAATCATTTATTGAACTACTGATGGGTTCAGTATTAGGTGATAAAACCTAATTAATTATGAAAAGGTGAGGGACTGACCAAGGGGTCATGAGAGCGGCCCTGGGTGGTCACGAGATCAAATGATGATCGCTCCGTCAAATTCTGAAATTATTTGGAGAGTTTTGGACCTAATACGTGCAATTGTGCAAATTAGGTCAAATTGTGAAAACACGTGGGAATGGCTCATTGCGAGCCAAAAATCCAACCCTGGTCAGTCAAGGTAACATTATTTCGTCGTTGAGACACCCGTGTCTCAGTCCTGAGAATTTTGATATTTTCTGGTGCACGTTTGAGCGACCATTTGAGAAAATATGACAAAATTAGGGTTTTTTTATAAAACCGTCAAAACTTCATCGGATGAAGGAAACTAATAAAAAAGTGAAAGAATTTTGAAGTGTGGGACCAGTCATGGCCGTGCGCAAGGCTGGCCGTCCAAGGGAGCCGTCCCACACGTTTTCCATAATTTTTGTAATATTTTTCATGATTTTAGGGAAATATGATAAAACGAAGGAGTTTTGCCAAAATTAAAGAGTTTTGTCGAAATCAAGGAGTTTCCATGAGATAAAGGAAACATAAAAATTAATAATAAATAAAATAAGGGACGTGTGGACATGTGGGACCAGCTTGGAGCATGTTTGGCCGTCAAGGGTCCAGTCCCGTGCGTTTTCCCTATTTTATGCATTATTTCATGATTTGAAGGAATTTTCATAATTTGAAGGAAATATCATGAAATCAAGGAATTTTCATAGGATTATGAAAATATGAAAAATATTCTAACAAAAGCAGGACATGTGAGCCATCTAGAGTTTGGCCGACCGGCCATGGCCCGTGCACACGGGTTTCCCTAATTTTATTATTTTTCATGGGACCAAGGAAATATCATGAGATTAAGGAGTTTTCATTAAATTAGGGAAATAATAATAAAATAATATGGAACCATGAGGTGTGGGGCCGTCTGGGACCAAGGCATGGCCGATTGGCCAATGGACACGCCCCATCACGTTTTCCCTAATTTTATATTATTTCCTTCGTGCGAAGGAAGCACCATGGAATTGAGGAGTTTCCTCAAAACAAAGGATATTTGTTCAAATGAAAGGTTTTCATAAACAAAAATATGATAAAAATGTGGAACTGGCGTGGGATTGACCACGGCATGGTCGGCCGATCAGTGGGTCCATGATCTCAGCGCATTGGTCAATTTTTATTTATTTGTTATTTTTCATCATATTTTGCATAGGTTCATCGTTTCATCGTATTTTGAAATACTCGTTCGTGCGGTGGTTGTTAATGTATCATTGTTGAATACACTTGCACCATTTGAAATGGGGCTTACTCAGAAGGTAGCTCTGATGCCCGTACGTTGAATATTTATTACTAATCCATGGATTTCTGCAGGTAAGAAACACGGTTCGCGTAATGAAATATTTGCGAAAATATTTGAATATTTTTAGAAATTATGCGGATTCCAAGAATTTAGGTTTGAGACAGGGCTCGCTCAGAGATAATTTTGATGCACGTGGGTCCAATATTTATTACTAACCCATGGATTTCTTCTGGGAAGAACCATGGTTCGCGTAATGAAATATTTGCGAAAATATTTGAATATTTTCAGAAATTCTGCGGATGAATCCAAGAATTTAGGTTTGAGACAGGGCTCTCTCAGAGATAATTCTGATGCCCATGCATCCAATATTTATTACTAACCCATGGATTTATGCTGGGAAGAACCACGGTTCGCGTAATGAAATATTTGCGAAAATATTTAAATATTTTCAGAAATTCTGCGGATGAATCCAAGAATTTAGGAATAATTAATTCATAACTTTATACTAGTATAGCAAGCCGTCTAGGAGCATTAATTATTATGATGTGATCTTGCTGGAGCTCCATATCCTTTATATAGTCAGGGTAAACTCGTTTTTTGTATCCTGAAGACGTTATCGCTCTATACTAGCAGAGCAAGCTGTCTAGGAGCCGTCTATCCCGTGATACTATATAGAAATAATTAATGAAGTATTCAGTATTCATGAGATATTCCATTGTCCAGATGTGAGACTACATATATACATGTTCTCTGAGAGAAATTATTCTCGATCAGAGAATTCGACGAGAGACCCGTGTCTCAAAATTCACGTCTGACTGCTAGATCAGAGGTTCGTATAATTATGGGTTTACGATTTTAACTTTTGTCGAAAATCCACCATATATATTAAGTCCCTTGCTTAGTGAGGAAAGCCGTGTTCCTCAGTTAGCATTGAATGGTGATTTTCCGGTCATAACAATACAAGTAATTGAACTCAATCATAAGTTAAGATGTTACCGGATTTCGATTGTGCGAGTGTACCATGACTTGAAAGATGGTGTCAGTAGCATGATAGAACGTCGTTTGATGAGCATAAGTTGGTGTTGAGCTGCTAATTTGGATGACAGGACCTTGGTCGTTTAGGATTCGCGGGCCGGGCCCAATGAGGAAATCCTTAGAAAATTAGGTTTTAGAAATAAAGTTTGATATAAAAGGAATTTCTCCTCTTTTTTTTCCCACACGACCAGAGCTTCATCACCTCATCACCTTCATGCATCATCAAGAGGAGAAGAAAAGTTTGCCGGAGCACCACCGTCCGCCGTAGCCGTAGCCGTAGCCATCGTCGACCAATTTCCGGCCGGCGCCGATAGGTATGCATCAAACTTTTTATTTATGTTTGCTGATGTTCATGATTTCTATGGGTTGTTCACATATTGCTCATGATAAAATTATATACCCGTGTATATATGATTGTGGGTTTCGTCGAAAACCTTCGTTTTTGAAAACGTATGTTCGTTTAATCGCTAGTTTTTGAAAACTAATAATAATCCCTGATTTAGGAGAGGTTTTCCTTCATATATGAATATGTAGATTCAGTGATAAAACTATGTTTATGAACTTTCATGTGAGCCAAAGTTTTATCATGAAAAAGTGAATTTTCACAAAACCGAAAAAAAATCTTCGTTTTAGGTAAAAATGATGATACGGAGGAAAGAGTTTCTCTCGTTACGTATATATGAACTTGTGTCCAGTGATAAAATTTTGTGTATGAGCTTTCATTTAAATCAACACTTTATCTTGTAATGTGTGAGCTTTCACAAAATTGAAATAAACCTTCATTTCAAATACGTATGACGGCACGAAGGAAAAGAGTTTTTTTGTAAAAACCATGGTCAATTCATGGGATTTTTTTTTTGAAAATGTGGAGTGTCCACAATTTATTTTTATAATCCTAGATCATGTTAAAAATCTTTATTTATTTACGTGAGTAAATAAATATTTTGTTTATATATACATGCAAATATATATTATTTTCTCCAAAATCAAAACTTTGAGTTTTGTGCGATATTGTTTAGAAGTAAACAATTATTTATGATGAAATAATTTTTTATTTTTTCGTAATTCTATGGTGAATGTTCACACAGTAGAAATATTCATGATTTTATGAAAAAATCTGAGTTGTTCGTTTTTGTAGGTTTCGAAGAAACGAACGATTTTGAAGTATTAACCCTTGCATTACTATCACTACCGTTAGTGGAAGCTTAAAAAGGTAAGAGTTAAGAGTTACCATTTTTGCCGATGGATTTGTTTGCAGGTTGGTAATATTTTGTTCTTCTGATTCCATGAAATTTCCAACAACAGCAATTATTCCTCTACCTCTAGCTCTTCTGATGAGGATTCCAAAGTTCCCATATCGAGATTCAAATCCTCTCAGGGTGAGGGGTCGAAGTCTGGAATACCCTTGAATGAGCGGAGGGTCTCCTTCGCTGAACTCAGGAAAAGAAAAGCTGAGTATGACGTAAAAGATGCTCGTCAGCGTGAGAAGGATCGAATCTGGCGCAGAATGCAAAAGGCTGAGGAGAAACGTCTCATGGAAGGGATGCCTTCTAACTCTGATGCCGATGATTCTGAAGAAGACATATGGGAGGTACCCTGGACCTGGACTGATCAAAATGAAAGAGAGTACCAGAGGTCCATGAAGCGATTTGGATCTGAATCGGAGGAAGATTCGGATTCAAATGATGATCCAGAAGCTTATTCGATACCCGTCGACACTAATTCTAATAATGAAGAAGATAGTGATGACAACTCGGATGACAAGAAGGATAGTGATGACGATTCTGACAATGAGTCTGACGAGTAGTTTTGTCTTCTTTCCTTCTATGAAACATTTGAATGTTCTTCAGACTTCGTAGTAGACATTTCTTCGATGATTTGAACAAATTTTCTTCTGGTTTAGAATTTTCCTTTGAATGAGAAAACGCTTCTATTAATGTTGATTCTTCTGAGAAAATGAACCAATGTTCGTGCCTTGAATTCATCATGACTTTCGATTCTCCTTAGTGATTTCCGTTTGTAGAAGGAACTGAAAGATACGTGTTGCATAGGCTGAGAGAATACGTGTTACACATGAGTCCATGTAACTTGACCGTGCGTGCCAATCTCAGCTGTTTTTCCTCCGTGTCTTCAGTGTTTCCCTTGTTGAAATTATAGGGTTTCAGTAAAACCCGCAACAGAATTGACTATCCACAGAAGATAAACCTCCACCGTGTCTAACGTATATCTTCAAGACTTCAAGGCGTCTACGCAAATATTTCTTCCATTCCTGAGTTAGTTTCACCGTGCATAGAATTCGTGATCATACCCTGTTGCCACTATGTCAAGCAATGGTATTTCTTCTCAAGATGATACTCAGTCAAAGTGCGAAATAGAAGCGTGTATCTCCTTAAGTTTTCACCCCTCTTATCCTTGCTTGATCAAGATGACGATTTGATCATTAAAGGAAAACTTTTTGTAGGGTAATCAGAAGAACGCTTCTTC
The DNA here is from genome assembly GCA_023529315.1 of Papaver bracteatum. NCBI lineage: Eukaryota > Viridiplantae > Streptophyta > Magnoliopsida > Ranunculales > Papaveraceae > Papaver > Papaver bracteatum. Next base: position 1,205,117 of record JAJJWX010004844.1, read on the forward strand.
TCGGCCCAAGCGAACTTTCAGAGCTCCCGTACGGTATAGGTCATCTCATGTTGAGTCTAGATCATCCGTAAGTAACCTCATAACTCTTGAGATTATACTGTTCTCCCTTGACATTAAATACTTCTCCGTTTTGTTGCAGGCGGATGTTTGTGTCTTCGTTGACGCCAGAAGGAGGAGCGGAAAGTCTGTGACCGTAGTTGAGGTTGAAGATAACCTTGACCGAGTTGGTGAAGATTTTGTAGGGTCCGTAGAAGTGGGAGACGGTGTTCATACCCGTGAATATCCCACAACTGGACTCCCTTTTGACGCCCCTTTAATCAATACTTTCCCGGACAATGAAGTGGTTGGTGGGTTTGTCATTCCCAAATGTCACGCACCTTTATACACCAGGATATGGAAGAAGTATGGCCACATTGCTACTACAGAGGTATGTAAATGATTTCCTCCGACTCTCTTGACCACGGTTGCACTGTTGCCAATTATTGAGGAAATGAACCAAAGGCACTTGCGAGATGTCAAAAACCATGAGCTGCATGAATGGGATGATATGATCTCGAACTGTGAGACGTTGCAGTTCAATGTGAGCTGGCTTCATTGTCGACTTGAGATAATCAAGATCCATAAGGCGGCAGAGGCTGCTGATGCAATTTCCGCGACCAATGCTTTATTAGAAGAGGAGAAGCTACTGGATCTGGAATCTGTCAGGGTTGAGAAGGCAGTCGAGGATTGATCGCTGTCGTAGGCATCAAAAATAAATTACACTTTCTTACTACTCAAAATATATAATATAGCAAGGGCAAGAAAGGATCGTTCCCATAGAGAAGACTAGGTTGTCAAGCTGTTTTGGTTTCCTATAAGTAACACGGGGGATTTTCTTATTTTTAATAAAGTAAAAGTAAAATAAAAGCAAACAAAGAAAAGTAAACAAATCAAGCAAGGAAAGATATTGGTTAAGGATTTCGTTTTCATTCACTAACATATTCTTGTCATAATAATTAGAATTGATATTTTAATCTCAACTTTTATCAAAAGCCCTAGGATACCTTGATCGCAAGAATATCCCGCTAATTCCCTCTTGTCATCAACAAACACATTAAAAGATGCGAGTATGAGTTCTATCTAAGAGAATAACCTACAAGTTGTATATGCATCACCAACACTCCTCCAATCTTAGTACCATAACCCATCCGTTGAACAACAACTCCAGCTACACTTTATCACCACATACTGCATCAAACTCTCAATACTGCAGTTGCACTTCAACAGCTCATGAAAACCATCACCTGCAACCTTCTTACCATTAGTTTTCTCGGTTTAGTTCTGTCTTCTAACTCATCCTAAGAAGCTCCTAATCTTCCAACAATAACCACAAGAACCATCGATATGCACCAATGTAAAACCAACGACAGTAACAAAAGGCTTGGCTGAAAATTGGCCTTTTAGGTATTTACTCGAACAGCTTGTGTGCTTGAACTGGTAAGTGACAGACAACACAATTTTTTGTTGTAGAACTCTCTTTCAACCTGCAATTGTGATTACAAGCATCACCCATCATTCATAATCATTCATACATTCTAAATAAACTCTGAATTCCCACCACACATTCATTAAATCAATGGAAGTTGCTCCTTCTTCTTCCCTGGATTACCAGCCTTAAACTCAAGTTCTTCTATGCATTTTCGAATCTGAATTGAACCCATCTATCCTAAACTTCCAGAGACTCAAATACTGCCTTTAATCCTCTTCGTTCATGAATTATTCACCTTCAATTTCAATGGCATTAGCACCTTTGTTCCCTAGGTCATAAATTCAACGACTTAATCTTTAACGAATTCTGACGGTATCTACATCCCTGAGGTCGAAAGCAACAAATGATTTCTCTCCCCATCGATCTCCTTAGGTTCAACACAAATTCCCCTTTCATCTCTCTGTATTCAACAGCAGCCGCTGCTGGTTTTAGGTGTAAGAAGAAATGAATCCTTCTTCTTTGAATTCCAGGTCGTGTAGGAATGAATGTGGATTTAGGTATCCACTAAAGAGATAAGGACCGACCAGATTCCATGTGTGGCTTGTCGGTTTCATAAAACCGACATCCTAATTCTCTGTTTAACTGTCAGTTCTAGGAGACTGACAGTTTAATTTACTGCATAACTCTTCATGCGCAACCTAGCATGTTCCAAATATCGCATGTGAATTAACCTTCTCGCCCTTATCGCTCCAAATGGCTGATTTCTCTTTCTTTTACGCATAATGACTCCATTGCACCTAATACACTTAAAAGCAAACATAAGTACATAATTTACGAGAAAACTCGCAAAGAAAGCATAAACAATAGATATAAAATTAGGTGTTTTAGACACCTATCAAGGATCTGAAGGTAAAGACTAGGATCTTTCAGAAGAAACTTGACAAAGTTTCTTATAGGGATTATCCCTTGCTGGAAGGTTTACTATGAGTGAGCATTTATGATTGTTGTTTTTGAATTAATTTCTGGCTAGGTGGAATAATTGATCATGGTATAGATGAATTTTGCTCATTTATGGAATATTTAATGAACAAAGGAGAATTTGAATTCTCTTTCAAGGAATGAAAATTACATTTTCTAAAATGTTTGCAATGATGGAATGATGAAAAGGTATTTGTTCTCTAAGGATCAGGCGTAATATGCTTTGAACCACTTGTTGTTGATTATATTTCCTTATACACCTCCATCAACTTTTAAGATTTTGTAGTGTCCGCTAGACACTGCCTTGATAACCACATATGGTCCTTCCCATTTCGGAGAGAACTTGGCAGCGGACATGTCTTATTGAATGTGCTTTACTGTCTTTAATACCAGATCTCCTACTTGAAATGTTCGAGGTCTTACCATTTTGTTGTAAGCTCTGGAGATTCTTTGTTTGTAAGTTTCTACATGTTTTTCCACCTTAGCCCGCTTCGATTCGAGCATGTCCAACGATCCTTGAGTTGGACACTTCAGTTTCATCCCATCGTATTCCACTGGATGTTGCGATCCTTGCTGAAGAAATTTTGATTTCTGCTGGTAATATTGCATCAGCTCCGTAGACAATAGAATATGGTGAGGTTCCAATCGAGCTCCTTGGCGCGGTTCGATAAACCCATAAACCCATAGGCAGTTGTTCATGCCAGGTTCGGGGATTATCATGAACTGTTCGACTGATAATCCGGATCAAAGTTATGTTGGTGCTCTCTGCTTGCCCGTTTCCTTGAGGATAGTACGGTTTAGAGAAAACTTGTTTGATGCCATATTCTTCGAGCAATTTTGTAACATGCTTGTTGGTGAAAGGAGTTCCATTATCAGTGACGATGTGTTTAGGAACACCGAACCTGCATATTATGTACTCTTTGATGAAGGCTGCGATCGTGACTCATGTGGTGCTTCGAAGAGGAATGGCTTCAACCCACTTGGTGAAATACTCGGTTGCAGTGATGATGTATTCATGCTGCTGCGAAGATGTTGGAGTGATTTTCCCGATGATTTCCAGTCCCATCTATAAAAGGGCCATGGATTATTCACATAATTCAATGGGATACAAGGAGTATGGATGAGATTACCATGTAATTGGTATTGATGGCATCTTTGAACGTGTGCAGCTGCATCATCTTCCATGGTCGGCCAGTAATACTTCTCATGAACCTGGAGAAATAATTTCTTCTTTCCTTGATGCTCTGTCATGCATTTCCTTTAGAATCGCTGGGATTTCATGCTCAGCTAAGCATCTCAGTAGGTTTCCACCAAAACTTCTGCGATATAAAATCCCATCGAGAAAAACAAATCTCTTAGCTCTCTGAATGAGCTTGATTGTTTCTTTCTTTTCCAGCGGCAGTTCATTGTCCCGAAGGTACTTGATGTAAGGTTCCCTCCAGTCCCGGGTGTGATGGGACGTTAGAACTTCCAAGTGATGGGGAGGCGTCTGGCAGTTGGGACATGACTTTTGCAGAGCTCTTGATTGAACCTCCATGGAAGGCCAATAGTATCCCATTCTTTGAAGCTTTCGGTAGAGTGTTACTACCAGTGTATGTCCACAGGTTTCCTCATGTATGCGCTTGAGTTGCTCGTCTGCCTCGTCAGGTCCAAGACATCATGATAAAGACCCATCAGAGTTTCGATAATATAATGCTCCATAAAGTAATAAATAATTCTTCAATTCTTTGAGACTGACTTTCCCTTATGAAAGAGAACTGTTCAATTCGTGAATAATAGGTGCTCGCCAATCATCTGCTCGAATATCTTCAACTTGAGCAAGCCATGTAGATGAAACAGTACATCTTTTCACAGTGATTGTCTTTTCTGCTCCTTCGAACTGCAACTTAGAGGCGAGGGTTGCCAGGCAGTCGGCATGCATATTGTTGGTTCGCCTAGTATGGATGATCGTTGCATCAGCGAAGTAGGTCAGCAGCCGCTGGGCTCCAGTTCTAAAGGGACCCAGTGTGATTTCTTTAAGGGAATAGGTTCCATTCATTTGATTGACCAGTAGTTTTGAATCTCCCCCTATCTTGAGATGCGTTGCTCCGGCTTGCTCGGGAAAGGATAATCCCAATAGGAATGCTTCATACTCTGCTGAATTGTTGGTACAGTGGAAATCCAGCTTGAATGAATGTGACAAAACCTCGTCGGATGGAGAGACGAGCACTATGCATGCTCCTACAGTATCGTTGCAGGTACTTCTTCATGTAGTACCGTTGCATCATCTCCTGGAAAAGCAGCGAGTAAGTCTGCTACTGCCTGCCCTTTGATTTCTCTTGGTGGCGTACATGCTATGTCAAATTTTGACATCTGAAGTAACCATTTTGCCGGCCTTCCTATCAAGGATGTCTTTGATAGTAGAAACTTTATAGGGTCAGCCTTGGAAACGAGCACGAATTTGTTGGATAGTAAGTAGTGCCTGAATTTATGGATTGCGTGCACTAATGCCAAGCATGATCTTTCAGCCTTTGGTTATCTAAATTGAGCGTCTCGCATTGTACAACTGAAATATTAGATAGGTCGTTCGATGCCTTCATTGTCTTCTTGAGCAAGGAGTGCTCCGATAGCGACATCACTGGATTCCGTGTAAAGTATCAATGGTCGACCTTGCATTGGAGACTTCATGACAGCGGGTGATAATAGTATCTGCTTTATTTTGTGGAATGCTTCTTGTTGTACGGTTGTCCAGGTGAAGCTTGTTCCTTTCTTCAATAGAGGGTTGAACGAAGCAATAAGCTGGGCTAATCCAGGAATGAAGCGTCGAATATAATTTACCTTTCCCATAAAACTTTGGAGTTCCTTCACGGTGCGACGGGTAGGCATGGTGGTAATAGCTTTCATCTTATCTGGATTGACCTTGATTCCTTCTGCTGTGACCAGGAATCCTAGAAACGTTCCGGAGGAAACACCAAAAGCGCACTTCAGAGGGTTCATCTTTAATTTGTATTCTTTGCATCTTTCAAAGACTTGTCTCAGAACTTGGAAATGAGATGATCGGGTCTTCAATTTTACCACGACATCATCGACATAGTCTTCCACTTGCTTGTTCATCATGTCATGGAATATAGAAGTCATGGCTCGCTGATAGGTAGCACCGACATTCTTTAATCCAAAAGGCATCACCGTGTAGTGGAAGTTCCCAATAGGAGTACGAAATGCAGTTTTGTCGGCATCATGCTCATACATCTTGATCTGATTGTATCCACTGTAACCATCCATAAATGAGAACATACCGTGACCGCTGGTTGCATCCACGATCAGGTAAATGTTGGGTAAAGGAAAGTAATCCTTTGGACAGCATTTGTTCAGATCCCTGAAATCAACACATCATCTGATTTGACCATTCTTCTTCTTGACAGGAATAATATTTGCCATCCATGTTGGATGTTGAATAGGTTTGATGAATCCCACTGCCAATAATTTCTGAATCTCGACCTTGATCTATTCTTCGACTTCATGTATGAACTGTCTAGGCGGTTGCTTGACGTCTTTGGAACCAGGGGTGATGTGAAGATGATGAGTAACCAATTTTCCATCCAGACCAGGCATTTCTTCGTACGTCCATGCGAAGATATCTTGATACTCTTTTAGTAGTGATATTAACTCCGTATGTTCCTCTGGTGACAGTGCTGAGCTAATTATAATCGGCCTTGGATCGTCCTCCGTTCCAATATTGATCGTTTCGAGATCATTAGTGGTGGAGTCAATGCCGTCTTGTAGCTTTCGAGGAGCATCTTGAACCTCTTCTTCGAGTGATGACTCACTCTGACATGATTCTTCAGGGCGGGGAGACTCTTCATCATTCTCCCCTGTTAATTTCTAATCCTTGTTCCGGTAAATAATTCTCTCGTCCGCATCGCGATTGGTGATGAACTTAGATTCATGAGTTGAAGTTTGATCCTTGTGGCGCTTGATTGGTGTAGCAGATGACTTAGCTGTCATGACGTTTGAGGACGATGGCTTGTCTGCAACCTTCTCGATGCACTTCCAACTTGGGAGCAGAGCACTGTGAACCTTGTTCGGAGGTTCAGGGAGGTTCTTCTGAGGCTAAAGGAATTCAGCGTCATAGATTGGGGCGTAAGGAGATGATGAAGCCGCAATACGAACAATTTTGTTGTTGATTAGAGCTTTCATGCATTGATGGTATGTTGAAGGAACCACCTTGTTGTCATGGAGCCATGGTCGTCCGAGTATCATGTGATAGTCAGGATCTTGTTCGATCACGTGGAATTTGGATTTTGATTGAATAGGCCCCACCTTCAGGTGTATGTATGCGTATCCATATGTATGGATCTGGCTTCCTTCAAAACCTGTCATCAAGATGGGATGACGAACGATCTTATTTCGTGGAAACTTGTCCGCCTTGAGAGTCTTCATGGTGATGATATTTGTAAAAGCGCATGTATCAACGAGAGCCCTCTTGAATTCAGAGTCCTTGATAAAGCCGGTCACGTACAGGGCTCGATTATGTCCTTCGTCTTCCATGCGGTCCTATTCTCCAAAGGTGATGTTGTTGATTGAATGTTCAGACATCATGAATGTTTCTTCAGCTGGTGAAGATGCTAAGGGTACTTCAGATGATATCTGGTTGAGTGCAACAAACATGTCGGTTCGCTGCTTCCTGGAAAAGTATAAGAGTTTACATAGACCTTTGACCAGCTATGCCACCTCCTGGTCTACCGATTTCTCATAAGTAGTGAAACTGTTGATTTGACGGTCATCGTGTGACAAGTCAGTCCCCTGTGGGACTTCTGAAGCGGAGATGCTGCCTAACTCGGACGTTAGATTGATGAGGAAATCAAGTATGTGATTCATTGTATCCTTCATCAGATCCATGTTCTTGGTGTGAATCTCCAGGGCTCGTGCCAATTCAGTTAGAGTTGGGACTCATCCATCCTCCGTGCTGCCAGACATAGCGTTCGAAGGAGGAGCATTCTCGTTTGAAGGACTCTGGATTGAGTTTGAAGTAGTTGAGTTAGTCCTAAGATCAACCATCTTGTGAAGGCTTGAGGTTGCAACCGAGATAATGATCTCCCACTGTGGTCGTCAATCTGTAGATGGGGAAAAACGATTTGCTGTTTTTTACGGAATTGAGGACGACCGTGCGGATGAGATTCCTTGAACCGAGCCAAATGTTCAACCTCACACAGATGCACCACTATGAAGGGGGTGATTTAAGTTCGAGATACCAATATGTAGTACTCCGGCCTAAACCAAGACAATGGACATTCCAGAGTAAATTCGGTCACAAGAGAGGATGGGTTGATATGTAAGAGGGAAGCTGAGAAATGTGTGAGATCAATGGTGATATGAGATTATAGGTGTGTTATAACTTCAGCGTGAAAGTGCTCTGAATGATTGAATTTTGCCTGATTGAGAGTGATTTCTGTGAGTTCATGTAGACGAAAGAGTGTCTGTATGAACTTTGATGAGAAATTGCTCGTTTAGGAGATTGTTGTTCGAATGTTTGAGAACTCTTCGAATCTTGTTATTTCAATCAGGATTCAGAGACATTATATAATGCCGGAGTTGAAAACACCATGATCCCATGAAGTGTGACAGTTTGCTGGAATCAGAGAGTGGGGAAGTGGGAAATCGTGTTAAACCAATTACTCATCATGCGGAGACTTGGTCAATTTTCCACCCACTATCTTGCTGATTCTTCCAACTGATTGCATGACTTGCTCACATTCTCGTCGTGGATGAACACACGTATCGTAGACCGCCATACCAAAACCCTAGTTTATATCCCCCAAGTGACACGATTGATGTCTCGTGGTTAATTTAGTCAGTTGTTGATTTCATGACTTCGTGGGACGATGAGTCCACGTATTTGCTGAGTTAAACATGATTTTGTAAAATGATCTGCAACTCATGGATTAAGCGCGTCTGCTGAGACAGTGGTAGGATCCTCACGTTGAGGTGAGCAAGTGTTACTCGATAATTTGCTTAATATTGATAGTTCCAATATTCGTTGATTTGAGTAAATATTGCTCATCCGAGCAAGTGTTGCTCATCTGATGAATTATTTGCAGCGTGACCAAAATATTAATTAAAGTGCTGGTAGTTGTACCGAGCATAATTAATAAGAATACTGATCATGAGATCATTGCAAAATTATTAGTGTTTGAATCTGGAATCATGATCCTTGGATTCAGAAACCCTAATTTGATCAATTGATGACCAATTGATGGTTTATTTGAAAATTAACCATGGAATGAAGGAGAATCGTCTTCATGGGACCGTGGATCGACCATGAAATTATCATATGCTCACGTGAGAAAAAACTAAGACCTCTTTGAAGAGTTGGTGAGTTGATGAAAGAATGATTAAATGCTGGTTTAATCATTTATTGAACTACTGCTGGGTTCAGTATTAGGTGATAAAACCTAATTAATTATGAAAAGGTGAGGGACCGACCAAGGGGTCATGAGACCGTCCCTGGGTGGTCACGGGATCAAATGATGATCGCTCCGTCAAATTCTGAAATTATTTGGAGAGTTTTGGACCTAATACGTGCAATTGTGCAAATTAGGTCAAATTGTGAAAACACGTGGGACTGGCTCATTCCGAGCCAAAAATCCAACCATGGTCGGTCAAGGTAACATGCTTTCGTCGTTGAGACGTACGTGTCTTAGTCCTGAGAATTTTGATATTTTCTGGTGCACGTTTGAGCGACCATTTGAGAAAATATGACAAAATTAGGGTATTTTAATAAAACCGTCAAAACTTCATCGGATGAAGGAAAATAATGAAAAAGTGAAAGAATTATGAAGTGTGGGACCGGTAATGTCCATGGGAAAGGCTGGCATTCCAAGGGAGCCGTCCCACACGTTTTCCATAATTTTTGTAATATTTTTCATGATTTTAGGGAAATATGATAAAACGAAGAATTTTTGCCAAAATTAAAGAGTTTTGTTGAAATCAAGGAGTTTCCATGAGATGAAGGAAACATAAAAAATAATAATAAATAAAATAAGGGATGTGTGGACATGTGGGACCATCTTGGAGCATGGTTGGCCGGCCAGGGTCCGGTCCCGTGCGTTTTACCTATTTTATGCATTATTTCATAATTTGAAGGAATTTTCATAATTTGAAGGAAATATCATGAAATCAAGGAATTTTCATAGGATTATGAAAATATGAAAAATATTCTAATAAAAGCGGGATGTGTAAGCCATCTAGGGCTTGGACGACCGGCCATGTCCCGTGCACATGGGTTTCCCTAATTTTATTATTTTTCATGGGACCAAGGAAATATCATGAGATTAAGGAGTTTTCATGAAATTAGGGAAATAATAATAAAATAATGAGGAACCATGAGGTGTGGGTCCGGATGGGACCAAGGCATGGCCGGTTGGCCAATGGTCACTCCCCATCACGTTTTCCCTAATTTTATATTATTTCCTCCGTGCGAAGAAAGCACCATGGAATTGAGGAGTTTCCTCAAAACAAAGGATATTCGTTCAAATGAAAGGTTTTCATAAACAAAAATATGATAAAAATATGGAACTGGCGTGGGATTGACCATGGCATGGTCGGCCGATCAGTGGGTCCATGCTCCCAGCGCATTGGTCAATTTTTATTTATTTGTTATTTTTCATCCTATTTTGCATAGGTTCATCGTTTCATCGTATTTCGAAATACTCGTTCGTGCGGTGGTTGTTAATGTATCATTGTTGAATACACTTGCACCATTTGAAATGGGGCTTACTCAGAAGGTAGCTCTGATGCCTGTGCGCTGAATATTTATTACTACTCCATGGATTTCTGCTGGGAAGAACCACGGTTCACATAATGAAATATTTGCGAAAATATTTGAATATTTTCAGAAATTTTGCGGATGAATCCAAGAATTTAGGTTTGAGATAGGGCTCGCTCAGAGATAATTCTGATGCCCGTGCGTCCAATATTTATTACTAACCCATGGATTTCTGCTGGGAAGAATCACGGTTCGCATAATGAAATATTTGCGAAAATATTTGAATATTTTCAGAAATTCTGCGGATGAATCAAAGAATTTAGGTTTGAGACAGGGCTCGCTCAGAGATAATTATGATGCCCGTGCGTCCAATATTTATTACTAACCCATGGATTTCTACTGGGAAGAACCATGGTTCGCGTAATGAAATATTTGCGAAAATATTTGAATATTTTCAGAAATTCTGCGAATGAATCCAAGAATTTATGAATAATTAATTTATGACTTTATACTAGCAGAGCAAGCCGTCTAGGAGCATTAATCACTCTGATATGAGCTTGCTGGAGCTTCATATCCTTTATATAGTCAGGGTAAACTCGTTTTTTGTATCCTGAAGACGTTATCGCTCTATACTAGCAGAGCAAGCTGTCTAGGAGCCGTTTATCCCGTGATACTATATAGAAATAATTACTAAATTATTCACTATTCATGAGATATGTCGTTTTCCAGCTGTGAGACTACATATCTACATGTACTCTGAGAGAAATTATTCTCGATCAGAGAATTAGACGAGAGACCCGTGTCTCAAAATTCATGTCTGACTGCTAGATTAGAGGTTCGTATAATTAAGGGTTTACGATTTTAACCTTTGTCGAAAATCCACCATCTACAACCCTTCATGAACAAAAGTATAAGTATTTTCCTAGCAATTATGAACAACCCGAATGTCATATTTCCATGGTTTTCCGAAAAACAAACTTGCTGCATTCATGTTAATAACATCACACAAAGCATAATCAGAATTTTCCAGGAAAGAAAATTTCACCAAACATTAATGATTGATTTGCTGAGTGGAAGAGCTATTTATCCAACCAACTGAATACGGTTTTGGATGAAGAGTAACAGGTAAACCAAGTTTCTCAACCAATTTTTGCAGAAACATAGTTTTATGTACTTCCACTGTCAATAATCATGTTGCAAAGCTTCTCTTCAGTGAAACAATGAGATTTGAAAATACTATGTCTCTGGGTAGGACATGATTCAGTGATTAAAATTGGTCGAATTACTCCAAGAAAATTTGCATCATAAGTCTTATGTTCGTGCAAATAAGTAATTTCATCATCTCCCAGTGCATCTTCTTCTTGTGTATTTTCAGAAATTTCATTAATATAAGCATGAAACTTTCGACAATCACTAGAAGTATGGCCAGTTTGGTTGCACTTTCTACATTTATCCCTTCGAAACCTTGAATAAGGGTTAGAAGTTTTAGGTAATGGAGGAAACTGTTGTTGATACTTATTACCTCTAGTATTGTGAGTAACATCTCGTTGTTGAGTGGTCTGAAGTGGTTTAGCAGATGAAATATGTATCATCGGAGCAGTTTTTGTGGGTAGAGAGGGTGATTGTTGCAGCTGATAATTTTTGCTAGAACTTTTGTCATGTGGGTCAAAAAAGACAGTTGATCCCTTAGAATATGGATCAACAAACAACTATTGATCCCTTTTCACTTTAGTAACCATAAGAAGAATTATATGGTATGGCAGTTTTATAATAATGTTGATAACGATTTTGTTGTGGATTTGCTTGTCTAGAAGTACTGAGGGCACGCTTTTCGATTTTAATGGCTTGTTGTATAGCTTCAACCATAGTAAACACGGATTGTGTCATCCCTTGTTGAATTAAGTTGTTCAAACCATCCACAAAATGTGTAACCAACTGCTCTTCAGTTTCATTAAATTGATTACGGGCAACTAAATCATAGAACTCATCTATATATTCTCCAACAATCCTGGCTCCTTGTCTACTGTTTTGAAGTTTGATAAACAGTCATTGCTTGTAATCTTTAGGTAAAAATTTATCTCTTAATAAATCTCTCATTCGATTCCAAGTACGTATATGAGGTTTTTGAGCATTGCATCCATCTTCACCAAGTTTTTCCCACCAAGCTACAGATACAGATACACCTTTAAGTTTATAAGCAACTAACTTAACTTTACAAGAATCGAGAACTTCCATGAAAGTGAAAAACAAATTTACCTCATAAAAACCAATCCAATAATTCTTCGATTTGTAAGCTACCATGAAAACTAGGGATACCAGCCTTCAACTTATATTCTGGTAAAGTTCCATGAGGATTCATACCAGATTTTAATTGTTTTTCATCAACCCATTGTTGTTCTAGGATTTCTTCAGCTTTGTCATCTTTATCATAGTTGAGAGGTACAGTAACAAGTTTTTTGTTGATATAACCTTCTAATGGCTCTTTGTGTTGAAGTTTATGGGAGATATTCTCAGGAATAGCATCATTCTGAACAAAAGAAGGTTTAACTTTTGTGGTTTCATCGTCTTCCTTTTCTCTTGTTTTCTTTTCTCATTCTTCATTATCATCGTCTAAAGGAGGCATGTCTTTGTCATCAAGACCAGCGTTTTTCCATAATGTCTATGTACTCAACTTGTATCTCTAACCTCTTCTTGATACTTTTAAAACTTCCAAGCTTCTTTTCGAAATTTTTTGTAATAGTTTTGACACTTGTTTCCAACTTGGTTCCAAGCTTGGTTTCCAATAGTTTCTCAATATCAGCTAAGGTGATAGGTTGATCTGCCATTGAAACTTACTGAAAATTAGGGTTTTGAACGTTGCGGAAGCTGTGAAAGGATCTGTTCTTAGATAAAAAGCTAAAAACATTGTATCTGATACCAACTAGTGTAGCACAAATAAGGGTTTTAAGGATAGTTTTAGGTTTCGTTAGAAACTTAATTAAAATCTGATTCTAGGATCAAGATTCTAAGGTAAAAGATTGAAAATCAAATCAAATTTAATAATAATATTAATAGTAAGAGATGTGTCCTTGTAAACAAGAGACCTAACCTTTATATAGGCTTACATGAAACGATTAAAGGAAAGAGTTTAACATAAACTAGAAAAGGAAAGACTTGCAAAACAAATAAACTTAAACAGACGTAAGGGATCAACTGTTATAGTTGATACGTATGTATGGGATCAGCTATTACAATTGATACAATAGAAAAGGATCAACAGTCATTGATGATAAAGAGAAAGATGTACTACATCAAAAACTAATAACTTTAATTAAAAAATTCTTAATTTATTTCGAAACATGATCTCCTTGAGTTCTAAGGAATATCTATAAACAATAAAAGATAAGAGTTACTATACGTGTTCAAAGAATGTTGACATCTCTTCTTTGTAAGTCCTCTTTCATATTTACAATCTTGGAATCGATTATATCATAATTCCAAACAAGTTTAAAATTGGTTCATCTGAATTCCAAGACAACTATGTGATTGGTCAAATATCAAATCACATCTATGGGTTCAATCGCTTCTACCAATCATTGGGATCGGTTATACCCTAATATGGAATTACTTGTGATCGGTCACGCAAGTTACTAGTACAGGTTACATCAGTTACCAGGATCAGTTACATCAATTACTAGGATCGGTTATAAAAATTACTAGGATCGGTCACACCAATTACAAATATCGATCATACCATCTCAGGTAATTACTTAGGACCAGTTACACTAATTAATCAAAACTAGTCATACCAAATCAGAAGTCAGGCATCGTGATTAGTTGTACCAAGATGCATAACAAAGTTATGATCAGGTCTACCAATTCACACATATTGGTAATCTAAATATTTATAATATATAGCCGTACCAATAAGCCTAGTTTTCCCTTTCGATTCATAAAACAAGTTCATGAATGTACTTTCTTTAAAAAAATGTAAAACATTATTTTCTATGATAAAATCTTCACCTTTACCCATACACATAATCATAACAGTATTCATAAGATTATGTCGATGTCATATCTACGAAGTTCAAAAGATTAGTGTTATACTTCATAGTCTAATTTAATTTCATAATACTATGATCATATGATCATGTCTCACTACTAGAGTAATATATCCATATACAGCTTCGCAATTATGTTTTCAATATAGCATGACTTAAAAGATACGTTAGGAATGAAACAGTTCAAGTCAATATTACTAACCTCTAGAGGAAGGATGATGTCGTCGTTGTTGTTAGAGCATAGCTCAGTTGAACCCACCAAGCATTGGTATGTCAAGTTTGGTTGTCATATTTTAGTGAATCAAAACTTATTTAAAGAGTCGCTTGTTAATATACTAGAGTCAACTTCAATTAGGTTAGCTTGAAAGTATTAGGATATGAGACTTACAAGTATTACATGAAGACTTGAATAATGTGAAGAAGTATGCCGCTTCAACGAAAACATCATCCTTCCTCTTGAGGTTAGTAATATTTGACTTGAACTTTTTCATTCCATAACGTATCTTTAAAGTCGTGTATATTGAAAACATAACTGCGAAGCTGTGTATGATATTCTAGTTAGACATAGTATTAAGGAATACAATACGAGGTTTATTTCTTAACCATTAAACTTTGTATATAAGACTTCGACATGATCATATGAATGCTATTGTGATTATGTATGGGTATGAGTGAAGATTTCATCCTAGGAAACAATGTTTTACATTCTTTTAAAGGAAGTAAGTTCATAAACTTGTTTTGTGAATCGAAAGGGAAATCGCTAGGCTTATTGGTATTGTTATTCATTGCAAATCTATTTTGAACTACCAATATGTATGTTTAGTATAACCGCTCATAAACTTGTTTATGTAGCTTGGAAAAACTATTCACAAGGCATGACTTATGTATTGGTATGACTTTTATTAGTGAAACCGATCTTAAGTAATCACTCAATTTGGTATGATCGATACCTTGTAATAGCAACGTTTATCTAGTCATTGGGGAACCAATCCTAGTAAGAGGTGCAACAAATTTACAAGAGGGGAATCGATCCTTGTAAAAGGTGTAACACGTGTTTAGTGGATGGGGGAACTGATCCTATGAACACGTGCAACAAATTTGTAGTTTTAAGGGAACCGATCCTATGGACATGTGCAACCGAATACAAGTAGTTACCATAAGTTGTGGGGAACCGATCCTAGTACCTAGTCAACTGAATTTTAGTAACTAGTGTGACTATGCATAGTATTCACATGGAGGTAGAACCGAAACTTGTATTGGTAGAACCGTAAAACCCATGATTGGTGATTTGATAGGATAATCAATCACATAGTTCTTGGAATTCAGACGAACCAATTCTAAACTCGTTTGGAAGTGTGGCAAATCATTTCCAACATTGTAAGTATGAAAAAGGACTTGCAAAGTAAAGATGTCGACATTCTTTGAACACGTGCGTTAATTCTTACATTTTATTGTTCAAATATATTCCTAATAGTTAAAAGAAAATCCCAGGATCGAAATAAATTGAGAATCTTTTATTTAAGGTTTCTTAGTTTTTATATGCTATTTATTTTCCAGCAAGTAAATGCATATCTTTAGAAAATTATTAATTAGTAATATGCATTTACTTATTATAGATTTTTCTATTGGATTTTTGTCAATATTTAGACAAAGCATTTCCAGGAATTATGAAAACCGAATTTGGAAATATATTGCATATCTTGAGAATATTTTCGGTTTTGGAAATTCCTTGGTGTCCAAACTTTATTGTCTATAAATATTAAAGTTTGCATTTCTAGCAAACTAATCCTTAGAGCCAGCAAAACTACCTAGTTGTGTTGGTACTGGTGGAGCCTCCTATTCGGAGAGGAAAGTAACATAATCAGGCGAAATCTCTTACGGCCGCTCAGTTTAAAGACTTCTTTGGGATTGAGAAGCTCTATTAGTACTGTTGGTAGGAAACTAGATAATTGATGTTTATTATTAGTTTTCGATTGATTTGATTGACTAACGGTTGTTGAAATTTGATTGCACCTAGTTTGTTTATGCTTGAAAAACTTCTCTTCTGATATAAGATTCACTCAAACTAGATCGAAGTTTCGACGGGATGTTTAGACTATTTTCAGATCTAATGACATCTTGTGATAATCCAACGTTAACAGACTCCATTTTGTGTGATTGATCACAAGAGTTTTAAGTTAATTGTATGCAGGTGCTGATTGAAGATTAAAGAAGATTTGAAGACAAGAAGACTTTTTGAGTTCATAATCTTTGGTGTGCACAATACTTGTTTCGGCTGGAAAGGGATCCAACTATAATCGGTTTATCCTTGCGATAGATCAGATTGATTATTTGAGTAGACCGGCATTAATACACTTCTTTGTGATTAATAGTATTGATTGCATAATTTAAAAATTACTTCGGTAGTTGTTAAGAGATTGATCTAAGGACCCGACAAAGGATTTTATTGGTTAAACGGAAGAGCCTTTGTCGAACTCACATCACTTGGTTGAAAAGATTTGTTACCTAACAGATTTGTTGTTCTTTACTGTTTGGAATACGAACCAAAGGAATTTTTCCAAGTATGTGAATTATTACAAGTCGGAGGCGTGGGAATACTGAGGGAATTAGGTGAACTATATGTTTAGTTGTTTGGTCTCAACTATATGAAGTTGGTTTGATATTGTATAATGACTTAATCCTGAGAGTATTCAATTATGGACAAGGTCCCATGGTTTTTCTGCATTTGCGGTTTCCTCGTTAACAAAATCTTGTTGTGTCATTTACTTTTATTTTCTGCAATTATAATTGTTGTTATTATAATTTCAAGTAAATTACACAAATGTTAATTTCTATTTACTTGTTAGTAATCCTATTGTGTTTGGTTAAGTCCGAAACTTTTATCAAGTAAACATACTTCGTTGTTATATTGTCTCGATCTTGTATCCATAGATGATCACACGAAGTGTGAACCGATTAGTTGTATTGTCTCGACTCAGTCCATAGATAATCACTTTCAGAAAAGGACTTATAGGTGGATTTTTTTTAGATTGGGGTATATTTTGGTACCCTCGTCTTTTCAGTTCTAGCTCGTTACTTCTTCACGTTCTTCAGGTCTTCGAGTAATACTTGTATGTCTCAATATTCCAAGACTTTCTAGTCTAACCTAAAATCAAGTTGACTCTAGTACATAATCAAGTGATTCTTAGATGAGTTTTGACTCACTAAAATATGACAACCAAACTTAACATACCAACGCTTGGCGGGTTCAACCAAGCTATGCTCTAACAATTCTTGTGTATTTATTTATTTCCTTTAGATATTATTCCTTTTGATCATATTTTTATGAATAAGAACGCCATTTAATGATGATTTTTCCTCAAAAGTTACGTTTTTAACTCTTACGTTCTTAATATGATATGAGGAGTAAACTTTTGATAATAATGGATACAAATTTACTTATGAATTTGTTAATATCTACAAAATCATTTACTTATAAAGGTCGTCGTGTTGATCCCTTGGGAATAACATCGAATGAGGATAGTTCAATTTGAATTTATAATTAATGGTCATATATTTGTGGAGAGTGGGGTTGTGGAATTGTAGGAGATGCTTGTACCTATATATCTCCTTGATGAAGAAACTAAGTTTACTTGGTGAAATTGTCTAAATAAAAGATAGTATGTGTTCTCTAGTCTTAATAACTCTTTTGTTTTAATTCATTACGATCCCTATTTTTTCCTTGGCTAATTTTGTTGACAAAATGGGGAGAATTATTTAGTAGTATTTTACTACAACATATGGATTTTAGGAGCATTATATAAGGGGAGTGGTAAAAATATTTGTTACTCATACCTGTGAAGATTTTTTTTTAGACTTATATTCTAAACCTAAAAATAAAAATCTCAGACAAAGATGATATGAAGATTAAAAGAATACTGAGGCTAACATTCCACTATTTACCAATTTTTAAAGTGATTTAGTTCGAAAATTATAATTATGCAATTCATACATTCAACTTGACTCTTAAATATTGCAACAAGTAGATTTTCAGAATAAATCTATAAATCAAAAGCATGGAACATCAAAAACCCTAGGCTAAGCAAATGGTCTCGAACACTTTTGGCATACACTAAAAAGACTAAAAATAAATCCTAATCGGAAGGGAATTCTAACGAACACAAGAAAGGCTGACTCACGCAATCAAACCTATTGATTTTTATTAAACAATAAGCATGTTGGCTAAACTTAGATTGTTTCTAGACAACTTTTATTCTTCCAAAAGGAAACTAGTTATAATTTTAGCGAACCTCTTAGAACAATCTGAATAAAATTAAGTCGAGAGCAGAAGGATAAGCTCATATGTGCTTGAATAACCCTACCTCTTTGGTAACGTTTCCATGAGTTATGGCGCTAATCGACTTATAATAATTCTACTGAACTTTGAGTTAAGCTAACAAAGTGCTAGAGTACTTCTCGGTCGAACTCGCAAGCGTTGCTATCTCAATCTTGTTGTCAAGTTTAGTTGCCAAATATATGAGTCTTGATTTCTAGTCTACTTATAGATAAATCTCGGATTAAGATAGAAAGTGTAGTTGAATTTTAGACTTCACGGCGTTCATCGATTGAAGACAAATAACTACTAAGGGGAGATTGTGGAACTTCATCAACAAAAGATATGTGGAGACTTGAACTTATCTATCACTCAAAAGTATATCTACTTTATCTCCTATTTGATAAGTATAGCTATATAGACTTTGATTATACACATTTGATATTTCGAGTTGAGTTTAACTCGCTTACATATTTCTCGAAATATGTGTTGGTAAACTTTCTCTTTAACCAAGTTCATCTTATATTATTGACGAAAGTCAAAAGATGATCATGTGAAAATTGCCTTCTAACATTTTACATGATTTGTGCGAGACAGTCATTTGATGTAGACTCGGAATGTTTCGTATTGATCATTCGATCACTTGAAAATTGCTTCGAAGCTAATAGTTTGTGTGAGACATCTATTGTCATCTTCTAAGAATGTTTTAATGATTGAAATAGGAGTTTAGAATAAATAACCATGATTGGATATTGCATAGTATGCGTACCTGTATGCTAATTGTTGCAAGATATTCCAAGTCTGGGAACCATGGTATGCATACCTGTATGCATACTTATTGGTTTATGGAAGTCCGGGAACTTAGTATGCATTACCGGTATGCGTACTGGGGTGTGTCAAGTTCCGGAAATTCAACTGAGTTTTGGAAGGTATGCGTACTCGTTCGCATACTGGCGAACCCAAATTTAGTCCGACCACTTAGGTATGCTTTCAAAGTTTTGGAGTTGTGTGCTTCCAAAGTTTTAACGGATTATTTTGCTTCTAACTATCCACCACTTGATGTGTTTGATTGTAGTATTGTGAAGGTTCACCAAGCTGAAGAACCTTTTGAAGTTCCCAAATTTTATGTTCTCTATCCACTTTCGAGTGTAGAAAGGACTAAGTGTGGGGGAAACTTTAATAAAGTGATAGCTTCAATATTTATATCTTGTGTTAATATTTTTTTAAAGATGTTATTAGAATTGCAGATTCTTGTCTGGAAGGACTACCAGATTTTCAGATTATTGGTGTATGGACGATAACAAGAGGGTCAGGCTGAGGACGTTAAACTAAGCATTAAATGGGAGGCAACCCATCGGTTTTGTATCTCTATCTTTTGTATTTTATTTTTCTTAGCTTTTTATATCATATTTGCATCCCCGTGTTTAATTTCATTGAGTCCGTAATCTATCTTAGAAGAGAATTATGACGAATACCTTTTCGTCAGAAAAATTCAGATTGCGCATAGTTCAGTACAGAGACCATAACTGTCAGACCGTTTATTGAAGTGGGAATTATATAAATGCCCCACTTTTTTAAGGGCTTCAAAAATACCCTTATGAGACAATAAAAATGCCCCTCTCCATTCAAAGACCATCATGGATCCATTAATTTTTTTTATTCTTTCCACATTTACCCTTCTTCTTTCAACCTTCGATTTTGTCTCTTTAAACATCCGAAGAAAACATTCGGAGAAAACTAGATCCCTCCACCACCATCTCCAACGCTACCACCACCATCTCGTCGACATAACCAATAGCATCACCAGTGCCAAAACTACCACGACCATCTCCATCTCTACCATCACCATCTTCTTCTTCACAATGAACAATAATCGATTCCACTGGTATCCAAAAGCCACCACCGTAATAACAGAATCATCAACAAACGCAATCTTAAGATATATATTAGGTTTAACTTGATTCAATTTGAAGAAAAATTTATGAAATTCATAATTTGAAGAATTCATCTTCGTAAACGATTGAACAGGTAAGTGTATCACTATCCTTTAAACTCAATCGAAATATTAACTGATTGATTTTCAGATCTGAAATTTCTGAAACTTTAATTGATTTATTTTCAGATTCAATCGGTTTAGTTTCTCAATTACAAGTTCTTGTTTTCAATCGATACAATAATTATCTCTTTTTCCCCTCCCTACCACTGTGTATCTACTTTATTTTATTGCCATTTTTGTAATCCTTGTACCGTATCATTACATCGAAGATCAAATTTCTGTCTTTGTTTACACCCATCGTTTTACTGCTACTTATAAAAATAATTAGAAATAATATAGAGCAAGGGGATATAGTTTTTCGATTTTCCAATTAACTTTATTGGGTTTGAGTTATTTTGGTATTTTAAAGCGTGTTTTTTCTTTTTAAAGAAAATTGATATATTTTGTGGAAAAAAAGGATTTTTTATTTAGGGAAGGAAATATTTGGTGTTTTTGGAATCAGATCAAAGAGGTGGAGAAATGAGACTTTGATTTTAGGTTTGTGAAGATGGGATTAGGTCGTGATGATGCTATTAAAGTTAAAGAGGTATGGGATTTTGGACAAAAACCAAAAGGGGGAAAGAAAAATAAAGATGAGGAAGTGAAAGTGAAAGCAAATATAGTAGATGAAGTTGAAGAAGAAGAGGAAACTGGGTGTTGGGTTAAATTTAGATTTATGGGTTGTCTTACTTCAAGATCTAAAGTTAATAGCTCTATTAGTGGCACTAGTACTCATTATGGTAAGCCTTTAACTTGTCTAATGTCATTTCATTTTCACTAACTCTTTTGAGATTATTAGACTTGTAATTTCATATGGGGCATTAGGGCATTAGAAGTTTATGAAAATTTGGTTATCTATGCATGTTAATGGTGAATAGTATTTAGTTTTTGAGAGTTGTATCGAGTTAAACACTTGTTGTGTTTTGATTTGGCATTAGTTGATTTTTCTGGTTAGAATGATTCAAAAATATCGGCGCAATTTTGTTGAATTTTTCCTATTTTTGCCACTTCTTGCATTGGATTTGTATTTAATATCGTGTTTACTAGATTAGTCAATGTGGAGGAAATTGTATTTGATTTGTTGTTGATATTTTGTTTGGACCAGCAGAGAGTAAGTCTACGAACGATACTAGTAGAGACCAACCGATTCATGCGTTAGGATCTTCTTCTACTACTAGTAATGGAGAAAGTATCCCTGACACCCCTAAAGTGGGGGAGGATCTACAAATTGCATCACAGCTGAGAAAGTTTACATTTATTGAGCTTAAGTCATCAACAAGAAATTTTAGGCCAGAGAGTATTCTTTGGTGAGGGTGGGTTTGGTTGTGTCTTTAAAGGATGGATTTAGGAGAATGGAACTGCTCCGGTGAATCCTGGTACAGGTCTTACAGTTGTGGTTAAAACACTCAACCATGATGGACTTCAAGGTCATAAGGAATGGCTGGTAGGAGTCTTATTCAAACACTCAACCATGATGGACTTCAAGGTCACAAGGAATGGCTGGTAGGAGTCTTATTCAAACTCACTTTCACCCCCTCATTTTTTTTCTTCATCTAGTTTAACAGTAGTTGTATCATGTTTCTTTCTTTCATTTGAGCTCATTTGTGTATCAACAATAGAAATTGACCTTAGTTTAGGGAGTCAACAACCAATGTTTGTGTATCAACAATAGAAATTGACCTTAGTGTAAGGAGTCAACAACAAATATTTGTGTATCAACAATAGAATTGACCTTAGTTTAGGGAGTCAACAACAAATGTTTGTGTATCAACAATAGAAATCGACCTTAGTTTAGGGAGTCAACAACCAAGGTTTGTGTATCAACAATATAAAAATGGTATCAACAACCAATATTTGTGTATCAACAATAGAAATTGATCTTAGTGTTAGGAGTCAACAACAAATGTTTGTGTATCAACAATAGAAATCGACCTTAGTTTAGGGATTCAACAACCAAGGTTTGTGTATCAACAATAGAAAAATGGTATCAACAACCAATATTTTTGTATCAACCATAAAAATTGATCTTAGTGTTAGGAGTCAACAACAAATGTTTGTGTATCAACAATAGAAATCGACCTTAGTTTAGGGAGTCAACAACCAAGGTTTGTGTATCAACAATAAAAACATGGTATCAACAAACAATATTTGTGTATCAACAATAGAAAAATGGAATCAACAACCAAATTTGACAAATATGTTTGAACTTTTGATTTTTTGAATCTTCAGTTGTTGGCACCTAACATTGATGGCGGCGGCGGAGTGGTGGTGGCGGCGGTGTTGTTGGTGACGGTGGCGGCGGAATGGTGGTGGCGGAATGGTGATGGTGGCGGAATGGTGATGGTGGCGGAATAGTGGTGGCGGCGACGGCGGAGTGGTGGCGGCGGCGACAGAGTGGTGGCGGCGGCGTAGTGGTGGTGGCGGTGGCAGAGTGATGGCGGCGGCGGAGTGGTGGTGGCGGCGGCGGTGCTGTTGGTGATGGAGTGAAATAATAGAAAAATCTATTTTCTAATGGATAAAATTCTTAAATGAAAATAATATTGTAAGTAAGGGTATTAAGGTAATCTTTTTTTTAATGGATAAGGTAATTAAATGATAGGGGTATTTATATTGTTGTATAAGGGTATTTGTGTTGGGCCTCTATAATAGGGGAATTTAAATAATGTACCCTTTATTGAAACTCTGTGCCCTTTTGATACTTTGTAGAAAACACGTAGATGAACAACTTTTGGGAAATGGAGTTTTTCCAAATTCCTTACCAATTTTCATAGTTTTTGCGTTTTATCTTCTGTTACGTCAGAATTCAGAACTTTCGGTTTTACACATTGAGGATAATGTGAAGTTTAAGTGTGGGGGAGTATTTTGCATATAGATTTTTCAAAATTTTGCATAAAAAACCTTCAACTTGTAGAGATTTTAGAGTCACTAGCATACTTCTAGGTATGTTTACATAGAGATTCTGACCGACATAACTGTACTTGGAAGTGTTAGGGAACTACATTTGGATTTCTTATGAATTGGAGTTTTAAATAATGGATTTAATCATGCCGGTGATGAAAATTAGGAGCATAGAGAAATGAATTATTAGAGTTGCTGATCAATCATTAGTGGAGACTACCTATTTTCAAATCAACAGAGGCACCAGACCAAATTTTCTTTGTAGCTGACTAAAGAGCTTTCTTTTGAGTGTGTGTCACCGTACGTTAATTCCGGGTAGAATGGTGAGCTACCCAACTTCATACCATTTTCAACACTATTTTTGATCTCTTGAGTGCTAATTTTGTCAATCATGAGGGTGAAGTCTATAGATGAAAACCAATTTCTTGTATTTTGATTTGCAATTAGCACCATTCTCTCTCTCTCTCGCCAACAATAGGTCCATAGAAACACCATCATCATCAACAAGTGGAGCTACATCAAAATCTACAAGGAAAGTTAAAGATGTTTGAGGTTTACAAGCAACAATACAAGGAAGAGCGAAATTTCATATTCAAGTAAAGCAACATATACATAAGCATATTTTTATATACATGTTGAAGACTTACATATAAGGAGCGGAATTCTTATCCAAGTATAAAGACTTATTTATAAGAGCGAAGAAAATCAAAAGATGAGATTTATTGAAGTTTATGATACAAAGACAATACAAGTTGTGAAGAACAAAGTGGTAAAATACTTCTTTCATGGCCATGTTATTTTAATTTCGTTATTAATTTTTGTAGTTGCAATCTTTTTGTTAAAAAAGAAAAAGAAAAAAATATATAAAAAAAATACAAAAATACAAAAAGATTTGCATTAGGTTGTTATTTGTTCAATAAGGCCATGGGGAAGAATAATATATAAAGAAGTTTCAAGAAACAAGGAATTTGAGGAAAAGAGTTACAAATTGTCAGAGTTCTACGAAGTTCAAGAGTTTATCATCAATAGTTGAAGACCGAAGACAAAGAAGAAGATGAAGAAGACGAGCCGAAGGAAGACGTTTCTATTGGATGCTGTGAGAGTGGTGTTATCATCATACAATCGGATGTGAAGGTGGTAAGTACTCTCATCCTTGCTATAATGGTTGATTTCCTTTCTTAGAGATCATCAGAAAAATATCTTTATTTTCCACGATTTTGTGGAGTCTCCAGAAATAATTCGGAAGGTTTCCTTCCCACCATTCAACGTGTGTAGGATTTCTCTCTTCATTCCTACCTGCACACATGTGAGACCTATAAAAAAACCATCTTATTGAGTGCAATTATCATAAAATCCTTTTAAGTGAGGCAGAAGTCGAGGCGAAATGCTTATTGATCACTCTCAAACACGCGTTTCTCTCATTATGGTGTGGTTATTTATCACTCAAGATTTAAGAATGAATATGTTCTTTGGTATTTCTAACTTCTTATTACTAGCATGCAGAAACTCTATGTCCTCATAGCTTTTTGGATGCTTGGGAAGCTGGAACGCTTTGAAGTTGGAGTAGGTTTTGTGGGTATATCTCTTGTAAGCCCTCACGAGACTATAACTCGTCCACTAGGGACACCTAGGGGTTTAAAGGAATGTTGCACATGCTAAGTGCATCCGTATCCTCGACGACATGGAGTTGTTGTATTTATATAGTTTGCTCGAGGACTAGAAAAATCCAAGTGTGGGGGAATTTGTTAAGTGCATATTTTGCATATATTTAGTGTCGAATCCATGCTAGTAATTGCTTTATATTCTTGCGAATTATTGTATATTACTCTTGTTTTCTCTTATTTATGTTTTGCTAGGTGAATCATCCAAAAGAAGTGAAAAGATCTACAAAAGTGATGTCTACAAGCGTAGAAGGGCTAAATACCAAGTGGAACTCATTCGAATCCAAGAGCTCTTGATGTCACCTCGAAGAGGAAGAAAATACGAAGCCAACGGCGAAAGAATGGAGTCATTCGGACGTCGTATGAAGATTTTATGGGCGTTCGAAGCAAGTCAAAGTTGCGGAAATTCTGAGTACACATAATTTATAAAGGCACCTACTATTTTACTAGGGGATGCCACCATCATCTTCTTAATCCACGACCAGCTGGTGGAATATTCTTCCTGCTCTTCAACATCACGAGCAAAGCAGCAGTGATGGCAAAGGGTGATGCTGGTGAAACAGTGATACTTCCGGTGGTGATCTCCGGTAATGATGAGACAAAGATAGAATGAGATGGAGAATAACGACAGCATGGGTTCGAATGGAAGAAAATGGAGCTTGATCCGAGAAGTAATTCTGGGGTTAATGATGTGATGTTGATAGTAGGTGAGAATGATGGTGGCAGTGTGTTGATCATGATCTCGGAGACTTGAAGATGAGAAGAGCTCGAGTTTCAATATGAAAGTTTATTAGAAATTAATATGGGAAAGTCCATATTTAGGAGATATACATATTTAAGTTGTGAGAGTTATATTAAGAATGACATATCTTGAGAGACAAGTCTTGTGATTGTATAAATAGCTAGAGAATTAATGAGAAATATATACCAAGATTATCATCAATGTAGTCTTTATCGCTTCCTCGTTTATGCTCTCCTCTCTTTTGCTCGATCCTTAACATGGTATCAGAGCAAGGTGAGAGGGAGAGAGGAGAGGAAGATAAGTTATTGAAGAGTTTCTGATAAGTTAATGAAGAGTTCGCAAAGTTGCGATATGAAGGAAAAGAAAAAAATAATATAATAGCGGACGAGATACTGCTGCTGAGATTCCTGAGAGAGAGAGAAAAAAAAAAAGAAAAAAAGGTTAAGACGTACAAGTCGTGACTAGTTGCGAAGTATTAGGGTTCTTTGAACAAACAAAAGGATGATGGTTTCCATTGAGGGTTACGAATGGAATCAAGCTACTAAGGGTTCGAAAAAGATTTTGTTGTCCTTAAGTGCGCTGCTGAAGGAGAATATTAATAGTTTGCTTTAGAAGTTCAAGCAAACAAGAAATTTGAGAAGAGAATAGAGAATAAGATGTTGCTACTATTGACTGGTGGTGACTGCTGAGGTTCGAGTGGTTGATGGTTTACGAAGTTCAGGAAACAAGGAGTTGTTGTCGGTAATATATGCCAATATTTGGAGTGATCGATACAAGTGCAATTTGGATAGGAGACTGGGGTTTGCGTTGGATATAGCAGAAGTGGATTTACTCATAAGGGGTTTGAACCGACCTGAGAGTTGCCTCAAAGAGAATAGAGAAGATGCAGGAAAGATGTTTGTTTACATTCCTGAATGGTTTACAAACAAAAGTGTGACAATTGTGTCACAGCATGGAAAATCTGTTACGAATTCAGAAATGTGGCAAATCTGGATAAAGTGGCAAATTTGTAACAGCAAATAATAAGAAGAAGAATATTAGAGCTTGTGGCAGAAGCTTGACGAAATGAAAGATTGTGAGAGAATCTGGAGAACCAAAGAAGTGTTACAGTTTTCGAACAAAAGCATGATTGGAACAAAGATGAATAGAAGAAGAAACAACAAAAATGTTGTGAAGAAAGAAAAAACAATCACCAAGAGGTGATGAGATAAAGAACAACAATAGTAGGTTAAAATCCTATGAGTTGTAGAGAAAAACAAAAATGGGTTAAATTCTAAGGAGTACAAAAGTATTCTACCCAATAAATCGAAAAGGGTTAAATTCTAAGGAGTACGAAAGTATTCTACCCAAGAAATCAAAGAGGACCAAAACGTCCCTAAACTACGAAGAGGACGAAATGTCCCTAAACTACGAAGGGGACCGTAATGTCCTTAAACTTCCTAAGATGACCGAAATGTCCCTAAACTACAAAGAGGACCTAAATGTCCCTAAACTACGAAGAGGACCGAAATGTCCTTAAACTTCCGAAGAGGACCGTAATGTCCCTAAACTATGAAGGGGACCCTAATGTCCTTAAACTTCCGAAGAGGACCGAAACGTCCTTAAACTATGAAGAGGACCTAAACATCCAAAAACTACGATAAAGACCGAATTTGGAAGATTTTTAAAGTGTTAGGAAAAGTTAAGTTTAAATTTCTTTTGTCCAAGATGGGCATTCGTGATCTACATGCTCCATCTTGAGGGAGGGTATTAGGAAATAATATGGGAAAGTCCATATTTAGGAGATATACATATTTAAGTTGTGAGAGTTATATTATGAATGAAATATCTTGAGAACCAAGCCTTGTGCCTTGAGAGCCAAGTCTTGTGATTGTATAAATAGATAGAGAATTAATGAGAAAGATATACCAAGATTATCATCAATGTAGTCTTTATCGCTTCCGCGTTTATGCTCTCCTCTCTTTTGCTCGATCCTTAACAAAGTTGTTGTGATGTCGATGGCAGTGAAGGGACTGACCTCTTCATGGGTTTTGTGTCATGAGTTCAACAAGGAAGAGAAGAATATAGGTCAGGGACAAGAAGATATAGTGGTGCTACTTCCATTGAGTCTCGAAGCTCAAGTTTGAGTTCACATGGAAGATGTTATCAGTGGATGCTGTGGTGCTGAGCAATGATAATGAACTAATGGTGATGCTGGAAGATATTGGCAGCGAATGAACATGGAGCTGTGGTATGCTGTTCACGATGGCAATAATGATAGTGATTGAGATCATGAAGCCGAGGAGATTGAACTCGAGAGAACCTTAGCAGAACTCGTGTTGGCAGAACTCGACAGTGGTGTTGCTGTAGCAGTAGCCATTAATTAACAGTAGTAACGATGGTGTTGTTGAGTATTGGTGGGAAGTCTTGCATGCTGTCATGGTCGTGAAGATGGAGGACGTGGAATATGATGATGTAGGTGTTGGTTGTGGTTAACAGAGCTTGTGGTGGTTGGCTGGTGATAATGTTCGAAGGAGTACGATGGCAGAATGTCAGAGATACATCGAAGCAATGTAGAGTTGATCTCGTTGGTATCCGGTATTGTCTTGCTGCCATGGATGTGATATATAGGGAAGAGACAAAACTGGAGAATGAAGTGTTGGAGCTCGAGTTCAGCTGAGGAGTGTTAGAAAAGAGGAATCTCGAGAATGATCATGGATATGGAGCTTGGGTGTGCTGTGGAAGATGAGTTTAACCAAGTCTGAAGCGGGGGCGAGAAAAGTTACGGGAGATATTACGACTAGAAATTCTTAGCCGTGATAAAAAGAAATAAACATCCAGGAGAGTTTACGGATGGAAAGTCCCAGACGTAGAAGAATATGCGACCAAACTGAGAAAAGTTACAGGGTAACTTACGTATAGAAAACCCAGCCGTGGGAAGAGAAAGTGAAAATAGGATGTCAGTTTGGGAAAACTGACAAGCCAAGAATGAATTTGGGCTAGACTTAACCAGCAATGATGCAATCCCATTAGGCTGATTTGGGTATCTTTCACACGACCAGACTTTGGCAGTGAGGTTATTTTAAGTATTTGGCAAGTTTTGGCAAGTCTGTTTCACCTATTTTCGATCGGGATTCGTGCACGGGCGCAACTACAACTTGGGTACTATATAAGAGACTCTTCTAATATTTTAGATACATCTTCATAAATATTTTAGGGTTTACCCTTTTAGGGGGAAACCGGGAAACAGTATAACATCAGAGGCTAAACTTTATTTGATTAGGATGAATTCAAAGTTCCGGGCGTGAAGCTTAATTATTATACAAGTTTATTCAAAGTTTTTATCATATTATCGATTGTCTTTTCTATATCTAGGGTTTATAATTGATTACTAGATTGTCCAAGTGTACAATTGGATTAATATTTTGATCATTCTAATGCTAGTAGAAGTTGGGTGATAATTGTAATTGTCAAACAACTCTCTACACAAATAGAAATCGCCAGACCTTACAGAGGGATTCTGTGGAGCAATTGCGAGTGAAGACAACATCAGCAAGTGAACCTTGAGATAAGGGTTTAACTACTAGGATCAACCTAATTCACAAAGCCTAAAGCATTCAGTTGGATTACACCTTCAGTGAGCTACTACTTGGTGGTTCTGTTGGATAGAATCTGATATTGGAGAGCTTCTGTATCCGTGGTATAAGGAATTTTGGGGATAACACTGAGCTAGCTGCTATTCTACGTTTGGTGATATATGATTCTTACGAAAGGTAAACGAGTATACTATGCAAGTCAACGTTTGGTAATGGAGAATGACTCCTAATCATCTTTTCATCTTATTGTTTATTATTATTTTAATTATTCAACAAACTCCCTTTTCTTTTATTATTTCGCTAAACTAAATAACATATCAATTACAATGCTCTTCGTGGGAACGAACTTGACTTTCATTATATTATTTTAATTAGTGGGAAATATCTTGATTAATTTGTTGTGGTTACGACACGCATCAGCCAGACCCAACTATTTCTCTGTAGTTGCATGTTCAGATCTTACTGTTTTCTATCGTGATTGAGTACTATCTTCTCTAAGATTTGCTCGAGATTTATTCTCCGATAGGTGATGCAGGGCGGAAGCGTTGAGTAGTATTAAAATCTAAAACTCATGTTTCCGAGATACCACTCTCTAGGAAAACACTACCTTTTCACTTAATCAAAATCTTCTCCTTAATATCAAAACATGAAGCTCTTTATATAGATAACTCTGTAACAAATAATAATTAATTTCCTAATATATCAAAATATTATTACCTAAACATAAAATATATTTCCTACACTAATAAAATCCTAAAACATACTCTTTTAAATAATCCTAGAATATATCTAAGTAATATAATAAAAGCAAAAATTACCTAATTAATATAATAATATACTTGATAAATTATAATATATTAAATAATTACAAAAATATATAAGCATATTTTGTTTCCCTAAATACTCCACCATTCTCCACTTCGAATTTTTCCAGTATTTTATCTTGTGTAAATAATTCTTCGATGAAAATCTTTATAATCCTTCAACTTAAATAGTCTTGGCATAATTACTATCGGACTGAAAAATATCTGCGGATCGAAATAGTGAAGTTAATTTCGTTGATCCACATGACTATATACTGCTTGATGTAGTTTTTACAGTGGTAAATAAGGGTTTGATTAATTATCGGACTTGTGAAGTTGTTGATTTTAGACTTACTTAAAGAAAATACTAAAACTAGCAAAAATATGTAAAAGAAGGTAACAAGAGAAAGAGTTACTGGGACTCAGGATTTCACTATTTCTCATATTCATGTGGTTCATAAATTAATCCTAGGATAATTATGGCTTAAATAATTAAATTTATTAACTCTTAATATTTGCCAAGATAGATTTTTGAAAGCAATGACTGTAAATATAAAGCATGGGACATCAAATCATTTAAGCTAAGCATGACCCATCAATTGAAATAACAATCATTCAATAAAAATCATAAAAAAAATTAATAAACAGTGCAAAAAGTAAATAAGAATTAATTCACGTTACCACATAGATGAAATCCAGCTTCCTCCTTTGTCCCAGTGATGGGGTTTAGCTCATCATGGTAGAAACACGCTCAAAATTGGGATTCATAGCTCAAAAAGTGTTTACAAGAGGTGCAAAACAATAAAGCAATGAAATTGCAACGAGATATAAGTGTTGCAAAGTCACTGGTACAGTAAACGATAAATATAACGTGTAGCAGAATAAACGACTGACTTTGTGTGTCTGTTCGTCGTGTTCTTGAGAACGACACCTCTTTTCTATCGTCTGCAACTCTTCTTATTCTTCTTCACCTGCTGCTGCTGCAACTCCTCCTGCAGCATGATTTTATGCCCCTACTCTACCCCAAACTCCGGACAACCCTTTCTCGACTTCCCTGAGGCCTATATATACTCAACATGGTTATTGATTCTCAAAGAAATCTCCAAAAATATCTATTTTTCTTCCCAGCCAAGATACGGAAATAATTCTCTGCCAATCTTTTACGCGTCTCCAACAGAGTCTTGATTGTGCAAAACTCTTCTAAACTTGGTAGCTAAGAATCTTACGTGAATATCTTCCCATAAGTTCAACATAAATTCCTGATATAAATCACAGAAAATCCCGTAACTTATAAATTCCCTGTTTTAAAATAACTACATCGAAACCTTCCTTTTCTTTCGATTTCGAACCAACCACCAAACCTGATTCAACCTAACATGCCAAAACTAATCCAAGTCCATGATAATCTCCGATTAAATCTCCATTAAATACAGCCAAATAATTCCGAGAAAACTTTATTCCCCTGTGTTGTCGAGATTCGATTATCCAGCCAAATTTATGCCATTAAATCACCTATACCATCCATGTTTATCTCATTAGAGTCCACTGACAACAATTCTGGCGATTGAATCTCATTAAACACCTTCCAAAGTTCGAACCCTATACTCTGTTCTCGCTGAAAATATTTTCCCGCCAAATTTTATATTTCAAATGGTGAAGATAGTACTCCCCTAACCAGAGTGGGGTGTGAATATCCATGGGATGCCCCTTATAACTGGGATGCCCCTTATCCAAACTGAGAGTCCGGATAGCAGGTGTCCTCCGGAGATGCCTTTAGCATATTTTCGAGCCGATTTCTCCAAAAACGTTAATTTCCCAAAAATACCTGCAAACACATAAAACACCATAATAAGTACAAAAATGGGTACCAACAATATAGAAAATCGAGATGAAAGTAGACACATAAATGCGTCTATCATTTCTTCAAGAGAATAAGGACCAACATAACTAGAACATAATATGATATCATCATCAGGATAAATATCATAAATTGGTGGTGAATTCCAATCCACGACAACCTGATATTTTTCGATTACTGATAAAGAAAAAATACCATCAAACCTTTAGATTTCAAGTTTTAATCCGGACTCCAATGAATCTCGCGGATTATGTGCAACTCCTTTAAATCATTTCTCCTTGTTGCTAAAGTCATCACCGGACACTTCCTCCACTCGTTGTAGGCTAGGACCTTGATGGGGCTCTTGCTGAGGTTGCATTTCATCCAATTAGAGGGTGAGCGCCTTAACCTTCTGTTCTAGATAATCTATTACCACTTTCTCTTTCTCATCGTTGAGAGGGGGTCTTCGAACAACACCATAACCTCCTCTTCGAAACATGATGCAGGAGCGTTGCATGTTTCTGAACCAACTGATGCAAGATGAAAGTGTTGAACATAATAACTATCTAAAACTCATGTTTCCGAGATACCACTCTCTAGGAAAACACTACATTTTCAATTAATTAAAATCTTCTCCTTAATCTAAAAACATGGAGCTCTTTATATAGATAACTCCATAACAAATAATAATTAATTTCCTAATATATTAAAATATTATTACCTAAGCATAAAATATATTTCCTACACTAATAAAATCCTAAAACATATTATTTTAAATATTCCGAGAATATATCTAAGTAATAAAAGCGAAAATCACCTAATTAATATTATAATATGCTTGATAAATTATAATATATTAAATAATTACAAAAATATATAAGCATATTTTGTTTCCCTAAATACTCCACCAATAGGCAAGATAAAAAGTAGTCACAAACATCTTCGTCTCATCGTTTGTGATACCACAATATCTTGTTTCGCTACCATACGATTAAGATTATTGTGAGGTGATTGATATTACTAGGATGTTCTTCGGGAATATAAGTACGGTGTATCAATTGGTTCCTATTCACCTTGATTTATCTATTCAATAGACTTTTCTGTGTGAGACAGATTGGTTTATCAGGTCTTCGACTTTGGGTCGTAGAAACTCTTAGTTGTGGGTGAGATCATCTAAGGGAATCAAGTGCGCAGAGTCCTACTGGGATTCAAAGGCGTAAGGAAAGCGATTGTACCTTGATCAACGTGAGATTGGTTAGGGCTCAAATATATTCCAGTCCGAAGTTAATTTGGAGTAGGATAGTTTCTGTAGTAGCTTAATACAGTGTGATGTTCAAATATGGACTAGGTCCCGGGGTTTTTCTGCATTTGCGGTTTCCTCGTTAACAAAATTTCTGGTGTCTGTGTTATTTCTTTTCCGCATTATATTTTCTATATAATTGAAATATCACAGGTTGTGCGTAAGTTCAATCAGTTTGTGAATGTGAACTTTGGGTTATTGATTAAATTGATCGACATTTGGATATTGGTTTTTGATATTGTCCAAGTTATTTCTTATATTCAATCGGGCTCGAAAATTCCTATTTGCTTGATTGAAGATTGAATTGAGAAATTAAGATATAACTTTTGGATATACTTTTCTTAAGATTGACTCTGACTGTCTAGTTGATTCTCTTGAAAGTATATTGAAGTTATTCCATACAGATTCCTAAGCGAAATATTGGGTGTGTTTGTTAAACCCCCGCTTTTTCAATTGGTATCAGAGCAGGCAAACACGTTTAAGATCTTATAAGTCTGTGTTTGTAATGATCTGAATCTATGGATAAAAGTGTTATCTCAGTAAACGTACCACTAGTATTCGATGGCCCAAATTACTTATGGTGGAAAATTACTATGCGTGCCTTTCTTACGTGTGATTTTAAATCATAGGTTTATGTAGTTAATGGATATGATCCTCCAATAGTTACAGTAGATGGTATTTCTATTGCAAAGGATATTGGTAGATATGAACCTAACGAGATTCTCGCTGCAAAGCAAAATTCTGGCAGTTTAAATGCTATCATTCATGCCATTACCCCAGATCTTCAGCACCATGTGACTACGCGCACTCGGTCTAAAGATGCGTGGGATATCTTAAAAACTGTATTTGAAGGGAATACCTCTGAAAAGGAAGCTAGGCTTCAAAACCTAAATTCTGATTGGGAAAACCTTCGTATAGCTGATGAAGATTCATTTGATAAGTTTAATCACAAAGTGTCTGAAATTGTTAATGCATCTTTTATGTTGGGTAATACTATTCTTGAAAAGGATATTGTGATGAAAATTCTTAGATAGTTGCCAGCCAAATACGACTCTAAGAAACATGTTATCGTTGAAGGATATAACCTTGATACGCTTTCCAGAAACACTCTTGTTGGAAAGTTAAAAATACTTGATCTTGATCAGAACATAGTCAGAACATCTGCGTTCAATGTTGTGACCATCATACGCGACTATTCGTGCTTGTCGTGGGCTGATGAATGTTGTCCCAATCATGTTGATTGTGATAAATCACTGATTACACAAAAGATCATGGATATTTTAAAAATAAGCAAAAGATGTGAGAAACGTCTCTCTATGGTTAATACTTCAGATGATTCAATACAAGAAAAATCATCCCAGGTTGTCAATATCTTGTATACTTCCAGTGTGTCCGATGAATTTTCAGCTCTTGTAGCAGAAACTTCTCCCTACTCAAATTCTGATTCAGAGTTTGAGTCTGACACTGAGATTTTTGATTTCTTAGATAAGTGTGAAGAAATTCACCAATAAAATGTCCAACTAAAGGCTTCGTTGTAGAGACTTGAATCATCACTTCAGGTGAAAAATATTGAGATAGACTGTCTTAATAATGAATTCACTAGAACCTATCTCTGAAGGAAAAAGATATTAATACTCTTAAGTGAGACCTGCAAAGGTTATCTGGAAGTTCTGACAAAATCTCAACAATTTTATTCGGTCAGAATTCTTTTGGAAACACAAATGGTTTAGGGTTCAAAACCAAAATTGTGAGCACTAACAACTCTTTTGTTCCAGCCAATCTTGGAATAATTGATGATGAAAGTTATGTTAAACATGAGGCAAATAAGCAAGACAATAAATCTTCCTTGATTTGTTCGTTTTGTAGAAATGCAAATCATGTCCAAAGTAAGTGTTGGAAATTCAAGATGAACAACAAAAGGATTGCCAAACTTCAAAATGACATGCAAAGAATGAATATGGCCTTGGGTGATCAACATGGTACTCCTGAAGACAAGAAAAAATATAAAACATCTAGATTCAGACGAGTTAAGAAGTTTATTTATGCAACAAACCTTTATAAGTCACTGTGTGATAAAGATGTGACCATTCAGCTCACTCCATCACTATCTAACATTAGTGACATCTGCATCCTCATCTTTAAGTTGAGAAAATGAGGATTGCATCAAGGTTGCTCAAGTTTTGTATAAAAGTTAAAAAAAAATATGTTAATAAAATATATTCTTAGTTAAAATAGATAATGGATCATGAACTGTAAAAGACTTTTTCAAAGTTTTTCTAGGGTTTGGCAATCCATTGGTCTATTTATATTTATTTGTGATCAAATTTCCCTTCGCTTCTTTTATCTTGAAAGATACAGTTTCATGGCTCATGTAACTAGAGGTACCACAAAAAGGGATGCAGTTGAAGAAGTTAATGTGTATCTCTGTGAAGGAATCAAATCCTCAAGGAAGAAGAAGGAGAGATTCACAAATGATGAAGAAGGTTCTTCCTCTAACTGCCTCTTGTCTGTTTGTCATTTTGGTAATAACTTTAGAGGTATGGTGAAGGATTTCATCAACAATAGAAATGATTTAAAATCTCAAATCATTTCATCTTTAGAAAATATAGCTCACTATGAACAAATGTTGTCTGTAACAAATAACACCTCAAGTGGACTAAAAAGAGAACGTAGTGAGTTAAATGATAGATTTAGTGGAATTAAACGATCCCATAATCAATGGGTTTTTCAATAATGAGAAGGTATTCTCAATACATGCCCTGAGAAAGCTTTACAATGTCTAGGAAACTTCTTACGATAATTTATTCTTGTGTTCTAATAAGGATAACTAGGGTTTGGAATAGAAATTATTGTGAGTACACATAGCTATTGCCAACGCTTTTCATCTTTCAATGTTTTTAGATTTATTTATTTAAATTCTAAAGTTTATTTGGAAGATGATTTTGCAGTATTAATCTCTATTGGTTTTATATATTGCAAAAATTGTTATGGGATAAGTGTGTTTGCGTCTGTGAACTATGATTGTCCCATATATGTCAAAAGTTAAGCCTATTATGTCATTATGCAAATATTGATGGAAGATATGATGAACTTTTGATTACAAAGATTAAGTCTATTATACGTCCTTATGAAAATATTGATGAAAAATAAAATGAATCTTTGAATATTCCGCAGTATTGATCTTTCCCTAATCCACTTCTATGTGAAAGTATTGTGTGGCTATGTAAGTTCTCTTATGTTGAGCATTTCCGATTAAATTAGTTCTCTTGTGGTTAATTTAATTGATTTTTCTGGATACAAATTCATGTCTCATGTAATTTGTTACCTTGTTTGATTGGGGGCCTCCACTAGAGGACAAAAGGGTCACTAAAGCCTAATTTGAGTCACCCCTTATCCAAAAAAAATTTAAATGGCTAATCTACCCTTATATAATTAGTGATAATCTTACTTAATTAGAGTTTAACTTTTTTTTTTTTTTTTTGCCCAGAGTTGTATGAAAAATCGTCATGGTTTTGAAGTGTTTCAATGATGACTCTAAACAATTGTTACTGTTTCAATGACAACTCAAAATGGTTGTTACCCTTTAAATGACGACTATAAACAGTCGTTACCCTTTCAATGACGACTCTAAACAGTCGTTATTTCCTATAAAAGAGTCGTTATCTTCTTCGAAGAGTCATTAATGGCGGAAATACGTAGCCTGTACGACTGTTTGGAGTCGTCATATACATAATCAATTCCCTGACGACCCTTTGAAAGGGTTGGTATTGTTTTTAAAGCGTCGTCAGGAAATTGATTATGTATATGACGACTGCAAACAGTCGTTATTGTTTTTGAAGTATCGTTACTGGATAGTCGTTATTGTATAAAAAGAGCCGTTATCTTCGAAGAGTCATTAATGGCAGAAATGCATTAAAGGGTCGTAATAGTATTGAATACGACCATGACGACCCTTAAAAATCGTTATTATCTTTGAAGGGTCGTTAATTAGAGTCGTTATTTGAAGAAGAAAAAAAATAGTCAAGGGTAAAATAGTATAGTCACTACATTTTATAACACCCCCAAAATATTTAGGGTGGGAATAAAATGGCTGAGGCCCATAATTAGTTTCTAGGGCCCCCAATCAAACGAGGATTTGTTAATGTACAAAGAAATCCTTCTTTTCTTGTAGAAGTAAGGTCGCTCTTGTTGTTCTCTCGGGAATGACATTATATGGGGGAGAGTTCTTAATTGAACTAGTGTTTGGTTATTGTAGGAGTTTTCTTGTATCTTTATAAACTCCTTGATGAATACACTAAGTTTCGACTATGTGAAATCATCGAAAAAAAGTTGATATGTTCTCTTTTAGTCATGAAGTATCTCTATGAGAATTTCATTATGATCCCACTAGTTTTTGTACCTTTACCAATTTATATTGACAAAAAGGGGGAGAATTAATATGTAGTTCACACTACAAATACATATGGTTTACTGATCATTATATAAGGAGGGATGGTTTTCATGTGAGATGAAGTATTGACCAAATGGGAGTGATACATATCACCATAGTATTGTTGTCAAATTTGTGATACAATTGGACTTTGATACTGTGTAATAATATTATGACACTGTATAACAATGATTGAGAGCTATTATTTTCTCATTGTTATAGCTACGGATCTTCAACAACTATGATGTTGAGTTGAACACGTTCAAAATCACCGGAGTACTTGGAAGTGACGAAGATTTCGAGTAATGTTGAAGAACTAAGGAAATCAAGCATTTGGATGAGAAGCTACAAAGTTTATTTATTTTGTAATCCATATGTATTGATAGTTTTTTCACCAAAATTGACAAAGGGGGAGATTGTTAGAAATCTTGCTCAATTCGAACTCGCAAGCGTTGCTATCTCAAGCTTGTTGTCAAGTTTAGTTGCCAAAACTATAAGTCTTGATTTCTAGTCTACTTATAGCTAAGTCTCGGATTATGATAGAAAGTGTAGTTGAGCTTTAGACTTCACGGAGTTCATCGATTGAAGACGAAGAACTACTCAGGGGAGCTTATGGAATATCATCAACAAAAGGTATGTGAATACTTGAACTCATCTGTGTGAGACACATTTGATGTAGACTCAGAATGTTTCGTATTGATAATTCGATCACTTAAAAATTGCTTTGAAGCTAATAATTTGTGTGAGACAGCTATTATCGTCTTCTAAGAATGTTTCAATGATTTAAATGGGAGTTTAGAACAAATAACCATGATTGGATATTGCATAGTATGCAAAATTGTATGCTAATTGTTACAAGATATTCCAAGTTCGGGAACCATGGTATGCATAACCGTATGCGTACTGATTGGTTTATGGAAGTCCGGGATCTTAGTATCCATACCGGTATGAGTTCTGACGTGAGTTTCAAGTTCCGGAAATTCATCTGAGTTTTGGAAGGTATGCGTACCCATTCACATACTGGCGAACCCAAACTTAGTCCGGCCACTAAGGTATGCGTACCCGTTCGCATACTTGAGTAGGTTAATTTCTAAAATCGGTTTGTTCATGAACTAATACATTTATATAAAAAGGAATGCAGTCTTTTGCAAACCGTGGATATAATATTCATGAATTGGTCTGAATGAATCAAAATCAATTTTGCTTTAATTGTTTCTTGTATACTTTTATGAGAATATAAACAATTGAACAACGATAGAACTAGTTTCATTTGAGTCATTTGAACTAGTTATGATTAAGATGAATAAGGTTGATAGGAAAGTGTTCATATGGCAAACTTCGGTTAACTATTTTTGAGCCAACAAGATGCACATGTTTAGGTAAGGTTACTCATATATAACTGAAGTCACTTTTCATTTGTGTGTAACAAGCTCAGTTCGATCCAACGGTTGAAAGATATTAGATTGAGTCTAATCAGGTTTTCATCTAACAGTGAATATTGAATGATTTTTTACCAAGATAACATTGATTGAAAACCCTGATTTGAAGACTATATAAGGGAGAACTCTAGAAACTGGGAAACCTAATCCCCACACATCTTGTGTGATACTAGTTGCGACTAGAGTCGAATCTCCTTTAACCTTAAGTTTTCTCAAAAACCTTGTAGGTTAACGACTTAAAGACTTCATTGGGATTGTGAGCCAGACCCAACTATTTCTTTGTAGTTGCGTGTTCTGATCTTGCTGTTTTCTATCGTTATTGAGTATTATATTCTCTAAAATTTGCTCGAGATTTATTCTCCGATAGGCAAGATAAAAAGTAGTCACAAACATCTTCGTCTCATCGTTTTTGATTCCAAAATATCTTATTTCGCTACCATACGATTAATATTATTGTGAGATGATTGATATTACTAGGTTGTTCTTTGGGAATATAATTTTGGTGTATCAATTGGTTCATGTTCACCTTAATTTATTAAAAGACGGAATAAAACTCTTAGGTATTTCTGTGAGAGACGGATTTATCTATTCAATAGACTTTTCTGTGTGAGACAGATTGGTTTATTAATTCTCCAACTTTAGGTCGTATCAACTCTTAGTTATGGGTGAGATTATCCAAGGGAATCAAGTGCGCAGAGTCCTTGCTGGGATTCAGAGGCGTAAGGAACGCGACTGTACCTTGATCAGTGTGAGATTGGTTAGGGCTCAACTACATTCCAGTCCGAAGTTAACTTAGAGTAGGCTAGTGTCTGTAGCGTCTTAATATAGTATGGTTTTCAAATATGGACTAGGTCCCGGGGTTTTTCTGCATTTGTGGTTTCCTCGTTAACAAAATTTTTGGTGTCTGTGTTATTTCTTTTCTGTATTATTTTTTCTATATAATTGAAATATCACAGGTTGCGCGTAAGTTCAATCAGTTTGTGAATTCGACCTTTGGGTTGTTGATTAAATTAATTGGAACTTGGATATTGGTTTTTGATACCGTCCAAGTTATTTCTTATATTCAATCGGGCTCGCAAATTACTATTTGCTTGATTGCAGATTGAATTGAGAAACTGAGATATAAATCTTGGATATAATTTTCTTAAGATTGAGTCTGACTGTCTAGTTGATTCTCTTAAAAGTATATTAAAGTTAGTTCTAACAGATTGTTAAGAGAAATATTGGGTGTGGTTGTTAGACCCCTGCTTTTTCAATTGGTATCAGAGCAAGTAAACACGTTTAAGACCTTATAAGTCCGTGTTTATAGCGATCTAAATCTATGGATAGAAGTGCTATCTCAATCTTGTTGTCAAGTTTAGTTTCCAATACTATGAGTCTTGATTTCTAGTCTACTTATAGCTAAGTCTCGGATTATGATTGAAAGTGTAGTTAAGTTTTAGACTTCACGGCGTTCATCGATTGAAGACAACGAACTACTAAGGGTTGTGGAACTTCATCAACAAATGTTATGTGGAGACTTGAATTCATCTATCACTCAAAAATCTATCTACTATATCTCCTATTTGAGACAAAAGTCGTATAGCTATATATACTTCGATTATACACATTTGATATTTCAAGCTGAGTTTAGCTCGCTTACATATTTCTCGAAATATATGTTGGTAAGATTTCGCTTTAACCAAGTTCATCTTATATTCTTGAAGAAATTCAAAAGATGATCATGTGAAAATCACCTTGTAACATCTTAGATGATTTGTGTGAGACAGTCATTTGATGTAGACTCGGAATATTTCGTATTGATCATTTGATCACTTGAAAATTTCTTCGAACCTAATAGTTTGTGTGAGACAATTATTGTCGTCTTCTAAGAATGTTGCAATGATTGAAATGGGAGTTTAGAACAAATAACCATGATTGGAAATTGCATAGTATGCGTACTTGTATGCTAATTGTTGCAAGATATTCCAAGTCTGGGAACCATGGTATGCATACCCGTACGCGTACTGATTGGTTTATGGAAGTCCGGGAACTTAGTATGAATACCGGTATGCGTACTGGCGTGAATTTCAAGTTCCGGAAATTCAACTGAGTTTTGGATGGTATGCGTACCCTTTCGCATACTGCCGAACCCAAACTTAGTTCGGACACTTAGGTATGCGTACCAGTTCGCATACTTGAGTAGGTTATGTTCTAAAATTGGTTTGATCATGAACTAATACTTTTATATATATAATAAGGAATACAATCTTTTGCAAACCGTGGCTATAATGTTCGTGAATTGATTCGAGTGAATCAAAATCAATTTTGCTTCAATTGTGTCTTGTATAATTTTATGAGAATATAAACAATTGAACAACTCTAGAACTAGTTTCATCTGAGTCATTTGAACTATTTATGATTAAGATGAATAAGGTTGATATGAAAGTGCTCATATGGCTAGCTTCGGTTAACTATTGTTGGGCCAATAAGGTGCACACGTTTAGGCTACTCATATCGAAATGAAGTCACTTTTCATTTGTGTGTAACAAGCTAAGTTCGATCTAACGGTTGAAAGATATTAGCTTGAGTCTAATCAGGTTTTCATCTAACGGTGAATATTGAATGCTTTGTTACCAAGGTAACATTGATTGCAAACCATGATTTGAAGACTATATAAGGGAGAACTCTAGAAACTGGGAAACCTAATCCCCAAACCTCATGTGTGATACTAGTTGTGACTAAAGTCGATTCTCCTTTAACTTTAGGTTTTCTCCAAAACCCTGTAGGTTAACGACTTAAAGACTTCATTGGGATTGTGAAGCCAGACCCAACTATTTCTCTGTGGTTGCATGTTCTGATATTGTTTTTTTCTATCGTGATTGAGTACTATCTTCTCTAAGATTTTCCCGAGATTTATTCTCCGATAGGAAAGAAAAAAAGTAGTCACAAACATCTTCTTTTTATCGTTTGTGATTCCACAATATCTTGTTTCTTCGCTACCATACGATTATGATTATTCTGAGGTGATTGATATTACTATGATGTTGTTCGGTAATATAAGTCGGGTGTATCAATTGGTTCATGTTCACCCTTATTTATCAAAATACAGAACAAAAACTCTTAGGTATTTATGTGGGAGACAAATTGATCTATTCAATAGACTTTTATGTGTAAGACAGATTGGTTTATCAAGTCTTCGACTTTGGGTCGTAGCAACTTTTAGTTGTGGGTTAGATTATCTAAGGGAATCAAATATGGAGAGTCCTGCTGGGATTCAGAGGCATAAGGAACATGAATGTACCTTGATCAGTGTTGTTAGAGCACTGCTCGGTCAAACTCGCAAGCGTTGCTATCTCAAGATTGTTTGTCAATGTTAGTGATCAAAACTATAAGTCTTAATTTCTAGTCTACTTATAGTGATGTCTTTAGACGGACTGGAAGGATAAGGAGATTGTGTAGTTGACGTCATTGCATGTTTTTTGTCTTAGACATCACATTTCTTTCATCAATGGAAGACAAAAAAAAGAACTAGAGAAAACTAAAGGAGAGCTTGTGGAACTTCATCAACAAAAGGTATGTGGAGACTAAAACTCATCTATCACTTGTAAAGTCTATTTTTACTATATCTCCTATATTGAGACAAAATTCGTATTACTATATAGTGTTCAATTATGCACATTTGAGATTTCGAGCTGAGTTTAACTCGCTTACATATTTCTCGAAATATGTGTTGGTAAGCTTTCGCTTCAACCAAGTTCATCTTATATTCTTGACGAAATTCAAAAGATGACCATGTGAAATTCCCAGGGTAACATCTTACATGGTTTGTAAGATACTATCATTTGGTGTAGACATGGAATGATTCGTTGTGATTATTTCAATAACTTGAAGATTGCTTTGATGCTAATAGTGTGTAAAAACGGCTATTATGATCCTCTAAGAAAGTTTCAATGATTGAAATAAAGTTTAGAAAACTTAACCATCATTGGATTATGAACATAGTATGCATTCTTGCATGTATGTGATCCATGATCGGAACTATAGTATGCATACCTGTTAGTTGTGAAATTCCGAGTACCTAAGTACACATACGAAGGGTTTGGGTCCGGAAATTTTTGTTGTGTTTGGAAGTATGCGTACCCATTTGCATACTGGATGTAGTTGCAGGAAACCCTCAACACATCCCTTATGATATTTTCTAGATCTAAATCTATTTCATAATCAAAATAAAGATTAAAGTCCTAAATAGTAAAATGGACACAAGGATTTTTTACATGGTTCGATCAATGTGATCTACATCCATGGTTCTTCACTATGATTGTTGAGGTTACATGAGTATTACATTTAGAATCTCCATTAATGAGTATTTGGAGCTCTAGGTTGGTAGAGGAAGAAGAAGGAAATAATAATAATAATACAAATTCTAAACTTGTCCTCTCTCTCTTTGACTTTCCCTTTATATAGGTGTTTACATAGTGGATGACATATCATGTGTAGTGGAGTACAGCTCATATTCCCCCTATTTTAGGATCCCCGGTTACGTTCTCTCAGGCTCTGCTACCTTCTCGCGGGCT
The DNA here is from genome assembly GCA_023529315.1 of Papaver bracteatum. Classification (NCBI taxonomy): domain Eukaryota; kingdom Viridiplantae; phylum Streptophyta; class Magnoliopsida; order Ranunculales; family Papaveraceae; genus Papaver; species Papaver bracteatum. The sequence continues at coordinate 1,248,934 of JAJJWX010004844.1, forward strand.
AAGGAAGTGAATGAATCTCGCACAATAACAAATGTGTTGTGCGATATTTTGCTCCTACATTTTTCCTATTTTTCCTTGAATATTGCTTGAAGAGCGATCTTTAAGGAAAAATCCACTTTGTTGTAGTTGTTGGAGGAACGAGCGAAAGAATATTGGACTTAAAAAGTACGTACTTGCCTCTTTTCTTTTGTGAAGTTCCGGAGCTTTGAAAAGTAAATAAGAAGTATCATCTCTTGAAGTATGTGAAGTATGAAGTATCCTTTGAGAAGTATAAGAAGAACTCAATCCTCGAAATATAAGAATTATCCATCCTTGACTGCGAATAAGAAGTATTGCGAAATTATTACTCCACGTTCTCTGCCTCATGCCATGCTGTAATGCAAATAAGAATCTATATTAGTTTTCAACATTTCTTTTATCAAAAATTTTCATTTAATTTCAAGTTCAAATCGTTTTTCTTTATTTTGATTTCCTTTGTATAACTTGTTTCGTCTCATCCGATAAACATCTTTCATGGAAATGATCCTAATGAGGTCTTATGCAGCCTGTTGATGGAAGGTCTTACTAGCATGTTGATGGAAGGTCTTATTTTGCCTCCTACTACTCTCCATGTTAGATATCATTCTCATTTGAAACAAAGAAAATATTCAAGAGAAATATATAAATTGATCTGTGCGAGATTTTTCTCGGTTTCTTTTGTAATAGTGGAATCTTTGTAATTCTGAAATCTCTGTAATTCTGCGATTGTATCACGTTTTGTAAACCAAATAAAAAATCTTTTATTTTCTATAAAAGTAAAATGTTCAAGGAAATTGGTACTTAGCTTTTGTGGTTTGCTGTTGTCAATTTCGCGGGAAAAATACGTTGCATGAAGTATAAATGTCGCTTAGCAAAAAGAGATGCGAGATGCAAGAATTGAACCCGCGACCTGCTACTTGCATATTCTCGCACCATGCCAACTATACCTTCGAGGTCTTTAGATTGAGCAACAATTTTACATTTTTTGAATTAAAGATCTTTCTTATTATTTTGTTTGTTCCACCAAGTCCTCATTTCCATATAATCAATCTTGTCAGCCAATATTTTTGGCATAAGGAAAACAACCATTTGGTGAGAGACTAAATATCCCAAAATAGACTGAGTAAGTATGTTTCTCTCAGCTTGATTGGGAAATTTTGGATTTCCAATTAGCTAGCTTACCCTAAAAATTGTAAATAAGACCTAACAAATACATCATTTTGTTTTGTTGCAACAACAAGGGAACCCCTAGACACTTGTAATTTAATGTTAATAGGCAAGACATTTGAAATCTATTGGGAAACCATCAAAACATATTTTATGAGAATGTTAAATGAATTCTACATGTATGGTTTTATGAATTGGAGAGTTAATTGTTGTTTTATTACTCTAATTACTAAAAAAGAAGACTCTTGTACTCTTAAAGATTTATACTTATAAGTCTCACTGGTAGTGCTTATAAGAATATTTTTGAAGTGATTGAAGACTGTAATGCCAATACTTGTTTATGATTTACAAGGATCTTTCTTGCATGATAAGAAAATAATTGATGGTGTTCTTATTGAAAACACGGGGTACAACAACCACACCCAACTTTTTCGTTCGGAAATTTATATGAACTACACTCTAATATAATTCCGATAGCACCAATTTAATGAGTCTCAATCAACAAAGATATCAAAGAGCTTTATCTCTTTATCAACACAATTAGTAAATCAAACAAATAGGAATCCGTGAATCTGATTGTCATGAGAATAACTCAGATGGTACCAAAGACCAATGTCTGAATGTCAATCAAGTTTTATCCGACAAACAAGGTCGGATTTATCAACTGTGATTGAACAGCGTACAACCTGTGATATTCCAATTATATGAAGAAAATATAATACGGAAAAGAAATAACACAGGCACCAGAAATTTTGTTAACGAGGAAACCAAAAATGCATAAAAACCCGGGACCTAGTTAAAAGTTTGCATCGGAATATGGCATACAAATTTTTTGATACACCAGAACAACCATGATAATCGAGAAAGAAGGCGCGAACAAAATCGCAATAATGGAAACATCAATGAAGAATATGACAGAATATAAAGGAGAGCTGAAAGGAAACAAATATAATTGATGAGGAATGACCAAAATTGCAGAGGAGAAAATGAGAGATACAATCATGTGCGAATTAATGAAAGAAATGAAAGAGGAGATCGCAGGGAAAGACAAGACAGACAAGACAAGACAGACATTCGAAAGAAATGAAAGAGGAGATCGCTGGGAAAACTCCATTCACACAAGAAGTGCAATTGAGAGGAATACCTCCAAAGTGCAATCTTCCTGCATTGACTAGTATATTTGATGGAACAACTTGTGCAATTCAACACATCAAAGCGTATGTGAGATGTATGCTACAGTGGGAAAATCATGATGGTGTATTGTACAAGTATTTCGAACCTAGCTTAACAGGAAAGGCATTGAAATGGTATGAGGGTTTACCAAAGAATGCTATAACATCTTTTAATCATTTGCAGACTACGTTCTTAGGGGCGTATATAAGTAATAATTCTTCGCGACCTAGCATTGAAGATGTATTTGGGTTAAAACAAAGAGTTGGAGAAATATTGAATCATTTAACCATGAGGTGGAAGAAAATGTGTAGTGATATGGCTGGACGAGTCAATGAGAGATATCTCATTCTATCATTTATTAACGCAATGTTCGCAACCAATCTGATGTATATTCAAATTTTTAGAATCAAGAATACAATCATAATGACTGAGTTGCGAGAACTTCAGGAGAAGTATATTGCTTTTGAGGAAAAAAAAATGAGATGGAATCATATCCAGTTGCGAATACAAGTTCAAAAGCAGCGAACGCAAGATTGTTACCCAAGTTGATAAACACAGTGACGAGCACTTTGCAAGGAAAACAAGAGAAGATAATAGGTGATAATCAGCAGAAATTAGTAGCTATGGGAATTCGAGATCAAGAAGAATTCAAGAGATAAAGAAACATTTATAGCCAAAGTGGAAATAACAAAATTCAAAGACTTGATCAGCCACAAGAAACGTATGGAGGTCAGAGGCAAAACCATTATGGGAAGCTAGTGTGGAAAAAATATGGGGAGTTATAATGTTGATGGAAAATATACCAGCACCATGGAATATGGGGGGTGAACCACCTCCAAACCACATAAGTCATGAATTTTGTTCTAATCACCATTCCCAATGGCATTCGACAAATGGCTGTAGAAACATAAAGAGAATCATCCTCAGAATGATTGATCAGGGAAATCTAAATCATTTTCTAATAGGGCAACCTCAATCTCAACCATTACCACCTCCACCAGAAATTCGCAGAGCAAACACAACAAAGGAAAGGGAAACATTTGTAATAGAAGTTGGAGCGAAGGAAAAGAATTTGTTTTGTCACTATATTGTACATTCATACAAAATAATAGAAGACTTTCACGATAAAATTCTGAGCAGAGTTTTCGCAAGAGACGTCGATGGGAGAGAAATAATGAATATTGCGAATATCTCGCCGTTAAAAGAATGGAAATTTTTTTTATTTCCTTCACCGCAGAAGAAGTTCCCGAAGGATGATAAATGCATGACAATCCATTAGTGGTGAGACAAGAGATCAACCCAAAGCCGAGCGATGATGGTGACGATGATGATGAGGCTGAGAATTCATGGGCAATCAACATGATTCTGATTGATACTGGAAGTTCTGTGGATATCCTAATCTATCATGCTTATAAAACTATGGGTGGAAAAGATGAGGATCTAATACATTCAACTTACAAAATCTATGGTTTTAATGGTATCTCTAATAAGCCTAAAGGAGAAGTCACTATGCGAATTCCATTGAAAGGAATATCTTCTGAAATTCTGTTCTGTGTTGTCGACGTGGGGTCACCATATAACGTTCTAATTGTCCGACCTTGGTTACATGGGATTCTAGGTGTAGCGTCAACATTTTATCAGTGCATCAAATTTCCTCATCCAAGTGGAGTTGGCATTATAAAAGGAGATTGTATTGAAGGAAAGAAGTGTTATGAAATTGATATAAATCATGCGAAGAACGAACTTCAAAGAAGGAGAATTGGAAATATAACGTCAAAGAAAGACAAAGAAGTGAGAGATTAATGGTAGATGCAACATAGCAGGGAGAAGAAGAAATTCCGTGAAGCCAATGCTTGCTGAAAATAAGAAGTGGTGAAAATTTCGCAGAAGGTAAGAAAGTTACAAAAAACAACAACAATGCAGAGGCAGAAAGCAAAGGTAAAAAATTTAAACTGTGAAATGAGAAAAGAAAGAGATATGTATGGATGATTTGTTGCAAAAAATTTCAAAAAAATATTTCACTTAATGACAAAGATGAGATTGAGAAATTACAACAGAGCTGAAATGCAAAAGAAGAAACAGAATAATCATCAGAAAGGGGCGAACTTACTATGGCATACACCCTAGTTCGCGAAATCAAAATTTTGCAAGAGTCAAATGTAAGACCTAAAGTGCGTCATAGAAGGGGTACCTGTTGCATGACTCAGCGAAAAGGTTACACCTCTCCTGGAACCTGAGTCATGGAGATTTGGTCAATAAATCCCATCCAAGAGAGGTACCTTGGATTTTCAACCTAAGCTTATGACTTAGATTGAATGACCGAGGGTCTCTTCTAAGGAGTGCAGAATATGATCAAGGCACCGAGGTACATGGTTGAGCCAAGAGTGCATGGGGCGTCTGGAACGTACCTGGATACTATTGGCAAGTCTTGACTATGATGCACTTGGCCTGAAGAAAACCCCACTTAGGGTGCAGTCTCGTAACCATAAGCCATATAGGCAAAAGGGATAAGAGACTGCGAAAACAACTGGTTGTTGTTAAGACCAGATGGGAGGAGCCAACCTTGTATGGTAGAGGTACGTCTCCTTGAAGGGGTAACCAGGGGGAAGATAAGGGTGGCACCCTCCATTAGGGAGCTGATAATTGTCTTAAGACACAAATGACATGAGGCTCTATTTTCGCAAGAATATTTAGACTCGTCATATTTGTGCGACAATACTGAATAGGCAATAATACAAAAGAGAAAGATAAGACGAGATTAATGGGTCAGTATATGAAAGTGTAAGGGCGTCCTGCGATTTCGTCGCAAGACGACAATGTCATGGGACTTTATTTTCGCAAGAATATTTAGACCTGTCATATTGTGGCGACAAAAATGACAAAAGAGAAAAAGTTAAGGCAAGATCAATGGGTTTCTGCATGAAAGTGAAAATAGGTCCTGCGATTTTGTCACCATGACAAGAGGTGGCAAAATAAGACCTTTACTTAGGAAGGCAAAATAAGACCACATAATAATAAAAAACCAAGAATTATCTCTCAAAATACATGATTGCGAGATTATGCAGAGATATCTGCGAAACTGAGGCATAAATATACCAAAAGATTACGCAACAATCTTAATATTCAAAAATAATTTGCTTAATATTTCATTTGGATACAAATAACAGAGGCAAGTATGGGAATGCATAGAATGAGAAAATGATATTTGTCTCCATATAAAAGATTTACACGAGCAGAAAGATGCAAAAGAGATAAAATTTATATTGGAAGATGGCGAAATTCGTAGGGATAGATTACAAGAATAGAAGATCAAAGAACAAATATGCAGATATTATAAAAAGTTGAAGAAGGAAGCAAAAATTATTTCTTGCTTGATTCTTCATCATCTTCACCGGATTCTTCTTCTTCATCATCATCAGATTCTTCTTCTACATCTTCATCAAATTCTTCTTCGCTAGCATCACTATCAGAGATGACCAGATCAGGAACATTCTTTGGGATTTCTTCTGAAAGACAAGCATATGTGGAATGAGGAATGTTATTATCATTACAAACCATTGTAATAGTTTGGTTGCGAAAAAGAATCGCATCATTCTTAAAGTTCGCAATAGTAATCTTCAATTGGCTCTTCATCTTAGAACATTTATCATTGCGAGAAGAAAGATCCTTTGCGAGTTTCGCTTTCTCGGTTTCAAGTTCTTCGATTCTTCTGCAAAATCTTTCCTCAGACCCTACAAACAAACAACAATGAGTCAGTGACTTAGTGGAAATTTATGAAAGATAAATAATTAACAAGGAAGAACAGTTAACAACCTTCTCTGTCAGAAATCATATCTCTAACCAAGGCCGTGTGCTCAGCGTAGAGACTAACGCTTACACCTAGATTATTTCTGGCGTCATCAAGAATTTTTGCAGCCCAAGCGAATTCATTATCATTAGTTATGAGAAGACGGGAACGAATTTTACTCTCTCTCTCTCGCTAAGCACAGCATTTTTGCGTTTAAGTTCATCTCGTTCAATTTGGACCCCAAGAAGGGTTTCTTGGAATTTTGTTAAAGTTTGAGCACCCTGGTTAGAAATGCGATCTTTATCATCTATGAGGTCATTGTTCTTGGTTCTTAAAATATTGATTTCTTCTTTAGAACTATGGTAAAAACGCTTAAATTTGTGGGCTAAGCCCAAGCTGGATCTATGATCAATTTATAAGAGGCGAAGTTTGGATCTGAGTTCATTTGTGGAGAGAGATTTAATTTTATCATTTGAAAAACTATTTAAGGAATTATTAAGGTGTTCAAGAAGGGTATCATCATCTATGGGGTCAGGAAAAGAACGAAGGAGAGTAGCCTCATCAGAAAGACCATAAATGTCTACAAAAATGGTTGATCAAATAAGATAAAACAATGGGATAAAGGAATCAAGGGGAAGAAGGAAAAGTTCATACCATAGAGTTGTTGATTTGCATTCTGAAGGCTAGAAATTTTATTCTTCTGAGCAGCAGTTTCGAATTCTAATTGTTTATTCTTCTTGCGAAGACTGACAGCCTCAACTTCCAATTCTTCATTCTTTTCGCGAAGCTGAAGGTTTTTCTTCTCAAAATTCCCACATCTCCTAACTAAGTCAAAATTCACCGTGTAGGAAGCTTTTCCAGCCTGCGAAAGAATAAGGCGAATTTTCAAAATAAATTACAATTTCGAATCAAAAAGTAAAAGAAGAAAAGTATAAGTATGAAAATTTACCAAGTTATTAAGCGAATGTAAGAAACTTGGGGATACAAATCTGGAAACTCCGCGAAGAGACTCATTATTCTCTAAGAGGGGGGTATCACAGATAGCCGCTATGGACTTGCAAGCATTAGTTAGAGGAGTATCACTAATTCCTTGCATAGAATCCGAGAAAATTCTGGATAGTTGTGCCATTAAAGATTCATAAGATTCACCTTCTTTTGCGAATACAACATCATTATATGTACACTCATCAGAATGGGAACTTGAGGGAGAATGAGAGAGAATTTTTCTTTTCTTTGAAGATGAGGCAACAAATTTCTCCTTGAGAAGAGCACTTATACCTTTGCCTTTGGTCTTCGCAGCTTTAGATCCTTCCTCTTCAACAACTACAACACCAATCTTCTCACACGAATGAAAATAAGAAACATAGGCAACAATATTGTTAAAAATAATAAAACAAAGTATTTCTTACTTCATCCATGATCGAACGAAGTGCTGCTAGGGTGCTTGATTTGCTAGTTCTTTTGTAGCTTCTTCTTAATTTGTTTATCTGAAATTTTTGCAAGATTAATAAATATGGAGAAAAGTGAAGACAATAAACTGAATGAAAGAAACATACCTCTTTCTTTTTCTCAGGCCAATTAAATACCCAAGGTTGGTAAGTAGCGAGATTCGCAGGAAACACGTTTGAACCAGAAATATAAGGACCCCTCAGAATCAGTGGAAAGACACACCATTTATCATCTTTAGATTGGAGAGGAATGTTATTCTTGCCAGAATGCCAATCAATGTCATGCATAAGTTTTTTATCGTCGTCAATATTTTCCTTCCTCTTCAAGCGAACACCCCAGCGAGTTTTGTCATTCTTCATAGGTATTAATTTATAATTTTCAAAGAAGCTCTCTGTGGTGTATTTTTCGGCGAGAATTTCTAAATTCTTAAATTCAGGATCCCTAATGTCTTTTGAATAAAGAGATCCCCCGCCAGCACCGCGGTTGGCGAATTCAAGCATCAAGCGAATGCAATCCCCACTTAATTGATATATTGCTCGCGAGAACTTTGCATGAGAGATTATCTCGTAAAATAAAGGAAGGTTAGGATCATAAAGAGGGATAAGAAGGCCAACGAGAATTTGACCGAGTGAAACTATGATTTCTTTATCATCACAATGATGATTAGAAAATAGTTTAACAGAAAGAATGGAGGTAGCTCCTTGATTGGGAATGGTGGATAGTGTAAAACCTCTATCTTTGAGAAGTTTCTGAATTCCCTCAAAAGAAATTTTAGCTTTATGACCGCTTGGAGGCATTTTAAGTATGGGAATGAAGAAGAAAGTAAAAATCGAAAGAATAAGAATCAAGAAAAGTTATAGCAGCAGGAGCGGAATTTACGGAAGAATGGTGAAGTGAAGTTGCAGAAAAAATAAGAAAGAAAGTAAAAAAGAAGAGAATAGAAGAATGAGAAGAATATATATAGGGAAGAGAATTCTCGAGAAGATAAACACATTCAATACGAAGAGTAGACGTGAACGGTTGAGAAATAACGGTTGAAAAAGACGTGTCAAGAAATGGATGGAAGAAGAGATATGTGTAGCAAACTTTGCGTAGATTACAAAATCATGTCAGCACATAAATACATGGAAAAATAGGCAGCTGGGGCATTTTAAAGTACAATTTCTCATGACATTCTCCCCTTCGCAGAGAAGACATGAGAAGAGGCAAAATATCGGATCAAAATATCACAACAGCAACACCCTTGCGAAGTCACCATCAAATGAAGTACAATTTCTCATTTTCATTTCCTTCTTGTAATATTTCCAGATTCAATTAATAAAAAAGTATAATTGTTGATCTTAAATATGTGTTGATTATTATGAATTCTTGTGAGGGATGTATTGTAGGATTTCCTGCAACTACATAATGGCGTGTTGCGATATTCTGATCCTACATCTTTCCTTTTCTCATGTCTTTTCAGCGAAAGAGAGAATGTCATGAGAAATTGTACTTCAAAATGCCGCAGTTGTTCATCCCTTCATATTCCTCTACCGACAAGACTCCATGAATTAAGCATAACCGCCTACACGTGTTAAATACTCCTTTGTTCATCGGCGCGTTTGGTGTTATCCGATCATCACTTTTTTATTTATTTAAGGAGAGATCTAGTTATAGGGATGGTTTTCTTTCTTTTACTTCGTCTTCTTCATCTCCACGTTTTCTGTAAATCTTCATCGTCTGCAACTCTTTCTCCTTTGATTTTCACGGATTCATCTTAATGTTACTGTTCTCATGGAATCATCATGGTTAGTTTTCTTTTCTCTTCTTGTGGTTTTGCTGAAGCCGATTTCTTCTACTGAAATTATCTGATTTGATTTTGTTCGTTTTTATTTAATTCCCATACTGTTTCTATTTCAGCAAAAGCACCTCTAATATCAGATTCTCAGTTCAAAATCCTAATGTTCCCAAAGATTCGCAGCCCAAAGTCGCTGCAAGCAAAAGAAAGTCTGCGAATCGCAAGGTAGTAAGAAATACTATTCTTTCAATAACAAAATTGTTGCCTCCGTTTCTTATCTGGATTGTGATTCGCAGGGTGATGGAGATGCTAATAAACCCCCAAAGAGATCTCGCCACTTTAAGACTGTTGAAACTTTTGTTTCATTTCCCAGATTTACTCCTTTAACTTCTCCTTTAATACCTTCGCAAACTGAATCTCTACTTCCTATCTGCGAAAATATCGCAACAGGTTCCACCTCTTCAACTGATATTTTTATGGATGAAATTCCTTTTACTAAGCCTGCTACGAATAAAATGTTTTCTTCTCATGTTGCCAATACCTCTCGACCTGATTCCATCTCAACCCCAATCATTAATATTCCTCAAAATTCACCTTCAAATGACACCTCTTTTGCAAAGAATGATGATCACTAACTTTATGTTATCACCACTTCTTCGTCTGAGTCTCTCCCCTTGACCAAAGAAACTGTGGATGGAATAGATATTGCCTTCAAGGTTTTATCAGATGTTTTGGATGATGTCAAGAAATCCTCCGTTGATCCTGTCAAGTTTGGATTCTGCGAAATTTTGAGTAAATACTTTGGTTCTGACAGGATGGTTTTGCAAACGTCCTTAGAGAAAGAAATTGTAGACTTGAAGGAAGTCCAAGACCTTAGAATGTGGTGCTCTTCGTCTTGAAAATCAAAAGCTTCTAAATATTTTGCTAGACTGTGAAAATCTTCGCAGGAATAATGGGGAATTAAAAGGTACAACCTTCTTATATTTTCCCTTGACTTTTTTTTTTTAAATAATTTTATCCACTCTATATTCAGTTTTCTTAAAATCCTTTGTTCGCCCTTTAAGTTTTAAACCAGAAACGAATAATTGAGAGATATCAATTTGAATCCATCGCTGAAGAAACCCGTGTGGATAGAGATATTTTGATGGATCAATATAACCGATTAGAAAACCTTCATACATATTTTATTGATCAAATAGATAATCTTACCAAGGAGAATACTCAATTAATTCAGAAGCAAAATTCATGAAGTAGTGAAATATCTCGCCTCTCTTATTCTTTGACTAGAGCTAACTTGGAGATGAAAACTTTATCAGATGAGAATAAAACCCTATCTCAAGAGAAGCGAGGCCTCTTAAATAAGGCGGCGATCTCTTCGTTACAACTTAACACTCTCCAAAAAGTATGTGATGACCAATAACAATCTCTTTGCTCTTTGTGAAGTAAACTTAAGGAAATAACAGAATCTCATCTGCAGCTGAAAGAGATGAACTTATCCGGGGTAGAATAGCTCTAAGTGTAAAGACAAGTCAACTCAAGGATCAATATTCCCAACTAGAAGAATCCTATACTTCTCTTGCGAAGGAAAATGCCTTGCTCATTTATAAAGAAAAGAATCTTCAATCTCGCTTAAAAGGTTTAGTTGGATACAAATTTGACGATGCAATGGACCTCTTGGAGAATAGTTGTTTTGCTTTAACTCAATATCTTATTTCGCAAAAGGAAGGTAGTCACAAAAATTTGACTACCTCAATTATCTTTTCCCTGTTAAACCTTTTTGCGATATTTTCTTTGCGAGTTCTTCGCTTAAATAATTTTCTGTGCTCTTCTTTTTGCAAAATCTGAGAAAAAGCTTCATTCCTCCATTTATGTTCTAGAGTCTAAACTGGCTAAAATTCGCAAAGAGAATTCATTACTTGCCTCTCACCTTGCTCGTTTTCGCGATCAAGCAGAAAAAAGATTTGATTACCTTGCTTACTTCAAAGATATGGAGTGTAGAAACCGTGAGAAGGCACTTCTTCGTCAAGCTCATCTTAAGGCTGAAGTTCTTGTGAATAATATTCTGTTATCCTTGTCTCTTCCTCCTACATCAATTAAACTTTTGGAAGTAGATGATGATGAAATTCCTCGTGTTGCTGATAGCGAGAGTGGTGAAGAGGTTATTTATTTAGAAGATTTTGCAAATGAGGAAGAAATCCCTATTTAAGAAACAACTGATGTTGATGACCAAAATGAAGAAGAATCTAGAATAAATGAGTCAACTGTTGGTAATATCCCAAATGAAGAAGAAGCTAGAGTAGACCATAATAAAGAGAATACTGGCGAAAATGATAAAGCTGGCGAAGAACGTCCATCATCTGCTTATGGCGAAGCTAACACTGAAGTCTGAGCTTTAGTTTTATTTTCTTGAATTATTTCTTCTTCTTCTCTTCTTGCGAATGATGTACTTCAGCCAACTTTGAGATTCATTTACTCTTTTAGTATTTCGTATGCTTGCGAGAAAGATAATGACATCTTGTTTATTAATTCTCATACTTGCCTCTCATTATCTTTCTTGTGGTGAACAAATTTTTCCTGCGTAAAGAATAGTTAATGTTTACAATTTTTTTGTTTTGTCATGTGGTCTGATTTTGTCTTCCTAGTTAAAGGTCTTATTTTGCCACCTCTTGTCATTGCGACAAAATCGCAGGACGTCCTTATATTTTCATGTAAAAACCCATTGATCTTGCCTTAACTCTCTCTGTTTTATTAAAATTTCTGTTGTGACAATATGACATGCCTAAAAATTCTCACGAAAATAAAGCCCCATGACATTGCCGTCTTGCGACGAAATCGCAGGACGTCCTTACACTTTCATGTAATGACCCATTGACCTTGTCTTATCTTTATCTCTTGTATTATTTCCTCTTCAGGATTGTCGCACAAATATGACAAGCCTTTATACTCCCGTGAGTAAAAAGCCTCATGACATTTGCATCTTAAGACACTTATCAGCTCCCTAATGGAGGGTGCCGCCCTTATCATCCCCCTGGTTTCCCCTTCAAGGAGACATACCTCTCCCATACAAGTTTGGCTCCTCCTATCAGGTCTTAACAACAACCAGTTATTTTCTCAGCCGCTTATTCCTTTTTCCTATATGGCTTATGGTTACGAGACTGCACCATGAGTGGGGTTTTCTTCGGGCCGAGTGCAGTATAAGCCAAGACTTCCCAATAATGGCCAAGTACGTTCCAGACGCCCTAGGCACTCTTGGCTCAACCGTGTACCTCGGCGCCTTGATCAAATTCTGCACTCCTTAGGAGAGATCTTCGCACCTTAGTTTCCCAACCTAAGTCATACGCTTAAGCTGAGAATCCAATCCAAGGCGCCTCTCCTGGATGGGCTTTATTGACCCCAAATCTCCATGACTCAGGTTCCAGGGGCGGTATAACCTTTTCACTGAGTCATGAAACATGTACCCCTTGTATGACGCACTTTAGGTCTTACATTTGCCTCTTGTAAAATTATGATTTCGCGAACTAGGGTGTACGCCAAAGTAAGTTCGCCCCTTTCTGATGATTATTCTGCTCTTCTTTGTTTATTTTGTGTTTCTTTGCGAAATTTTCGCATATTCCCATTCTACTTTTGATATTTGTAATTTTGCATCTACTCTTTCATAAGATTTTTGCATACATTCATTTCGTTTCAGTCATACATTATTTCGCAACCTACTCTTTTCCAAAATCTCTTATGGGCAATATCTCTTTAGGTATAATTTGTTCCATGGTCTACCAAGTCTTTGACCCACATCTCTACCCTCAAGGTCCATCAATTTATATGCCCCTGTTCCAACTATATCTTTAATGATATAAGGCCTATCCCATTTTTTTTCTAATTTTCCACCATTTTCTCGCTGATATATTGGCGTTTCTCGCAGCACTAAATCACCTGGTTGAAATTCACGCTTTTTGACGCGTTTATTATACTCTCGTGCTAATCTTCGCTGGTAATTTTCCATATGCTGTAATGCTCTTTCTCTCTTTTCTTATAATTTATCAACCTTGGTTAATATCATACCCACGCTAAGATTTTTCTCCCGTGCCTCTCTCTTTGTTGTGGGAATAATAACTTCTGTTGGTAGCACAGCTTCAACTCCATATGTTAAACAAAAAGGTGACATTCCAGTAGATTCTCGCCTAGTTGTGTTATAATCCCAGACTGCATTATGCACTTGTTCGCACCATGCCTTATTATGCCCTTCTAATTTCTTCTTCAATATGTCTTCAATTGTCTTATTTGTTTCTTCTGCTTGTCCATTGGCATGTGGATATAGAGGGGTGGACTTTCCACACTTTATCTTAAATTCATTTAGCAACATTTCTATGTTCTTCCCTTCAAACTTTTTCCCACTATCAGATACCAATTGTGCGGGAGCTCCAAATATGCAAATGATATTTTCAAATATGAATGTAAAGATGTCTTTGTCACGAATATGCTGTACCGCCTTTACTTCTTCCCATTTTGTGAAATAATCTGTAACGAGAATTAAATATATCTTCTTTGTCCAGATCCTGGTAAAAACTGTCCCACGATGTCTAAACCCCACTTTCCAAAGGGCCATACACTTGTTGAAGATGATAATGGTGCTCCAGGTGCATGTATTTTCTTTCCGTGTCTTTGACAATCTTCGCAACGCCTTGATATTTTCTTCGCGTCTTCATGCATATATGGCCAATAATAACCTTGCATTTTTGTTCTGTATGCCAAAGATCTTCATCCACTATGATTGCCAGCATCCCCACTATGTAACATTTTCAATATCTCTTCTCTTTATTTTCGTGTTAGACATCTGAGTGATGGTCCATTAAAGGATCTTTGATACAATACCCCATCTCTTAGTTCATAATTTGTCCCACGACTTTTTAACTTGTGCGCCTCCAATCTATTCCTTGGGGTTTCTCCTTTCGCCAAGTATGCATGAAGTTCTACACTCCAATCTTCGATATTAGGCATCTGTTCTTCTTCTCCACCTTCTATTATCATTACGTCTACTTCCTCTTCTTCTTATTTGTTTATTGATGGTGATTGAAGTGTCTGTATCTTTATGCATCTCGCAGCTGGATCTGTCATCATGCTTGAAATGAAAGCATAAGCATCTGCAAGTCTATTGCCTTTCCTTGATATGTGCCTCCACTTTATTTTTGGGATTTTCGCTGACAATTCTTGAACAAGTTTTTTGTATTTCTTCAAGGATGGTTCATTTGTAGTGTACTCTCCTTTTATTTGGCGAATAACTAACTGTGAGTCACTGGTGATTCTCATATTCTCCAACTTTATTTCTATTGCGAATTTTAGGGCATGTACCACAACTTCATATTCTGTTTCATTATTAGTGGATGCGAACTCCAATCTGAAGGAAAAAGCCATTTTGGTTCCTTCTGGCGAAAATTAGGACAATTCCAACTCCATTACCTTCCCCATTTGACGATCCATCTACCAATATTTCCCATCTATCGGGTTTCGTCAAAAAATCTCTTGGGTTTCCATGTTCTTCTTCCACATCCATCATTTCCTCCATAGCTTCATCATCTTCTAGAGGAAATTCTGCTAAGAAGTCTGCGACAACTTGTGTTTTTGGTGAAGACAATATTTCATACTTAATTTTGAAATGTCCTACTTGTGCATTCCATCTCTCCACCCTGCCTGACCTTTTTGAATTCTTCATCACTGATTCAATTGGTATCTTTGTCAAAACCCATATTTTGTGTGCCTGAAAATATATGCGAAGCTTAAACGCTGCATAAACTAATGCCAAAATTAATTTTTGAATCATTTTTCTCTGCGGTATTGAACGTTTTGTTGATATAGTAAATCGGTTTTTTAACTCCTGCGTCAATTCGCAATAGCACAACACTTAATGCATGAGAAGTTGTCGCAAGATAGATTAATAATTCTTCTCCTGGCTCTGTCTTTTGCAAAATAGATATATTCATCAGATGTTCTTTTATTCCTTGAAAAGCTTTCTCACACTCATCTGTCCATCTGAATTTTGTACCTTTTTTGAGTATGTTGGCATATCACGAATTTCTTGCACTTTCTCTGGATCAACTTGTATTCCTTCTTTTGACACAATGTAGCCTAGAAATTTTCCAGATGTAACCCCAAAAATACGCTTCTCTGGATTTATGCTAATGTTAAAGTGCCGCATTTGTTCAAAAAATTCCTTCAGATCTTGTATATGGTCTTTAGCTTCTTTACTTTTTATTAACATGTCATCTACATACACTTCTAACGTTTTGTGCATCCACTTTGCAAACACCTTCTCCACCATCCTTTCATATGTTGCTCCAGTGTTTCGCAGACCAAATAGCATTTTTGTATAACAGTATAACCCTCTTGGAGCGAAAAAAGCAGTATGCTCTTTGTAACGAACTGAAAATTTTGACTCCCGTCGAATCGGGATCCGACTCGACTGGCAAGCACAAACCTTCCATCACGTCACTCGGAAAAATGAAATAAAAATGAAACATACATCTACTTCTGAAATCTAGCAACAAAGAGAATCGAGACTTGCAATTTATAAAATAAAAAACTAATTCCAGCAAACCATAAAATAAAAATATGTACGAAAACAGAACATAACCCATTTTATTGTTATTTTGTAGTAGAAAATTAAAATGCAATAAAATCCAGATGCATAAAACACCCACCCAATCCAGACGCATACGTTTACGCCTGAAACAGTTCAAAGAGTGTCTAATATGAACATAATGAATTCATTGCAAGGCATAAGACAAAATACATGTTTGGATTCACAAGAATAGTTGAATGGACCCATGCAAGCTATATACTGGGTATAGATATGTAGCAAATAAGGAATTCAGAGGAAAATGAATGTAAGTAGTTATTAATTGATAATTTTGATTACTCTTATATAAAAAGCCTTTGAAGGTCAGATTACAAAAAATTGGTGGGTAGCCTGGCAACAAGCTGGGCATCAACACCCTTTTGAATTGCTAAACCTATTCTATTAAAAAGAGTACCTCCTATCTTATGATTAACATCCTGATTGGTGATACAATTCTTCAACCTCTTCAAGAGAATGATAGTATCTTCGCCCAACTCCCTAAAGTCGTAAAGGCTAAAAAGCAAACCCGCATCCGTTAGTGGAACACTTATCCGTATTTGATTCGTTTTACGCGTTGAAGCTATCGAAATTGCCTCGACCGGGTATAAAAGTACGCGCGCTCCCCGCCAAAGTGAACGGTGAAACAACCGTAACATCAAAACAAACATCCTGGCCATTCTCCCAACCGTGAACAAGTATATCACCGGTCTCAAGGGCGTATTGTTGTCCGATAATAATCCAAGATCTACCTCTTTCCTCACATGTACGCTGACCTTGTAACAAATATCAATAAAAACATCCTTGCGAGGTCATGGCGGAATTTGTTTCCAACATCATTAGCGCAATGCACAACATGATCTCCGAAAATATCCATATTTTTGTTGCAACTTGAGCATGTACTATCTTCCCCGAAAAGAGGTATTCCCAATCTATAACTTAACACCGACCTAAATTGCCTCTGGTCCTATACTTTGATTTAAACCGAAATGGGAATCGCCTTAAGGAAATCCAACGCATGTGGCATCCCGTTGCTTTGCCATAAAACCGAATCTCGACCGGACATATAGTATCATGACGGAATCCGCTTCTTCACAACATCAAAATATAACACTGCCAACGAACGCATTGGATGTGGGGCAATATTATTAATGTTGAAGGTAGAAGAAGGCAATCCACATACCTCTCGGAAATTTGTCAAGGCTTGCTTGAAGCACTCGCTAGTCACCTCCTCAGGGGAAACATTTAGCATGGTCCGTTGTAAGCCCCTAGTCGGGAAACAAGAAGCGATGTAACAATACTGGCTAGTATCTTCCATTGTGTATACACCGAGACCCCCATCTTTCATTGGCAAGGTGGAGAGACGTTGCAGTGGTCCGAATCCAGCGCCATCCCCCGTGACAATGTGTCTCAAAAAAAGCATCAAACGTTGATCAAACAAGGATTTAGCTTGAAGCAGTGCCAAGGGGCTGGCAGTCCTCATAGCAAAATATAATCTTGACACCCCAACAAGAATCGCGTAATGTAAGAAGCTCACTTTGAGGATCTTGCGTTTCTTCACACTTTCCATAAGATAAATTGTTTTGTCAACTCTAGCTTGTATTATGTCGCTGCAGAAGTTAAGATCTAGGCTAACCGAGCCGCCCAGCAGTTTCACCCCTCTAGAAGGTCTACCGATGCCCGTTGGAAAAACGTTATCGGCTAAACTCCTAGGGTCAACAACAGGCCAGAAAATCTCAGTCTTCTTGATATTAATTAAACTAAGAGATCCACTGTACAGACTTTCAATCTTAGATTATACAAATGCTAAAATAAAACAATTGGAAAATGTAGTCAATAAAGCCAAATGTCAAGAACATCCAGACAACAAAATGAATTCAAAAGCTAGTCTATATAGCCCGAGAGCAGACCCATAGCACGAAACTGGCAAGTTTTCCATTCAAAAATAAATAAATAAAGATCCCTTACAAGAACCAACATATACATAGCAGCAAAATATAACAAATATGACATGGGATCAAAGCAAGCAAACTACCCAAGATTTCCCCGTGATATACGATATCATAAGCTTAACAAAATACTAACTTTCATAGCGCTAAAAGGCTTCTGTAAGTTCTGCCCGGCTTACTACTGCCACTTCTCTCCGTACTCTGTGGGGGAAAACAAAACAAAATGGGGTGAGCGAATTTCCAGTAGGGGTCACGGCAGCAAAATAATAATATCGACATGAAAATATAAATGCACAAACAAGGAGCAGTAAAAATGATAAAATAAAGAAAGAAGTCCTTACGCAAATACCATTCAAACAAGATTTAGAGCCATTAATGAATTTACTCTACTATTCATGGCCAGTGCCACCGTCAGGGTAGTTCTGGTTACCAGCCATCGTTGCCGCAACGATCTTCCGGGTTTCCATCGAGGTGTTAGGCCCGACGTTTCCTAAAGTAAAGTCATCTAGTTTCCAATCGTGTAATGTAAACTCACACATACATTTTAGAAATAATAAAATAGCTCCGAAAACAAATGATCAACCAACACAAATCCAAGTACAGTTTCAAACTTTCTAAGAAGTCAGTTCAAAAGGAAAGGTTCAAGCAATCTTAGTCAGGCACAAACATGGAAAACATTTCCAACATAGTCATATTTGAAAATTCAACCAAAGGGTTAAGTCTCAATTTCCGAGAAGCTAACATTGAAAATAAAAATAAAACACCGTCTTCAAGTAAGTAGAAATAATCCAAGTTAAGACATAAGGAACTAGGAGCTACCAATTTTTAAATCAAGTTCTGCAAACATGGATTTTAGAGAGAAAACTTGAGCTAGTGCCTAAGATAAAACATTGAGCTGAAACGTGTGATATTTAATAAAATAAAATAAAAATCCATGAAAAATGTTCAAATGTTTAGAAAATGGTGGAATTTTAAAAGACAATTCAATGGAAACATAAGCATCAAGATTCTTTAAGAAAATTGGAAGAAAGATCAGTTCAATAAAATTTATCTTACATTGCAAGTTTTAAATGCTACTCATTGGGTCCCTTTGACAAACAGAAGATAGGCAAGTTTAGAAAACTCAACTAAAAGCTTAATTTTTTTGATGAGAAAACAAAACTTGGATAGCTACCAAACATTTTTAAATCTTCACGGAATAATTTATAAGTACTGAAAATTAATACACTTCAAAATGTAAGCATAAGACATAAAAATGATAGGATTTCAAACAAGATTCATGTTATGGGAAATCGTCCAAAACATGGGTAAATTGAAAGAGATTCATAGACAAACTTTGTAAAGTTTGTGGTTAACAAAACATCCCAAATAATTGTAAATAATTGTGTAAGCAAAGGACATCTAAAAACAGTAAGCGTAAACAACGAAATTGAGAGAAAAAGAAGACTAAAGAAGGAACTTGATAAATCAATTAAAATCAAGTAGATAAATTGTACACATGCAACTGGTGTTTCATTTATGTAAACAAACCAAGAACTATCTTAATCAAAATGAAATCAGAACAAAACCGAATGTATGTAATAGTAAAGAAAAATCCCCTACCTGTGCACACTTCTGTACAATCCAATCTCTAGCCAAAATATGGAGACTTGACTTCAGATTTGAGACACGATTTCTTCCATTGCTTGCGGTGGTGGTGAAGCGATAATTAGGAAGGGAGAAGGAAGGAGATAGCGGGCAAAGAAACCGATGAAAAGTTTATCTTCTGTTCAAACTTGTTTCGAGAAACAGAGATAAAATGATGCCCACAGCTGCTGCATGCCCAGTCACGTGTCAAACATGCCAATAGTTCTAGAGATTACCATTTCTTTTACTAACCAAGCACCTAACAATACTACATGATAGCCGATTTGGTAATAAAACACCTGCATCGGATTTGGGCACTCACCATGGCTATACACCCCCTACATTATGATCGCACGCGCGCACTATACAGTTTTAGCTTCCCGTTCAAATGGGTTGAATTCCGATCCAAATCTAAAAAGAAATTCTTGTGTCGTTACACCATCAACCACTAAAAAAATAATTTGGTCCCCAAATTCAAAAATAAACGAAGAAGCTATGAAGGATACCTATAAGTAGCTTCGGGTAGTTGTCTTGCTCGTCAGGCTCGTCTCCAAGTTGCGTCTTCAAAAGTTATCATTAAGTCTTCGGGTAGTTATCATCGTAAGTGTTTTCTCATGTAAGGTACATCGTCATTCGGCTACAAGTCTCTCCACTTGATTACATGTGATAGGTATGCAACGTACGTCAATCTTAAAGTTGATCTCTCTCTTCGATTGTAACCCAGGTAATGTTTCTGGAAAATCATAACCAAAACCTAACCGCTAAGACATCTTCTGCCATACCAACAATTTCATCGCCTCACTGATATGAGCAAGATAAATGATGTGTTCTTCAGTTTTGTCTCGTCTTCCTATTCTTGGAATCGAAGGGCTTATCGTTTTCCACTTCTCACCTTGAACAAATACACAATTGCCATACGTCATCACAAAATAAACCCTATTCTTATCATAACACAATGTAACCTGATTTACTGATATCCACTCAATTTCCATAACTTTAAGAAAATCCTTCGATCCACAGCAGTACTCAACCTAACAACGTAAACGACGGTCACACCCGAACCTACCAGATTTTTCTAAATTGTTCTCAAGGTGTTCAGTCCTTTCGTTCAGATTCTTCTTACGTACAAAGCTCGAGGCTACAAATTTCGCACACCGTGATATCTTCAAAACAGAAAATGCGTCAGATTCATCAGTGGTTAGTAATGTACATTACCAACACAGCTAAAGATACATATATCACGGTATCAAGATAGTTTTCCCCAGCCCCAAAACAAATGACTCATACAAACAACTATAGTGAGTCTAGATAAAACTTTTCATAAAATAATTTTTAACAAAACCAACATTATATATTAAAAAATTCAGAGTTTTCGCAATAGGTCAGTAACACCACTTAAATACAAAAAGAAATAGACTTACAACACAATCAGAAAGATTCAAGTTCAGACCATAAACCCAAATATCAGTTCTGCACCATTAATTCAGAAATTATCCAATAATGCAAATGAAAAAAGAAACTCAAATACATAGTCAGATATAATACCCTGAACAAGTTAAAGTATAAGAATACAGATAGACAGTGGAAAGTCAGTCATTATAGCAAATCAGAAAGCCAAACACAGTCCCAGTAAATCGAAACACGCTCTGATACCAAACTGTAACGGATAGAAGATTTTGACTGCCGTCGAATCGGGATCCGACTCGATTGGCAAGCACAAACCTTCCATCACGTCACTCGAAAAAATGAAATAAAAATGAAACATACATTTAATTCTGAAATCTAGCAACAAAGAGAATCGAGACTCGCAATTTATAAAATACAAATATGTACGAAAACAGAACATAACCCATTTTATTGTTATTCTGTAGTAGAAAAATTAAAATGCAATAAAATCCAGACGCATAAAACACCCACCCAATCCAGATGCATGTATATACGTTTACGCCTGAAACAGTTTAAAGAGTGTCTAATATGAACATAATGAATTCATTGCAAGGCATGAGACAAAATACATGTTTGGATTCACAAGAATAGTTGAATGGAACCATGCAAACTATATACTGGGTATAGATATGTAGCAAATAAGGAATTCAGAGGAAAATGAATGTAAGTAGTTATTAATTAAACTAAGAGATCCACTGTACAGACTTTCAATCTTAGATTATACAAATGCTAAAATGAAACAATTGGAAAATGTAGTCAATAAAGCAAAATGTCAAGAACATCCAGACAACAAAATGAATTCAAATGCTAGTCTATATAGCCCGAGAGCAGACCCATAGCACGAAACTGGCAAGTTTTCGGTTCAAAAACAAATAAATAAAGATCCCTTACAAGATCCCAACATATACATAGCAGCAAAATATAACAAATATGACATGGGATCAAAGCAAGCAAACTACCCAAGATTTCCCTGTGATATACGATATCATAAGCTTAACAAAATACTAACTTTCATAGCGCTAAAAGGCTTCTGTAAGTTCTGCCCGGCTTACTACTGCCACTTCTCTTCGTACTCTGTGGGGGGAAACCAAAACAAAACGGGGTGAGCAAATGCCCAGTAGGGGTCACAGCAGCAAAATAATAATATCGACATGAAAATATAAATGCGCAAACAAGGAGCAGTAAAAATGATAAAATAAAGAAAGAAGTCCTTACGCAAATACCATTCAAACAAGATTTAGAGCCATTAATGAATTTACTCTACTATTCATGGCCAGTGCCACCGTCAGGGTAGTTCTGGTTACCAGCCATCGTTGCCGCAACGATCTTCCGGGTTGCTACCGAGGTGGTGGGGTGCCACTTAGGCCCGACGTTTCCTAAAGTAGAGTCGTCTAGTTTCCAATTGTGTAATGTAAACTCACACATACATTTTAGAAATAATAAAATAGCTCCGAAAACAAATGATCAACCAACACAAATCCAAGCACAGTTTCAAACTTTCTAAGAAGTCAGTTCCAAAGGAAAGGTTCAAGCAATCTTAGTCTGGCACAAACATGGAAAACATTTCCAACATAGTCATATTTGAAAATTCAACCAAAGGGTTAAGTCTCAAATTCCGAGAAGCTAACAGTGAAAATAAAAATAAAACACCGTCTTCAAGTAAGTAGAAATAATCCAAGTTAAGACAAGGAATTAAAAGCTACCAATTTTTAAATCAAGTTCTGCAAACATGGATTTTAGAGAGAAAACTTGAGCTAGTGCCTAAGATAAAACATTGAGCTGAAACGTGTGATCTTTAATAAAATAAGCATTGAGCTGAAACGTCTTTAATGAAAAATGTTCAAATCTTTAGAAAATGGTGGAATTTTAAAAGACCATTCAATGGAAACATAAGCATCAAGATTCTTTAAGAAAATTGGAAGAAATATCAGTTCAATAAAATTTGTCTTACATTGCAAGTTTTAAATGCTACTCATTGGGTCCCTTTGATAAACAGAAGATAGGCAAGTTTAGAAAACTCAACTAAAAGCTTAATTTTTTTGATGAGAAAACAAAACTTGGATAGCTACCAAACATTTTTAAATCTTCACGGAATAATTTATAAGTATTGAAAATTAATACACTTCAAAATGTAAGCATAAGACATAAAAATGATAGGATTTCAAACAAGATTCATGTTATGGGAAATCGTCCAAAACATGGGTAAATTGAAAGAGATTCATAGACAAACTTTGTAAAGTTTGTGGTTAACAAAACATCCCAAATAATTGTAAAGAATTGTGCAAGCACAGGACATCTAAAAACAGTAAGCGTAAACAACGAAATTGAGAGAAAAAGAAGACTAACGAAGGAACTTGATAAATCAATTAAAATAAAGTAGATAAATTGTACACATGCAACTGGTGTTTCATTTATGTAAACAAACCAAGAACTAGCTTAATAAAAATGAAATCAGAACAAATCCAAATGTATGTAACAGTAAAGAAAAATCCCCTACCTGTGCACACTTCTGCACAATTCAATCTCTAGCCAAAATATGGAGCCTTGACTTCAGATTTGAGACAAGATTTATTCCCTTGCTTGCGGTGGTGGTGAAGCGATAATTAGGAAGGGGGGGAGGAAGAAGATAGCTGGCAAAGAAAACGATGGAAAGTTTATCTTCTGTTCAAACTTGTTTCGGGAAACAAAGATAAAAAGATGCCCACAGCTGCTGCATGCCCAGTCACGTGTCAAACATGGCAATAGTTCTGGAGATTACCATTTATTTTACTAACCAAGCACCTTAACAATACTACGTGATAGACGATTTGGTAATAAAACACTTGCATCGGATTTGGGCACTCACCATGGATATACACACCCTACATTATGATCGCACGCGCGCACTATACAGTTTTAGTTTCCCGTTCAAATGGGTTGAATTCCGATCCAAAGCTAAAAAGAAATTCTTGTGTCTTTATACTCTTGATCTTCTTCAGCGAGATGAATTTGATTATAACCTTTGTACCCATCTAAAGAAGATATTCTATTATTTCCCGTCGCTGACTCAATCATTTGTGGAATATCTGGTAATGGAAAGCTGTCTTTCGGACATGCTTTATTTAGATCAGTAAAGTCTATACAAATTCTTATCCCCTTATTTTTCTTTGGGACCACAACCATGTTGGCTATCCACTCCGGATATTTAGCTTGTCTTATAATTCTTGCATCAAGCATCTTCTATAACTCTTCTTCTATTTGGGGATGATATGTTGTTGCGATTTTTCTTATTCTTTGTTTGAATTGTCTTGCATTTTTGTTAATCTCCAACTTATGACATGCCACAGACGGATCTATTCCAGGCATCTCATCCATGTTCCATACGAAAATATCTTTATATTCTCGCAAAAGACTAATAGTTTTTTCTTCTTCATCTGCCTCCATTTTGGTCCCAATCCTTAGCATTTTAGGTTCTTCTTTAGTCCCAACATTCACTTCCTTTGTTGGTTCTGTCGCGGTGTAACTAGATTTAGGTTCTCCCATGGGTGTTGGTTCTTTTATCGCCTTCGCAAGTTCGTTTCCTTCTTCTGAAATTTCGTTGGGTATTCCTTTCCCTTCCTCTGCTCTGACTATGTAAATTTTAAACTCTTCTTCTTTCTTTGCCTCTTTCGCCATTTTTCTGCGAGTTTTTCTCTTCTTTGCACATCCTTCATAACACTTCACTTCAATTTGATAACATAATTTTGCACTATCAGTATCTCCTCTAACTTCACCAATTCCGCTTGGCATAGGA
The DNA here is from genome assembly GCA_023529315.1 of Papaver bracteatum. NCBI lineage: Eukaryota > Viridiplantae > Streptophyta > Magnoliopsida > Ranunculales > Papaveraceae > Papaver > Papaver bracteatum. The sequence goes on from JAJJWX010004844.1 coordinate 1,273,702, forward strand.
AATTTGATGCATTGATGTAATGTTGATGCTACGGTTTTAATTGCGTGTATGCATGGCCTTCCTATCAGCATGTTATATGGTGATTCCATATCCACCACACATAGTATTATTTGTGTTTCAATTTCTCCTAGCGAAATTCGCATCATTATTTCTCATTTAGGTTTTGTTGTAGATTTTCCAAAGCCATGAATATGATACGTTGAATGAGTCATTTCTTCATCTTTGTATCCCATTCCTTTGTATGCATGATAAAACATTATATTCACTGAACTTCCTGTATCCACCAAAGTTCTATTCACCACCCATTCTTCCATGGTTTTTGCGGATTTCCTCTTTTCTTTCTGTGTGATTACTGTGATTACCAAAGGAGATGTGTGGCTCAAATTTTCTCTTGGTACCTCTGCTGTTGTGAATGTAATTTTATGCTTTTCCCAATCTTTCAAGGGTGATACCTTTTCCACCGTCACAATTTTCTTTCCTTCAATATCTCGTTTATGTATTCTTCCTTTGATGTTTTCATGAAACTTATTAATCATTGTTTTTGTGATTAGACTACACTCCATCCTTCTGTTATCTTCATTGATTTTACTCATATTTTCCTTAACTGGTTTACTGATTTGTTTCATCATCTTCTTGGTTTGAATAGTCTCAATAACAATCTTTAATCTTGTTTTTCAACAATTTTCAACTTTCAACTCCTCCCTGTTTCTAGCGCCATTATGTAGTTGCAGGAAATCTTACAATACATCCCTCACAAGAATTCATAATAATCTACACATATTTAAGATCAACAATTATACTTTTTTATTAATTTAATCTGGAAATCTTACAAGAAGGAAATGAAATCAAGAATACAACACTGTCTTGGAATTTCTCTCTCCTCAAAACTTTCTCAACACTCCAAAATTGATCTCTCCTTTCTTAAGCCTATTCGGCTCTTTATATAGGATATTACATAGTGGATGACAGCTAAGTTGTCCTTTATTTTCGGGTCTGGCTTGCGATATTCTTGCGAGCAATCAAGTGTTAAGTTCGCAAAATTCTCAAATATCGCTAGGTCCTCACATCTTTCCCGTGTTTAAGTTGTCGTCATTCGTTACGTTATTTCTGTAGTTAATCTGTGACGGCTTCGCAGTGTACTTTTGATGGTGATTTCGCAAGGTCATTGTTGTTGCGATATTCAATACATTTTTTAGTTGCAGGAAATCCTACAATACATCCCTCACAAGAATTCATAATAATCAACACATATTTAAGATCAACAATTATATTTTTTTATTAATTGAATATGGAAATCTTACAAGAAGGAAATGAAATCAAGAATACAACACTGTTTGGACTTTCTCTCTCCTCAAAACTTTCTCAACACTCCAAAATTGATCTCTCTTTTCCTTACGCCTATTCAACTCTTTATATAGGGGATTACATATTGGATGACATCTAAGATGACCTTTATTTTCGGATCTAGCTTGCGAGATTCTCGCAAATATTCAAGTGATAATGTTCGCAATATTCTTAAATATCGCAAGGTCTTCACATATTTCTCGTGTTTAAGTTGTCGTCATCTGTTACGTCATTTCTGCAGTTAGTCTGCGACGGCTTCGCAATGTATTTTTGATGGTGACTTCGCAAGGGTGTTGATGTTGCGATATTCTGATCCTACATCTCGCCTCTTCTCATGTCTTCTCTGCGAAGGGGAGAATGTTATGAGAAATTGTACTTCAAAATGCCGCAGCTGCTTATTTTTTATCGTCGTAAATATTTTCCATCCTCTTCAAGCGAACACCCCAGCGAGTTTTGTCATTCTTCATAGGTATTAATTCATAATTTTCAAAGAAGCTCTCTGCGGTGTATTTTTCGGCGAGAATTTCTAAATTCTTAAATTCAAGATCCCTAACATCATTTGAATAAAGAGATCCCTTGTCAGCACCGCGGTGGGCGAATTCAAGCATCACGCGAATGCAATCCCAAATTAATTGATATATTGCTCGCAAGAACTTCGCATGAGAGAGTATCTCGTAAAATAAAGGAAGGTTAAGATCATAAAGAGGGATAGGAAGGCCAACGAGAATTTGACCGAGTGAAACTATGATTTCTTTATCATCATAATGATGATCAGAAAATAGTTTAGCAGAAAGAATGGAGGTAGCTCCTTGATTGGGAATGGTGGATAGTGTAAAACCTCTCTTTTTAAGAAGTTTCTGAATTCCCTCAAAAGGAGTTTTAGCTTTATGAACGCTTGGAGGCATTTTAAGTATGAGAATGAAGAAGAAAGTAAAAATCGAAAGAATAAGAATCAAGAAAAGTTACAGCAGTAGGAGCGGAATTTACGGAAGAATGGTGAAGTGAAGTTGCAGAAAAAATAAAAAATAAAGTAAAAAAGAAGAGAAGAGAAGAATGAGAAGAATATATATAGGGAGGAGAATTATCGAGAAGATAAACACATTTAATGCGAAGAGTAGATGTGAACAGTTGAGAAATAACGGTTGAAAAATACGTGTCAAGAAATGGATGGAAGAAGAGATATGTGTAGCAAACTTTGCGTAAAGTACAGAATCATGTCTATACAGAAATAAATGGAAAAATAGGCAGCTGCGGCATTTTGAAGTACAATTTCTCATGACATTCTCCCCTTCGCAAAGAAGACATGAGAAGAGGCAAGATGTAGGATCAGAATATCGCAACAGCAACACCCTTACGAAGTCACCATCAAAAATACATTGCGAATCCGTCGCAGACTAACTGCAGAAATGATGTAACGAATGACGACAACTAAAACACGGGAAAAATATGAGGACCTAGAGATATTTGAGAATGTTGCAAACTTAACACTTGATTGCTCGCGAGAATATCGCAAGCCAGACCCAAAAATAAAGGACAGCTTAGCTGTCATTCCACTATGTAATATCCTATAGTGTTGAGAAAGTTTTGAGGAGAGAGAAAGTCCAAAACAGTGTTGTATTCTTGATTTCATTTCCTTCTTGTAAGATTTCCAGATTCAATTAATAAAAAAGTATAATTGTACGTTGATCTTAAATATGTGTTGATTATTATGAATTCTTGTGAGGGATGTATTGTAGGATTTCCTGCAACTAAATCCTACAATACATCCCTCACAAGAATTCATAGTAATCAACACATATTTAAGATCAACAATTATACTTTTTTATTAATTGAATCTGGAAATCTTACAAGAAGAAAATGAAATCAAGAATACAACATTGTTTTGGACTTTCTCTCTCCTCAAAACTTTCTCAACACTCCAAAATTGATCTCTCATTTCTTAAGCCTATTCGGCTTTTTATATAGGATATTACATAGTGGATGACAGCTAAGCTTTCCTTTATTTTCGGGTCTGGCTTGCGATATTCTCGCAAAGCTTAACTGTCATCCACTATGTCATATCCTATATAAAGAGCCAAATATGCTTAAGAAAGGAGAGATCAATTTTGGAGTGTTGAGAAAGTTTTGAGGAGAGAGAAAGTCCAAAATAGTGTTGTATTCTTGATTTCATTTCCTTCTTGTAAGATTTCCAGATTCAATTAATAAAAAAATATAATTGTTGATCTTAAATATGTGTTGATTATTATGAATTCTTGTGAGGGGTGTATTGTAGGATTTCCCTGTTTCTAACACCATTATGTAGTTGCAGGAAATCCTACAATACATCCCTCACAAGAATCCATAATAATCAACTTTAAATAATTATAATTATGCAATTCATACATTCAATTTGATTCTAAAATATCGCAAAATGTAGATTTTCGTAGTAACAACTTTAAATCAAAAGTATGGAACATTAAAAACCCTGGGCTAAGCATGTACCATCAAAATAAATCAAAATTTCTTAGAAAAAAATCATTAGGTCAATTTTTAACCAAAGTAAGTAATCATAAACAAATTAAAAAAATAAAAATGTACCACTTTTGTTGGAAACAATAGCTTCCTTTGTCGCCTCAGCAACGGGGTTTAGCTCCTCATATTATACACTTGTTCAAAATAATGGTCCATAGTCAAAAGTATAAAAAGAAATAAGAAAAAATAAAACTCGAGAATTTTCAATGGTGTATTGGCGTTGCAGATTCACCGTTACAGAAAAACATTATAAATTTGAAACAAATGTTATGAACTAACAATTACATAAGAACGATTATCTTGAATGATCTATTCTTCATTTCTGCAGCACTAGAAAACAAAACTATCTGCATCTCATGATTTCATCTATGTTTCTTTTTGTTCAGACCTTAAACTCTCGATATCCTTTTTCTGAGTCGAACCCATCATCTCCCTTATAAAGCACAGTTTGGCTAACTTAGCCTATCTGAGTGGTGGCTAGGATTTATTCTGGGCAAAGATAAATCTACGGTCGTGGTTGTGCAGACCACACCTTCATCTCACACGTGTAAGTGATGGCCAAGATTTCATATCCCAATTGATAAATCTATGGTTGTAATTTGTCCCATAAAACTAACATTTAATGACCCATTAATGAAAATATAATATAATAAATATAGTAAATGATTAATATAATAAATACCTAACTAATTAGTGTTCCACACTAATTGATATTAAATGATTTATTAATTGCTCATAATAATGTTTGTTCACTAATTGCTCATAATAAATAATTTATTAATTTATTCCACTATACATTTTCTCTTAGTTAAATTAATAAATTTGTATTTCTTCTATTAATAAATAATTTTGATAAAAAAGGAAAAAATATCAATAGATATTAGTTGCGATAGTAGGTTGTGGAAGCGGTGGCGAAGGTCCAATGAATCACTAATCTAACTAGTACAACCGTTGCCACGGTGGAAGGGCCAACCGAAAAAGAATCTGAAGATGGAGTTTAAATTTGATATTGTTGTTTGTGCTCGTTGCGTAGATTTTTTTACAACATTTCCAACGAGATAAAATTTGTAAAATTCTAAGGCACGGATTTTTATATATGTTATATTAAAGTTGGCTTTCCAATTATACCCCTGAAAAAGTAAGATACACAAAGAGTTATAATAATTGGACTAAAAGAGAGGGATAGTCTTGTCTAGTGAAAAAGTAACCAAATGTGACGGGAATCTGCAAGGAATATTCTTTCACAATCTTTTTATGAAATTGAACATTTACGTTACTCTTCATTTAACAAAAAAATTGCCATAAAAGGGACTCCCTCCCTACGGGCCCTTCGGTCGGTCGGCCCAATAATATCAGTAGATATTAGTTACGGCACGGGTTAAGCCCTATAAACACATAAATAACCACTAATCTAAGGAACAAGTACAAGAGACCTGGATCTTCCGGTAACTCATATAATGGAACACTTTATGTTTTGTTTATGCAATCCCATTAAGCAAAATCAATACTAATACTTTGTTACTTCACTTTATTCTTATTATCATCAAGAATATAAAACACAGTTTGGATAACTTTGCTTATGTAAGTGGCGGTTCAAATTTTTCCTCACAAGATATAAATCTAGGGAGGTAATCGTTTGTCATAGGTGATGGTTGCGTTTGAGATTAGAAATGCATCTAATGGACAAAGTTATCATGTCATTAAGGTTCCATAATTCTTCATAATAAATAGTCTATTAATTAAATATCAAACTAAAAACATAATATATAAATTATTCTACCAATGATGATAATAAAAGTATATTTTTATTAGCTAATACTTAGAATTAGTTTGGTATTGCTGCGAGCTTTACAAAAGTGCTTTTCCGATGTACGTTATTGTGCGGAGCTATGTAAAAAAATGATTGGTTGCCGATGTAAGTTACTGTACCGAGCTTTATAAAAATAATAATTGAACGGTTGCAGATTATAAACTAAAGCTAAAACTATTTTAAAAAAACAGACATATCTCTGAAAATATCATGTTCAACTATAGTTAGTGAGAAAATGACAAAAGCATACATATTTCTGAAAATTGTTTATTCTATTTTATAGTGTGTAAAGTAAATTTTCTACTATTAGAGTACGTACACATGTAATATTAAATTTACTAATTAGTATTATTACTAAAATGTATTATTTTTCTAAACCACTTTTTAAAAATCCATAATCTCTTAATATTTATCGTTGAAAATAAAAGTATATTTTAGTGATACGATATAACATAAAATTTAGTTTAAAAATAAAAAATAATTATCTTTAAAGAATATAAAATGTAAAAAATAAAAATTGGTGATTATATATAGATTCAAGGATAATTGTTGTCAGATATAAACAAAATGGGATAGAATTGGAAAATAAAATATGAAGCTAGGGTGAACTATAGCTTTTGCTTTTGAAGCTTTTAAATGCTCCTTCTCCCCACTTTACAAATTGATAAATTTTGGAAGTGTACACTTTATGAAATCTTTAATAAACACTAAGATGAAAAAATATTGCTATCAAAATGTTTTCAAAATACTTTTTTTGAATGAAAAAAGTCCTTGTAGATAAAGAGCTTCTACAAAGGACTTAACACCAAACTTAGTTAAATTGGCTAACAATTATATAAGTGGACCATAATGATCTATGGCAAGTATTGGTGCCCAGTGAGTAATTTCACATTGCCTCACATATTTCTTGATAAATGGTTTAACGTTATTTTTATTCAATGATGATGGATATAGTTGTAATAAAAGTTTATTTTTAGTAGAGCTTATTGTTATTAGGTTAATCACTTAATGATTTGACTTACTAACTAATCATGATTTTATTATTTTTATGCAACAAATAACCTCACATTTGGAGGCATAATGTCGTAGAATGCTTTTGAAGCTTTTAAAAGCTCCTTCTCCCCACTTTACAAATTGATAAATTTTGGAAGTGTACACTTTTTATGAAATCTTTAATAAACACTAAGATGAAAAAATATTGCTATCAAAATGTTTTCTAAAACCTTCAAAATACTTTTTTGAATGAATTGAAAAAAGCAGCTTTGGTTTGTTAGGACCAAACTTAGTTAAATTACCATTGCCTCACATATTTCTTGATAAATGGTTTCCTTATTAATTGATTATTAGGTTAATCACTTAATGATTTGACTTACTAACTAATCATGATTTTATTATTTTTATGCAACAAATAACCTCACATTTGGAGGCATAATGTCGTAGAATCGATAATCACTTAATGAACTTACTAACTAATCATGATTTTATTATTTTTAGTTATGTAGAGTTTTCTATGGTAACCGTTGCGTTCAGCTAGCATCAGCTTCTTAAGAGGTCACGCATCCCAAGATTACTCAATACCGAGCATGCTTAACTATAAATATTTTTCGCCAACTACGAAGCCAATTATGCTGAAAAGGTCTCGGTGTTAGCAAATGACAAACCATTACCTCTATTCCAACTTAATTTGAGCCGTCCTCGGGTACGGAATATGTTCAATTCTAGACTCTAGCATTTTTTCTCACTCATGAGACTCTGGAATATGTTCAATCCGTCAAGCATACTCTTTCGCCCTCGACATGTAACCCGTGGTTGACTCTAATACCATTTTTAAGGACCTGATCTTTGCCAATACTGTTCCCACTTAGTCATTGTGGTTATCCGATAGCGTGGGATTTTCAACTAAAACTGATGTGGACATCCATTAGCAGTTTTCTGGGAGGTAGCCCATACCTAGATTACTCTCGCCCGAGAACCCACAAATTCAGTGATTTTTACCTACTCTGGATCCAACTATGTTGAAAAGGCCACAATGTTACGAAAGGACAAACTATTACCTATATTCCATTCGGTGAACTCTTCCTTCCAAATTGAATTGCGTACATAATATTTATGGGAATTTTGAAAAACTAGAACTACATCATATGTGGGTAAAATGATTACCATCGGAAATGACTTAACATTTTAAAGTATAATATATTAAGTGAATGAATTAGATTTTAAGTATGCCATCATCATTGAAATAGTAAGAACATACAATAATCTTGGACTTCTCCATACATAGCACTGAGGATTTTTAGTTAAAAACCCCACACCTCTTATCCCAAGGTGGTCAAGTGGGGTTTGGTGTACTGTGGTTGGGCCCTGAGTAGTGTCTGATGGTCCATGAAGATCCTAATAATTGGTATCAGAACCCGTGGTTGGGGCTACTGTTCGAACGTTGAAGTGGTTGTGGATGTCACCCGGTTCAGGTGATAAATAAGTGTTGTGTGTGTAATTTTGCAGAGGAATCGTTGGACCACTTGCTCTGGCATTGCAGGTTTGCCGAGATGGCTTGGAGATAGATAGCGGATATATTTGGAGTTCATTCTCATAGGAACTTGGCTACAGCCTATAAAGCGGTTCGTGGGAGAAGCGGCATGATTAAATAACTGTGGCTACTGGCTATTCTTGTAGTCCGTTCGGAGTTGTGGAAAACTCGTAACCGCTTTGTTTTTGAAAATAAAAAGGTTAGCTGGGGGTTCTTTAAGACAACTGTGTTCAATCAAATCCACGAATATTCAGTGCAGCTCAAAGGCTACATGTTTAACTCGGTGGAGGATTTGAAGATTATGGATTTCTTCAAGGTGAGACATAGGAAGGTGAAGCTTCTTCTGCCGGTTGAGTGTACTTGGGTGCCTCCATAGGTGGGCGAAATGATGATATGCTGCAACGGAGCGGATATAGGGAACCCAGGCGTGGCTGGGGCAGGTGTTGTGGCGCGTGACCACCAGGCTAACGTGATTGGGGCGATGAGTATTGGTTTGGGCACAATAACAAACAATATGGCGGAAATTTCTGGTATCTTATTTGGTTTGGAGTGGGCGCTGCAATGGGGGTACACAAAAGTGTGTATCCATTCGGATTCTCTGGGAGCTGTTGCGGATTTTTCGAATTCGAACCTGCCTTGGACTTTGTTGCAACGTTGGAGAGAAATCGCATCTCACTATGAAGCTATTTGTTTTGACCACTCTTATAGAGAGACAAATTTTGTTGCGGATAAAATGGCTAAGAGCGGGTGTACTCTTCCTAAGGAGGAGAGAAGACATTATCTTGGCAGACCAGATTTCTTGAATTCTATTGAATTACCAAATGTATCTTATTTTCGTTTCAAATGATGACTAAGTAATTTGGGGTGTTCTGACCTCTTTTGTTGCTCTGCATTTTGTTCTGTAATCTAGTTATTATTTAATATAATTTGGATTTACCAAAAAAAATGTCACCCGGTTTAGGTTGCAAGTGAAATCAGACTCAAGGTTAAGAAGGCAAGGCCCAAAGTTCAACTGGAGCTCAATGTGGAGTTAGTGTCTGACTCATTAACTCAGGTGGACCAGGGTTCTAGATCATAAAGGCAATGCTCAAGGTTGAACTGGCGCTCAAGGTGGAGTTAGTGTTTCACACATTAACTCTCAAGTAGTAGGGTTCTATGTGGGAAAGAAAATGCTCAAGCTGGAGTTGGTGCTTTCCTTCTCATTAACTCAAGGTAAAGTAGGATTGTAGGGCGCATAATGACAATAATCCTGATCGATGGGTAGCATATACAAATGGTAATCATATGGTGAAGTTTGATTGGACTGGTGAAGTGGTTTAATATCGTCAAGGTGGATATTGTTGGAGTATGTGGCACGATAAACCACTTAATTATGGCTAGGGATAGTCCCACATGGAAGAAAGAGGAGTACATGTTTAGCTTAATAAACTTGGGCATCTCCTTACGTAGCATTGTGGCCTTTTAGATTAAAACCACACACCTCTTATCCCAAGGTGGCCAAGTAGGGACATGATCGGTACTATGTTGTCGGGCCCATAGTAGGTTCCTATTTTCCATGAACATCCTAACACCATTCACTAAATATAAGAAAGATGCAAAAAGGTAATACCATTTCAAAAGATCGATAAGATATCTTTTTAAACTAAAAAGCATATCGAATAATATATATTTTTTTGGGACAAAATATGTAAAAATTAGTTTTGATATAATTTCATTGTTGGCTTGAGGATACAACTCTAAAAAGGAGAGACATAGTATGGGAGGATGTCAAGGCGGAAAATGCTAGAAATGATGTGAAGTGAAGAATAAAAATATCTATCGGGTTTCCCTTTACTTTCGCAACGATAAGAAGGGTAAACTTGATATTAATACACATTATACTTGATATTCATATGTCGGAATATTCATAACTAAGTCTTGGATTTCTGAATGATAATGAAACACTCCCTCTCGGTCTCTCCAATGAAAACCGAAACCTTCTAAAAAAATAATCAACCGAACAACACTTAGATGGAACGCATCACCACCAGTGTAAACTTCTCTGAATTACTACATATCCAGTGAAATTTCTACAGATTAATCTGGTGATTTCGTCCTACCGTAGTTTTTAACGAGGCATGCAATTAAATCTCTAATAGTGATTTTAAAGGTATTCAATAATTACAAAATTCTCTTATAAGTTTTGTTTATGCAAGTATTGATTTATCTTGGATTCTTTTATATTTTTGTGTTAAGTTGATGACTTTTTAATTTGAATACATGTTTGGTTAACAAACTTTGATACATATAGGGTATTTTATTTGTAGAACTGATGTTAGTCTCTCATTTTTTTCATTAGCACTTTGTTTCGATCCCGTATTTGTAGACATTATTTGACTAATGTTGGGGTATTTGTTCAATCTCAAGGCCGATTAAACCCAATGTGTGTTGTATACATTGAAGGCGACAGAAGTTTGTGTCGGCTCTACCTTGAAACTAATAAAAAAAAATTGGAAGGTTAGTTGAATTTATGTAGATACAAATATCAATATGACTATGCTCTTTAAAACTCCAAATTACTTGAGTAACACTGGATGTGAGAACATCATTCATGCACTACTTAGCATAGTTGGTGTGAAATCTTTTTATCCACGAATTTCTTCAATTTTATGTTATCAATATGATTGAGAAAGAATCTTACACATGTTTTGATTTACTATTATAAGTTTATTTTTTCAACTCACATGTGTGTATCTCAGCCTTCGAATAGCCAAGGGTTCTTCATTTTTATAACTCTCACATTTGCAAAAAATAAATAAATAGTGTTTATCTATAGTAGTTATCAATAATTTCGGAACAAATGTATTCATAAACATCATGGAGTTGGATTGGCAGTTTAGCTATATGTACTGTGAGATGAAATATTCTTTTTGAAGTTTGAAATTATGGCATGATGGAACAATAAATGGGGAATTTTTTTATTTACTGTATTTTTTATTTTATTTTCATGTTGGCACAACATTATTACTCCGTCCAGATAATAAATTGGAATAACATGCTTAAGTAAAAAATAAAAAGATCAGGTAACCCATTTTGTTTCCCAAAACCTATTTGAATATCAAAATAATTACTCGCGAATAAAATAAAGCAATAGGAATGCGAACAACATCGTATTAGAGACAAAACATCCCGTGCCGTTACGGCACGGGTTAAGACCTAGTATTCATACAAAACAGAGTCAAAGAATTTCGAAAATAACTTCTGGATATATTCTTTTTCCTTTTCTTCCAAATCACGGGAATATCTCTATGCCAATCTTTTATACGCGTATATTGGGTTGTTTAAAACTCTTCAGCTAGGTAGAATCAAGCCTAAGAGGAATATTTTTCTTATTCTCAGCATAACTTCCATTTTTGAAATCAAAATCCTGAGTATTTATCTTCACCCTGTTTTACTTCAAACCGAAGAAAATCTCTTATTTTTTCGAACCTAAGCACATTAACTCCCCTATTGTGTTGTTACAACTCAAAACCAATCCAATCCCATGAAAATATAAGAGAAAATCGATTGAAAACTTGATCCAGAATACTCGTAGTTGAAAACCGAATTTCAAACCAACATATTTTTCAACTGTGAAGAAGAAAGGTGCCCCTATCCAGAACGGGGGTCTCTTTAGCCAGCGGGGTGGCCTTAGTAAAATTCTTGGATGTTTTTATATCTTTTCTTGTGTTCCTTTAACACTTTTTCGGCTAATTTTTCCACAAAAATTTATTTCCCACATAAAATAATACAATAAGTACAAAATTAAGCACTAACAATATAGAGAATTGAGATAAAACAGATATAAAAGTGTGTATATCACCTATCTGCCTCTAACAGACAAGCATATTTGATTTCTCTTTTGATTTTTCAATCTAGGTTTGGAAATATATTTGTAGTAGACAAGGTCCAACAAACCTTATGAATCTGGAACACTTAAATTTCAGTTAGCTGAGAAGCATGGATTATTAACCATCTCCAGAACAATCCAAACAAGTTAAAGAAGAGTTTATATATATATATATATATATATTGATGAATCATAGAGTCTGGATAAAGAGAACTTTGTGATTTCTGTTAGAGAGTTTCTCGGTCGAACTTACAAGTGTTGCTATATCAAGCTTGCTGTCAAATTTAGTTGTCAAAGCTATATCTTGATTTCTAGTCTACAATTAGTTAAGTCTCGGTCTATGATAGTGTAGTTGAGAAACGGATGAGTTATCATTTACATTCTATCGTTTGAAGGATAAGATCAACCGAATCTTTTGGAGAAATTCATCAACAAAAGGTAAGTGAAGACTGAACCATTTATTTCTCAAGTTATATTTACTTTTCAATCCTTGAGAAATTTGTGGCATAACTAATTAGACTAGCTTGCATAAATATTATTCAGGAATGTTTTGAATTGATTTAGAAAAATATAGAACTACTATATTCGGAATAGAAGACATTGTTATCAGTCTTACAAACTGAGAAAACGGTTATATGTCTGAAGTTGTACTATTACATGTACTCGTACACGTAGCGGAGTAGAGATATATCGAATTTCAGATTTGTATGATACGCGTATTTTTTAGAGCATTGCTCGGTCGAAATCGCATGCATTGCTATCTCAAGCATGTTTGTCAATGTTAGTGATCAAAACTATAAATCTTGATTTTTAGTCTATTATAATTTAGGTTTCGGGCTAAGATAGAAAGTGTAGCTGAGCTCAAGAACTCCATGGCAATCATCATACAAGATGAAGGACTACTCAAGGAACCAGTGGATCTTCATCGACTAAAATGTATGTTGAGACTTGAACTTATCTATCACTCAAAAGTCTATCTACTTGATCTCCTATCTTGAGACAAATGTCGTATTACTATATAGACTAAGATTATACACATTTGGTATTTAGAGTCTAGTATATCTCGACTATCTATTTATCAAAATATGTGTTGGTAAAGCTTTCGATTTAGCCAAGTTCATCTTTACCTAATGACGAAAGTCATGTTAAGTTTCAATCACTTTGAAAATTTCTCTGATGAAAAATGGTTTGTGAATAACAACTATATAACGTCCTCTGAGAATATTTCAATGATAGAAATGAGAGTTTAAACAATATAACCAATGGAGGATATAAGCATTGTTGTGGAAACACATATGTGTATAAGTCCTTATTCCTTGAACCAAAGCTTGCAAACTTTGTTGATCAAGGGAACCGAAGAAGTACGTGAACTTTAGTCCGCGAACCCAGTCCATGAACTGGCGGAAGTTCTCGAACCCGGGAATTTCTGCTGGAGTTTGTGAACTCCATCCGGGAACTTAAGTCCGCGAACCCAGTCCGCGAACTTGTGTAGGTTATCTCTAAAAACTATGTTTGTGAACTCATCTCTATAAACTAAGGAATGCTATTGCAAACCGTGGATATATAGTTCATGAACCTATTCGAGTAAATCAAATAGGTTTTGCTTCAATTGTGTCTTGTGTAGTACATAAAGATCCAAGCAATTGAACAACTCTCTAACTAGTTCATTTGAGTCATTTGAACTAGTTATGGTGAAGAAGAATATGGTTGATATGAAAGTTATCATATGGCTAACCATTTGGTTAACTATTATTGAACCAACTAATGCACAAGTTTGGGTACGGTTTTCACAAGCCTACAAATGTGTATTACATGTGTGTATAACAAGCTATGTTTTCGATCTAACGGTTGATAAATATTAGCTTGAATTTAATCAGGTTTTCATCTAACGATGAATATTGAATGCTTTGTTACTAAGCTAACATTGACTGCAAAACCTGATTTGAAAGACTATATAAGGGAGAACTCTAGCAACTGGGAAACCTAATCCTCACATATTTTGTATGATACTAGTTGTGCCAAGCTAGAGTCGATTCTCCTTTAACCTTTGGTTTCTTCTTCTAAACCAGGTCAACGACTTAAAGACTTCATTGGGATTGTGAAGCCAAACCGATACTACTTTTATCGTAGTTGTGTGATCTGATCTTGTTGTTTCTATTGTACGAGTGAAATTGTAAAAATTGTCTTGAGATTTCTATCTTCGATAGGCAAGATATAAAAGTAGTCACAAACATCTTCGTCTCATCGTTTGTGATTCCATAATATCATTTTTTTTTGCTGCGTCGATTAAGATTATTGTGAGGTGATTGATAAAGCTTAGCTGTTCTTCGAGAATATAAGTCTGGTTTTATCAATTGGTTCTTGTTCACCTTGATTTATCAAAGGACGGAACAAAACTCATAGGTATATTCATGGGAGACGGATTTATCTATTACCATGGACTTTTCTGTGTGATACAGATTGGTTTATTAAAGTCTTCGACTTTGGGTGATAGCAACTTGTTGATGGTGGATTTTCATTTAAGGATAAGATTGTAAAAGCCAAAAATTATGCGCTAACATATTGTAAAATATAAAGCCATTAATAAGTGTTTAATACTTCTTCACTTTACTAATTCACTTAGAATGGAGCATGTGGCAACAATCCCATTCTGTGAATTAAATACACGAAATTTATCCAGGTTGGAGCATGTAGCAACAATACCATATACCCTGTGAATTTACAGCATTATTAATTAATGCGTAACCAGCCTTGTATTTCTTGTACTCATTATCAGTGCGGCATGACGACTGAGTGTTGCTCTCAGCAGAGCAACACGAATCTCCAAGCATTATAATGAAAGCATGTACGAAATACCCGTACAGGTTGCAAATCTCGGTGTGTTATACTATCCAGATTGAACCACTCTCGGTGTGTTATACTAGCCCGATTGAGCATCCGGACTGTCCGTATCAGTCTGGAAATGATCACGACCATCCAACTCCAACAACATGATTGGATGGCCCAGATCGATTCCATAACCCTCGAGCAGGTATGGAATATCCGCTGCCGAACAAATGCGGGCCCCACATGGTCGGCCTCCCCGAAAGATTGGCCTAGCTTGCCAAAACGTCCAAACCAAAGCAGTATGGACGAAAACCCTAAATTAGGGTTTGCGGCACATTACATGTTTCGCAAAACAGTCTCAACCATCCATCTTCGCAGGTATAGATGGAAGGTGTATATGTAGATTCAGAGGGCCCAGAGCATGTCAAATCAACCACCATGGGCCCACCTGCATACCTGACTGATTGGTCAGGACCAACTATAGTTTCTCACCTCCATTCGCACGCCAAAAACCGGGTGTGACACACGGCCGACAATACCCTAACTAGGGTTTGTCTCGCGATCACGAACGTCCATCTTCTCCGGAGCGGATGGAGGGTCCCGGAATAGGCTAAGCAGGTCCGGTAAGTATCACCACGATCACTATGGGCCCACCTATCTCCACACCCAACCGTCCAAGACCGAACTTGGCTATATGTCCCAATTCGCGCGCCCAAAAAAAGTTTGGTCGCGCTTCCCAAGCTGCAAACTAATCTTGACCACTCGATTTCACCGGACAAATTGAGTGGCTTAGATCATGTTTCTATGGGATGTCAAGGTATGGACGTGAGCTCCAGCCTACCACCTACGCGCTGGGTCAATCGACCAGGACCGACCAAGCCTGGTCGTCTAGGAACGCTTACCTTAAGATGGCATGAGTTTTCTGTCGGAAATTGATCTCAACCACTCAATTTCGCCGGACGAATTGAACGAATTGAGTGGCCCAGATCACACTTTCATAAGACAATGAGGTATAGGCGCCTACACCGTCATGCCGTCTATACGCATGCATGATCGGCCTAGCCAAAATTATGTCCCAAGATTGGATTCGACCAAGATGAAAAGTGATGCTTGCGCACTTCTACATAAACCCTAATTCCATCAACGGTCGCAGATGAGTGTCTCAAAGATCATCTCGTCCGTCCAACTTCACCGGCTTAGTTACACAACCATGGTCAGGAGTTAATTGGTCAGTGCGGAGTCATGGTGATCACCATCCGTCACTCTACCACACCATGTGGTCGGACAATGGAGGACTTGTTTGCGCAACCTCCAAACCATCACATGAAGTAAGCTGGACATGAGGTTATTTTGAGATGCTCAAGCAGAGATGCTTCATACATGTTGAATACTCGATGCAGTACCTGCATAGTATACACACGATACTTCACAAGTATCAATTTCCCAAATAACGTAGCATTACATGCTACTTTCTGTGGGTCCCACGATCCACACGTTCAAGACATCAATCATGTCAAAAACTGGGGGATACACACTGGGGTATTGGTCTGGAGGTTTACAGCGTGCAGCGCACAACGCGCCATCACAAGAACGTGTTAGGAAGTCATGGACGGTTAGTGATGATAGGAGAAGTGGGAAAGACTGGTCGTGTGACACCAACACACTACTCCACTACTCCATCACTCCACTCTCTCCACTTCCCATGAGATACGAGGGTTAGTCTAAAAGACTTGTATAAATAGGTTCTCCGCCCTATTTTTCAAAACAAGGAACAAGACAAGACAACAGAGGCAAGTGTTAATACAATCATATTCAAACAACGTAACTGATAGCTTACATCCTGCAAGCCAGTTCATCTTTCTGACACAATTCATACATAGCCAACACCTTCACAATCTCAACACCTTCTTCGCTTCTCTCCCTAAGATCAACCCCATCTCCTTCACTTTGTGACCGAAACAAATCTGGAACGGCCATTTCTTGGTTTAGGCCAGACTTGCAAAGATTGATCTCTCGAATCTACAAGCACTCACCTCGCAATGCATTTGTTTAAGGTTTAGATTCATTCCTCATCCACACACCCCAAATTACCAAAATCGACAGGAATAGTTTTCACCCATAGACAATTGGCGACCACAGTGGGAGATTAATCTCTCGGTTGTAAAGTCAATTTCTTCAATACCATTCAATCAATTTGGATATGGTTGGTCTTAGGACCGCCTCGACAGTCTAGAATCCTGATAGTTCCTCCAACAGACATACCCCTCTTCATAACGACGTACCTGACGGCATGATCAGGAGATTCCCAACATTAAGCGAACTAGCACGGGTACAGGAGATTCATACGAAGAACATGGAGCTGATCAAAAAAATGATAAACGGCATACTTGATCTCCTCATCAATATGATGTCAGAGGTGAACGTTCCGGAGACCTCTACACCGGAGACTAGTTCTCCCCAGATCAACAGCTTTACTACGAACCAGAGACTAGTAGATCAGGAAGCGGCATCTCAAGTGGAAAGTTTGTGTAAACTCTTGCACCTATCGAAGAATCAACGGGCGAAGATGTTTGCTGCAATTAATAAAATAGCACTGGACATACACCTGGCTTTTTCACGTCTGGAGGTCCTAATCACATCGGAAACATCCGTAAATAATGTTACGTTTTCAGAAGATGACATGATGGCAGAGGAAGGTCACAATCGGGCCCTACATGTTACCGCACACATCAAGGGTTCAGAATTCAGGAGGCCCTCATCGACACAGGAGCTTCTTCGAACGTGATTACTCTTAAGACTCTCAGGACGTCCAAGGTTAATCCATGCAAAATTGTACGGCAGCCTACCACAATGACGGACTTCGAAGGAAACCAGACTAGCACGTACGAGTATGTTAATCTGAATTTATCAGTAGGACCCATTCAGTCGAAAGTAAAATTTGAAGTCATAGAAAAGGAGCCAGGCTACCATATGATACTAAGGAGACCGTGGCTTCATAAAAATAAGGTCATCCCTTCAACATATCACCAGTGCCTGAAAACCATGCTAAATGAGGAAGTCATACGTATTCCTGCATCATTGTCTCCGTACGCGTCAATATGCGGAGTGGAATTGTTCGAGCCAAAAGAAACTCCGCGGGGTAGTTTGGATGAAGTCCTGTGCACCCCACTATCCACGTGGGCCTCAATCCAAGAAGAAGACGGACTTGCATCACCGGGGACTAAGCGCCATGACACACCTTTTCTGACGAGGCGTCCACCTTTACCCGGTGAAGTTTCAACCCATGCTCACGCCAAAAGGGAACGCACTTTCGAGGCAAGCCGTGATCAGAAGGGGAATACAATATATCAGTGTCGCTGTTAGCAATTAGCAGGGGAGACTGGTACCCAGTCTCTCCACACAATTTAATGCTGCAAGAATGACAAAACACAAGAAGAGATGTTAGATGCTCCGCGACATCTACAAGATGGTACCAACTCCACAACTGACGAACTCGATATTGTTAACATCGGGAATGAAGAATCTCCCAGGCTTGTCTCTATTAGCTCAACTCTATCCGTGGCCGAACGTGCGAGTCTTGTCCAACTACTCAAGGAGTACCAAGATGTGTTTTCCTGTATATACGAGGAAATGCCAGGTCTAGACGAGAAATTGTTCACCCATCACCTTCATGTCATAACTGAATCCAAACCGGTCAGGAAATCTCCGAGGCAATTCTGACACGAAGTGGAAAAGCAAATCAAGGACGAAATTCAGAAGTTGTTAGCTGCTGGCTTCATCAGACCTATCCATCATCCAACATGGTTAGCTAATGTGGTCCCAGTAAAAAAGAAAAACGGACAGATTCGATGATGTGTGAATTTTAGAGACTTGAAAAAGTGCTGCCCCAAGGACAAATTTCCTCTACCTAACATCGACATGTTAGTAGACGCTACTAGCAGACACGGCATGTTCTCCTTCATGGATGGTTATAGCGGCTATAATCAGATAAGGATGTATGAGCACGATGCAAGTAAGACAGCCTTCCGAGCCCTTCTTGGAAATTTTTACTATATTGTTATGCCATTCGGTTTAAAGAACGATGGCGCTGCGTATCAATGTGCTATGACCGAAATCTTCCACGACATGATGCATAAACAAGTAGAAGACTACGTAAGTCCAAGGCTCGAGAAGATCACGCCAACGTCGTATGGAAAGTGTTTGAGAGGTGTAGAGAATACAAGTTGAAGATGAATCCTTTGAAATGTGCTTTCGGTGTCTCTTCAGGAAAATTTCTGGGATTCCAAGTAACTGCGGAAGGGATCAAGGTAGACCCGTCCAAGATTCAGGCTATCCTCACAATGCCTCCTCCCCAAACTGTGAAGGAACTCTAAAGTTTCATGGGCAAGGTAAACTACATCCGACGTTTTATACTTGGTCTAGCCCAACTTGCCGCCTCATTCACTCCCTTACTGAAGAAAGGATCTAGCTTCGTTTGGACCACAATACAATAGGAAGCTTTTCAAAAGATTAAACGAATACTGTCATCTCCAGCCATCATGATGTCTCCTGTCCAAGGGAAGCCGTTGCGTCTCTACACCGCCTTCAGTGACACAATATACTACTTCAGCAGAATATTAAGAGACGCCGAACTTAGATACCCCAGGGCGTAAAAAGCATGTTTGTCCTTGATCCATTCCATTCAGAAGTTTAGGCATTAACTACTGTCTAATAGGGTGATGCTCGTGTCTAAATCTGATCCTACAAAGTTTTTAGTTTCAAATCCGGTCCGGACGGGAAGGACATGCAAATGGATTCTCCAAATGTCAGAGCTGGACATAACATGTGCGTCACCTAGAGCTATCAAGGGTCAAGCAGTTACATATTTACTGGTAGCATTTCCTGGAGAAGGCACTACAGGACTACACAAAGACATTCCTGGAGAATTTCCAGACGTCTCCGTTTTGGAAGAAGAAGTGTGGATCCTGTATTTTGATGGCTCTGCTACCCCTAACAGTAATATTGGAGGAGAGGGTGTGGTATTAGTCTCTCCAACTGGGGAAGTATTCTCACATTCCTTCAAGCTGGACTTCGAATGCACCAACAACTCAGCATAGTATGAAGATTTCCTCATAGGGCTGTCAATAGCTAAGCAAGCAGGAGTCACGCGTCTAGAGATAAGAGGTGACTCCAAGTTACTGGTAAATCAGATGAATTGAGTATATGCATTGAAGGAAGTAACACTAGCTCCATACCGATCAGAAGCGCAAAGGTTACTAAACTATTTTGCCGACGCAATCATAATCCATGTTGGTCGCAGCAACAACAAACACGCCGATTGTCTGGCAACGCTGGCTTCCAAATTGAAGTTCGAAGGTTCGGAAGAAACCCTGACAGTAAAGAGGAGAACCATAGTATATACATGGCTATCACAATACAGAGACACCAAGAATGATGATTGGAGAACTCCGATCACTTAAGAGCTCAATAACTCTCTCTCCCAAGGAAAGGTCAGTCTCAAAACCCTACAGAACATCTTCATGCTTCATGGTATGCTGTATTATCGAAATCCGGACGGTTTTCTGTCAAGATTCCTTGGGGATGACGAAGCACAACTACAGTTGAATCGTGTTCACAATAAAATTTGTGGACAATCACTGGTGGTAACGCTTTACCGATGACTCCAATGTCTGGGCTATTACTGGCCGGAGATGGAGACTCAATCCAGACTACTTCAGAAGTCCTGCTCAAATTTCCAAGCACCGCCACACCAATTAGAAGTTTTTAGTGTGAACAACACTGGGGACTGGAGAGAGCCATACATCAACTATCTTCGTGATGGAACAACTTCTGTCAATCAAAAGGATGCTATCAAGATAAAGCAAAAGGACAAGCGGTTCGTATTCCATGAAGGGATCCTGTACCGCAATAGTTTCGGAGGTAATATATTAAGATGCCTGGATGGGGTGGAAATTCTAGTCATTCTGAAAGAAACACACGAAGGGTAACATAAAGGGAATATGAAACTGTTTCTCCAGATACATGAGAAATACTATTAGCCGACCATGGAGGATGACGCGGCCGCTTTTGTTCAAAGCTATCACAAATACCAGATTCATGGGAACCTTGTTCACGCGCCTTCCACCCCTTTGCATTCAATAAGCAGTCTGTGGCCATTCTACAGCTGGGGATTGGACATTATCAGGAAAATCTACCCGCCATCATCGAACCAGCACGAGTACATCATAACCGCGACAGAATACTTCACCAAATGGGTAGAAGCCATTCCCCTGCGAGGAACTACAGGAGCAACAATTGCGGATTTCATTAAAGAACACATCATTTGTCGTTTTGGTGTACCTAAGCATATTATCACTGATAATGGCACTCCCTTCGCCAATAACCAGGTACGAGATTTACTTTAAGGATATGGCATCAAACAAATTTTCTCCACCATCTACTATCCTCAAGGGAACAGACAAGCTGAAAGTACCAACAAGACGCTGATTCGGATCATCAGTCGAACAGTAAATGACAATCCTAGGGAATGTCACGACTAGTTACCAATGGAACTGTGGGCATACCGGACGTCACCTAGAAGCTCAATTGGAGTTTCCCCATATTCACTTGTTTACGGAGCGGACAAAATTCTCCCGGCAGAGATCAAAATCCCATCAGCCAGGATTGCGGCAGCGACCGGGATCCACTGGGACGAGGATGAAGCTTTTAACTCTAGAATAGAGGAGTTAGACACTCTGGATTTCAGAAGAAACAAAGCGGAAGAATGCACTCAGGTGTACAGGAACAGAATTTCCAAGGCATATAACAAAATTGTGAAATCACGTGTTTTCAAAGTGGGAGATTTGGTCTTAAAGACGGCCAAGCACATCCAACAAGACATGTTTGCACCAAAATTCTCACCAAAATGGGAAGGTCCCTACACAGTGGCCAAGGCTTACAATACTGGCTACTACAAGATCATCAAGGTGAACGGAGGTAGGCTGGAAGCGTTCATCAATGGAAAATGGCTTAAAGCATATCATGATTGACCATTGTCCACTCTGTATCGTGACGCTACGATACATGCATTTATTTTCATTACATGTTTGAATCCTCAATTATATTCATAGATGCATTAATGGAAACATGTTTCACCAATCAAAAACTAGTGCAATTTATTCCGCAAAGATGTTCAAAAGAAAACTTTGACACAAACGTCATTAACAATGAGGGAATACAGCTGCATGCGACTTAGAGGAGGCCATCTAGAAGATTATAGTTCCTTGAGAGCATCATCTCCAGTCTATCCTGATACCTCTCTGTCCTTTTGTTAAAGTCATGTACTGCCTGTTTTACCTTCTTTGATTCCGCAGCCAGAGCCTTCTCCTCTTTCAATATAGCTTTCGCAGCAGGAATAACATTTACGAGGATACCAGCTCGATCAACCTTGATGATATCAAGACGTTGTCGCAACCAACCCACATTAAAATCCATGGATTCGCAGGTAGATACCATATCCTCCCACTTTTCGAGACTTGATTCGGCAACATTGCGGATAGAAATATTCTCCATCTCAGCAACCATGGGAAAAAGGCAGTTTACCGTGGTGACCAAAGCAGATGGACAGTGTCGGACCACATTCCTGGTTACGATATGGCCGTACTTTCTCCATAATTTTGTGTACAAAGGTACAAACGCCTTCCACACTAAAAATCCACCGACGTCTCGGTAGCTGGATGTTAAACACTTTATTCGAACATCGAATGGAAGACTTGCATTGGGGTATTCATAAGATGAGATACCAAGATCGGCATCTTCAAGGTCTGCAGGAGTAGGCGTGTTTGATTTTGAAGGAAGAGGACTATTTAAGTCATCATCATTGATAACTGTTACGCATGTTCCGGTGGGGTATCTCTGCAAGAAGGAAAGGATTATTCACCTGATCATTATGAGGAACAAGCAATTTGATCAGAAAATAAAAAGAAGACGAATCAGTATGATCTTCTTGACTCGGAGAACACGAACCGGGGATTCATCATGAAATCCATACGGAGGTCGCGCACGCTTGAAAAAAGATCCTGGGTGATACGAAGAAGATGATCTACTATTTCTCGGCATGTTGGAGAGATAGAGTTTTCTGCAAAAAAATCTATCGGCAGTTTTAAACCCCGCATGCATACTGAAGGAAACCCTAAGGGAGACCGGATCAACTACAATGGAACTAGTCCGATGAATGAGATCTCAACGTCGACCAGGTCGTACTTCTCCTCCAAACCCTAATCAGGACTCCCAGGGCGACGCCTGACGATGTTGACCTATCCGGTAAATATGCATTCACGTTAGCTTGGTCATTTCATTGTATAAATTTGTCACCATCTCATGCCTACCCCACAACAGTGTAACCATTATGTGCTAGGCATGGGACTTAATGTTGATGGTAGATTTTCATTTAAGCCTAAGATTGTAAAAGCCAAAAATTATACGCTAACATATTGTAAAGGATAAAGCCATTAATAAGTGTTGAATACTTCTTCACTTTACTAATTCACTTAGAATAGAGCATGTGGAAACAATCCCATTCTGTGAATTAAATACACGAAATTCATCCAGGTTGGAGCATGTAGCAACAATCCCATATACCCTGTGAATTTACAGCATTATTAATTAATGCGTAACCAGCCTTGTATTTCCTGTACTCATTATCAGTGCGGCATGATGACTGAGTGTTGCTCTCAGCAGAGCAACACGAATCTCCAAGCATTATAATGAAAGCATGTACTAAATACCCGTACAGGCTGCAACTCTCGGTGTGTTATACTAGCCCGATTGAGCCACTCTCGGTGTGTTATACTAGCCCGATTGAGCATCCGGACTGTCTGTATCAGTCTGGAAATGATCACAACCATCCAACTCCACCAACATGATTTTATGGCCCAGATCGATTCCATAACCCCCGAGCAGGTATGGAATATCTGTTGCCGAACCAATGCGGGCCCCGCATGGTCGGCCTCCCCGAAAGATTGGCCTAGCTTGCCAAAATGTCCAAACCAAAGCAGTATGGACGAAAACCCTAAATTAGGGTTTGCGGCACATTACATGTATCGCACAACAGTCTCAACCATCCATCTTCGCAGGTATAGATGGAGGGTGTAGATGTAGATTCAGAGGGCCCAGAGCATGTCAAAAAAACACATGTGGGCCCACATGCATACCTGACTGATCGGTCAGGACCAACTATAGTTTTTCACCTCAATTCGCATGCCCAAAACCGGGTGTGACACATAGCCGGAAATACCCTAACTTGGGTTTGTCTCGCGATCACGAACGTCCATTTTCTCCGGAGCGGATGGAGTGTCCCGGAATAGGCTAAGCAGGTCCAGTAAGTATCAACACGGTCACTTCAGGCCCACCTATATCCACACCCAACCGGCCAAGACCGAACTTGGCTATATGTCTCAATTTGCGCGCCCAAAACAAGTGTGTTCGCGCCTCCCAAGCTGCAAACTAATCTTGACCACTCGATTTCACCAGACAAATTGAGTGGCTTAGATCATGTTTCTATGGGATGTTAGGGTATGAACGTGAGCTCCATCCTACCACCTACGCGCTGGGTCAATCGGTTAGGACCGACCAAGCCTGGTCATCTTGGAACACGCGTCTGAAGATGGCATGAGGAGCGGCGGCACCAGTTTTCTGTCGCAAATTGATCTCAACCACTCAACTTCGTCGTACGAATTGAGTAGCCCAGATCACACTTTCATGAGACAATGAGGTATGGGCGCCTACACCGTCATGACGTCTACACGCATGCATGATCGACATATCCAAAATTGTGTCCCAAGCTTGGATTCGACCAAGCTGAAAAGTGATGCTTGCGCACTTCTTCATAAACCCCAATTCCATCAACGGTCGCAGATGAGTGTCTCAAAGATCATCCCGTCTGTCTAACTTTACCGGTTTAGTTACACAGCCCTGGTCAGGAGTTAATTGGTCAGTGCGGAGTCATGGTGATCACCATCCGTCACTCTACCACACCATGTGGTCGGCCAAGGGAGGACTTGTTTGCGCAACCTCCAAACCATCACATGAAGTAAGCTGGACATGAGGTTACTTTGAGACGCTGAAACAACGATGCTTCATACATGCTGAATATACTCGATGCAGTACCTGCGTAGCATACACACGATACTTCACAAGTATCAATTTACTAAATAACGTAGCATTACATGCTACTTTCTATGGGTCCTACGATCCACGCGTTCAAGACATCAAACATGTCACAAACTGGGGGATACACACTAGGGTATTGGTCTGGCGGTTTACAGCGTGCAGTGCACAACGTGCCATCACAAGAACGTGTCAGGAAGTCATGGACGGTTAGTGATGATAGGAGAAGTGGGCAAGACTGGTCGTGTGACACCAACACACTACTCCACTACTCTATCACTCCACTCTCTCCACTTCCCATGAGATACGAGGGTTAGGATAAAAGACTTGTATAAATAGGTTCTCCGCCCTATTTTTCAAAACAAGGAACAAGACAAGACAACAGAGGTAAGTGTTAATACAATCGTATTCAAACACCGGAACTGATATCTTACATCCTGCAAGCCAGTTCATCTTTCTGATACAAGTCATACATAGCCAACACCTTCACAATCTCAATACCTTCTTCGCTTCCCTCCCTAAGATCAACCCCATCTCCTTCACTTTGTGACCAAAATAAGTCTGGAACAACCATTTCTTGGTTTAGGCCGGACTTGCACAGATTGATCTCTCGAATCTACAAGCACTCACCACGCAGTGCATTTGTCTAAGGTTTAGATTCATTCCTCATCCACACACCCCAAATTACCAAAACCGGCAGGAATAGTTTTCACCCATAAACACAACTATTAGTTGTGGGTGATATTAGCTAAGGGAATCAAGTACGTAGTATCCTGCTGGGATCAGATGCGTAGGAGCATAACTGTACCTTGGATCAGTGTGAGATTGATTGGGTTTTAACTACATCCCAGACCAAAGTTAGCTTGGGGTAGTCTAGTGTATGTAGAGACTTAATACACCGTATGTTTAATCTGGACTAGGTCCCGGTTTTTTTTTTTGCATTTGCGGTTTCCACGTTAACGAAATTCTGGTGTCTGTGTTATTTCATTTTCTATATTATATGGTTTATATTTATAATTGAAATAATACAGGTTGTGCGTTGAAGTTCAATCAATTAGAATATTCAACCTTTGGTTGTTGATTTACATTGATTGACACTTGGATATTGGTCTTTGGTACCATCCAAGTTATTCCTTGTATTTGATTAAAGACTCGCTGATTTATATTAGATTGAGTCTGACTTTCTAGTTGATTCTCTAGAAAGAAACTCGGAGTTTGTCCATACAGATTGGGTGTGGTTGTTAGACCCACGCTTTTTTAATTGGTATCAGAGCAGGCAAACACGCTTAAGACCTTACAAGTATGTGTTTGTGGAAATATGAGTTTGAGGACAAGATCTCATATACGCCTACCAAGATGTCTCCTAAAGCTTTTAATTACACCAAGTGTCTTGGAAACACCTCAAAGGATTTCTCCTTAGTTGATTCTTCCGAATCCCGAGGTCAAAAGATTGATCAATTGGTTATTGACATATCTTCCTCTCATGAGGCATGTGACACTCTGGAAAAAGCTGAAAAATAGCTCACCAGAATTTCAAAAAACTCCGCTGAGGTCATTGATTTTCAGGATCATGATCAGCTGACTGATGAATTTGAAAAGTTTCTTGATTGAGAACGTGATCTCTAAAACATAATTGAGTTATTCTCTAAGAATATTGAGAAACTTCTCCAAGAGACTACTCTACAACGTGAAAATATTAGTGCTCTTGAGGATATTGTTAAGGAAGGCTCAAGTAGAGGAAAACATATGATCGAGACTTATTCATCAGATTTTAACATACTTCGTGTTGAAAAAGAGAAACTAAGTGCATCTCTTACTCTAGCCGATGAACAGTGCAAATCCTTGGAAAAGGAAAACTCTTTTTTAAGGAGAAAATCCTATGTACAAACTAATTCTCGGGATGGTCTGTACAAGACGAAATGTTCTACAGAAGTAGATTTTGCCAAGAAAGGTTTACATAACTTGCAATCTTCTCATATGGCTATGAAGTTAAAACAAGTGCCAATTATTGCTTCTCCTCAACGAACTTGTACCTTCTGTGGGGAAAAGAATCACTATGATATATCCATTGTTTTTCAAGAAGGAAACAAATGTCTAAACTTCATAATTTGCTTCTCTTCACTGTCAATGGAACAAATAATTAGTCGACTACTGCAGTGAATCGCATTCCCACAAAAAACCAGAAACCTTATAGAAATGATCTCTATTCTAGAAATCATCACAGGGCTCAAGTGTATTCGGGCATAAATTCTTGTGTTGATAATGAAAGCATTCCCTATACTCATAATAAGGTTTCTGGTAAATCTAAGTCTAGAGAATAGATTCCTATTATTTGTGGGAGAAAACTACTTCTGCCGGTTTAGGTAATTTTGGGTGTGTGTGGATGAGAAGTGAGTTTAAACCTTCAACAAATGTGATGCACGATGAGCACTTTGATTCGAGAGATAATCTATACAATTCTGGCCTAAACCGAAGACACAGCCGTTCCAGATTTGTTTCGGTCACAGGTGAAGGATGTGAGGTTGATCTTAGGGAGGGAAGCGAAGAAGGTGTTGAGAGTATGAAGATGAAGGATATTTGATGACTTGTTAACAGAAGGTTGAGCAGGCGAGAAAATATTGCAGGCAGGCTCTGGGTGTTGAATACGATGGTATTAACACTTGGTGTTCTGTGTTGTTCGAACCTCTGTCTTTGGAAATAGGTAGGAGAACCTATTTATACAAGTCAATAAGCCTTCATTACGTCTCTCATGGGAAAGTGGAGGAAGTAGAGTGATGGAGGAAGTGGAGTTGTGTGTTAGTGCCACACGGTTACTTGCCTACTTCTCCTATCATCGCTAACCTCCCTTGTTTCCCTGACACGATCTTGTGATGGCGTGTTGCACGCTGTAAACTGCCAGACCAATACCACAGTTTGTATCCCCCAGTTGTGACGTGATTAATGTCTCGAGTGTGTGGATCATGGGACCCACAGTAAATAGTGC
This sequence comes from Papaver bracteatum, assembly GCA_023529315.1. Lineage (NCBI taxonomy): Eukaryota > Viridiplantae > Streptophyta > Magnoliopsida > Ranunculales > Papaveraceae > Papaver > Papaver bracteatum. The sequence goes on from JAJJWX010004844.1 coordinate 1,301,717, forward strand.
AGGGTGAACCGTGAACTTGGTATAACATCGCATGCAGCCATCTTCAGGTGACCGTTTGGAGGATGTATAGACAAGCCATGCCTTGGTCGGTTACCCTGTGAAGAAGAGTGACGGATGGTGATCATGGTGATACCTTGTTTGCTAGTTGATTCGTACCCTAAGTCATTCGTCCAAGCTTGCAAATTTGGACGGACGAGATGGTTTGCAACCCTACCTGCGATCGTTGGATGAGAGGCGCGCATGCTGCCTCTTTCAACCCAAACGTTTGCATGCTAGGAGAGTTCCAATGGAGGAACCGATCATACCTGCATGGAGACGGTACAATGGTGTTCACTCCCATGCCTGCTTGACTCGTAAAGATTTAATCTGAGCCACTCGACTCAGGTGGCAAAGACGAGTGGTCGAGATTAGAACTTATGGAGGGGCCGTGACATGCCACCTTTGGGCGTGCGTACCGAGGAGCTTGACCACTGCCGGTCTTGGCCGATCATCTAGGCGTGAATTCGGGCCCACGTCAGTCATGCTAGCATGATCGGTTCCTTCTAAGTCTCCATATTTGTCTTTCGTCCAAGCCTGCGAAGATGGACGCTCGAGATGTTTCTGCGCCGCAAACCCTAATTAGGGTTTTGGACCGGCCACTTTGGGCGATCGGTTTTGGGTTGTGTGCGCCTCCTTTGGGGAGACCGACTATGTATGCAACATCTTGGGTCGACAGTGAGCATGTACATGCTTGCTCTATGACCCTGGGCGCAATCTAAGACATCCAACTATGCCTGCGAAGTCGGATGGTCGTGATCGTTTTGGATCTTCTCAACCTGCATAAGGCGTTAATCTAGCCTTGTTTGGGCAATCGTTTCTTGTACCACGGCTTGCCTATGAGGGAGTCGGTCATGCAGGTAGAAAGTGTGCCCGCCAATGGTGTACCATCACTTCACTACTTGTTTTAGGGTATAATCTAAGCCGTCCAACTATGCCTGCGAAGTTGGACGTTCACGATTAAAAGGAACCCTAGCCGTGCGTCATGCTCACTTTGAGCGCATGTTTTGGAAGGACCAACTGTAGTTGGCCTTGACCGTTCGGTCATGTATGAAGGTGGGTCCGCGGTGATCATGGTAGCATGCTCAGACTTCGAATCTATATCTACACCCTCCATCTATGCATGCGAAGTTGGACGGATGAGATATATTTCTGAGTTTGTTTTCAGCAAGTGAGACTAACATGGGTAGTCTTGCATGCGTTCGACGGGGCTAGTATAACCTGCCGTCAGGTAGCCTACGGGTGTTTGCATGTCGAACACAAGTTTTTAATTAAATCATTAATAGTAATGCTGTATACCTACAGAAAACCGGGATGGTTGCCACATGCTCCGTCGGGATGGTTGCCACATGCTCCGTTCTGGGTAGGTTTTAATTCTCAGGGATGGTTGCACATGCTCCAATGAATTAATATGGCGAGAAGTATTCATCGCCTGAAGGCTTTATCCTTTGCAGGAGTCATCTTACAAAAATTGGATTTTTACAATTTTAGCCTTTAAATAGAAATCCACCATCAACATTAAGTCCCCTGCCTAGCATGCAATGGTTACACTATTGTAGGGTAGGCATGAGATGGTGACAATTTGCATACAAAATAATTAAAGCCAATTAAAGCCAGAGTAAATACATGTTTACCGTGTGGGAGAAGGTATGTCACTTGCGTCAAATTCCCTGGAGCCGGTTAAGTTGATCCTTCCAATGGCAAAGCTCGGCTGGGGAAGTACAGCTTGATGGGTCGATCCACCTTGGACTTCCTCTTTCTGTGTGCCTTCTCATATGCCTAGCAAGAATCGTGCATTCGACAAGTATTGATGATCACAATCTCGACTCAACAGCCTCAGAAAGCGGTAAGGCAGACTTCTTTTCTCCTGGGGATCTTGTTGGATCATGTAGCATATAAAGAATTTTTCTGTATTCTTCTCATTAGGCGATCTTCTTCAACATCTCAGGTATTGCTTCACACGTTGATTTCTTAATCGATTGGCGATAGTTGTGATTAGAATATTCTTTATGTGCCGCCGTAACTCAACTTCCTCTCTTTTTTGCAGTACATCATGAAAGGAGTTGGTGATGATCACTCTGCAGCTTCTTCAGAAAAAAGTTTTGAAGTTGACAGACCAGAAGATAACGCACATGAAGAGGTGATGGATAAAATTGATTTTCCACTTCGTGAAGTCGGGCATGCCGTACAGGGAATGTCTGTCTTGCATTTAACCATTGTCAAGGGGCGGCTCCGTGCTCTTTCAGTTGCGATCGATATAGAGGAGAAACAAAGACATGAAGAAGCGTTGCGGGAGAAATGGAAACGCGAGGCGTCACAAGCACCAGTAAGCTCGAGAGCTGGAGGGCTGGAAGCTCGGATGAAGAAACGGAGGGTTGAACACGAAGGTCATGCGGGTGATGGGAAGTGTGATTACCCAATACGTGGTGGTGTGATAATCCTTGACCCTGATACTGATGAGACTGAACGTCCGAAAGTGATTGGTGCGATTTCCACGGTTGCAATGGATTCTGTAGAAGGTGAAGTTGAGGCGTCTCTGGAGAAAGCAGCACAAGATGTGGATCCCAACAGTGATGAAGACGCAACCATCAATTGAGTTTCCCTGTTATTCTTCTTTGTATTTTTTTTATATACTCAGTGGCGGCTGAGTTTGAAGTTTTCTTCTTTGCTTTTGCTTGCTTGTCTTGAACAAAGTTTTATTCAGTGCTGCTTCCGAAACATGCATATTTTTCTGTTTGTGCCCCTTGACATGAGTCTGGCTCCGTTGAAGTAGATCATGTAGGATACCTTCCTCCTCCCCTTTTACATGTTTTATTCCTCCCATATTACCAGGCTGGTATGAAGATTTGGTATGAGGGTTTAGGATTTTCTTTCTGGGTAATGGTGGTTTGAAGGTGACTCATAACTTTGTGTGATTCTATGAGAAATTGTAAAAGGAATGAAATCTTGATTACTTGAAGAAATATTGGAACCCTAATAAGTATGAAGGCAAGCAGTGCCATCATTTTGAAGGAATTACAAATATTGTGAAAAGGAAAATTGTTGGAGGAATCCCACGGGGGGATTAGAGAGGTGATGTCGTGTCTTCAAGTAAGGTAGGGATTGAGCCATCGTGAGTGAACAACCACACCTTCGAGTTCGTCTGCATTGATGATCTTGCAGTAACCGCCCAAGATAACATCTGCCACTAAGAATATTTCCTCTTCCTTTGCAGGCATATCAGACTGGGCAGTTATTCTTACTGCCATGTTCCCAACTTGGAACGTGGTTACCTTTGTTACCATATATCCGATTTGAAACGGATTTGGACTTGGTACAACATCTTGCTTCTGACACGTGTCGTTCTTGACTGCTTCCAAACCATTGGTAAAGCGCTTAAAAGGGCCATCACTCCATTCACATCTCTTGGTGGTGGCCCGCCTATCAGGTGAAATAGTCCCCGATGGTCTAGTAGGACAATCATCCACTACTTGCAAAGAGGGTCGTTCAATGAGACTTACTTGGGCTCGGAATCTCTTGACGCAGGATGAAGGGCTTTCACCAGGGAGTTGCGTTATGCCTGTGAGTTGTTGGTATGGGGGAAACAGGCAGTCTTCGATTCTCCAAGGTTTGTTGGAAATCATCGGAGCTGGCTTGTTGGAGATTCTTTCAGGTACTGAGATTGGTAAGGAAATTATACACATTTGATATTTCGAGCCGAGTTTAACTCGCTTATATCTTTATCGAAATATGTGTTGGAAGCTTTTTGATTTAGCTACTTTCATCATTATTCTTGACGAATTTAGTTGAAAACTAAATAATAAGTCAAAAGATGATCATTCGATGTCGACTCGGAATGTTTCGTATTGATCATTCGATCACTTGAAAATTACTTATAAGCTAAAAAAAATTGTGAGACAGCTATTGTCGTCTTCTAAGGATGTTTCAATGATTTAAATAAGAGTTTAGAACAAATAACCATTTTCTGGATATAGCACGGTATGCATACCACTATGCAAACTATTGTAGTATGACTCGGGTCCGGGAACCAAGTTTGCATACCAATATGCGAACGATTTTAACTGTCAAAGTCTGGGAACCAAATTTACGTACCAGTAATCGAACGATTTCATCTGAGTTAGGTCCGGTACGATAGTATGCATACCCGTTTGCGAACTGTCAGACGTGATCAAAGTCCGGAACTCTAGTTTGCGTACCCGTTTGCAAACTGAGTTGGTTTAATTTCTAAAATCGGTTAAGTATGATTTCATACTCATGAACACATATATTAATAAATTAAGAAATGCAATCTTTGCAAACCGTGGATTAATGTTCGTGAACTGATTCTTGAATAAGTACTTTGTACAATCATGAATCAAATCCGATTTTGTTTTAGTTGTGTCTTATATTCTTCTATGAGAATATAAACAATTGAACAACTCTATGAGTAACACAATTAGATTCATTTGACTATCATTTGATCTATAAGTGTTAAATGAATGTGTTAAATACAAAAGTGGTCATATGGCTAATTTCGGCTAACTGTTTGTTAGAGCATTGCTCGGTCGAACTCGCATGCTTTGCTATCTCAAGCATGTTTGTCAATGTTAGTGATCATAACTATAAGTCTTGATTTCTAGTCTTCTATAGCTAAGGTCTCGGACTAGGATAAAAAGTGTAGTTGAGATCAAGAACTCCATGGCAATCATCATACAAGACGAAAGACTACTCCAGAAACTAGTGGATCTTCATCGACTAAAAGGTATGTGGAGACTTGAACTTATCTATCCCTCAAAAGTCTATTTATCTCCTATCTTGAAACAAAAGTCGTTTTCCGATATAGACTTAGATTATACATATTTGGTATTTCGAGCCGAGTATACCTCGCCTATCTATTTCTAGAAATATGTGTTGGTAAAGCTTTCTCTTTAGCATGTTCATCTTTACCTAGTGACGAAAGTCATGTTAAGTTTCAATCACTTTGAAAATTGCTCTGACAAAAAATGGTTTGAGAATAACAACTATATAACTTCCTCTGAGAATGTTTCAATGATTAAAATGAGAGTTTAGATTATATAACCATTGGAGGATATAAGCATTGATGTGGAAACACATATATGTATAAGTCCTTATTGCTTGAACCAAAGTTTGCGAACTTTGTTGATCAAGTGAAACCGGAGAAGTGCGTGAGATAGGTCCGCGAACTGGTGAAGTTCTCAAACCCGAGAAATTTTTTTGGAGTTTGTGAACTCCATCCGGGAACTTAAGTCCGCGAACCCAGTCCGCGAACTTGAGCAGGTTATGTCTAAAAACGATGTTTGTGAAATTATCTTTATAAACTAAGGAACGATATTGAAAACCGTGGCTATATAGTTCATGAACCGATTCTAGTGAATTAAATCGTTTTTGCTTCAATTGTGTCTTGTGTATTACATGAGATTTCCTTGCAATTGAACAACTCTTTAACTAGTTCATTTGAGTCATTTAAACTAGTTATGGTGAAGAAGAATATGGTTGATATGAAAGTTATTATATGGCTAACCATTTTATTAACTATTGTTGAACCAACTAATGTACAAGTTTGGGTACGGTTACACAAGCCTACAAACGGTTGATAAATATTAGCTTGAATGTAATCAGGTTTTCATCTAACGGTGAATATTGAATGCTTTGTTACCAAGCTAACATTGATTGCTGATAGGTGTCTAAAACACCTTGATTTTTATCTATTTTTTATGTTTTCTTAGCGAGTTTTCTTGTAAATTATATATCTTATGTTTGCTTTTGAGTTTATCAGGTGCAATGGAGTCAATGGAAGCAAAATAAGAAGAAATAGGCGGAAAGTAAAGATGGGGCCACTACCTCAGGTAGCCCTCATCTAAAAATGGGAGATTTATTCCACTTTATCCACTTTAACCCAGCAAAACTAGGTCGAGTCCAGAACAACACAAATTCTCTTTTTGTCAAACCAAGTTTCAGACCCTAGTTCGTGCTGCTGTTTCCAAGAGTTTCTCATCGGCAAGCTCAGGTGGATGGACCGATTCCAGTGGGATAACTTCGATTTTCGAGGTGGTGAATAACAACTTGTTGTGGTTTAACAGAAATAAAAGATTTTGATATGATGAGGTTCGATTGATACTGCTAGTTTGGAAGAGAAAACGCCGAGAGAAATCAAGGAGTAGAAATGAAATCTGGGGTTCGAGGAGAGTGAAATTTAGGAATAGAATAAGATGGGTTTGTCTTTGGTTCCAATATGGAAATAGATGAATTGGATATTGTAGGTGGTTGCTATTGTTATTAGAAGATGAATTTGAAGATTAGGGTTGTGAGACGGAGGAATTAGGTCAAGAACACATTTGATTCTGTTGATTCAGGTCATGGTCAGAGACAGAGATTGCAGGTCAGGTGAACTGGTGGTGTAACTGTTATTGAGTTGAACTATTGGTGATGTTGTAATGAAATGAAGCTAAAGCAGGTGGTTGTCATGATTCAGTGAGACTAGAAGGAATTGAACTGCAGTTTGTATGTGCAGTGGTCTGCTAATGAAGCTGTATATGATTGCAATAAGGAATGATAGTCTGGAGCTTTTGGTAGATGAATGTTAGGTTGTGCAGTTGGATAATTATGGTTGAGGAATGTATTACAGGGTCAGGGATGCAGTTGGAACTGATGCCTTATGTTTACAATGGAGTCATGAGAGATTGCAAGGGGTATTTGCAGCTGAAGCAGCAACTACTGATGTATGTTGTGCTTATGGTTCAGAATATAAAAGAGGGAGCCGCTGATGCTGTTGATACTTAAGTGAAAATGGATTGGGATACTGGGTTTGAGGTATTCGAGATTATGCTCAGTCTTGCACCTGCAATGGACTGAGGCAATGGAAAGTTGTGCAATAATTGGCTAGCCGCAGTGGTGAACATGAGATGTAGTATTTGGGGTCCGTTGTTGCAATTGAGAGTTGGTGGTTGTGCTGGTGATTGTCATGGGTGCATTGGTTGTAGTTAAGAGTATTGGACTGAGAAGTTGCAAGATGGCTGAGCTGAATTGCAAGTAGATGGACTGAGGTGACGAATAGTTCTGTGCAATGAGCTGCAGGTTTGCTTGATTGGAGGAGTTTGCAAGGGAGCTACAGATGGTAGATTAGTGATGTTGTATATCTCCGGATAGATGGCAGTTGAGAAGATTAGAAGCTGCAAGAAATGATGTAGTGGTGAATGTATGAGTGAATATGTGTGTTTGCATAGATGCAGGTATGACGGAAAAGCTGGTGCTGCTGGATATGGAGAAGGAACCCGCAGGTGAAGCATTGGATGAGGAGATTGAGGTGCTGGCTGTGACAGGGAATCACAGCTATTGTTGGAAATTGAATGATGTTCATGGAAGCTGTGAGCTGAATTGCAGAATGGGTTCAGCTGGTGCTAGTTGTGCTGATTGAGATATGTGGTGTCTCTGGGTTAGAGCTAAAAAGTATTGTGACACGATGGTTGCAGCTAGAGTGCAGGTCTCAATTGCAATGGTGTCCTGAGATGGCAGTGAAACTAGTGCTTTGATAAGAAACAGGGAAAGAAAATGGTGACTGGAAACTGCAGAAACGATGCGAAAATGCGGGGAGAATGGTCAGCTGGTGGTACTAGTTCCTATTGATGGATTTTTGAACCGAAAGTGGGGATCATTAAGATTCAATGAATCATGAAGGGGGTATGAGTCGGATGCGGAAGTTGGTCATTGGACATATGATCTACCAATCGCGCTTTTAAGCACATTTCCGCAAGAACAAGGAGTTGGCTTAGATGATTTCTATGAATGTATGAACTAAATAAAATGAGAGATGAGTTGCTGGAAGTACATATTTGCTTGGTGACAGTTTCTGATGACAAAGGCGGCCAAAGATAGTTTCCCGGTGACCGGATTTTGGGGCGGTGGCCGGATTCCGGTGATGATGCCGGCAATCCGGCGCCCAGTTTTGGACCCAAAAGAAATGTTTTCACATATGGGCTTGGTGGACGAAAAGGAGACGGGTTTCTAGAAGACTTGCCTACTTTTGGAAAGAGTATCCTTTTGGAATGGGAGAAGCATATAAATAGAAAAGTCTTTCTCTAAACCTAGATATATCTCCATTAGGGAGAATCCTACTTGTGGTCTAGGGTTTCACATGATAGTTTTCTTCTTTGCTTTCTATGATGATTTCCAAAATCACAAGTAACAAAGTTTTATTATTAGTTCAAGATGTAGTTGGATTTTGGAAAACAAGTTATGACTTTTATGAATTAGTTTTCTCTCAATATTATCGTTTGATTTCTGCTGCGTATAATAATTACATGATTGATGTATTGCAATATGATTCAATATTTGTTTAGTTAAGTCTAGAATTGATTTAACTTACATCCATATCTATAGCTAATTTAGGGTTCATCATCGAGCGATATCCTTGAATACGAGTAGCATGATATGATTACGGTTTGTAGTGATATACTCTTGTAATCATATGTATAATTTCCGACCGAAGGTAAGACTTCGTTAGCTTTAACTTTGAAAAACTTCTTTCTGCAGAGGCAACTATAACTAAAATTGTCAATAAAATCTCGTATAAAATTTATGCACTTGGGCAGCAACCTTCCATATTGCTTAAGAAATCAATACTTCAACTTCCCTTACGATTTCTTCTGGAAAATAACTTTTTAGAATTTTCATTTCTACGTACAAGTCATGCCCATCAATATGAGAACCCATGTCATGCTTTGGATAATATTATTGAACATCCATACAAGAACTATCATCAAGAGAATATAACTTGTCTAGCCAATGAGGTTTTTACTTTTGTATAGTAAAAAGTTGGAAACTGAATGGGGCCTTTTGTAGAAATTATTATACACCATAGTAGTTTCATATTTTTTCTCCAATTGGTGAAATACATAGGAATTAATATACATAGATTTTTTTTAGGGGCCCCTGTTATCCGAGGGCCTTAGGCGGAGGCCTATTTTTCCTAACTACTATGCATGGATCCGGGGAAAGCTGTGAATCTTTTCGGTGAATTACATGTAAGGATTCTGAATTGGGCTAGAATTCATGTAAACACCAGAGAGGAAACGGTGAATTTTTGGGTGAATACCACCTAAAGAACTTAAACTAGTACCTTTGCGACATGTAAACGGCGGCACCACCACCATCTCATAGCACCGCACCACCATCAAATGACACCACTGATGGAAAAAGAATAAATTAAAGGGACAACAATTAGATAAATTGAGTGACCATTTTAACTCTCACTGGTGGGATGAATCTGACTTAACTTCGATGACCATATGAATTTTGAAATTAGTTTGTAACGACATGATCATTTTGTAAACTGGTGGGACTATTTTATGCATTCCCCTGGTATAAATACCCGCTAAATCTGCTACCTTGGTACTGACCTAATTCCTAAATCCTACAAAATTACGAAAGATTTTAGCCTAATTCCTAAAGCCTAAAAGAAAGTTATGAAAGATTTTAGACATCGCGATGGATAAGTCAGAGTAGGTAAATTTATGGAAGTAAATCATCCCAAAAAGACCTACAAATTTTATTATCAAATTGAGAAAACCATTTTTGCCCAAGCAACTTTCTTTTTTGGAGTGCTGCTTTTAAAAACTCAAAACAAAGATGTTCTTTTTATTATATCTCAGAGCATCTCCAACGGGACCTTGGAGTTTAGTGTTGGGTGCAATAATCAAAAACAAGGAAAAAATCAAATAAATAAAAGTTATTGATACTTAGCTCCTTTATAACGAAGTGATAGATTTGACGAAACAGATGAGCTCCCCAGATCTCCGCAACAACAATAAGGCAAAAACTTTTAAAACAGAGTTAGTCACGTGTTCAACACGTTGCCCTTAAGACATTAGCGCCCGGCTACACTCAAGAGTGATGCTATAGCCCTCACAGGACGGATATCTCCAGGATAAAACACCCTAATACACCTACTACTAGCATACGTAGTAGATGCTCAAACTTGATCTTGGCAACTCCGAAAAAAAAACCTTAAGAAAAATCGCGAACGCATAAGAAAACATATAAAATATCTTCCCTTGGGGGTCCCTCTAAAATATAGAGCAACCCCTCTCCCATGGATTTTACAAAAGTAATGAATTTGTTTATATAATGTAACAAAACAATTTAAGAAGAGGAACTCCCCGATGTGGGACTAAAAGGCTTATATAGTCTCTTAAAACAACTAAAAAGTGGAAACTCCACAATGTGGGACTAATAAATTTTTCATTCACAAAAGAAAAGAATAAATTATAATTCTATTAAAACCTTAAAAATTATTTTTAGTAATTGTTTTCCAACAATCCCCCACATGAATGAAAACTCAATAAAAACACGAAAACACAGATAGATCTTGGTAAATCAACAACCCAATCTCCCGAACTGACTGAACAACCAGAAAAATCGTGGGTGTTGAAGTTATACTAGCCATTCCAACGTCATCTCCCCCACACAACAGTGTGTTGACCCCAGGGTCATACTATGGATTGGAAAAATCATATAGTATAGAGATCTTTCATCTTTAGTTCCTCACAAGTGAGACTAAAGGTTCTTTCACCAGAGTGAAAAAACATGAACTAGTGAACCCTTAGTGACCCTTAGGTCATAAGTTCCAGTTATACCAAAACCATCAAAACGAAAATCACATAAAAAGCGCAGGAAATACCATTTTAGGCAGAGGTGTCCATGAGGTCTTGAACCTTTGCTTAGTGAGATATTACCGGAATTACTTGCTAGATACAGTGAACTATGTCTTGAACTTCTAGCATTTTATGTAATTCGCGATAACGACCACGGATGATATCTCCCAGGGTGCTACCAAGCTCGTGCCGTTTTGTCCAATTTGTCCCTGGACATATCCTGTTTCTCAGAATGCTCTAGAGAATCAAAGCTCATATTCTCATAGGAAGCGGCCCCACTTCCTCATTCAGATAGGTGAGTTCCATAAAGAGTGTTACTTTACACCCCACTTCAATCTTAAATTGAAACTATAGAACTCATTAAGACTTCTTAAAAGTCATCCTTCACATGCAGTCACACTATCATGTCTACACCATAGGGAAGGGACAGAGAATAAAATTCTCTGATAATGTTTACCTTTACCCACCACAAATTAGTTGTCTCATTCGAAACCTTGATCTTAGGATCTCCAGTCAGCAAGGTTGAGTATCCTTCATGGAAAGTTTAATTATTGAGATTAAGCCCCATCCCCTTCGATGCAATTCTAACTATATCCTTGAACAAACCTTTCGTCAAAGGTTATACGATATTCTCCTTGGACTCTATCCAATCAATGGAAATAACGCCGATTGAGATTATTTAGTTTTTAGCTTTAGCTATTATAGCTAGGCTATCACAATGTATATATATAGCTGGCACATGCCTATGCCTGAGAGGAATGTCTTCTAAAAAGAATCTTAGGCACTCGGCCCCATCTCGTGCTTTATCTAACGCAATACTCTCAGATTCCATAATGAATTGAGCAGTATATGTCTGTTTGGAAATCTTCCAAAAAACAAACCCTCATGCTAGAGTGAAACTATCCACTCGTAGATTTAGACTCATCTGAGTCAACTGTCCAGTTTGCATCATAAAGTCCCTCAAGGACAGCAAGACACCTTTCATAAATCAAATAAAAGGTAATAGAGTATTTTAGGTATCATAATACTCTATTCGGTGCATCTGAATGCTCTTGCTCTGGACTACAATTATATTTACTTAACTTACTCACAATATAGGCAATGTATGGACTCTTACAGTTCATAAAATTTATCAGACATCCTATAACTCTTGAGTATTCAAGTTAAGATACTCCACTACCCTTATTTTTCTTGAGTATACAAGAATAATCATACGGAGTACAAGTAGGCTTACAATCACACCGATTGTATCTCTTAAGCACAATTCCACATAATGAGAATGACTAAGACTATAAATGTTTAATTATCTTCTAATCCTCATCCCTAAGATTACATCAAAAGGGCCTAAGTCTTTCAAGTCAACGTTCTCATTCAGTGCATGTTTTAGTGGAATTAATCACATCTATGTTTGTATCAAGTATCAAGTATAAGCATATCATCAACATACAAGCATACAATCACACATGCATCCTTAACAAGTTACTTGTAAATATACTTGTCAGATTCATTAACTTCAATCCACTACACATTATTACATTATCAAATTTTCCATGTCACTATTTACGTTCTTATTTGGAACCATACAAATATTTGTTCAACTTACAAAATTTTGTCTTCATAACCTTTCACTACAAAGTCCTCAGGTTGGTCTATGTAAATTTCTTTATCTAATTCACAGTTTTTAGAAAAGCTGTCTTAACATCCATCTGATGTATCTCCAAGTTGTTTATGGCAGCAATATCAATTAGCATATCAAGAGAAGTAATTCTCGTCACAAATGAATAAGAATCAAGGAAATCTACACCTTCTTTTAGTTTATATCCTTTAGCTACCAACTTAGCCTAATATTTTTCTACATTTCCATCTACCTAACGTTTCCTCTTAAAGACTCATTTACATCCCATGATCTTACTTCCTGAAGGTAAACTAACAAGCTCCCAAGTCTGGTTCCGACGGATTGAGTCCATTTCACTAAATGAAGATTCTTACCAGAATGGGGTTTCAGTAGATATCAAGGCTTCTTTACAAGTCTGGAGCTCAGACTAATCTAGGCATGTTAGGCTCAACCTTAACTTCATCTTCCTTTAAGATAAGTTCTGACTATTTGAAAAATATCTAGGGGATCAACAACATATCCCTAAGAAGAGACAGGTTTCAAAATAAACATGTTCAAAGAACATCCCTAGACTCCATAATAATCTTCACACCAATGTCAGAAAAATCACACCAAAGTCTGAAAAATCAGAACACACAACCAAAAATCTATATGCAGTAGGGTACTCAGGAAACCTTATCTAAACACCCCCACACTTTGACGTATGCATAAAAAGGTTGTCTATCTTTCCATAATCATATGAATTTTTTATCTGATCCTTTAAAGGTTACTCTATTCAGGATATAACAAAATTAGAGAATGACCTCCCCCCACAAGTTTGGGTTATCCTTTAAACAACATGGCATAAATCATCTCCTTAATAATTCTACTATTATGTTCAACTATACCATTAGACTATGGTGAATAAGGAGATGCGAACTCATGAATAATGCCATTTAACAAGTAAAGTTCTCCTATATGAATTTCATACTTTCCATCATGTTTAGACCTAACCAATTTAGTGGTAACATATACTTCGCTTTCAATTTCAAGTTTATACTCTTAAGGCTTCTAAGGAATCATCCTTACCCCTAATCAAGTATATAAGTGAGTACCTCGTACAATCATCTATGAAAGTTACAAACCACCTTTTACCACCTTAGTTTGGGTTGAACTCATTTCAACTAGGCCTAACTGAATTAATTCTAAGGGCTTAGAATTACTCTGAACATTTTTGCTAAAAGGTTTTATAGAATATTTTGATTCTACATAGAATTCACTTTTGTGTTCAAATTCCAAACTAAATTTGGGTACGTAGTCTATGCTAGCCAGTTTATGCATTGACTTATAATTTTACGGTTCCAAGTCTACCATGCAAAACATTCCAAGACACACAAAAGAAAGCACAAGAATCAACTATGTTTACTTTAACATATTTTCCTTTAAGCTTATATAAACCCTAAGTCCTATAACTGTTGCCTAAAAATCACAGCCCTTAGTTATAACAAGTTTTTCACATTTAATTATAAGATCTTCAATCTTTTACCATCTTCAAGAGAACAAGATACAATATTCTTGCATATGCTCGGAACATGCAAACTTCATACAATGTGAGAATATTACAGATATATGAGCTAATGCTCGACCTTTCCATTTTATGCAACCTCTGTCGCAAATGAGTTACTCATATTGAGTTTCTCGACATCCCTTATCCTCTTATAAGAGGTGAACATGTCTCTGTTTCAACAAACATACTTAGTGGGTCCAGAGTCCATCCACCAGTATCTCACATTGGTTATTAAAATAACTTCCGACATCATGTCAATGAACTTGTTCTAATTTGTTTCAACTAAATTAGCATTAACTTTCTAATTATTAAGGTTTTATGTTGTCTACACTTTACCGCCGCAATGTGAATTTTACAAACATAACAATCACCCTTAATTAAAGTAATGCCAGATTCAGTTTTACGAAACATACCTTTCTTATGAAGACTACGCTTAGAGTTGTGTTTGATGTTCTTGCCTTTGTCAGCTTTGGAAGACTTGTGTTCATCCACATGCGCCTGGTATCCACGTTCCTTTTCAATTTCATGTCACAATCTTCGTTTATACTTTGACCACGGTCACGGTAATCCCCACAATCACCTAATACACCACATCTCACAAAACTTAGTTCCGAAACGGAAGATAAAATATGAGTTTTGAAGATAATATCTAGATTTACAAACTTCGTTTGAACCACCATATCAAAAAACTCATGGTTACCCCTTAAAAACTACTTTAGTTATCAACAAATTTCTGTCCGTCAGAATTTTTCAGGAACGCTTCTCTGTTTTGTAAAATATCAAAAAAATACTTTTACAACTCCAAAAATTCTGAAAATTGTACGTGGGTAACTATCAGGATGTCCACTATGTTGTGTCAAAAGGGTTCATCGAAATTCCTTCTAGGTTGAGAGATAAATTCGAAACTCTACAGCTGACCAAAAATTCGTTTTTTATTTTTCATTCCATAATTAACATCCATGATTATTACAAATTTTAATGTATTAAGATTGTTGGGTGCAATAATCAAAAACAAGGGAAAAATCAAATAAACAAAAGTTATTGATACTTAGCTCCTTTATAATGAAGTGATAGATTTGACGAAACGGATGAGCTCCCCAGATCTCCGCAACAGCAATAAGGCAAAACTTTTAAAACAGAGTGAGTCACGTGTTCAACACGTTGCCCTTAAGACATTAGCGCCCGGCTACACTCAAGAGTGATGCTATATCCCTCACAGGACGGATATCTCCAGGATAAAACACCCTAATACACCTACTACTAGCATACGTAGTAGATGCTCAAACTTGAGCTTGGCAACTCCGGAAAAAAAACCTTAAGAAAAATCGCGAACGCATAAGAAAACATATAAAATATTTTCCCTTGGGGGTCCCTCTAAAATATAGAGCAACCCCTCTCCCATGGATTTTACAAAAGTAGTGAATTTGTTTATATAATGGAGCAAAATAATTTAAGAAGAGGAACTTCCTGATGTGGGACTAAAAGGCTTATATAGTCTCTTAAAACAACTAAAAAGTGGAAACTCCACAATGTGGGACTAATAAGTTTTTCATTCACAAAAGAAAAGAATAAATTATAATTTTATTAAAACCTTGAAAAATTATTTTTAGTAATTGTTTTCCAACATTTAGCTTGCGTGTAACTCTCAATTTACGGATGTGATAATAAAATCTCCTTAATTTAAGGAGGTTAAGAGAAACCATCTCCAACCGTAATTGTTTTCCAACCGTAATTGTTTTTCTATCACCTAGATCTTTTAAAACCGTTGATCTCAAAATTAAATATTTAATTTCTTTATCAATAATTATAGATACTGCTGACTCAGATGTTTACATCCTTTAGGGAAACTTCTGAAACCAGAGGATGACTTAAAAGGATGTTTACATAACTACCCAACACGTCGCCCTCACATTCACCTTTGACATTCCCGTTGGAGCCTAGTTAGCAATTCGGGGTACGGGTAGTAGTTCGGGACGGCATACGTACGAGAATTATACGGATTCGGATAGGTCGGATTCGGTCAAAAATCCGGTCAACGGTTCGTTGTTCGGATAGTAGTTCGGAACGGCATATGTACGTGTATATTCGTTTTATAAATGTGAGTTCGGCACTTAAAATTCGGATTACATAAATGATAAATTGATAAGTATTATGATCTTATTACGAGACTAATTTTATTTTTATATGATTTATAAGATGAAAAAAACATTTTAGCATGATTATTTAACAAGAAGTAAACAGTTTAATCGCATAAATGTATTATAAAACGAGTTTATATATTTTTAAACAAAAATTAACACATAAAACACTGGTTAAACAACTATCAATAAAAAATTTAACTGAATAATTGTATTTAAATATAAAGTATATTCAAAATCAAACAAAAACCAAGCAACAAAACTCCGATCAGAGAATTACTTATGGAAGAGCGAGGTTGGGTGCGAACTAGGTTCGAAGTTCTAGTTCGGAAATATCATTCGGATTCGGTTAGTTCGGATACGTTCGCGAATCATTCGTGAGGTCCATATAATCCGGGAACTAGGTTCGGAGTTCAAATAGTTCGGAAATATCATTCGGATTCGGTCAGTTCGGATACGTTCGGGAATCATTCGGAGAATTACTAACTAGGCGTTGGAGGAGAGTTTTCTGTTAAAACCTAAGAAATCCTAGGTGGCCTTGATTATAGGATTTCTCCAAAGTCACATTGGAGATGCTCTCAGATACTCGTTTCACTTTAATTCTAACAACTCTAATACTTGTTGTTTGATACCGTACTTACATTATCAAACTGCTAATATAAATCTACAGATTACAACACACTACAAGTAAAATTATTGAAAGGGTTGAAATACAAACTTACACACACACACAAAAAAAGGAAAATCTCCAAACCCTCTCTGAATTTTGGCAACTCCACACCAAGATAGCGGTGTTAAGCAATCATCTAGAGGCACTTGGTGCATAAATATGTTTCTCTACTTTAGTTAGGGAGTGGGATGTGAGCAAGATCCTCCCTATAAGGCACAACATCATCTTCTTCATCATCTTTTTTCAACCCTTTCTCCAATTTATTGTTCTGGCCATCTAGTAGTACATCTACGTAAGTCACAGCTCTGTCTTTCCTGAACGTTAAGTAGATGACGGAAATAATGTATATGGCCATGAGTGGGAACACAAGCAACCCGATAAATACATTTGCCACCTTTGGTAGGCTATTATGTATTATCCAACCTATGAAAGCTGTGGTCAAGTAGTAGATGTTGATCCCAATGATGCATAACCCCAGAATCCATGAAACCACAATGATCTGCGATAAAATTTATTATTAGAAAACTTAAAAAATGCAGTCCTTTTTCCTTCCGTTGAGCAGCACTAGAGATTCTAGTAATGTTTTGACTTCCAGCACTATACTTACATAAATGGAGTTCTTATGAGGACCCATTTTGGTAGCACTGCTGCTGAATTTGAGGAGTGGGATGAGAGCAAATGGAAGCTCAAAGGACAATATCATCTGAAAAAGTATCCATATGATAGCAGTTTTAGTGAACTTCGAAAACTCCAACCAGTGTGACATATCTTTGTAAGTTGGAGAATTTTAAAAAAAAAATTAGAGAAGCTAACCGATGCGATGATGATAAGTCGCCCGGCTCCAGAAGATCCACCAATTATGGACACAACAAGGCTAGGTGCAATTGCTATGCATCGAGTCATTAAGTTTCTTAACCATGTCTTCATTTTAAGGTCTAAGAACCCCTTTTATGCCAATACCAGATTACCAATGACGGAAATCATGAGACTCTTGTCAACCGAACAAAAAATATTCAAAAGAAAAAGGTAATAACAATATCTATCCACAAACCTGCATGATGAACTGTCCTGCATAGGTACCGGTAATGGTTGAACTCTGTCCTGAAGCTAGCAGTGCAATCGCATAGAATGTTGAACTTGATTTTCCCAAAACATTCTGCAAGCAATAATTAGACAAACACGGTATGGAGTTAATTTTGTAGTTCTAACTAAAATACATGATGTCACTAGGAATTTTAGTCTGGGGGACAAATATGTAAAGTGGAAAAGTCGAATTTTCGCGTTTATATAATCTAACCTCTTTATATGAATAAACACTCTATATAAAAATCACCTGAAGAAACACTTTTTGATGCTTATTGTATTAATACTTTTCTGGAGAATTATGCAATTAATACGTTAAAAACCTCTAAGTCTATTGTAGAGGACAATTGTGTGAAAATTTCGATTTTGTAAGCCTAGTGTAATTTTGGAAACTCTGGGGGACATTGTCTTCCAATCCAAATGTAAATCCATCACTATACGTACCTGTAAAAGAAAAGAAGCATTGTTGAGGGTCAAATCACTGCACCGCTCGGCATCTTCTGCGGTGAGGTTATTAGCTGAACAAACAGTTCCCGAGACAGAGATTACAGCCACATTAATCAAAAAAGCGACGAACAATGCAAATCCACTTTCGATAAGGAAGTATTTGCACGCACTCTGTGCATACCAAGAAACTCAAGTTAAAATCAAATGCAAAAGCAATTCATCCTTTTGAAAAAAGAGAGAAAAAAAATCAAGCTGAGTTAATTAATTAGCTTACATTGATGCCCTTGACAGATTGTGGCACCTTCCTTGATAACACTAGAGCAGAGTGAAGGAAAAGGTTATGCCTGTGGAAATATCAAAAGTTAAAAAGAAAACAAATGCAAAGTGATTATAATTAACAACTGGTGATGAAACTTATGAGAATTAATGAAGTGGATTATAAGAAAACGGAGGTCTTACGGCATAACAAGTGCTCCCATTAAGGCGATAGCATCTCCAGTAGCTCCTTGACCTTTAAGCTTTGGGATGAACATACCTTTCATCACATCTGCTGCAGGCGGCTTCACGTAACTCATTTCCGCAAAATAACAAGCAGCCATCACAAATACTAGAATTGCTATCAACAGTTCTAGCTTCCTAACCTGACAACAATGGTCATGCACCCATAATTAGTTTAGATATTTATTACCATTACATTGAAAACGTGCATCGTTCATGTTTTATCTTTTGGTTGCGCTATGTGCCATGGACAAGATAATGATCAGGAAAAGTGCTCTTGGGACCATTTCTGTGTATGATGATTGATGATGCAATTATGCCTAGTGGTCTGATGGCCAAGGGATTTCTGTCAGGAGTCAATGCGACTCTATTTCTAATAATATTGCAGTTCGTGACATATCGGGCCATCTGAGGGTGAATGTGATGCAATTTGAATAGGGAGGAAAGCATATTAGACTGAAGTGATGGGCCAACACATTTTTTATCGTTTTCTTAAGATGGCATTTATAAGTTGAAGTACAAAATTTTCAAAAAAAAACAAAATGGAAAATATTACTCCATTTTGGCTGATGGGCGAAATCTCAAGTGGATCATTTTAAAGGCAAATGAAAATTCTTTATATAACAGAAATTATCCAAAATAAAATAAAATGAGAACAAAAAATCAAATTTGAATTGTAAAAATTAACAATGATAAAGGTATAGACTCTGTAGCCATATGACCAGATGGCAAAAAAACAATTATAGATTCAATTTGATTCTTTAGGACAAGATAAGGGGGAAAAAGACAATATGGTAGATTCAACTTTATTCACTGGAGACAAGCTAGACGTTTGAGATGAACAATGTATCTGAATACAGGAAAAAACACATGCCGTTTGTATGCATTAGGGAGAATTCTACCGAAGCCACACTAGCACATGCCGTTTGTATGCATTAGGTAGGGAGAATTCTACCGAAGCCACACTAGCGGCTCAAACTCAAACCTATCAATGACATACTATCAACATGGGTTTAATTATTACTTTGGCAAGGATTCAAAATAAATTTGGCATCAATCTGTTTTCTTTTGGCATGTAGTTTGGAGTCAAATCAACTTAAAATCCGTCCACAACTCGATGTCATTTTGACTCTATCCGGTTCCTTTGCATGATATAAAAAAAATCTTTAAAATATCAAACAATGCAAAACAGAACTTTTGGATAGAATGGAATTTTGTATGAGATGCTCAACCAAAATAGAAACACTAGCAGTATTTTGTTTGAAGGCTGGTTGTACAAATAATAGAAGTAGTTGTGACAGGCCATCCAAATTAATATTCTAACAGTCAAGCTAAGCCGTTATTTTGGTGCTTACTCAGAATTCATTGTGTCAAGTTGAAGTTACTCGGAGATTCAGTATTGTGTGACATAAACTCCAAACACTAGACTTTGGGAGCATGCGTATTATTAAGAAATATAACCACCTCATTATACTATTATTATAGTAGTAGTATAAGTATGATTAAGAATCTCTAACTCTTTAAAGTTAAACTAAATTATCTTTGGGAAGTATAATCAATCAATTACCCCAAATTCAATTATCTTACTCTCTCCGTCCCACATATATAGGCGGAGGGAGACAATCTCTTAGATTAAGAAAATTGTATTTGATTCGTAATTTTACATAACTTTTCTTGTTTTACCCATTGTCCTATTCCTACTACAAGTTTCCATGCACAATAAATAAGGGTATTTAGTAGAAAATTTATCTTGAAACTTGGACTCCGCCTATCTAGTGGGACAAATGAAAATCAAAATTTCGCCTATATAATAGGGACGGAGGGAGTATTAAAAAGAGAGTGACAACTTACCCCATATTTTTGTAGTCCAAGAAGTAAAAGAGTACTAAGACCAGTAATCAAAACTCCACCCCATACTGGAATGCTAAATAATATGTTTAGAGCAAACGCCGTTCCGATCACTGTAAATAACAAGAAACACTGAGATTCACAAAAATTGTGCAAGGTTGATAGGAAAAACCAAATCACTTTTAAGGTGGATTTGTTTCCAATGAATATGCATAGTATGGTCAAAATTAGTTCTTAAACCAAATTACCTTCCGGTATATCAGCTGCAATAACTGCAAGTTCTGCCAACAACCATAGACAAATCTTCACAAATACCGGGTATTCAGCTTTACAAATCTCCGCTAAGTGTTTTCCTAATTAAACCAGACATAGGGAGCTAATCAATTTTCATGTATCAAGAATATTATTTAATGTCTAGTGACTACTAAGTAATATGCCATTTGTTTCCAGAAATTGATTTGTCGACATAAAGTGATTATTTCGAGTGATTCTCACCTGTGGTTACACCTAAATTGGCTGCCAAAGATTGAATAATAAGAGCAAAGATTAACCCAATCAAGATTACCCATAATAGCTGCAAAATTAGAATAACTTAGTACTTCGAATTTCATCATTCTTTGGAATACCATTCCCATTCATTATCTTTCCACTAAAATTGATCTTATAAGCTTTTTTCTTCTGCAAAACAAATAATTCAATAAATTACCTCGTATCGATGATTGGCACCAGCTTGAAGATCAGTCTCCACTACACAAAAAGTTAATCGAAAAAACAAATCAAAAAATTTCAAAAAAGAAAATGACGAATGACATTAATGCGAAATGCACTTACAATTTCCAGGATCAAGATACGCTAGGGAGACAAGAAAACCAGGACCTACATGCGCCAAGAAATTCTTCCAACCTGGTTTCTATATATTAATCATCACAGATTTAAATTAGCAATAAGAACAACAAAAAGTGGAGTCCTTGTTGGATGTTGATGCTTAGTAATATCCATTAACTCATGGAAAACTGAGTAGCCCATGTTCAGTGTCCAATGACCGAATATTTGCATGATGCAAAAGCGAAAAATTATAAACAAATTTTCGCAAAATGCAAAAAATAAACTAGAATTAGTTTTTCATTAAAAAAAAGGGTATGTGAATTTATAAAAATGATGATGGCCGTAAATATCAGTTCATTTGTGGATCGAAGAGCGTTAATATTGCTATTCCCAATTCCAACAAAATAAAAATATTTTTTGACATGCATGCGACCAATAAGCATACTTACATGCCTAAATTTCAGTGTTACATTATCTCATTTTTTCTTGAAATAGGAAAATGTATTCAGAAAAGAAGAAAACAAACAAACTGAAGTGATGAAATGAAAAGAAATAAACCTGGGTTTTAGGATCATCATCTTTGTTATTGGTGGTGGTGGAGGATTTGATTTTGTCAACATCAAGTGAAGCAATTCTATTGCTTCCTCCTCCTCCTCCTCCTCCTCCTCCTCCTCCTCCTCCTTGTTGTTGTTGGTCATATTCTTGTTCTGTTTGCCTTTCCATTTCTCTGTTTATTTGTTACTCTGCTCTCTCTTTTAGCACTCTATCTTCTTATCTGACTGACTCTCTTGCAGCTGATGATGATTAAATGAAGAAGCGCCAATTTATAGACCCATAAACTTATTGTATTTTCAAATAAAAATCATATTACTTGGAATAGCAGCCGTGTGAACACTAAACTGACCTGTTTCTGCTTGTTTACAGTTACAGACTGTGAGAGGAGACTCGATCTATTAAGACAGAGAGGGAAAGAGAAAGGTCCTACAAATCTAAGCCCATATACAAAAACTCTTGGGAAGGGCAATGAAAAAATAATGAAGTGATAATAAACCAACAAATTACACTGACATGTAAGGCAATTTGAAGGGCCGGCCGCGAATACCAATAATACATTGCCAAATGTACATTCTGGGGTTAAAATTTAGAAGCATATTATGCACAGATGGCAACTTTTATGCATGACTACCACTCTTTAGCGAGAACCATTTAATAATGCTAGCAAAATGAAAAAAAAAATGTATCGGGTACGTAGAGAAAGAGTTGACGCTCGACATCAATGAGTTCATTTGCTGATCAGTGGTTGCAGACCCACCAAAGATTCGCGTTTGTTTGCAGCTAAATTAATTAGTTGATGGCGTTTGCGTAGAAGACATGTGTTGTGCTTGTGCTGAGCAAAAGAGTGATGACATGCAGGTAGCATCTGCACATATGAATGTTTCATGCCCTTTTACTTATAGTATCTCTGTAAATACTACGCAACGTTGATTGATTAGGACTTTATTGTTAGACTAAGTCTTATGAGGTGCTAGTCTAGCAGCTAGATCAGGACTATCATCTAAGTTTTATGGGAGTGCTAATCTAGCAGCTAGATTAGCACTCCACGTCAGCGTGTTGTGCTAAATCATTCCGCGCGTTGCCCTGAACCATTCAGCGCAACCAATCTCAGCCGTCAGATCAAAAATAAATCTCTCAGCGCTGAACCATTCTGAGAAAATGTGGTTTTTCAAGCGCTGAATCATTCAGCGTAACTATCTAGCATGCTAGCTCACATGCTAGCAACTGGTAGGAGAGAGAACTAGTGTTAACTTTTTTGCTACACTTTTTTTTTTTGAATTGCAATACTTAAGTGCTAATCTAGCACCCACAATCTAGCCCATAAGACTTAGTCTTAATTTAATTAGGTGCTACTGGTTATGTGCACATCCCAGCGGTGCACAACTACAATACACCAGTTTTTTTCTTCGGTAAATAATTTGGCGTTGATGCTAGCGAGTATCGAACTCAAATCACTGGTGTTATCAGTCAATGATTTTATCATTATACTACAATTATACCCTCTGAACCTGTTTTACTTTGCAGAATTAATTTGTGTAACTGTTGCTTTACGGAGAATTTCAAGTTTGAGTGCAACTGTTGACAGTCTCATCTTTTTTTTTGGTTTTGACACCTTCCGCCGGGTTTAAGGGGAACCCAAAACCTTACAAACTAAGAACCAAAAAAACGAAAATACCAAAACAAAAAACCTACTTCCTATGGTATATCTTACCCTGTCTATCCTCATCCAAGATGCACAACATCTCACTGTCAAAACTAGTAATATCAAAAATAACAAACTTTTCTCTAGGGTGCTTATTGGCAAGCCAGTCTGCAGCCCTGTTTGTTTCTCTATACACATGAGAATATCTAATAAAAGTGAACTCCTTGAGCAAATGTTGTATTCTTCTCCAGACATGTAACACACTCCAAGTAGGTTCTGATTTACCAGTAAGCAGATTATAAACACCTAAAGAATCAGTGCATAAGTGAATTCTCTTGCAGTTATTTATAATTTCCATATGCATACCAACCTCTACTCCCTGCAGTTCATGAGCATTTAGAGTTGCAGCAATAGATCCTCCACAAGCAGCATCAAGAGGCACCCCCAAGTGATTCCTTAAGATAACTCCACTCCCACCTGAGTTATCTCTTCTAGACCCATCTATGTTGACCATAACCTCATCTGCTGCAGGGTACAACCAACTGCATTCCATTACTCTTGCGATCTTGTATATGCATTCAATGCCCCAAACCTCCATGAATCTTCTATTAGCAGGCTTATCCTTGTCAGAAAGTTTGGAAGCTAATGATTTTAGTCTAATGTCCATCGAGATTAAGTGACTCACCTCTACAGCTGTCATCTTCTTAGAAGAGAAAATTATGTTATTCCTTTCCATCCAAATATGGTAGATAAAATTGTTCAGACAAAGCTTTTTAATAGTTGTAACTGCCCCATCTCTCAGGAAGTTTCTCTGGCACCATAAAATCTCATTTTCCCAAGAATTAGATAACTCTCTATGTACTCCCATCTTAATCAAAATCCCCTGCCAAATTTCCTTGGAAAAAGTACAATTCAGAAAAAGATGGTCTTCATCTTCAATACCATTCTCACATAAGACACAAGTTGCACTCTCCACAATGCCCCATCTTAACAGTTTTGCTCTAGTCTTCAGTCTTTTATGGAAAGCCAACCAACTGATAAAAGAGTGTCTTGGGATATTATGTTTAAACCAGACCAGCTTTGTCCACCCAACTTCAATCACCTCCCCAGATAAAACTTTGAAAGTATCCTTCATAGAGAAATCTCCAGTTTTACTGCCCTTCCATATAGGTTTGTCAGCATCTCTAACATCATAATCAATCTGCTGAATCAGGTTACCACAATCACAATGGCCTCCATGGGAAGTATTTGGAATCACAAATCTATCTTCTATCATAAAGTCAGCAACTTTTCTCTCCCTGTCAGGGCATAAAGAGCATATACACTTATCAGCTAGCCAATCCCACAACCTTCCTTTGGGGTGCCAAAATCCAAATAGAAAATTTGTTTGAGCTCCATCTCCCAAGCAAGTGCCCATAAACTGTTTTGCAACTTCTCTAAGTTCTAGAATTCTTCTCCATATCCAAGAACAGTCTTGAGGAGTAACAATATCCCAAAAATCTCTATGCTTGATAAGATTCAGGTGAACCCATTGAGTCCAAATTGTATCCTTTCCTGAATTAATGTCCCAGATGTGCCTCAAATTTGTTGTAATAGTGGTCTTCTCTAGATCTATAATACCAAGACCTCTATCTTTTTCCACAGTACACACTTGAATCCAACTGATGAGGTTGTGCTTTTTTCCAAGATCAGAGCCAGCCCATAGGAACCTCTTGAAGATAGTGTTAAGCTCTTTAATTACTCTTTTTGGGAGAATGAAGCAAGAAAACCAAAAATAAACCATTCCACTTAGCACCACCTTTATGAGTTGCATTCTCCCTGCAAAAGCAAGATGTTTAGCCTTCCAAGACTTCACCCTTTTAGTAACACTACTTAAAAGAGGCTGACAATCAGTGTAAGAAAGCCTTGTGGAAATCAATGGAACTCCAAGATATCTAACTGGTAACTTCCCTTCAGCACAACTTAGACAAGCAATAATAGAGTCCAATTCCCTTTGATCCACTGCAGAAGAGAAAAGAGAAGTTTTGTTGCAGTTTACCATGAGTCCAGAAAAGGTGCTGAAATCTTTCACAACTTGAGATAGAACCTGTGCAGCTTGCAGGTTTCCTTTGAAGAACACAAGCACATCATCTGCAAAGCACAAATGAGTGAGATTGGTAGCTCTACATTTGGGATGAAGACCATACTTCCCTTCTTTAACTTGTTGTAACAGCAGTCCACTAAACACCTCCATAACCATCACAAAAAGATAGGGGGATAAGGGGCATCCATGCCTTAATCCCCTCTTAGCTCCAAAGAACCCATATGGTGAACCATTTATCATAACTGAGAATTTAGTAGAAGAGATGCAAGCAAGGATCCAATTAATAAACTTTTGGGGGAAACTAAACTTTTTCATCACTGCTGCAACTGCCTCCCAACTGACAAAATCATAAGCCTTGTGGAGATCAATTTTAAGAGCACATCTGGGGCTTCCAATAGACTTATGGTAGTTCCTAAAAATTTCATGAGCAAGGAGAATGTTGTCTTGAATAGACCTGCCTGAGATGAAAGCTGATTGATTGGAGCTCACTAACCCCCTCAAAATATATTTCATCCTAGAAGAAATGATTTTAGAAATACACTTATAAATAACATTGCAACAAGCAATGGGACTAAAATCCAAAACAGAAGAGGCATTATCACACTTTGCCACAAGAGTAATAAAGGTGCTATTGACTTCCTTGAGAAGTTTTCCTGATTTGAAAAAATTGTTAATGGCCTTCACAAAGTCTTCACCAGTAATTTCCCAAGTACTCTTAAAGAAATAACTATTAAAGCCATCCGGCCCAAGGGCTTTTGAGGAATGAATGGAAGTCAAAGCTTCAATAATTTCATCCCTTGTCACAGGGAGCATCAGCTTATCAGCCTCCTCAGAAGAAACCAATCTATCAAACTGCAGAGAGTCAATAACTTCATAAGTGTCTTCCTGATTGGGGGATTCCCCAAACAAAGTCTTAAAAAAATCCACACATTCAGCACCAATCTCCTTATCCTCTTCCAGCCTCACATTATCTCTAGAATTCAGCACAAGGATATTATTTCTAGATCTTCTTTCTTTAAGAGAGTTGAAAAAGAATTTAGTATTTGAGTCTCCTGCCTCCATCCATTTGACCTTGGACTTCTCCTTAAGAATGGATTCCTCATATTTATTCAGTCTTGCATAGTTCCTAACACAATATTTCTCCTTAATAGCAAGGTCAGTTCTCAGAGGAAAAATTTGCAACTGTTGTTGAACTGCATCCATAGCATTCTTTGCTTCAAGAACTTGCTCAGATAACCTCTTGAATCTCTCATTCTTCCAGGAAATGAGAATCTTCTTCACCCTCTTAAGCTTATTAACTAACACCATCATTGGATTACCCTGCATCGGTTCTTTCCAAGACTGTCTAACAATATCTAAAAAATCTGGTTCATCCACCCAAAAGCTACATAATCTAGAGGGGGGAGGGCCATGATATCTACCTTCAAAAATACTAACAACCCCTGGGATGTGATCAAAAATCCCTGGTAATAGAAATTATGCACTTGAATCAGTGAACTTTTCAACCCATTCCATATTGACCATAATTCTGTCAATTTTGGAAGCAATTCTATCCTCACCCTCCTGCTTATTACTCCAAGTAAATAAACTGCCACTATATCTCAGATCAAAAATGTGAGATTCTTGAGTGCAATCATAAAATTCTATGTAGTTAGCTGGGATAACATCAGCTCCTCCCACTCTATCTCCTACTGCCAAGAGAGAATTAAAATCCCCTAACAAAATCCATGGTTTATCATTATAGCCAGCAAAATTACTAATGTCAGTCCAGAGATGTCTTCTAATAATAGGATCATTACTGCCATAAACAAAAGTAGCAACAAACACCCTGTTTTTCATGTCCACAACCTCCAGAAATATAGATTGAGAAGAATAATGAATAACCTGAATCTGAACCACTTGAGGGTCCCATCCCACCCAAATCCTTCCAGCACTATCTAAAGAATAATTGTCAATGAAAGTCCAATGAGGACAAATTTTATTTCTAATTCTATCTTTATTCAACTCTTGAACATGAGTTTCAATTATACCAACAATGCTCAGCTTATTGTTTTTAATGAATCTACTAACTTCTACTTGTTTCAAAGGGTCATTTAAACCCCTTGTATTCCAGAATCCTACTTTAAGCATTAAAAAATATTGGGAGGAATTTGTTTCTTCCCTTTTACAGGTTTCCCTGTCCCCTTCACTCCCAAGTTTAGTTTACCCCCACTTAGCTTAGAAGTGAAATGGGATCTAGCTCCACCTCCATCTTCAGCCAAATGTCCTTCATCAATTCTACCAACTTGAGTCAACACAAAGCCTTCTGTTTCATTTGCCTCCTCGGCTACTTGAATATCACTAGACTCAACAACCAATTCCATGTTTTCTGCTCCACCCTTTTCAAGTTCAGAGTCCTTTGAAGAAGATTTCATAGAGCCACCCATGTCCTCATCAATATCATTATCAGATAGATGTTGAAACATATTCTGCACAACTGTTGATGACCCAACTCCACCTGGAGCTGGTCTACTAGAGCTTCCAATAACACTTTCTACAATCCTATACTGGTTTCCCCCATTTGGACCTCTGCATCTTTTCAAAGACTTGACTTGCCAAACTCCTTGAGTATTAGATCCATTCTCTTTTTGACTAATAACCCCTTGCACCAACTTAGCAGCAGCAGCAGTAGCTGCATCCTTGGCAGCACTCACAGCTACAGCAGCAACTGCAGAAGCACACTTCTCTTGATTGTGGCCAAACACTGCACAATGTTTGCACTTAGTGGCTTTCCAACTATACTCCACTGGTATTTGGATGTGTGTCTTACCTACCATAGCATCAATAAAAGCTGGAAAATCTGAATCCACAGCTACTTCAACACACACTCTAGCATAGGCCATTCTTGACCTAGTTTCTGTTTGCTTATCCAATATCAAAGGAACTCCTATGAAACTTGCTAGCTTCCCCAACCCCTTAGTGTTCCATATGTGCAATGGTACTTTCCTTAGATTAATCCATATAGGAATCATTTTGAGTTCAGCTAGCTCTTGTTCTATCAAAAGTGTCCAAGGTCTTACAACAAACAACTGACCCCCAATGAAGAAACAACCATGTTCTAAAGCAGCAATTCTGTCCTCTGCTGACTGGAACTCAAACACAAAGATTGAATCTCCATGAAGAGTCATTTTGAAATATGCTTTCAACTTCCAAAATCTCCTGGCAGTATTCTTCACCACATGGAATGCCAATCTCCTCCCAACAAAACATCCAACTACCATTTCTTCACAGTTACGAATATCTTCCCGAATCTCCTCCTCCGAAAATACCATCATCTTCTTGCCCTCCACCATAGATGGAGCTTCAAAAGGTAATGGATCCTGAACTCCTTCATCCTTCTCCCGAGTGAGAATATCAGACCACTTGAGAGTTTTCAAAGAACCTGAGGGAGAGCTACCTGAAACCCTAGCTCCCTCCCCCATTTGAGATCCAGACGCCATAAAAATGAAAAGAAAAACCAGAAAGAGAACCACTTACTAATCTACACCGATCATTGATTCAATCGCCAAGCAGAGATAGAAGAAATCTAAGAAGAAATCACAGAAAACTCGACCTGAAAATCCCTTGACTTGAGTCAGCATCGCCAGAAAAATCGCCTTTGACTTTACTCTCCCTAAAATTATAGATAACTGACAGACTCATCTTATTCGTCGATGTTCTAGACATTATCTGAATAACATCTATCAGCTTTAATTGGTTTACACGAATGTAATGCAGCACCGAAATTAGAAATCCTTGGACTGTTCTATACAAATGTTACTAATGGGGAAACTACAAAAATAGAATATAGGGAGATGTACTAGCGCGGCTGCTATATGGTGCGGAATATGACTGCAATTTTGTCTAGAGGACCAAGTTTTGTCTGCTACAGAGGTCTCTATGTTACAACTTACAAACGGTTGATTATCAAGCACAAAAATCTTGAATTGATTTAGTGCGAAAAACCACCGTCTCAGAAACTTACAAACGGTTGATTATCCCCGGGTGGCTAAGCATTTAAACTCAAGGAAATTGTGCATTTGAAGCTTTTGGGACGCTAACTTGCTTGGATCGTCCCACTAGCAAAGGTCAGAAGAACTTGGACCCTAAAATCTGCGTAACACTGTATGCATGGAAAGTGAACCCAATCCATCCTACAAAAGCAAGTCGTAGCGGAGCCCCACAAGTTCCTGTCAAAAACGGGATAAAGTGCCCTTCCTCAAGGACCACTAACTACTACTGCGTAAGATATCTCAAAGGAGCCACGGACTGATCTGATTCTGAACCAGCAGTCTATATATAGCTACTGAGATGAGAATATATCCGAAACATTCTAGGTCACGTCGTCACGGGCCGCACCAAATAAAGCAATTAAATTCTTCTTAGATATTAATGAGGAACAAAAGAAAAAATTAATTAGGTACACTGAGCCATCTACGTATTCACTGATGCAGGGACGGAGCTAGGAATTTTTTCTGGGGGGACAAATATATATAGGTACAGTAGTTTCGCCATAAAAATAGGCGGCCGAAGGCCACAAATTTTTTTAGGCTTTGATATTTTCCTTCAAATGATGTCACCAAAATATCCAATAAGTTGTTAGATGTTTAGATTTATGGTTGGCTTTAATATTTTGATATTTTTCAGTTCTTTCCTACGTAATTTTGATATTTAAGCCAAGTTTTGTACGATAAGTACCCTAATATCAGTAGTTTTTAAAGTGTATAGTAGAGGATTCAAGGCTCTCTATGTAATATACAAAAATATGGGGGGAAATCTATAAATACTTAAATTTTTCAAGCCTAAAATGGTGATTAGGAAATTCTAAGGGGTATTAAAAAAAAAAAAAAAAAAAGGAAATTCTAGGGGGGACTGCTGTCCCCCTTAGACTGCTCGTAGCTCCGTGCCTGCACTGATGCTATTAGATGACCAAAACAAAATTATGCGACCAATTTAGCATTTAAAGAAATTTTAACCTAAGCAGTTAGTTACGTATCGGAATATAGATTTGATAAATTCGTTTGGATGACAGGACAACGAATGGTAAGTAAGAATGCTCTGCATCAGCTTACCTTATTTTTGTTTATCTTTTTCTCTTTTTGATTGTTTGTGCATGATAACGTCCTAAAACCAAACTGAAGTCTGTCTGTAAACTTTTATAGCTGTAAGGAAACAAGACAAAACAAAGAATAAAGCAATGAGAAGAAGTTAAACTTCCAAGGGTTAGATTAGTTTGATCTTTTTATACTCCCTCCGTTTCAGGAAAAATGTTACTTTTACTTTTTCATTTTAGCCTAAAAATAGGCCAAATTGAAAAAGTGAAAGTAACACTTTTCCTGAAACGGAGGTAGTATATTTATTTCTGGGAATGACTTGAAGTGTTACAATTATTATTATTATTTTTATTTTTTTTGGAGGTAGGAACTAGGAAGTAGATTAAAGAAAAAAAAACGTAGATACCCGGAAAATGCCAAAGGAGGATATCTGGTCTCCCCATATCTTAGGAGGAGTGCTGCACAACACCTTCCCTCCATATTAATAGTCACATATACAGTGAAGTCACGTGGGAAAAGTCATCTAGAAGGATCTAAAGTACAGTTGTACAACTGGAGGGGACGGTAGTAAGATAAGGAAAGATAAGAAATGACACATATTTGACATTTTTATTTAGGGAAATGTCTATAAATAGGGGTCTGCTCTTCATTGAAAAACTCAGTGGTTATCATTGTGGAGAACTGTGTCCTACTTTCTGGAACTAGTTTCTCTCTCCATATCTTACTCTATCTGTACCCTGTACGTCTTGTACTGTGTACATGAGACTAGGTCACATGATTAGCGCATAGTTCTCCACATGGACGCTGAAGGACTTGATCGCCTTGACCAACCACTCGTCTACGGGCCCCTAAATGAGGTTGAACATATGCTCTTTGATATAGAAGAAAATGATCGTCAGCGCCGAGTACTCTTAGAAAGTCTAGTAGCTATTAACCCACCGCCAGAGGGGAACCGCGTTGAAGGATCGGCTTCCCCCCAGCGAAATCAAGGAAGCGGTTTTGATCAAGGCCACGGGCCGCGAACACCACAGGGAGGGTCACAAGCCAATCAATCCGCCAGCCAGCAATTAATGACTAAAGAACAAGCGCGAATCGCCATGAATGACGGGAGGTTCACCAAGCTACTCGAAGAGAAGTATGGTCTCGAAACTCAAGCCATCGCTTACTCAATAACATCCCCAATCCCTTCGAAAATCCTATCTAGGCCAATGCCTACAAAGTAAAAAACGCTGAAGTTTAAGTTATTTGAAGGGAGTGGGAACGCAACCGAGCATATGCACCGCTTCACGATGTCCCTTAATGAGTTCGTCCAAGACGAGAACATGTGCATGAGGGAATTTGGGAAGACTTTAACAAGAGACGCGTTCACCTGGTACATCTCCTTGAAACCAAACAACATACGCTCATGGGATGAGATGCGTCAAGCGTTCATGCAGAAGTTTTACTCTAAGCCAGTAAAGATTTCTATCTCAGACCTAGGCAACTTTCGTCGACAAAGCAGAAAAAACTTAAGCCTTTCGCCAAGTGCTTCAGGAGCGAGGCACTTAGGTGTCGAACTGAGATACCAGAGGAAGACATGGTGGGTATCTGTATATCTGTCATTGACCCCAAGACACGTAGAATGTTTGAAAATGCTCAGATAACTATGTTCGCGGATTTGGAGGAGGCGTTTGCCAGAACAGATGCAACTAATTAGGAGATAGACTTGGGGTCAAAAGCTTAGTCACATTATGTGGCCTACGTCAAAGAAGAAATCTCAGTGCAGCGAGGATCCATGGGAGACGACAATCGCCACGGAAAAATGGGGGCGAAACAAGAAGCACCAGACTTCCCATGCTCATATGAACAAGCGGTTAGGTTACTAAAAGAGTGGGTTATAATTAGTGATATAATATTGTTGGAACTAAATTACAATAAGCGTATGCAACTGAGAAATAATACTTAGATTACACTGATAATAGTAACAAACAACTCAAAAAATATGAGAAAAATACTTAACACTCACTGTTGTGTTATTGTTATACCGGAGATGCACTGATGATAGTATCAAAAACTTAGTAGAGGCACGTATGAGATACGCTGAGCTAAAGGTAATATTGCCTGCTACTCCTCTGAGATGCTATAGCAATTAACAAATTACCTCCAGGATACAACTATCGTTAGTTCTCCTCTATGTGTAGCATACACAGAGAGAACCCTTAGAACTTGGCAAAGAAAATGAAAAACAAAAACATAAAACGAAACAACAACCAGTTTCATAGAAATGTAAAAACTAATTTATGTTTCTGTAAACAAAGTTTCTGTGAACTAATATTAAGTAAACAAAATTTCTGTAACAAAGAAGTAGTTATACAAAATTATGTTTCTGTAAACTACAACTTGTTTCAGATAAGAACTTGATTTTATGTTTCTGTAAACTTATAAAATTGTTTCTGAAAGCATAAGAGTGGAAGAAGAATTTCAGAATGTAAGAGTTCTGAAAGGTATGAGTTAAAAATGAAATTCTTCTCTCGTATTTATAGGTGAAAAAACTGAACGTTCGGATAAGAATCCAATGCACGACAAGATCCGTAAAACCCGCGTCTCGAAAGTTACAAAAGTTAAGGTAAAAGCAGAAGTGAAAAGAACAGTGTACACGCGTTCAAAATTTTGAGATTCTCTTCGAGGCACAGGTGTCAAATGCACCGTGTGACACGCGTGAATGAACATGCTTCTCGAGGCTGTCGGAAATCCAAAATCGAGAAGGCAAAGAATAAAATTCTTTACATGTGTGGGAGAAACGTGTGGAAAACATTTCAGCAAAAAGATAGGGTCGGGTAAACCCACACCCACACCCACTCTCACTCCCACTCCCACGCCCACGCCCTCGCCCGAGCCGAGCGAGCGTGCGTGCTTCTGTGCGAAGCACCGCGCGAACGGGAAAGGCAATAAGAAATGCAATAAGGTTTAGGCAACCTTTCCATAGTCTAGGGCTTTCCCCATACACAAAGGTCTAAAGACCCAAATGGCCATGCCCTTAAGGATAAACCCATGGTATTTAAGTCTAAAACACTAAGTGTTTTAGTCTATATGGGACTAATGTTTTATTCATTCACATGAAAAAACATCTAGGGAGCAATAGGTCTTGGGATCAAAACATGGTCCATGCATTTTTGAGCAAAACAAAACATAGTTTTTTCTAACAATCCCCCACATGAATAATAAAACATGTCGATAAAACACGAGAAAACATAAGGCAACAATATAGGCTAAGGTGTCCCAAAGATTGAACCTTAACTTAGTGAGAGGTTACTTGAACTGCTTGTTGATACGGTGAACGCAATGTCTTGAACCGCCAACAATGAATGCAATTCAGAAATAACAGCCACACTTGATGCATCAACCGATGAAAACAGCTGCCAAGCTCTTGCGGTTGTGCCCATTTTGGCCGTGGGCTAAAATCCCGGACTTAATGAATGTCTCTAGAGAATCAGCTCAAATTCTCATAGGAAGCGGCCCCACTTCCAACATCCACAAAGGTGAGTCCATAAAGAGTGTCCTGCCACACCCCTCTTTAATCAAAGCCATGGTACCCATTAAGATCGCAAAAGATCATCCTTTATTTCTGCAGGAAGCACCATCGCACAGTTACACCATAGGGAGGGACAAAGATAGTGCTTTTCCAATATCACCATAAATTAGTTGTCTCATTGAACCTTGATCTTGGAAATCCAATCACAAGGTTGAGTATCCTTCATGGTGATTTATTCAATGAGCTTAAGTCCCATCCCCCTCGATGTAAATTTAACTTCCTCTCTGGTTAAGCCTTTCGTCAAAGGATCTGCAAGATTATCTTTGGATTTTACAAAGTCTATCGAGATAATACCCGTAGAGAGTAGTTGTTTCACCGTCTTGTGTCTTCTTCGTATATGTATAGACTTCCCGTTGTATACATTGTTCTTTGCGCAACCAAGAGCAGCTTTACTTTCACAGTGGATTGCGATTGAAGACACATGCTTGGGCCAGAGTGTAATTCCTCCCAGGAAACATCGTATCCATTCAGCTTCCTCTCCATCTTTTTCCAAGGATATAAATTCAGACTCCATAGTGGATTTAGCTATACATGTCTGTTTGGTAGACTTCCATGAGGCAGACGCACCTCCAAGTAAGAAGATGTACCCACTAGTAGACTTTCACTCTTCTGAGTCTGATATCCAGTTGGCATCACAATACCCTTCCAGTACATCAGGATACTTCCCAAAACTTAAGCAATAGTTTGAGGTCCCCTCAGTAACGTAAAACTCGAAGAGAGCATTCCAGTGATCCCGCCCTGGGTTGCAAGTATACCGCTTAATCTACTCACAGAGTAAGCAATATCAGGTCTTGTATAGTTCATCAAATACATAAGACTACCAATAATGCGAGAATACTCAAGTTGATCAATACCCTTACCCTTGTTCTTTTTCAATTTACAAGTGGGATCAAAAGGAGTAGATGCAGGTTTAGCATTTTAATAATTAAATCTCTTTAGTACTGTTTCAGCATAATGAGATTGACTAAGACTATATCCATCAGACATCTTTCTGATTTTCATCCCTAAGATTACATCAGTAGGGCCTAAGTCTTTCATGTCAAAATTATCTCTATGCATGCTTTTAATGGTATTAATAATATCAAGGTTACTGCCTAATATGAACATATCATCAACATATAGGCATACAATAACATGTGAATCATTCAAAGATTTAATGTAAACACATTTATCAGATTCATTAACCTTGAAGCCATTAGTTATCATAACATGATCAAATTTTTCATGCCACTATTTAGGTGCTTGTTTTAAACCGTACAGAGATTTGTTCAACTTGCAAACTTTGTTTTCACAACCTTTTACAATAAAGCCTTCAGGTTGGTCCATATAAATTTTCTCATTCAAATCACCATATAAAAATGCAGTTTTAACATCCATCTGGTGTATATGAAAATCATAAATTGAAGCTATAGCAATCAACATCATAATCGAGGTGATTCTAGAGACTGGTGAATAAGTATCGAAGAAATCTAATCCTTCCTGTTGTCTATAGCCTTTAGCTACCAACCTAGCTTTATATTTATCTATAGTTCCATCTGTTCTAAGTTTCCTTTTGAACACCCATTTGCAACCTATGGATTTACTTCCACGAGTCAAGTCTACAAGCTCCCAAGTTTCGTTTTGCTGAATGGACTCCCATTCATTTAATGAAGCTTCTTCCCAGAAAGGAGCTTCTGGAGAAGTCATAGCTTCCTTGTAGGTTTGGGGTTCAGACTCTACCGTAAGAGTCAAAAAATCTGGGCCAAAACTTGTTTCAGTTCTAACCCTCTTACTTCTTTTTGGTTCAGTATCATACTCCAAAGTTGGAGTTTGACTAGTCGATGGAACATCCGGGAGGTCATCATGGACCCTTTTCCGAGGTCCAGACCTTAAAGGAAATATGTGTTCATAAAACACATCATCTCTAGATTCCAATATGGTGTTCTGACCAATGTTATTATGGTCGAATCGATGACCATGAACCTGTATGCAATTGTATGCTCAGGATACCCTAAGAAAACACAATCGACTATTTTAGGTCCTATTTTAGTTTTCTTGGGAAGAGGAATGGCCACCTTGGCCAAACACCCCCACACTTTAAAGTATGCATAGGAAGGTTGTTTACCATTCCACAATTCATAAGGAGTTTTATCAGATTTTTTAAATGGAACTCGGTTCAAAATATAGCAAGCAGAGAGAGGATAGCTTCCCCCACAAGTTCGAAGATAACCCTGAACTTGTCAACATAGCATTTACCATATCTATGAGTGTTCTATTTTTTCTTTCAGCTACACCATTCGATTCTGGTGAATATGGTGCGTTGTTTCATGAATGATTCCATTATGTTTACAAAACTCACCTATGGGTATCACATACTCACCGCCACGGTCTGACCTAAGAGTTTTAATTTTAACTCCTTTTTGGTTTTCTACTTCAATTTTATAAAATTTGAAGGCCTCTAAGGCTTCATCTTTACTTCTGAGAAGATGAACCTGACAATAGCGTGAGTAATCATCTATAAAAGTGATGTACCATTTTTTACCACCTCTTGTTGGTGTTGATTTCAAATCTCCTAAATCCGAGTGTATTAGTTCCAAAGGAACTGTTTTACGTTCAATCCTTTTATTAAACGGTTTTCTTGTATATTTAGATTCAACACAGATTTCACATCTTTGATTTTTATCAAAGTTTATTTTTGGTATGCAACCTAAATTAACAAGTCTTTATAGAGATTTGAGATTAACATGTCCAAGTCTATCATGCCAAACATGTGAAGAGTCAAAAACATAAGCAGAAGAAGATGCATTAACATTCAATTTCAAATCAGATACACTAAGCTTAATCATGTTATCGGTAACATAACCTTTTCCTACGAATTCACCATGCTTATAAATAACAACAGTATTAGATTCAGTAACAATCTTAAAACCTTTTCCTAGTAAGATGGTTTCTGAGATAAGGTTTTTGCATATGTTTGGGACGTAAAATACGTCATTCAATGCGAGAGTTTTTCCTGAAGTTAGCTTCAGTTCGACCTTGCCTTTCCCCACCACTTTCGCGGTGGAAGAGTTTCCCATGAACAATTTCTCATCATCTCCTACTATGACATAGGAGGAGAAAGCATTTCTGAATTTACAGACATGATTGGTGGCTCCAGAATCAAGCCACCAGTCTCTCACATTAGTCACACTAGAGACAAGGTCGACTTCAGACACCATGCCAGTGAAATATCCAGAATCATCTACTATGTTTGCCTTATTGTTCTGTTTTGGATCATATTTGTTCTTTTTAGGGGCCTTATAGTCTTTAGCCATATGTCCAGGTTTACCACAATTAAAACAGTCGCCTTTGATGGTGTGCTTAGTGACACCACCCCTAGGCTTAAAATTTTTACCTCTGGGTTTTCGACGTCTGTTACGTCTATTACCCATTTTGCTGGATTCTCCAGGACTTTTCTTTGAAGCAGCTTTATCATCCAGAACATGTGCTTTGTTGGACATGTTTTTTCTCAGCATCATGCTCTTGTCCTTGATGCACATGAGCTCCTCAACCTGGATCTTTTTGCCAAGATCCACCATGGTGATTTCACGAGTCTTGTGTCGCAGCCTCCTCTTGTATTCGCTCCATGAGGGTGGAAGCTTTTCAATCACAGCCGATACTTGTAGAGCTTCATCAAAAGTCATGCCTTCAGCAAGAATCTCGCTGATGAGGAGTTGAAGTTCGACGAACTGTTCTACCACGGGCTTTTCGTCAGTCATGTTGTATTCCAAGAACTTAGCCATCAAGAAATTCTTACTACCAGCAGCTTTAGCATGATATTTTTCTTCAAGAGCTTCCCATAAGTCAAAAGCATTAAAATTTTCTTTTGCATTATAGAAGTCGTACAAAGAGTCATCAAGACAGTTAAGAATATGATTCTTGCACGAGTAATTCTTCCTATTCCACCTTTCCAGTTTATCTTCATTACCACGGTGATGAAGTCTTCTGGAGGGTCTATTTAAAGCAAGTCCATCTAACCTTTGGTCGTTTAGGAAGAATAACATTTTAGACTGCCATCTCTTAAAGTCCTTACCACTGAACTTTGGTGGTCTTTATACGATATTTTTTCCCATGTTCTTACAGCAATTACAATATCACAATCTTACAATATTACAATAAGGAAAATATTACCTTTAGATTGTTGGAACTAAATTATAATAAGCGTATGCAACTGAGAAATAATACTTAGATTACACTGATAATAGTAACAAACAACTCAAAAAACATGAGAAAAATACTTAACACTCACTGTTGTGTTATTGTTATACCGGAGATGCACTGATGATAGTATCAAAAACTTAGTAGAGGCACGTATGAGATACGCTGAGCTAAAGGTAATATTGCCTGCTACTCCTCCGAGATGCTATAGCAATTAACAAATTACCTCCAGGATACAACTACTGTTAGTTCTCCTCTATGTGTAGCATACACAGAGAGAACCCTTAAAACTTGGCAGCAAAAATGAAAAACAAAAACATAAAATGAAACAACAACCAGTTTCAAAGAAATGTAAAAACTAATTTATGTTTCTGTAAACAAAGTTTCTGTGAACTAATATTAAGTAAACAAAATTTCTGTTACAAAGAAGTAGTTATACAAAATTATGTTTCTGTAAACTACAACTTGTTTCAGATAAGAACTTGATTTTATGTTTCTGTAAACTTATAAAATTGTTTCTGAAAGCATAAGAGTAGAAGAAGAATTTCAGAAGATAAGAGTTCTGAAAGGTATGAGTTAAAAATGAAATTCTTCTCTCGTATTTATAGGTGAAAAAACTGAACGTTCGGATAAGAATCCAATGCACGACAAGATCCGTAAAACCCATGTCTCGAACGTTACAAAAGTTAAGGTAAAAGCATAAGTGAAAAGAACAGTGTACACGCGTTCAAAATTTTGAGATTCTCTTCGAGGCACAGGTGTCAAATGCACCGTGTGACACGCGTGAATGAAGATGCTTCTCGAGGCTGTCGGAAATCCAAAACCGAGAAGGCAAAGAATAAAATTCTTTACATGTGTGGGAGAAACGTGTGGAAAACATTTCATCAAAAAGATAGGGTCGGGTAAACCCACACCCACACCCACACCCACGCCCACTCCCACGCCCGCGCCCGCGCCCGAGCCGAGCGAGCGTGCGTGTGCTTCTGTGCGAAGCACCGCGCGAACGGGAAAGTCAATAAGAAATGCAATAAGGTTTAGGCAACCTTGCCATAGTCTAGGGCTTTCCCCATACACAAAGGTATAAAGACCCAAAGGGCCATGCCCTTAAGGCTAAACCCATGGTATTTAAGTCTAAAACTCTAAGTGTTTTAGTCTATATGGGACTAATGCTTTATTCATTCACATGAAAAAACATCTAGGGAGCAATAGGTCTTGGGATCAAAACATGGTCCATGCATTTTTTGAGCAAAACAAAATATAGTTTTTTCTAACAATCCCCCACATGAATAATAAAACATGTCGATAAAACACGAGAAAACATAAGGCAACAATATAGGCTAAGGTGTCCCAAAGATTGAACCTTAACTTAGTGAGAGGTTACCTGAACTGCTTGTTGATACGGTGAACGCAATGTCTTGAACCGCCAACAATGAATGCAATTCAGAAATAACAGCCACACTTGATGCATCAACCGATGAAAACAACTGCCAAGCTCTTGCGGTTGTGCCCATTTTGGCCGTGGGCTAAAATCCCGGACTTAATGAATGTCTCTAGAGAATCAGCTCAAATTCTCATAGGAATCGGCCCCACTTCCAACATCCACAAAGGTGAGTCCATAAAGAGTGTCCTGCCACACCCCGCTTTAATCAAAGCCATAGTACCCATTAAGATCGCAAAAGATCATCCTTTATTTCTGCAGGCAGCACTATCGCACAGTTACACCATAGGGAGGGACAAAGATAGTGCTTTTCTAATATCACCATAAATTAGTTGTCTCATTGAACCTTGATCTTGGAAATCCAATCACAAGGTTGAGTATCCTTCATGGTGATTTATTCAATGAGCTTAAGTCTCATCCCCCTCGATGTAAATTTAACTTCCTCTCTGGTTAAGCCTTTCGTCAAAGGATCTGCAAGATTATCTTTGTATTTTACAAAATCTATCGATATAATACCAGTAGAGAGTAGTTGTTTCACCGTCTTGTGTCTTCTTCGTATATGTATAGACTTCCCGTTGTATACATTGTTCTTTGCGCAACCAAGAGCAGCTTTACTGTCACATTGGATTGCGATTGAAGACACATGCTTGGGCTAGAGTGGAATTCCTCCAAGGAAACATCGTATCCATTCATCTTCCTCTCTAGCTTTTTCCAAGGATATAAATTCAGACTCCATAGTGGATTTAACTATACATGTATGTTTGGTAGACTTCCATGAGACAGACGCACCTCCAAGTAAGAAGATGTACCCACTAGTAGACTTGCACTCTTCTGAGTCTGATATCCAGTTGGCATCACAATACCCTTCCAGTACAGCAGGATACTTCCCAAAACTTAAGCAATAGTTTGAGGTCCCTCTCAGGTAACGTAAAACTCTGAAGAGAGCATTCCAGTGATCCTGCCCTGGGTTGCAAGTATACCTGCTTAATCTACTCACAGAGTAAGCAATATCAGGTCTTGTATAGTTCAGAAAATATATAAGACTACCAATAATGCGAGAATACTCAAGTTGATCAATACCCTTACCCTTGTTCTTTTTCAATTTACAAGTGGGATCAAAAGGAGTAGATGCAAGTTTAGCATTTTCATAATTAAATCTCTTTAGTACGGTTTCAGCATAATGAGATTGACTAAGACTATATCCATCAGACATCTTTCTGATTTTCATCCCTAAGATTACATCAGTAGGGCCTAAGTCTTTCATGTCAAAATTATCTCTATGCATGCTTTTAATGGTATTAATAATATCAAGGTTACTGCCTAATATGAGCATATCATCAACATATAGGCATACAATAACATGTGAATCATTCAAAGATTTAATGTAAACACATTTATCAGTTTCATTAACCTTGAAGCCATTAGTTATCATAACATGATCAAATTTTTCATGCCACTGTTTAGGTGCTTGTTTTAAACCGTACAGAGATTTGTTCAACTTGCAAACTTTGTTTTCACAAACTTTTACAATAAAGCCTTCAGGTTGGTCCATATAAATTTCTTCATTCAAATCACCATATAAAAATGCAGTTTTAACATCCATCTGATGTATATGCAAATCATAAATTGAAGCTATAGCAATCAACATCCTAATCGAGGTGATTCTAGAGACTGGTGAATAAGTATCGAAGAAATCTAATCCTTCCTGTTGTCTATAGCTTTTAGCTACCAACCTAGCTTTATATTTATCTATAGTTCCATCTGTTCTAAGTTTCCTTTTGAACACCCATTTGCAACCTATGGATTTACTTCCAGGAGGCAAGTCTACAAGCTCCCAAGTTTCGTTTTACTGAATGGACTCCCATTCATTTAATAAAGCTTCTTCCCAGAAAGGAGCTTCTGGAGAAGTCATAGCTTCCTTGTAGGTTTGGGGTTCAGACTCTACCGTAAGAGTCAAAAAATCTGGGCCAAAACTTGTTTCAGTTCTAACCCTCTTACTTCTTCTTGGTTTAGTCTCATACTCCAAAGTTGGAGTTTGACTAGTCGATGGAACATCCGGGAGGTCATCATGGACCATTTTCCGAGGTCCAGACCTTAAAGGAAATATGTGTTCATAAAACACAGCATCTCTAGATTCCAATATGGTGTTCTG
Source organism: Papaver bracteatum (assembly GCA_023529315.1). NCBI lineage: Eukaryota > Viridiplantae > Streptophyta > Magnoliopsida > Ranunculales > Papaveraceae > Papaver > Papaver bracteatum. The sequence goes on from JAJJWX010004844.1 coordinate 1,343,761, forward strand.
ACCAATGTTATTATGGTCAGAACTGATGACCATGAACCTGTATGCAATTGTATGCTCAGGATACCCTAAGAAAACACAATCGACTGTTTTAGGTCCTATTTTAGTTTTCTTGGGAAGAGGAATGGCCACCTTGGCCAAACACCCCCACACTTTAAAGTATGCATAGGAAGGTTGTTTACCATTCCACAATTCATAAGGAGTTTTATCAGATTTTTTAAATGGAACTCGGTTCAAAATATAGCAAGCAGAGAGGATAGCTTCCCCCCACAAGTTCGAAGATAACCCTGAACTTGTCAACATAGCATTTACCATATCTATGAGTGTTCTATTTTTTCTTTCAGCTACACCATTCGATTCTGGTGAATATGGTGCAGTTGTTTCATGAATGATTCCATTATGTTTACAAAACTCACCTATGGGTATCACATACTCACCACCACGGTCTGACCTAAGATTTTTAATTTTAACTCCTTTTTGGTTTTCTACTTCAATTTTATAAAATTTGAAGGCCTCTAAGGATTCATCTTTACTTATGTGAAGATGAACCTGACAATAGCGTGAGTAATCATCTATAAAAGTGATGTACCATTTTTTACCACCTCTTGTTGGTGTTGATTTCAAATCTCCTAAATCCGAGTGTATTAGTTCCAAAGGAACTGTTTTACGTTCAATCCTTTTATTAAACGGTTTTCTTGTATATTTAGATTCAACACAGATTTCACATCTTTGATTTTTATCAAAGTTTATTTTTGGTATGCAACCTAAATTAGCAAGTCTTTCTAGAGATTTGAGATTAACATGTCCAAGTCTATCATGCCAAACATGTGAAGAGTCACAAACATAAGCAGAAGAAGATGCATTAACATTCAATTTCAAATCGATACACTAAGCTTAATCATGTTATCGGTAACATAACCTTTTCCTACGAATTCACCATGCTTAGAAATAACAAAGTATTAGATTCAGCAACAATCTTAAAACCTTTTCCTAGTAAGATGGTTTCTGAGATAAGGTTTTTGCATATGTCTGGGACGTAAAATACGTCATTCAATGCGAGAGTTTTTCCTGAAGTTAGCTTCAGTTTGACCTTGCCTTTCCCCACCACTTTCGCGGTGGAAGAGTTTCCCATGAACAATTTCTCATCATCTCCTACTATGACATAGGAGGAGAAAGCATTTCTGAATTTACAGACATGCTTGGTGGCTCCAGAATCAAGCCACCAGTCTCTCACATTAGTCACACTAGAGACAAGGTCGACTTCAGACACCATGCCAGTGAAATATCCCGAATCATCTACTATGTTTGCCTTATTTTTCTGATTTGGATCATATTTGTTCTTTTTAGGGGCCTTATAGTCTTTAGCCATATGTCCAGGTTTACCACAATTAAAACAGTCGCCTTTGATGGTGTGCTTAGTGATACCACCCCTAGGCTTAAAATTGTTACCTCTGGGTTTTTGACGTCTGTTACGTCTATTACCCATTTTGTTGGATTCTCCAGGACTTTTCTTTGAAGCAGCTTTATCATCCAGAACATGTGCTTTGTTGGTCATGTTTTTTCTCAGCATCATGCTCTTGTCCTTGCTGCACATGAGCTCCTCAACCTGGATCTTTTTGCCAAGCTCCACCATGGTGATTTCACGAGTCTTGTGTCGCAGCCTCCTCTTGTATTCGCTCCATGAGGGTGGAAGCTTTTCAATCACAGCCGATACATGTAGAGATTCATCAAAAGTCATGCCTTCAGCAAGAATCTCGCTGATGAGGAGTTGAAGTTCGACGAACTGTTCTACCACGGGCTTTTCGTCAGTCATGTTGTATTCCAAGAACTTAGCCATCAAGAACTTCTTACTACCAGCAGCTTCAGCATGATATTTTTCTTTAAGAACTTCCCATAAGTCAAAAGCATTAAAATTTTCTTTTGCATTATAGAAGTCGTACAAAGAGTCATCAAGACAGTTAAGAATATGATTCTTGCACGAGTAATTCTTCCTATTCCACCTTTCCAGTTTATCTTCATTACCACGGTGATGAAGTCTTCTGGAGCGTCTATTTAAAGCAATTCCATCTAACCTTTGGTCGTTTAAGAAGAATAACATTTTAGACTGCCATCTCTTAAAGTCCTTACCACTGAACTTTGGTGGTCTTTCTACGGTATTTTTTCCCATGTTCTTACAGCAATTACAATATTACAATAAGGAAAATATTACCTTTAGATTGTTGGAACTAAATTACAATAAGCGTATGCAACTGAGAAATAATACTTAGATTACACTGATAATAGTAACAAACAACTCAAAAAACATGAGAAAAATACTTAACACTCACTGATGTGTTATTTTTATACCGGAGATGCACTGATGATAGTATCAAAAACTTAGTAGAGGCACGTATGAGATACGCTGAGCTAAAGGTAATATTGCCTGCTACTCCTCTGAGATGCTACAACAATTAACAAATTACCTCCAGGATACAACTACTGTTAGTTATCCTCTATGTGTAGCATACACAGAGAGAACCCTTAGAACTTGGCAGCAAAAATAAAAAACAAAAACATAAAACGAAACAACAACCAGTTTCAGAGAAATGTAAAAACTAATTTATGTTTCTGTAAACAAAGTTTCTTTGAACTAATATTAAGTAAACAAAATTTCTGTAAACAAAAAAATAGTTATACAAAATTATGTTTCTGTAAACTACAACTTGTTTCAGATAAGAACTTGATTTTATGTTTCTGTAAACTTATAAAATTGTTTGAAAGCATAAGAGTAGAAGAAGAATTTCAGAAGATAAGAGTTCTGAAAGGTATGAGTTAAAAATGAAATTCTTTCTCGTATTTATAGGTGAAAAAACTGAACGTTCGGATAAGAATCCGATGCATGACAAGATCCGTAAAACCCGCGTCTCGAACGTTACAAAAGTTAAGGTAAAAGCAGAAGTGAAAAGCACAGTGTACACGCGTTCAAAATTTTGAGATTCTCTTCGAGGCACATGTGTCAAATGCACCGTGTGACACGCGTGAATGAAGATGCTTCTCGAGGCTGACGGAAATCCAAAACCGAGAAGGCAAAGAATAAAATTCTTTATATGTGTGGGAGAAACGTGTGGAAAACATTTCAGCAAAAAGATAGGGTCGGGTAAACCCACGCCCACCCCCGAGCTGAGCGAGCGTGCGTGCTTCTGTGCGAAGCACCGCGCGAACGGGAAAGGCAATAAGAAATGCAATAAGGTTTAGGCAACCTTGCCATAGTCTAGGGCTTTCCCCATACACAAAGGTCTAAAGACCCAAAGGGCCATTCCCTTAAGGCTAAACCCATGGTATTTAAGTCTATATGGGACTAATGTTTTATTCATTCACATGAAAAAACATCTAGGGAGCAATAGGTCTTGGGATCAAAACATGGTCCATGCATTTTTTGAGAAAAACAAAACATATATAGTTTTTTCTAACAAATATTACCAGAACCTCGAAGGATTCCGACAGAAGCTGATAAGAGGAACCCCCAGTACTGTCTCTTCCATAGGAGAGTTGATCATCCTACCAGTGACTGTCGAACTCTTAAATGGGCCATCTACAACAAACATCATAGCGGAGAAGTTAAAGTCGATAGTGGCAACCGTATACAGAACGACCCTCTATCAAATCACCATGTGGCGGCGTTTATTCATGACCCTATGGAAGAAGAAGTGTATGCGGAAGCAGCGGCCGATGATACTGAGGAGATATACACGGTATATTCGGTCGATACCGAACAGATCGCAGAGGCGGCAGCTCAGAAAACTTTGTTCGCTAACTTCTTCGACGCTTTGGGATTCGATGCGAGTCAGAGGCATCTAGCTTCGGTTTTTCTAACAAAGATAGCTGCAAAAAAATATGTGAGCACGTATTTGAATAAAAGGTATCCCCTACCGACTGATGTTATCATATTCCCTGAAGACGACAAAGCTGTCAACAGTGACCATACGCGCCTGTTGTATCTCACGGCCAAGGTTAAGAAAGAACGTTTAAAAGAATATTCATATACACAGGAGCGTCCCTTAATCTAATTCCACTGCATATTCTAATGAGTGTGGGGGTAAAAAAATTGGAGATCAAGAAATTCCAAACAAGAATCCAAGGGTTTGGTGGCCTAAGTCAGCATATTATCGGCACAATTAATCTGGAAGTTAAAGTGGGACCTACAAGAGCGGTCGAGCCGTTCCATGTCATGGACGTGAACACCGAGTACCACATCTTACTTGGTAGGCCCTGGTTACACAGGCATGGAGTGGTTTCATCTGTTGGCGCAATGCGGAAATGTGATGGGTTTTATGGAAATGGATTAGGAAATGAATTTAGGAAAAGAGGTTGGTTTATGAAAAGAGGAGGTTTTTATTATTTTTGGAATGTTTACAAAGGCTCTTTGGGTTTTTCTACTAGCTCTCACTCTTGCTACTCTCTTGCTACTTGCTTTGCTCACTTGGTTTTTGGATGGTTTCAAATGAACCAAGACTTGCCTATTTATAGACTCACTTATTTCTCTAGATAGTTCTATCTAGACTCTTCTTTACACTCTCATTACACTCTTATCTAGAGGGAATATTCTAGAGTATAATACCAAGGATAAGCATCTATGAGCTTATCCTTCACATGTCTAATTTGACTAATACTTATCTAGTCTAGAATACAAGGATAAGTATGGAGGAGTTTATCCTCACATGTTTATTTAGACTAATCTAGATAATTCTAGTTTTAACATCACAAATTACTAATTTTTTTTTTTTTTTTTAACACCCCCTCTTAATTTGTGATGTTTAGCTTGTCTCTGAAATGATGGAACTTATCCACCGTGACCGCTTTTGTGAAAATGTCCGCATTTTGTTCTTGCGTCGGACAGAATTGAAGCTCAATTTCTTTGTTTTCCACTAGTTCTCTGATGAAGTGGTGTCGTAGCTCGATGTGCTTCGTCCGTCCGTGGAAGACTGGATTTTTTGTCATTGCAATTGTAGACATATTGTCACGGTAGATAGTTATTAAATTTTTGCCTTTGTTGTAGGTCGGTCATAATTCTTCTCAACCATACTGCTTCACATGCTGCACTTGTTACTGCTATGTATTCCGCTTCGGCTGATGATAGTGCCACCGTACTTTGCTTTTTAGAACTCCAGGAGATAACTTTTGTTCCCATCTGAAAACATAGCCTCGATGTGCTTTTTCGATCTTCAATAGAACTTGCCCAATCGCTATCTGTGAAGCCAATTAAATCATTATCCTTTTCTCTTGTATACTTGATGCCTAAATCCTTTGTTCCCTTGATATATCGAAGAATTCTCTTTGCAGCGGCGTAGTGTAACTTGCTTGGCTCGCTCATAAACCGAGAAACAATCTTGGTTGCATTGACTATGTCCGGCCTTGTATTTGTTAAGTAGATCAGTGAGCCGACTAGACTTTCGAATGAGGTTGGATCCACTTTAGTTGCTCCATCATTTTTTATCAATTTCTCACTGGCACCCATTGGAGTTGCAATTGGTTTGCAATCCATCATGTTGAACTTTTTCAGTATGTCTTCTGCATATTTTTCTTGGGAAATGAATATTTCTGCAGGAGATTGTTTTACTTGAATCCCAAGAAAATATCGCATAAGTCCTAAGTCGGTCATCTCATATTCTTTCATCATCTCCTTCTTAAATTTTTCTCGCCATCTCTTGTTTTGTGCTGGCATAAATTAAATCATCAACATAGAGACAGACGATTAGGAAATCCATACCTTGTCTTCTTATGTAGACGGATGGCTCACTTGGAATTTTCTCAAATCCGTTATCTCGGAAGTATTTGTCAATTTTGCTGTTCCATGCACGCGGTGCTTGTTTGAGACCATATAGTGCTTTGCAGAGACGATAAACCATTTTTTCTTTTCCTTTTCGGACATATCCTTGAGGTTGTTCAACGTACACCTCTTCTTCCAGTTCTCCGTTTAGGAACGCCGACTTTACGTCCAATTGGTAGACCTTCATTTTAAGTTGAGCTGCCAAAGCTAACACCATCCGAATTGTTTCCATGCGAGCGATCGGGAAAATGTTTCGGTGTAGTCAATTCTGGTTGCTTGAGAATATCCTTTTGCAACTAGCCTTGCCTTGTGCTTTTGAATCGACCCATCTTCATTATATTTTGTCTTGTAGACCCACTTCAGACCAATTATTTCTTTGTCCATTGGCTGATTTACAAGCTCCCATGTCTTATTTTTCTCGATTACTCGCATTTCTTCGTCCATGGCATGTCTCCATTTTTCTTCTTTTGCCGCTTCCTCATATTTTTGAGGTTCTAGTGCTATAAATGCACAATTAGATGTATTATAAATATCTACTAGGGAATGCACCTTTCTAGGTGTGGGACTTGTTTCTGATGAACTTGGAGGTGTGGCACTTGCTTTTGATGAACTTGGACTTTTTTGTGTTGGACTTGGAGATTTCGGGCTAGCTGGTGGAGTTCTTTCATCCTGACGTGGCTGATCTGGCTCGTCTTCAATGAGTAGTGGCAACTCGTGGTTGTCTTTTTCATCATTCCAATCACATGATTTGAATTCATCAAATATAACATCTCTTGAAATTACCAGCTCCTTTGTATCTGGATTGAGAAGTCTATATGCTTTAGATTCTTCGATGTATCCGATGAATATTAGCTTTTCTCCTTTTTCATCGAACTTTTCTCTATGTTGGGATGGAATATGTGAGTATGCTACGCAACCAAAAATTCTGAAAGAAGTTACCTCGGGTTTTTTCTTATGCCAAGCCTCATATGGAGTTTTGTTGAGAACTGCTTTTGTTGGCGAACGATTAAGGATGTAGACCGCCGTGTTGACTGCTTCAGCCCAGTAACTATTGGGTAGCTTCCTTGCTTTTAGCATACTGCGAGCCATTTCTACGATCGTACGATTTTTCCTTTCCGCGACGCCGTTTTGCTGTGGAGTGTATCGAACAGTAAGCTCCTTCTTAATTCCATTTTCTTTGCAGTAGTTGATAAATTTATTTGAAGTAAATTCTCCACCACGGTCAGTACGGAAAACCTTTAGTTGATGACCACTTTGCTTCTCTTCCAACGCCTTGAACTCTAGGAATTTAGTGAATGCCTCGGACTTTTTCTCGAGAATATACACCCACATCATCCTGGTATAATCATCCACGAATAAGAGAAAATATCTTCTGTTATTGAGTGAAGCTGTTCTTGTCGGACCGCATATATCTGCGTGCACCAATTTGAGGGGCCTTCTTGCTCTCCACGATGTGCTTGTGAACGGAAGTCTATGAAACTTTCCAAAAATACATCCTTCACATACTTTATCTCCACCGCTGATATTAGAAAGACCGATGACCATGTTCTTTGATTTTAGAACTTTCAAGGATCTGTAGTTGAGATGCCCGTATCTCAAATGCCATAACTTGCATTCATCTATGTGATTGGTACTCATTGCACAATCTCCAATTGATGGCATAGAGAAGGGAAAGACAAAATTTTCTGTCATTTTTACTTTTGCCACCAATTGCTTATTAATTTTATCATAAATTGTGCATTCTCCGTCTTCGAAATGTAGTGAGTACCCTTTTCTTATAAGTTGTCCAACACTTAATAAATTTTGAGCTAGGCCAGGAACATAAAGAACATCGAGATATGTATCGAGTTTTACGACCTTGTTCGTACGGATATGACTCCTCTTCCTTCAACATTCGATACTTTCCATCTCCGAGTTTGACTGGTGGAATATGTTGCTCCTCCAACTTTACGAAGTATTCTCATTTCTGTCATATGGATCTTTGCATCCGCTATCAACATACCATATACCTTGCGCATCTTGTTGCGAGGTGAGGCAGAATAAAATACTTGATTTTGAAAATCTTTTTTCTCGGAATAGTTGGCTTCATTATTTTTAAACCAACAATCCTTTTCCATGTGATTTAATTTATCACACTTGGTGCACTTATATCTGCAATTTTCAGTTGGATGGCCAAACTTTTTGCAAACATTGCATCGGAAATTGGAGGAGTAATTTTCCCGTACCTTTGATTGTTGTTTTTATAACCTCCTTTTCCTCTTCCACGTCCGCGGTAGGAGTTTCTGGATCCTTGATTTGATGATGATCCTTTCTCGTATTGCGAGTTTGATGATGATCCCCCTCTGGAGCTTTCTTTTTCGGCTTCTATATTTTTCTTTTCTTTGAAATTTATTTTTGATTGAAACGCCTGCTCCAACGGCTGCTCCGCGAACCTATTTATCCTTTTTTCATGCGCCTCGAGTGAACCCATTAATTCGTGTACGGAGAGAGTCGATAAATTTTTGGACTCCTCAATGGCAGCAACAATATGATCGAATTTGAAAGGTAAGCTTCTTAGAATTTTTTCTACAATTCTTTTGTTTTCAATGGTATCTCCATAACTACTAATTTGATTCACTATACCTGTAACTCTTGTAAAGAAGTTCTGGATAGTTTCATTTTCTTTCATGAGTAAATTATCAAAATCTCGCCATAAATTTTGTAGTTTAATGGAGATTACCTTTTGAACCTTGGAATGCAACTTTGAGAATATTCCAGGCCTCCTTCAAGTTTTCGCTACCGAAATTCGAGGAAAAATAGTTTTGCTTACCCTCTTTGTATGAACAAAGAATGCTTTAGCATCTTTCTTCTTATTATCCTTATACTCTTTTTTCTCTCGCCTCCGTCCATGACGATTGAATTCTTCGCCGACTCGGGTACCTTATAACCATCTTCTACAAATTCCCATAGGTCTTGTGAAATGAAAAGAGTCTTCATTTGTAGACTCCAATAATCAAAACTCTCACCATCAAAAATTGGAATTAGACTTTGGGCATAGTTGAACCTTTGAATACTTGCCATGGGTAGAGTTTTAGGATTATCGGGATAGGTTTGCTCTGATACCAAATTTGTTGGCGCAATGCGGAAATGTGATGGGTTTTATGGAAATGGATTAGGAAATGAATTTAGGAAAAGAGGTTGGTTTATGAAAAGAGGAGGTTTTTATTATTTTTGGAATGTTTACAAAGGCTCTTTGGGTTTTTCTACTAGCTCTCACTCTTGCTACTCTCTTGCTACTTGCTTTGCTCACTTGGTTTTTGGATGGTTTCAAATGAACCAAGACTTGCCTATTTATAGACTCACTTATTTCTCTAGATAGTTCTATCTAGACTCTTCTTTACACTCTCATTACACTCTTATCTAGAGGGAATATTCTAGAGTATAATACCAAGGATATGCATCTATGAGCTTATCCTTCACATGTCTAATTTGACTAATACTTATCTAGTCTAGAATACAATGATAAGTATGGAGGAGTTTATCCTCACATGTTTATTTAGACTAATCTAGATAATTCTAGTTTTAACATCACAAATTACTAATTTTTTTTTTTTTTTTTTTTTTAACATCATCAACCTATCACTGATGTATCAAGTTCGTCCTTAAGGGGAAACATAAAAGGATACGATCCACCGAAAACCCTTTCTCGGCTGATGAGGCTTGTTACGCGGAAGCAGCCTTCTATGATGCGGTGAGTGAGCCCATCGAGGTAGTAACGCAAATCTATGCCACTCCAATCCCAGACTGGGCAACAACATACCAAGGAAAAACAGGACTGGGGCGAAAGAAAGATTGTGTGGAAGAAGACAAAAGGCTATTTTGAAAGATGTCTCGGTCTAATGGGCGACATGTTTATCAATTATAGCAATCAGTTGGGGAGTCGTCATCGGAGGAGATCAGCATTGCTGAGGCAATGGAAACTCTCAAAGTTGATGACGCTCCCCAGTTCTGGAAAAGGCTGGCGCAAAACTCACCACCAAAGCATGACGAGGAGACAAGGAAAATAAACCTGGGAACAGAAGTCGAGCCAAAGCTGATAAAGATTGGGGCGTCCATGTCTAAAGAATAAAGCGGAAATCTCGAAGCCTTATTGAAAGAATATGTGTTCGCATGGTCGTACTAAGACATGTTAGGGCTGAATCCAACTTTGGTTTGCCATGAGCTAAAGGTGAACCCTAGTAGCAAACCAGTGAGGCAACCACGATGCCAGTTCCACCACGAAACCGAGGCATAAATAAAAGAAGAAGTGAAGAAGCTTTTAGACGCTGGGTATATAAAACCAATACACTACCCCACCTGGCTAGAAAACATAGTACATGTAGAAAAGAAAAACGGAAAGATCCACTGTTGTGTGGATTTCCGTGACTTAAACCGAGCATGTCCAAAAGATGAGTTCCCACTCCCCAACATAGAAATGACGGTGGATGCAACCAGCGACAATGAAATGTTCTCATTCATGGGCGGGCAAAGCGGCTATAACCAGATCAAAATGAATGAGAGCGGCGCGACCAAGACGGCCTTTTCGACCCCGATTGGAAATTTCTACTATGTCGTCATGCCCTTTGGCTTGAAGAATACGGGGGCGATGTACCAACGCGTTATGACGCTAATATGTCATGATATGAACCATGAGGCCGTGGAAATTTATGTGGATGATATCATTGTCAAATCCAAGAAACGCGAAGGTTATGCCCAAAATCACGGGTTTTTCAGTGGTGTCGAGATTTTAAACTAAAGATGAATCCCGCTAAATGTGTGTTTGGCGTTACGACTGGGAAGTTCATGGGATATACAGTCACGAGTAAGGGAATCGAAGTCGATCACGTCAAGGCAGGAGCCATCATCTTCATACCTCCCCCCAAGGATAAAGGAGAACTCCAAAAGCTGATTGGAAAAGTCTCGTATGTCAGACACTTTATCCCCGGTTTGGCGCAAACTTTAACTCACTTCTTCCCGATGCTTAGGAAAGACGAGAGGTTCGTTTGAAAAGCTGGGCAACATAAGGCGTTCGAAACAATCAAGGGATGGCTCAACCACCCACACGTCCTACGACCACCGGTCAAAGGCGAGCCACTTTACTTATATCTGAAAAATACAGAAACTGCTGTAGGAGTACTACTTTCCTAAGACATATGAGGGCTAACTTGGTCCCGATCTATTATCTCAACAAAGTATTAAAGGACGCCGAGTTGAGGTACACCCCTGTTGAGAAAGCCTGTCTACATCTGCTCTTGGCGGCACAAAAACTACGACACAACCTATTAAGCCATAAGAACTATGTTATGGCGGTGGTTAACCCAATTGTTTACTTGACCACGAGGCCCATGCAGTCTGGGAGGATGGCTAAGTGGTCAATGCAACTGCTCGAATTCGACTTCACGCCCATACGACCTCAAGGTGCCAAGTTATTGCAGATTTAATAGTGGCCTTCCAAAGTACTAGCACCTTTGAAGCATGCTACGAAGTCTCAGGAGATGTATCCCTACTAGAAGAGATATCACTTGAAGCTTGGAAAATGTCTTTTGACGGTTCCTTTTACGGAAGCCATGGAGGGGTTTGAATTGTGTTTGAATTGCCTAAGGGAGAATTGAAGTTGTATGCATATATTACCCTTGCACTAAAAATGCGACAGAGTATGAAAGCTTCCTCATCGGGATGCAGATGGCGCTAGAAATGAAGATAGTAAATTTAGAAGTGATGGGAGACTCTAGGCTCTTGGTAAATCAGATGGAAGGGGAGTTTAACGTTAAAGGGACAACTTTGGAAGTCTATCGAGACAAGGCCCAACGATTTATGAGGCGCTTCGGACATATTTCGATTCGATATATGGGACGTTTGTATAATAGACACGCAGACGCGCTAGCCACATTGGCATCTAAGCTGCAGATGCTCAAAGGTGATGAAGAGACAATTACCATCATTAGGAAAACTGACCCTTTGGCTCTGGAAGAAATATCAGCAATGGAAGAACTCAACTGGCGCCGAGAAGAAAGGCAACTCCCTTGGAAAACGCTGAAAGCTTATACTATTCTTGATGGGGATTTATGTTATATATCGGCAGGAGGCGCGCTATGCAAGTGTTTAGGACCCCTTGAAGGCAGGGAAAAAACTGGAAGAAATCCACCATCGTGTGTGTAGTCATGCTGCCTCTATAATCCTACGTAAGCGAATCCAACGTGCGGGATTCTTTTGGCCGGATATGGCGGTCCAAGCAAAAAAGCTTCAAGATGAATGCAATGTATGTCAAGGATCTCCCCAAGAGGTGGAAGTATGTGTTGCCGAGGAAGATGAAGAGGATTGGAGGAACCTTACATCGCTTATCTTACTAATCGGACCTTGCCAAGCGACAAGAAGACGACCCTTAGACTGGTCAAAAAATCAGCAAGGTACTTTGTTGTGGATAAGAAATTATTTCGTAGGAGCTTCGGACACCAAGCGCTGACCTTCTTAAGTAAAAACGAAGCCACTCAAGTAATGGAATTGACTCATGACGGGGAACATCAAGGAAAAGCGAGAATGTTCTCACAAATCTATGGCGCCGGATACTACTAGCCCACAATGGAGAGTGACGCCGCTGAATATGTGCAAAAATGTGAATAGTGCCAAATACACGACAATCTAATACACGCTCCTCACACTATGTTTACATAGCATCGCGACGCTCTGGCCCTTCCATACTTGGGGTTTAGATATCATTGGACCCATCATGCCAAAGTCTTCCAAGCAACACGAGTACATCATAACGGTAGCAGAGTGCTTTACGAAATGGGTTGAGGCTATTCCTTTGAAAAATACTATCGGGGCCACCATCGTCGCGTTCATCAAAGAACATATCATCACGCTCTTTGGGATACCTATGTGCATCATTTCGGATAATGGCTCGCCTTTTGTAAACAATGATGTCAGAAGCTTAATGGAATCCTTCTGAATCAAGAAAAAAAATCTACTCCGTACTACCCCAAGGGGAATGGGAAGGCATAAGCGACTAATAAAATGCTCATACGCGTTCTCAGTAGGAATATATATGATAATAAGAGGCTCTGGCATGAAGAATTACCAATGGCGCTCTGGGAATACCGGACCGCTAAAAGGTCATAAACATGAGCTACTCCCTACAGCCTGGTCTATGGGGAAAACACGATTCTACCCGCGGAAGTGGTGGTTGCTTCATCCCGAGTCATAGCAGCAAACGTCTTGCAATTCGAAGATGATAAGAGGTTCCAAGTGCTCGATACTCTAGAAGAGAAAAAAAAGCATAATGGATGCCCACGCTCAGAAATATCATGACCGGATGGCTAGAGCCTACAATCATAAGGTGAAACCAAGGAATTTCGCAATAGGGGATCTAGTACTCGCCATTTCTCCTCATGTGCCTCGAAATGCTAGTGAACAAAAGTTTGCTCCAAAATGGGAAGGACCATTCCGAGTTATTGAAGTTGCGGAGAGCGGATATTACAAGATTGAACACACGTATGGTACTCCTACCAAAGGAACTCAATGACAAAATTAATGGGAAATGGCTCAAGACCTTTGTAGATGGGGAAAAATGAGTTGATGGTTTTTACGGAATTGAGGAAACGACTGTGCGGAGGAAACTCCTTAAACGAGCGAACTGTCAAACCTTACACAGATGCACTGCAAGAAGGGAGTGCTTTGAATTCGAGAGATCAATCTGTAGTAATCCGGCCTAAACCAAGACAATGGTCGTTCCAGAGTAAATTCGGTCACAAGAGAGGATGGGTCGATCTGTAGGATGGAAACTGAGCAATGTGTGAGATCAATGGTGATCGAAGATTGTAGGTGTGTTGTGTATTCTGAAATAAGATAAGTTCTGAATGATTGAATTTGCTTTGTTGAGAATAATTGCTCAGATGTTGAGTTGTTAATCTTTTGTTGTCTGTTTGACGTGAGATTGTCCTCCTTTCTAATCATGATTCAGAGACTTATTTATATTGCTAGAATTGTAAACACCTTGATCCCATGAAGTGTGATAGTTGCTGGATTCAAAGAGTGGGGAAGTGGAAATCGTGTTAAAACCAGTTGCTCATCGTGCAGAGACTTGGTTGATTTTCCATCCACTACTTTGATAAATCCTTCAACTGATTGCACGACTTGCTCACGTTCTCGTCGTGTGTATGAATGAACACACATGCCGTAGACCGCCAGACCAAAACCATAGTTAATATCCCCCCATGTAACACGATTGATGTCTCGTGTGATTGTGGAGTCTGCAAGGCAGACGTGTATTTAGTTAGTCAGTTGCTGACTTCATGGGACGACGAGTCCTTGTATTGTTGAGTCGAACGTAATATGAAAATTTTCTGAGACTCATGAATTGAACATGTCTGTTGAGACATAGATATAATTCTCAAGTAAATGTTGATAGTTAAGGTGAGCAAATATTGCTCATTCAATGAATTGTTGTACCAATATTCCTTGGTTTGAGCAAATATTGCTCATCTGAACAAATGTTGCTCTTTTCATGAATTATTGGTAGCATGACCAAATAAAGTATTAAATCAAAATACTGGCAACTGAATATAATTAATAAAATGTTGATTATGAGATAAACGTAAAACTATTAGCGTTTGAATCTGGAATTATGAACCTTGGACTCAAAACCCTAATTTGATCAATTGATGATTTATTGAAAATAAACCATAGAGTGAAGGAGGGACTAGCTACAAGGGATGATGGATTGACCATGTAGCGCCCAGATGCTCAAGTGAGCAAAAAATATACCAAAGTCTCTTGAAGACCAGTTGGTGAAAGGATGATTAAATGCTGGTTTAGTCATTTATTAAAATAATGCTCGTCTGAACCTTAGGTGATAAAACCTAATTAATTATGAAGAGATGATGAACTGACAAAGGGGTCTTGAAACCGGCCCTGGTGGTCACGGGATCGAATAACGATCGTTTCATGAAGTTCCAAATTGTTTGGAAGAGTTAGAACCTAATGTGAACAAATTAGGTCAAATGATGAAAAATATGCAGGACCGGCCTCTTGCAAGCCAAGGAGCCAACCTTGGTCGTCCAAGGTAGTATGCTCGTGTCACCAAAGTTTTCGTGTCTCAGTCCTGAAAATTTTGATATCTTCTGATGTGCGCGTTTGAGCAATCATTTGGGAAAATATGAAGAAATCAAAGATTTTTGTTGAAACTCAGGAAACTTCATGAGATGAAGGAAAATTAATAATAAAATGAAGGAATCATGAAGTGTGGGACCGGCTATGGCCAAGGCATGGCCGACCGTCCAATGAGCCCGATCCCATAGCATTTCTTAATTTTATTATATTTTTTCATGATTTTATGGAAATATCATAAAATCAAGGAGTTTGTTGAAACTAAGGAATTTTGTTGAAATCAAGGAGTTTCCTTAAGGTGAAGGAGTTTCCATGAGATGAAGGAAACAAAAATATTAATAATAATAAAATAAGGGCGTGTGGGACCGACTTGGGAATGGTCGGCCGGCTAGGGCCCGGTCCCGTGAGCTTTCCCTAATTTTATGTATTATTTTCATGATTTGAAGGAAACATCATGAAATCAAGGAATTTCATGGGATCAAGGAAACATAAAAAAAAAAAAAAAAAAAAAAAAAAAAGGGCGTGTGGGATCGGTCCCACGAGTTTCCCTAATTTTATATTATTTTCATGACTTGAAGGAAATATCATGAGATTAAGGAGTTTTCATGAGATTAGGGAAATAATAATAATATAATGAGGAATCATGAGGTGTGTGACCGGCCACGACTAGGGCATAGCCGGCCGGCTAATAGACACGGCCCCACGACAACTTTCCCAATTTTTTATTATTTCCTTGATACAAAGGAAATACTATGAAACTGAGGAGTTTCCTTAAAACGAAGGATATTTGTTCAAATGAATGGATTTTCATGAGATTAAGGAGAATAATAAAAATATGATAAAACATAGAATTGGGCGTGGGACTAGCCACGGCGTGACTGGCCGACCGGTGAGTCCAGTACCCTAGCGCCTTGACTAATATTTTATTATTTATAATTTTTTTAGTTGCAGGAATTCCTACAATACATCCCTTACAAGAATTCATAATAATCAACACATCTTTAAGACCAACAATCACACTTTTTATTAATTGACTTATGAATTTTTGCAAGAAATAAAATCAAGAATACAACCAATGTTCTAGACTTTCTCTCTCTTCAAAACTTTCTCACTACTCTAAAAAGATCTCTCCCTCTTCCTTAAGCCTATTTATATAGGGTATTACATAGTGGATGATAGCTAATCTGACCTTTATTTTCGGATCTGGCCCGCGATGTTATTGCAATCATACAAATGTTTTATTCGCGATATTCCTAAATCTCGCAAGATCTTCATATCTTTCTCGTGTTTAGGCTGTCGTCATCTGTTGCGTCACTTCTATAATCAATCTGCGATATTCTCAAGGGTATTGTTGTTGCGATATTCTGATCCTAAATCTTGCCTCTTCTCATGTCTTCTCTGCGAAGAGGGGAATGTCATGAGAAATCGTAACTCAAAATGCCGCAGCTGTTCATCTTTCCATATTCTTCTGTACTGACACGATTCTGTATTTTACACAGAGTTTACTATACGTATCTCTTCTTCCATCCATTTCTTGACACGTCGTTCTCAACCGCTGCTCCTCAACCATTCACGTATACTCTTCGCATTAAATGTGTTTATCTTCTCAAGAACTCTTCTCTCTATATATATTCTTCTCATTCTTCTCTTCCCTTCTTTTTTACTTTTCTTCTTATCTTTTCTCCAACTTTACTTCATCGCTCTTCTGTAAATTCCACTTCTGCTGCTGTAAATTTTCTTGTTTCTACCACTTTCGATCTTTAATTTCTTCTTCATTCTCATACTTAAAATGCCTCCAAGCAGTCATAAATACGAAGCTTCTTTTGAAGAAACTCATAAGATTCTCAAAGAGAAGGGTTTTACATTATCCACCATTCCCAATCAAGGCGCTAATTCCATTCTTTTAGCTAAACTATTTTCTGATCATCATTGTGATGATAAAGAAATCATAGTTTCACTTGGTCAGATTCTCCATGGCCTTCATATCCCTCTTTATGACCCTGCTTTTTCCTTATTTTACGAAATTCTTGCTCATGCGAAATTCTCGCGAGCCATCTACCAATTAAGTGGAGACTGCATTCGTTTAATACTTGAATTTTCCAATCGTGGTGCTGGTAAAGGATCTCTTTATCCAAAAGAAGTTAGGGATCCTGAATTTAATAATTTAGAAATTCTCGCCGAAAAATACACAGTAGAAAGCTTCTTTGAGAATTATAAAATAATAAACATGAAGAATGATAAAACTCGTTGGAGTGTTCGCTTGAAGAGAAAAGAAAATGTTGTCAGCGATAAAATACTTATGATGGACATTGATTGGCATTCTGGCAAGAATAATACTCCTCGCCAATCTAAAGATGATAAATGGTGCGTTTTTCCACTGGTTTTGAAGGGGCCTTATATTTCTGGCTCAAATGTGCTTCATGCGAATGTCACCGCTTATCAGCCTTGGGTATTTAATTGGCCCGAGAAAGAGACAGAGGTATGTCTTCAAGTCTTGCTTAACTCATAATCTTTCATATATTGTTCCTCTCTTGTTTTCTAACTCTTGCGAAAATTTTAGATTGAAAAGATGAGAGCAAGCTACAACAGGACTGGGAAGGCTAGCACTTTTTCAGCTCTTCGCTCAATCACGGATGAAGTAAGAAATACTTTATTTCATTATTTTTAAAAATATTTTTGCCTCTGTTTCTTATCTTTCATTCCTGTGCGAAGGTTGACGTTGTAGTTGTTGAAAAAGTGGGAACTAAGGTTGCGAATACCAAGGGCAAAGGTAAAGGTATTCTTCGCAAGGATAAATCAGTTGCTTCCTCTTCAAAGAAAAGAAAAGTTCCTTCTCCCTTTCCTTCGAATTCTCATTCTGATGAAATCTCCAAGGATAATGATGATGATGTTGATAATTATTTCGCACGGGGAGATCCTCCATATGAATCTTCAATGACATAATTGTCTAGCATCTTCTCTGACTCCTTGCAAGGGATTGGAGATGATCATCTTACCAACACATGCAAAGCTCTTGCGAATATCTATGATCCCCCTTTATTGGATGGTGATGATTCTCTTCGCGAAGTCTCCAGATCAGTGACCCCTAGCTTTCTGAACTCGCTTGGTATTTTGGTATGCCTTCATTTCTCTGTTTCTTCATAATTACAATTCAAAATTATACTCTATCTTGACAATTTTTTACCTTCTTTCGCAGACTGGAAAGACTTCTTTCGTAGTTGCCTCATATTTGGAAAAAAGACGTAAGGTTCTTGAAAAGAAGAATCTTCAGCTTCGCAAGAGAAACGACGAACTAGAGGCTGAAGCTGTTGGTCTTTGCAAAAAGAACAGACAATTAAAAATTGATTCTTCTACTCAAAAGAACAAAATATATAGTCTTCAAGATACCAATCAACAACTCTATGGTATGGGACTTTTATTCTTTTCATTTATTTTGTTTTCTCATTATCCTCCCTTATCTTGATTTATCATTTTCGCAGACGTCTATGGTCTTTCTGATGAAGCTACCATTCTTCGTTCTTTTCCCGACTCTATGGATAATGATACCCTCCTTGAACACCTTAATAATTCTTTAAATAGTTTTTCAAATGACAAGATTAAATCTATTTCCACAAATGAACTCAGATCCAAAATTCGCCTCTTAGAAATTGACCATAGATCCAGTTTGGGCTTACCCAATAAATTTAAGCATTTCTATCTTGATTTTAAAGAGGAAATCAATAATTTAATAGGCAAGAACAGTGGTCTCATAGATGATAAAGATCGCATCGCGCTAGCCAAGGTGCTCAAACTCTAGCGAAATTTCATAAAACTCTTCTTGGGGTTCAAATTGAACGATATGAGGCTAATCTCAAAAATGATTTGCTTAGCGAAAGAGAAAACCAAATTCTCTTCCGTCTTCCCATAAATAATGATGATGAATTCGCTTGGGCTGCGAAAGTTTTAGATGACGCCAGAAATAATCTAGGTGTAAATGTTAGTCTCCAAACTGAGCACACGGTATTGTTTAGGGATATGATTTCTAACAGAGAAGGTTGTTAACTGTACTTCCTTATTAATCGTTTGTCTTTTATAAACTTTCACCGAGTTATTGATTCGTTGTTATATGTTCGTAGGAGCTGAGGAGAGATTTCGCAGAAGAATTGAAGAGCTTGAGGCTGAAAAGGAGCAGCTCGCAAAGGATCTTTCTTCTCGCAATGATAAATGTTCTAGGATGAAGAGTCAATTAAAGATCACTGTTGCGAACTTTAAGAACAATGCTATTCTTTTTCGCAACCAAACTATTAAGATGGTTTGTGATGATAATAACATTCTTCATTCTACATATCCTTGTCTCTTAGAAGAAATTCCAAAGAACGTTCCTAACCTGGACATCCCTGATAGTAAAGCTAGCGAGTATGAAGATGAAGAAGAAGGATAATCTGATGAAGATGATGAGGAATCAAGCAAGAAATAATTTTGCTTCCTTCTTTAACTTTTTTGCAACATTTGCATATTTGTTCTTTAATCCTTTATTCTTGTAATCTATCGCTGTGAATTCCCTCAATTTCCAATACAAGTTATGTTTCTTTTGCTTCTTCCTGCATGTGTTAGAAAAACAACTCTTTTTTGCAATATGGTTAACCAATATAAAATTATTAATCCTTCATTATATGCGTAAATCTATCATATGGAGGCAAATAACATGTTCTCATTCTATTTATTCCCATACTTGCTTCTGTTATTTGCTTCCAAATGAAAGATTAAGCAAGTTACTTTCTAATAGTAATATTGTTGCGAAATCATTTCGTACGTTTATGCCTCAATTTCGCAGTCATTTCTGCATAATCTCGCAATCATATTTTGTAAAACTGCATTCGTTCTTGTTATCTGATGTGGTCTTATTTTGCCTTCCTAAGTAAAGGTCTTATTTTTCCACCTCTTGTCATTGTGACAAAATCGCAGGACGTCTTTACAATTTCATGCAAAAACCCCTTGATCTTGCATTAACTTTTTTCTCTTGTCATTTTTGTTGCAACAATATGACAGGCCTAAATATTCTTGTGAAAATAAAGCCCCATGACATTTCCGTCTTGCGAATAAATCGCAGGACGTCCTTACACTTTCATGTATTGACCCATTGATCTCGTCTTATCTTTATCTTATGTATTATTGCCTCTTCAGGATTGTTGCACAAATATGACAAGCCTTGATACTCCCATGAGTGAAAAGCCTCATGAAATTTGCGTCTTAAGACACTTATCAGCTCCCTAATAGAGGGTGCCGCCATTATCTTACCCCTGGTTGCCCCTTCAAGGAGACGTACCTCTACTATACAAGGTTGGCTCCTCCCATCTGGTCTTAACAACAACCAGTTGTTTTTTCAGCCTCTTATCCCTTTTTCCTATATGGCTTATGGTTACAAGACTGCACCCTAAGTGGGGTTTTCTTCGATTCGAGTGCAGCATAAGTCAAGACTTGCCAAGAATGGCCAGGTACGCTCCAGACGCCCCAGGAACTCTTGGCTCAACCATGTACCTCGGCGCCTTGATCATATTATGCACTCCTTAGGAGAGACCTTCTCACCTTAGTCGCCCAACCTAAGGAATATGCTTAAGATGAGAATCCAAGGCGCCTCTCCTGGATGGACTTTATTGACCCCAAATATCCATGACTCAGGTTACAGGGGCGGTATAACCTTTTCCCTGATCCATGCAATAGGTACCCATTATATGATGCACTTTAGGTCTTACATTCTTGCGAAATTTTGATTTCGCGAACTAGGGTGTACGCCATAGTAGGTTCGCCCCTTTCTGATTGTTCTGTTTTTTCTTTTGCATTTCAGCTTTGTTGTAATTTTTCAATCTCATCTTTGTCATTCAATAAAATGTATTTTTGAAAAAAAATTCAACAAATCAGTCATACATCAATCTTACTTTCATTTCACATTTTAAGTTTCTTACCTTTTGCTGCTTTCTGCCTCTGCACTTTTGATATTTTATGTTATTTTCTTATCTTCTGCGAAATCTTCACCACTTCTTATTTTCAACAAGCATTGACTTCGCAAGGCTTCTTCTTCTCTATGTTCTATTGCATCTACCACCAGTCTTTCACTTCTTTGTCTTTCTCTGACGTTATGTTTCCAATTCTCCTTCTTTGCACGTTCTTCGCATGATTCTACGTCAATTTCATAACACTTCTTTCCTTCAATCCAATCTCCTTTTATGATGCCAAATCCACTGGGATGAGGGAACTTGATTCACTGATGAAATTTCGATGCTATGCCTAGAATCCCATGTAACCAAGGTCGGCCAATTGCGTTGTATGGTGACTCCACGTCGACAACACAGAACATAATTTTAGAAGATAGTCCTTTCAATGGGATTAGCATAGTGACTTCCCCTTTAGGCTTATTGGCAGTACCATTAAAACCATAGATTTTGTAAGTTGAAGGTACTAGATCCTCATCTTTTCCCCCCATGGCCTTGTAAGCATGATAGAATAAAATATCCACAGAACTTCCAGTATCAATCAGAATTCTTTTGATTTCCCATGAATTCTTAGCTTCATCATCTTCATCATCACTAGGTTTTGGGTTAATCTCTAATCTTACCACTAATGGGTTATCATGCATTTCTCCAACCTCATGTACTTCTTCTGTCATGAAAGAAATAATTTTCTTTTGCCACTCTTTTAGCAGCGATATCTTCACAATGTTCATTATTTCTCATCCATCGGCATCTATTTCGAAGACTCTGCTCAATAATGTTATTGTGAAAGTCTTCAACCATTTTGTGCGAATGTACAATAGAGTGACAAAACAAATTTTTTGCCTTCGCCCCAACTTCTATTACAAATGTTTCTCTTTATTTTGTTGTGTTTATTTTGCGAGTTTCTGGTGGAGGTGGTAATGGTTGATTTTGAGGTTGGCCTATTAGAAAATGATTTAATTTTCCTTGATCTATCATTCCGAGGATGATTCTCTTTATATTTCTGCAGTCATTTGTTGAATGTCCATGAAAATGGTGATAAGAACAAAATTCATGACTCATGTGGTTTGGAGGTGGTTCATTCCCCGTATTCCATGGTGCTGGTATGTTTTCCATCAAGATTATAGCTTCCCATATTTTTTTCTACACTAGCATTCAGAGGTGGCATTTTAATTTCTTCCCATATCATCTTGTGACTTCCCTATCCTCTATGATAGTTTTTCCTTTGACCCCCATAAGTTTCTTGTGGCTGATCAAGTCTTTGAATTTTGTTATTTCCTCCATAGTTATAAAAGTTTCTTTCTCTTTAGAACTCTTCTTGATCACGACTTCCCATAGCTACCAATTTCTGCCGATTATCAACCATCACCTTTTCTTGTTATACTTGCGAAGTGCTCGCCACTGTGTTTATCAATTTGGGTAATAGGCTTGCATTCGCTGCTTTTGAACTTGTGTTCGCAACTTGGTATGATTCCATCTCATTTTGTTTTTCCTCAAGAGCAATATACTCCTCCTGAAACTCTCGCAACTCAGTCATTGTGATTGTATTCTTGATTCTGAAAATTTGAATATACAACAGATTGGTTGCGAATATTACATTAATGAATGATAGAATGAGGTATCTCTCATCCACACAGCCAACCATTTCACTACACATTGTCTTCCACCTAATGGTGAGATGCTTCAAACTCTTGCCAATTTTTTTCTTTAACCCAAATACATTTTTAATGCCAAGTCGCAAGGAATTGTTACTTATATACGCCCCTAAGAACGTAGTCTGCAAATGGTTGAAAGATGTTATAGTATTCTTTGGCAAACCTTCGAACCACTTTAATTCCTCTCCCATTAAACTTGATGCGAAATACTTGCACAACACAGCATCATGGTTTTCCCATTGTATCATACATATCACATAGGCTTTGATGTGTTGAATTGCACAAGTTGTTCCGTCAAAAATGCTAGTTAACGGGGGCAGATTGCACTTTGGGGGTATTACTCCTAATTATACTTCTTGTGTGAATGGAGTTTTCGTAACTTCTTCTATGGTTTCGTCTAACTGTCTCCTGCCTCATTCTCTTATGTTATTTAGCATTCCTCTTATCTCCGCCAATTCTTTTAAGATTTGTTTATTTACGTCAGGAGCTAATTCCATTGGTCTTTTTAATTATGATTCTCTTCTTCTTCGTTCATGTCTATCTTGTCTTGCGAAATTTTGTGATTCTTCTTCATTATCCTCATCTTGCCTTATCCTACGATCTTCTCTTTCATGAATTCGCCCATGATTATGCCTCACGTTTTCTCCTCTGCGATCTTGTTCATTCTTCATTAATTCTCTTTGTTGTCTTTCAGCTCTCCTTTGTACTCTATCACACTCTTCATTGTTATTACCATTATTGCGGTTTTGTTCACGCCTTCTTTCTCGATTATCATGATTGTTCTGGCGTATTGCCTATTGGAGATCTTGTTCTTCCACTTCTGACCCCAGCCTTTCTCTTTCGCAAGCCAGACGTGCTTGTTCAACATAATGTCTCTCGATTTTATCTTCAATTACTTGTTGATTTCTTTGAATTTCTCTTCGTTTTTCCTGATTTTATTCGCCATCTTGATTATTTCGTTCCTGACGTTGCATATTCCCCTGATTTCTGTTGTTTTGTCCATTTTGGAGAATTTCGCCATGTAGAATGTAACGATCTTCAGTTATTTCTCTTCTTTCACGATGTTTTTCGTCTGGATTTTGTACTTCCTCTCGAGTATCTTCATTAGCATTTACTACAGGAAAATTTCGTCTTGTTTCTCCTCTAATTGATCTTGAACTTGATCTTGTAGTGATTCTTAACCTTCAATTCTATAATCTCATGTTTTCCATCCTCAACTCATCATTTTTCCTTGTCAGATTTGCACGTTATTCTGCTTATAGTCTCCTTTCCTCGTGTATTCTTTGCCCCAATGCCGCTAATGCTTCAATCTCTTCATTTCCATGAATTATTCCTCCAACTGCTTCTCGGTCTCTCTCTACTCGTCTATCGTTTCTTAATTGTTTCTCTTCTTCCACTTCATCTGATTTCCAACTATGTACACTCACTCTGTCATAATCCATAGTTCTATTTTGTACTGGTGTACGTTGAATTGGTTGTTGAACTTGATTTTCTCCATTGTTTTTTGTGTTCATTCTTGAAGATTCCTCAATTTTATTTCTCCCTCTACCAGCAAGCCTCTTACTCCTTCTAATAGTTGTTGGTTGTTTTGAAGCATTTCTTCTTTTGGCCATTTTTTCAATCTTAATGAGTAGTTTGAAATTTATATAAAATTCTTTATCAATTACTCCAAATTCTTTCAAATCACAATATCAATCTTCACTCTAAAACAGTCCTTCATTCCCTGTTTCTAGCGCCATTATGTAGTTGCAGGAATTCCTACAATACATCCCTCACAAGAATTCATAATAATTAACACATCTTTAAGACCAACAATCACAGTTTTTATTAATTGACTTATGAAGTTTTACAAGAAATTAAATCAAGAATACAACCACTGTTATAGACTTTTTCTCTCCTCAAAACTTTCTCACTACTCTAAAAAGATCTCTCCCTCTTCCTTAAGCCTATTCGGCTCCTTATATAGGGTATTACATAGTGGATCACATCTAATCTAACCTTTATTTTCGGACCTGGCTTGCGAGATTATCGCAAGCATACAAATGTTTTATTCACGACATTCCTAAATCTCGCAAGATATTCATATCTTTCTCGTGTTTAGGCTGTCGTCATCTGTTGCGTCACTTCTGTAATCAATCTGCGATATTCGCAAGGGTATTGTTGTTGCGATATTCTGATCCTACAATTTTCTTCCTATTTTGCATAGGTTCATCGTTCCTTCGTGTTTTGGAATGCTCGTCCGTGCATTCAGATGCTCGTTAGTACATTATTAGATAAGAGCGAAATTTGCACCATTTTGGTCGGGGCTTACTCGATAGCGGCTTAGACGCCCGTGTGTTGAATACTTATTACTAACCCATGGAATTCTGTTGGGAAGAACCATGAATTGAAGTAATGAATTATTATGGAAAATATAGAATATTTTTCAGGGATTCAGCTAATGAATCTAATGATTTAGGAATAATTAATTGATGGCTCTATACTAGTACGATCGTCTAGAAGCATTAATTATTCATGAATTGAGTGATCATGAGCTTGTTGAAGCGTCATATTTCTTTTATATAGTCAGGGAAAACATTGTTACATCCTGAAGACGTTATTGCTCTATACTAGCAGGGAAGTTGTCTATGAGCTGTACAATCTTTCGATTCTATATAGAAGTAATTATTGAAATTGCTCAGTATTCATGAGATATGATGTTGCCTCAGCTGAGAGACTACATATCTACATATACTCTGAGAGACATTATTCTTAGTCAGAGATCCTTGCGGCATGAGCTTTCATGCTTCAGTGAGATACATGAGCCTCAATACTCATCTGATTTCTGGATCAGGATCATATACAATTATGGTTTTACGATTTTAGCCTTTGTCAAAAATCCACCATCTACAACCTTTTACATGTAATGACCATGCGACATGAATAAAAATGACTTTTGATTAAATATAAGTCTCTTCATTTACTCACCCTCTGAGTCTACTATGGCACTGTTTGAAATAGCAGAGTACTTCAATACCCTTGTACTCACTCTTCGAGACTCAGGTATCTAAATCCTTCATTCCTTGATAAAAGGAGGAGTGCCCATAAATCCTCCTGCGCTCACCCTTTGAGACTGGAGAGTCTAAATCCCCTTGCGCTCACCCTTTGAGACTCGGGTGTCTAAATCCTAAATTTCTTGATAAAAGGTGGATTGCCCATAAATCCTCTCGCGTTCACCCTTTGAGCCTGGAGTGTCTAAATCCCCTTGCGCTCACCCTTTGAGACTCGGGTGTCTAAATCCTCCATTCCTTGATAAAAGGTTGAGTGCCCATAAATCCTCCTGCGCTCACCCTTTGAGCATGGAGTGTCTAAATCCCCTTGCTCTCACCCTTTGAGCCCGGAGTGTCTAAATCCCCTTGCTCTCACCCTTTGACACTCGGGTGTTTATATCCTCAATTCCTTGATAAAAGGTGGAGTGTCCATCCCGCGCTCACCTTAAGCTCGGAGCGTCAATCCATATCTCCCTCGCTCATTGAGATGCGGGCGTCTAAACTTCTTCATGCAAGCCAGAAAAAAAAAGAGGGGAAACACTTTCTCCTACTCAAAAGGTGGAAGCACCTTTTGCTTCTACTCAAAAGGCTCTAATACCTCCACCCTAACCGCTTCAGATCGATTACTAAAAAAAAAGAAGAGAGGGGAAGCACTTTTGTTCCCACTCAAATGGATCTTGCGCCTCTACCTTAATCCTAAAAGCAATCCCAAAAAAAAGAGGGGGAGGGGGGATCTTTTGTTTCTAAAAGGCTCTAGCGCCTGACCTCTGCAGGCTAATCACAAAAAAAAAGTGAAGCACTTTTACTCAAAATTTCTTCTTCTCAAAAGGCTCCAACGCCTTTAACCTGACCGCTTTAAGTCGATTACAAATAAAAGAGGGGAAGCACTTTTGTTGTCACTCAAACAGTTCTGGCTCCTCTACCTTAATATTAAAAGCAATTCCAAAAAAAAAAAGTGGGGGGGAAGCACTTTTGTTCCTACTCAAACGGCTATGGATCCTCTATCCCTAAAAAAAAGGCGGGTGAAAAGGAACATACCAATAATAAAGTTTAAAGAGACGATGTTATATTACATTGAGATCACTACATCAACTTACAAACGAGGTCAAAATCCCCATTAAGGAATTACATTAAGCAAAGCTTTGGCGTTAATGATCGCCTCCTCTACAAGACCCATCAATGGATGCACCCGTACATAACAGTCATAACTATCTTCAATCCTCGCCAATCATTGACGTCGATACTCAAGAAACGACGCAGTCACGGGCAACATTCTTTCAATAGGCTCTTGTAACTCCCTATTGGCACTTATCACGAGAAATGCGAATCGCCTGTTTTCTTCCACGAAATAATCAAACACGATGCGTGACGCTTTCATCATAGTCTCAAGGAGATCAATCTCTGACATCAGCTGATCACGAGACATTACAGAAGTAACTCAAACAAAACAACAACAAAAAAAGGGAGAGAGAACACTTGAGGATATTTATAAGTGAAAAGGAAAATATTAATATAAATCGTACAACATAGCACGGTACTTGGCTATCTCCTCTTCCACCAGAGTCAAACCCCCATGGGCTCCCTTTACCGCCTCATGTGCATGCATCCGTGTAATCCCAGCCTTCACATTTTGCTAACTCGTTCACATATTCGCTTCTAATCTGTCCAAACAATGAATTTCCCGCTCATATATCTTCACACGAGGATCCTGAGGCGCCACAGGTAACGCCAAAACCCATTCCATAGTAGGTCGACTACGTGACATCCAAATTAACAAGGAAAATGGAAGGAAAGAAAGAGAACAAGAAAAAACAAATAATAAGGAAAACCTAACTAATAACATACAAGCATGCACATATATTTATATATATATACATGTCAAATTCCACCGTTTCTCTTACCCAAACTGTTAGTGCATTGCTCGGTCGAACTCGCAAGCATTGCTATTTCAAGCTTGTTTGTAAAGTTTAGTTGCCAAAACTATAAGTTTTGATTTCTAGTCTACTTATAGCTAAGTCTCGGACTAGGATAGTAAGTGTAGTTGAGCTCTAGACTCTACGACGCTCATCAGATGAATACGAAGAACTACTCAAGGGAACTTGTGAAACTTCATCAACAAAGAGGTATGTGGAGACTTGAACTTATCTATCACTCAAAATTTTATCTATTATATGTCCTATTTTGAGACAAAAGTCGTATTGCTATATAGACTTCAATTATACACATTTGCTATTTCGAGCCAAGTTTATCTCGCTTATCTATTTCTCGAAATATATGTTGGTTAGCTTTCGCTTTTGCCAAGTTCATCTTTAGTCGTGACGAAAGTCATGTTGATTATTTCAATAACTTGAAAATCGCTTTGATGAAAATAGTTTGTGGATAACAATTATTATAACATCCTCTAAGAAAGTTTCAATAATTGAAATGAGAGTTTAGATCAAGTAACCAAGTTTGGATGTAAACATAGTGTGTTCTCACATTTGTGTAAAAGTCCGAAATCGGGAACCTAAAGTATGCGTACCCCGTACGCGTACTAGCGATTGTTGGAAACTCAGGCAAGTATGCGTACGTGGGCGGAAGTTTCACGTCCGTGAATTTCTGCTGGAGTTTGGAAGTGTGAATTGGTATACGCACCCGCACGCATACTGGCATAACCAAACTCAGTCCAACCACTTAGGTATGCGTACCCATTTGCATACTTAAGTAGGTTTGTTCATGAACTAAAACATTTATGTAATAATGAATGCAATCTTTGAAAATAGTGGATATAATGTTCATGAATTGATTCGAGTGAATCAAAATCGATTTTGCTTCGATTGTGTCTTGTATACTTCTATAAGATCTAAGCAATTGAACAATTCTCTAACTAGTTCATTTGAGTCACTTGAACTAGTTATGGTGAAGATGAATAAGTTTGATATGAAAGTGTTCATATGGCTAACCATTGGTTAACTATTGTTGAACCAACTAGGTGTATACGGTTAGTCAAACCTAAATGAAGGTGCATTTCATTTGTGTATAACAAGCTAAGTTTGATCTAACGGTTGAAAGATAGTAGCTTGAATTTAATCAGGTTTTCATCTAACAGTGAATATTGAATTCTTTGTTACCAAGGTAACTTAGATTGCAAACCATGATTTGAAGACTATATAAAGGAGAACTCTAGCAACTGGGAAACCTAATACCCATACCTCCTGTGTGATACTAGTTGTATATGCTAGAGTCGATTCTCCTTTAACCTTAGGTTTTTCACGAAACCCTATAGGTTAACGACTTAAAGACTTCATTGGGATTATGAAGCCAGGCCCAACTATTTTCGATGTAGTTGTGTGATCCGAACTTGCTGTTTCCTCCGTGTTTGAGTATAATCGTAAGATTGGCTTGAGATTTATATCTCCGATATGCAAGATAGAAAATTAGTCACAAACACCTTCGTCTCATCGTTTGTGATTCCACAATATCTTGTTTCGTTAATCGATTAAGATTATTGTGAGGTGATTGATAATTCTAGGCTGTTCTTCGGGAATATAAGTCCTGGTTATCGATTGGTTCATGTTCACCTTGATTTATCAAAGGACGGAACAAAAAATCGTAGGTATATCTGTGGGAGACAGATTTATCTATTCAATAGACTTTTCTGTGTGAGACATATTTGTTTATCAAGTCTGCAACTTTGGGTCGTAGCAACTCTTAGTTGTGGGTGAGATCTGCTAAGGGAATCAAGTGCATAGTATCCTATTGGGATCAGAAATGTAAGGAACATAACTGTACCTTGAATCAGTGTGAGAATGATTAGATTTCAACTACAGTCCAGACCGAAGTTAATTTGTAGTAGGCTAGTGTCTATAGCGGCTTAATACAGTACGGTGTTCAAATCTGGACTAGGTCCCGGGGTATTTCTGTATTTGCGGTTTCCTCGTTAAAAAAACTTCTGGCGCATGTGTTATTTCTTTTTCGTATTATATTTTGTTATATAATTGAAACATCACAGGTTGTGTTTTGAATCGATCAATTGGTAAATCCAACATTTGGTTGTTGATTGAAATTGATTGATCCTTGAACATTGGTTTTTGGTACCATTCAAGTTATTTCTCTTGTATTCAATCAGGCTCGCAAATTCCTATTTGTTTGATTGCGGATTGAATCGAGAAATTGAGATATCACTCTTGTATATACTTTTTATTAAGATTGAGTCTAACTGTCTAGTTGATTTTCTTGAAAGTATATTGGAGTTAGTCCATACAGATTGCTAAGAAAAATATTGGGTGAGGTTTTTATACCCCCTCTTTTTCAAAACCTATACACTGAGACATAGTCATTTTCATCCCGAAGGGAATCACATTCCATGGGTCTACCCTTGATAAGGAATGCATGCAGAGTAATGTGATCGCCTTCGACAAAAGGTTCTGAATGAGCGTCCTGGATAGTATGGGATGTCTGGGGATGCCCTTGAACCTTACTTCTCTTACTCCTCTCATGGTTATCTCTGGCGTCGGAGCGATCCTGTTTTGGCATGACCCGGTCTTGTATAAGTAAAGCGAGAACCACCCTTGAATTTAATAAGGGCACAACATAAAAGAGAGACAGAGAAAAAGGGGGCGACAGAGAAAAAAGCGCCAGATGCTAACTTACGTGAATTAACGAAAGATAATGAGAAGCTACGGCGCCTTGATGGGTTGTAGCATAAACTGAAGAAGAAGAGCTAGCGCTAGAGACACCGCGGCTAGTTGGTCGACGTTCTCGTTTTCTTTTTTTTCTTTTTTTTTTTTAAAAAAAAAAAAGGAAGGAAACACAGTGAACAAAGAAATCAATACTCATCTCATTCACCCAATCCCCTATATATATATATATATATGTATAGAGGGAGTTGATAATTAATGGGATAAATGATAAATAGAAGACATGTGTCTGGATAACAGACCCCATACCAGATTGCTCTATATGTGAGTCGACCGGCTGACCAGGTGAAGTAGAAAGATGAGAAGGAACGCTTGAGCTAGCATTAGTATCGTGATGAGTATAAAAGCGGGAGTCTAACAACCATACTTAATATTTCGCTTAGCAATATGTATGGACAACTCCAATATATTTCCAAGAGAATCAACTAAACAGTCAGACTCAATCAATGGAAATATATCCAAGAGTTGTATCTCTATTTTACAATATAATCAGCAAATCAAACATATAGAAATCCGTGAGCCTGATTATTATGTGAAACAACTTGAACGGTACCAAAGACCAATGTTCAAGTTTCAATCAATATAATCAACAACCAAAGGTTGGATTCTCTAATTGATTGAACTACGCATAACCTGTGATATTTCAATTATATAAACAAATATAATGCGGAAAAGAAATAACACAGACACCAGATATTTTGTTAACGAGCAAAACAAAAATACAAAAAAAACCCAGGACCTAGTCTATATTTGAACACCACACTGTATTAAGCCGCTACAGACACTAGCCTACTCCAATTTAACTTCGGACTGGAATGTAGTTGATCCCTAACCAATCTCACACTTATCAAGGTACAGTTGCGTTCCTTACGCCCCTTGAACCATGCCGGATTATGCGCACTTGATTCCCTTAGATGATCTCACCAAAAACTAAAAGTTGTTACGTCTCAAAGTCGAAGACTTGATAAAAAAATCTGTCTCATACAAAAAGTCTATTGTATAGATAAATCTGTCTCCCATAGATATACCTACGAGTTTTTTTTCGTCTTTTGATAAATCAAGGTGAACATGAACCAATTGATAAACCGGACTTATATTCCTGAAAAACAACCTAGTATTATCAACCACCTCACAATAATCTTAATCGATTAACAAAACAAGATATTATGGAATCACAAATGATGAGACAAAGATGTTTGTGACTACTTTTCAATCTTGCCTATCGGAGAATAAATCTCGAGCAAATCTTAAAGAAGATAGTACACAATCATGATAGAAAATAGCAAGATCAAAACACATAACTACAGATACAATAGTTGGGTCTGGCTTCACAATCCCAATGAAGTCTTTAATTCGTTGACCTACAGGGTTTCGTAAAAATACTAAGGTTAAAGGAAAATCGACTCTAGTCGCAACTAGTATCACACATGAGGTGTTGGGATTAGGTTTCCCAGTTGCTAGAGTTCTCCATTATATAGTCTTCAAATCAGGGTTTGCAATCAATGTTATCTTGGTAATAAAGCATTCAATATTCACCGTTAGATGAAAACCTGATTATACTCAAGCTAATATCTTTCAACTGTTAGATCGAACTTAGCTTGTTATACACAAATGAAATTTACCATCATTTAGATAAAGGTAACAATACCTAAATGTGTACACTTAGTTAGTTCAACTATAGTTAACCAATGGTTAGCCATATGAGCACTTTCACATCAACCTTATTCATCTTTATCATAACTAGGTCAAATGACTCAAATGAAGCTAGTTAGAGAGTTGTTCGATTGCTTATATTCTCATAGAAGTATGCAAGACACAATTGCAGCAAAATTGATTTTGATTCACTTGAATCATTTCATGAACATTATAGCCATGATTTGCAAAAGATTGCATTCCTTATTATATAAATGTATTAGTTCATGAACAACCAATTTTAGAACATAACCTACTTAAATATGCAAACGGGTACGCATACCTAAGTAGCCGAACTGAGTTTGGTTATGCCAGTACGCGTACGGGTACGAATACCATTTTACACTTCCAAACTCGAGCGGAAATTCACGGGACTTGAACTTCCACCAGTACGCATACGGGTACGCATACCATGGTTCCTAGTTTTGGACTTTACACAAATGTGAATACACATTATGTTTATATCTGAAAAGGCGAGGGTACCCAAATATAACTCAAGCTAAAACTTTTCCTTCCTATAAGTCCTTTCTCCGAAAGTGATTGTCTATGGATACGAGATCGAGACAATACAACAACAAAGTGTGTTTACTTGACACAAAGGTTCGGACTTAACCAAACTCAATAGGATTACGTATCAAATAAATATGAATTAACGTTTGTGTAATTTACTTTAATTATAATAAAACAATTATAAATCAGAAAATAAAGTAATAACACAGCAAGATTTTGTTAACGACGAAACCGCAAATGCAGAAAAACCCCGGGACCTTGTCCAGAATTGAATACTCTCTGGATTAAGCCGCTATACAAAATAAACCAACTTCGTATAATTGGGACCAAGCAACTAAACCTATAGTTCACCTAGTTCCATCTGTATTCCCACACCTCCGACCTGTAAACAAGTCACGTACTTGGACCAATTCCTTTGGTTCGTATTCCAAACAATAAAGGAACAACAAATCTGTTTGGTATCAAATCTCTTCAACCAAGTGATATGAGTTGGACACAGGCTCTTCTGTTTATCTTAAAATAAACTCCTTTGCCAGGTTCCAAGATCTATCTTATGTTCAATCACCAAAAGGTAATTGTTAAGATTTTGTAATCAATACCTTTAATCCCAAGGAATGTATTGACGCCGATCTACACAACTATTCTATCAAAATACCACAAGGATAAATCGATTATAGTTGGATCCTCTATTACCGAAAAAAGTATTGTGCACACCAAAGATTTATATAACCAAGTCAGAAATCTTTCATCTCTTCTTTCTCTTCAAATCTTCTTAAATCTTCAATAAATACCTGCACACAACTACTTGAATCTCTTGTGATCAATCACACACAGAACGGAGTCTGTTAACAATGGATTATCACAAGATTGTCTTTAGATATAACAACAGTCTAAAGATCCATGTCAAAACTTTGAACTAGTTTGAGTGAATCTTATATCAGAAGAGAAGATCCTCAAGCATAAACAAACTAGGTGCAATCAAAGTTCAACCACCGTTGGTCAATCAAATCAATATGAAAACGCAATTATCTAGTTTCCCACCAACGGTATGATAGGATCCATAGATGCCTATATTACAATAACCGCAATCGCACGGTGTCTACAATGTAGACAGAGGCAAGTACGGGTCGTTCCCACGAAGAGCAGTGGAAATACTGTAATCAATATCTCAATTAAGATAAACCAACAATGATGCTTTTGAATTTTTGAAAGAATAATAAAAATAATAAATAAAATAAATAAATAAATAAACTAAACTAAACGAATAATATAAATGCACTGGGAGAATCAGTAACCAGGGTTTTTAGTATCCACCAATATTTCTATTCAATTACTGAAATGAAACATAATTATGAGTATATGTTTATCTTTCGTTCTATCGACATCATCTATTATATTTATTAGAATCACAAATATCACTGGGACGCCCTAAGCATGACACATCAAGAGTTTTAACCAAAGCATGCACCATTAAATTGCGTTAGCAAGAAAATAATACGAAACTAAATTTTAGTTCACAAATATTATTTGGCTATCCTAAGCATAACCGATCAAAGAAATGAATCCAAGCATGGAATATCAAACAATGAGACAAATATAATTGCAAAACTACCAATTACGCACATAAGGTTTTGAACCCGGTGAAGCAACAACTCATGTTTTCAATTATAATCGATAAACAATATACAATAATTAATCTAATCAAATCATAATAGTCTTTGGCTCCATTTTATTCCAATCAAAGTAGCCTAAAACTCCATGTGGTTTCAACATAAACCCTAGCTACAAAAAGTCTAGCAAAACATGGCTTTATCAAAAGCCACAAATATATTGAAGAAAATCACTAGCAATTCGAAACGGAATCGAGATAAAGGAACTTCAAACCCTTGTTTCATGTAGATACTATCCACCGTCGTCCGCCTCCCAACTCTCTCCTGGTTTCGGCTGTGTAGCCGACCTCCCTTCATATATACCTCCTGCTGCGAATCCAGAAGATCGACCATTAAGACCTAGTAAATTTCCAGGTCTAGTCCATACATTCAGACCCATAACTACCAAGGCCCATTCCACTACGCATATATCCAACTCCTTCCAAACTGGCCACAGCATTAGATTTCTCGTTGTCCTGGTCATACACCGGCAACCAGTGTTTGTGCGAATCCGGCCACAACACACAAAACTCGATCCAAAACCAGATTCTGACCAACTTCTTGAACCCACCGATCTCATGGAAACAGCTAACGCACAGTCCATCAAGTCATCCAACCATCACCCCATGTTCTGCAGCACTCTTGCTTTTGATAATTTATGCATCTCCATCTTCTGTTCCAGATATGAATCTGCCTACTGACGGACTTTTGTTCGCTGCCGATATTCTTTCATTCCTGAGCTCCTATACTCCTCCATAATCACCACAATCCACCGGTAACCCTTGTGACTGATTGCTCCAGACCAAACCACCACAAGAAATCCATTGCAGTCACTGTTGTTAAGAAGCTTGAACCTGCTGTTCTCTCTTCACATCAGCAGACAAAATGCATCTCTACTTCCTTATTGATTTCATCCTAAAACCATGGCATTAGTTCCATTCATCTAAGCATCTCAGTCTCGGCACCAGTTTAGACCCAATACCGTATGAATACCGTCCACCATTCTCCACTGAACCAGCTCAACCTGAACCCCACAGTACCAATTAGAATTTATCTTCATTCGCATCTCCATTCATATACATATCCATCCAATCGACGACACGGCCATGGCAGTAACAGCAACCCCTGAAAATTCAGGCTTGAACTTGATGAGAACCATGGGTTCGAATCACTCTTACAAAGAATTGATGTGAACTCCAACCACCGAGAAATCTCCTCTAATGCCTCCGAAAGCACCCCACAAAAGTCGATTGCAGACCTGTTAATCACCACTGCCGCCAGTTGTTCACCAGCTCCTAATGTCGCTACCAAGTTCAACTATTTTCCATCCCGTCAGAAATCTGCAATCATTTTTGCCATTTGAACACTCGACACATTGAATACACATCACCTTTACTTGGACAGAACCCCATCGAACTCCATCTATATAATTCTTTCATCATCTATTTTTATCACCCCATGAATTTACATCTCGCATCGTGAAGAAAAAGTAAAGGTAGCTGCTTGGGTCATCTCCCTTCGATGAGAACATCACGTGCTTCATAAGATATGACTTTATTTTTCTTTTAACAAAGAACAGAATATGCATTTCAAGTCTTTATAAACGTGTACTAAAAATGGTGCCACGTCATTTGTTCACTTCCAGTGGACCTGACATGTTTGCATATATATACAAAGAATTCTTTGTTTGACTTGATAAGTTTCTGGTCATGAAAATGGTCTTGGTGCTACCAACTTAAATGGTTAACTAGACACAGCCACAAGTTTCTCCATTGTGCTCAGCCTCCTTGCAGTGAGTAACTTGAGTGGTATTAATTATTTTTGCCGCAACCAACTCCCATTTGGTCATTTTATTGTACCGATTATCGGATTCAGCAGTACTTGTCTACAAAAGCACTAAAATAATGTCATTAGCCAAAATATCGAGTCTGAGCTAATATAAATATGGGTATAAAATGTAGCATTTACGTGCTTATCAACACCCCCACACTTATATTTTGCTAGCCCTCGAGCAAAAAAAATAATATATCCGCTACACAGCTGGATATGAAGAGTGTTGTCTGCTAAACAGCGAGACGGCTCCGCTAAACAGCAAGACCGAGAAATGTTTGTTAAACAACTAGACGAAACCACTAAACAGTTGTATAAAGATGTCTGCTAAACAGCTAGATAGAAAGACCCGCTAAACAGTTGATCATATCATGCAATATTTTTATTTATTTTTGGTGAACCCGCTAAACATCTGGTCATAAAATGTAAGAAAAAAATAAAAGACCCGCTACACAGCTGGTCATAACCCAAACAATCATCATAATAATAATTTTTTTTAAAGACCCGCTACACAGCTGATCATCCTTATTTTTTAAAGTGACCCGCTACACAGCTGGTCATAATATGCACATTTTTTAAATTTTTTTTTTAAAAACCTAATGAAAATGCAACTCCCCACACTTAAACATTAAATTATCCTCAATGTAATTGAGTCATTCAATGTAGAAATTGAGATGGGAAATTCAAGCAAAGAAATAAAAGATAGAGGAAAGAAAACAAATCTGATGGGTTGACTCCCATGAAGCGAAATGGTATG
The DNA here is from genome assembly GCA_023529315.1 of Papaver bracteatum. Taxonomy (NCBI): domain Eukaryota; kingdom Viridiplantae; phylum Streptophyta; class Magnoliopsida; order Ranunculales; family Papaveraceae; genus Papaver; species Papaver bracteatum. The sequence goes on from JAJJWX010004844.1 coordinate 1,380,457, forward strand.
GGTTGACTCCCATAAAGCATAATCTTTGTACCCATGTTTGCTCACATAAAGAAGAACCTCAAACAAGGTGAGGTTGCACCAAAGTAAACTGCAAAGCATATATGTATAGTCTGAAAAGTTGGGGATCAATCCAACAAATCATATCAGCCGCCAAAATGAACCTGCAAACACTATAACCTTCCAAAAAGATGTGTAAATCCATTCCCAAAAGAAAACAGTCCTTAGTAGAGATAAACAAATAACTCACATGGACAACAACAATAGAATGCATATTATTTTCTATTCGGGAAGCACACTCTAAGTCAGGTTCCAAATCAGCTGAAATACATTCGTTCGATACATTATCTTCACTAGAAATCAAAGGAAGCAATGTATTGACAATGCAAAAAGGTACCTGATTATCAAACTCAGTACAATTGTTTAAACCTATATCTAATGGTTCAAGTTTATGAAAATCAGTAACTCTTAAATCTGGTTCTAAGTCCGCAGAAATAACTTCCATAGTTGAGTTACCTTGATTACACATTGGAGACTGCGATGCATTGACAATGTCAATAAGCATAGGATCGTCGGAATCTGCAAAGTGGGCTAAATAGACTGAGATTGGTTCAAAATCAGTAGTTACCTTACCAGTACCAATTGCCTCCACAATGACATCAGCAATCAGAAAATCACAAGATGGGTTAGCAAAACATGAGCTCAAAGGAACAACAATATCAAGAATAATCGCCTCATTATTATCTGCAACTAAGTGACTTATAGGAATCTCGTTATTCAAATGATTTGAAAATATCTCATTATGCACGTCTACTGTCTCTAAGTCATCAGACTCAACAATAGTATCTTCTGTATAAATATGTTCTTCTAAATCATCATTATCTGAATAAATGGCGTCTCTAACACAACTCTCGTCCTTTTGAATAGACATATAATCAGTCAAATGCTCATGAGTTGGGTAAGATACAATAGATTCAGATATTATATCGGTATCATAATTCCTAAAATCACTTCTACTGTCAAGTTCATTTTCACCCTCATGGTATTGGGGTTGATACTCATCTGAATAACCATCCATAGCGAAATTACGTGGATTCCAAGTTCCATACCTGAGACGATTATAAGCAAGAACTTCCTTATACTGTGACCCATACATGTATTCACCAAGCGTCATAGACGACGTCTCGCGCAAAGCATTCATAGTTCTCAAAAAGGCACCTAAAATAAAATTCTGACAAACAAAACAAGTCAAAAGGAAAAAGAAATCCTAAATAAAAATAAAAATAATGTACAAAAATAAAAATAAATAAAATAAAAACCAAACTATTTACAAATCAAAAATACTAATTACAATATGACACAACCACTCCCCGGCAACGGCGCCAAAAAATTGATAGGATCTAGAGATGCCTATATTATAATAACCGCAATCGCACGGTGTCCACAATGTAGACATAGGCAAGTACGGGTCGTTCCCACAAAGAGCAGTGGAAATACTGTAATCAATATCTCTAATAAGATTAACCAACAATAATTTTTTTGAATTTTCGAAAGAATAATAAAAAATATAAAAAAATAAACTAAACGAATAATATAAATGCACTGGGAGAATCAGTAACCAGGGTTTTTAGTATCCACCACTATTTATATTCAATTACTGAAATGAAACATAATTATGAGTATATGTTTATCTTTCGTTCTATCGACATCACCTATTATATTTATTAGAATCGCAAATATCACTGGGACGCCCTAAGCATGACACATCAAGAGTTTAAACCAAAGCATGCACCATCAAATTGCGTTAGCGAGAAAATAATACGAAACTAGATTTTAGTTCACAAATATTATTTGGATATCCTAAGCATAACCCATCAAAGAAATGAATCCAAGCATGGGCTATCAAACAATGAGACAAATATAATTGCAAAACTACCAATTACGCACATAAGGTTTTGAACCCGGTGAAGCAACAACTCATGTTTTCAATTATAATCGATAAACAATAAACAATAATTAATCAAATCAAATCAAATCATAATAGTCTTTTGCTCCATTTTATTCAAATCAAAGTAGCCTAAAACTCCATGTGGTTTCAACATAAACCCTAGCTACAAAAAGTCTAGCAAAACATGGCTTTCTCAAAAGCGACAAATATATTAAAGAAAATCACGAGCAATTCGAAACGGAATCGAGATAAAGGAACTTCAAACCCTTGTTTCATGTAGATACTCTCCACCGTCGTCCGCCTCCCAACTCTCTCCTGGTTTCGGCTGTATAGACGATCTCCCTTCATATATACCTCCTGCTGCGAATCTAGAAGATCGACCATTAAGACCTAGTAAATTTACAGGTCTAGTCCATACATTCAGACCCATAACTACCAAGGCCCATTCCACTACGCATATATCCAACTCCTTCCAAACTGGCCACAGCATTAGATTTCTCGTTGTCCTGGTCATCCACCGGCAGCCAGTGTTTGTGTGAATCCGGCCACAACATACAAAACTCGATCCAAAACCATATTCTGACCAACTTCTTGAACCCACCGATCTCATGGAAACAGCTAACCCACAGTCCATCAAGTCATCCAACCATCACCCCCTGTTCTGCAGCACTCTTGATTTTGATAATTTATGCATCTCCATCTTCTGTTCCAGATATGAATCTGCCTACTGACGAACTTTTGTTCGCTGCCGATATTCTTTTATTCCTGAGCTCCTATACTCCTCCATAATCACCACAATCCACCGGTAACCCTTGTGACTTATTGCTCCAGACCAAACCACCACAAGAAATCCATTGCAGTCACTATTGTTAAGAAGCTTGAACCTTCTGTTCTCTCTTCACATCAGCAGACAAAATGCATCTCTACTTCCTTATTGATTTCATCCTAAAACCATGGCATTAGTTCCATTCATCTAAGCATCTCAGTCTCGGCACCATTTTAGACCCAATACTGTCTGAATGCCGTCCACCATTCTCCACTGAACCAGATCAACCTGAACCCCACAGTACCAATTAGAATTTATCTTCATTCGCATCTCCATTCATATACATATCCATCCAATCGACGCCACGTCCATGGCAGTAACATCAACCCCTGAAAATTCAGGCTTGAACTTGATGAGAACCATGGGTTCGAATCACTCTTACAAATAATTGATGTGAACTCCAACCACCGAGAAATCTCCTCTAATGCCTCCGAAAGCACCCCACAAAAGTCGATTGCAGACCTGTTAATCACCACTACTGCCAGTTGTTCACCAGCTCATAATGTCGCTACCAAGTTCAAATATTTTCCATCCTGTCAGAAATCTGCAATCATTTCTGCCATTTGAACACTCGACACATTGAATACACAGCACCTTTACTTGGACAGAACCCCATCGAACTCCATCTATATAATTCTTTCATCATCTATTTTTATCACCCCATGAATTTACATCTCGCATCGTGAAGAAAAAGTAAAGGTAGCTGCTTGGGTCATCTCCCTTCGATGAGAACATCACGTGCTTCATAAGATATGACTTTATTTTTCTTTTAACAAAGAACAGAATATGCATTTTAAGTCTTTATAAACGTGTACTACAAATGGTGCCACGTCATTTGTTCACTTCCAGTGGACCTGACATGTTTGCATATATATACAAAGAATTCTTTGTTTGACTTGATAAGTTTCTGGTCATGAAAATGGTCTTGGTGCTACCAACTTAAATGGTTAACTAGACACAGCCACAAGTTTCTCCATTGTGCTCAGCCTCCTTGCAGTGAGTAACTTGAGTGGTATTAATTATTTTTGCCGCAACCAACTCCCATTTGGTCATTTTATTGTACCGATTATCGGATTCGCATGTACTGTCTACAAAAGCACTAAAATAATGTCATTAGCCAAAATATCGAGTCTGAGCTAATATAAATATGGGTATAAAATGTAGCATTTACGTGCTTATCAACACCCCCACACTTATATTTTGCTAGCCCTCGAGCAAAAAAAAGAATATATCCGCTACACAGCTGGATATGAAGAGTGTTGTCTGCTAAACAACGAGACGGCTCCGATAAATAGCAAGACCGAGAAATGTTTGTTAAACAACTAGACGAAACCACTGAACAGTGGTATAAAGATGTCTGCTAAACAGCTAGATAGAAAGACCCGCTAAACAGTTGATCATATCATGCAATATTTTTATTTATTTTTGGTGAACCCGCTAAACAGCTGGTCATAAAATGTAAGAAAAAAAATAAAAGACCCGCTACACAGCTGGTCATAACCCAAACAATCATCATAATAATTTTTTTTTTTAAAGACCTGCTACACAGCTGGTCATAATATGCAAAAATATTTAAATTTTTTTTTTTAAAAAACCTAATGAAAATGCAACTCCCCACACTTAAACATTACATTGTCCTCAATGTAATTGAGTCATTCAACGTAGAAATTGAGATGGGAAATTCAAGTAAAGAAATAAAAGATATAGGAAAGAAAACAAATTCGATGGGTTGACTCCCATGAAGCGAAATGGTATGGGTTGACTCCCATAAAGCATAATCTTTATACCCATGTTTGCTCACATAAAGAAGAACCTCAAACAAGGTGAGGTTGCACCAAAGTAAATTGCAAAGCATATATGTATAGTCTGAAAAGTTGGGGATCAATCCAACAAATCATATCAGCCGCAAAAATGAACCTGCAAACACTATAACCTTCCAAAAAGATGTGTAAATCCATTCCCAAAAGAAAACAGTCCTTAGTAGAGATAAACAAATAACTCACATGGACAACAACAATAGAATGCATATTATTTTCTATTCGGGAAGCACACTCTAAGTCAGGTTCCAAATCAGCTGAAATACATTCGTTCGATATATTATCTTCACTAGAAATCAAAGGAAGCAATGTATTGACAATGCAAAAAGGTACCTGATTATCAAACTCAGTACAATTGTTTAAACCTATATCTAATGGTTCAAGTTTATGAAAATCAGTAACTCTTAAATCTGGTTCTAAGTCCGCAGAAATAACTTCCATAGTTGAGTTACCTTGATTACACATTGGAGAGCATAGGATCGTCGGAATCTGCAAAGTGGGATAAACAGACTGAGATTGGTTCAAAATCAGTAGTTACCTGACCAGTACCAATTGCCTCCACATCGACATCAGCAATCAGAAAAATCACAAGATGGGTCAGCAAAACATGAGCTCAAAGGAACAACAATATCAAGAATAATCGCCTCATTATTATTTGCAACTAAGTGACTTATAGGAATCTCGTTATTCAAATGATTTGAAAATATCTAATTATGCACGTCTACTGTCTCTAAGTCATCAGACTCAACAATAGTATCTTCTGTATAAATATGTTCTTCTAAATCATCATTATCTTAATAAATGGCGTCTCTAACACAACTCTCATCCTTTTGAATAGACATATAATCAGTCAAATGCTCATGAGTTGGGTAAGATACAATAAATTCAGATATTATATCGGTATCATAATTCCTAAAATCACTTCTAGTGTCAAGTTCATTTTCACCCTCATGGTATTGGGGTTGATACTCATCTGAATAACCATCCATAGCGAAATTACGTGGATTCCAAGTTCCATACCTGAGACGATTATAAGCAAGAACTTCCTTATACTGTGACCCATACATGTATTCACCAAGCGTCATAGACGACGTCTCGCGCAAAGCATTCATAGTTCTCAAAAAGGCACCTGAAATAAAATTCTGACAAACAAAACAAGTCAAAAGGAAAAAGAAATCCTAAATAAAAATAAAAATATTGTACAAAAATAAAAATAAATAAAATAAAAACCAAACTATTTACAAATCAAAAATACTAATTACAATATTACACAACCGCTCTGCGGCAACGGCGCCAAAAATTGATAGGATCCGGAGATGCCTATATTACAATAACCGCAATCGCACGGTGTCCACAATGTAGACATAGGCAAGTACGGGTCGTTCCCATGAAGAGCAGTGGAAATACTGTAATCAATATCTCTAATAAGATTAACCAACAATAATGTTTTTGAATTTTCGAAAGAATAAAAAAAAATAAAAAAAAATAAACTAAACGAATAATAAAAATGCACTGGGAGAATCAGTAATCAGGGTTTTTAGTATCCACCACTATTTATATTCAATTGCTGAAATGAAACATAATTATGAGTATATGTTTATCTTTAGTTCTATCGACATCACCTATTATATTTATTAGAATCGCAAATATCACTGGGACGCCCTAAGCATGACACATCAAGAGTTTAAACAAAAGCATGCACCATCAAATTTCGTTAGCGAGAAAATAATACGAAACTAAATTTTAGTTCACAAATATTATTTGGCTATCCTAAGCATAACCCATCAAAGAAATGAATCCAAGCATGGACTATCAAACAATGAGACAAATATAATTGCAAAACTACCAATTACGCACATAAGGTTTTGAACCCGGTGAAGCAAGAACTAATGTTTTCAATTAATCGATAAACAATAAACAATAATTAATCTAATCAAATCAAATCATAATAGTCTTTTGCTCTATTTTTTTCAAATCAAAGTAGCCTAAAACTCCATGTGGTTTCAACATAAACCCTAGCTACAAAAAAGTCTAGCAAAACATGGCTTTCTCAAAAGCCTCAAATATATTAAAGAAAATCACTAGCAATTCGAAACGGAATCGAGATAAAGGAACTTCAAACCCTTGTTTCATGTAGATACTCTCCACCGTCATCCGCCTCCCAACTCTCTCCTGGTTTCCGCTGTGTATCCGACCTCCCTTCTGTTCCTTCTTCGATTTCATATATACCTCCTGCTGCGAATCCAGAAGATCGACCATTAAGACCTAGTAAATTGCCAGGTCTAGTCCATACATTCATACCCAGAACTACCATGGCCAACTCCACTACGCATATATCCAACTCCTTCCAAACTGGCCACAACATTAGCTTTCTCGCTGTCCTGGTCATCCACCGGCAGCCAGCATTTGTGCGAATCCGACCACAGCACACAAAACTCGATCCAGAACTAGATTCTGATCAACTTCTTGAACCCACCGATCTCATGGAAACAGCTAACGCACAGTCCATCAAGTCATCCAACCATCACCCCCTGTTCTGGAACACTCTTGCTTTTGATAATTTACGCATCTCCATCTTTTGTGCCATATGTGAATCTGCCAACTGACGGACCTTTGTTTGCTGCCGATATTCTTTCATTCATGAGATCCTATACTCCTCCATAATCACCACAATCCACCGGTAACCCTTGTGACTGATTGCTCCAGACCAAACCACCGCAAGAAATCCATTGCAGTCACTGTTGTTAAGAATCTTGAACCTGCTGTTCTCTCTTCACATCAGCAGACAAAATCCATCTCCACTTCCTTATTGATTTCAGCCTAAAACCATGGCATCAGTTCCATTCATCTAAGTATCTTAGTCTCGGCACCTTAGACCCAATACCGTCTGAATACCGTCCACCATTCTCTACTGAACCAGCTCAACCTGAACCCCACAGTACCAATTAGAATTTATCTTCATTCGAATCTCCATTCATATACATATCCATCCAATCGACGACACGTCCATGGCAGTAATAGCAACCCCTGAAAATTCAGGCTTGAACTTGATGAGAACCATGGGTTCGAATCACTCTTACAAATAATTGATGTGAACTCCAACCACCGAGAAATCTCCTCTAATGCCTCCGAAATCACCCCACAAAAGTCGATTGCAGACCTGTTAATCACCACTGCCGCCAGTTGTTCACCAGCTCCTTATGCTACCAAGTTCAACTATTTTCCATCCCGTCAGAAATCTGCAATCATTTCCGTCATTTGAACACTCGACACATTGAATACACAGCACCTTCACTTGGACAAAACCCAATCGAACTCCATCTATATAATTATTTCCTCATCTATTTTTATCACCCCATGAATTTACATCTCGCATCGTGAATAAAAAGTAAAGTTAGCTGCTTGGGTCATCTCCCTTCGATGAGAACATCACCTGCTTCATAAGATACGACTTTCTTTTGATTTTAACAAGGAACAGAATATGTATTTCAAGTCTTTATAAACGTGTACTACCAATGGTGCCACGTCATTTGTTCACTTCCAGTGGACCTGAAATGTTTGCATATATATACAAATAATTCTTTGTTTGACTTGATAAGTTTATGGTCATGAAAATGGTCTTGGTGCTACCAACTTAAATGGTTAACTAGACACAACCACAAGTTTCTCCATTGTGCTCAGCCTCCTTGCAGTGAGTAACTTGAGTGGTATTAATTATTTTTGCCACAACCAACTCCCATTTGGTCGTTTTATTATACCGATTATCGGATTCGCAAATACTTTCTAAAAAAGCACTAAAATAATGTCATTAGCCAAAATATCGAGTCTGAGCTAATATAAATATGGGTATAAAATGTAGCATTTACGTGTTTATCACGGTACGTACTAGAGCTTCTCAGTCCCTAAGAAGAATTTAAACTGAGCGTCCGTAAGAGATTTCTCCTAAATAGGTTACTCTCCTCTCCGAATAGGCGGCTTTACCAGTAACAGTACAAGAGAGGAAGTTTCCTGTCACGAAGGATTAGTTTGCTAGAAATGCAAACTCAAAGTATTTATAGACAAGGAAGTTTGGACACCAAGGAATTTTCAAAACCGAAAATATTCTCAAGATATTCAATAATTTCCAAATTCGGTTTTCATAATACCTTAGAATGCACCGTCCAAATTAATGATCGAAATCTCCTTGGAAAATCCTTAACCAGTAAATGCACACTACTAATTCTTATTTTCCATATATAATTAAAAACCTTAATTAAAAGATTCTTGACTTATTTAAATTCGATCTAGGGATTTACTTCCTTCTTAGCTGTTAAGGAATATCTTTGAACAATAAAAGATACGCATTAATGCACGTGTTCAAAGTGTATCGTCATCTTTCTCTTGTAAGTCCTTTTTCATACTTACTCACTTGAAACCGATTTACCACGCTTCCAAACAAGTTTAGAATTGGTTCATCTGACTTTCAAGAACTATGTGATTCATCAAGTCACACTCAATCACAAATCATGGGTTTAACGGTTCTACCAAAACAAGTTTCGGTTCTACCTCCATGTGAGTACTATGCATAGTCACACTAGCTTACCAAACTTTGGTTGACTAGGTACTAGGATCGGTTCCCCACATATATATGGTATCTAACTTATATGTGTTGCACATGTCCATAGGATCAGTTCCCCTTTGCCTAAAAATGTGTTGCACATGTTCATAGGATCGGTTCCCATTTCTGCTATAAACCTTGGTGCACCTCATAAAAGGATTGATTCCCCTTTGTATGTGTTGCACCTCTTACTAGGATCGGTTCCTCTTTAACCGGTGTTAGGTCTTACACACACAAACTCGATCATACTCTAGGTGATTACTTAAGATCGGTTTCACTAATAAAAGTCATACCAATACATAAGTCAAGCCTCATGTGAATAGTTTTACCAAGAACACAAACAAGTCATGAGCGGTTATACTAATCATACATATTGGTCGTTCATAATATATGCAATGAAGAACAGCCCCAATAACGCATGGTGATTTCCTTTTTGGCTCACAACACAAGATCGTGAACTTACTTCCTTAAAAACATGCAAAAACATTATTTCCTATGATGAAATCCTCACCTCATACCCATACATAATCACAATAGCATTCATATGATTATGTTGATGTCTTATATACAAAGTTTAATGGTTAATCAATAAACCTCGTATTGTATTCCTTAATACTATGTCTATCTAGAGTGTTCATGCTTCGCAGTTTTATGTTTTCAATATGCACGATTTGAAAGATACGTTAGGGAATGAAACAGTTCAAGTCAAATATCACTAACCTCAAGTGGACGGATGATGTTGTGGTTGTAGCTCCATACTTCTTCACTTCTTCAAGTCTTCGCAATACTTGTAATGTCTCATATCCTAATATTTTCAAGCTAACCTATACGAAGTTGACTCTAGTACATTTAATCAAGCGACTCTTAAATGAGTTTTGGTTCACTAAAATAAGACAACCAAACTTGACATAACAATGCTTGGTGGGTTCAACCGAGCTATGCTCTAACAATCTCCCCCTTTGTCAATTTTAGTGACAAAACTCTTACAATCATATGGATAAACAAATTACATGAATTCATTACACATACGCTAGATTCCCGAATTCAACAGCACATAACCTACATTCATTCAATCCTTAAGAATGTCGCCGTTGACATTATAATAACAAAGCTCATACTCCCCCCTAAAGGTGAGATAGGTAGATTTTCAATCCGTGCGTCCTTGTTATACCATTCATATGATATGTTACTCCCCCTTAGTCTGTGCTTTTCCTCTTTCGTTAGATAAACGTTCAAGCACCATTGTCCTCTTCCCTAGTGACACCAATCAATATAAAATTTATACCAACATCACCTGTTTACTCCACATATTTCTCCCCCTTTTTGTCACAAAAATGACAAAGAAACGAAAAAATAAAGGACAACACGAAAAGGATCTTACAAATATCAAAATATACTTGCAACCTGTTGTGTCAAGCACGAGGGTTCCACATTCCATTTTTGATAACCAATATCAAAACCGAAACTACAAAGTAATTATGTTTTGATATGTCATCATGGAAATAATTGCCCGAAGCAATTTTCCCAACTAGTTTAGCAAACCAAAAATCAACTAAGCACCTTAGTTCCTTTGCTAAACCGATTGTATAAATATAACCGCTTCATTCGATAAGACCGAAACAAAAATAAACTTCATTTTTCTCATCGGGTTCTAATTATCCATATAACTTATACCTTTAGATTTTAAATAAGCCAAATACTAGGTTAGTTAACTAGCATTTCCTTGTTTAGGCATTAGGTTAGACTTGAATAACTGAAACCTCCACTTTGATAAGTCTAACTAAGATCATAACTAACTTAGTTTATCTTACCCGGAATCGAATTAGACTAAAAAACTCATCCCGCCAATATATTCATTCGTTAATCCATAAATAATTCATACAAACCAATAAATCAACTTGCATAATTATTCACCTCAACCGGAAGCAATTGAAATAACATACATTAAAGTTCCATAATTGCACCGAAATTTTGTAATCCTAAACTATTGATACCACACAATAAAGCAAAATAACAATTGTTTTACTTAACCGGAAGCAATTGAAATAACATAGATATTAAAGCACCGCAATTGCACCAAAAATTTGTAAGCCTAAACAATTGATATCACACAACGAAGCAAGATAATAATAGTTTTACTTAACCGGAACCAATTGAATCACACAAACATCCATATATTCATAATAGAATAAAAAACATCAATTGTACCGACAATTTTGTTTAAGCAAAAGCAATATATATATATATATATATATATATATATATATATCAAATAAAAACATGCTTTTCTTGAACATGAAAATAATTAACTAACAAGATTGTTACCTCAATTTCGCATCCAACTTCTCCAATATGATCGCATCTTTTTCTTCCAGGGAGAATTGATATCCAAATACCATTATGTTGTCATCCTTATGCAAAAAATAAAATAAAAAAAATAACAACAACCAACCTTTACCAGAGAAAGGTTGAAAATCGGTTTTAACAATTGCAAGCAAAAGTTGAAAACCGTTGAAACACATATGCTTTTATGCTAAACCAAAACCGATTCAACATATTGTGGCTTTTTCACATATTATTTCTATAGGAACCCCTCATGATCCTTTGATAAAGCCAACCATCATGGGCTAGAACTTAATCCTGCTAAATCAAAAAGTCACCCAAACCATAAGGGTTCATAACATATTATGAGATCGAATATCAAGGTAATAAAACCGAAATCAAACATCTCATAAACATCCATAGCAATAAATAAAGCATCAAGCACATGCTATATAAATCAAAAACTATCACAAGAAAAATTATAAAAATAACTTTATTCGTAATAGTTTTTATTTATAATAGACTTATACAATCAATGAAAGAAACCAAAAATTGATGTCTATTTTTCTTTCTCAATTCTCTTAAATATTGCTTTCAAAAACTGGATTCAAATTCTTCTGAGCACTCCCTTTTTCAGTAGATGATTTGTTCATTTGAAACAGTTGAGAATGAAGATTAGCTAATACTTCTTTTGAATCCTTTACCATCAACTCTTGATATCTAATGCAACCTTTAACAGAGAGAATCTGCTTTCTTAGAGAATCTTGAGAATTATCATGAAGAGAAAGATCATGAGTTCCAGTCATAACTGATGCACAGAGTGCTAAGTCATCAAGAGATGTATTTTCTTTAGTCGAATTCTCCATTGAAATCCAAAGTCTTCTTTCGGACAATAAGAAGATATAAAGGATCAGAGAAAATCAAGGAATAATTTGGTTTAAGAAAACCGAAACTATTTTTCCTAAAAATAGAAAGATATCTATTATTTTTAACAGACAGAACCACTTGCCCGGATTTATGCTTCCTCACACTCAGAATTGGGCAACAAGTGAGGATGCATATCTCAACACAATCAGTGTATGTTGAGGTGAGAATTATTCTCATAATAGGGAACGATGACATCCTTAGGATGACTTATAAACACAATAGATTGTGTTTCCTTCTGTTCTTTCTTTTCCTTGTAATTGCAAGAGTTTGCAATTTCCTTTTGAGATCTTATAAACTTATCAGTCTTCAAAATCTATATCCCTTTGAGAAGAGCCTTGATAAATTTATTTCCAAGGAAAGTTTAGTATGATTATTTCTTCTACATGAAAATCTTATCATATTATCAGAAAACCTAGTTTCCGATTCTTTCGGTTTTACATCCGATTTTTCTTGTTCAGATTTCACCATATCGGTTTTATCCGAAAGAAATTTCAAAAGGTTTTCAAGAACCAAGCTTATCCTTTTATTCTCCTTAATTTCCAACTCACGTTTTTCTACAAGTTGATTAGACTCACAGAATTCATCATCATTAGAGTTGGCAAGAAGTGCATTACACTCAGATATTTCTTCATTGGATTCTTCCTATGGAATATCATCAAGAGTGGATACATATGCCTTGTTGCACTTCTGAGTTCTTCTGCTAGGATAATGTTATGCCATATGTCCGAATCTTCGGCACTTGAAGCATTGTACTTCATTGTTATCCTTTTTATGGCAAAATGAAACTGTATCATGAACATGTTTATCAATAGATAAGATGTTCTTAATTAGTTGTGCTAGAAGCACAATAGTTGAGTCAAGTTCTTTTTTAACAAGAACCTTGTCCTTTTGTCAACGTTTCTCAGTTTGATTCTTCAACAGAATTTCTTTATCAAAGATATTTAACTTTCCTACAAGAGAGCTTCGAGAAAGTGTGGAAAGATTGTTTCATTCTATTATAGCATGTTTCTTAGAATCGTATCTGGAAATTAACGATATGAGAATTTTGCATATCCAAGAAAAAAAGATGCATTAACAATCTCAGAAAGTTTAGAGTTAAACTTCTCAAAGGTATCGTTATCATCCATCTTGAGATGTTCCCATTCAGATGAAAGGGAAAGAAGTCTAGATTCCTTTTCAGAATCATCTCCTTCGAATACCGTCTCAAGAGTATCCCATGCTTATTTAGAAGGCCTGCAAGCTAGCACATGATATAAAAGCACATGGCTAACTGCATGTATGATGGCATTCAAACCATCAGAATCATGCATTGTACAAATTCTTACTTCATGAGTGTAATCCGCTAAGCGTTTAAAATCTGTTTCCGAATAATCCATCGGTTGTTGATATCCGTCTTCGATTAATAACTAAGTATTAATATCTCAGGATTGAAGAAAGGCTTTCATAGTAGATTTCCATAATGGGTAGTTAGTCATATTAAATCTTGGCGGTACGTTAACTGAATCATGCAATAGATTCATCTCTTATAGGATGGATCGCACCAAACACAGATTGTTAGATCTTTTCGTGTTTGCCTGCTATGATACCAATTGAAAAGGCGAGGGTACCCAAATATACCTCAAGCTAAAACTTTTCCTTCATATAAGTCCTTTCTCTGAAAGTGATTGCCAATGGATACGAGATCGATATAATACAATAAATCGGTTCACACTTCGTGTGATTTTCTATGGATACGAGATCGAGACAATAAAAAAATAATGTGTGTTTACTTGATACAAAGGTTCGGACTTAACCAAACTCAATAGGATTACGTATCAAGTAAATAAGAATTAATGTTTGTGCAATTTACTTTAATTATAATAAACCAATTATAATGCGGAAAATAAAGTAAATGACACATCAAGATTTTATTAACGAGGAAACCGCAAATGCAGAAAAACCCCGGGACCTTGTCCAGAATTGAATACTCTCAGGATTAAGCCGCTATACAAAATGAACAACTGCGTATAGTTGAGACCAAGAAACAAAACCTATAGTTCACCTAGTTTCGTCTGTATTCCCACGCCTCCGACCTGTAAACAAGTCACGTACTTGGACCAATTCCTTTGGTTCGTATTCCAAACAGTAAAGGAACAACAAATCTGTTTAACTCTCTTCAACCAAGTGATATGAGTTGGACAAAGCCTCTTCTATTATCTTAACATAAACTCCTTTGCCAGGTTCCAAGATCTATCTTATGTTCAATCACCAAAAGGTAATCGTTAGGATTTTGCTATCAATACCTTTAATCCTAAGGAAATGTATTGATTCCGATCTACATAACTATTCTATCAAAATACCACAAGGATAAATCGATTATAGTTGGATCCTCTATTACCGAAACAAGTATTGTGCACACAAAAGATTTATATAACCAAGTAAGAAATCTTCTATCTCTTCTTTTTCTTCAAATCTTCTTAGATCTTCAATAAACACCTGCACACAACTACTTGAATCTCTTGTGATCAATCATACACAGAACGGAGTCTGTTAACGATGGATTATCACAAGATCGTCTTTAGATCTAACAACAGTCTAAAGATCCCTGTCGAAACTTTGAACTAGTTTGAGTGAATATTATATCAGAAGAGAATATCCTCAAGCATAAACAAACTAGGTGCAATCAAAGTTCAACCACCGTTAATCAATCAAATCAATATGAAAACTAAATATAAACCACAATTATCTAGTTTCCCACCAACGGTACACACTAGAGCTTCTCAATCCCAAAGAAGACTTTAAACTGAGCGGTCGTAAGAGATTTTTCCTAATTAGGTTACTCTCCTCTCCGAATAGGCAGCTTCACCAGTAACAGTACAACATATGAAGTTTACTGTCACAGGGGGTTAGTTCAAAGTATTTATAGACAAGGAAGTTTGGACACCAAGGAATTTCCAAAACCGGAAATATTCTCAAGATATTCAATAATTTCCAAATTCGGTTTTCATAATTCCTGAGAATGCACTGTCCAAATTAATGATCGAAATCTCCTTGGAAAATCTTTAACCAGTAAATACACATTACTAATTCTTATTTTCCATATATAATTAAAAACCTTAATTAAAAGATTCTTAACTTATTTAAATTCAATCTTGGGATTTACTTCCTTCTTAGCTGTTAAGGAATATCTTTGAACAATAAAAGATACGCATTAATGCACGTGTTCAAAGTGTGTCGACTTCTTTCTCTTGTAAGTCCTTTTTCATATTTACTCACTTGAAACCGATTTATCACGCTTCCAAACAAGTTTAGAATTGGTTCATCTGACTTTCAAGAACTATATGATTGATCAAGTAACACTCAATCACAAATCATGGGTTTAACGGTTCTACCAAAACAAGTTTTGGTTCTACCTCCATGTGAGTATTGTGCATAGTCACACTATCTTACCAAACTTTGGTTGACTAGGTACTAGGATTGGTTCCCCATATATATATGGTATCTAACTTATATGTGTTGCACATGTCCATTGGATCGGTTCCCCTTTGCCTAAAAACGTGTCGCACATGCTCATAGGATCGGTTCCCCTTTCTGCTATAAACCTTGATGCACCTCATAAAAGGATCGATTCCCCTTTGTATGTGGTGCACCTCTTACTAGGATCGGTTCCCCTTTAACCAGTGTTAGGTCTTACACACACAAACTCGATCATACCCCATGTGATTACTTAAGATCGGTTTCACTAATAAAAGTCATACCAATACATAAGTCAGGCCTCATGTGAATAGTTTTACCAAGAACACAAATAAGTCATGAGCGGTTGTACTAATCATACATATTGGTCGTTCATAAGATATGCAATGAAGAAAATCCCCAATAACGCCTGGCGATTTCCTTTTCAGTTCACAACACAAGATCGTGAACTTACTTCCTTAAAACACATGTAAAAACATTGTTTCCTATGATGAAATCCTCACCTCATACCCATACATAATCACAATAGCATTCATACCATTATGTTGATGTCTTATATACAAAGTTTAATGGTTAACAAATAAACCTCGTATTGTATTCCTTAATACTATATCTATCTAGAGTGTTCATGCTTCGCAGTTTTATGTTTTCAATATGCACGACTTGAAAGATATGTTAGGGAATAAAACAGTTTAAGTCAAATATCACTAACCTCAAGTGGAAAGATGATGTTGTGGTTGTAGCTCCGTACTTCTTCACTTCTTCAAGTCTTCGTAATACTTTCAAGCTAACCTATATGAAGTTGACTCTAATACATTTAATCAAGCGACTCTTATATGAGTTTTGGTTCACTAAAATATGACAACCAAACTTGACATACCAATGCTTGGTCGGTTCAACCGAGCTATGCTCTAACAATATCCAATCATGGTTACATGTTATAAACCCTCATTTCAATCATTAAAACATTCTTGGAAGACGACAATAGCTGTCTCACACAAACTATTAGCTTCAAAGTAATTTTTAAGTGATCGAATGATCAATACGAAACATTCAGAGTCTACATCAAATGATTGTCTCACACAAATCATGTAAGATGTTATAAGGCGATTTTCACATGATCATCTTTTGACTTTCGTCAAGAATAAAAGATAAACTTGGTTAAAGTGAAAGCTTACCAACACATATTTCGAGAAATAGATACGCGAGATAAACTCGGCTCGAAATACCAAATCTTATCTTATCTTATACTAATATAAAGAAAAGAGCTATTTTTGGTAGGAGGCCCCCTAAATTACTTAGTTGTCCCCATTTTTTACATATTTACATAAATACCATTGTTTTAAAAATAGATCAAAATTTTTAAAAACTTATTATCTTTCAAAATATACATCGGATTTTTAAAAAAATTATATATTTGAAAAACTCTTTTAGTTATCTACGTAACGAGTACAAATAAGAATAGTAAAAAAAATTAGGAAAAAAATTTCATGACTTTCAAATTTAGTATTGTTGGATGAGTAAAAATTCAAGCATGTGCATCGCATATGTGTCCTTACTAGTGTGTATAATTGAAGCCTATATAGCAATACGACTTTTCGTCTCAAATTGGAGATAGAGTAGATAGAATTTTGAGTGATAGGTGAGTTCAAGTCTCCACATACCTTTTATTGATGAAGTTCCAAAAGTTCCCTTGAGAAGTTCTTCGTATTCATTCGATGAACGCCGTGAAGTCTAAAGCTCAACTACACTTACTATCATAATCCGAGACTTAGCTATAAGTAGACTAGAAATCAAGACTTATAGTTTTGGCAACTAAACTTGAAAAACAAGCTTGAGATAGCAACGCTTGCGAGTTCGACCGAGCAATGCTCTAATAATAAGGCATATTGGTTTGGAAGTGTGCCCTCTGAGAAAGGCCACAGCCCTATCCTAGAGAGATCTGTGGGGAGGAGATCAAGGAAAGCGCGGAATAGGAACTATACCCGAGTCTCGACGCCTTTGTCTGTCAGCGAACCTCTGCGGTAATTCATTCACATTATTCCTGAACCACTCATGAGCAAAGTACTTTAGTGGGCCATGTGGGGGAATATTTTGCTAAAATGAAATCCAATATAATGAACACTAAGGAAAAAGACAAAAGTAGAAAATTCTTCTTCAAAAATAAAATAAAAATAAAGGGGAGATTGTTGGAGATACCTCATTTTCCTGGGATAAGGAACCGCATAGATTACGAACAACGTCTTGAAGATTAGAAGTCGTCGGAGGTTTCCCTTTAGCCTTACTACGAGGAGGAGGAGCGTCTAGACATTTGTTTTTAGCACTTGAAGCAAGCCTATGGTAACACATGACCTCCGCAGACAACCTAATACGACCTAGACGATAAAGATCCTTCGGATATGGCAGGGAAACTGCCACAACATCTGCCGCCAAGGCCTGATGAAGATTCTTGAGTTCCGTAATCCAATACATGTACCAGTTATGAGTAACCTTTAACTCCCGATACAACTGCGGAACCTTTAAGGGGTTGAATGGTGGACGACAAAAGTGCGGCTTCTTATTCTTCAAAACAAAACGCTTAAAGCTCCCTTCCACTGACCGAGGATATGCTACACAAGCTGGAGAAAAATAAGAACTGGCTCCTTGGTCAAATCCCACCTGACAAGCAACACGGTTCAGATTGTAAGCCTCGACGAAAAACTCTCCCTTATAAAAGCCAGGGAGATATCACGGGGTCACCGCGTCGACAAAGTTACAAGCGTCGACGATAGGAACATCTATGCGAGTATCCAAAAAATCTTTAAGAAAGAGGGAGACGGACATATGAGAATCCTCCCCGCTTTCATCATCATCATACTGACGAAAGGTAAAATGCTTCAAATGATCCAATAAAGGAGCCAGACAGACGGACTGTTTGGCAACAATTTTATCATACAACGCGGTTCGAAGATAAGAAATAGGGTAAGAAACAACTTGTTCCTTGCCATCCTTAGCAGTGACAATCCGCTTTCCCTCAAGTTCTAGGTTATTTATTTCCGATCTATATTCACGATACTGCTCCCAAGTCCAGATTTGCATGAAATTCGCCGGAAGATAAGTCTTAGCCGTGAAGGAGACACCATTTTCCTTTTGAATATCGCTTACTAATAAATCCAAGTGATAATATAAGCCGCCGAGGAACATGGGAGCTAAAGGGAAAGATATATCGCGCGATATCAGTACCGCCATAGTCATCGACTCATCCCTAACCGCGTCACTTGGAGAATGCTCGAATACCTCATGGGATAACCAATAGGACAAGAAATCTGCCAACTCATGACGATCCGTAGACTCGGGAGGAGGAGTAGGGACTCTCCCACCAAATGAGGCAGCCACATCTTGACCCACATGCTCAAAGTAGCACGCCTGAAAGGTTTTTGAGACGCTTTAAGGGCGGCAGAAGCCTCTTCAACAGAAAGTACCTTTTTCCCCTTTTTAGGTATGATACCCTTGGCGCCTTTCTCTTTCGATGACTCAATAGGCGTTTGAGCTGCAGACGACGGGCCTACCTCAGCAGTCCGTTTCCTTGAATCTATACGCGTCTGTTTTATAAAGCGCAATATAACTTCATCACTGGCGGTCAAGACACCGCCACTAGCAACCTCTCGAAAGTCGTGGCTCCCATGAAGTGGAAGACCATTTAAAGCCACAACGTCTTCTAGTGTAGGGGCCGCTTCTCCCCAAGCGAAAATACAAGTATACATTAGAGGAATCCATCTCAAAACTAAACGAAGTAGATGCTTAATATTTTTATCAAGGCGTCGATATCGAGATGAAGAAAACTCCTCCATCAGGCCCATTTTGATGATTATTTCACAACAGTAAGGAATAGAAAGAATGTGATCCACCCATGGGCGCCATTCTGGACAACAATTAGCCCAGGATAAAAAAAAGATACCTAAGGAAGTATAAAGTCGCCCCGAGAAAGCCGAAGGCGGGAATTAGCAGTAACTGGGAGTAAAGTCGGCTCTTTAATTTCCTCTGCCAGAAGACAGTCACTAACTTCTTCATCTACAACAGGCGGGTAAAAACTAGTTGGCATGCTGACTCGGTAGTTGAAATCACCGTACAAGAGAGAAGCGGCACCGCTCGACTAGAGCGTATTTTGTTTGACCTTGCTGGCGGTCTTCTTAGCAAGGATTGCTGACCAATCCTTACCTTTCCCAGGGCATAAGACACGCTCCTCCTCTGTTAGGATAGGGATTGTGGCGGGGGGTTTCCTCTCACACGGACTATTCACCGCCAGAATAGTTCTCAGCCGTCGAACTCTCATGACCGCTCATATGAAATAATGAAGGTAAGGGCGCCGGTATGAAGTTTTGGAAAGGAAAGAAAGAGAGATTCTAAAAGAATGAATGAATGGATTGTGATAACGACGTATAAGTATGTATTTATAAGCCAATGAGATCTCAAAGGGGCGTAACTGACGATCACTGAAGCGACCTCTAAAGGAAGATGAAAGGACGCAGCCATGTCAAGCAACCGTCAGCTTAGGAGGTAATCATCTTTAACTTGTCCCCATCCAAACGGATGACACGTGTAAAGCATTCTCGGAATTCCAAGGGTTTGGACAAGGGGACTCACAAAACATGTGATCCTTGACGAAGTCATCAGTATATCGTATACCAACAAGGGGACTTGCAAGAAACATGCAAGTCTCAAGAAAGAGCAACGAGTTCCTTTGCCTTAACCAGGGGACTTGCAGTAGGTATGTAAACCAACGCCGCCTGAATATGCAGAACAAGGGGACTCGTGCAAGAAGCGTAGGTCCCAAGACAAAGCAAGCGCTGAGGGCGCCAGGAAGAGGTGGTAGACTATTGAGAATACCGACGCATTTCCCAAACAGCCAGAGGACTTAATGTAGATACCCGTAAAATGTCAAAGGAGAATATCTAGTCTCCCCATATCCTAGGAGGAGTGCCGCACACCACTGTTATCTAGAAGTATCTAAAGTACAGTTGTACAACTGGAGGGGGCAATAGTAAGATAAAGAAAGATAGGAAAGGACACATGTTTGACATTCCCATTTAGGGAAATGTCTATAAATAGGGTCTACTCAGTGGTTATCATTGTGCAAAACTGTGTCCTACTTTATGGAACTAGTTTATCTCTCTATATCTTACTCTATCTGTACCCCGTACGTCTTGTACTGTGTACAAAAACAAACCGACTAATCAGCTGATGCAATCTCGTTGAAGACCGATCTCATGATGGGTGTTTTTAAGATGGTTGCATCCGTTGGATTAACACTATTTAACATCTGAGCACCAACATTTACATAGCGATCACATGAGAAGCTTTTGCAGCTAACAAGTAAAAAGAAGGTGAAATTTTCCTCATTTCTTTGTTAATAGGTGTGTAACTCCATCTGTTTTTCTGTTACTATAGTGAAATCCCAAAAAGGAGAGAAGGTTGCTTGAAGTTGTTTAGCTTCATCTAGATCGGATGTGCATTGCCATTTTATCGTGTTTTTGCTTTCCTATAGATAGTTAATGCTTGTTTTTGTTTTGATGGGTTAGTACGGTGATTAGTTATGGCCCCTAAATACTATTAGCAATTACAAGGTTCGGGATTCGAACCCTTACCTCCTCCAAGGGATGGAGCATGAGAACCATCGGGACACTTGATGGGTCTCGGTTAATGCTTGTTTGACATCCCCTTCTATGACCACATTTATCAGATTCTTTTCTATATCTCATTTCACTATATACAGCAGTGTGACAACTTCTGCTTCTTCTGTTGAGGCTGAGATAAAGTTCCCACTTTCTCCTCCTTTGAAAGTACCTCTATAATTTTGCTAAATGATACCAAAACCAGCTTTAGTTGTTGCCAAAATCCAATAAGCATCACAGTTTAATTGATCTCAAGGGGTAACCGATAATTGTTAATCAATGTAATTCTTGGTAACTGAAGATGTTGCAGGTTGACATTAGTAGGGTGTCAATAGTTATAACGGATCGGCCTAGCTAATTGGTCAGATGTGTTATTCTTATTTTCGAAAATCATTCAGCACCCCTCCTTACGAATTAACTAACATTTGGTCGAAGCAAGTGCCATAGATATGGTATTTTCGTTCTCTGCCTCCTACTCATTATAGTTATCCAGGAAAGTAGAAGAAATTTTAGAAATTACTCCATGTATAACTATTGGTGGTAGTCTCCAGACTTCTTTTGAATAATCATAAGATGTTGTGCAGACTCCACCGCATTTGTGCAGAGAACACATTGAGTATCTACATATTATACAGATTTTAGTTTTTGTCTTTGTGGTAAACCAACTTCTAAGTATTTCCAAGTGAAAATTTGTATTCTTTGAAATGTACCCATTCTTCATAATGTCTTCCAAGATTTTACAGACTAATGGGAAGCTTGGTGTGTTGGATTACTTAACTCTGTGTAAAGTGAATTGACAGTGAACTCCCCATTTGTTGTGTTGTAAGAGTCCATTTTAGCTTATCTTTCTTTAACGCCACTCTTTCCAAGCAATATATTTTAATGTTAATTATATTCGTCACCGCTCTTCGATGAACGAGTTATTTGAGGTTCTCTTAGGATAAATGAATTCCATATTTGTCACATATCCTAGCATCAAATTATCCCTCCAATGTTTATCGACTTACCATTGCCTACCTCTCATATACTCCCCTTGTCCCTATTTAGTTGAGGGTCATATTTCACGCAGTTTAAAAAATAAATAGAGATGTGAATTTTTTCCATATATATCCTTAATAAAAGTTTTTAAACATTAATATGCAAGAAACATAGCTAAAACAAATATGGAATTGGCACTCAAAATATATAAATTGAAAAGGAGAATGGGTACCAAGTACACCATCAACGTTTTCATTCGGCAACTTGTATCGACAAAACCTAATACAATTGCCAGTAGACCTACTTAAAGATCCTTGACCATATGTATATAGAGTTAATATTTCTTTATCTTACCAACCAGAAAGTCAAGACAATAAAGTCCGTGAACCTTTATGGAAGAGTATTGGATGATCTCAAATCAATATCCAAGATCAATCTAGTCGTATCCAAATAATCGAATTCGGATTCTGCCAAGTATGAAACTTGTTATCTATATTTCAAGATACGAATTCTACAAGAATGAGTCTCGTAATTGATCACATTTAATATGGAATTATCTACTAGATTGATTACGTACTACTTGTGTTGATCTTATTATAAAGATAAAACAATATGACGTGGAAAAGGAAAATACACAAGATACCAAAAGTTTTGTTAACAAGGAAAACTGCACATGCAGGAAAAACCCCCGGACCAATGTAGATGATCTCGGATTTCGGTTTGTCTCGGTCCCGAGCAAGACACTGGTACAATGTTGTCTTGGGGATATTCCGTTTCCAAATATCGGTGTAATTTCGGTTCCAACTTTTATAAATATAATTTCTACATATGTTAAGATATAATGAAATGCTATCAAATTAACCAAAAAAAAAAAAAAATATTCATTAAAAAAACACAAAAATGTAAACACTTAACTGATCTTAGAAATCGTTTTTGAACAAAAATGAAAACACAAGAGAATGGAAGTACAACTTCAGTTCAGTCCGGAGTCATTATTTATATATATTATATCTATACGTATACCATGGTTGTCGGACATTTTGCACATTTTTAAACTGTCAAGTTTGTATATGAGTAATGAGCCATACCACTAATAAAGAAGGGAAAATGCTTCGAGAAAAAAAAATGAAAAAAAAATAAAGAAGGGAGAGGTTAATTAAATTAAAGAACGAACAATAGTTACAGTAATTGGGACAAAAGTGGAGTTTTTAGTGAAGCTTAAAAACGAGTTTTCAAATGCACTTGTAACAGTATACATTTGTGTCACATATCCTAACATGTTCAATCTTAAATAACGGAATTCAACTTACAGTATATGATAAAACATGAGGGTATCCAAGTAATTTTGTCTATTATCTTATCATAGGGTTTTTCTTTATGCATAAGATATTCATACGGCGCCTCTCTTATCTCTTTCAGTCTCTCTCAAGATTCATGTAGTTGATGGGCGCCTCTCTTTTCTCTTTTTGTCTCTCTCAAGATTCATGCAGTTGATGAATATATTGAATCATTGAAGACCTACACTTGAATAGAGGGAAGCTACAATGAAATCCAAAACGAAATCTCGGCCGAGATATGCTGATTTTGGATCATTTCGGCGATTTTTCCGGACAAAACTCGTCTCAGCGAAATTTTTGTTTTCTTTTACTTCATAGCCGAAATCGACTGCAGTGCCCGGGACCTCGTCCAGATTTGAAAAAATTGCATTAAGCCGCTACAAACACTAGCATACTATCAGACTTCAGGTTGGAATGTAGTTGAGACTGAATTCATCCTCTAAGAAATTCAGCTGCATTTGTGGTCCTTACGTCACTTGAACCTCGTAATGCTCTACGCAATCGATTCCCTTATATGACGTCTTTTACAGCCTAAAAGTTTCTTCAGCCTAAGTGAAGAATTTTTATATCAATCTTCCTCTAATAGATAATCCTATTTGATATCCCTTTAGATCAATAGATCAAGTCTTGAAAATATGTTTGCAATAGACAAATCTAGCGAACCTCACAAATCCGGAAGTTAGATGAGAAGCCCGAATTATTGAATTATTAACCACCTCTCAAGAACAATCTTATACCGATTAATAAATAAGATTTTTATATATCTATCTTGAGGAATCATGAAGTCTGAGATGAAGAGAACTTTACGATTTGAATCTATCTCGTTCCTAAAAGATATTATTAAAACCTCGATAACATAAAGATCAATATTAGGTTATATGAACTATCAAGGTAAAGTTAGTTGGACCTGGCTTCACGAATCCTTAATTGAAGTCTTTACATCATAAACCTAATTATGTTTCTCAAGCGAATCCTAGGTTCATAGAGAACGACTCTAGAAAACAACTATGACATAGAAGTATCATGGATGGAATTTTAGAATTCAAGCTAATAATGATATTCAAGCACACACTTTAGAGGAAACTCTTGTTAGGATTTCATGTAAGCGTGTGAGAAGTTTGTATGGATATTAAATTGAGTATATACTATGGTCCAAAGTACCTGAACAATGTATAATGATATTGAAAACACCGGGGTACCAAAATACACCACCAACTTTTTCATAGGCAATCTGTATGGAAAAACTTAACACAATTCCGAGAGTTCAAATTAATGAATATCAATCAAGGAATAGTAACTAAAGGTATATCACTATCTCTCACAATCAGAAAATTTACAGAGACTAGTCCGTGAACTAGATTTATGTCTGAGAGTACTTTGGTGATTCCAAAGATCAATTTCCCAAGTAATCAATCAAGTCGTATCCAACAAATAAGGTCGGATGTATCTATTATGATCGATTTACGTACAACTTGTGATATTTTAATTATAAAGATAAACAATATTTTGCGGAAAAGGAATAACACAGATACCATAAATTTTGTTAACGAGGAAACCGAAAATGCAAAAAACCCCGGGACCTAGTCCAGATTGAACACCAAACTGTATTAAGCCGCTACAAACCCTATCCTATTACCAATTAAATTCAAACTGGAATGTAGTTGAGACCGAATTAAACCCTCACAGCAATTCAGTCAGCGTCGTGTTTCTCATGCCTCTTGAATCCCAGCAGGACTCCGCGATATTGATTCTCTTAGCTGATGTCACATCAACTAAGAGTTGTTTCAACTCAATTGAAGACTTTAAAGAAATTTTCCTCCCAAAGATAAGCCTATATATGTGATTCTCTTTTTGATCAAAGATAAAGGTAACAGTGTAGATGGGTCAAAACAATTTGCTGGTTTTTACAAAATTAAGGAGACGACCGTACGAAGGAGACTCCTTAAAACGAGCGAAATTTTCAACCTCACACAGATGCACCGCTGCAAAGGGGGTTCTTTGAATTCGAGAGATCAATCTGTAGTACTCCGGCCTAAACCAAGACAATAGCCGTTCCAGAGTAAATTCGGTCACAAGAGAGGATGGGTTGATCTGTAGGAGGGAAACTAAGAAATTTTTGGAATCAATGGTAATCAAAGATTGTATGTGTGTTGTGAATTCTGAATAAGATAAGTTCTGAAGGATTGAAATTGCTCAGTTGAGAGTAATTGCTCAATTGATGAGTTGTTGATCTCGTATTGTCAGTGAGACGTGAGATTCTTGTTGTATTTCTTGTTTTTCTTATTGTTTCAATCGTGATTTAGAGACTTATTTATATTGTTGGAATTGTAGACACCATGATCCCATGAAATGTGACAGTTTATGGAATCAAAGAGTGGAGAAGTGGAAATCGTTTTTGAAACAAGTTGCTCATCGTACGGAGACTTGGTTGATTTTCCATCCACTACTTTGTTAACTCCTTCAACTGATTGCATGACTTGCTCATATTCCATCGTGTGTTTGAACACACATGTCGTAGATCGCCAGACCAAAACCCTAGCTGATATCCCCCCAAGTTATACGATTGACGTCTCGTGGTTAGTGGTAGGCTCGGAAAGATACCTACTATTGTGTATACTGCAAGTGCACAGTGTCGACAAGCAACACAGGGCAAGCACAGGTCGAACCACAGAGACTTGGAGAGTGTAGAAGTTGATTCTAAATCCTGATTCAGAGAGTAACCAAAAGGGGTTTGATTTTGTCGATACGACGATATGATTTTCAAGTGACTGAAATAATAAAAGTAAAAGATGCAAATAACAAGATATGTAAACAATGATAATATGGATACTAGGGTATTCAAATCCACCAATAACCTATGATATGCATTCAACTTGTAATATTATTCTTGTCCTTATAGTAGATTCAAGTCTACCGTATAACTAAGGTGTTTCTCCAATGGATAATTTAATCACAACTAAAGTATTTCTCCAAAGCATTAATTGTCTAATTAAGCACAACTAATCTAAAGATCAATATTTGGTTAAGCATGAGTTGTAGCATAATCAACATAGAGATATTCTAACTACAATGGATACATGGCATACATTGTGAGAGCAAGATGTTGAAAAACTTGGATTAAATTATATCTTTAAACAATTCTAAACTTTCAAGAACAAGATACAAGATATGAATACATACCAATGAGATTAGGGCTTCATCTAAACCCTAGTAAATAAAACTAGAACATGAAGAACATTACAACAAAACTTAAATTTGATAAACTAACATGAACAAGCTATTCTTGGATGAGTTTTCAACACAACAACCCTCTCTATTTATACACAAAAATTCTCTCTCACTTGGATTCGAATTTTGGCAATTATTTACTCAACAAAACATGTTTTCTCACTTGATAGATGTTTTGGAATACAATGGGGTGAGGTGGATGTTTTGGAATCCAATGGTGGTGAGGTGGATGTTTTGGAATCCAATGGGGTGAGGTGGATGTTTTGGAATCCAATGGGGTGAGGTGGATGTTTTGGAAAGAATCCAATGGGGGTGAGGTGGATGTTTTGGAAAGAATCCAATGGGGGTGAGGTGGAAATGGATTTGGGTCTTGGGTTTTGGATCATGGGTTGTTTAATCCCATGAATTTGTAAACAAGTTGCCACTGATGCGCGAGCGGGTTGCAACGCTTCCAACTTTCTTCTCTTTTGTCTTCTCAATTCTTCCAAGCTTTATTTAGTACTTAAAAACACAAAATTAATTAATACAAATATTTATTCTTGAAAATGGTAAAAATGCCGAATTTGGGATAATATATGACTTTGAAGCGCGAAAGATGAGTTAAGTGCCAATGAAAAGGTGTATGAATATGCAATATTTGGCACTCATCAAATACCCCCAAACCTGAATTTTACTTGTCCTCAAGTGAAACAAATCCGTAAATCCTAACTATACCACTGTCGCTGGTCTCTCGAATGCATTTAGCGTATGCACTAAGCCTTTAAACCCCTAGGTGTCCCTAGTGGACGAGTTGTAGTCTCGTGAGGGCCTACCAAAGATGTACCCACAAAACCTTCTCCAAATTCAGAGCATCCATAGAAATGCCTTCGTCTTCGGTCTTCAACTGTAGATGATGAACTTCGGAATTTCGTAGAACCTTGATAATTTGTGACCATTTTTTTTTTTTTTTTTTTTTAAAAACCCGCTACACAGCTGATCATCATTTTATTTTTATTTTGTTGACCCGCTACACAGCTGATCATCAGATACCAAACACAAGATCCGAGACAAAATAATTTTTTAGGGACCCGCTACACAGCTGGTCATCATTATTTTTATTTTTATTTTTATTTTTTTTAATTAATTTTTTTTTTTTGTTGACCCGCTACACAGCTGATCATCAGATACCAAACACAAGATCCGAGACAAAATAATTTTTTAGGGACCCGCTACACAGCTGGTCATCATTTTTTTTTTTTTTTTTTTTTTTTAAAGACCCGCTACACAGCTGGTCATATAAAAAAAAATGCAAAAGACTACAAAAAAAAAAAACTACAAAAGACCCGCTACACAGCTGGTCTTGACAAAGACAACCAAAAATAAAATGAAAAAGACTATAAAAGACCCTATAAAAGACCCGCTACACAGCTGGTCATAAAAGACACAACAAAAATTGCAATACTCCCCCAAACCTAAATCTAGCATTGTCCTCAATGTTTCAAAAGATAACAGAAACAACAAAACATGAGAACAAAACAGATTCAAAGGAAAGAGATTACCAGATGCCAAAAAGGGTGGTGCTAACCATAATTGAATGAATGCTTTGAAAGCAAATAATATGAGCGCAAGACAAAATGTTTGGTTAGCACACAAATATATCAACAAGATTCAAAATTTTACCTACTAGATTATACAATGATGACTCACCATGTACCAACAATCTAAAAAAGTTGAGGATCAACCCAAAAGACGTAGTGCGGAAACATCAACAGCCTTACACAATTATAACAGGACAGCAATGCAAGTGAGACTGCATATGTGAATGATTTACCCCCAAACCTAGATTTTTCAATAGATATATTTTTGGGTACAAAATCTAACAATTTCAGGGGTGCACCATGCACAAGATCTAGTTCAAAGTGGATTTTGTCAGGGATGGATGGAGAGACATGAGTGAACTCTAATTGTGGCTCATCAAAGGTATTATATTTAACTGCAAAATAGTCCAAGAGGACTTGAGAGGCACACAGTTCCAATCCTAGATTAGGTACTCTTAGAAAAGTAGGTTTAACAATAACTTTACAAACCAAATCTAGGTTGGGTGCAAGATTACCAGTTTGTGACATGGGCATGGAGGTAGGAACATCATTATTAGGCACATCTATAACTCCTAAATCATTTGCCAGTGTCGCAGCATGCTCACATTCATAGAACAATCCATCAAGACCCAAATAAGTATCATGCTCATCCAAAATTTTATTCTCATGCATAGACAAATCCAAAGATACATCACAATGTGACCCAGGAAGAGAATCAGACATGTCAATTATGTTTTTATGCATAAGATCATTAGTGTTGACAGGAGATTCAACATTACCTATGTCAGACACAAGTACAACATCATGCTCATGCTCATAAAACAAATCAATAAGCCCCAGTTCACAATCATCCCCTAGAACTTCAGTTTCATGCATATGAATATCACAAGAAACTTCACACTGTGACTTAGACAGAGAATCAGATACATCAAAGTTATTTTCATGTATAGTATCATTAGTGTCTACAGAAGATTCAACATTTTCTAAGTCACAAACAAGTTGTGTAGCATGCTCTCTTTCACAGGACAACTGCACATGCTCAAGATTAGTAACCACATCACATGTAAATGGAACATTAGAAGAAACTTCATCCATTAAGGTCGAGGCAGATAAGCCTAATGTCTTTGAACCCAAAGGTTCGACAATATTTTCAGTAAAAACATATTCTTCTAACATAACATCATCATCATCATCATTATAGAAATGCATTTCCTTATTTAAAATCGTAGTATTTCTAGTCCCTTCATTTAAAATAGGTTCATATGCAATATCAGCTGCACAAGTAAGACTAGGCATACTATTTTCACATTTTATTTCATTAGGACAAACAAATATTTCATCCTGAAATTCCTCCTTTCCTACATTTTGTAAATGAATCAAATTCATTTTTAAAAATGCATTAAGTTGTTCAATGGAAGGAGAGTCTTCAACAGTAGGAAATTCATAATCAATGCTATATGGTTTATCATGCAATACACTCCTAGCATTATTTTGTTCGAAGCTTCTGAGATTTTCCTCCACATATTGAGAAGTACAAAATTGTTCAAATTCCCACTGTGGTGGATGATACATGTGTGCATGGTCATTAGGGTCTATAAAATACTGATCGCAACCTTCGAAAGGTTGATTATGGTCCCAATGACTATCAGCTTTGTAATCTGTTGGCATTTCATATTTTGGATTTTCATGATATTCTCTAGATTGCCTAAAATCATGCAAAATATAGCAATTCTCAGCAGGATGACCTAAGCCTCCACATAAGGTACAAGCATAGATTTCAGATTGCATTTCTAAAGCTGTGATTTTAGCTTCTAACTGATCCAAAAATGATGACTGTGAGGGTTGGGCACTGTCAAGATGTTCATTTTCACCCTGTGGTGGATGATACATGTTTGAATAGTTATTAGGGTCCATGTATTGATGCTCAGGACTGTGAAAATGTCCATAAATATCCCTATAACTATTGACATCATGGTCTGTGGGAGGCTCGTAATATGAAGCATGACTATAAGCAAGCTCTCTAATGAATTTGTTTTCATCCTCACCTGCAGACCAAAATCCTGACATGATCTCTAACTAGCACTAGGCTTGTTGCAGAGATTTGGAGGTACACACTGAAAACAGACCAATATTTTTTTTCATTATTATTATTATTTTTATTTTTATTTATTTTTTTCAAGCCCGTTCTCTAATGACCTCGGGCATACATTAGAAAAACAAAATAAAAGAAGAAATAAACGGAAGGGAAGTTCTATGCAATCGCAAACAAGGATGACTCCACCACAGTAAACCTACTGATTTCTAGCAAACAAAAATCATGATGGCTCCACTTAGATTGTTTTCTAGACCAGCTTCTAATCCTTCGAAAGGGAATTCGTTACAATCTGAGTAAACCTCTCTGGAATCAATCTGAGTTTAAATAAATTGAATAGAGGCGAGGGAAGCTGCAGGAGCTTTGATACCCAAGGCCTCACCGCAATACAAGGCGGTGCAGTCACGCATTCAATTTACAGAAACCGTCATGAACTTCGAAGTATGCTTAAAGAGTAACCAATATTTTTCAAATGACTTTCCTACTAAGCTCATTACCCCATAGGTCTCGTTCTATTCCAAATTTTAAAGCTTAGGTTCGCGTTTGGTAACGTTTTCCTAAGGCGGGCAAGAAGAGAACGGTGATGAAATCCGAATCCCTTATCTTGTATGGCCAGTCCTTGCCCTTTACTAGGAAAATAAAGCAGCCGTATTCAATTCCTCAACATATATGCAAACGAAGGAATACAATAACTCGCTAACAAGGGATTCGCGAGTGTTTCGACAAACTTACCTCCCGTTCCAGACGGGGATGAACCGTTGTTGTCGACTCGGGCCACGACTCCTATGTCATGAACGAACCCGAGGGGCCGAGGTGATATTGTAATCACCGTCCTTCTCTCGCAAAACAGTTGATATTTAATAATACCCTTCCGTAGGGTTTAAAAATAAAAATAAAAATAGAATGTCCAAGTCCAAAGTCCAAAATAAAGTGCAAAAGAAAAAGAAAATTACAAGAGTAAAGGAATCCTAATACAAACTAAAAATAAATAAAATAAACTCTTTTTTTTTTTATTAAAATAAAAACTTCTTCCGCTTTCTTTCCTCCTTCCTTCGCCTTTACAACAGCCTACTGTGCACTGTTGAGCTCAAAAGAGGTAGTTAGGGTTTCGAAGTTTTAAAGCAAAAGAAAAATCAAATCAAATCAAAAAAAAAAAAAAAAAAAATTGTAAAATTGATCGTGAATAGTATCGTTGCTACTGATGGAAAGAATGAACTATCGTTGCTACAAAGAATAAAGATGATGAAGAACACGAAGAACAGACGCTTAAGAATCGCTCTCAAGAACACGAAGAATGACACAGAGAATAACTGTCGTTGTTTAACAGTGACACGTGCTGAATAATGTTGTTGAAGTGCGACGCTTTATGCGACTGTTCGGGCGGGGGTTTTTTTTTTTTTTTTTGGTGTTCCTGAATACGCTACAAAGAATAAATGACTTTTGTACAGCGTTTTATCTACAGTAGAACTGCTACAGTTCCAGGAGACAATTTATGAACAAGATGTGGAGACAGAAACTTGAACTACACTTCTACCAAATCCCGAACGGCGCCAAAAACTTGGTAGGCTCGGAAAGATACCTACTATTGTGTATACTTGCAAGTGCACAAGTGTCGACAAGCAACACAGGGCAAGCACAGGTCGAAGCAGAGACTTGGAGAGTGTAGAAGTTGATTCTAAATCCTGATTCAGAGAGTAACCAAAAGGGGTTTGATTTTGTCGATACGACGATATGATTTTCAAGTGACTGAAATAATAAAAGTAAAAGATGCAAATAACAAGATATGTAAACAATGATAATATGGATACTAGGGTATTCAAATCCACCAATAACCTATGATATGCATTCAACTTGTAATATTATTCTTGTCCTTATAGTAGATTCAAGTCTACCGTATAACTAAGGTGTTTCTCCAATGGATAATTTAATCACAACTAAAGTATTTCTCCAAAGCATTAATTGTCTAATTAAGCACAACTAATCTAAAGATCAATATTTGGTTAAGCATGAGTTGTAGCATAATCAACATAGAGATATTCTAACTACAATGGATACATGGCATACATTGTGAGAGCAAGATGTTGAAAAACTTGGATTAAATTATATCTTTAAACAATTCTAAACTTTCAAGAACAAGATACAAGATATGAATACATACCAATGAGATTAGGGCTTCATCTAAACCCTAGTAAATAAAACTAGAACATGAAGAACATTACAACAAAACTTAAATTTGATAAACTAACATGAACAAGCTATTCTTGGATGAGTTTTCAACACAACAACCCTCTCTATTTATACACAAAAATTCTCTCTCACTTGGATTCGAATTTTGGCAATTATTTACTCAACAAAACATGTTTTCTCACTTGATAGATGTTTTGGAATACAATGGGGTGAGGTGGATGTTTTGGAATCCAATGGTGGTGAGGTGGATGTTTTGGAATCCAATGGGGTGAGGTGGATGTTTTGGAATCCAATGGGGTGAGGTGGATGTTTTGGAAAGAATCCAATGGGGGTGAGGTGGATGTTTTGGAAAGAATCCAATGGGGGTGAGGTGGAAATGGATTTGGGTCTTGGGTTTTGGATCATGGGTTGTTTAATCCCATGAATTTGTAAACAAGTTGCCACCGATGAGCGGGTTGCAACGCTTCCAACTTTCTTCTCTTTTGTCTTCTCAATTCTTCCAAGCTTTATTTAGTACTTAAAAACACAAAATTAATTAATACAAATATTTATTCTTGAAAATGGTAAAAATGCCGAATTTGGGATAATATATGACTTTGAAGCGCGAAAGATGAGTTAAGTGCCAATGAAAAGGTGTATGAATATGCAATATTTGGCACTCATCAGTTAGTTTAGTCAGTTGTTGACTTCATGATTTCATGGGACGATGAGTCCATGTATTTACTGAGTTGAACATGATTTGGTAAAATGTTCTGACACTCAGGAATTGAACGTGGGCATGATTCTCACGTTGATAGCTGGGGCTAGAAAGTATTGCTCTGGTTTGTTGAATATTGATAGTTGAACCAATATTCCTTGATTTGAGCAAGTATTGCTCATCTGATGAATTATTGGTAGCGTGACCAAAATAAAATGTTAATTAAAATACTGGTAGTTGAACTGAGTATAATTAATAAGAGTACTGATCATGAGATCGTCATAAAATTATTAGTGTTTGAATCTGGAATTATGATCATTGGACTCAGAAACCCTAATTTGATCAATTGATGACCAATTGATGGTTTATTTGAAAATTAACCATTGAATGAAGGAGGATGGGCTCCATGGGACCGTGGGTCAACCATGCAACTCCCATATGCTTGTGTGAGCAAATACCAAGGCCTCTTGAAGAGTTGGTGATTCGTTGATGAAAGAATGATTAAATGCTGGTTTAATCATTTATTAAAAAAATGCTCGTCTGAGCCTTAGGTAATAAAACCTAATTAATTATGAAGAGGTAAGGGACCGACCAAGGGGGCATGAAACCTTCCTTTGGTGTTCATGGGATCGAATGACGAAAACTCACTCCGTCAAATTCTAAAATTATTCGAAGAGTTTTGGACCCAATACGTGCAATTTCGCAAATTAGGTCAAATCATGAAAATACGTGGGACCGGCTCATTGCGTGCCAAAAAGCCAACCCTGGTCGGTCAAGGTAACATGATTCGTCGTTGAGACGTCCATGTCTCAGTCCTGAGAATTTTGATATTTTCTGGTGTGTGTTTGAGCGACCATTTGAGAAAATATGACAAAATTAGGGTTTTGCTGAAACTAGGAAAACTTCATGACATGAAGGAAAATAATTATGAAATAAAGGAATGATGAAGCGTGGGACAGCCGAGGCCAAGGCATGGCCGGACGGCCAGTGACCAAAGTCCCGTGGTGCTTTTTCCTTATTTTTTATTATTTTTTATAAATTTATGAAAATATCATGAAATTAAGGAATTTGTTGAAATTAAGGAGTTTTCCTTGAAGTGAAGGAGTTTCCATTGGATCAAGGAAGCAAATAATATTAAAATAATAAAAACATGGGCATGTGGGACCGGCTAGGGCATGGACGGCCGGCTTGGGCCCGGTCCCACGAGTTTTCCTATTTTTTTTGTATTTTATATATTTTTCCATGATTTGAAGGAGTTTTCCTAATTTGAGAGAAATATCATGAAATCAAGGAGTTTCATGGGATGAAGGAAATCCTAAAATAATAATAAAAAAATAAAGGGACGTGTGGGACCGCCTGGGGCATGGCCGGCCGGCTGGGGCCTGGTCCCACAGGTTTCCCTAATTTTATATTATTTTTCATGTATTTTTTGAAAAATACCATGAGATGAAGTAATTTTTATGAAACTAGGGAAATAATAATAAAATAATGAGGAATCACATGGCATGGGGCCGGCCGGGATCAAGGCATGGTCGGTTGGCTAATGATCACGACGCCACTATGTTTTCCCTAATTTTATATTATTTCCTCCGTGCGAAGGAAGCACCACGGAATTGAGGAGTTTCCTCAAAACGAAGGATATTTGTTCAAATGAAAGGATTTTCATCAGATCAAGGAAAATAATAAAAATGTAACAAAATATAAAACTGGCGTGGGATTGGCCATGGCACGGTCGGCCAGTCAGTGGGCCCATGCTCCCAGCGCCTTGGTCAATATTTTGATTATTTTTTAATTTTTCCCTATTTTGCATAGGTTCATCGTTTCGTCGTATTTTGAAATACTCGTTCGTGCGGTGATTGTTAATGCATCATCATTGAATACACTTGCACCTTTTGAGATAGGACTTACTCAGAGGTAGCTCCGATGCCCGTGCGTTGAATATTTATTACTAACACATGGATTTTTGCTGGGAAGAACCATGGCTTGCAGTAATGAAATATCTGCGAAAATATTTGAATATTTTCGGAAATTCTGTGGATGAATCCAAGAATTTAGTAATAATTAACTTATGGCTCTATACTAGCAGAGCAAGCTGTCTATGAGCATTAATTATTCCGATATGAGCTTGCTGGAGCTTCATATCCTTTATATAGTCAGGGTAAACTCGTTGTTTGTATCTTGAAGACGTTATCGCTCTATACTAGCAGAGCAAGCTGTCTCTGAGCCGTCCATCTTGTGATACTATATAGAAATAATTACTGAAGTGTTCAGTATTCATGAGATATGTTGTTGTCTGGCCGTGAGACTACATATCTACATGTACTCTGAGAGAAAGTATTCTCAGTCAGAGGATTCGATGAGAGATCTGTGTCTCAATACTCACGTCTGACTGCTGGATCAGAGGTTCGTATAATTATGGGTTTACAATTTTATCCTTTGTCGAAAATCCACCATCTACATTAAGTCTCCTGCTTAGTGAGGAAAGCCATGTTCCTCAATCAGCATTGAATGGTGATTTTCCGGTCATAAACAATATAAGTAATTCAACTTAGTCGTAAGTTAAGATGTTACCGGATTTCGATAGTACAAGCATACCATGACTTGAATGAAGATCCCAGTGGCATGAAAAAGTGTCGTTTGGTGGACATAGATTGGTGTTGAACCGCTGATCTTGATGACGGGACCTTGGTCGTTTAGGATTCTCGGGCCAGGCCCAAAAAAAAGAAATCCTTATTTTAGGAATAGACGCTCGTTTATTCGTTAGTTTAAGGAACAAACAAAATAGACCCGAGTCTAATAATATAAAAAAAATTCTATGAGCTTTCACGAAAACCAAAATTTTATCTTTGTGAGATTTCACAAAATAGAATAAACTCTCATTCCAAAGGTGAATGCTCGTACGAGAGAAAAGTTTTTTTTTTTGAAAAGACGTGCGTCTATTAATAAAAAAATTGTCTATGAGCTTTCATGAATTTTTTTATTTTCGATATGTGAGCATTCACAAAATTTTGAAAATATACTCTCGCTTCAAAGACAGATGCTCATGCGAGGGAGCAAAAAATATATAGATATATTTTTAAATTTACGTGAGTTTCACATTAAATATATATATTTTGTAAAATCAATGTTTTGATTTTGAACAACTGTTGAAAATAGACAATTATACATGGTGAAATAATGTTTGTATGTGAGTTTTCACAATTGTAAGATGGGCGTCTGTCCAATTTTTGAAAAACCAGTGGATGTTAAAATTCACGTGGGTTGTTCACGGTTTGATGAAAATCAAGTCATGATTTTGAATAATAAATTTTGCTCGCCTTTGCAGATTTGAAGGGACGAGCAAGTTTTTCGAAATTTTGACGTTATAATCACTATAGCTAATGAAATCGTAAATAGGCAAGAGTTGGATTGTTAACGTTTCAGCGTGTGCTTGTTATTGATATATCCAAGACTCCCTGTATTTCGCCTCAGATAGTGATGACTTATGGTTACAACCACCCTTCTGGATCTTCCGGATAACGCTCCAGAAATATCAAGTCAATCATGAAGACTTTTGCATATGTTCATCCTGGGATGAATCAACCTTTCAGAGTCTCTGGAAAGCTGGTATTTTGTATGTCTCTCGATCATTTGTGAGTCGTCCCTTGTCAGTAGAAGCATCGCCAACTTCAGAAAATGAGACTATCGGCTGACGATGAAGGAAGGATTTGCGTTGATGGTGTAGATCCTGATTCAGATGTGGATGAACGAAGAATTTCGTCATAATTCATCATCAGAAAATTCAGAAGTTAGGTCTTCATTGAAATTGTTGTAGAATCTTCGTCCGATGTCGGATTTTCGCGGTCTATCATGTATCCTCATGGACACGAAATTTCCATACTTTAACAAAGAAGATTTTTGGGTTCCGAGCATGTTTAGGATCCGAAATTGATGAAACAGTAAACTTCCAAGAGACCTTCAGAAAAGTTTCAGCTGGCATGCGGTCCAATGTTTTGGCCACAACTCTTCACTCGTTTCTCCAATTGCTGTGAATTTTGGATATGTTGTAGAGAACATCCATATGAAGAGAATGGTGTATGACCCATCCCCAAATTCTTCACCAATTTCTCCCAGATCGTCGGTTTGTACAGGACAGTATAAAATCATCTTAGACGAGCTTGTTGTAAAACACTCATGTTGTGTCTTTAGACTATTCGCTTGTGTATTGAACGGTTGGAGAAGAATTTTAATGTCATTGATTCGTTTGAGATCAGGACCCCTTGATTGATACATGAGCATGGTGCTTGCAGTGCCATCTTGCTTCTGTCAGTCGTAGAAACATCACTTCTGAAACCCTGGTCACGGGACCATAGCTGAGGCTGCTCTCGAGATGGGGTGATGTAATGACCATGGTTTCATGTACCGGTTGTAGAATTACTTTTATGATGAATAATTAGAAAATGAGAGTCTGGTGCCACGAGTCTTGGACTGTGAAACTGATCGTCATGATTAGTGGACCGTCAGTCCCCAATATTTTGTTAAATCTCTCATTTTCGTTTTCTCTTCTTCTGGTAAGACTTAGATAGAGGACCCGGGTGGAAAATTGATGTAAAGACCCAGATGGTAGAAGTTGGAGGTACCTTGATGAAGGACTTAGCGAAAAGACCTGGTGGACATCGATTGACTGTAGAGGTTATGAATCCCGTCCACGAATTTCTGCTTGCATGTTGTCTGCTCTGGAAGCTGTAGGAACCTCACACGACGTCGGAATTCGATGTTTGGCCCCAAATTTTGAATCTATGAGACTGAGTTATTCATGATAGAACAATCACTTAATTTGGAATTGTAGAGGTCCGCCAACGAAGCGTGCACATTTGCAATTTGTAATCCCGTACAATTTTTTTAGGTTTCGTAGACCTGACGGTAAAGGCAATATCTTTCAGCTCGTATATCCGATTAATGCGTCCTTTTTGTATGTTGTAGAAGAGACATAGACGAACATCTTTCGTTGAGGAAGCATTGTCCCGTTCCTCACCCATTGGTACGTTTTTGCAAACCCATGACCTGAAGTGTGTTGTATCTCATTTGTAGAGGTGATGAGAACATCTTGTAGAAGACTTTGGATTATGCCCACCAGTCGTGCCATCTTTGGGAAGACTTTCATGTGAGAATGTTATCAGGTCTACACATCTTGATATGAATCATTGGTTCTTAGAGGAATCTGCTTCATGTGTAATACTTCAGAGAATGATTAGTTGATGAAGCCTTGAGGATGTTGCTCCTGAGACCGTCACTGGTGCTGAGACTATGAATGATCATACTCCAGAGATCCTTTTCGATGTTGATATCATGGATGGTATTCCTCTAGAGATTATTATTGATGTTGATACCATGGTTGAAGTTGCTCCAAAGACCGAAAAGGCTAGAACCATGATTATAGATATAATCCTTGCTCCTTCATCCAGTGAGCCTTTTACATTCACGAACTAGTTGATGAGTTGAGCGTCCCTAAGATGAAGGTGTACTGAGAGTTCAACCCGAATGCTCCTGAAAGCATAACTTTAGCATGAATTGGCTTTGTCAGTGAGTCGATGTTGTTGTAGTAGATAGCATCAACAGTTTTCATATTGGATGTGATTGGTGAAGAGAGAAAGTTCCTCAATCATGCAGGGGCTTGTGATGTAGAGAAATCCCATTGATGAAGTTTCATGGAATCTCCTCATGTTGTCAGTGTATGTTGAAGGAGTTAGTGTCATCCATGTACAAATGATGTTGCATCTGCTTCAGAAGTATTATCATGGGATAATGAAGACTTACCGATTGTATTTTAGTAACACTTTGATCGTTCTGGTGTTGAATCAATGTGTCATCGTCGAGATATTTGTGCTGAAGCTGTACTCTTTGATTGGGAGTATAATTTGATGGCTTCTTAGATGCTTGAGCGTTGAAGCGTATATTCCTTAAGCATCGAATGTCTTAGGCGTTTGATTATCTCGGCCCTGGAGTTTCTTATGTTGATTAAGCATCCCTTCGTTGCGGTAGTGGGATTCGACACTTGTGCAGACCTCAGAGATTTCTGATTTTGTGGAACACATGTACTTGCAGGAGAAACGCCCAAAGTGTCCTTTGCCATGTTTGGACATCATCTCAATAATGAATGTTTCAGTGCTTGATTCGATGAAGCTACCATTCATAACGTCTTGGAGAGTTTCTAGCAGAATTGAGTCCCCATGCTAAGATATCATGTGAGGAAATAAATGACATAGACATGGAATGAGACTTGCCTGAGTGCGGAACCTCTTGATGAATGTATATGCATCTTTTGTTCTTGTTTCAACCTCATCAAAGTTTGAAGTTCCTCCAAGTACTCTGATGATGGAATGTCCGTCAAATCTTCTGGATCAGAACTTTCTTCGTTAGAGAGATGTGTAACCAAAGGCACTTTGTAAGTACCCATATTTTCAGCGTGGATCCACGCTCGTCTGAAGGACATGTGATATCCTGGATCTTCCTGATTATGTGAAACTTGATTTCTGTCCAGGTTGAACTTACGTTCTCTTTGAGAATGATGTATCCATAAGTATTTCCGAGCGCTCCTTCAAGGTCTCTGATTGATATGGAGCATAAGTATCTTCTTGTCAAGTGATGCATGTGGATCTGATGGTTTTTAGTGGAATGTTATTTATGGCGGTGTCATCATCGATCAACGTTCTTCCAAATTTTTTTCTTCCGAGATTGGCTGTGGTAAGCAGTCCCCAGTCGTACATCTCTTGGTCTGTGGCTGGAGGCTCAAGAAGTATCTTCAGAATGGACTTCTTGACATGATGTGGTTCAGTACTGTTAACATGTCTCTCCTTTATGCCTTCAACGGATAACGCAATTCACATTCGACCAAGGATTGAACTGCCTCTTTGATAGGTTGTTCAGAGAGTGTAAAGGTTATAACCGGGAGGGGATTCTTGCGAACTCCTTCAGTCCCTAGTTGAATCTATTGTGGATCAACCTTCTCTTTGGGTGACGTTCTTCAAAATATTGCAGTTACTTTCCGGATGATTGATAAATCTATGAAGGTGACAGTACCTGAGATTCTTAATTTTTCTTCAGTTGGCTCTGAGCAACGATTTGATTGCACCATCGTCAACCCAAACTTCTAGTAACTCGATCACTCTTTCATGAGAAGTTTGAGTATGTCCGATCATTTCCCCATTCGTTGATGTCGGGTCGAGGTTTGTGCAAGATTGGTTATCCTTCTGTGGTGATTTTGTAGGATGAGCTGCTGGATGTCACATGTTTGAGCAGAAGCTTTCCTTTCGCCTCCTTGAGAAACAACGTTCATGGAAGGTTGGACATTGTATTGTTTGTTGATCAGGCGTCGGTTGGTCCGAGGTTCCTCGACCTTGCAGACTTTGCTCAGTAAATCAGGTG
Source organism: Papaver bracteatum (assembly GCA_023529315.1). Taxonomy (NCBI): domain Eukaryota; kingdom Viridiplantae; phylum Streptophyta; class Magnoliopsida; order Ranunculales; family Papaveraceae; genus Papaver; species Papaver bracteatum. The sequence continues at coordinate 1,421,495 of JAJJWX010004844.1, forward strand.
TAGTAGTCGCTGATCATTTGGATGCTTCATGAAATTCTGAGAAAGTGTGGAACCAGAGGTTTTCCAGCGATTCTCTGTAGACCGGGATCATTCTATTGATGCACAAGTCTATAAGTTGCTGCTATGTGACGTTTGGGTCGTGGTAGTCCAAGGCTTGAAACGAAGAAATATTTTCTGTAGAAAGCATTAATCATCTCTCCCCAATCGGTGATACTTCCCGGTGCGATGTTGTTGTACCAGGTGTATGCTCTCTGTCAGAGACTTTGAAAATTTCTTCAGATAGACGACATGTTGTGCTCGTGTTCGCCCAATAATTCGAGAAATATGTTTTTGAGTATTGCATGTTCATAAAGAATGAATGTTGGAGCGGTATAACCTTTTGAAATAGGAATCCTCTGTATGGAAGCAAGATATGAAGGTTGGTGAAGATGGACAAATGATGCCTTGTCTTTTCCTCGATCCTCAAAAAGTGCTTCAGGTCTTCACGAGTGATGAAACCTGCAGGTTCCATTGTTGGAGAGTCATATGCATCCTTGCAGAATTCTTCATCATATACAACATGGACTGGAGAGATTTAAGGATCAGCAGTAAAGATGTTTCTTTATCTTTTCCTTTCTCGCGTTGAGGCTGAGTTTGTTCAGACGCAAGCTTGTCTGTGAGAGTTTTGAGATAAGCACACAACTCTTTCTGTGTTGCATCTACTTCAGTTTGAACCTTCATGATATCAACTATGGTAGGATGATTTCCTCTGGTTTCGATGTTGATCGTCTCGAGATCATCAGTAGTGGAGTCAGTGTCGTCTTGTAATTATCGAGGAGCATCCTGAAACTCTTCTTCGAGTGATGATTCACTCTGACATGATTCTTTAGGGCGGGGAGCCTCTTCGTCGTTCTCCCCTGCTAATTGCTAATCTTTGCATCGGTAAATGATTCTCCCCTCCGCATCGTGACTGGTGATGAAATTAGATCCCTGAGTTGAAATCTGATCCTTGCAGCGCTTAATTAGTGTAGCATATGACTTGGCCGACTTGATGCTTGAAGATGATGGCTTGTCTGCAACCTTTTCGATGGACTCCCAGCGTGGGAGTGGAGCACTGTAAATCTTTTTTGGAGGTTCAGGGATGTTCTTCTGAGACTCAAGGAATTCAGCGTCATAGACCGGGGCGTAAGGTATAATGAAGCCGCAATATGAATAATTTTTTTATTGATTAGAGCTTTCATGCATTGATGGTATGTTGAAGGAACCACCTTGTTGTCATGGAGACACGGTCGTCCGAGTATCATTTGATAGTCAGGTTCTTGTTCGATCACGTGGAATTTGGCTTTTGATTGAATAGGCCCCACCTTCAGATATATGTTCGCATATCCATATGTATGGATCTGGCTTCCCTCAAAACCTGTCATCAAGATGGGATGACGAACGATCTTGTTTTGCGGGAACTTGGCTTCTTGAGAGTCTTCATAGTGACAATATTTGTAGAAGCGCCTATATCAACGAGAGATCTCTTGAATTCAGAGTCCTTGATAAAATAGGCTACGTACAGGGCTCGGTTGTGTCCTTCATCTTCCATATGTTCCTCTTCTCCAAATGTGATGTTGTGGATCAAATGCTCAGATATCATGAACGTCTCTTCTGTTGGAGATAAGGAAGTTAATGGTACCTTAGATGATATCTGGTTGAGTTCAACGAACGTGTCTATTCGCTGCTTCCTAGAAAAGTGTAAGAGTTCACACAAGTTTTCAACTAACTGTGTAATCTCCTGGTCCACCGACTTCTCATAAGTAGTGAAACTGTTGCTTTGAGGGTCGCCGTGTGGCGAGTCAGTCCCCAGTGCTGGGACTTCTGGAGCGGAGATTCTGCCTAACTCAGATGTCAATTTGATGAGAAAATCGAGTATGTGGTTCATGGTATCCTTCATCAGATCCATGTTCATGGTGTGGATATCTAAGACTCGTGCCAACTCAGTTAGAGTTGGGACTTCTCTGTCTTCTGTGCTGTTAGATGTAGCGTTAGAAGGCGGAATATCGCCGTTTGAAAGATTCTGGATTGGGTTTGGAATAATTGAATTAGTCCTAAGACCAACCATCTTGTGAATATTTGAGGTTGCAACCGAGAGAATGATCTCCCACTGTGGTCTCCAATCTGTAGATGGGGCAAAACAATTTGCTGATTTTTACGGAATTGAGGACACGACCGTATGGAGGAGACTCCTTGAACCGAGTGAAATGTTCAACCTCACACATATGCACCGCTGCAAAGGTGGTGCTTTGAATTTGAGAGATCAATCTGTAGTACTCCGGCCTAAACCAAGACAATAGACGTTCGAGAGTAAATTTGGTCACAAGAGAGGATGGGTTGATCTGTAGGAGGGAAGCTAAGAAATGTGTGGAATCAATAGTAATCAAAGATTGTATGTGTGTTGTGAATTCTGAATAAGATAAGTGCTGAAGGATTTAAATTTCTCAATTGAGAGTAATTGCTCAATTGATGAGTTGTTGATCTCGTATTGTTAGTGAGACGTGAGATTCTTATTGTATTTCTCGTTTTTCTTGTTGTTTCAATCATGATTCAGAGACTTATTTATATTGCTGGAATTGTAGACACCATGATCCCATGAAGTGTGACAGTTTATGGAATCAAAGAGTGGAGAAGTGGAAATCGTGTTTGAAACCAGTTGCTCATCGTGCGAAGACTTGGTAGATTTTCCATCCACTACTTTGTTAACTTCTTCAACTGATTGCACAACTTGCTCACATTCCATCGTGTGTTTGAACACACGTGCCGTAGACCACCAGACCAAAACCCTAGTTGATATCCCCCCAAGTGACACGATTGACGTCTCGTGGTTAGTTTAGTCAGTTGTTGACTTCATGATTTCATGGGACGATGAGTCCATTTATTTACTGAGTTGAACATGATTTTGTAAAATATTCGGACACTCAGGAATTGAACGTGGACATGATTCTCACGTTGATAGCTGGGGCTAGCAAGTATTGCTCTGATTTGTTGAATATTGATAGTTGAACCAATATTCCTTGATTTGACCAAGTATTGCTCATCTGAGCAAGTGTTGCTCATCTGATGAAGTATTAGTAGCGTGAACAAAATAAAATATTAATTAAAATACTGGTAGTTGAACCGAGTATAATTAATAAGAGTACTAATCATGAGATCGTCATAAAATTATTAGTGTTTGAATCTGGAATTATGATCCTTGGACTCAGAAACCCTAATTTGATCAATTGATGGTTTATTTGAAAATTAACCATGGAATGAAGGAGGATGGTCTCCATGGGACCGTGGGTCGACCAAGCAACTCCCATATGCTCGTGTGAGCAAATACCAAGGCCTCTTGAAGAGTTGGTGATTCATTGATGAAAGAATGATTAAATGATGGTTTAGTCATTTATTCGAAAAATACTCGTCTGAGCCTTAGGTAATAAAACCTAATTAATTATGAAGAGGTAAGGGACCAACCAAGGGGTCATGAAACCGGGCATGTGTGGTCACGGGATCGAATGACGATCACTCCGTCAAATTCTGAAATTATTCGAAGAGTTTTGGACCCAATACGTGCAATTGCGCAAATTAGGTCAAATCATGAAAATATGTGGGACCGGCTCATTGCGAGCCAAAAATCCAACCCTAGTTGGTCAAGGTAACATGCTTTCTTCGTTGAGACGTCCGTGTCTCAGTCCTAGGAATTTTGATATTTTCTGGTACCATTTGAGAAAATATGACAAAATTAGGGTTTTGCTGAAACTAGGAAAACTTCATGACATGAAGGAAAATAATTATGAAATAAAGGAATGATGAAGCGTGGGACCGCCGAGGCCAAGGCATGGCCGGCCGTCCAGTGACCACGGTCTCGTGGTGCTTTTTCCTTATTTTTCCTTATTTTTTTATGAATTTATGAAAATATCATGAAATTAAGGAATTTGTTGAAATTAAGGAGTTTTCCTTGAAGTGAAGGAGTTTCCATTGGATCAAGGAAGCAAATAATCTTAAAATAATAAAAACATGGGCGTGTGGGATCGGCTAGGGCATGGCCGTCTGGCTTGGGCCCGGTCCCACGAGTTTCCCTAATTTTTATGTATTTTATATATTTTTCCATGATTTGAAGGAGTTTTCCTAATTTGAGAGAAATATCATGAAATAAAGGAGTTTCATGGGATGAAGGAAATCCTAAAATAATAATAAAAAAAAGGGACGTGTGGGACCGCCTGGGGCATGGCCGTCCGGCTGGGGCCCGGTCCCAAGGGTTTCCCTAATTTTATATTATTTTTCATGTATTTTTTGAAAAATACCATGAGATGAAGGAATTTTCATGAAACTAGGGAAATAATAATAAAATAATGAGGAATCACATGGCATGGGGTCGAACGGGATTAAGGCATGGACGGTTGGCTAATGATCACGGCCCCGCAATGTTTTCCCTAATTTTATATTATTTCCTCTGTGAGAAGGAAGCACCACGGAATTGAGGAGTTTCCTCAAAACGAAGGATATTTTTTCAAATGAAAGGATTTTCATCAGATCAAGGAAAATAATAAAAATGTAACAAAATATAAAACATGCATGGGATTGGCCATGGCACGGTCAGCCAGTCAGTGGGCCCATGCTCCCAGCGCCTTGGTCAATATTTTGATTATTTTTTATTTTTTCCCTATTTTGCATAGGTTCATCGTTTCGTCGTATTTTGAAATACTCGTTTGTGCGGTGATTGTTAATGCATCATCGTTGAATACACTTGCACCTTTTGAGACATGACTTACTCAGAGGTAGCTCCGATTCCCGTGCGTTGAATATTTATTACTAACACATGGATTTTTGCTGGGAAGAACCATGGTTTGCAGTAATGAAATATCTGCGAAAATATTTGAATATTTTCGGAAATTCTGTGGATTAATCCAAGAATTTAGTAATAATTAACTTATGGCTCTATACTAGCAGAGCAAGCTGTCTATGAGCATTAATTATTCTGATATGAGCTTGTTGGAGCTTCATATCCTTTATATAGTTAGGGTAAACTCGTTGTTTGTATCCTGAAGAAGTTATCGCTCTATACTAGCAGAGCAAGCTGTCTAGGAGCCGTCCATCTTGTGATACTATATAGAAATAATTACTGAAGTGTTCAGTATTCATGAGATATGTTGTTGTCTGGCCGTGAGACTACATATCTACATGTACTCTGAGAGAAAGTATTCCCAGTCAGAGGATTCGATGAGAGATCTGTGTCTCAATACTCACGTTTGACTGCTGGATCAGAGGTTCGTATAATTATGGTTTTACGATTTTAGCCTTTGTCAAAAATCCACCATCTACAAACGGAAATCGATAACAATAGACAAAGTCTAGCTAACCTCAAAATCCGAACTTATGCAACCCGAAGTGCATCCAAGATTATTATTCACCTCACAAGTATAAAACTTATGGAATCAATAAGGTTTGAGACGAAGAGAACTTTGATGATTACTATATATCTTGATCTAGTGATCAGTTCAACAACTGATTAAGATCAAGATACTCTAGCTATTAGATAACCAATAGCTGGACCTGGCTTCACGAATCCTTATGAATTTTTTGTAGTCGTTAAACCCTAAAATAGTTTCTAAAGAGGATGACTCTAGTAACAACTAGGACCCACCAAAAAGTAGTGTCGGAATTCAAAGATCCCAGTTGTTTGAGGTTCCCTTTATATTCAAAGCATATGTTGCTTTAAGTTTAATCTAAGATAACTTTTGAACCAAGTAAACAATATCCACCGTTGGATGAATCTTTGAATCTGATTTACATGATCAATATATACACTTTGGTTAGGATGAAACGTAACCAAACCATGTACAAGACCACGCTCATAAATGGTTATCCGAAACTATCCAACTGAACTGTAAGCTTGAGAATTTTCATAAACACTTAAGACTCAACTCTAAACACAGTCTTGTGATCAAATATGTCTATGGTGTTTTATACATATAAATAGAAATTATTATGATGCTAATTATCTTAGAGAAATAATTTTATGTGCATATGAATTTAATCGAGATGGTAAGTAGGCGTACAAAGTACAAGTACTTAACATGTTCGTGAATAGTTATGTCACTGTACGTGTACCATTATATAAACCTTAAGACATAACGAAGTTCCGGAGTTCACAGAACTATTTTGGTATGCTTACTGGTATGGATACCATTTAAACACAACGAGTTTCGGAGTCCATAGAACTTTTTTGGTATGCGTACTAGAATGGATACCATTTAATCATAGCCCCGTTCCAAAGTCCATTGAACTTTCTTGGTACATGTACCGGTATGGATACCAAACCGGATTCGTAACCAATAGTTCCTTTCTAGTATGCGTACTGGTTTGCGTACCGATCCGGATTTACGAGTTCACAGACTTTTAAAGGTGTGCATACTAATATGCGTACCAAAAATATGTTTGTCGACATATAGCTACCCCACTATGTGTACTGAGTACATGTATTACGACTTCAGACTTATAGCAGTTTTCCTAGTTTGTAAGACTAATATGTACACTGTCTTATATTTGAATTTACAGTAGTTCTATATCTATCTCTAAATTGATTCGAAACATTCCCGAATAACATCAATGACACATATCACTATTCTAGGTTATTTTCGAATGATAATCTTGAATCATGATTTTGATTGCGAACAATGAATTGTTCTTAACCGAAATTCATCAAGTATGGAATGTTCATTAAGCTTAGTAGGCAAGAAATTGTTTTATTAGAGACTGAAAACTGAGTGGGCACCTCCTTATTCTTGATCACTGCAATGTGTTCCAAGAACTTAAGAGTTTTTTCCAAAGCTAAAACGAGATATTTGCCTACAGACCTTCTTTTGTTGCATTCCTTAAACAGACTGTTTAACAATCTTTTAAGATAGCATAACTTATTACTTTTAACATGACATTTCGTGTTTTTAACCTTTGCAGAGGTTCTTTATTTTTTCCTGTCGATTATTTACAATCAATTAAGGTATTGGAAATCTTGAATGAATCGAGAGCATCCTGTGAGATAATAAGGTCTTGAGGAAAATAAACTCTGTAGAATTTTTAAGAAATTCTGGTGTGCATCATCAAAGATTGCACTCTTGTCCATAGAGTCAGATTACTTCAAACACAGACTTAATAGGTCTTAAACGTGTTTTCCTACTTTGACACCAATTGAAAACGCGGGGGGTACCAAAATACACCACCAACTTTTTCATAGGAAATTTGTATGGAAAAACTTAACACAATCTGAGAGTTCAACTTAATGAATCTCAATCAAGGAGTAGTATCTAAAGTTATATCTCTATCTATCTCAATCAGAAAGTTTACCGAGACTAGTCTGTGAACCTGATTTATGTGTGAGAATACTTGGGAGATTCCAAAGATCAATTTCCCGAGTAATCAATCAAGTCGTATATAACAAACAATGTCGGATGTATCTACTATGGTTGATTTGCATACAACCTATGATATTTCAATTATAAAGATAAACAATACTAGATTTTGTGCCCATGCTACGCACCGGGTGGACCCGAAAACCTCTTTGCCTTGTCCCATCCCGATGTATGTTTAGCATTTTTGATTTGGAGAGCTCTGCTTTGCCTCGCCCCGTCCCGATATTTGCTTAGGATTTTTTATTTGGTGAGCTCGGCTTCGCATCGCCTCCCCCCGTCAAAGTGGTAATGGCAGTGTTAGTAATTAATCCTATTCTGACTTGATGTAGTTTGGTAAACTACCATCATCTTGATCTATTTCAGATGTGACTAATACAACAACATCATTTGTCAGAGTCATCAGACCTGTCTCTTTATCAAGAGAATTAACAAGAGCTTCTAATTTGACAGTGAGATTCATATTCTCTTCAGCCAGACTATTCAGTTAACTGTCTTTATCTCTGATCTCCTGTTTAATAAGATTTGACTCTGTCTTTAAAACCAACAATTTAGAAGACAAAGTTTTTATAGGCTTTAGGAGTTTTACCAACTCTTTATCATCATATTCTTTTTCATCAGAAAAAGACACAGATGTTTTCGCAACTCCTGGATCATGAGTCAACGAGGTAGTAACATCTTCAACCTTTGAGTTGTCAAACTCTTGCTTAACGTTAACTGAATCAGACATGGATTCAATTCTTATAGGATGGATCGCACTAAACACTGATTGTTAGATCTTTTCGTGTTTGCCTGCTCTGATACCAATTGAAAAGGCGAGGGTACCCCAAATATACCTCAAGATATAACTTTTCCTTCCTATAAGTCCTTTCCCCGAAAGTGATTTTCTATAGACTAAGTCGAGACAATACAACAAATCGGTTCACACTTTGTGTGATCGTCTATGGATACGAGATCGAGACAATACAACAACAAAGTGTGTTTACTTGATACAAATGTTCGGACTTAACCAAACTCAATAGTATTCACGTATCAAGTAAATAGGAATTAACGTTTATGCAATTTACTTTAAGTATAATAAAATAATTATAATGCGGAAATATAAAGTAAATTACACAGCAAGATTTTGTTTAACGAGGAAACCGCAAATGCAGAAAAACCCCGGGACCTAGTCCAGAATTGAATACTCTCAGGATTAAGCCGCTATACAAAATAAGACAACTTCATATAGTTGACACCAAGCACCTAAATATATAGTTCACCTAGTTCCGTATGTATTCCCACGCCTCCAACCTATAAACAAGTCACGTACTTGGACCAATTCCTTTGGTTCGTATTCCAAACAGTAAAGGAACAACAAATCTGTTTGGTATCAACTCTCTTCAACCAAGTGATATGAGTTGCTCAAAGGTTCCCTTGTTTATCTTAACATAAATTCCTTTGCCAGGTTCCAAGATCTATCTTACCTTTAATCACCCAAAGGTAATCACAAATATTAAGCCAACAACACTCTTCAACCAAGTGATATGTGTTGATGCCGATCTTCCTGAATTAATCAATCCAATCTACCATAAGGATAAACTGATTATTAATTGGATCCTCTTTTTTCCCAAACAAGTATTGTGCATACCAAAGATTATAAAAACACCAAGTAAGAAATCTTCAATATCTTCTTTGTCTTCAAATATTCTTAGATCTTCAATAAACACCTGCACATAATCACTTGAATCTCTTGTGATCAATCACACACAGAACGGAGTCTGTTAACAATGTATTATCACAAGATCGTCTCTAGATCTAACAACAGTCTAAAGATCCTTGTTGAAACCTTGAACTAGTTTGAGTGAATCTTATATCAGAAGAGAAGATTCTCAATCATAAACAAACTAGGTGTAATCAAGATTCAAACACCGTTAGTGTTAGAGCACTGCTCGGTCGAAATCGTATGCGTTGCTATCTCTAGCATGTTTGTCAATCTTAGTGATCAAAACTATAAAGTCTTGTTTTATAGTCTACTATATCTAAGGTCTCGGACTAGGATAAAAATTGTAGTTGAGCTCAAGAAATCCATGGCGATCATCATACAAGACAAAGGACTACTCAAGGAACCAGTGGATCTTCATCGACTAAAATGTATGCGGAGACTTAAACTTATCTATTACTCAAAAGTCTATCTACTCTATATCCTATCTTGAGACAAACGTCATTTTACTATATAGACTAAGAATATGCACATGTGACATTTCGAGCTGAGTATATCTCGCTTATCTATTTCTCGAAATGGGTATTGGTAAAGCCTTCGCTTTAGCCAAGTTCATCTTTGCATGGTGACGAAAGTCATGTTATGTTTAAATCACTTTGGAAATCTCTCTGACGAAAAATAGTTTGTGAATAACAACTATATAACGCCCTCTGAGAATGTTTCAATGATTGAAATGAGAGTTTAGACTATATAACCATTGTGGGATATAAACATTATTGTGGAAACACATATATGTATAAGTCCTTAACACTTGAACCGAAGTTTGCGAACTTTGTTGATCAAGTGGAACCGGAAAGTGAGTAGCAACTCAGTCCGCGAACTGGCGTAAGTTCTCGAACCCGAGAATATATGCGAAAGTTGAAGCTCAAGTGCAGTCCGCAAACCCAGTCCGTGAACTGACGAAAGTTCTCATCCCGAGAAATTCTACTGGAGTTTATTAACTTCAACCTGTTAGCTTGAGTCCGCGAACTCAAGAGGTTATGTCTGAAAACGTTGTTCGTGAACTAATCCTAAATTACTAAGGAATTCTTTTGCAAACCGTGGCTTTATAGTTCATGAAATGATTCGAGTGAATCACATCGTTTTTGATTCAATTGTGTCTCTTGTAATGCTTGGGATCTCATAGCAATTGAACAACTCTAAAACTAGTTCATTTGAGTCATTTGGACTAGTTATGGTGAAGAAGAATATGGTTGATATGAAAGTTATCATTTGGATAACCATTTGGTTGACTAATATTGAACCAACCATTGTACACGTTTGGGTACGGTTAAACGAACTCAAAACGTCAAGTACATGTGTGTATGACAAGCTAAATTTTCGATCTAACAGTTGAGAGATATTAGCTTGTATCTAATCAGGTTTTCATCTAACGGTGAATATTGAATGCTTTGTTACTAAGCTAACATTGATTGCAAACCCTGATTTGAAAGACTATATAAGGGAGAACTCTAGCAACTGGGAAACCTAATCCCCACACATTCTGGGTGATACTAGTTATTCTAAGCTAGATTCGATTCTCCTTTAACCTTTGGTTTTCTTCTTCTAAAACCAAGTTAACGACTTAAAGACTTCATTGGGATTATGAAGCCAGAACGATACTAGTTTTATTGTAGTCGTATGATCTGATCTTGCTGTTTCTATCACACGAGTACAATTGTAATAATTGGCTTGAGATTTCTATCTCCGATAGGCAAGATATAAAAGTAATCACAAACATATTCGTCTCATCGTTTGTGATTCCACAATATCTTTTTTCGCTGCGTCGGTTAAGACTATTGTGAGGTGATTGATAAAACTGAGCTGTTCTTCGGAAATATAAGTCTGGTTTTATTAATTGGTTCATGTTCTCCTTGATTTATCAAAAGACGGAACAAAACTCATAGGTTTATTTGTGGGAGGCTAATTTATCTATCTTGTAGACTTTTATGTGTGAGACAGATTTGTTTATTAAAGTCTTCGACTTTGGGTCGTAATAATTCTTGGTTGTGGGTGAAGTCAGCTAAGGGAATCAAGTGCACAGATATCCCGCTGGGATTAGAGGTGTAGAGCATAATTGTACCTTGGATCAGTGTGAGATTGGTTGGGGTTCAACTACAGTCAAGACAGAAGTTAATTTGGAGTAGGCTAGTGTCTGTAGTGGCTTAATACAGTGTATGTTTAATTTGGACTAGGTCCCGGGGTTTTTATGCATTTGCGGTTTCCTCGTTAACAAAATTATGGTGTCTGTGTTATTTCTATCCCGTATTATATTTTGTTAGATAATTGAAATAATACAGGTTGTGCGTTGTTCAATCGATTAGAATATCCGACCTTATTGGTTGTTGATTTAAATCGATTGACACTTGGATATTGGTCTTTGGTACCATCAAAGTTATCTCTCTTTGATTAGACTCGCGAATCATATTTTCTTGAATAAATCAAATCGAGAGATTGAGATAATAACTCCTTGAGTATTTTCTATTGATTGAGTATAACTGTCTAGTTGATTCTCTAGAAAATAACTCGGAGTTGTCCATACAGATTGCTAATCGAAATATTGGGTGAGGTTGTTAGACCCCCGCATTTTCAATTGGTATCAGAGCAAGCAAACAGTTTAAAGACCTTACAAGTCTGTGTTTGTAGCGATCAGACTCTATGGACAGAGGTATTATCTCAATAAACGTACCACCAGTCTTCGATGACACTAATTACTTATGGTGGAAAATTGCTTTGTGCGCTTTTCTTCAAGCACGTGATTTCCAATCATGGGTATATGTTGTTAATGGTTGTAATGTCCCCGTTGATGCAGTTGGAGATGTAAATGTTCCAAAGAATATTACGGAATACACCCATGCAGAGATTCTTGCTGCAAAGCAAAATTCCGACGGTTTGAATCCAATTATACATGCCATTACCCAAAATCTTTAGCACCATGTGTCTAACTACACTAAGTCGCAAGAAGCTTGGGATATATTAGCAACCGTATTTTAAGGAAACACACCAGTGAAAAGGAAGCTAGGCTTCAAAACCTTAGTTCCGATTGGGAAAACCTTCGTATGGCAGATGAAGAAACATTTGCTGAGTTTAATCATAAAGTGTCTGAAATTGTTAATGCATCTTTTGCATTGGGTAAGACTATTCCTGAAAAGGACACTGTGATGAAAATTATCAGATCACTGCCATCTATATATGATGCTAAGAAGCATTCCATCATTGAGGGAAATAACCTTGATACTCTTTCAAGAAATTCTCTAGCAGGAAAGTTGAAAATTTTCGATTCTGAACTAGAACAAAGAGAGAAACGACTTCTATCTAGCAACCATGTTGTTGCTACCAATCGTAAGTCTAAACGTCCCAAATTGATTGACAAAAAGGATGAGAATTGCTTTAATTTAGTTTTGTCACTGTTTATTCAATAACTTAAGAAAACTCTTAGACAAAATAAAATAAAGTCTCAAAAGAGAAAGAAGTCAATCAATAAACAGGTTCATAAAAGTTATGTCTGTTTCAAGTGCTATATAAGTGTTCATGATACTTCTGAACATCCAAATAAGGAAGTGAATGAGTTAACTAAAGCATGGATGGCCACTCTTGACTATTGTCCTGAGGATAATGTCCATGAAGGTTCACTCAATCTGTTTGCAGATAATCATGAATGTCTTCTTAATAGTCCTGAATATTCCATAATAAACAATCTTGCTTCCCCAAAAGCCTTACAACTAGATGAGGAAGTCGTATTTAAAAAGATTGAAAATCTGGAAAGTGAACTGACAAAAGTGTAGATATCTTGCAATCATGATTCTCAAAACTTTTCGTTAAAAAGTTGTCAGCAAAATTCTCCTGAGACTATACCCTTCTTAAGTCACTAGACAATGGGGATGGTACAGAGAAGCACAAGGACGTCCCTAATCTTGCAGACTCTACTTGTGATTATCAGGACCATGTGAAACTTTGGGGCACTCAGAAACAGAAAATCCATCTTCTACAAAACGTTGGTTGCAGAAAAAGAAAAAGAAATCTCATACAAAATCCTCTGGCTTTGTAAAAGAGATTTCCAAAAGAATACATAGTTTGCAAAAATCAACAATCATGGTGTTCAAATCTATGCTAAAAAGGGGAAAGGATGATGTCCACTCATCCTTCTTAAAAACGAGACAGAAACAGATTATAACTTCATCACCTCAAAAGGAGTTACCCAGTTCTGAGAAGAATTGGAATATGTACAGTTTATAACACTCCATTAAGGATCTCTTTTTCTATCCCTCTTAGACAAGGAAATCATAATCTTTGAGAGGGTTGTGATGAAACATCTTTGTTCCAGTTTTTAAGGTCTCTTTTTGAGGATAATCAAATTGCTGTTAGGGTTTTGGTCAAAGGTTAGTTTGGAAATTTATCTTCTCAGTTTCCTTTAAATAAAGTTTTCTATGTTAAACATTTCATCTATCTCTTCTATCATGTCCTTCTCAAGTCTTTCTAGCAAAGAAAGTGATGTTTAGACTGTTCTCTTTCCATCAAAGAAGATACGCCTTGATTTTTCTGATAATGATGTGAATCCTGATTCTCTTGATTCCTCCCTAGATTGGAACATCTCTGTTTCTCATTTGATAATCTCTCCTTAACTATGAATCTAGTCTTGGAATAAGTTCGTGCCCTAAAAGGTGATCTAGAAACTTCTTCCAAGAGGCTTGAAGAAAAAATGGATAATCTAGAATCTAGAATTGATCTAATCGAAGATGATCTTGAAGAATATAAGGAATATGAGAAGCGTATACAAAGTAAGTAAAATGTTTTTACCTAGTAAATCTTCTTTGGTTTCTGTTTTATTTAGAAGAATAACTAGTGTTTTGGAATAGCCATGATTGTGATTACACATAGCTATATCCAATGATTTCATCTTCTTGTTTTTAGATTTTTTGGTTTAAAAATTCTAAGTTTGTTTGGAAGATGATGGTTGCAGTATTAATCTTTTTGATTTTAGATATTGCAATCTTTTGATGGGATATGTGTATTTACGTCCGTGAACTTGATTTTTCCATATTTTGTCAAAAGTAAAGTCTTTCACGAATTGGTATGCAAATATTGATAAAGGAATGAATGTACTTTTGGCAAAACACAAAAGTTAAGTCTATATTGTCAATTGTTGATGTAAGATAGGTTAAAATCATTTGTGATTCAAGGATAAAGTCTATTATGTCACCTTGTGATGGAAAAATAGAATAGGTCCTTGTTTTGTAATCCACGGTATAGAGCTTAATTGTTCCATATTATTATTTATTACCGTGAAGGTTCCATCTTGTATCTTATGTTGAGCACGATACGACTAATTCAATTTCTTATTGGCATGGTTGGTTGTTCCATAAAGATGCAAAATATTGAGCATTAAAAACTAAATTAATCAACTTGTGTGGTTATTTAGTTTGTATTCCATGAGTTCTCTCATGTTGAGTACATGTACGGTTAAGGTTGTCATTTCTTATGATAATCTTAGTCGGGGTTCCATAATCTGTTATGTTGATCCCAAATAAACTAAATCAGTCATCTTGTGTGATTATTTAGTTAGCACTCCATAGATTTTTCTCATGTCGAGTGTGGACAATTGAATTGATCACTTTGTGATTAGTTTAATTGTGTAATCCGGTTAGAGTATTTATGGGTTCTCTTATGAATAATATAATCGATGAATTAAGTCTTCATAAGTTTACTTGTGTTGGGCATATTTAGTCAAATTAATCTTGGTTCGCTTTGGTTAATATGATTGAATATTTTGGATTCCAAATTCATACTTGTATGCAATTTGTTAAGTCTAAAGAAATCCTTCTTTCTCTTGAAATGAAGGTTGCTCTTGTTGTTCCTTTGGGAATGATATCTTATGGGGGAGAGTTCTTTTGAAATTGTGCTTAATTTCCAAATCTTTGTAGGGAGTGGGGCTGTGGAATTTTTAGGGGTTATCTTGTATCTTTATGAACTCCTTGATGAATGCATTTAGCCTCGGCTTTATGATTGCATCTAAACAAGATGATAGAACATTTACCTTTGGTCATGAAATGTCTCTTACGAAAATTTCAATAGGATCCCGTTTTTGTACCTTTGCCAACTTTATTGACAAAAAGGGGGAGAATTAATTGTAGTTCATACTACAAATACATATGGTTTTCAGATCATTATGTAAGGGGGAGTGGTTTCCATGTGAGATGGAGTATTGACTAAGGGGGAGTGAAGTATCACCATATTATTGTTGTTAAAGTTATGATACAATTGGACTTTGACGCTGTGTA
This sequence comes from Papaver bracteatum, assembly GCA_023529315.1. NCBI lineage: Eukaryota > Viridiplantae > Streptophyta > Magnoliopsida > Ranunculales > Papaveraceae > Papaver > Papaver bracteatum. Next base: position 1,436,923 of record JAJJWX010004844.1, read on the forward strand.
ATAATACTATGACACTGTACAACAATGATTGAGAACCAATGCTTTTCTCATTGTTATAGCTACGGATTTTCAACAACGATGATACTAAACTTACAACCTTTGGGATCATTGGACTACTTGGAAGTGACGAAGATTTCGAGTATTGTTGAAGATTAGGCATGTGGAATAGGAGCTACAAAGTTTATTTATATAATTTTTGTATTCCATATGTATTAATAGTTTTGCCACTAAAATTGAAAAAGGGGGAGATTGTTAGAGCACTGCTCGGTCAAACTCGCATGCGTTGCTATCTCAAGCATGTTTGTCAATCTTAGTGATCAAAACTATAAAGTCTTGATTTCTAGTCTACTATAGCTAAGGTCTCGGACTAGGATAGAAAGTGTAGTTTAGCTCAAGAACTCCATGGCGATCATCATACAAGACGAAGGAATACTCAAGGAACCAGTGGATCTTCATCGACTAAAAGGTATGTGGAGACTTGAACTTATCTATCACTCAAAAGTCTATCTACTCCATCTCCTATCTTGAGATAAAAGTCGTTTTACTATATAGACTAAGAATATGCACATGTGACATTTCGAGCCGAGTATATCTCGCTTATCTATTTCTCGAAATGGGTGTTGGTAAAGCCTTCGCTTTATCCAAGTTCATCTTTGCCTAGAGACGAAAGTCATGTTATATTTCAATCACTTTGGAAATTGCTCTAACGAAAATTAGTCTGTGAATAACAACTATATAATGCCCTCTGAGAATGTTTCAATGATTGAAATGAGAGTTTAGACTATATAACCATTGTGGGATATAAACATTGTTGTGGCAACACATATGTGTATAAGTCCTTAACACTTGAACCGAGTTTGCGAACTTTGTTGATCAAGTGGAACCGAAATGTGAGCAGCAACTCAGTCCGCGAATTCAGCCCGCGAACCCAGTCCACGAACTAGCGTAAGTTCTCGAACCCAAGAATATCTGTTGAAGTTGAAGCTCAGGTGCAGTCCGCGAACCCAGTCCGAGAACTGACGGAAGTTCTCATCCCGAGAAATTCTGCTGGAGTTTATTAACTTCAACATGTTAGCTTGAGTCCGCGAACTCAAGAGGTTATGTCTGAAAACGTTGTTCGTGAACTAATCTTAAATTACTAAGGAATTATTTTGCAAACCGTGGCTTTATAGTTCATGAAATGATTCGAGTGAATCACATCGTTTTTGATTCAATTGTGTCTCTTGTAATACTTAGGATCTCATAGCAATTGAACAACTCTCTAACTAGTTCATTTGAGTCATTTGGACTAGTTATGGTGAAGAAGAATATGGTTGATATGAAAGTTATCATTTGGCTAACCATTTGGTTGACTAATATTGAACCAACCATTATACACGTTTTGGTACGGTTACATGAACTCAAAACGTCAAGTACATGTGTGTATGACAAGCTAAGTTTTCGATCTAACAGTTGAGATATATTAGCTTGTATCTAATCAGGTTTTCATCTAACGGTGAATATTGAATGTTTTGTTACTAAGCTAACATTGATTGCAAACCCTGATTTGAAAGACTATATAAGGGAGAACTCTAGCAACTGGGAAACCTAATCCCCACACATTATGTGTGATACTAGTTTGCTAAAGCTAGAGTCGATTCTCCTTTAACCTTTGGTTTTCTTTTCTAAAACCATGTTAACAACTTAAAGACTTCATTTGGATTGTGAAGCCAGACCGATAATACTTTTCTTGTAGTTGTGTGATATGATCTTGCTGTTTCTATCATACGAGTACAATTGTAATAATTGGCTTGATATTTCTATATCCGATAGGCAAGATAAAAGTATTCACTAACATCTTCGTCTCATTGTTTGTGATTAATCAATAATCTTCTTCGCTGCGTCGATTAAGTTTATTGTGAGGTGATTGATGAAACTGAGCTGTTCTTCGGGAATATAAGTCTTGTTTTATTGATTGGTTCATGTTCACCTTGATTTATCAAAAGACGGAATAAAACTTGCAGGTTTATTCGTGGGAGACGAATTTATCTATTACCTGTAGACTTTTCTGTGTGATACAGATTTGTTTATTAAAGTCTTCAACTTTGGGTCGTAGCAACTCTTGGTTATGAGTGAGATCAGCTAAGGGAATCAAGTACGCAGTATCCTGCTGGGATCATAGGAGTAGGAGCATAACTGTACCTTGGATCAGTGTGAGATTGGTTGGGGTTCAACTACAGTCCAGACCGAAGTTAATTTGGAGTAGGCTAGTGTATGTAGCGGCTTAATACAGTGTATGTTTAATCTGGACTAGGTCCCAGGGTTTTTCTGCATTTGAGGTTTACTCGTTAACAAAATTATGGTGTCTGTGTTATTTCTATCCCGTATTATATTTTGTTAGATAATTGAAATAATACAGGTTGTGCGTTGTTCAATCGATTAGAATATCCGACCTTATTGGTTGTTGATTTAAATCGATTGACACTTGGATATTGGTCTTTGGTACCATCCAAGTTATCTCTCTTTGATTAGACTCACGAATCATATTTTCTTGAGTAAATTAAATTGATAGAATGAGATAATAACTCCTTGAGTATTTTCTATTGATTGAGTCTAACTGTCTAGTTGATTCTCTAGAAAACAACTCGGAGTTGTCCATACAGATTGCTAATCGAAATATTGGGTGAGGTTGTTAGACCCCCGCATTTTTAGTTAGTCAATCAAATCAATACGAAAACTAAAAATAAACCGCAATATCTAGTTTCCCACCAACGGGTCGCGCTAGAGCTTCTCAATCCCAAAGAAGAATTTAAATTGAGCGGTCGTGAGAGATTTCATCTAATTAGATTACTCTCCTCTCCGATAGGCGGCTTCACTAGTAACAAAGACAAAAGAGAGTCTAGGTTACGCGTGATTAGTTTGCTAGAAATGCAAACTCAAAGTATTTATAGACAAGGAAGTTTGGACACCAAGGAATTTCCATAACCGAAAATATTCTCAAGATATTATTCATTACTCCACCAGATTCGGTTTTCATAATTCCTATGAATGCACTGTCCAAAAATAATGATCGAAATCTCCTTGGAAAATCTTTAATTAGCAAATGCACATTACTAATTCTTATTTTCCATATATAATTAAAAACTCTTAATTAAAAATATTCTTAACTTATTTAATTCGATCTTGGGATTTACTTCCTTATTAGCCGTTAAGGAATATCTTTGAACAAAATAAAATAAGCATTAATGCACCGTGTTCAAAGAGTGACGTTATCTTACCCTTGCAAGTCTTTACCATGCTTGCTCACTTGAAACCGATTTACCACACTTCCAAAAAAGTTTAGAATTGGTTCATCTGACTTTCAAGAACTATGTGATTGATCAAGTTCCACTCAATCACAACTCATGGATTTACGGTTCTACCAAAACAAGTTTCGGTTCTACCTCCACGTGAGTACTGTGCATAGGATCGGTTCCCCACATATATTTGGTATCTAACTTGTATGCAATATACATGTCCATAAGATCGGTTCCCCCTTCCCAAAAACTTGTTGCATATGTTCATAGGATTGGTTCCCCTTGTGATGCACTGCACCTCTTACTAGGATCGGTTCCCCTCTTCCCAGTAATAAGTTCAGACATACACAACCCGATCATACCCCAGGTGATTACTTAAGATCGGTTTCACTAATAAAAGTCATACCAATACATAAGTCAAGCCTCATGTGAATAGTTTTACCAAGAACACAAACAAGTCATGAACGGTTATACTAATCACATATATTGGTCGTTCATAAGATATGTAATGAAGAACAACCCCAATAACGCCTGGCGATTTCCTTTTCGGTTCACAACACATATCATGAACTCACTTCCTTAGAACACATGTAAACATTGTTCCCTAGGATGAAATCCTCACCTCATACCCATACATAATCACAATAGCATTCATACGATTATGTCGATGTCTTCTATACAAAGTTTAATGGTTAAGCAAGAAACTTCATATTGTATTCCTTAATATTATGTCTATCTGGAGTGTTCATGCTTCACAGTTTTATGTTTTCAATATGCACGACTTGAAAGATATGTTAGGGAATGAAACAGTTCAAGTCAAATATCACTAACCTCAAGTAGAAGGATTATGTTGTCGTTGTAGCTCCGTTCTTATTCACTTCTTCAAGTCTTCGCAATATTTGTAATATCTCATCCTAATACTTTCAAGCTAACCTATACGAAGTTGACTCTAGTACATTTAAATCAAGCGACTCTTAAATGAGTTTTGCTTCACTAAAATATGACAACCAAACTTGACATACCAACGCTTGGTGGGTTCAACCGAGCAATGCTCTAACACAGCATCACTCTCATATCTGTTTCCTCGAGTTCACCTCAGACATAATCTTCCCATCTCGAGCTCTTCCATCAATCCCGGGCATCACCAGCAATAAACCAATTTCCTTCACTGCCTTCTCCATCTTAACCATCATAGTCACAGCATAAACAACAAATTCCCATGCATCTTCCTAATCTTCTCGAGTTGCAACACTCTCCATCGTATCATCATCTCCTCCTTATCACACACCGCAATCAATATCACTACTAACCCATCTCGAGATATTCTCTCTTTTTGAGAATACCACAACATCTTGTTTCCTCGAGCTCCACTGGCAGCAACCCATCAATAAACTCCGACAGAACCAAACTCAACATCAACTTCATCACCACATCTGCCTAAACTTCAACTGCGTCAACTGCGTCACCAGCAAACTCGACTCAGTGATGACAATGACAGCAACGCCGATCATAAATCCTCCCATGTATCATTCATCAATGGCAATTCTGCAACAACTAGGGTCTCAACTGGTTTCTCCTTCCCTGTAAAACCAAAACTCAAAACCAAACCGAACCAAAACACTTCCTCTGGTCCGTATTCTTCTTAGCTTCAAATCCTATCTCAACCCATCGAACCTTGGCTTGATATTTCTTCCACCAGCACACATGTGCGCTACCCTTGATGTGAACTCTATAGAGTTTACACTTTCTTCCAACAAATCTATGTGAACCATGTAGCCCATATTAAGCCCATGTTGTAGACAACGGACTACCTCCAACCCAATCAGATGACACGAGCTTCAGGCATCCGATATGCCCACGCGACTTCCCGTAGTAATTTCCATGCAATGACAATCTGCCTTTTTTGTGGAAAATTGGACGATTTCTTGTTCTTTTCGGGAATAAGATCCAAAATTGTCATAAAATATGAAAGAAATCTAATAGTACAATTTCGCACGAAAACTAGCTAAGAAAGCATAACCAATCGATACTTAGAGAGGTGTTTTTAAACACCTATCAATCAAAAGACGGAACAAAAAATCATAGGTTTATCTGTGGGAGACAAATTTATCTATTCAATAGATTTTTCTGTGTGAAACATATTGGTTTATCAAGTCTTCGACTTTGGGTCGTAGCAACTCTTAGTTGTGGGTGAGATCAGCTAAGGGAATCAAGTGCATAGAGTCCTGCTGGGATTCAGAGGCATAAGGAACGCGACTGTACCTTGATTAGTCTGAGATTGGTTAGGGCTCAACTACATTCCAGTCCGAAGTTAACTTGGAGTAGGCTAGTGTCTGTAGCGGCTTAATACAATGTGGTGTTAATCTGGACTAGGTCCCGAGTTTTTTCTGCATTTGTTGTTTCCTCGTTAACAAAATTTCTGGTATTTGTGTTATTTCTTTTCTGTTGTACATTTTTATATAATTGAAATATCACTGGTTGTGCGTAAGTTTAATCAATTGTGAATCCGGCCTTTGGGTTGTTGATTAAATTGATTGACACTTGGATATTGGTGTTTGATACCGTCTAAGTTATTTCTTATATTCAATTGGGCTCGCAAATTCCTATTTGTTTGATTAACCAGTTCTGAAGCCAAAACAACCTTTTCATGAATATTCCTTCCTTTAATGAAAGCACCATGCTGAATTGAAATCATTCTCCCTATCACAAATTAAATTCTAGTTGTTATAAGTCTTGTGATAATTTTGAAATTGAAGTTAGCCAATCTAATGGGTCTGAAATGCTCAGCTTTCTTTGCACCTTGAATTTTTGGAAGAAGGAATAAAAAATTGGAATTTAACCCTTTTGGAATGAAACAATTCCTCCAACAATACTGAATAACTTCAACCAACTCCATTCCCACCACCTCCCATGCAAATCTATAGAAACTGCCGAGAAAACCATCTGGGCATGTCACAATGGACACTGAGAGGCTTATGATCAGCCACTTGAAAAAAAGCTTGTGCTGGACGGCACATAATTAGCCTCTTGAAGATAAGGACAACAAAATATACTAAAATGATGAAAAATGGGTTGAGGAGGCACATGATCAACCGCGTAAATGATTTGTCTCCCTCAAACGGCTGATCATGTGCCTCTTAGTGTGTAAAATAGCCTCTTTCGTGATTAAAAACTGACTCCTTCACCCAATCTCTCATTCGATTAGAAAGTGAGTGAGTGTTAAAAATACTCGTTTTATAACCCTTGCTCTTAGGCCTTAGTATCAACTGTGGCCTCATACTTCGTCATTAAAATGTCGCACCATCCTCACATCAATATCCGTACTGAAATTATGCAACTTAATAATAATGAAGGAGGATCCATGGACAATCTTATTTGAACATTATTATCTTATAAGATTTATCACACCAATTTTTCTTTTAAGTCCAAACAATAATGAAATTGAAACCAATATTTTCACGATATTTTCTTCTTATGAAACTCGACAATACGATAGCGTGCGGATAAGATTTGTCCATGAATTCCCCATGTGTCCAAGTCCAAGTCCAGCAACTACTCCCAAGTTCCCGAATCGCAACACTACTGAACCCTGATTGAGAGCTTGCAATCAAGTTCCATAGGAGTTCAAGTATCAACCGTACTGATGCTATTTTAGTTAGGATTAGAAACCGGATACAAGGGAGAAATGGCTCTCTCTTACTCTGGACGTCCATGGCTTCTCTTTCCTCTTTCACCTCCCTCTTCTAACCCTAAAACCTCTTCTCTCTTCATTTCATTTCAAAACCAACAACTTCCCAAAATCTCACTACACAGTACTGACAGTTACAATCCCAGTAGACCTTCCCAAATTCCTAAAGCAAGTGCTAAGCAGCAAAACAGGAACAGTAGCAGCAACAGCAGTTCGACAAGAAAACGACCACCACCCAGAAAAAAGAATCCCCCTTCAAAGACTTTCAATGTGAATGATACAGACGATGATGATTATGAATCAGAGGATAAGATTTCTACAACACATTCTAAAGCTTATATTCCTTCTCCATTACCGAAACCTCCTGCTGGGTTCGTACTCGATCCCCATGGAAACGTTCTTATGGCCTCTTCAAAGCGAATTGCAACCCTAGTAAGTATTCATATATTTGTCCATTTTAAGTAATTTTTTTGAGTTTTGCTTTTATAGATAGGAAGAACTATTATGGAGAAGAGATTTATGTAAACTAGGTTATATTTGTATTGGAATCATCAAGTTTCTTTGAGATACATATTTGTTCTGCATTTCTTGATAGGGACTAAGGTAGAGCTTGTTGTAGTATGTTATGGTTTTAAAAGAAGGATGAAATGTTTGGATTATGTATTTTTCGACATTGTTATAATTAAAAAAATTCAGTGGCAGTCGTTGAGAGACAGTGGATTTATTGTTTGAATTTTATGAGGTGTTGTGTCATCATAGATTACAAGGTTATAACAATAGATTACATCCTAATTGAGATGGTTTCAGAATTCAGAAGTACCTGTTTAGCGTAGTGGTTCTTAGTGGTTTTGTTTGGCTCACCTATTCCATTTTTTTTTGGTTTCCTTTTTCTTTCCATGCTGCATAATAGCCTCAGCTATGTGATGCTTTATGATCTATAGATACGTTGTTTTATGAAGAGACAGTGAGACCCAATTTGTATCAAACTAGTAGAGCTACTGATCTTGAACTGTATGATTTACTGAATATCTTTGAGTAGATGATTCTCTTGGAGTAATGTTTTTCGCTCTAACAAGCTATTGACAGGTTGACTCTTCGAATAACTTGCCATTAGATTGTGTAATAAGAAGAGTGTTCAGAAGTTCTCAAGAAGATGAGTGTATGCTGCTATGCCCTGTTGATACGTAAGTGATTTGCTTCTTAACTGTCTACTAAGTTGGCTATTTCTTTCTAGAAATTCCTTCTGACTGGTGTGCTTTCTCCTCCAGGCCCGTGCAGATATTGAAGAGCACAAATATCGATGGCTGGTCAGCTGTATGTCTCTTACTTAACTAGAGCTTATTATCTTTGGTTCTTCTTTATTTGTATTAAGACACCACGGTCAATATCAATGTTTCCTGCGCAACTTAGGTTCTTTGAGTAGCTTAGCCCTAGGATGCCGCACACAACAGCCCCACCACCGTGAACCTAAAACCATGTTTGGTTTCTTTCATCTGAACTCTTCCCACCTTTGCATGTGTCTTTACTTTGCAGTCTTGAGTTCAGTGACCTACGTGTTCACCGGAATCCGGACTATCGTCATCATTTTTGTTGTGCTCTCTAGTTCTCAAATGAGGGTATCATCACATCACCAGCACTCTTCTTGCTTCTTACTCTGTGTGTCGCCGATTTTAAGATGACATCTTAATGCCCATAACTTCACACTGGAACATAGCAGGGTCGAAACCAGTCTGTTCTGTCTAAAGCAGCTAAACACCTATGCCGACTTACTATTTAAAGTGCTATAGTTTTTCAAATGGAAAGAAGTATCTTTTCATTTTGATGTTGTAGTCGGTGGCCACTTTGTGTTACAAATTACGTATATTTGCAGGTCAGTGATGAGGAAGTTGAAAAGATTCTCCCTGCTGCGGCTTACGCACTCGCCAAGATACATATGCATCTTGTCATTAGTGGGTAAGGTTGATAGAGATTTCGGATCTTAGTCCCTTTCAGCAACTCCGTTCATTTTTTTTATCTATAATTTCCACGGATCAATTCAAGATTGCAGTTATTTACGGTTCAATGAGTTCTTTATATCATTTAGCTAATTTTTTGATGTATCAGGTTTTGTTATACGGCACGCGGAGGGTTTTGCTATTCAGAGGAGGACATTATTGAATTTGGCACAGGCAATGAGCTTTCCTTTGCTATTTTTGGCTTGTAAACAAACCGATATTGTTTTTTCTTCCGATAAAGAAACTGAGTCATGTGGTGTTGATCTTATGATAAACTTCCAGTTGATCCTGGTTAAACTTAATACCGTTGACAGATTAGAGAGATAGTCCACACTTAAGGACCTTTTGCACGTTATTCTTTGATCATGTCAGACCTTTGCACGTTATTCTTTGTTCATCTTATAGTAATACACTGATATTCTTAGGAGCAAAGTTTTTTTCTTTCTTTCTTTCTTTTTTTTTTTTTTTGTTCTATTAGAAGCAAAGTGTTAGTGTACGAAGTGTTGCATGCATATGGCTTGTGCTTATACAAAACAATGGTGTTTTAAGCTTTGACAGTCCTTGCCTTAGTTCATGAATTGTACTGGGCAGTGGCATATTCACACATTTATTGATGTAGCATCAGTTTAGCTAAAAACAGAATTATGATGGCTAATGTTTCATTTCATATTCGAGGTGCATCAGTATGATCATTAGCTTAAGTTGCACTCATATGTTGTTCAACCCACATCTTATCTGTTTGCCTCCCTGCATAAGCTGCACTTCATTATTTCACTTTGGTCCTACTTCACTGGATTCTTATGTTTTGTTGGAAAATTCTCCTTCTGAAATTTACTTCTTTATTGCCTAATTATGTTATACTGTGTTAGAGCTGTAGTTTGTAGTTGTTATGCCTGACTTCTCCTCAAATTTCGTCTTGAATTTTGATCCCGTGAATGACCCTCAAGATTGTTGACGAACTTGTAGATAACGGTCAAGATATAGATGGCTTACCAACCGAAGGTGTTGAAATCACATGCTTCCATCAGGTGAGTTTGGTACACATGATATGTTTTTTCCTTTGTAGCCGTGAATCTGTGATCACATTGTCCCTGATAAAAAAGATTAAAAGTGTATTTCTATAAATGAATGTCTTAAACATGTAATAAGTAGTACCGGAAGAATTAAACTGAGATAGACTTTCAAGAGTAAGTTGAGATTAGAATTAAGCAGAACAATTATTTTTTAATATAACAATGTAGAGTCCTGGTTACATATTGTTGCCAGCGATTCACTTTTCAATCGCCTCAAATATAAGAATTCTAAGCAAGTAGCACATTTATGTGGGCTTATCCCCTAATTCTGGTGGTTGAAACATGATTCCATTGAACTGGTAAGGTTAGAGTCAGCTTGCCAGATATATCTTGGGATCTAGTGTAAAACAAAACTCCCACAGTTATTATTTCGTAACTCTTCATTGCTGTATTTGTTTCAGTTAAAATTACTTGTTCTTGCTGTTAGAAAAATATGATGAATAGCTTTGCTGACTACTATTATTTCCCACCAGTGCTACCTGAGTGTCTCTTTTGTTTGTTGGTTGCAGCTTTTGATATCTGCATTTATTTTGTTATTTTTTCTTACTTCTGCCATCGACCCTAGAAACTATGTGTGAGTAACCCTAACAGACTGACAGTGTCTGTGCGTCTGTGTGAAAAACTAAACACTGGTAGGAATATTAAAATATCAGAAGTCTTAGCAAGAGGATTGCATCACCGTCTTCTACCAAAATCAAATATTTGGATTTATAGTTAATCCATATTCAAACCTACAAGACCAATGTTCCTTTACACCTGTTAGAGTTGATGTTGATACATTGCGGGATTTGTTACTTGGCGGCACTCATTCCACCAAAATGACCAAGGGCTATTTCAAAAAAATGAAAGAGAGATGGAAGAGAGGAATGAAAGGGACTCAGATGTATGGATTGTGGCGAAGCCTCTGATTTTAATGGCTTCTATTTTGCAGGATGGTGTTCATTATATGATCTACACACCCTCTGATCCTCTTCTATTTGTTGCTGTAAAGGTAAATAACCGGCCTGACTTTGTTTCGTGATTTATAACTTGGAACTACTTGTGAGTTAAGTGACATGACTCATGATATTGTATCAAGCCGTCGTTCTTTCTTGTCTCTTCTAACTTTATAGTAGTTGGTTTCTACGTTGATAGCAGGTAAATAGAAATAAAAATAACGGACCATTATTTGTTTATGCAGGGTAATAATGGCCAGTTGCAAATTGCTGATGATGTAAGAAACATTATTTATTTATTAGTATAATTTTACACTTCAAAACAATTTTCTGCATTTTTTTTTGTTCTGATAACTGAGATCTTTTTTTTGGTATGGCCATATAATAACTAATTTCTAATACTAAATAATTGATTTTGAGACCATTTGAGATTAGAAAATAGTGGAGTCAATTTAGATTTAAATAAATGCTTTCCACAGAGCAATAAGCACACTTCTTTGTTGCTTAATATCAGCCACAAGCTTGCTTTCTGTAGCGTGTTTGACACTATATCCATGTCAGACAATGATGTATTTGTGGAACCTCAATATGTTAGTTTCATTCCTCTACATACGGGCAATTCTTCCTGTGGAGTTGAGTACTGTTATACACTTTTACTGTTAGCTATCCTACGAGTGCAACACTTCTACCACCAGGGTAACTGGAAAAATTTGCATATTATACATGGTCAATAGCTCGATTGTCTAGTGGCACATGCATGCGAACGCCTGAAATATGTTACCCATTCAGTAGTGTACGGCGATTTCTTTTCTGATTCAGCTAATCATTTTGTGTCATTGAACTAAACAGGATTTACTGGAGGACCTTGCAGTTGTAGATGCAATAGATGAAGAGACAGAATTTAATGCATTGGTGGTAAGCGTTGAAAATTTTCCCTTTGTACTTGTAGATATCAATTGCTGTCTATGTGAGGCTTCTTTTAATCATTTTATCTTTGTTGGAACTCATATAGGAGGAAGAGGCTGCTCTTTTGGAATCGCTGTTAGGAGAAAGATGAGGTAAGAATGGGGACTGAAGATGCGATGAGAGAAATATCAAATTAGGTTTTCATGTACAAGTAGCTTTTTTATGTTTTAGGTGACATGTCTAGTAATATTTCTGTATATAAATGTGACTTTTGTTTGCTAGGATTTCCCTCGTGTATAAATTAGCTATATATTGTTATGCAGAGAAGTCATCACCTATGTATTCATTTATAGACATTTTCAATGCATATGCACATGTACCACAACTCAAAAGTCTTATTGCTCTCATTGATATCTGAAAACTGCTCTAACGTTGTAGTGCTAAAACTATGTATGATTATAAACAGTTCCTTAGGCCTCTTCGTATGGGTATGCCAAACTCATGTATTTGGCATATATGCACCCACTATGGGTATGCCAAATTGCCAAACTCATATGCCAATATGTTATTTCTGGCATATAGGCATAGGAGACAAAGTTTTCATCGAGCGATAGAGACTCTATCGCTTTGATGAGCGATAAAGACTTTATCTCCGAGTATATATATATATATATATAAATAAATTCTCATTCTCCTACTTTTTCATTATTCTAATACACTTTTATATATAAAGGGTCTCATTAAATATATTATATTACTAAAACTTTTATAAATACCCCACCACACAAATACAAATATATTTTTTATTTATTAGGGTCCTACCCAACACAATTAAATATATGTTTTTAATCAAGTTTATCATGTATATCATAGTAGGGAAACTCATTTGGCATGCCATCTGGCATGACAAACTTCATTTTTTTGCCATACCCATAGGAAGAGTCCTTACTACGTTGCAAAGTTATCAATATCATAGTGGCATTACTTGATTGTGCTGTAAGCTGCAAGTAATACGATTCAGTAACATATCTGTATGTACATAAGTCTTGTCTGCTAGGAGTTTATCTATCTCTGGTTATACAGAGAATTCATTACCTTTTTATTCATGCGTAGACTACATACATGTATCATACCTTGGCTTCTTACTTTTCTTGTTGATATCTGAAAACTGCTATAACATTGTACTGCACATGTTGTGTAAGATTGTAAAAGATATCATAACGGCTTAACTGGTAGTATATGGAATGATTCAAAATGGTGTTGAAGTTGGAATGACCTGCAAGTATTCTTTCTGTTCAGTAAATAATGCTGCTATTTTGGATGACACTGAAATTCAGGTAAATTAGGCGACTTATGTTTATTTGATCAGTGAGTCCCCTATTCAGATTTAGAATTTTAGATTCACAAACTCACCTGAAAAGCATGCATAGTATAGTAGAATTGCAGATGATTGGAACTAAGAAAAGCTGTAATACTTATAAGTACTACAAATCACATACATAGGTACCATTACCATTATTTATTCAAGAGCGAAATTTTTATGTATGTAGTGAAAATATTGAAGTTCTTAAGCAAACATCCTAGACGCGTAGTTAAGCTGTAGCCTGTAGACATGTCTCTGCGTAGTACATACATTAGTAGAAGGCCGACTTACTTCCTAGCATCTAACAATTCTGTTGGGATTTAACCATAGTTGCAACCTTAGGAGCATATTTGCCTAGCCAATGGCAATCATCAAACGAACAATGAGATCCACTGGAAGGCCGCTCTACAACATCTACGGGCTTCATGAAAGTTGGACCCCAAGCAGGTGTGCCGTCCTCATAAGAGTTATGTGTCATCCTTTGTATCTCAGAACCATCCGATCTAGCTATGAAGATATCACCATAAGGCTGAAAATGATGAGGGTTTGAAATGGGTTCAGCAGACACAGCAGCATAATCTGTAGTGAATACGAAATGGTCGGAACCTGGACTGAACCATGGATGATTAGTTCTTCCACCTATGCCACTATGAACTACTTTCTTCAATCCAGTCCCATCTGGATGTATAAAGAAAATTTCAAAACTCCCACTACCTGGATTTTCCCTATCAGAGGCAAAAGCAATCCATTCACCATCTGGAGACCAATTACACATTGTATCTGTCCATGGCCCCTCTGTAAGTCTGTAAATTCCACCTTTTTCGCCTTCAAAAGCGTCCATTATATACAGATTCTTATGACCAGACCTTCCTGATCTGAATACAACCCACTTTCCATCTGGAGAAGCTGATGGAAATGCATTGTTTTGGCCTCCTGTTGTGAGCTTTTTCACATTTGATTGATTAACAATGCCTCCGATTTCGCCACTGCTATCGCCTTTGGCTTTGTCATCATCATCATCATCAATGGTTACAGAGATAATATCAACTTGGGTCCTTTCTGAAGCAAAAGTTGGACCAGTACTTGTATATACAACCTTTCGTTTCCAATCCCAAGCAGTAGAGAAAGCAGCACCAGAGAAAATTTCTCTTTTGCCAGAACCATCTTTATTCACCACAAACAAACCAGGGAATCCAACATAAGCTATTCGATCACCATTAGGAGAGAAAGAAGGGAAAGACCCATCTATCCTGAACAGAGAGATCTTCTCAGACGGACTCTTAACGTTCTCAATCAGTAGCTTCTTGTTTTCTTCTCCTTCTCCATTACCACTTCCTCTACATTTATGATACCCAATTTCATTTCCATCTAGTGAGAAAAATGGATTATAGTGATGCATGTTGGGCGAAACATTTTTCGTCAGCTCCACGAATTTGTTCGCCTTGATATTGAACAATTCTATGTGGCGAAACCTTGAAGTGGATCTTCTTGTGGCAACAGCTATAAAGTTTTTGTTCTTTGCAGAAGCTGCAGGAGTGAAAGCATGGAGACCAGGTGGAGTAACTCTTTCTATTCTTACAGAATCAATATGAATTGCGTCTCCCACAGAAGCAGGAAGTGTTGCTCTATAAACACTCCACCAACCATCATCACTACTTCTATGAAAATAAAATGTGAAATCATCTACCCAACAAGGCCAACCACCATGATCAACAACTTTAATTCTATGCGAAGCACCATGATCATTTGTTTTAAAGATATAGATATGGGTATTTAGATCTTCTATCTCACCATCCCAACCTTTCTCACCAGATGAAGCAACAGCAATCCAAGTCCCAGAAGGTGAAACAGAAGGACTAAAATCAGCAACACCATGAGGTGTTAGTCTATGAGTTTGTCCTGTTTTGATATGTGTTGCATAAACAGCTGCCCAACTCTTTCTAGGTAGTAACGGATTTTCATGAGTTGAAACATATATTAAGTACTCACCTGAAATTGATGGTTTGTCTTTCATCGAAATTATATTTTTCTGCTGTTGCAATAGTGGAATTTGAACTCTTTGACTTACGAAATCTACTTGTTCAAGAACTGATCTTGATTTTCTTGTGTTACTTCTAGTACTTGGATTATAAGCATCAAGATATATATTGAAATATCCATCTCTCTCAGTAACATAGATTAGACACTGGAGAGTTGAGGGAGAATTTGTTACCTGAGACAACATAGAGTGGTCCGAGAGGAGATTCAGTAGTGGAGGTGAAGTTGGAGACGCAAAGAAACCATTGTAGTTGACTGATTTAGCATCAGTGATTTGAAGCTCTTTTGGACTACTAAAATTGTCATCAGAATTTGAGGCGGAGATTGGGATTGTGAATATGTCAAAAGCATAATTTGATCTTCCCAGAGTAGCAAAGACAATACTACTACTACCACTGCTGCGAGCTTCGTCCTCGTCTTCGGCAATCGAGCAATTCAAGATTAAAAAGAGATGAAGAAGAATGATGAACAGGTAGGATAATGATCGATTTGCCATCTTTTTGATTTTTGAGTGTGTTTTGGATGATAACTGTTAAGGCTGCTAATACAAAGTCCTCTTCTGATAAATGATGCAGATAATTCAAGACATTTTCTAGTCCTTTCTCTTAATATCCCGATTGGGTAGTGGTTAAATTGACATTCGTAATCGTATATTGCTGTAGGAAGTGGACAGGCGAATGTAATTATTGGGCCTAAATATAAACGATGCACATGTCCTACACTAGTAACACCACGTCAATATTCCCCTTAAAGGCCTTGATAAATAAATCTCTCACATTAAACGGTGATGAAACACTCGCTTCCTATTGACTTAGAAAGACCTTTTCTAATGCAGAAGTTATGGTGAGGACATTTAGCATAACTCTATTGGTTGTAATAAATAAAATTTGGTTACAATTTGGATACATCAAATACTTAAATGTCCGTTAGTAACAGTGTTGGAAAAAAAATAGGTGGACAATACTTATGTTAGAATTTAAATTTGAATTATTTAGTTACACCGTGTTTACACCTATATTTAACTGTACTTTAGTAAAGGTGGACAAAACTCACGTCTAAACCGTTCAAATTTCTTTTTTTGAAAAAAGAAGTTAAAAACCTAAAACGTGATACAAATGAAATTCATGTAAAAAAGGAAATCCTTAACACACCAAAAATTTTCCATTCAAAATTTGATATGGAAATCGTGAAAATCATTGTTTCCAACCTAATTAAGGAAATCATATTAGATAGGAAACAGGGCAATTCAGCTTTTGTATTTAATTAAGAAAATTGATTTTGAACGTGATATTCTTTGGTGTGGTGTTGATTAATGTTTTTTGATTTTTATGTAAACTAGCATTAGGCTTGAAGGCAAATTTTAGTTTCTTGGATTTGATTTGCGGAGGCACAATTTGTGGGAAGACAAGCTAAGGTCCTCTGTTCTAGAATCACAAAAAAAAAAGGTGCTACCGATGTTATATTAGGAATGCTATGTACGTAATGGCTGGAAGGAAATATGGATCTTTGAGACTGTGCTCAGGATGCATTGTACACACTGATCAAGCCCAACTTTGCTGCTAAGAAGTATGGTGTATCCTCCCTTACAATCCAAATTTGAAATTCCCGATGTGGCCATCATCTGAACCTACTAACATAGAAATCATGAGCGTTTGAGCGTTTGGGGACTAGACACCTGTTAATTAATTCAGGATACAGATGATATCACCAACCAGAAAGACCCAGTTCGCCCCTAAATGTCCACCTCCACTTTGGTTTCCAGTTCCATTCTAAAAATCATCTCTCTCTGTCAGACACAAAGGTTCAATGTTAATCAATAAATAGGTTGGTAACTCATCTCCCACTAGTAACTTGGCTTGCAATTTTGTGAATTGGGTTATATAGGTATCCGAATATGAATTTTAAGAATCATTGTTTATGTTTTTGAGTAGATAACCATAAAAACGAAGACAAGTTTTATGCACTTATCCAAGTCCTATTTGTAATCCTAAAATTTCCGTCTATGTCCGTCAACATTCTGAACCATTAGCATGGGTAATTTTATAGTTCAATTACAAGAAACTGATACTTATGTTCTACTAAGTTGGCATTTCATAGTTGGATGATAGACGTAAAAAGGAGTGATGTCTTCATGCAAAAGGAGCTCTCGATTTGTTCTTCTCTTTGAGTTCATTTTTCTATAGACCTTTTTTCCAAGTTAATAAGTAAATGAAAACAAAAATACATATATTTCATACGTTATGCGAAAATAAAAGGAAAAATATATATGTTTTCTCCACCTATTTAATGCATGGAGACGGGACGACGCAAATTCCCAAAACACCAAATAAAAAATATACATTGCCACAGGGCGCGAAGAAAACCGCACACAACAAATTAAAAATGCATCGCCACGGGGCGGGGCGAATCCCCGCGCACACCAAATTAATAGCAGAAAAGGATGTCTGGTGCGTAACACGGGCACAAATCTAGGATTGCTAGGCGCTTGAGGCTGAATCTACCATTAGATTTGAACACAATAATATTTTAAAGAAAGAAAGAAATTCTATAATATTGGTTATTCATAGGCTTCCCTGATTTAAGCTAGGCTTCCGTTAATACATTGGTTTCCTAATGCTCTCTGCTTGGTTTTGGTGCAGCGATTCATATAGAACTTGGAATCTTCTGTATGTCTGATCGCTGGGTTTCTTGATTTGCCCATGTTTCCTTGAGATGTCTTAACGATTAATATAGATGTTTCCGTTAATATAGACGTTTCTGTTAATATATCCGTGTGTGATAAAATTGATTCTTAAATTGTATTGTGTTAGCTGGAGGCTTCGATCACTCTGTTATCTACCTATCCGATCCTTACCCTCTCTTCCATTATATTATATGAACTCACCCTAATTTATCCAATTTAGCTTTTGGTTCGTTTTTATTTAAAATTACTTATTTACATATAATAAGATTCGTAAAAATTGATGAAATTTAGGGAGGTCTTAGGTTTAGGCAGAATTAGAATTTTTTTGGGTTTAGCAAATTTTAGTTTTTTTCCCTTCTCTGTCTCATCCAGGGATTTTTAGTGATTTGATTTTTTCTGGGGTGTAATTTAATCAAAACCTTTCTATGTCGCACTACAATCTATTAGGTTTAATCACAACAATATTTTCAAAGAAAGAAGAAATTATATAATCCATGTATGTTTGTCTCGGTGGCAGGAGTTTACGAGCTCTGTCTTAATGTAGACTCGCTGGCAGCAGGCAATGTGGTAATTTGGTGATTTGGTGCAGGATATATGTTTGGTGATTGAGTGTTTTGCTTCCAATAACAGTGGTGATCATGCTCTAATGATTCTTTGATCTCATAACCCTACTCTTATCTTTTCATCTGATTATAATCTTTGTTATCTCGACAGGTACAAGGAGCAAAAAAAATATGTGAATCTTCCTTTCCACTTACATTTCTCCAATTGAACGGAAGTCATAAGATATTAACCTAATTTAAATTTTTATTTACTTTAAAGGATTTATTAACAACTTCATGTGAAATAACTGTTGATATTATTTCGTTCAATAAATGCGCTTAGTGGAGATATTATTACTCAAGTTCTGTGACGTCACTGTCTGACTAAGGTTTTACGATTTTAACCCTAAGCTAAAAACCACCATCAACAGTTATTTCACATGAAGTTGTTGAAGCGGTTCATTCAAAACTCTTTTCAACACCAACCAAAGTGGATTTTTTTTCTTCTTCAATTTATTCATTATCAATAACCCTATAACCCAAATCTAAGAATCAAAACAGAATTGAATAAAACCCATATGTAAGTCTTTCCATTATAGCAAACTAACCTCGCGAAATAGAGAAGTCTTTCTAAGAACCTAATTTCTTTATACTTATTCGAATAAGAGAAATCTCAAAACTATATAGGTATAGGAATTTCATCTGTGATGGATTTGTTTGAAGAAGAAGAGGAAGAAAATCCTAATACTGATTCACAAGCGACTTATTACTTGTGACTTATTATGATCAGAAAAAAATCGCCTGAATAATAGAGGGTGAGGAAGAGAATAAGAGAACCAGAGAGGAAGAGAAAAGAAAATGAGAGGTTGAGAAGATAAGAAGTGGTCTCGATAATGATAAAGCCCGAGTCAGTTTTGAAGCTGACTCCAAGAATTTGAATGGGATGAAACCGAGTCAGATTGAAAGTGTGGGCAGCACACACACGAGTCGCACGCGTAAAACTCCATTCTGTTGCGAATCGCAACTGAAACAAACAGTTGTGAGTTTCATAACTGTTTGAAGCTGTTGCGAATTTTTTGCGACTGAAAAGTCGCAACATGTTATAAGCTATTGCGACTTCGAGTTGCTAATCCCTGAATTTGGTGTAGTACAAATTGCTGATACACTTAGAATATTAAAAATTGGGTTACACTTTGTTTACATGAAGTACTTAACCCTCTGTTAGTAACGGCGTCAACAAAAAAAAAGGTGGACAACACTTCTCTTAGAGTTTTAGGCTAAATTTTTAGTTACACCATGTTTACATTAATACTTAACTGGACGTTAGTAAAGGTGGACAATACTTACGTCAAAACTTTGAAAATTTTACCTATTCAAAATTTAACACCGAGTGTCATTATATTTTCACAATTGCGATTTCATAAACAGATACACTTGAGCGGAGAAACAAGGGAACTGAGTTTCTGTCATCATTTGCGGATGATCAAAGGAGTCGAATGAAGCGATTCTGGATTTGTAAGTGCAAATAAACCTTTCTCGAAGATCTTTGGAGCAAATTTTACACAAATTATTCAAGCAGAATAAAAAAAAAAACCTAAATTTTGTATTTGTAAAAAAATATTTATTCAGGAACAATTCAATTTCCTCTACATGAAAAAAACATATAGTTTGAATTTTGATTTGTTGTTTTTGAGAAAAATCCAAATAGTAATTCAGGTGCATTTCAATTTCCCTTACAGGATGAAAAAAACCCGTATTTTGAATTTTGATTTTTTGTTTTTGAGAAAATCCCAAAATTTACTATTTGGGTTTGTAATTCCACGATTTTGAAATTCTAGCTTTGTTTGTTGCATGTGGGTGTGTATTTGATTTCTTTGTAGGCATGTTCGTCATTGTTTATTTTTGGTATGAATAATCCTGTTATTAATGATTTTGTTGAAATTTGCAGGGCTATTGGGATTGGTTATAGGAAACAGCGAAAACACTTGCAAATACAATTGTTGTGACGAGAGTTTGGAAGAATTAGAAACACGAAATCTAAAAATTCAGGTATTATTCTCCTGTCGGCATTGGTGGTACCATATGGACTTACTGCTTAATATGTATAGCAATACTTAGGATGGTCTCAGGTGATGATGGATCGATCTTCTCACATTTCTCCAAGTTTTTGCTGTGACTATATGTTTGATAGGTTTTTGGGTGAAGTATTGCAATGAGAACAAACCAAGTTTGTTGCCATCAATGTGAGGATGAATCAATGAGATTAATGATTTTTTTTGAGAATTTGTGAATGTTTAGTAATGTGGATTGTGTGCGAATTCTTCTTTACAGGGAAGGAGAACAAATAATAAATAACAAGAGTACCCACAGTGTCTTCCTAATCAACAGCTCCAAATGCATATAAACTGTTTGTTTAAAGGCCTAAACGACCAGATTAGCTGCAGATTTTTGTTTTCACTGAACGGAGTTGTTACTGGAAGTTAACCATGGTATGTTGGTTGTTTACCAATGGTTGGAAGAGGGTTTTTAGAAAATTTGGGTTTGTCTCCAATTTTAATTTTTCACTGTGTATGTGTTTTCACGGTTGCAGGAGTTTACCAATTTTGTCTTAATATGGTGCATGATACCTGTTAGGTGATTGGGTGTTTTGCTTCCAATAGCAGTGGTGATCATGCTCTTATAGGGTAAGAGAGATATTATGCTCTTATAGCAGTGGTGATCATGCTCTTATAGGGTAAGAGAGATATTATGCAACTTTCCATTCACCTGCGATACAACTATTATAACTTCTCTTACTTTAGTTTCATCAGAAAATCTCCACGACGAGAAAGCAGAAAGGATTTTTCTGAAATTATCATCCCGCAACCATACAAATAGTTACCTGTGTGTGCTCTGCAAAGTTTCATACTTTCCAACAATCTAATTACGTGTTGAGCTCACCGTGAATTCAAATAATTATCTGCAGGTGCTGGAGTCACGGATATTTGTTGGAACTTACGCTGAGAAGCACTTTATACTTTATTAGACTACGCTGAGAGCGGCTTGAAGCTTGAGTTTATTATTTTTGTTGATTTTACAGGTAATACTAATCAGATCTCCTTGGTTTAAGAAGTTATTTCTACTTTAATTCTTAAGCTTTTTCTCTTTCAGTTGGGTGTTTATATCATTTAGGGTTCTCATATACTGAAATTGGGGCATACTCTGTTAACTCGCAGTCGGCCATTCATGGATAGAAGTTCGTTGTTCTCATCTCTATCCACAAAAAGTTCTCATCTCCGTCCATAAAAAATATCAGATATTTTATCGATTTGAACTTCAAATTATTTTTTTAATAATAAGCCGAAGAACAAGGAAAAATATTGTATCATTTGTAACATTATTCACGGAGATTCCAATGCATGCAAGGTATTTGATCATTTTTTGTTTGCTTTATTTAAGCTGTTAATTAAACTTTTGTGGACAGAAAAAGATTGTATATATTTGCTTCACGTTTTGTATTCCTAAAGTTTTCATGTAGATTTTTGTTAGGTTGTCCCTAATATTTCCCATCATAAAGCCTGCAATATGTCCAATTTCAGTCGTTGAAGCTGCAAGACAAACAAATAGAGCTGCTCCAGTGGTGTTTGTCACTGGAATGTTGATCATTGCGCCTCTCTACTAAAGTAAGGTATTAGTTCAGTAATAATTTTCATTAATATTTACGCATTGTATTATTTTTCTTAAGAGAATTAAATCTCACAATTAAAACATCACACAACATACAGTAGATTCAATTGCCAACCATAGGGCATGGATAACTCTAAATTTGCAAGAATATAATTTAAGAACCTAGCAAGCTTCTCGATGTACATATTGCAGTTGAATAGATGTTTGTCTGAAAATAATGGATAACTCTGAAAAGATATTTGTCTTTGTTTATTGTTACATATTGTATACAGCTGAATAGTCATTCAACATGTTACATATAGAATTTCAATCTTGGTAAAGGGGCGGCATGTTTTGGCAGAGGGGCGGCATGTGTGATACCAATGTCCATCATATTGGTTAGGGGGTGTCATATAGGGTTGTATATTGACTAGTTTACCCTTTTCACCTCTAATGGTCTAATTTACCCTTGTTTTTTTGATTGAAAAGACTGAATTGTCCTCCATCCTATAAACCTAATTATGTGAAGAATCAAAATCATTTTTTTTTGTTTCATCTTCTCCACTTCCATTGTAACTGTAAGCACCACCTCCATTAAAGTTTGAAAATTCATCGTCTTCGATTAATCGGCGATTCGAAAAATTGATAATCGTTGATTGAAGTCTACATTATAGATGACGAATAAGAAGAAAGTTGACGAAGATTGTAGCGATTCCAATCAAGCAAATGTTCCATTAGGTGAAGAACAAAAATCTCAACTCCAAACCTTTCCACCGATTCGAATGACGTACATGAGGTATGTTTTGCGGAACCCATTTAGGGTTTAGTTTAATTTGTTCATTTCAATTTCTATCAAATATTAGGGTTTTAGGTGAAAATCAAGTTTTCATAACCTGGGTATTGGTTAGATACGGTTGAAATTAGTTAATTTTTTGAACCGTATGAAGCTGATACGGTTGGTAATAATTGAACATTTAAGAAATAAGAACCGTATGTTCTTGAGTTTCAGAAAAAAATTCCAGTTACGGTTGCTAATGTCATTGAGTTACCAACCGCTTTTCTCTCTGCATGTTAAAATGTTTACCTACGGTGCTTAAGCCATCGTTAGTTACCAACCGTATTTATCTGGTGCAAATGTATATTCTTTTCCTACGGTGCTTAATACAATGTTCGTTACCAACCGTGTATTTCCTACGGTGCATATTTTATGTTTTTGATCAACCGTATTTTATCCTCTGGTTTGGATACTGTTTGTGAATTTTATGTACGGTTGATAACGATGATATAGTTACCAACCGATTTTATATACGGCGTGTTTAGGTGTTATGTTTCGAACCGTATCAGTGATACGGTTTGAAACGATAGTAAAGTTACAAACCGTATGAATAACTTGTTTGTTAGTTTGTAACACATTGTTTATTCAAACCTTAGGAATTCATTTAAATTATTACTTGTGTAGGAATCCTGATAGGGTGAAGAAAAAGAGAGGGAATAACTTAACTCCGATTGATAATACACCCACCCCTCGTGGTGACAAGCATTTAGGGGTAGATCATAGAGGTGTCCCCAAGAATGCGAAGAAGAAGAAGAAGAATCAATGTGAGATTAGGCTTAGAGAACCATTTTTCGGTAACTCTGATGTTGAATTAGAAGGAGCTGAACCTAATGATCAAGAAATTGAAGAGGTAGGAGTTGAAAAGAACCTTGAAAAAGAGGATAAAGAAGGAAATGGTGAAGATGAGGAAGAGGGAGGAGGTAATGAAGATGAGGAAGCGGAAGCAAATGATGACGATGAGGAAGAGGAAGCAAATGATGATTAAGGAGTACAAAACAAGGGGAAAGAAATTGTTGTAGCTACAACTCCAACTCCAGATAAACCAAGGAAAGAAAAGAAGCCGAGAAAGGAACCTGCACCAAAAGGGTTGCATATTCCTAAAGGAAAAGACCTGTTGTTGCCAAGGAAGAAGAATAAAAGACCTTGGGGCGAGGCACCAGATAAGTCCTCAATCTTATTTGGTTATACCAATTCCTGGGCCGCAAAAGTCTGGTGTGAGAAGTTCTTTTGCTAAAGGTTGGTCATCCATTATAGGAGGTAAATAAAAGACCTGGACAAAAAGAATAGTCAATCTTTGGTTAGTCTAAACGAGGCAATAAAACGAAAACATATATGAATATACGGTTGGTAAAGAAAGAAAATAAACAACCGTAAAACAGTTACGGTTGGTAACTGTCATCCCCAAACATACCGTAAATACAACAAAAATACTAGTGAAACATACAGTTAAATATACGGTTGGTAACTAAAAGTCAACAATGCACCGTATTCCAGCGTCGGTTGGTACCGACTATATATTAGTAACCGTAACTAGTGCATTGAAACAAAATAAATATTCGCATGCACAAGATAACTTACGGTTATTAAGTGTTGCACGTACTTAGCAACCGTAACTATAATACGGTTGGTAATCCATAAAATTAACCAACCGTAACTGGTATAATGTCTGGGTTTTCCCCAAAATTCAAGAACTTACGGTTGGTAACTATATATTTGTATACTGTAACATGTAGTTACGGTTGGTATTGTGCTAATTTCCAACCGTATGTTCATCTGAAAGTTTTAAAATTTTGATATTTTTACGTGATTTATAGAATTTTAAGCAACAAAAAGCTAATGAGAACTAGTTTAGAAGTATACCTGGTCATTTTCAGTGCTTGGTGCTTCACTTTGTTGGATAATTTCTTCAATTGGTTGAGATTGAAATTCACTTTGGTCTAAAACATCTCTACCATCTAAAGTATACTCCATATCAGGATCTCCATCAAGAGGTATGTAGTACTTGCTTTCTTTATCATATAGAGATTCACCCACCTCAAAATTGCCACTGGAATCACTCATTTTGGTGGAGTGAATCAAAATCTAGGGTTTCACAAATATCACATAAGTTTTCTTCTCCTCAATTTTTTTTTTTATAACTCTAAAAATCTGATTATAGAGTTATAATACACTAATCAAAATAATCAACACTATTCTTGATTATCATTACTAATATTGATTATTAACAATAAGAGTTAATTAGTCATTTACACATTTTCATTTATAAGAGGAACTTGATTTTACTTCTAATGACCTTTTTTGTCTTATTAGATTGCCGCCCTTCTACCAAAACATGCCGCCCCTTTACCAAGATTGATAGAATTTAGAGCCTCCCTGGGGATATCGTTTAAATATCCACCCGTATTTGTGTGAATACTGACTAATGCTTATCGTAAATGAATATGGATACAACTATCTACAGCTTTATCTTTGCACCGACTGCATATTCACTATTTGCTACAAGTTTTGGCAAATTCGGATATCAAAATGTATAATAGTGGGAAGAAACGACATCTTCAATGGAAAAGCTTCCTACTAATGCTTGCGTGTTCTTTTTTTTATACAAAGCAATAGTACTCTTTCTTTCTGACTAAATGAACACTTTATCGTTTTTTAATTGACTTTTGTTGACATTAAATTTGGGTCCACTAATTAATTTTGGTTTCATTCATCTTCAGCTTCTTTGATGAACCTGTTGTTGAGGAATATATAATAATAAATACTAACTGACAGGGTAGGGGTTTTTTTTTGGGTCTGATTCTCTATCGCTGATTTTTCAGTGAGAATAAATTCAGTAAATTGAAAGTCTCTGTGACCATCAATTTATGGAGTAGAGCATTTATCAGTTATCAATATATATTAACCTTTGGAAGATCACTCACTCACTAACTAGTACAACAGTTGCCACGGTGGGAGGGCCGACCGAAGAAGTACCTGAAGATGGGGTTTGTCCGCAACTACTTTCACATTCCGTTTTAGCAAAAATGATCTTTTCTCCCCGTGTCGAAAAAAGTGATACTTTCATCTCGTTTCAGAAAAAGTGACACTTTCGCCTCGTCTCAGAAAAAATGATGATTTTGCCCCGTTTCAGAAAAAGTGATGCTTTCGCTCCGTTCCAGAAAAAATATGGACTGAGCGAAAGCATCACTTTTCCCAAAACTGAGCGAAAGTATCACTTTTCACTAAATGAGACGAAAATATCACTTTTCCCAAAACGGGGCGAAAGTATCACTTTTTCCCAAAACGGGGAGAAAGGATCACTTTTCCTGAAACGGAATGTGAAAGTTTTTTCTGAAACGGAAAATTAGTCGATCCATAAACCAAAATATGGTTGCATGATGTGTTATGCATCCTTTGTGGTGGTTTGTATAATGGCTATGCATTTAATTTTCGAGAATTGTGCCTAAAATGAAAATATCACTTTTCTTGAAACGGAGGAAGTACATCGTTTTATTAGTTGCAACAGAAAATTAGTTGATGCATAAACCAAAATATGGTTACATAAAGTATTATGTATCCTTTATGGTGGTTTGCATAATGAATATACATTTAATTTTCTAAAATTGTGCTTAAAATGATAAATACCTCCGAATTTTTCGTAAAAACTCAAAATTTGATATTGTTGTTCGTGCTCGTTGGATAAGTTTTTTTATTAGCTTTCCAACGAGATAAAATTTGTAAAATTCCAAGGCACGGATTTTTATATATGTTATATTAAAGTTTGCTTTCAAATTATACCACTAAAAAATAGGATACATAAGAAGTTATAGTTATTGGACTAAAAGGGAGGCATAATAGTGTCAAGTGAAAAAGACCAACCATGGACACCAAATCCAATCTTTTTGTGTCAATTGATTACTTACTATTTACAAAAAAATGGTCATATAAAGGTCCTCCCTCGCTTCGCTCGGCCCAATTAGGAAAAGAGATGACGAACACAACAATAGTGGTGTTCTACTCCAGTGAGAACAAAATTTTTGTGGTCCATCCAGATTCTCCTCGGGCTTCTTTATAGGAACAGACAATTAAGGTATGTAATATGCTTTATGTTTCGTCTATGTTTTGGAAAGACGGTCAGATGGCCAATGAATTGGGTTTAATAGTTTAATTAAGTAATGAATGTCAAAAAATTAACTTAATAAGTCGATGTATGCAGGTACAAAGCGTGATCAATTACCAATGGTTTGTTGTAGCCCCTTTTCATAGATCTCTGTATCGAAGTAAATTTATCCATGTCAGTTAGTAAACAAATCTTTAGTGTCTTCTTAGCTAATGCATTTTTATGCAATTTGGCTCCTACTATCTTTCTCCTTTTCAATCTTAGGTTATAATGAACAAGACCTGAAACAATCCAGGAAGATTTTTCAAGAAACTCAACCCAGTTTAGTACTCCAAGTTCTTTCTCACTTAAATGATACAGAGTGGCTTTTGTGGGGTATCAACGCCGGTAGACTTCCACTACCAATGTGGATTTTGTGGATTTATTCTAAAGCCACTGAAGCTGATCGGAAGACTTGGCCTCGCAGGTATATACATTAGGATTTGTATATCGTTTTATTAACAAACGAAATGTTATCTTGGTGATGTGTGCTCGGTGGTACCCCCGAAAATGAGTGCATGGTGTGCGGTTCTGAAATTAGGTGTTAGACTTGCTTTAATCCAAAAGCCCAGATTCTAGGGAAATGACATGTTCCCAAAGGCAAGAAACCAGATTCTCTCTTGAAATATTTCAGTTGCAAGATATTCAGACTGTAACTTCAAACTTCATTCAGATTTGTTATCTCTTCTGCGTCCCCGATATTGTTTTACCTGCAACATTTTTTAAGTTCGTTATCACTTGGTTATAATGAACATCTATGGAGAACAATAGATGTTCTCAAGGTGTTCGTATCAGGAATTTAGATCTTACATCACAATAACATTATGAACCTCCCTGGGTTTTGTTCAAGGACAATAATCTTCTAAAGGGAAAGTCTAAAAAGTTAATGTTAATGATACATATTGCAATTAACCAAATTTGTGGTGTGGTGATCATTTTAGGTGTTTGTTATTCTGTTTTAATCTCATGGCTATAGTAGTGTGAATCTACAGGGTGCAGGTATGTGTTGTACTCCATCATTCTTTTGACCGTCTTAGCTCAACAAGTAGAGCGCATGGCCTTTGGTCATGAGGTTGTGGGTTCAACTCCCATAGACAGTGACGGAATCAATGCTACAAGGTTGCTATCTCTGGGAACACGCTCTGTCTGTGTTGTACACATTAAAAGAAGTTTGTTACGCCCGGTGCGTAGCACGGGCACAAAATCTAGATTGGTGCCCGTGCTACGCACCGGGCATTTTTATTTTCTTTTTTTAACCATATTTTTGTTTGGGTGTGCGCGGAGCTTCGCCCCGCCCCATGGCCATATATTTTTGATTTAGTGTTGCCCCGTGCCGTCTAAATAGATTAAATAGGTGGAGAAAAGATATAAAAAAATACCCCGTGGCGATTCATTTTTCATTTAATGTGGCCATGTGCCGTATAAATTTATTAAATAGGTGGAGAAAAGATAAGAAATATGTGTGAATGTTATTTATTTTTTCCTACTATGTGTGAAATATGTGGGTTTTTCTTCTTCTTTTTTTCCTCTTTATGTATTAATTTAAAAAAGAAAAGATCCTAATGTGGCGAGTACTCGACTTCCGAATTGAGTATGAACTACTATAAAATTTCAAACACAGTAATTTAAGTTTTCCTTTTGAGTTTGGAATCGTACGTTGTTAAGTCTTCTCACCAAAACTTTTATTTCACAAAAGGTTTATTTCGACCGATACCAAGAAAGAATGAAATAATAGCGACAAATTGAAAATTGATTGTATACATATAAGCTTCCTTCAATTTATTAAATGTTTTTTTTTTTTTATCAACAATCATACCACATTTTATTTAATCCAAAAAGGTGATTACATGATTGTTTACAAGAAAAAGAACATCAAAATACAAGAAACTTAAAACCCAAATACAAATAAAAATACCAATTACATGTAATTCGCGAAGAGAAAAAGCAAGATACCGCAAAAGTACCCAATTTTTGTATAAAAAGTAGAGAGAAAATATGGTATAATCCGGAATCAATTCCGACCATTTCGAATGTTTGTCTTCTATAACAAGAGATGCTCCAAAAACAAAGGAGTGGTAAGCCCTTAATCTTGTATATGTGAACGAAAAACCCGGATGCCCTAAATCCCTTTTGTTGAAGATGAACTCAAAGCTATGCCGTGTTGAATCGCCGATGTTCTCGAATCTAGAATAACAAGCCATGAAACAACCAACAAAGATTGAACAAATCACCATCAAAGTGAAGAAATCATCGCTCTCAAAGCGAAGAAAAAAATCGCCCAAAAAGCGAAGATAAAGTCACCAAAATGGTGAAGAAATGTGTCAAAAGACACCATAAATTAAAAAAAAAAAAATCTTATTCTACTAGAAAATTTATTAAAACTAAAGAAAAACAATAATCCTTGCTCGGATCTGGTCCAAAAGAACCAAATCTGAGCAAGATGATAATGAAGAGTTTTTTTTTTTTTTTTTTTTTGGAGAGAGAAAGAGTGAGAGAGAGAATTTATTAAATGTTTTAAAGATCAGCATATCGCTCGTTGCCACTATTTCGACGCGCGTGGCGAGTTCTGGACGTCACTCAAATAACAATTCCAAAGATTAAAGAGGCATTCTAAACTATAATTTGCTGGGAAACACAACAGTATTTTATGGCAAAATATTTTCCACTGCTTTAAACATCTCTTTATGTACATCCCAAACTGCTTCTGTTGTGACGTTAACGCGGCATTACATCCCGTTCATCAAGTTGGCATTCACAGCTACATGCTTGAATAGGAAATTAAAAATCACTATTAAATCTAGTAATAATTCATAGGAGTTCCTTTTTTAAGTTCACATTTTATAGTTACTGATTTGTTAAGGATTTCCTTTTTTTATAGGAATTCCCTTTTCTTTTTTTTTAACGGTGTGGACGTGAGTTTTGTCCACCCTAACTAAAGTACAGTTAAGTATAGATGTAAACACGGTGTAACTAAATAATTCAAGTTTAAATTCTAACATAAGTATTGTCCACCCATTTTTTTTCAACACCGTTACTAACGTACAGTTAAGTATTTGATGTATCCAAATTGTAACCTAATTTTAATTTTTACAACCGATAGAGTTATGCCAAGTGTCCTCACCATAGCTCTTGCATTAGAAAAGTCCTTTCTAGACCTTTTTTATGTGCATGAACTCATATTGATACTGATAGATTCTGTACTTTAAAGCTACTTTTTGATGCGACATGACTCAGATATTTTGTTCGAGTTTCCTTTTACCTATGGATTTTATGTCTGTCAAAAGTATTAGATATATATATAGCTACTAAAAGGAAAAGTAAATATGTGGAGTATCCTATGTACCGATAGATATCTATTTTCTGATGACAACTTTGATACGATTTTTGTGTTTTTTACATTGGTGTGCTATTTTATTGAGTTCATAATTATGCATGTTATGTGGTGTTACCCTATAATTCAATTATAGGGATTTTTCTTGGCATCTGGGATTTGGATCCGTTATTCGGTTGGACTTTGCATTAGGCTTTTCGTTTCGTGCACTATTCTTTTGATTGCAATAAGATTTAGGTTAATTAAAATCAAAATTAGATTTAATTATGATTCTGGATTGTTCTTTTGACTGCAACCAAATCAGATTTAGGAACCACTTTTGAGTGTAGCATGTAGTGTTAGATAATAATTTCCTAATAATTTAGAGTTCACCAAAAATGAGCTGATATTGTGGTTTTTTAAGATACATTCTCATAATTGTGAGGTCTCATTGTAGCTTTTTTATTTTCTTTAGGCAGTTGAATTATGGAAGATGATCTGGATGATCACTACTAATCAAATTGTGATGCTAAAAGCAACGGTCAAGAATATTAGTGGACTTTGTTCGTTTCTCCATGTTTGAGCAAGGTCAATTGGAGAAATGCACACCTTTGAGGGCAGAATCACTTTTTAAGTGTTGCATGTTTGAAAGATCATTGTGCTGAAGCCAATTCAAAGCAGAAGCACTTCTCCAATTCAGGGTCAGTTTTAGTCCTTTTTAATTTGCTATCGATTTTTGTTTCTTTTTTTGTGTTTTTTTTTTACATGCATAGTCAAAATTTGCTTACTTTGTTATTTTCGTTCCCAAATTTTATCAAATGTTTTCTACTATCAGCCTTAAGTTACTCAAATTACTCGCACATTGACCTTTTCTTAGGTGTGCAGCTGTTATGTTTCAAAGAGAAGCCCATCCAGGAGACAATCTCTTCTGAAGAAGCATAATATTTGTCTCATGGAGTTACATTTACGCCTTTTGCTGAAGCTTGCTGAAGAATTGGTTTAACTTCATTTCATGGGACCTTGCAAACTATAAGGATGATGAATGAATATGTGAATCAGGTTGGTGTACGCTTAAATACGATAATGTTATTAAATTCGTCATTTCATTATATGTAGCTAGGTTTTTCCAGTTATAGTATTCTTTCTATTAGTTTTCTTACTTCCATTATTCCCATGTAATGCACATCTCTTCTCAAATGCGGACCAACAGAGTGCAGAACACCGTTATCTGAAAGAAGAAGGGTGATATTGCTTACCAAGTACCAATTAGTTATTGAAGGTGACATATGCGTATCAAATCTTTATGGACCTTATGATAGAAGAAAACAAAAATACACCTTGGATCCGGGTAAGACTTTATAGTAACCTTATTTACGTTCTTATAACATAAAGATTCTAAGAGAAGTATTCTCGGATCTTGGACCCTCTATAAATATTGATTTCATGCACCGCGGGATTTTCTGGCTTAGCTCTTGATACAAATACTTCAAACCCAAACTCATATACTGTACTCACCATTGTATGGTTAACTGTCATGTGCTAGATTAATACTATCACTTTAATGATCATCCTAGAGGATCTCAGTAACTATGACTTCAAAGATCATCCTAGAGAATCTCAGTAAAAAACATTCAAGTTGGACTTAGGACCTGCCACGCTGAATTCTTTGAGGAGTATTTGTTAGGGTTCTGCACTACAGAACAATTAGCTGTTTTAGGCTCATCTCTTTTGTTATTTTCTTCAGGTTGGGACTTGCTTTTCTATGTATGCACATTATTGTATTCCTCTTATAAAATATCAAACCCGGTGCTCCTTAAATTTTTGCAATGATCCATGATAAGTATGAGTTGTTGTAGAGTTATTCTGTCACTAAATGAGGGACACAATCAAGGTTCCTAGACGTCGGTTGTGGTGTTGCTAGCTTTGGTGGATACTTGCTGGATGAAAATTTTATTACTGTGCCATTTTTCCCGAACAGTGAACATGAAATTCAAGTAGAAAGCTCTGAAGAAGGTTATCGGCGTCAAATCATATTGATTATGATCTTGGTCAGACCATGAGCTCAGAATTAATTGATTTTCGGGCGCGATAGCATGATCTTAGATGTTTTATGTGAACAAACGTATGTTTTCATGCGATAGTAAACATGGCGAGCAAACATATGTGTATAGGCGACACTATACATGTCTTTACTTTTCACATTCACTACACAACGTGATTAAAAATATTATGTATAAATACGAAGCCTCCATGCACTAAATCTTTGTATAAATTATTTCCTTTGTCCTCCATCTGGAAATCATGCCTTTGTCCTCCATCAGGAAATTAAAAATGTTCTATAGGTGAGGAAAAGCCCCTCCCACACCAAGTCAAAAGAAAAAATTACCTGGTGCATAGCACATGCACAAAAAATTTAACTTAGCGTATTTGTAATTTCATAAATTCAATCATGAAGTCGAGTACCCAACATATAGGACTATTTTTTATAGATTATAAGGCGAAAAAACTCACATATTTCACACATATTCACACATATTTTCTGCGAAAATAAAAAGAGAAAATAAACAGAATTCTCGCATTTTTTCATATCTTTTCTCCACCTATTTAATGCATCGCCTCGCCACACCAATCATTAAATACATCGCCACGGGACGGGACAAAGCCTCGCGCACACCAGATTAACAATATGATTAAAATAAGAAGCACAAATCTGATTAAAGACTTAAAGGCCTAGATAAATAAAGCTCCCACATTGAATGGTGAGGAAACCCTCATTTCCTATTGGCCGAAATAGGCCTTTTTTGAGTTTTGTGAAACGAACGTTTTGATGAGGACACTTGCCAACGTATGATTGGTTTAAAAAGAATAGGAAAAAGATTTAAAAAAAAAAGAAACCAAATTAAGTTTGGAATTCATGAAGTGACAATATTTAGGTGAGGACACTTGGTAACCATATGATTGGTTTAAAAATTACGAACCTAAAAGGAAAACGTAACTTAGCGTGTTTGGAATTTTCTGGAATTCCAAATTCAATTTGGAAATCGAGTAATTTTTATATAAGGACTATTTTTTTCAATTTAATATATAAAGGAGAAAAAAATCCATATATTTTCTAAGAAAATAAAAGGAAAAAATAATAAAATTTGCACATATCCTTCACCTATTTAATGTATTTGCCCCGCCACACTAAATTAAAAATACATCTCCACACTAAAATAATACGGACGGGCAAAGTCCCGCACACACCAAATCGAAAATGCATTGCCACGGGGCGGGGCTAAGCCCGCGCACACCAAATTGAAAGGAAAAAAATAAATAAAATTTGCATATATTTTCCACCTATTTAATGTATTTTCCACGACACGCCAAATAAAAAATACGACTCCAAGGGGCGGGGCGAAGCCCCGCGCACACCAAATCAAAAATACATCGCCACGGGCTAGGAAAAGCCCCGCGCACACCAAGCTAAAAAAATGCCCGGTGCGTAACACGGGTATAAATCTAGTACATGCTTAAAATTTCAAATATGTTTCTATTGGGTTTGAGCAACACTCGGATGTATACCGGTGTACTTTCTTGCCAGACTTTTATTCTGGCGCTAGATTTGGGTCCTGCCCGAAGACCTACAAACCTTTTCTGGTGTGCAAGTAACTAGTGCACATCATATTTTAGGAGCGTAGATAAGTAGTGCGCACCTTACGCCTTCTTTGCCATCTAATTTGTTCACTGGCGAAGCGTCCCATTTTCTATGATATAGCAAGTACGAGTCTTATTTTGGTGTGTGCCGCGACATCAAAATCACATTTTCATAGAAGTCGTGGATGGAAGCATGGAATGGTGGAAGGAAGGGGACAAGCGGTAATCTGATTGGGCATAATATAAAAATTAGATACTAGGCCTAGTTTAGGTCCACAAATAAAAAGCCCATATATTGAGGCTTGGTGTAGGTTCACAACTTCACATTTTGCATAGACTGTATGTAGGAAATGTCTGGGAGATGAAGGGATAGCTTGGTTGACCAAGCTGTTCAATAAAATCGTCTGGTCAAATCGGATGCCTAATGATTGGTGAAGAATCGTTATCGTGCAGATCTTCAAAAACAAAGGGGATATCCAGAACTGCTCGAATTACAAAGGCATTAAGTTGACGAGTCATACCATGAAGCTTTGGGAAAGGGTTATCGATTGTTGTTTACGAAAGGGAACGTGCGTAACGGATAACCAATTCGTATTTATGCCCTAAAGATCGACAACGGAGGAAATTTTCCTGGTAAGAAAACTTATGGAAAGATACCGCGAACAAATGCGGAACCTACACATGGTGTTCATTGACCTCGAGAAAGCATACGAAAGAGTTTCGAGTGAGGTGTTGTGGTGGACGCTGGAAAAGAATAGAGTACCACTGAAATACATAAACTTAATCAAGTATATGTGCGAGGGAGCTGTTACTGGCGTTCAAATTTGCGATGGAGTATCGAGCGATTTTCTGATCAAGATAGGGCTACACCAAGGATCAGCCTTGAGTCCTTATTTATTTGCTCCTTATTTATTTGCTCTAGTGATGGATCAAGTAACGAGGGACATACAAGGTGAGATCCCATGGTGTATGCTTTTTACATATGATGTGGCGCTGATTGGAGAGTCCAAGACAGAGGTGGAGGAAAAGATAGAGTGATGGCGACAAACTCTAGAATCTAAGGGATTTAGACTCAGTAGGACCAAAACTGAATACCTGAGGTGAGACTTCAACGATTCCATACCGGATGTTGGGGATGTTTTTCTCGACGGACAACTAGTGCCTAAAAAGGATTCGTTTAAATTTCTGGGATCGATGATCCAAAGCGATGGAGGGATTGAAGAGGACATTCGACATCCGACCCAAGCAGGTTGGAGAAAATGGAGATTGGCGTCGGGCATCTTGTGCGACTAAAAAGTCCCCCTAAATTTGAAAGGAAAGTTCTACAAAATGGTGATTCAACCAGTGATGCTTTATGGCGCTGAATGCTGCGCGACGAAATACCGGGACATCAGACAATTGCACACAACTGAAATGCGTATGCTGAGATGGGCATGAAGACATACAAGGCATGATCGTATTAGGAATGAATACATATGAAAGAAGTTAGAGGTAGCACAAATAAATGAGATGCTCACCCAGCATCGGTTGCGTTGGTTTGGGCACACACGACGAAAACCTCATGATGCACCGTTCACGTAAGACGCATCTTGCGTACAAAAGGTAGAATAAAACGTAGAGGCCGACCGAAACTTACGTGGGACGATTCAGTGAAGTGTGAATTGAAGAAGCAAAATTTAACGGAGGAAGATGCGGTGGATAGACAGAAGTGGAGAGCAGCGATCCACGTGAAAGAGGTAGCATTTCTGTACTTAGATTGATTTGGCCCCGTTTACTACAACATATTCATGCACATCATGTCCAATCGGAACGATTTGTCTCGGAGCTCGTGTTACTCTTGTCCTCAGTGACATGGGTTCTGAGACAGTTGTTGCTCGATGGACAATACTTGTTGGCGTATGAGTGGTATTTTGGTTCCGATGTGCTTGTTGGATTTCCGCCCATAGCGGTGAACGACAAGCCCGATTACCCCTTCATGCCCTACTCGTGTTCCCATTTGGTCCATGTGTTGCCTACTTATCGAGAAGGTATATATGGTATCCCCCCGTTTGTTTCTTAATCTTACCTATCGTTGGTATGATAGATCTTTCACGTACAACGTGTTCTCTTGGAATAACTTGTCTTTGGTACTCGTTCTTACCTTGCCTTAAATGGATTAGATGGCTTGTTCTATTAGAAACGAGTGTTTCTTGATGGAAAATACGTGTTGGCTATGAGTGGTGTTTGATTCTTGGGTGATGGTTGGCTCTCCGCTCCGGGCGTGGCAAATGACATTCTCGATTACCTTTTCAGCGTCGTCCCATGTTCGTCTTCGGGAAAGACTTGTTTGGTTCATGTG
The DNA here is from genome assembly GCA_023529315.1 of Papaver bracteatum. Classification (NCBI taxonomy): domain Eukaryota; kingdom Viridiplantae; phylum Streptophyta; class Magnoliopsida; order Ranunculales; family Papaveraceae; genus Papaver; species Papaver bracteatum. The sequence goes on from JAJJWX010004844.1 coordinate 1,473,321, forward strand.
CCTATCTATCAGGAAGGTATCGATTATTGCCCCTCGAAATTGTGAACATGTGAAACCATCCTGGCATATTGTGAAGGGGAGTACTCCTCCCCGTAACTAGGTAGGCAGCAGGATCGTGAAAGGGGGGACTCCCCCTATAGCCCGGGAAGGGATGTCGGTATATCCACCTCAATGGTCGAGATTGCATAATACAATTGATGTGGTGACTACTCCATCCTCTGTACCAAAATGAATGCGGCACATAATATGTCGAGGATTTACTACTATCTCTGTACATGTTTCTCAGGTAGACGAGCTGGCGTAGAAACTTTGCCATATTTTTATTATGAGATAGAATCTTCACGAGATAATATCTCTAGCCCTACCCTGGCTTGCTCGGGACTAAAGGGATTTGGTCATTGGTTATTATTGTATCTAGGGTTTAATTGAACCTCCTCGATAGATCCACCAAAAGCAACCAACCTGATCCATTTTGGTCGATCGACTAACCGATCAAAATGGATCAGATTGCAGATTAGATGTAATGATTAGATGGTTAAAATGGGTCCACACGCTAATCTGCTTACTTAGGAGGATAAATGATGAAATTTTTATAACATGAAGGGATAATTGGAGTTATTTATGAAAGTGTATAAGTTTCGTTTTTCTAAGTTTTCCTTTACTCTTGACCAAACAAATTGTATTTCGGATATTCAAAAAGTTTTGACTTTGGATTGATCAGAAAAGTCGTTATTTTATTGAATATTTTGCTTTCCGTTGGTGTCATTACATTAATATCAAGATAAAATTAAATCTTACCTTTATAGAGTGTACCGGTAATAAATACTCTTCAAATTAAGTTTTACACTCAATATGGCACATTACTCTTTTACTCCCAAGTTTGTTTCTCATCTCTAGTTTCTTCTCAAAACCTAAAAAAACCCTCACCATCATTAACGATTACTGCTCAGATCTAGTCCATCTTGGCTAGATCTGAGCAGGTTTCTTTCCCTTTTCCCGTTCTTAGATAATTAGTAGCTTAGGTTAGGTTTTCTTAAGTTTTGTTTCAATCTCCATTGTTTTTAGGAGATTTTTATGTTGTTCTTGTGGGTTTTTTGCCCTTTTTGTTTGTGTATTCTCCTTTATGGAGATTCTATATGCGCTCTCATGGCGTTTCTTTGTGATTTTAGTGGAGATTTTGGGTGGAAGTTCAAGTGTGGTGATGAAAATTCAAGACTCTGGACATGTTATTCTTATATTTTCACGAGAAAATCTTAATTTGAAAAAGAAAAAACCTTATCAAAATGGTTGGATTGTAATCCCAAAATCATTCTCTCAATCTCCGGATTGCTTGGTACTCTTGTTGGTAGTTCGTTACTTCTCTTCATGAAGTACTCTTTGTTAGCACCTTTTAATTGTATTTCAATTTTTGATCTTGATGTTCTTGAAGTCCATGTAATCTCTATTTTATCATGGTATATCTATTAATATCCGCATACTGTTTGTGGTGGGTGAGGTGGATGTCGGATTAAATGCACATTTTTAATATGAAATCAACCATCTGGAAAGTTTTTGATACAAATGAGACCAGGTCCATTGGATCCGATTAGCTACTCATCGGTTGTAAATTTTATGTTCACTTTTAGCTTTCTTTAATTATTTTGTATATAACCTTTCAAACAAGTAAGATCTTTATATGTGTTGAATGTTTTAATTTTACCCTTTGGATACATATATAGTTTATTTCATAACTTTATTGTGTATTTTTATCTTTTTGAAAAGAAAATTTTAACACATTCATAAATTGTGGAAAAATTCGTTACATGAGTCGAAGTTACGAGATATGTTCAAAACAGAACAACCTCCCAATTATATAGGATATTATCGACAAAAAATAGTCTCAAAAAGATCTGAATTACAAAACCATAAAATTATTAAAGCTTTCACCTCTAAGTAAATCAGAGATTATTCTTATATTTTCTCCAAAATACTCTTGCATTTCATGCCCTCCATAGTTGTCATATGACTTCGAAAGGTAATAGTTTCCATACTCTTGTATTATGTCCACCAGTCCATGAGGTTTCCACGACATGAAATTTAGTTGTAGATTCGATTGCATACACCATGAGATCCTGAATGCTTTAGTGAAGTAATGCCATACTTCTCTAGCATAATCGCAATGAAAGTAAATGTGACCTTTGTCATCTTCCCATGCTCACACAACTTACATAATATTCTGGTATTAAAATATTCATGTGCTACAAGTTTTTGAGAGTCGGTATTGAACTATGAAAGGATGACCATAAGAGAACTAATAACTTATGTGAAATAACCTTCTTCGTTGATATGTACTCTTCCCCTTCTTATTGTACTTATCATAACAAATTTTACTTAGGTATTTGATTGCAGCTACACCAAAATATAAGAGTGTATCCTCTTGGTCCATGAGATTTGACGGTGTTGAAATCTTCCTCGTAATATCAAAATATTCATTTGTGACTTCACTTAAATTTAGTATCCAAAAATTTAACTCTCATTGTCATTCACATCCATACTTGAATTTGTGACTTCACTTGAATTTTGTTTGGCTCTTAGGGTAGTTTGGAAGAAATGCAAACTCAACTATTTATAGACCGAAGTTGTTTAGACAACAAGGAAATTCCAAAACCGGAAATATTCTCAAGATATGCAATAAGAACCTAATTTCGATTTTTCCAATTTCCAATTAATATCCAACCTGTAATTCCGAAATCTCTCATTAAAAAATATCTAATATTAGTTTAACACTTAACTAATACAGCTTTCCAAGAGATATGTTTTGATTTGCTGGGAATCAAAAGCATATAATAAAAAAAAATTAAAAGATTCTCAATATTTCAGATTGGGATCACCTTGAGTATCAAGGAATATCTTTGGACAATAAAAGATATGAATTGTATTCATGTCCAAAAATATCGACATCCAGAACTTTCCTATTTAGCAAACCCTAATTCCAAACTCACACAGAACTGTAAGTAATATGTGAACATGAATGACCTTTTTTTGCTCTTGGGACCGGTTCTACCATGACTCCTAACATAGATTAAAATCAGTTCAACCAAGTTACCAAATATAGGTAGGGATCGGTTCAACCATGACTCCCAACAACATCTAGGATTGTTTCTACCAAGTATCCCAATATAGGTAAGGATCGATTCTACCAAGACTCTCAACAATCTTCAAGATCGGTTTTATCATGTATCCCAAAATAGGTAGGGATCAGTTCTACCAAGGCTCTCAACATAAGTCAAGATCGGTTCTACCACATATCCCAAACTAGGTAAAAATCGGTTCTACCATAGTTCTCAAGATAAGTCAAAATCGGTTCTACCAAAGATATTATCTATATACGAATTGGTCATCCAATAGATCTTCAATGAAAATCGGACCAAAACGCCTATTGATTTTATTTCGATTATGAAACAAGTTTCGCATATATACTTCCTTTGAACTTATATGATTAAACATAGTTTCCTAAGATAAAATCACATCTATATACAATACACAATCAAGTAACAAGTTACATAGATTATGCCGATGTCATATTTACGAAGTTCAAAAGATAAACGTCATACTTCGTAACCAAATATTCTATGTTCTTCCTTGACACTTTGATCATAATAAAATGACCAAGTCTACTGAAAACATAGGGGGTATCAAAATACACCACCAAATTTTTCTTAGGAAACTTGTATGGACTAAACCTAAATACAATTCTAAGAGTTACAACTTAATGAATATCAATTATGAATACTATTTAGAGTTTATATATCTTTCTCTCACAATTAGAAAGTTTACAGAAGCAATTTCATGAACCTGGTTATGTGTGAGAGTACTTGGAAGATTCCAAAGATCAATATCCAAGATCAATCAAGTCGTATCCAACAAAAAATGATGGATATATCTACTTTTATTGATTTATGTACAACCTATAATATTTCATAAATAATATAATGTGAAAAAAGAAATAACACAGACACCAGAAATTTTGTTAACGAGGAAACCGCAAATGCAAAAAAAAACCATGGGGCCTAGTCCATATTTGAACACCAAACTGTATCAAGCCGCTACAGATACGTACTAGCGTACTATCAGAACTTCGGACTGGAATGTATTTGAGACCGAATTAAACCGCCTCAACAATTCAGTTACAGTCGCGCTCCTTACGTCTCTTGAATCCCAGCAAGACTCTATACAATTGATTCCCTTATAGTTGATGTCCTTTACCACCTAAGAGTTGCTTCAACTCAATTGGAGACTTTAAACCAATATGCCTCCCACAGATAAGTCTATATGTGATTTTCGTTCTGATCAAAGATCAAGGTGAGGTAGGATATCAATTAGAATAGACAAAGTCTAGCAAACCTCAAAATCCGGTCTTATGACTCCCGAAGAGCATCCTAGATTATTATTCACATCACAAGTATAAACTTGTGGAATCACAAAGTCTGCGACGAAGAAACTTTGTGATTTGTATCTATCTTGTTTGTTGGATCAAGCTCAAAATCAAAGTAAGATCAGGATATACGAACTATCAAGATAACGATAGTTAGACCTAGCTTCACGAATCCCTAGGTGAAGTCTTTTTAGTTGCTCAACCCTAAAAGGGTTTGAAAGGGAAAACGACTGTAGTTTACAACCAGGACACACAATAATAGTGTCAGAGATTCAAAAATCCCAGTTATTTGAGGTTCTCCTTATATATACTTTCAAGGTGAATGTTGCTTTGTATTTAAGCTAAGGTAGCTTTGGAATCAAGCAATCAATCTTCATCGTTAGATGAAAAAATTGACTTTGAGATTAACATAATAGACACTCTGGATAGGATTGACCATAAACGAACCCTGTACAATGACTTGTTCATGAAAGGTTAGCCGAAACTAACCAATCAAACTATATGCTTAACCATTTTCATATAACACTTTAAGACTTTTAATCTTGAGTCACACTTGTGATCAATCATGTATAAATAGTGTTTTTAGAGAGTTGTTCAAATGCCGATCATCTTATAGGAACAATTATGATGCATCTGAAACTATTTGACAGGGTAAGTACTGTACTATACCTGTTCGTGAATATGTTTATCATAGTACGTGTACCGGGTATATGTACCCTTATGACAAAAACTGGTTACGGACTCACGGATCTTTTATAGTTTTCATTGGGTATGCCTACCTTTTCGGTTTTAAAACCAATAGATCTTTTCCAGTTTGCATACTAGGTATGCGTACCTTTCCTGGTTCACGAGTCAACAGACATTTTGTGGTATGGATACTGGGTATGCATACCAAAAAGTCACTGCCGAACTATAGTTACGCCGGTATGTGTACTGGGTACATGTACTACGGATCTGGACTTATAACAGTTCTCCCAGTATGTGAACTGGTATACATACTTTCTTGTATCTAGACTAATAGTAGTTCTATATCTCTCTAATAATCAATTCGAAGCATTCCGAATAACATCAATGACACCTATAACTGTTCACGCTATTTTCAAATGATTAAATCTTGAATCATAATTTTGGTCATAACAATAAATTTTTATTAACCAAATTCATCAAGTATGAAAAAATGTTCTTAATCTTTGTTAGTCATATTTCGAGAACGATATTCAATATAAACTTGACTCGAAATTTTCAAAATTTCTATTATGCATAAACTGACTAATTTAGTCATGCGACAATGTCTCTTAGATAGAAAGGTGAAAACTTTAGAAATACGTGGTTCATTCTTCACTTATCTTTTGTTGAAAAATTTCTCCAGAGCTTCAGTTGATCTTCGCATTTAAACGACAGTGATATCCGATTCTCAACTACACACTTCTATATATCCTTATTCGAGACTTGACTAAATGTATACTAGAAATCAATATATAGTTTTTATCAACTAAATTTGACAACAAACTTGAGATATCAACACTTGTGAGTTCTACCAAGCAATGCTCTAACATTTACTACCAGAGAATTAAATATAACCTCGCATGTTATGTTTTCAATCTTAAACAACTTTAAAGCAACGATAGGAATGAAAACAATTCAAGTCAGTGTCACAATAACTTAAGTGAAAGGATGATGTTTTCACTATAGTGGATACGTCTTCACAATATTCAGGCCTTCAGATTAATACTTGCATGTCTCAACATTCCTAGACTTTCTAGTCCAACCTAAACGAAGTTGTCTCTAGAACATTTAATCAAGCGACTCTAATTGAGTTTTGATACTCAGATATGACAACCAAACTTGACATACCAACGTTTGATGAGTTCAACCGAGAAATGCTTTAACATATTCATTATATAATGGGTTGTATTTTAGTTCTTAATTAATGAAAAATGATTTACATTTGAGAGTTTTGTCATAACTTAATAGCCGGCATGAAATTTAACTATTGCAACCATGCCGACTCACACTAATAGTTTCATCCCAACTAGAGTAAGAGTAGGCATTGAATTTAACTAGTTAACCAATGATGACTTTTACTAGAGTAAGAGTTAGCATTGACGTTAACTAGTCAAAAAATAATGACAATCCTGATGTTCAGTGAATCGACACTGTATCTTGATTTATACAATGTCGACTCTGTAAAAAATATAGCATACTAAATAAAATATATATAAACATATGAACTAAAATGATCTCATTAAGTTTATCCCGAAATACCATATTCAATTAGCGTGATTCAAAACTTAAAATAACATATATAAGTAACCATCCAAAATAACATTTCATTAAGTGAGTCCGAAAAGACCACATTTCAAAACAAACATATCAAATTTAGGGCAATTCAATTTTTATCATCTTATTTCGATGCATGGATAGTTTTAAAGTATCCCATAATTGGTGATTCTCCTCATACAATTTTATCCATTCATGATAGTGATTGGATACTGAGCCCGATATTCTAGTATACGCACAAACCGGTAGTAATGGACAACTTTTCTTTCATGAACGCCAAAGAAATTCCTTTTTTCTTCAACGAGCCTTCGCACTATTGATTTTTTAGTGTAAATGTATGACCCATCCCATGCCAAAAATAATGAACCACACACCTCCATGTATCTGCTAAGAGATTCCCAGATACCGTCATTCACATCCAATAATACTTCGGAAAGAATTTCGTAGGTTCCTCAGGCCCTAGTACACGAGCATGGTATCATGCAAATTATTTTTCACCATTGCTTCATACAAACTCTTCTTTTAGATTAGCGTTGCAACCATCTTCATTCTTTATTGGTATTGTGTCATCCCAAAATTATCCGCTCCATATAAGTATCCTAATTGCTCTCTTGCAACATGATAACCAAATTTGCATCTCTATCTCTATCGTTCGTTGATATAACATATTCACGAATGATTTTGGGACGTTGCCTCATATACCTTCTATTATTGTATTACAAGTTATCTTCGCTATATCTATTTTCGGATCCCTATGGGTTTTCTTATCACCACTTTTTTTTCTTATTATCTCCATATATACCATCTTCTGCAATCTCCGGAACCACAACCTCCTTCTCCGGCCTTCATATTTTTTATGGACTCAGTGCTTCATCAACGCCGGGAATGGTTTTAGAAATCAAACCTTGCTATTATTTTGGTGATGATATACTAACTTACTTCTTCGTCCTTCCCCTTTTATTTGGACCCGATGCTTCATCGGTGTTGGGAATTACTTGGAAATTATTATCTTGTTGTTGTTGAGTTAATGTACTAACTTCCTTATTCGGCCTTCCCATTTTCTTTGGACCCGGTGCTTTATCAATGCTAGGAATAACTTTTGAATTCTCATCTCGTTGTTGTTGTGTTCATGTATTAACTTCCTTATTAGGCCTTTTTTTCTTCTTCTTTGGAACTAGTACTTCTCATATATGGCTTCAAAAAACTCAAAAGCGGATATGTCGCCTTTCTTACTATTCTCACGATTTGTCTCACATTCACTTGGTTATTTCAAAAAATTTCTCTCTTTTTTCCTTCTATGTATGGCTAAATAAATCATCTTAGTTGTCTCAACAAAATATATATTTGATATGAGTTCTCACTTGCATAAGTATTGAAGAATTCTAAGCTTCCTTTGTATCCCATACATTTTCTCCTATAACTTCTGTAGGAGGAGGGGTGAAAGTGAGTCTAAAATGGATCGATACCTTCAGTAGGTATCATATCTTCACACTTCACAATCATATGACTACATGGAAGTTTTAAAGACGACACCGTAGGACAAACACACACATCACCTGAATGGCCATATTTTCTCTCCCAAATTAATTCTCTTATCATATGTGCTATTAATGTAACACATAATATTCTATTTCCCGGAGCAACTTTTCATCTCTAAATATATTGTCATCGTCTCCATTGAGATTTTTTCGAATGCTTTCTTGATTCTATTGATACCATTTTTGAAGTACTATTTTAATTTTCCAATACCATAAATAGTACTTACAGTTCCTTGATTCAAATCAAGGAATTTCTTCAATCAGCCGTGAGCGGAATCTGCTATACTAATGCCGTCATTTTCATAGTATTTATATCAATTGGTCCGTACCCACACAAATTTCTATTTGTATGGATCCAACCATTAGGTATCGTAAAAGAGACCACACTCGGGGTACCTATCACTCAAATGAGCAATAAACATCTTCAGATTATCTTGATATATATACTCGGTGATACAACAAACCAAGGATCCCACTCTCATAGAAAACTCAACCATGTAATATGTTTTTCTTTGAGCTTTTTGTCAATTTTTTTCTTCTTGTTCTTTCGGTGATAGTTGACTTATGCGAACTTCTTCCCCATCTTTTTATTTCTTTGACTTCTTTATATCCTTCTTTGGTGGTTTAATAACCATATGAAAATATTTTTTTCTCATTGTTCACTATATGGAATGTACCAAGGAATTTTTGTGCATCCGGGAATACATCTTCAATTGCGTCCATTAACGCTTGTTCATTATATGTTATTATAACCATCGGAAGATCATTGCCCCAGAATAGTAATTTTAACTATTTTAAAGCCCAAATATAATTATGATCCCTACTTTGTCCAATATATGACACACGATATTGAACAACGACATATGATATTTGTTTGTCTTGTAAATGCAATCCATCATAAGAACCAGAAATAATGATTGGGAAAATTATGCCATCAACGGATGCACAATATTCAAAGAACCTTACTGTCCGACCCCATTTTCCGTTTGTGTGTGTAGTTGTAATCGGTGGATAACTTTAGAAATTTTTTCATAACCTACCTACTTTGCCATTCCTACCTTCTTATAGCTGCTTGTGCACTGTAAATTTATACTTAAGGAAGACACGCTAGTTCTATCCTTCGCCTTGATATCGTTGAGCATTTGACTTGTTGTGGTGTGTATTTTAGTCAATATCTTTACTTCCTCGAATTCATGAGGTTTTTGCTTTGCAACTATGAAGTGCCCCCCAAAAAATCTTCGGATCCTTACAGTTATGGCGACGCACCCCACTTTGCTTTTCCTGACGTTTCCATTCAAATGGAATATAAGTTTGAAGAGGCATCCATCCTTCCTCGTAATAGTCTTGTATACCATATTATTATTTTTTGGATATACATATCCCTTTACCTTGTGGCATCCCTTTCTCTTGTGGCATCCCTTTCTCTTGTGGCTAACGTACTCCCCACCTCTCTCGCAATGCCATATCAAATCGAGTAGATATGTCTTGATTGTTTCTGATTAATAAACACTTATTCTTGAGATCCGTATCTATAGCCCACTTAATTTCCTCATCTTTATTCTTTACTCGTAAATTCCTTCATAACATAAAAACACAACAAGTTAAAAATAAATTGTACACGAAAGTTAAACGGTTGGCATACTCGAAAAAGTAATTATGCCGACCGTCAAATAGTCGACATGTTACACATTCATCTTCTATGTCGAGAGACACCAATTTCAAGAGACAGTCAGCACAATTGGTGACCCATCATATTATGTCTATTGTGAAACCAAAAATAACCTTTTAATGGGATATTATCTGACACAATCAGCATTGTTAGATTTCTTTGACTTATTGCTTGATAAATTGGGGAATACCTACTGTCGGCATTGTTATATGATGAATACCAAACCGATTATTTAAAATTGGCACGACATTCATCATTTATCTATGCCGACTATGGGTATGTTTTATACATATAACATGCGAATAGAACCAAAAAATAACATTTGACCTATATCCAAGTATCCAGAGGTTCATTTGGAGTACTTGCATCATCAGTTTCATCATTTTTCTTATGTGGATGTTCACTTGATCCTACATGCTAAAAAATGCCTTGGTTTATGGATTTCTTCATTGATGAAATTTTTATTATCTAAAAATGCTGCAACCCGTGATCGTTATAAAAAAAAATGTAAACACCTTTTTTAGTTGAGGAGAGGATTCCCCAACATCAAATTTCTCACTAGATTCTCTCATTTCCCTCAAATCTCCCTAAATTCTTCTTCTTTTTCCCTCTATAACTAACATTCTTACAGAAAACAAACAAACAACTAACTCAAAATCTTAAATATAATCTTAACTAACAAGCTAATCTATTAATTAACTAACAACTAATTGACAAGTAACTAATCAAAGTTAATTTAGCCATTACAAGATACATTTGGGCAAAGAGTTATTAATATTATCGTAGGGTGTCTCTATTTTGTTTTTGTATCCCCCATTTATAAGAATCATATTATTTGGGCTGAGGGTGCTGGGATTTTGGGGGCTTAAAATACTAATTGCAACCAAAATATAATAGGGGGAGACCTAATCGATGTAAAATATCAAAAATATCCTTACCCTTAAATAAATCAAAATCTAACTTTTTTAATCAATTATCTGCTCCTTCTTCTTAATCATATATCATGATGAAGATAATAATCATAAAAAAAAAACTTAAATCTATTATTCTTCTTCCTCTTTTCTTCTTCTCCATTGCATCACGATGTCATAAAAAAGAAAAAACTAAGAAAACCTCCATTTATCTTTGCTTTTCATTGCCAAAAAAATTCGATTTGATTAAAGTAGAGTTAAAATAAACAAATTTTTGAAACTGTTTACAGTTGGGAGTTCTTAATTTCCCAACCGTAAATCATACTTTACGTCTTATTGAAAACTCGGGAGTCTAACAACCACACCCAACAATTCGTTTGGAAATCTTAGAGGACTTACGCCAATGTACTTTTCTAGAGAATTAGCTAGATAGTCAGACTCAATCTAGAGTCAAGTATATCAAGGAGTTTAATATCTGTGTTTCACAATGTAATCTGCAAATCAAACAAATAGAAATCCGCGAGCCTGATTATTATGTGAAACAACTTGAACGGTACTAAAGACCAATGTTCAAGTGTCAATCAATTTAAATCAACAACCAAAGGTTGGATATTCTAAATGATTGATCTTAACGCACAACCTGTGATATTTCAATTATATAACAAAATATAGTATGGAAAAGAAATAACACAGACACCAGAATTTTGTGAACGAGAAAAACCGCAAATACAGAAAAACCCCGGTACCTAGTCCAGTTTAAACACCACACTGTATTAAGCCGCTACAAACTCTAGCCTACTACCAATTAACTTTGGACTGGACTATAGTTGAACCCTAATCAATCTCACACTGATTCAAGGTACATTTGCGTTCCTTATGTCTCTGATCCCAGCAGGATACCACGCACTTGATTCCCTTGGCTGATCTCACCCACAACTAAGAGTTGCTATGACCCAAAGTCGAAGACTTGATAAACAAATCTGTCTCACACAGAAAAGTCTATAGATTGAATAAATCTGTCTCCCACAGAAATGCCCAAGAGTTTTTGTTTTGTCTTTTGATAAATCAAGGTGAACAAGAACCAATTGATAAACCGGACTTATATTCCCGAAAAATAGCCTAGTATTATCAATCACCTCTCAATAATCTTAATCGACTAGCGAAACAAGATATTATGGAATCACAAACGATGAGACGATGATGTTTGTGATTACTTTTATCTTGCTGATTTATGATTTTTATGAGTTTTTTAGTAGTAATTAAAGATTCGTTCACTCGGAAGTTGTTAAGATTAAATTAAAAGGTTTAAACAAAATAATAAATATAAGAGAGTCACTGGGTCTTAAATTCCACCGAATTCACAACACGAAGTTCAATTATTCATTCTCAACAATTATCACTCAGTGAATAAATAAATCATCAACTCTTGTTTTTCCAAAGTAGATCCTCAAAACATTAACTATATCCCCTAAGCATAGATTATCTTATTTCAAAGCATAACCTATCTAATTGAATCACAACTAATTTTATCGAATCATAAATCAATTTAAAATAATGCAAAATTCAAATAGAGAATAAAATAATGTTACCCATGTTGAATTTCGGCTTCTCCGTCGACCCAGTGATGGGGTTTATAATCTCATGATGAAAACACACTCAAAGTTCATTATTATTGCTCAAATGGTGTTTACAAAGAAGAGAAAATGAGAAAAACAAATTAAACCGGGAATTCGCAACGTTTATAAGCGTTGCAAACACACTGTTACAAAGAATAACAGTAAACTGTCGCAGGCAATAAGATCTTATTTCTTAAGCATGAACGACTGTCTTCGCAAGTCTGTTCTTCGCGTTCTTCACTTTTTTCTGCTGCTGCTGCAGATTTCTCTGCAGCAATTTTCTCGACTCTGTAGCCTCCCCAATCACTTGATTCCCAATATATTATTCCATCACACCTTATATACTCCTTTAGACACAAAAATCATGCGTCATAATTCGATATATTCTTTCATTACTCGATAATAATCTTCATGGACAGTCACGGATATTCTTCCCTGATTTATCTCCCACGTGACACTCCATAACTCTCATGATACAAACACGTTCCAAAGGTTTCCAAAACCCCAGCTTTCACTCGCAAACCTTCAATTACAACACATACTTCCGGGAATAAACCCGAGAAGATATACCCTACGTGTTTTGCTCAAATATTATTCTCCAACCCAATTCTTTCGAATTTGACTTAATTACCTGTCCTGTTTAGCTGAAACAGGCCCAACCCAACTTGTTGTAGTGTTTAAATCTTACTAGAACTCGTCCAAAAGAAGAACAACAATATTGGGTTTTGCATATCACGTAATACTCTGATTTACTCGATCGGAATCTCCAACCAATTTTAATCCAAACCGTTGAGCATACCATGCTTGTTTGGCCCTAAGGATTAATCCCAGATAAAACCACCCCTTTAATCTCGTTCAAACATGCCCAAATCACAAACCCTAAATCTGCCGATAGAGAATTATTTTTCCCGCCAAAACTGTCTTCCAAGTTTTCATCAACCAGTGATTATACAGCCAAAGTTAACTGAATCGGAGCACATTACCATCTCTGTTTCGACTCTAGGAACAAACCCATTTGATTTCAGCGTTTTAATCTCATTCAAACACCTCCAAATCTTCAACCCTAAATCTGCACCCATTTTCCCGCCAAAATTTGAAATTCAAACGAAGAAGATGACTGCCCCTTATCCAATCCGAGAGTGTGAATAGTAATTAGGGTGTAAATAGCAATTCATGGGGTGTGAATAACCACAGGTTCCAAATAACAAAGAAGGTGCCCCTTTGCAACTGGGTGACCCTTAGTAATTGAGGTACCCCTTAGCAAACAAGGAGAGTCCGTATAGCAAATGTCCTTTGGAGGTGCCTTTAACCGTTTTTCGAGCCGATTTTTCTAAAAACATTTATTTCTTAAAAATACCTACAAAGAAGTTTATTAGTGATAAAATTGAGACCTAGCTAATATAAATATGGGTATAAAATGCACTTACATGCTCATCAACACCCCCACACTTATATTTTGCTAGTCCCGAGCAAAACAAGAAAATTGACCCGCTACACAGCTGGTCATAAATTAAGAGACTTAGACCCGCTACACAGCTGGTCATGACAATTTCCAGATACACAAGACACACAATTTTTTTTTGTTTTTTTTTTTTAGAGACCCGCTCCACAGCTGGTCATAACATGCAAAAAAAAGAAAAGACCCGCTACACAGCTGGTCATAAAATGCAAATGCAAATTTATTTTTTTAAGACCCGCTACACAGCTAGTCATATAATGCAAAAATAAAAAAAATAGACCCGCTCAACAGTTGGTCATATCATGCAATTTTTTTTTTTAGACCCGCTCTACTGTTTGGTCATGATAAGCAAGAAAATTCTGAAGAGAAAAATAAAACGTTAACCACTCCCCACACTTAAATATTACATTTTCCTCAATGTAATTGAGTCATCCAACGTAAAAATTAAGATGAGAAATAAAAATAAAAATAAACAAATAAATATACCTCTTTGGAATGTACATAAAAAGATCCCCAGTAAACTAATAACTGAAAACTTGGGGATCGACCCAAAATACAATATTTACAAATGACAGCTTCACATTTAATTTATGGAAAAAATGGGACATTGAAACTGTCATAAAACAAAATTTACCCATAAACCAAGTTTTTACTGCACATGGAAGTGCGTAAAGAACAAAGTATGGGGATTCTATTGAAACTGGGGAAATATTAATTGATTCATGCACGATATCAAGAATATGCAAGTCCTCCGGGTATTTAGATACAAAGTATTCCAATAAAATTTTAGAAGCACACAATTCTAACCCTAAATTAGGCAACTTTTGGAAGTCTAGGGGGTCTAGAAACAACCGCTAAGTCGGGTGAATGATCTTGTGAGGTAGATTCATCTATGGAATTAGGCGAATCCTCCACATAATCATCCACAGGGTCATATATATGTTCAGTCTGGGACAAAGAGTCACTACATGATTCATCATCATCATCAACATATAATCTTTGGTATTCTAGAATTCTCAATCTTTGTTCCAAACTCGGTGGTCTGTGTTTGTAATACTTCTCATATATCTCTAACGGAGATTCTTCACTTACCTCATGTGGAGCAAAAACTCCATACCATTGCCTACGCTTATATTCAACAAGCGTCATCTCAGATGAGGTTTCCTGATAATTAGAATTTCTACGCATATATTTCGCCAGCGTCATCGTAGATGACGTCTCCTCAAAAGAAGTCATCATCCTGAAAAGAAATAGAAAAAGAAACGCATAAAAAGGAAAAAATAAAAACTAAAATGAAAAGAAAATACTGTACAAAATAAAAATAAACCTAAAAATTAATAATCTAAAAACAAATCCGCGTCGCAACGGCGCCAAAATGATTTATGATTTTTCTGAGTTTTGTAGTAGTAACTAAAGATTCGTTCACTCGGAAGTTGTTAAGATTAAATTAAAAGGTTTAAACAAAATAATAAATAGAAGAGAGTCACTGGGTCTTAGATTCCACCGAATTCACAACACGAAGTTCAATTATTCATTCTCAACAATTATCATCGTTGAATAAATAAATCATCAACTCTTGTTTTGCCAAAGTAGATCCTCAAAACATTAACTATATCCCCTAAGCATAGATTATCTTAATTCAAAGCATAACCTATCTAATTGAATCACAACTAATTTTATTGAATCATAAATCAATTTAAAATAATGCAAAAGTCAAATAGAGAATAAAATAATTTTACCCATGTTGAATTTCGGTTTCTCCGTCGACCCAGTGATGGGGTTTAGCTTCTCATAATGAAAACACCCTCAAAGTTCATTATTATTGCTCAAATGGTGTTTACAAAGAAGAGAAAATGAGAAAAACAAATTAAACCGGGGATTCGCAACGTTTATAAGCGTTATAAACCTACTGTTACAAAGAATAACAGTAAAGTGTCGCAGGAAACAGTCTTATTTCTTAAGCATGAACGACAGTGATTTAACGATCGTCTTCGCAAGTCTGTTCTTCGCGTTCTTCACTTTTTTCTGCTGCTGCTGCAGATTTCTCTGCAGCAATTTTCTCGACTCTGTAGCCTCCCCAATCACTCGATATATTTACTCAAATCCTTAGCAGACTATTTATACCCGACAGCCTACAACAATTCTCAGTTTAATGCCAAATATTCTCCATTATTCTTCCACGGTTTTATTTCCTCTTATTTCTTTGATTTTTATTCTCACGAATCTGCTGGTGTTGATTTCACGATATACTCTCCTTTTATAACTCCTTCACACTCCAAACTGTTGCTCGAGTACCTCTGACATGTGCAGTACACGTTTCCATCTAACACAATCCCGTGAATAACTCCGTGCTTGCTCTGATTTCTTCCACACGACAAACCAACCAATTCTAACCGATTACAAAGCCCATACCAAGCCTGTTACGCTCAAAAGAAGATACCCAATGATTTTCAGCGATTTAATCGCATTAAATCTCATCCAAATCTCAAACCCTAGTTCCGGCAGTTTTGAAAGTTGTTTTCCCGCCAAATTCTGATTCAAACGAAGAAGAAGATGGGTGCCCCTTATCCGAGTCTGGTGTGCGAATAGCAATTAGGGTGCCCCTTAGTAATTGGGTGCCCCTTAGCCAAAATTGGAGTCCGTTTAGCAAATATCCTTCGGAGGAGCCTTTAGCAGTTTTTCGAGACAATTCTTCCAATAACATTTATTTCTTAAAAATACCTACAAACAAGTTTATTAGTGATAAAATTGAGACCTAGCTAATATAAATATGGGTGAAAAATGGTGCATTTACGTGCTTATCAACACCCCCACACTTATATTTTGCTAGTCGAGCAAAACAAGAAATTGACCGCTTACACGGTTGGTCATAAATTAAAAGACTTAGACCCTTCTACAATTTGGTCATGACAATTAAGCGAGATACAAGACACACAATTTTTTTTTTTTTTTTTTTTTAGAGACCCGCTACACAGCTGGTCATAAAATGCAAATGCAATATTTTTTTTAGACCCGTTACACAGCTGGTCATATAATGCAAAAAAAATAAAAATAGACCCGCTCAACAGCTGGTCATAACATGCAAGAAAAGACCCGCTCCACAGCTGGTCATAACCCTAATAATCAAAATATTTTTTTTTTTTATTAAAAGAAAACTTTATTAATCATCATCAACAACAAGAAGTTTACAACTATTGGATGGAAGCCTAGCGACAAGCTGTGCTCCAATCCCTTTATTAAGAACCACATCTATCCTATGAAAAAGAAAATCTCCAATAGAAACATTTTCATCATGACTAGAGATAAAGTTTCGCAACCTTTTCAGGAACTCTTCAGTATCACTCCCCAAACCACCTAAGGTCGTGAAAGCAAGAACCCCAAACCCCAGCTTCTGATCCTTACATTTCTCAAGATATTTGGCCCTCTTTTTCGCCACTGCATTATCCATAGCTCGTCCAAGATCAAAATTACGCTCCCAAGTGCCAGTGAAGGTGGATACCACTGTGACGTCCAAGCACATATCGTAACCATTGTCCCAACCATACACAAGGATATCCGCTGGTAATAAAGCAGAACTATCATCCGAAAAAATCCCCAAGTCTACTTCCTTTCTGGCTGGAAGACTCGCACGATAGCAAATATCCGCAAAGGTATCACGCATTAGGTCATGCCTGTATTTGATCCCGACCCCTTGCTTGAAATGTAAGGCATGATCTCCAAAGATATCCATCCCAGCACCACAAACAGAGCACAAGTCTCCATTTTCAAAGAGGGGAATCCCGAGCCTATACTGCAGAACAACACGAAACTGCCTAGCGCCAATTGTCTGATTAAGCCCGTCGATAGGCATAGCCAACAAGAAATCTTGAGCATGTTTAACTCTATTACTCTGCCAGAGGGCTGAATCACGCTTCGACATGTTGAATTGAATGGGTATGTTCTTCTTAACAACATCAAAGTATTTGACTGCCAAAGAGCTCATAGAGTGGGGGGAAGTATCATCAATGCGTAAAAAAGAATCACCCAAACCACATACCTGATTAAAGCATGTCAAAGCGTACTCAAAACTGGAGCTTAGGCCGGAAATACCAGAGTGTCTCAGGATGGTTCCCTGCTGAGATCTCGTCTGAAAACAAGAATCTACATAACAATATTGCTTCGTGTCCTCGATAGTGTACACCCCCAAACCACCATCCTTAATAGGAAGCGTAACTAGTCTCTGATGCAGCAAACCAAAACCTGGTTCATCTCCCGTAACCAAGTGTCTAAGAAACTGTCTAAGGCGGTCATCAAAAACTCAGGTTTAGTAGTACGCAAGGAGAAATATAACCTAGAGACACCAGAACAATTCCTTAGCAAAAGCAACTCCCCTTGTGGGTCTTTCAACTTCATCACCGCATCCATCAATGCGATAGTCTTCTGAACCCTCTTGACAACCATGTTTCTGCAAAACTGGGGATCTCGGATAACTGGCCCACCTAATAATTTAACACAATCGAGGGGACGATGTAAGTTAGGAGGGAAAACACCATCAACTAACCCTCTACTATCAACAGAAGTCCAGAAGAGCTCAGACTTAGAAACATTGAGATGCAATCCCAAGTGTATGCCTTCCTGCTGTATAATGTCTAAGGCCTTAGCAACCATCAAAGTATCTCCGACTATGGTGCCATCATCTAAATACCAAGACTAGAGATCTAAGGTGTACCTCTCAGCGATCATATGTATGAGGGGGTGTAGCGTCAAGGAAAATAACATGGGACCAAGAGGATCCCCCTGTTGAACTCCCTGATCCGAGGAGAGAGTTTTATCCATATAATATAGCCTGGCAGGAGACGCGTAACAAAACTCCACCCACCTCGAGATCGAATGACAATGCTTTCTAACATCTCTAATCATAGCAGACCTACTTACCAGGTTGAAGGCGTTAGAGAAGTCCACCAGAAGCATAGACATAGAAGTAGAGTCACCTTTGACTTCCAAGAGCCGGTTAACTGCATGAAGAATGGATTCACCGCCGCAAGGTATCCCCACACCGAACTGATAGTCACCAAGATAGCTGTTCATTTCCTTACCGACATGAGAATCGGCTACCTTGGAAACCAGGCGTCTCCAGATAGTACCCACGGAAATCGGACGGATGCCCCCATTCGGTTTAACAAGAGGTGTGAGATGGGCTGAAGCTATAAACTCACCCAATACCCGCGGACAACCCCCTGTGAGCCAAATGTTTACAAGGGCCGTAATAGAAGTAATAAGCTCACACGAGAGACCGCTGCAGTTTCCTCCCAATGCATCAATAAGGTGTTGGGCCCGAAGACCATCTCTTCCGCACGATGTCCCCCTAGGAAAACTTTTCAGCTTATCCAAAACCAAATATTTAGATGCGGCAAAGGCCTCATGAGCAAAAGGTACATATGGTATCAAAGGAGGTGGCACGGAAGGATACATAGCTTGCAACTCAAGCAAAGTGGCTTCGTTGGGAGAAGCAACACCACTTGAAGTCAAAGTGCGAATCGCGGTCGTATATAAACCATTACTCAATTTCCTACGGCATACCTGAAGATTAGCCTTTTCCATGTCTTCCTCTGTCATAGCACGAGGTATCTTTTTCTTGTCTTTAGCCCTCGGCTTATGTATAACCTCATGTTCTTCCAATGCAGCTTTAACTAGAGACGCACATCCATCCGTTTCTGTCCATTGCTTCAAAGACGAGAGGATTGGAGCCACCTGCAATCTCTTCCTAGTTCCTGAACGTTTTTCTTTGCTGCAAGTAGGTGTATAACGCTGCAACGTACACACGGGTAACAACAGGAGCTTAATCCAGCAAGAGGTATCCGCGGGATTACGAACCACTCTTTGAATTTCTCTGCGGCAAAAACTCTAGCAAAACTAAGTTTGCATTTAGCTGGAATGCTGCTGACAGTTGATATTTGGCATCGTAAAACCATGTCAAGCAAATAAAGATCGACATGAGGGAGGACAGAAGCCACAGAAACTCCAGCCAAGTCCGGAACAACACCGACAACAGTAGGGACGACAGGCCGTGGGATACCGTGAATTAGGAAGTCAACTGTCCTTCCTCTCAACGGGCATTGAGTTTCCTCTCCATTGTGCATGGAACACTTCTTCTTCCAGCCATGTATGAGCATGCAATGGTGGCAAAGCCACATTTGCATAACTTGCATAGAATTCTCCCAAGCTTGATATACAACCAGATCATTGCTTATCCTCAGACAAAACTTCTCTGTGGCCTCCTCCGATGGGTAATGCTTATCCCTGAGATGCGTGAGAAGGTAACCTTTGATATATCCCCTTCCTCCCATGCCATTTCTGCAGCCATCTAACCCAGCAAAGGGGCATTGGTGAAAAGCGGAGTCGTCAACATTAGACGATGAACTGGAACAGCCATGTACAGGTGTGTTGCTCGCTGACGGAATCGTTGAAATTGCAGCAACATAGCTAGGTGCATTGATGGGGGTGTATGCTGACGGGATTGCGGAGATTGAATCTCCGGAGCTGTAACAACAAGACTAGCTGCGTTGGTTGGAGCATGCAAAGGCGTCGCGATATCTGCACAAGATGGGGGTCTAGGTACGACTGAAGGTGTTGCAGATGATTGATTACCATCAGTGGTAGGAGCCCTAGACCTAGAAGAGGATGGTTTGGCAACAGTAGCGAGAGGTGCATAATATTGAAGACTCGAAGCTGCAGAAACCCTGGAACGAGTTCCGATCATTACAGCTAAGAAACCCTAAGTCACAGTCTGTTGGATAAGTGCATGGAGAAGAGAAGAAAGAGAACAAAAGGAAGGATGGATAACAGGTTAAGGAGAAACATAGTGATCAATCAAAACTCAGATTCCCTCCCAAAATCCTATCCGCCATGGAATCTCCGCTCCGGCTCGTTTCTCTCTCCGGCTCTTTTTTTTTTTTTTTTTTTTTTTTTTTTTAAGACCCGCTACACAGCTGGTCATCATAAAAAAACAAATTATCTTTTTAGACCCGCTCCACAGCTGGTCATGATAAGCAAGAAAATTCCTGAAATAGAAAAATAAAACGTTAACCACTCCCCCCACACTTAAATATTACATTGTCCTCAATGTAATTGAGTCATCCAACGTAAAAATTAAGATGGGGAATAAAAATAAACAAAAAAAATTATACCTCTTTGGAATGTACATAAAAAGATCCCGTAAACTAATAACTCCAAAAACTTGGGGATAGACCCAAAATACAATATTTACAAATGATAGCTTCACAATTATTTTATGGAAAAAATGGGACATTGAAATCGAAAAACAAAATTTACCCCTAAACCAAGTTTTTACCGCACATGGAAGTGCGTAAAGAACAAAGTATGGGGATTCTATTGAAACTGGGGAAATATTAATTGATTCATGCACGATATCAGGAATAGGCCAGTCCTCCGGGTATTTAGATGAAAAGTAATCCAATAAAATTTTAGATGCACACAATTCTAACCCTAAATTAGGCAACTTTTGGAAGTCTAGGGGTCTAGAAACAACCGCTAAGTCTGGTGAATGATCTTGTGAGGTAGATTCATTTATGGAATTAGGCGAATCCTCCACACAATCATCCACAGGGTCATATATATGTTCAGTCTGGGACAAAGAGTCACTATCAGATTCATCATCGTCGTCATTAAATAATTTTTGGCATTCCAATATTCTCAGTCTTTGTTCCAAACTAAGTGGTGTGTGTTTATAGTACTTCTCATAAATCTCTAACGGAGATTCTTCATTACCTCATGTGGAGCGAAACTCCATACCGTTGCTTCAGTGCATATATTCACCAAGCGTCATCTCGATGAAGTTGCTCGATGATTTGAATTTAAGATATATTCCGCTAACACATCGAGATTTACGTCTCCTCAAAAGAAGTCATCATCGAAAAGAAATAGAAAAAGAAAGCATAAAAAGGAAAAAATAAAAACTAAAATTAAAAGAAAATACTGTACAAAATAAAAAAAACCTAAAAATTAATAATCTAAAAACAAATCGGCGTCGCAACGGCGCCAAAATGATTTGAGATTTTCTGAGTTTTCTTTGTAGTAATTAAGATTCGTTATCTCGGATATTGTTAAGATTAAAATTAAAAGGTTTAAACAAAATAATAAATAAAAGAGAGTCACTGGGTCTTAGATTCCACCGAATTCACAACACGAAGTTCAATTATTCATTCTCAACAATTATCGCTCAGTGAATAAATAAATCATCAACTCTTGTTTTGCAAAAGTAGATCCTCAAAACATTAACTATATCCCCTAAGCATAGATTATATTAATTCAAAGCATAACCTATCTAATTGAATCACAACTAATTTTATCGAATCATAAATCAATTTAAAATAATGCAAAAGTCAAATAGAGAATAAAATAATTTTACCCATGTTGAATTTCGAAGCTATTCTCCGTTGACCAGTGATGGGGTTTATAATCTCATGATGAAAACACACTCAAAGTTCATTATTATTGCTCAAATGGTGTTTACAAAGAAGAGAAAATGAGAAAAACAAATTAAACCGGGAATTCGCAACGTTTATAAGCGTTGCAAACCCACTGTTACAAAGAATAACAGTAAACTGTCGCAGGCAACAATCTTATTTCTTAAGCATGAACGACAGTGATTTAACGACTGTCTTCGCAAGTCTGTTCTTCCCGTTCTTCACTTTTTTCTGCTGCTGCTGCAGATTTCTCTGCAGCAATTTTCTCGACTCTGTAGCCTCCCCAATCACTCGATTCCCAATATATTATTCCATCACACCTTATATACTCCTTTAGACACAAAAATCATGCGTCATAATTCGATATATTCTTTCATTACTCGATAATAATCTTCATGGCCAGTCACGGATATTCTTCCCTGATTTATCTCCCACGTGACACTCCATAACTCTCATGATACAAACACGTTCCAAAGGTTTCCAAAACCCCAGCTTTCACACGCAAACCTTCAATTACAGCACATACTTCCGGGAATAAACCCGAGAAGATATACCCTACGTGTTTTGCTCAAATATTATTCTCCAACCCAATTCTTTCGAATTTGACTTAATTACCTGTCCTGTTTAGCTGAAACAGGCCCAACCCAACTTTTTGTAGTGTTTAAATCTTACTAGAACTCGTCCAAAAGCAGAACAACAATATCGGGTTTTGCATATCACGTAATACTCTGATTTACTCGATCGGAATCTCCAGCCAATTTTAATCCAAACCGTTGAGCATACCATGCTTGTTTGACCCTAAGGATTAATCCCAGACGAAACCAGCCCTTTAATCTCGTTCAAACATGCCCAAATCACAAACCCTAAATCTGCCGATAGAGAATTGTTTTTCCCGCCAAAACTGTCTTCCAAGTTTTCATCAACCAGTGATTATACAGCCAAATTTAACTGAATCGGAGCACGTTACCATCTCTGTTTCGACTCTAGGAACAAAACCATTTGATTTCAGCGTTTTAATCTCATTCAAACACCTCCAAATCTTCAACCCTAAATCTGCACCCATATTCCCGCCAAAATTTGAAATTCAAACGAAGAAGATGACTGCCCCTTATCCAATCCGGGAGTGTGAATAGTAATTAGGGTGTAAATAGCAATTCATGGGGTGTGAATAACCACAGGTTCCAAATAACAAAGAAGGTGCCCCTTAGCAACTAGGTGACCCTTAGTAATTGAGGTACCCCTTAGCCAACAATGAGAGTCCGTATAGCAAATGTCCTCTGGAGGTGCCTTTAACAGTTTTTCGAGCCGATTTTTCTAAAAACATTTATTTCTTAAAAATACCTACAAAGAAGTTTATTAGTGATAAAATTGAGACCTAGCTAATATAAATATGGGTATAAAATGCACTTACATGCTCATCAACACCCCCACACTTATATTTTGCTAGTCCCGAGCAAAACAAGAAAATTGACCCGCTACAGAGTTGGTCATAAATTAAGAGACTTAGACCCGCTACACAGCTGATCATGACAATTTCCAGATACACAAGACACACAATTTTTTTTGTTTTTTTTTTTAGAGACCTGCTTCACAGCTGGTCATAACATGCAAAAAAAAGAAAAGACCCACTACACAGCTGGTCATAAAATGCAAATGCAAATTTATTTATTTTAAGACCCGCTACACAGCTGGTCATATAATACAAAAATAAAAAAAATAGACCCGCTCAACAGTTGGTCATATCATGCAATTTTTTTTTTTTAGACCCGCTCCACAGCTGGTCATGATAAGCAAGAAAATTCCTGAACCAGAAAAATAAAACGTTAACCACTCCCCCACACTTAAATATTACATTTTCCTCAATGTAATTGAGTCATCCAACGTAAAAATTAAGATGAGAAATAAAAATAAAAATAAAAATAAACAAAAATAAATAAACAAATAATTATACCTACTGGAATGTACATAAAAGATCCCCGTAAACTAATAACCTGAAAACTTGGGGATCGACCCAAAATACAATATTTACAAATGACAGCTTCACAATTAATTTATGGAAAAAATGGGACATTGAAACTGTCATAAAACAAAATTTACCCCTAAACCAAGTTTTTACTGCACATGGAAGTGCGTAAAGAACAAAGTATGGGGATTCTATTGAAACTGGGGAAATATTAATTGATTCATGCACGATATCAGGAATATGCAAGTCCTCCGGGTATTTAGATACAAAGTATTCCAATAAAATTTTATAAGCACACAATTCTAACCCTAAATTAGGCAACTTTTGGAAGTCTAGGGGTCTAGAAACAACCGCTAAGTCGGGTGAATGATCTTGTGAGGTAGATTCATCTATGGAATTAGGCGAATCCTCCACATAATAATCCACAGGGTCATATATATGTTGACTGGGACAAAGAGTCACTACATGATTCATCATCATCATCAACATATAATCTTTGGTATTCTAGAATTCTCAATCTTTGTTCCAAACTCGGTGGTCTGTGTTTGTAATACTTCTCATATATCTTTAACGGAGATTCTTCACTTACCTCATGTGGAGCAAAAACTCCATACCATTGCCTACGCTTATATTCAACAAGCGTCATCTCAGATGAGGTTTCCTGATAATTAGAATTTCTACGCATATATTTCGCCAGCGTCATCGTAGACGACGTCTCCTCAAAAGAAGTCATCATCCTGAAAAGAAATAGAAAAATAAACGCATAAAAAGGAAAAAATAAAAACTAAAATGCAAAGAAAATACTGTACAAAATAAAAATAAACCTAAAAATTAATAATCTAAAAACAAATCCGCGTCGCAACGGCGCCAAAATGATTTATGATTTTTCTGAGTTTTGTAGTAGTAACTAAAGATTCGTTCACTCGGAAGTTGTTAAGATTAAATTAAAAGGTTTAAACAAAATAATAAATAGAAGAGAGTCAATGGGTCTTAGATTCCACCGAATTCACAACAGTAAGTTCAATTATTCATTCTCAACAATTATCGCTTAGTGAATAAATAAATCATCAACTCTTGATTTGCCAAAGTAGATCCTCAAAACATTAACTATATCCCCTAAGCATAGATTATCTTAATTCAAAGCATAACCTATCTAATTGAACCACAACTAATTTTATCGAATCATAAATCAATTTAAAATAATGCAAAAGTCAAATAGAGAATAAAATAATTTTACCCATGTTGAATTTCGGATTCTCCGTCGACCCAGTGATGGGGTTTAGCTTCTCATGATGAAAACACACTCAAAGTTAATTATTATTGCTCAAATGGTGTTTACAAAGAAGAGAAAATGAGAAAAACAAATTAAACCGGGAATTCGCAACGTTTATAAGCGTTGCAAACCTCTTGTTACAAAGAATAACGATGTAAAGTGTGTCGCGAGAAGCAGTCTTATTTCTTAAGCATGAGCAGCGAGTGATTTAACGATTGTGTTCGCAAGTCTGTTCTTCGCGTTCTTCACTTTTTTCTGCTGCTGCTGCATATTTCTCTGCAGCAATTTTCTCGACTCTGTAGCCTCCCCAATCACTCGATATCTTTACTCAACTCCTCAGAAGACTATTTATACCCGACAGCCTACAACAATTCTCAGTTTAATGCCAAATATTCTCCATTATTCTTCCACGGTTTTATTTCCTCTTATTTCTTTGATTTTTATTCTCACGAATCTCTGCTGGTGTTGATTTCACCAAATACTCTCCTTTTATAACTCCTTCACACTCCAAACTTTTGCTAAGTACCTCGACATGTGTAGTACACGTTTCCATCTAACACAATCCGTGAATAACTCCGTGCTTGCTCTGATTTCTTCCACACGACAAACCAACCAATTCTAACCGATTACAAAGCCCATACCAAGCACATTACGCTCAAAAGAAGATACCCAATGATTTTCAGCGATTTAATCGCATTAAATCTCATCCAACTCTCAAACCCTAGTTCCGGCAGTTTTGAAAGTTGTTTTCCCGCCAAATTCTGATTCAAACGAAGAAGAAGATGGGTGCCCCTTATCCGAGTCTGGTGTGCGAATATCAATTAGGGTGCCCCTTAGTAATTGGGTGCCCCTTAGCCAAAATTGGAGTCCGTTTAGCAAATATCCTTCGGAGGAGCCTTTAGCAGTTTTTCGAGCCAATTCTTCCAAAAACATTTATTTCTTAAAAATACCTACAAACAAGTTTATTAGTGATAAAATTGAGACCTAGCTAATATAAATATGGGTGAAAAATGGTGCATTTACGTGCTTATCACTTGCCTATCAGAGAAATTAATCTCGAGTAAATTATTTCAATTGTACTTAATACGATAGAATCGAGCAAGATTAGAACATGAAACTACAAATAAAATAGTTGGTCTGGATTTACAATCCCAATGAAGTCTTTGAAGTTGTTAACATATAAGGTCTCGAAGAAACATAAGGTTAAAGGAGAATCGACTCTAGTTTATGCAACTAGTAACACACAAGAGGTGTGGGGATTAGGTTTCCCAGTTGATAAAGTTCTCCTTTATATAGTTTTCAAATTAGGGTTCGCAATCCAAGTTACCTTGGTAACAAAGCATTCAATATTCACCGTTAGATGAAAAACCTGATTCAACCAAGCTAATGTCTTTCAACCGTTAGATCGAGCTTATCTTGTCACACACAAATGAAATGTACCCTCATTTAGGTTTATGTAACTGTACCCAAACGTGTACACCATGTTGGCTCATAAATAGTTAACCGAAGTTAGCCACATGATTACTCTTATATCAACCTTATTCATCTTATCCATAACTAGTTCAAATGACTCAAATGAAACTAGTTAAAGAGACGTTCAATTGATATATTCTCATAGAAGTATTCAAGAACACAATTAAAGCAAAATCGATTTGATTCACTCGAATCAATACATAAACATTATATCCACGTTTTGCAAAGATTTCATTCCTTATTTTATAAATGTTTAAGTTCATGTACACAACCGATTTTAGAAATTAGCCAAATCGAGTATGCAAACAGGTACGCATACTTAAGAAGCCGGATCGAGTTTGGTTACGCCAGTATGCGTACAGGTGCGCATACCTATTCACACTTCCAAACTCCAGCAGAAATTCACGGACGTGAGAGTTCCGCCAGTATGCACACGGGTACGCATACTATCCCAAACATCCGACAACCGCTAATACGCATATGTGTACGCATACTTCAGGTTCCCGATTTTGGACTTATACACAACTGTGATAACACACCATGTTTATATACAAACATGGTTACATGATTCTAAGATATTTATTTCAATCATTGAAACTTTATTAGAGGATGACAATAGCCGTTTTCACACACTATTAACATCAAAGCAATTTTCAAGATATTGAAATAAACATAACGAAACATTCCAAGACTACACCAAATGATTGTATCACACAAACCATATAAGATGTTACATGGAAATTTTCATATGATATAAGATGAACTTGGTCGAAGCGAAATCTTTCCAATACATATTTCGAGAAATATGTAAGTGAGATAAACTCAGTTCTAAATCTCAAATGTGTATATAGAAAACTACATCGTAATACGACTTATGTCTCAATATAGGAGATAGAGTAGAAATAGACTTTCCAAGTGATAGATGAGTTTCAGTCTCCACATACCTTTTTTCGATGAAGTTCCACAAGTTCCCCTTAGTAGTTCTTCATCTTCAAATGATGAACATCGTGAATTCTAAGCTCAAATACACAATCTATGTCCTAGTCCGAGATATCTATCAATAGGCTAGAAATCAAGACTTATAGTTTTGATCACTAACATTGACAAACATGTTTGAGATAGTAATGCATGCGAGTTCGACCGAGCAGTGCTCTAACAATCTTCCCCTTTGTCAATTTTAGTGACAAAACTATCAATACATATGGATTACAAAATAAATAAGTAGCTTTCATCCAAACGCTTGATCTCCTTGGCATCTTCGACACGACTCGAAATCTTCGTCACTTCCAAGTACTCCATGATTCTAAACGTGTTCAACTCAATATCATAGTTTTTGAAGATCCGTAGCGATAACAATGAGAAAACAAATGCTCTCGATTATTGTTATACAGTGTCATAGTATTATTACACAATATCAAAGTTCAATTGTATCACAACTTTGACAACAATACTATGGTGATATGTATCACCCCCCCTTAGTCAATACTTCATCTCGACATGAAAACCACTCCCCCTTACATAATGATCTTTAAACCATATGTATTTACAGTATGAAATTACACATTAATTCTTTCTCTTTTTGTCAATATAAATTAGCAAAGATACAAAAACTAGTGGGATCCTCATGAAATTTTCATAGAGATACTTCATGACCAAAAGAGAATAACATACCAATTTATTTAGATGCAATCATAAAGCCGAAGCTAAATGCATTCATCAAGGAGTTTATAAAGATACAAGATAACCCCTATAAAATTCCACAACCGCACTCCCCACAAATATTTGGCAATAAATCACTAGTTCAAAAAGAACTCACCCCATAAAATGTCATTCCTGAAAGAACAACAAAAGCGACCTTGCTTTTACAAGAAAATAAGGATTTATTTGGACATAACAAAATCACATGAAAGCATGGATTTGAATCCAAAAATCTCAATTGAATCAACCACAAAAATGATCAATTCAATTGGTCATGCTCAACATAAGAGAACTTACGAAGCAACACAGTATATGCAAAAAAAAAAAAAAAAGTGGATCGGAGATCGACCAATACTGCGGAATACACAAGGATTCAATCTATTTTTCATCACTATTTGCACAATGACATATAATAGACTTAATCCTTGTTAATAAAAGTTTTATCCTTTCTTCCATCAAAATAATGACATAAAAGACTTTAACTTTTGTTTGTCAAAAGTTGATTCTATCTTTTATCAATAATTTCGACGTAAACAACATATCCCATAATAATTTGCAATATATAAAATCATAAAGATTAAAATTGAAAAAAACATTATCTTCCAAATAACTTAGAATTTAAATAAATAAATCTAAAAACATTGAAGATGAAATTTTTGTAAATAGCTATGTGTACTCACAATAATGGCTATTCCAAACCCTAGTAATCCTTCTAAAAACACAAGAAATAAATTCTCATAAGAAGTTTCCTAGAAAAAATCAATCATAATTCTTTGAGAACCTCATACCTTTCAATGAATCCATCATACAAGGTGTCACTGATTTCTTTTATTCTCTTGACTATAGACACACCATGTTCGTGAGTTAGAACACAAACTTTACGATCAATAATCCTAGCAAGTTGCCTAGCTTTTAGACAGTCCATGGTGAGCTTCTTCTGATTCCGTATCAGAATATTTTGGTTTACAAGGATTATGGCCTGACCATCTAGGAGTTGGTTTATTTGCAGTTGAAGATTTGCAAACTCGACCTTTGAATCGTCCTGAAAACGGGTTAAATCCTTGACAAATTCACCAATCCAGGAGTTATGTTATTTCCTTACTAGCATCTTCTTTAGGACCAGCTCTTGAATCGACTCACATCCTTGAGTATCTTTCTCCATATCAAGATGTTGTTGGGAATATATGTTTTAAAAACATTATTAATTTCCAATAAATTAGTGTCTCATTTAAATGGTTTTATTGTGACATTTATTCTTCCTTTAAAGAATAAATTAATTTCGTCTTTAATGTCAAAAACCGTTTTTTGTTGAATTGGTTAATAATGCTAATTACCAACTTATTAATGCATTTCATTTAATATTATTTAATTCTTTGACCATTACAAATCAGATATTGATGAAAAGAATTTGAGGGTTGTTGAAACATTTTTAGAGAGAGAGTTTTTCATTTTTACGTCTCTTGAGTTTTAAGGAAAAATGTTTTTGGATAGAAAGAAAAACAAGTGTGTGAGCATCCTTGACTTTTCTAAATGAGTTTCTGAGCAAGAATGGAGTGTAGAAGTTTCTCATCCTATCAACGTGCAAGAGTGATTGTGTAAGAGATTGATCTCGGCTGTTTTATTATGGGGATGACGCGCCATTGAAGAACTGCTTGCACAATCTTGGGCAGAGCCGCGAAACGTCTTAAAGAAAGCGACCTAGTCCGCGACTCAGCCATAACATTATTTTGTTTGATTTTTGTGATTTTTTTTCAGGCATAATTCAGCAATTGTTCCAACAATTTTAAGACGATCTATTATGCCACGGATATCAAAATAAATGATTGCTGAAACGCAATAAGTATCATTGTTTTATTTGTTTTATTGAATTATATGAACAATATAATTCTTCTTTAGCAATTTAGCAAGATGCTTGGAATTAGGTTACTTGATACCTAAAGTAAATTTATGTATGATCTTGATAGACTAGGAATAACATGGTTAAATATTTTTCTTTGCGAATATCTAACATAGAAAAATATTGTTGATGTTAAACAAATAATTTTTAACATGTTGTAGAGTTTTATTTCCTTTTATTTTTATCTCTTACACGAAAATTAATTGGGTCAATAAATTTTAGCCAGAAATACTAGACTTTATGAGGATCATTCTTGTCAAATTTCAGAATTTTTGGAGTCCGAATTTTTTTTTTTTAAGGTATTTTATGAAACCGCATAACATTGCTGAAATTTTTGATGGGCAGAAATTTATCCCTAACTGAATTCGTTTGTCACAATCTTGGTATAGTTATTTTGAATTTGTGGAACATGAAACTTGTGGATCGGGATTTTATCTTCAAAATTAATTTTGAAATTTCCCATTTAGATTTTTGGCTTGAGAAGTGTGGTGATTTTAAAATCGTTGGTTATGTCTATCTAAAATAGGGGACGTGATACTTGAGATTAGAGATTTTGAGATTAGAGATGTGAGAATTTACATTATAAAAATCATGTTTTTATTCTAGTACTTCATACTCTTGTTTTGATAAAGAAAAAGAAAGTTATAAATCAATAGTATAAAGCAGAGTTTAGCTAACTTTGCCTATCTGAGTGGTGGTCAGGATTTATCCTTGGCAAAGATAAATCAAAGGCTGTGATTCTCCGTGCCACACCCTACAAGTCGCACACGTGGTGTTCATTCCAATATTATGAATTAAAAATGAATGCTCAAGTCAAGATATGGAATTTCAAAAATTATAACGGGGGGTTCGAACTCATGACCTATTGTGTCATAAGAGTGGCCTCTAACCATTGTTCTACCTCGGTTGGAATTGATATAAAAGATAAATCAACAGTGGTTGTTTGTTCAACTTAAATATTAATTAGTATAAGTATTTTATTAATTAGTATAAGTGATTTGTCTAGAGAGAAGATAAATCTATGGTTATGGTTTGTTCAACTTAAATATTAATTAGTATAAGTGTTTTATTAATTGATGTCTCATTAATTTCTCATGATAAATGATTTATTAATTTTACATCATAAATATCCCTTAATTAATATTAATACATATCTCCATCAATAAATAATAATTTTGACAAAAATTATTTTAATAGATATTAGTGGTGGTGGTGGTAGTAGAGGAAGAAGTAAGTGGTGGAAGCGGTGGAAGGTGTTACTAAGTGGTGGAGGCGGTAATATTAGTTTTGGTGGAAGAAATAGTGGCGCTGGATGGTTTTAATGGCGGTGGTATTGGTTTTGTCTTTTTGAATCAAAAATAATAATAAAAATTACATGACGGGTAACATTGTATTGTGAAAAGTATAGTTGGTTGTTTTTGACACGATCAAAAAAGACGAATAACAAATACTTTTGGGATGATACCAAATCATATAAGACAAAATGGTTGTTTTTGGTACCACTGCTATCTTTGGTAACCGTTCGTACGCATGATTTTCAATATTAACAAAAAAACATATAGTTGAATAAATTAATTGACGACCTAAGTTTGTTAAATCTAAGCTTTATACATGACGTGTGGGATTAAAAGTTATAAGTGTGCCCAATATTCTACGAGGGATGGAAAATGGTGGTGGTGGAGAAAGAAGTGATATCTGGTGGTTTGTGGTACTGGCCGGTTTTGATGAGTAGTAATTGACTATGTTAATTATGTGCTGCTACAAAAGGATAACACTATAAATTAGAAATGTGTTTGATCGTCTTAATGCTAATATAAACTCGGTTAAAATACATGAAAATTAAGAAAAAGAAAAAAAACATTTGGATGTCACGTTATATAATAAATAACACTAAAAACTACATATTTAGTATCAAGGTTTCTCCGTCCAATAGATAAATCTAAGGTTGTATTGAGATCCCGTAAGTAGAGGGCGAGTTGGTCTTGGATTTCTGAATGATAATGAATATAATGAAACGCTCCCTCTCGGTTTCTCCAATGAAAACCGAAACCTTCTAAAAAAAATAATCAATTGAACAACACTTAGATGGAATGCATCACCACGAGTGTAAACTTCTCGAATTGCTACATATCGGTGAAATTTCTCAGATTAATCTGGTGATTTCGTCCTACCGTAGTTTTTAACGAGGCATGCAATTAAATCTCTAATAGTGATTTTAAAGGTATTTAATAATTACAAAATTCTCTTATAAGTTTTGTTTATGCAAGTATTGATTTAAATTGGGTTCTTTTATATTTTTGTGTTAAGTTGATGACTTTTTAATTTGAATACATGTTTGGTTAACAAACTTTGATACATATAATGTATTTTCTTTGTAGAACTGATGTTAGTCTCTCATTTTTTCCCATTAGCACTTTGTTTTGATCCCGTATTTGTGGACATTATTTGACTAATGTTGGGGTATTTGTTTTATCTCAAGGCCGATTAAACCCAATGTGTGTTGTATACATTGAAGGCGACATAAGTTTGTGTCGGCTCTACCTTGAAACTAATAATTTTTCTTCGGAAGGTTAGTTGAATTTATGTAGATACAAATATCAATATGACTATGCTCTTTAAAACTCCAAATTACTTGAGTAACACTAGATGTGAGAACATCATTCATGCACTACTTAGCATAGTTGGTGTGAAATCTTTTTATCCACGAATTTCTTCAATTTTATGTTATCAATATGATTGAGAAAGAATCTTACACATGTTTTGATTTACTATTATAAGTTTATTTTTTCAACTCACATGTGTATATCTCAGCCTTCCAATAGCCAAGGGTTCTTCATTTTTATAACTCTCACATTTGCAATAAATAAATAAATAGTGTTTATCTATAGTAGGGAAAATATTATGGGTTTTTGCTTCACTCCTTAGAGCCTTAGTTATCAATAATTTCGGAACAAATGTATTCATAAACATCATGGAGTTGGATTGGCGGGTTTAGGTATATGTCTTGTTAGATGAAATATTCTTTTTGAAGTTTGAAATTATGGTATGATGGAACAATAAATGGGGAAATTTTTTATTTCTTTGTATTTTTTATTTTATTTTCATGTTGGCACAACATTATTACTAAAATCCAGATAATAAATTGGAATAACATGCTTAAGTAAAAAATAAAAAGATCAGGTAACCCATTTTGTTTCTCAAAACCTATTTGAATATCAAAATAATTACTCACGAATAAAATGAAGCAAGAGGAATGTGAACAATATCGTATTAGAGACAAAACATCCCGTGCCGTTATGGCACGGGTTAAGATCTAGTACATGATATTATAACTAATGAACTTTGTATCTCTGTTTGATATTTAAGAGTAGCTTGGATTACTAATTTTGTGAATGGTCTTGAAGTAATTATGTAAGTGCATACCTTGCTTATTTTTGGTTTCAAATGCTCACATGTACATGATTGTGAAAGGTGAAAATTCACTTACTTGAGCAAGTTTTTATTTTCCAATGAAATAAAAATTGCGGGAGATTAATCGATGTGAGGAGCAATGGATTTGCTTATTTCTTTGGTTGTGTGCAAAGAACGGACAATGGTTTATTACCAATTAATCTTTCAAAGAAAAAAAGGTATGTTGGATGAATTATTCGTAGTTATTGTAGTGATCAAATAATGGCATTCTAAATTAAGTACATTGATTATTCAATCTTAGAATAAATTTTAGGGAAACAAGATATTGATAATTATTGTGTATGACAATAAACATGTGACTCATATAAGTTTGGAACTTATGAGATGGAATTTAATACGAACCCAAAACTGAAATAAAAAGAAACCTAGTCAAACTAATATGAATATCAACTCTCACCAAGAAATGAACATAATATTGAATATGAATTTATTTTCTATTCCACGACATTGTAAGGATATCAAATGTTATTAACAACGCTTTTCAAGCTAAGTTCATGTGAATTGTGGATACGGTGAGAGGTTGGTATATATTGGTGTTTTACACCATGTTTGTTTTGATAGGTTATAGTTCAAAAGTTGAACCAAATTGTTTTAAAGAAAGTGGTGTTGAGATATACTCACATCACTAGGATTTTCGGTATTGGTACGATCTCAAAGTTTTGGGTAGAACAATCTTGTTAAAGATGTTCATACTTACGAAATGAGAAAGAATTCTAGTTTTCGCATATCTTGTTATTTACAAGATTGAGATTAGAAATTTTTGAGTTTGATCAATACAATACTACAAATGATATGTTATGGATAAAATGTCTGAGCATAATATTGCAATTTTATCATAACATAAATTAAATTTTGAATATTTGAAATATGAGATTTTTTCATGCTTTTTAAGAAATCAATGAGTTAGTGATGAATATGAGCATGTTATATTTTCTTCTAAACTTGGTGAATTTTTGAATAACATGTATATAATCTTACCTAACTCATTAAAGCATGTACCCTTTCAAATCTAACGCGAGTTTCATAAGTTTGAAATGAAATAAAATGTTGGAGAATTTTATAAAAACATGTGTGATGCTTTGAATGGATTGTATTGATGGAAAATATGATACTTTGAGTAGTTAAATAGGTGATGTTGTCTTCACAAAAATTGTTAGAATTTTCATCCGCTATCTTGTGTAAAACGCTTTGGATTTAAATCATTGGTTTATTAGTTTTTCACAATTTTTGGAGTCTTTTGATATTGTTTTGAAATTCTTGTTTGAGTCAAAAAATAGTGGGTGTTCCATAACCTATGTTCATTAGTGGGGGTTCCATAACCTATGAAGGTGACAAGTAATTCACTAAGAATGAACTTAGAAAAGCAGATATAGTGAGACTAAATTTTAGTCATGAATATTTTGTTGATGGAAACTAACTTTTTATAGAGAGTAACTTTGTTCTTCAAACTATTAAATCTTTGGAATTTTTTTTTATGAGCCTATTAATTGTTTTTAGACAAGTAAACAGAAAATTGTTGACTCTTGCATTCATATCGCCAAATAACTTACATGCTTGTTTTGTTGATGTTGTTTCTACGATGTATGATTCGTTATAGTCATAAGTAGAAATATATACTTTTGTGTAAGTTAAAGATGAGAATCTATGTAAACCAAGCATGGAAAACTGAGTAGTTTCTACAATAAAAGAAAGCATATAAGTTAGATATAAGTTATCATTTATATTCTGAAAACAACTTTAAAACAGTATTAAAAAAAATTTGTTTACTTGATTCATTCGAATGATTTCAGAATTGATGAAAATGAAATGCACAAAACCCTTTGTTTTGTATGCATAAGTGATTTGTTGAATTTTTTATTCTAACTTAAAGGATGAAAATGAAATTGAGAACATGCTTAGTTTACTATTTGACATGAAAGACTTGAGTGAAGATGGTGTATGTTTTTTGAAATAATTTTTTTCTTTCTTTGGATCTATTTCATTTCAATAAAAATAGAATTTTAAAAGAGATAAAAATATATATAGCCTGACTGTAAATTAGTTTTTACTCATTTGGTTTAGTACTAATGATTTTGAGAGTCTGATTGCACTAGACATGAGTATGGTAGCTCAGTATGTTTCTTTGCTACGTGATTGACTATGTATAAGTATTTTTTGTAGTGGGGGTTTAATATATTAATTCCATAGTGGGGGTTTTATATTCAGATTTGCCAATTCTAGTATGGAAAATTGTTAAAAATTTGAGAAGGTTATGAGGTGTTTCAAACACACCTAATACCTAAAAATACACTATCTAAATGGTTACCGCAATCTTTTAAGGATATTGAGAAGCTGATTGGACATCCTTTCAGATGAATCCTTTAAGGGATGTAGCGATTCGATCCTATAATAGATAGAGGAACAGACATATTAATCCAATGTGCTAGTACCGCGGCTATTGCATGAATTGAGAACGTAACGACAACTATATGAGTTTATTTTATGAGAATATGGATTATATAGTGTCTGAAAATATTTTTCATTAGTCCTTTGACGAAAGGATTGATAAGAAGATGCGAATACATCTTATGGATGAGGTTGGTGCCCATTGAGATTGAGTCATCTGTGATGGATACCCAACCTAGAAATAGGTTCAAAGGGACTAGACGAAGTCACAGGTAATAGCATCATTGAGATTGAGTTATTTATGATGCGGTTACCAACCTATAACTCAAGATCTCAAAGGTAGGTTCAAAAGGGTATCCCTTACCTATGGAGTGAGATCCCAAAATATAGGTTCAAATGGAACACCAAGTCATAGATAATATGGAGATGTGATAATCATGCTTTTGAAGAACTCATCCCACGGCATGATATCCTAAAGCGAGCAAGGTTGAGTTTACTTTTTACTTTTAAAATTTTTAAACTCTTAATGATATTTATATCTCTATTTAGAGTGGGGTACTTTCAGGAGTACTCTTGATAAACTCACCTATGTGAATATGAAAGTGTGGCTTCTTTCTATGAGAATATGGGCAGTTCTCTAGATCATTCATTAAACTGGCATACAAGCACAGGGACGTAATATGCTGGCTTTAGACTTTACACTAGTATAGTCATGTGTGTTAAGTAATCTTTTTATCTCCTAGAGTTCAATACTTATGTTCACTCTAAGTCAGATTTTAAGAGAGCCTAATAACACTACGTAAAGGTTCAAGTCGCGAGATACCTTTGCTTATGCACAACTCTATACGTTCTTGCTCAATGTTTTGAAAAATATAAGTGGGGGATTGTTGGGAATATATGTTTTAAAAACATTATTAATTTCCAATGAATTAATGTCTCATTTAAATATTTTTATTGTGACATTTATTCTTCATTTAAAGAATAAATTAATTTCGTTTTTAATGTCAAAAAACGGTTTTTGCTGAATTGGTTAATGATGATAATTACCAACTTATTAATGAATTTCATTTAATTTAATTCTTTGACTATTATAAATCATATTTTGATGAAAATAATTTGAGGGTTGTTGAAACATTTTTAGAGAGAGAGTTTTTCATTTTTACGTCTCTTGAGTTTTAAGGAAAAATATTTTTGGCTAGAAAGAAAAACAAGTGCGTGACTTTAGCCTACTACCAATTAACTTCGGACTGGACTATAGTTGAACCCTAATCAATCTCACACTGATTCAAGGTACAGTTGTATTCCTTGCATCTCTGATCCCAGCAGGATACTACGCACTTGATTCCCTTAGTTGATCTCACCCACAACTAAGAGTTGCTACGACCCAAAGTCAAAAACTTGATAAAAAAATCTGTCTCACACAGAAAAGTTTATAGAATGAATAAATTTTTCTCCCACAGAAGTACCCAAGAGTTTTTGTTCCGTCTTTTGATAAATCAAGGTGAACAAGAACCAATTGATAAACCGGACTTATATTCCCGAAGAACAGCCTAGTATTATCAATCACCTCACAATAATCTTAATCGACTAGTGAAACAAGATATTGTGGAATCACAAACAAGAGATGAAGATGTTTGTGATTACTTTTATCTTGCATATCGGAGAAATTAATTTCGAGTCAATTATTTCAATTGTACTCAATGCGATAGAATCGGGCAAGATCTGAACACGCAACTACAAAGAATATAGTTGGGTCTGGCTTCACAATCCCAATGAAATCTTTGAAGTCGTTAACCTATAAGGTCTCAAAAAAACCTAAGGTTAAAGGAGAATCGACTCTAGTTTATGCAACTAGTAACACACATGAGGTGTGGGGATTAGGTTTCCCACTTGATAGAGTTCTCTTTTATATAGTTTTCAAATCAGGGTTTGTAATGCAAGTTACCTTGGTAACAAAGCATTCAATATTCACCGTTAGATGAAAAACTTGATTCAACCAAGCTAATATCTTTCAACTGTTAGATCAAACTTAGCTTGTTACATACAAATGAAATGTACCCTCATTTAGGTTTATGTAAATGTACCCAAACATGTACACAATGTTGGCTCACAAATAGTTAACCGAAGTTAACCATATGATTACTCTCATATCAACCTTATTCATCTTAACCATATCAAGTTCAAATGACTCAAATAAAACTAGTTAAAGAGCCGTTCAATTGGTATATTCTCATAGAAGTATACAAGAACACAATTGAAGCAAAATCGATTTGATTAACTCGAATCAATATATAAACATTATATCCACGGTTTGCAAAGATTGCATTCCTTATTTTATAAATGTTTAAGTTCATGTACACAGCCGATTTTAGAAAGTAACCAACTCAAGGATGCAAACAGGTATGCATACCTAAGTAGCCGGACCGAGTTTGGTTACGCCAGTACGCGTATGGGTGGGCATACCTATTCACACTTCCAAACTCCAGCAGAAATTCACGGACGTGATACTTCCGCCAGTATGCGTACGGGTACATGATGCGTGTCGTAACCACAACAAATTATTCAAAATATTTCCCACTAATTAAATAATAATATAACGGTAGTAAGAGATCGTTCCCACATAGAGATGTGTAATTGATATGTTATCTAGTTCAGCAAAATAAATAAAAGACAAGGGGGATTATTGAATAATTAAAATAATAATAAACAATAAGATGAAAAGATGATTAGGAATCATTCGTCGTTACCAAACGTTGACTTGCATAGTATACTCGTTTACCTTTCGTAAGAATCAATTATCACCAACCGTAGAATAACACCTAGCTCAGTGCTATCCCCAAAACTCCTTTTACCATGGATACAGAAGCTCTCCAATATCATATTCTATTCAACCAAACCACCAAGTAGTAGCTCACCCAAGGTGTAATCGAACTGAATGCTTTAGGCTTTGTGAATTAGGTTGATCCCAGTAGTTAAACTCTTAGCTCAAGGTTCACTTGCTGATGTTGTCTTCACTCGCAATTGATCCACATAATCCCTCTGCAAGGTCTCGCGATTTCTACTTGTGTAGAGAGTTTTTTGACTATTATACTTATCACCCAACTTCTACTAGCATTAGAATGATCAAAATATTAATCCAATTGTACACTTGGACAATCTAGTAATCAATCATAAACCCTAAATATATAAAAGACAATCGATAATATGATAAAAACTTGGAATAAACTTGTATAATAAATAATCTTCACGTCCGGAACATAGAATTCATCCTAATCAATAAAAGTTTAGCCTCTCATGTTACACCGTTTCCCGGTTTCTCCCTAAAGGGTAAACCCTAGAATATTTTATGAAGAACAAAAGTGTATTATGAGATGTAGAGATATTTTTTATTAGGTTAAGAAGTATCTCTTATATAAGTATCCCAATTGTAGAAGCGCTTCGTGCTAAACGGTTGCCATAAGTCGCCAAAAATTCCAAAAACAACACACTTCCAAGTCTGGCCGTGTAAAGTAATTGCTAGCATCTAATTGGGCCGTGTTCAAAACTGGCAGAAGTCCAGTCCACTTATATTTTTGGCTTGTCAGTTCCAGGGACTGACAGCCTATTTTCTTATTTTTTTATCACGGCTGGGTTTTTATACGAAACTTCTCCTGGATCTTTTTTATTCTTTTTCTTACACTATAATCATGGCTAGGAATTCTAGCCTATCTTCTCCTGAATTCCTCTCTAATTTTCTCGGTTAACTCCCTAACTCGACCACCTCCCATGTTACTAATCGAATGCATTTTCTCTTCTGAGTCTACAGTCTTTCCATCACGTTTTATATCGCTGGCAGAAACGCGATGACCACAGCTCGATCTCTTTCATGTTCATCAACATCATATTTCTTTCCCTGAAATATACAGCTCCGATCACACATCACTGTCTTCATCAGCTACTACCAAACTCGAGTGTCGACATCAGATTTTCATCATCACTTATGTTCAAAATAACAGAAACTATCACAGACTGTCGAGCTCCATTACCATTGTCAACTGCCAATGAAAGCAGCGTACTACAGCTCTTCCATCACCACTCGTTACCATCTGTATATCCCACATCATCATTCTATCTCTCCTTCTTGCTCGTAAACCATCAATCACCGGCAGAAATCGTGATCATTGTCATCTCCTTGATCACCTCCAACCAACATCGAGAGGTACTGCCACTCCTCTGCCCAGCTATGTCTTCATTAAGTCACTGCCAATTCTCCATTTTCTCGAGCACAAAACCCTTATCACTGCCAGCATTAAGAAAGATCAGTCTCGAGCTCATTTCAATCATGGAAAAACCATCAAAACAATTCTCTGATCTTCTCAGGCTCGAGTCTCAACCTTACCAGCATTAATCTTCCATCATTGCTGCCGTTAGCTATCAACTTCATTCTCGGCCTCGTATCAATCACTATTAACATATCATTTCACCTTCTTCCATCATCGAGAATCACCACAGACTCCTCTATTCTTCTCTAGCAATGGCAGCATCCAAAATCCACTTCCAAAGCACCTTCCATCATTCCAACAGCCGAAGCAGTCACTGGCCGATATTTCTTCCTTGTTAAAGTCGATGAAGAAGATAATGATGCCCTGATCTGACGGAGAGATGCCTTTAAAAAATTCCTTTCCACTGTCAGTCTTGCATGATTGATAGTTCAGTTTTCTGCTTCTCTCCCATTGTACTTTCAGTTCGGAGGAACCGACAGGTTTAGCTTCTCGTTTCGCCCATAACTTCTTCATATGACATCAGATTGACACATTCTTTCATCATTGGCTTCGTATCCGCGTCTTCTTCAAGATGATGGGAAAAAATCCTGACTTTGAGCGAGTTCCACCTGGTCTTTTTATATCCAAACATGGTTACATGATTCTAAGCTATTTATTTCAATCATTAAAACTTTCTTAGAGGATGACAATCATTAAAACTTTCTTAGAGGATGACAATATCCGTTTTCACACACTATTAGCATCAAAGCAATTTTCAAGATATTGAAATAAATATAACGAAACATTTCCAGACTACACCAAATGATTGTATCACACAAACCATATAAGATGTTATTCGACAATTTTTACATGATATAAGATGAACTTAGTCGAAGCAAAACCTTGCCAACACATGTTTCGAGAAATATGTAAGAGAGATAAACTCATC
The DNA here is from genome assembly GCA_023529315.1 of Papaver bracteatum. Lineage (NCBI taxonomy): Eukaryota > Viridiplantae > Streptophyta > Magnoliopsida > Ranunculales > Papaveraceae > Papaver > Papaver bracteatum. Next base: position 1,515,023 of record JAJJWX010004844.1, read on the forward strand.
TCAAAATCTCAAATGTGTATATAGAAAACTATAGCGTAATACGACTTATGTCTCAATATAGGAGATAAAGTAAAATTAGACTTTCCAATTGATAGATGAGTTTCAGTCTCCACATACGTTTTTTTGATGAAGTTCCACAAGCTCACCTTAGTAGTTCTTCATCTTCAAATGATGAACGCCGTTAAGTCTAAGCTCAACTACACAATCTATGTCCTAGTCCGAGACATCTATAAATATGCTAGAAATCAAGACTTATAGTTTTGATCACTAACATTGACAAACATGCTTGAGATAGCAACGCATGCAAGTTTCACAGAGCAGTGGTCTAACACTTATAAAATATGATTTCCTAGCCGTGATTAGGTTTACGGTTTGGACAACTGAAACTCACATCCATAAAATGTTGCTTACGGTTAGGAAATGCTAACCGTAAGCTATTATGATAATCACGAAGAAAAAAAACAGAGGTTGGGTTTCAGTTAGGATTTATTAACCGTAAAGCAGGAATACGGTTGGGAAAAATAAATTTCCCAGTCGTAGATGTCGTTTACGGTTAGAATTTCCTAACCGTAAGTTGACAAAAAATTCTAGAATGAAAATATTTGCATTTTAATTTTATACTTGATCTTGAAATGAGTACTGGCTTACTTATACTCGGTTTTAGAATGAGTAGCACTTTATACTCGATTTCTTAAAAAGTATATGATCATACTCGATTCTAGAATTTTTTACCCGATTTCAAAAGGAGTTTTACGTTCATACCTGTTAGAGCACTGCTCGGTCGAACTCGCATGCGTTGCTATCTCAAGAATGTTTTTCAATATTAGTGATCAAAACTATACGTCTTGATTTCTTGTTTACTTATGACTAAGTCTCGATCTAGGATAAAGTATAGTTTAACTACAGACTCCATGGTGATTATCTTATAAAGATGAAGAACTACTCAAGCAACCGGTGGAACTTCATCCGACCAAAAAGGTATGTGGAGACTTGAACTTATCTAGCACTCAAAATTTTATCTATCTCCTACTCTTGAGACAACAGTCGTATAAGCATGATAGTTTTCATACATACACATTTGCTATTTCGAGCCGAGTTTACTTGCCTATCTTTTTCTCGAAATATGTGTTGGTAAGCTTTCGCTTTAACCACCTTTAATCTTTATCCATGACAAAAGTCATGATGACATTTCAATCTTGAAAATAGCTTTGATGACGATAGTCAATTCTTTATGTCTAATAACTATTATAACATTATAGAAGAATGTGTCAATGTTTGAAATGTAGACTTGAGATTACGTAACCACCTAGGGATATAAGCATATATAGTGTGTTCGCACATTAGTGTATAAATTCATGTACCGGAAACCAAGTGCGTGCATATATGTGCATGCGATATTGGTGAAGGAGACATGTTGGGTACGCATATTGGCAGAAGTTCACGTCCATGAAATTATGCTGAGTTTGGAGTTTACAAACTTACAAACTAGTCACCTTAGGTACGCGTACCCACAGAAGTTTTCTTCCAAATTTTTTTGCTGGGTTTTCGAACCCAATTACTGTAAAGCTAGAGTACACGTACTCGTACGCGTACCTAAGTTGGTTATATCTCAAATCGCTTATCTCACGAACTTAAACAATAAATCAATAAGGAATGCAATCTTTGAAAAACGTGGCTATATTTTTCATGAATTGATTCAAGTGAATCAAACCGATTTTGTTTCAATTGTGTCTATGTATAAATATCTAAGCAATATAACAACTATTGAACTAGTTCTTATGAGTCATTTGAACTAGTTATGAAGAAGATGGATATGATTGATATAAAAGTTCTCATATAGCTAACCATTGGTTAACTATTTGTGAACCAACTAAGTGTACATGTTTAGGTACGGTTACTCAAACCTAAATAAAATACACTTCATTTGTATGTGTGAAAATTTAAGTTTCGATCTAACGGTTGAAAGATATTAGCTTGGATAAATCAGTTTTTTCGTCTAACGGTGAATATTGAATGCTTTGTTACCAAGGTAACTTATATTGCAAACCCTGATTTAAAACTATACAAATGAGACATCTAACAACTGGAAAAACTAATCCCCATACCTCTTGTGTGATACTAGTTGGTTTTGCTAGAGTCGATTCTCCTTTAACCGTAGGTTTCTTCTCGAGACCCTGTCGGTTAGCGATTTGAAGACTTCATTGGGATTGTGAAGCCAGACGAAACCACTTCTCTGGTAGTTGAGCGATCTGATCTTGTCATTTTCTAAATAATTGGCTTGAGATTATATCTCCGATAGGGCAAGATAAAAAGAAATCACAAACATCTTCGTCTCATCGTTTGTGATTCCGAAATATCTAGTTTCGCTACCATATGATTGAGATTATTATAAGGTGATCAATAATTCTAGGTTGTTCTTCGGGAATATAAGTCCGGGTTATTGATTGGTTCCTGTTCACCTTGATTTTATCAAAAGACGGAACAAAACTCGTAGGTTTATCGGTGGGAGACATATATATCTATTATCGTAGACTTTTTTGTGTGATACAGATTTGTTTATTCAAGTATTCTACTTTGGGTCGTAGCAACTCTTGGTTGTGGGTGAAATCAGCTAAGGGAATCAAGTGCATAGTATCCTGCTGGGATCAAAGACGTAAGGAGAGAAATTGTACCTTGAATCAGTGTGATATTGATTAGGGTTTAACTACGGTCCATACCGAAGTTAGTTTGTATTAGAATAGTGTCTGTAGCGGCTTAACATAGTGTGGTGTTCAATCTGGACTAGGTCCCGTTTTTTTTTTTTACATTTGCGGTTTCCTTGTTAACAAAATTTCTAGTATCTGTGTTATTTCTATTCCGCATTATATTTTGTTATATAATTGAAATATCACAGGTTGTGCGTTGTATCGATCAATTGTGAAATCCAACCTTTGGTTGTTGATTGGAAATTGATTAATCCTTAGATATTGGTTTGGGTTATTTGGTTTTTGAAACTTACATTTTGTCCAAAATTAGTGTTTGGTCTAACATTTGTCCAACTTAGGGTTTGGTACTTAGACTTCACGTTGACTGTAGTTGACCAGGTTAAGTCTAATTTTAATTTCATAAAATCCTTTTTTTTTCGTTATTTTATCTAAGCCATTGATTTTAAGTACGCGTGGATGATCCCAAATATTCCATACTTTTTATCAGAAAATATTTCATTATCTTTTCTCCCTCTTTCATCTTATTCTTTCCCCAAACCATCGATTATTTTCTTCTTAGCCGGTGCTTCTTCAGCGATTATTTTCTCCCTCTATGGGTTCTGGTAGGACTTCTCCGAAGTGCTTCTTCTGGTGCTCTATACAAGAACAAATCGGGAGAAAAAATTAGAATGATGGCATGGATGTTTACAATGGACCTACAAGGTTTGGGTTGCAATTGAAACTCGAATTGGGAGAGAGGAAACGAATCAGTTAGGCGATGATGTGAAGAAGAATGAGGAAATTAAGAATTTGAATGGCTGTTGTGAAGAAAATCAACAGGGGTATTTATTGCCATGGATGCAAGTGATTTGAGGGTTTTATTGTCACTGAGAGAACATGGAAGACGAGATTTCATTACCGCTATTAATGTCTAGGGAAAGTATGGCTCGAGTTTGGGATGTATTTTAAAGTTTTTCAGAAGATGTCCGTGACAAAAGAGAGAAGATGAATTGTTTGCTCCTGTTTAATCTTAGAACAAAAGGGACTGAATTTGTTTTTGGTTGGTGAAAAATGGGACTGAATCGTCAAAAATATGATGGATGAATGGTGTAAGAGATATGGGTTTGTTTTGAATGTGTGATTAATTGCACGGAAGGAGTTGAAACAAGGATTAAGAAACAAATCAAATTCATCTCTGCTCAACACTAGATTTTGCACCAAAGGTATTTGACAAAACGCCTAAACCACTATTTCTTGGCCTAGAGTTGTTGCTATTTTATGTTGTGAGTTTCGTGATGTATGCGAAGGATTACAAGAGATTTAAGAAGTTCAGAGAAGTAAGAAAAGAGTGATAAAAACGGGAAAAAAGGGGCGTAGGATTGTCTTTGTTTAGATCAAGCTTGTTGCTGCTTATGGTTCTTATGGCTAATTATGAGTGTGATGTGCACCTATGGTGATGATTCGTAACCGGGAGTTACTGAAGGATTGAGTTAACAAATCTACTTCACTCTCTTTCTCAAAAATCAAATGAGATTCAAATTAGTGGATATGGGTTTATACCTTTTTATTGATCATGTGATGTCTATGTTGTTTGGTGGTTTCACTGTGTAATGGATGAATTTTGAATCTAATTTTTGATCGTGGAACAGATTTGTGCCGTGTTCCTCATTGGGGTATTTTAATGGGTGGAGGCGGTAGAAGAAGGAGCAGAGTTAGGTGGAGGGATATCTCATTGTGACCGTAGGATTATTGATTTGAGGAAATCTGTTGGATCTAAGCCCCAATTCAGGGCTAAAATTGTAAACAGAGTTTGATTTATTTTATAAAATTAATTAATTAAGGTCAATCACAATCAACTATGGTGAACGTGAAGTCCAGGTACCAAACCCTAACTTGGACAAATGTTAGACCAAACACTAACGTTGGACAAAATGTACGTACCAAAAACTAAATAACCCTATTGGTTTTTATACCATCCAAGTTTATATCTTTTGTTTTTGATAAAGACTCGCAGATTTCTATTTGTTTGAGTATAGATAAAATAGAGAGATAGAGATATCAACTCCTTGATATAATATTTATTAAGATTGTGTCTGACTGTCTAGTTGATCAAATATAATATTTATTTGTTGATAAAGTATATTAGAGTTAGTCCATACAGATTGCTAATCAAAATATTTGGTGAGGTTGTTAGACCCCCGCTTTTTCAATTGGTATCCGAGCAGGAAAACACCCTAAACCTTAGAAGTTTGTGTTTGTACGATCCTCAAAAGACTATCCCTATAGGAAATCTTGTTGGGAGGCTTGCTTATGGCATCTGTAACGCACACCAGAGTTCCTTAAAGATTGTTCAGAGATTATTCTACAGAACTCCGGTCTCTCATGATAATCTCATACCATCTAGAATATCGAAAAATCTAGATGTGAAGAAACGATCTAAGGAAAAAATTAAAAACTTCTCTGAAAGGAATTGTAAAAGGAAACATGATAAACACTCAAAGGTATGGACTCTCGCAAGAATTACTCTTAATCTCTTTGAGGAATACTATTATAAAGGATCAACTGACAATGATCTGTTTAGAGCGTTTGAAAATGTTTTAAAATTCTTAGAAAAGCTTAATTACATAGAGAGACTGAATTGTTCTAATAAAAGTTTTCTACCAGTTAAATCATGTTCAAATGATGTACAAACTGTCCCCACAACCAATTCACTTGAAATTGATAAAAAGATTTCCCATGGGATTGGTAAAGGAACCATTTATCAGAAAAAGTCATTTCTGTATCTTAAGAGAAAGAGCCCAACGAATTCTGAGTTCTATTATTATGATTTTACTCCTAATTCTAGCCTCAAATGTCAACCAAAGAAGTTGCATGTTAAATTCTCTGCATTCTACACCATCTGATTTCAGGATTGGCTTCACCCCATTTGTATATAACTTGAAATGGGGAAAGTAACAGGTTGACTTTGTTCATGTATTCTTTTTATTTTGTGATAAAATATTTTCAAAAAGATGTTGCAGGTATTCTTTCTTAAATATTGGTTTTCCCCAGTATGTGTACATCTAAAAATCCTACTTTCCTTTTGTGGGTCGCAGGTCGTGTAAGGGTCCAAGCCCATCTGTGGGTATAAAAGAAGTACGGGTACGCATAACCTTCTTCCCCCCTCATCTATCTACGTACGTGAACTTTTAGGGTTCATGTATTTTCTCCATTAAAGCTTGTTGGAGAACAATTTGTGAAAGGATTTCTCAAGATAACAGTCAAGTAAGTAATCTCTTTCCCACTCCCTTATTTCCTTTTGGAATCATGAAGAATGTTAAGGGTTCAAAAGGTTTTTCAAATAACCTAAGTTTTTCATCCTCTTCTATGGATCTTCCTATTGAACAAAATTCTATTAGGATTAGATTTGTGAATGAATCCCGTGGCAAAGTTTTTGAAAAGATTTTTTCTACTGGGTTTATTCTTGAAAAGAAATTGGATGATGTTAGTGGGTATAAGGAGGATTTATCTTTCTTTGAAAAATTCAAGATTGGAAACATCTTTGATGGTCTTGGTGAAGGTTTTGATACACTTACTAGAATTTTCTATGCCAACATTCATGATGTTGTTCTTGAATACATGGAATTCAAGACCATGGTCAATAGAGAAAGGATTCTAGTTAATAAAGAATTGATTTCAAAGATTACCAAAATTTCTTTGGGTAATTTTCTCCTTCCTAGACCAAGCGATGAAATACCTTCACGTGAAACTATTTCAAAAGGTATTTGTGGTAAAAGTGTTGTGTGGAATGGAGGAAAATTTCCTATAAATCAACTAGATTTTCCATTAAAGTCTTTTGGAAAATTGGGAATTTCTAACTTATGTCTTTCCACGATGGAGAACTCTCGTTGGAGTCATGAATTTGAGGAATAAGTATATTACCTTGTGATGGAAACCAAAGGTCTTGACATTTGTGGATTCATTATTTTTCAAATGTTAGACATGACGTCCGTTGACAATTAGTTAGGCTTTCCCGTGCTTAATTGAGCGCATTTGTCGCAACTTCTCTATTGAGCCAGTTGGGAACTCCATTGGAACCCCCAAGCTTGTTCGACCGTGTACCTTCCGTCGAATGAGGGAATATGAATGCAAGAGGCAAAGGTGTGACACAATTGATGGCTCGAGTGATTCTTCTATGAAGCTTGTTCGCCAAATTTACAAAGGTGTTTGTAAATTGAATAACAAAGTAAATTGTGTCCAAGAACAATTATCTGTGATTGCTACGAAGCATCCTGATATTAAAGAAGACATGGACAAGGTTCGTTCCACCTTCATGACTTCTGAAGATGAATATGATGAGTAGTTTATCTTGCTTATTTATATTGGTGCTGAAATTGCTTTTTATTTTATCCAGAAAGTCTTCTTATGAGAATTTTATTCTTGTGTTTTAGGAAGAATAACTAGAATTTGGAATAGCCATTATTGTTATTACACATAGCTATGTCCAATATTTTTTCATCTTTGTTTTTTCGATTTATTTATTTAAACTCTAAAATTGTTTCGGAAGATGATTTTTGCAGTATTAATCTTTATGGTTTTATATATTTCAATATGTTATGGGATATGTGTGTTTGCGTCCGTGAACTATTATTGTCCCATACGATGTCAAAATATTTTGTTCACAAGGATTATGTCTATTGTATGTCATTGTGAAAATAGTGATGGAAAATAAAATGAATCCTTTTTTAGGCCGCAGTATTGATCTTTCCCTGATCCATATTTTATGTGTACTACAATTCTCCATAAGTTTTTCTTGCATTGAGCATAAAAAGATTGAGTTAATCATTCTTTTATGGTTAACATAGTCGTAACTCTGTAAGTTCTCTTATGTCGAGCATGTTCAATTAAATTGATCCTTTTTGTGTTTAATTTGATTGAATATTCTGATTAAATTGATCATGGGTTTTCTTGTGATTAGTTTAATTGAGAATTTTGGATATAGGAAATCATTTTATTTATTTTGGTTTTCGGTGTACAATAAAATCCTTTTTTTCTCGTAAAAGGTAAGGTCGCACTTGTTGTTCTCTCAGGAATGACATCAAATGGGGGAGTGTTCTTTTGAACTTGCGCTTAATTTCCATATCTTTGTGGGGAGTGCGGCTGTGGAATTTTTAGGGGTTATCTTGTATCTTTATAAACTCCTTTGTTAGAGCATTACTCGGTCAAACTCGCATGCGTTGCTATCTCAAGCATGTTTGTCAATGTTAGTGATCAAAACTATAAAGTCTTGATTACTAGTCTACTATAGCTAAGGTCTCAGACTAGGATAGAAAGTGTAGTTGAGATCAAAAACTCCATGGCAATCATCATACAAGATGAAGGACTACTCAAGGAACTAGTGGATCTTCATCGACTAAAAGGTATGTGGAGACTTGAACTTATCTATCACTCGAAAGTCTATCTACTATATCTCTTATCTTGAGACAAAAATCGTATTACTATATAGACTAAGAATATACACATGTAATATTTCGAGCTGAGTATATCTCGCTTATCTATTTCTTGAAATATGTGTTGGTAAAGCTTTCGCTTTAGCCAAGTTCATCTTTACCTAGTGACGAAAGTCATGTTATGTTTCAATCACTTTGGAAATCACTCTGACAAAAAATAGTTTGTGAATAACAACTATATAACGTCCTCTGAGAATGTTTCAATGATTGAAATGAGAATTTAGACAATATAACCACTGGGGGATATAAACATTGTTGTGGTAGCACATATATGTATAAGTCCTTAGCACTTGAACCGAAGTTTGCGAACTTTGTTGATCAAGTGAAACCGGAACTTGAGCAGCGAACTCAGTCCGCGAAAGTGCGTAGTTCTCGAACCCGAGAATTTTTGTTGGAGTTGTAGCTCGGTTTCAGTTCGCGAACTGACGGAAGTTCTCGAACCAGAGAATTTCTGCCGGAGTTTGTGAACTCCAACCGGTTAACTTAAGTCCGTGAACCCAGTCCACGAACTTTAGTGGTTATGTCTAAAAACGATGCTCATGAACTTATCTAAATTATCTAAGGAATGTTATTGCAAACCGTGGCTTTATAGTTCATGAATCGATTCGAGTGAATCACATCGTTTTTGCTTCAATTGTATCTTGTGTAGTACATGATGATAGACGCATTTATGTGTCTATTTTGTCCTCAATGTTTCGTATTGTTAGTACTCGTTTTTGTCCTTATTATGGTGTTTTGTGTGTTTGTAGGTATTTTTTGGAAATAAAGATTGTTGGAAAATTAGGCTCGAAAAGTTGCTCGGAACACCCCCCGGAGGACATTTGCTATTCGGACTCCCACTTTGGATAAGGGGTAACCCAATTACTAAGGGGCACCCACTAGTTATTCGGCACCCTTTATATAGTCGACAAGGCATCAAAATATCACGCAATAACTTCAAATATTCTCCATTACTCGGCATTCATAAGAAAATATTCTCGGGAATATTTTCTTCCCTGATTTAACTCTACACGCGTTAATCTTCTTCCAGCATGTTCAAAATGTCATGTACACGCCTCATAAGTAGTCAATCACACTTCTATCTCATGCCATGCACATAAACACACGTAACAAATATAACTGTTACAAACCCGATTTTCATTATATTTCTCCCATTTTCATCTTTGTACACACCCTTTGAGCAATAATAATGAATTTTGAGCGTGTTTCCAACATGATGAGCGGATAATTCTCCCACAACCAAGGCAATGAGGAAGCTATTTATGCATGACTAATTGGTAATTATTCATTTTCTCTAATTTATAATTTATAATTTATAATTCACTCAATCACTGCTTTTGCAGAGTTTTTAATTGTTTGCATAATTTTCTTCATTAGTTGTGATTCAATTAGATAGGTTATGCTTTGTATTAAGATAATCTATGCTTAGGGGATACAATTAATTGTTGATAATTTGCCTGATTATTTGTGAATTAAGAAACAAAGGACTTAAAAGATAATTAGATTTTTGGGTTATTTACCACAATTTATTCATGTGTAATAGTGGAATCAGTGTCTTGGTTGTTCTCTCTTATCTTGAAATCGATTTTGATCTAAGTTTTCTTTACTTTTAAGTTTTATTAAATCTAAAATTCATTGCTTTCACAAGTCTCACGAACCTAATTACTACAACATCATTGATAAATACCATCAATTTTTGGCGCCGTCGACACGGAGCTTGTCTTTAGGCTAGAGTTTTTAGATTTTTATTCTTTTTTTTTAGGTTTTTATTTGTTTTTATTTTATTTGTTCTTCTTTACATTTTTGTTTTTGTCTTTTTACTATAGATTTTGGAATTTGGAGCGAAAGAAAAAAATTTGCCAAAGCTTTTGGTGAATACTTAAAGTTTGGAGTTAAAGACAAAGCGAAAGGAGCGAAAGGAGAAGATTTTTTTTATATATATATATAAAAAAGATAGGAAAAAAAAAGAGTTTATTCTTTTAGATTTTATTAGGATTTCTCTATTCTTGTAATTTTTTTTTTCAGCACTTTACTTTATTTATTTTTGGACTTTGAACTTGGACATTTGGGACATTATTTTTTAAACCCTACGGAAGGGTAGTTTAAATATTAAATTGTTTGCAGAGAAGGACGGTGATTACGATATCACCTCGGCCCCTCGGGTTCGTACATGACATAGGAGTCGTGGCCCGAGTCGACTTCAGCGGTTCATCCCCCGTCTGGAACGGGAGGTAAGTTTGTCGAAACACTCGCGAATCCCCTGTCAGCGAGTTACTGTATTCCTTCGTTTGCATATATGTCGAGGAACTGAAAACGGATGTTTTTAAATTCCTAGTAAAGGGTAAGGACTGGCCATACAAGATAAGGGTTCGGATTTCATCACCGTTCCCTTCTTGCCCGCCATAGGAAAACGAAACTTAACGGGGAACCTAAGCCTTAAAATTTGGAATAGAACGAGACTTATAGGGTAACGAGCTTAATAGGAAACTCATTCGAAAAATATTGGTTACTCTTTTGAGCATTCTTCGAAGTTCATGATTGTTTCTGTGAGTTGAACGCGTGACTGCGCCGTCCAGTAATGCGGTGAGGCCTTGGGTATCAAAGCTCCAGCAGCTTCCCTCACCTCTATTCAACTTACTTAAACACAAATTGATTCCAGAGAGGTTTGCTCAGATTGTAACGAATTCCTTTTTGAAAGAATAGAAGCTGGTCTAGAAACAATCTAATTGGAGCCATCATGCTTTTTGTTTGCTAGAAAATTTTAGGTTTTCTTTGGTGGAGTCAGCCTGCTTTGTGTTTTCTTAGAACTTCCCTTCCTTTTAGGATTTTTCTTTTTCTTTTTCTAGTGTATGCCCGAGATCATTAAAGAACGGGCTTGGAAAAGAAACACTCTAGGTCGTTTGATTAGTGACAAACCTAGTAGTTTTTCTTGTGAAGGCGGGGAGCTCGAAGACTCTTCTTTTGAGAGCCCCGTTTTTGGAAACTTCAGTTTTGAGAATCTGTCTCTTTGTGAGGAAAGTACCCCTAGTACGTCAGCTGTGCCAGCAATGACTACTTTTAAAGATTACATGTTCCCAACTAGGGCCAACCGAGCTTTGTGCATTAAATTGCCAGCCAATACGGCTAATTTTGAGATAAAGCCTAGTATTCTTCAGATGATCCCTATATTCTTAGGAAAAGATGATGAGAACCCTTATTTTCATATTAGGGACTTTGAGGAAATTTGTGGGACAGTTAGAATAAAAGACCTTACTGATGAAGTCTTGAAACTTAAGATGTTTCCCTTTTCCTTGAGAGATAAAGCCAAGACCTGGTTGAACAACCTACCATCTGAATCCATTGAGACATGGCAGGAACTGATTGCGGCCTTCTATATGAAATTCTACCCTAAGCATAAAACTGCAGTTGTTAGGCAGAAAATTAGTGCTAGTGTGCAACAAGAGGGAGAGTCTCTTTATAGGTTTTTAGAGAGATTCAATGATCTCCTATCCCAGTGTCCTCACCATGGATTTGATAAGATAAAACTTGTGGAGATTATTTATAATGGTTTAGACTATTCGACTAAATCCATGGTCGAGTCTATGTGCGCTGGTGAGTTCACTAATAAAACTGTTGATGATGCTTTTACCTTCTTAGGAGTTATCGCTGAGAAATCCCAACAGTGGGAGCCTTGTGTTGAACCCCCTAAAAGACTCTTGGTCAATAGAAGTAGCACCAATGTGGTAGATATAAGCTTCGAGTCAGATGCTAAGTTTACTGATTTGTCTAGAAGGTTAGAATCTTTGGAAATGGGTCAGTCTAAAAATAGGTCCCTTGTTGAACCTAATAGAGCCTCTCAAGTCTCTAGTTGTGGAATAGAGCCCGATAACTCATTTTGGGAAGGACATGTTAGTGAAGAACAAGCTCATGATGTCTATAACAACGCTAGGTTTGAGAACTGTCGGAAGTTTGACCCATACTCAGAGACCTACAACCCTGGTTGGAGAAACCATCCTAATTTTTCTTGGTCTAAGGGCCAGAATCAAGGTCAGCCTAGTAATTCTCAGCCTCCCCCAGGTTTTGGTTATGCTAAGAACCCTTCCGGTCAAACCCAGTTTCAGAACACTTCTGAGAAAAAGATCTCTACCTTAGAAGAAACTCTTGCTTTGTTAGCAAAGAACCATGATATGTTATCATCTAACCACCTTAGCTTTCAACAAGAAACCAGGCAAAATTTGAAGAATAATTCCCAGACACTTGCTAAATTAGAACTTCAAGTCGGCCAAATAGCTAAGTTTATTAGTGAAAGAGAAGAAGGAAGGTTCCCTAGTCACACTGATCCTAACCCTAAAGGAGAGAAACCGTACAATCATGTGAATTCTGTTACAACCCTTAGGAGTGGAAATAAAGTTGACAATAAGGTCGCCATGCCTGAAAGTGAACATGTTGTAGTTCACCCTTCTGAACCAGAAACCGAGGAGACTGATAGAGTCTCTAAAGAGACCAATGAGGGTCATGTTGATCCCGGCTTTATTCCCAGAGCCCCGTTTCCCCAGCTGATCATTCCAACTAAGAGCGAGTCCAACTTTAAAGATATTTTGGAGGTTTTTAAGCAGGTAACTATCAACCTACCATTGTTGGATGCGATTAAGCAGATTCCCTCTTATGCCAAGTTTCTCAAGGACTTGTGTACACGAAAGCGTAAGCTTAGTGTTCAAAAGAAAGCCTTCCTAGTTAGTCATGTGAGTTCTATTATTCAGAATACCACTACTCCTAAGTACAAAGACCCAGGGTCCCCTACCATTGCTTGCACAATAGGTAAATACCGTGTTGAGAAAGAGTTGCTTGAATTAGGAGCCAGTGTGAACTTATTTCCATACCATGTGTACCTTAAGCTAGGACTTGGTGAGATGAAACCTACCCAGATGACTCTTCAGTTAGATGATAGGTCCGTTAAAATTCCTCGTGGTGTGATCGAGGATGTTCTCATAGAGGTAGACAAGTTTATTTATCCAGTGGATTTTGTTATCCTAGATACCCAACTTGTCCCTAACCCAGAGAACCAGATACCAGTAATTTTAAGTCGCTCGTTTTTAGCTACATCTAATGCGATCATTAACTATCGAACTGGTATTATGAATTTGTATTTTGGTAATATGACTATTGAGTTGAACGTCTTTCATATTAGTAAGCTACCCTCTGAACTAGATGACTCGAGCATAGAAGAGGTGAACATGATAGGAACATTAGTCGAGGAGTCATTACCAAACACTTTGATTGAAGATCCATTAGAGAAATGCCTAGCTCACTTTGGGATTGATTTTGATGATGATGATGTGATTAATGAGGTGAATGCTTTGTTAGATTCAACCCTTTGATAGACACTAGTAATGGATGGAAACCAAAGTTCGAACCTCTACCCGTTTCTGAGTCTACCCTAGTTCCTTCGTTGGAAAAGCCTCCTAAGTTGGACCTTAAACCATTACCAGATACCTTGAAGTATGTGTTTTTAGGCCCATCTGAAACTTTACCTGTGATTATAGCATCCGACTTGGATAGTGATCAGGAAAATAGGCTAGTAACCGTCCTTCAAAACAACAAGGAAGCTTTAGGGTGGACCATAGCAGACATTAAGGGTATAAGTCCTATTGTTTGTATGCATCAGATCTATTTAGAGGAAGATACCAAACCTTCTAGGGAGATGAAACATCGACTGAACCCTAATATGAAAGAAGTAGTTCGAACCGAGGTTCTTAAGCTGTTAGATGCAGGCATTATCTACCCCATTTCAGATAGTAAGTGGGTCAGCCCCGTTCAGGTTGTTCCCAAGAAATCCGGTATTACTGTAGTCCAGAATGATAACAATGAGTTAATCCCAACCCGAATGACCACGGGTTGGCGTGTCTGTATTGACTATAGAAAATTGAACAAGGTCACTAGGAAGGACCACTTTCCCATTCCCTTCATCGACCAAATGCTAGAAAGATTAGCTGGTCGTAGCCATTTTTGCTTTTTAGATGGATTTTGCGGCTATAATAAGGTTCCTATTGCCCCAGAAGACCAAGAGAAAACCACTTTTACATGTCCCTTTGGTACCTTTGCGTATAGACGCATGCCTTTCGGGCTATGTAATGCCCCTGCGACCTTTCAACGTTGTATGTTGAGCATATTTTCTGACATGGTAGAAAGGTTCTTAGAGGTCTTTATGGATGATTTTTCATCGTTTGGTTCGTCTTTCGATGAGTGCTTGCATCATTTTTCATTAGTTTTGACTAGGTGTAAGGAAAAGAATTTAGTGCTTAATTGGGAAAATGTCATTTCATGGTTCGTTCAGGAATAGTTCTAGGGCATATCGTATCTTCGAAGGGTATAGAGGTAGATAGAGCCAAAGTTGACCTTATTAAAACTTTACCGGTCCCAAAAACCGTAAAAGATATTAGGTCATTCTTAGGGCATGCAGGTTTTTATCGTCGATTCATTAAGGATTTTATCTTAATTTCTAGACCTCTTTGCAATTTGCTTGCAAAAGATGCTAAGTTTGTCTTTGATGATGCTTGTTTAGAGGCTTTTGAGAAGCTTAAGACTTTACTCACTACCGCCCCCATAGTCCAGGCACCCAACTGGAACCTACCCTTTGAGATCATGTGCGATGCTTCAGATTATGCTATTGGTGTTGTGCTAGGTCAGTGAGAAAACAAATTACTTCATGTGATTTACTATGCTAGCAAAACTCTGAATGAAGCCCAGATGAACTATACCACTACCGAGAAGGAACTGTTGGCCATTGTGTTTGCCTTAGACAAGTTTAGATCCTACCTCTTAGGTTCTAAGATCGTAATCTATACTGATCATGCTGCTTTGAAATACCTTTTGTCTAAGAAGGATACCAAACCTAGATTGATTAGGTGGATCCTTTTATTACAAGAATTTTGTCCAGACATTAGAGACAAAAAGGGTGCAGAAAATGTAGTATAAGACCACTTGTCTAGGCTAATTGTTAGTTCCCCTGATGATTCCCTTCATATAAGGGACATCTTTCCTGATGAACAATTGTTCTCTGTTTCCCAATCACCTTGGTATGCGAATATAGTGAACTATCTTGTTACTGGTCGAATGCCCCAACATTGGGGTAAACAAGATCGTTCTAGGTTTTTAGCCGAGGTTAAGCACTTATTTTGGGATGATCCTTATTTATTTAAGTATTGTCCAGACCAGATTATTAGGAGATGTATACCTGAGAGTGACCAGTCCAGTATTATTTCCTTTTGTCATGATCATGCTTGTGGGGGTCACTTTAGTGCTAAGAAGACTGCTGCTAAGATATTGCAGTGTGGATTCTATTGGCCTTCGTTGTTTAAAGACTCCCATAGTTACTGTGTTACTTGTGAACGTTGCCAGAAATTAGGAACCATTTCCCGTAGGAATATGATGCCCTTGAACCCGATTTTAATTGTTGAGGTCTTTGATGTGTGGGGTATTGACTTTATGGGTCCATTTCCTAATTCTTTTGGTAACCTATACATCCTTGTCGCCGTAGACTATGTTTCTAAGTGGATTGAGGCGGTTGCATGTAAAACCAATGACCATAGGGTTGTGCTTGAGTTCTTGAAAAATAATATTCTTACACATTTTGGTACACCGCGAGCTATAATTAGTGATGGAGGGTCGCACTTTTGTAATGGACCTTTTAAGCTTTTGATGAAGAAATATGGTATTACACATAAGGTAGCTACCCCGTATCATCCACAGACTAGTGGTCAGGTAGAGGTTTCCAATAGGGAGATAAAACGTATATTAGAGAAAACAGTTAATCCTAATCGGAAAGACTGGTCGTCTAGGCTCACTGATGCCTTATGGGCTTATCGTACTGCATTTAAAAACCCCATTTGGATGTCGCCTTATCGGCTTGTTTATGGCAAGGCATGTCATTTACCTGTTGAGTTAGAACATAGAGCTTATTGGGCTGTTAAGCAACTAAATTTTTCACTTGACAAGGCAGGAGCCCATAGGAAACTCCAGCTCAATGAGTTGGACGAGATTCGTATAGATGCTTACGATAGTGCGAAGGAGTATAAGAACAAAATGAAACTTGTGCATGATAGAAATATTTTACGGAAGTCATTTTCTCCAGGTCAAAAAGTTCTTCTGTATGATACCCGCTTGCATCTTTTCCCTGGGAAGTTACGTTCTCGGTGGACGGGTCCTTTTATTGTTCGCACCGTCTTTCCTCATGGAGCTGTTGAAATTGAGACACCGGATGGTAGTAGTTCTTCGAAGGTTAACGATCAGAGATTGAAACCCTTATTAGAGCCATTTCCTACAGGTGATGTTGAGGAGGTCCCTCTGGAGGACCATGTTTACCCTTGATTGACCATCGAGGCAGTTGTATGTTGTACATTAGTTTTGATTTTCTCTCTCTTCACCCAGGTACTATCTCTCCAACTTCTCCTCGTGTTATTTTACTTTTGGTATTGCTCTTTCATTAGAAACATTGAGGACAATGTTAGATTTAAGTTTGGGGGTGGGGAAGAACTTTTTAGTGGCACTTTTGAAACTTCTAGCGTCACATGGTATCCGGTTAGCTAAGTTTACATACTTTTTCTCACCGAAAAGATAGAAATTGGAATGATAGGGATAACAACCTATTGAGACATTAGAGAAAAAGACATTGAGATCCTTGAAATTCAGGAGAGAACTTGTTCCTTTTTAGAGGGTAACCGTGATGGACCTAACCATCCATGATGGAAAGGCAAGTAGGTCAGGAAATGCCAGAAAGACAAAGCAACCTCACAATGTAGTCTTAGTTACTAGATTACAACTCTCTCTCAGTAGAAACTTATCATCATCAACAAACGGAGCGACATCAAAATCTATGAAGAAAGTTGAAGACGTTTAAGGTTTAGAAGCAACAATAGAAAATAATAATTCAAAAATCAAAGTTGAAGACTTAGTTACAAGAAGTTATAAGAGCAAATGATATAAGTTGTTGAAATTCATGATACCAAGACATCACGAGTTGCGAAGATCCAAGTTTTTAAAGTCCTTCTCTCATGGCCATGTAAATTTTTGTCTTGTAATTTTTGTAAAAAAATAAAAAAATATATATGAAAAAAAAAAACGAAAAAAAAAATCATCATTACGTCCTTTTTATTCTATAATTAGTTTTGTGTTCAATAAGGCCATAGGGAAGTAGAAGTTTTTATGTCAAGCAAGAAATCGAAGAGAAGAGTTAATTGTCAAGGTTCTATGAGGTTCGATAGTTTATCATCAACAGTTGAAGACCGAAGAAGACGTTGTTTCTACTGAGCACTATGAGAGAGTCGAAGAAAGACACATTTGGTTTCTTTGTTAGTCCGCTTTCAATCTGGCACAAGATATTTCTAACACTGGTTCAACTCATCACACGTAATTAGTCCAGCTGTGTAGCAGATGTCCCTCTCATTTTTATCTCTCTCCTAATCTTATCCAGTTGTAAATCAGCGGACGCATCTTACAATGTTTATCTAGATGTGTAGCGGATATCTCTTTATCTAGCAGTGTTTCGGATGTGTCTCCCCTTTTCTTCAGTCATCTTTAGAGCTGATACCTTTAATTTCTCTGGCATTCTAGTCACTTGGAGATAGGTTGAGAATTTATATGTCCTCATAGCTCTTTGGATACTTGTGACCAATTAGAAGTACATGTTTTGTGGGTACACCTCTGGTAAACCCTCCGGAGACGACACTCCGCCACTAGGGCCACCTAGCGGTTTAACGGCTTGCTGCACGTGCTAAGTGTAGTTATTTTATTAGATTTGCTCGGGACTAGCAAATAATAAGTTTGGGGGTATTTGATAGACGCATTTATGTGTCTATTTTGTCCTCAATGTTTCGTATTGTTAGTACTCGTTTTTGTCCTTATTATGGTGTTTTGTGTGTTTGTAGGTATTTTTTGGAAATAAAGATTGTTAGAAAATTCGGCTCGAAAAGTTGCTCGGAACACCCCCACAGAGGACATTTGCTATTCGGACTCCCACTTTGGATAAGGGGTAACCCAATTACTAAAGGGCACCCACTAGTTATTCGGCACCCAGGACATTGGATAAGGGCTAACCACCTTCTTTCTCGTGAAGAACAAAAATGGCGGGAAAAATAAATTTGAAAAGTGTAGAGTTGCTTCTTCGAATTTGGAGGAGCTGTGATGAGATTCAATGGCTAGAATTTTTTTGGAAGGCCTGTTTAAGTGTAACAGGAGTGGTATGGTTGATCGTTTCGGTTAGAATTGGCTAGATAATCGGTGAGAAGAAAGCAGGGCTACGTGGTTAAGAGAAGAGGATTTTCACGGGATTGTACGTGTGTTTATGTGCATGGCGTGAGATAGAAGTGTGATTGACTACTTATGAGGCGTGTACATGACGTTTTGAACATGCTGGAAGAAGATTAACACGTGTAGAGTTAAATCAGGGAAGAAAATATTCCAGAGAATACTTTCTTATGAATGCCGAGTAATGGAGAATATTTGAAGTTATTGCGTGATATTTTGATGCCCTGTCGACTATATAAAGGGTGATGGTGAACCAAAGAAGGAGGACGGAGAGTTTGGGAGAATTTAGGAGCAGAAGAGAGCGAAAAACCGATCACCAGAGAAACCTGTTGCTGCTGCATTCCTGAAGAACATGAAGAACAAACCAGCCAAGGCGATCGTTCTTCAACAATGTTTGCGACACAGATCGAGGGTCGTATAGCTACGATTCTGATGACGCTGTTTTTGTATCGTTCTTTGCAACATCTCGGTTTGTAACAAATATAATTGTTACAAACCCGATTTTCATTATATTTCTCCCATTTTCATCTTTGTACACACCCTTTGAGCAATAATAATGAATTTTGAGCGTGTTTCCAACATGATGAGCGGCTAATTCTCCCACAACCAAGGCAATGAGGAAGCTATTTATGCATGACTAATTGGTAATTATTTATTTTCTCTAATTTATAATTTATAATTCACTCAATCACTACTTTTGCAGAGTTTTTAATTAATTGCATAATTTTCTTTATTAGTTGTGATTTAATTAGATAGGTTATGCTTTGTATTAAGATAATCTATGATTAGGGGATACAATTAATTGTTGAGAATTTGCCTGATTATTTGTGAATTAAGAAACAAAGGACTTAAAAGATAATTAGATTTTTGGGTTATTTACCACAATTTATTCATGTGTAATAGTGGAATCAGTGTCTTGGTTGTTCTCTCTTATCTTGAAATCAATTTTGATCTAAGTTTTCTTTACTTTTAAGTTTTATTAAATCTAAAATCCATTGCTTTCACAAGTCTCACGAACCTAATTACTATAACATCATTGATAAATACCATCACATGAGATCTCATTGAAATTGAAAAACTCTCTAACTAGTTCATTTGAGTCATTTGGACTAGTTAGGGTGAAGAATAATATGGTTGATATGAAAGTTATCATTTGGCAAACCATTTGGTTGAATAATATTAAACCAACTATTGTACATGTTTGGGTACGGTTACACAAATCCAAAATCGTTAAGTACATGTGTGTATGGCAAGCTAAGTTTTCGATCTAACGGTTGAGAAATATTAGCTTGTATCTAATCAGGTTTTCATCTAACGGTGAATATTGAATGCTTTGTTACTAAGCTAACATTGATTGCAAACCCTGATTTGAAAGACTATATAAGGGAGAACTCTAGGAATTGGGAAACCTAATCCCCACACATTCTTTATGGTACTAGTTTGCTAAGCTAGGGTCGATTTTCCTTTAACCTTTGGTTTTTTTCTTCTAAAAACAGGTTAACGACTTAAAGACTTCATTGGGATTGTGAAACCAGACCGATACTATTTTTATTGTAGTTGTGTGATCTGATCTTGCTGTTTCTATCGTACGAGTACAATTGTAATAATTGGCTTGAGATGTATATCTCCGATAGGCAATATATAAAGTAATCAAAAACATCTTCGTCTCATCATTTGTGATTCTTCAATAATCTTCTTCGCTGCGTCGATTAAGTTTATTATGAGGTGATTGATAAAATTGAGATTTTCTTCGGGAATATAAGTCTGGTTTTATTGATTGGTTCATGTTCACCTTGATTTATAAAAAGATGGAACAAAACTCATAGGTTTATTCGTGGGAGACGGATTTATCTATCTTGTATACTTTTCTGTGTGAGACAGATTTGTTTATTAAAGTATTCGACTTTGGGTCATAGAAACTCTTGGTTGTGGGTGAGATCATCTAAGGGAATCAAGTGCACAGTATCCTGCTGGGATCAGAGGCATAGGAGCATAATTGTACCTTGGATCAGTGTGATATTGATTGGTTCAACTATAGTATAGACCAAAGTTAATTTGGAGTAGGCTAGTGTCTGTAGCGGCTTAATACAGTGTATGTTTAATCTGGACTAGGTCCCGGGATTTTTCTGCATTTGCGGTTTTGTCGTTAACAAAATTCTAGTGTATGTGTTATTTCTTTTCCACATTATATTTTTATATAATTGAAATACTACAGGTTATGCGTTGTTCAATCAATTAGAATATCCTACCTTATTGGTTGTTGATTTAAATTGATTGACACTTGGATATTGGTCTTTGGTACCATCCAAGTTATCTCTCTTTGATTATGACTCGCGAATTGTATTTGCTTGAGTAAATCAAATTGATAGATTGAGATAATAACTCCTTGAGTATTTTCTATTGATTGAGTCTAACTGTCTAGTTGGTTCTCTAGAAAACAACTCGGAGTTGTCCATACAGATTGCTAATCGAAATATTGGGTGAGGTTGTTAGACCCCCGCTTTTTCAAATGGTATCTGAGCAGGCAAACACGTTTAAGACCTTACAAGTCTGTGTTTGTAGCGATATGACTCTATGGACAATGGTAATATCTCTGATAACGCAACACCAGTTCAAATCCACTCAGGTGAGGCTCAATGTCTTGAAGCTTCTGAGAAAAACTCTATCACTCATCCCTTGACTGAATATGCATTTGACTGGGAAAAATCTCTTGATGAGAAATTGGATGACCTTTCAGATGATAGTGATTCAAAAGAAGGATCGAGTATTGATGAGGAAGTCTCTCAATATATCAAGATGTTTGATCATGCATTGAAATAAAAAAGGTCAACAACTTTCCTGAGTAAGTACATGGCTCCTCTTTGTCAAGAAAACAGAAAATTGAGAAAACTCTTTAAAGGATATGATGGTGGGTATAAACTCCTAAAATCTATCATTAAAGATCGTGAAGAAGATGTTTGCACAAAAAGGTCTGAATGTGACAATCTTCTCCGAAATCTCTATGTGTTGAAAGAAAGACTTGCAGATACTAAAGCAAGATATGACTCTCAACAGAAATGTTTTAATGACAAAGAACTCAGATTTCTTACTAAAGAAAAGTCATTGGAGACTGATCTAGCTGCTCTTGATAAAGTAAAATCACTAGAAGAGAGTCTGAGAAGATTCAATACTAGCTCAACGAAATTGACTTCTATGATTTGAGCATGTACAGAACATCGTGATACACGTGGTCTGGGCTATAAAGGAATAGACACTCCAAAAACTAGTAAGATTAATTTTGTCAAAGCTATTGATAATTCTTCAGGTGAAAAAACGTTCACAGCCTGCAATGTGCCTAAGGACGAAGGGACATCTCCCAAATTTACTCATAAGAGAACAGTTAAGAATAATTCCTTCAACTGCTATTACTGTAGAAATAAAGGACATCATGAGCGAAAATTTCGTTTTCGTTTGAGAAATAAAAAACTTCACGACGTTCTTATATGGGCGCCTAAGGAAATGATTAAACCTGTTTCTCATGTTGTTGGAATAAAAGGCACATTCAACAATCAAGAAAACTATATTGACAAGTCATCTCTTATTCATGACTTTGGAACACACAATGTGAATCAAGATAGAAGGAAGAACGACAAGTGGATAATAAACAACCCTAAAAGGACAAAAAGACATAGGAGAAAGAAAAAGAGATCAAGTTCCATGTTCCCCTCTGTGGAAGGCCGTGAATCCAAGAATTATATCCCAAATTTCCTCCACATAAATAATCGAGTCTTAGAACTTAAGATAAGTATAAACAGACTCAAACGGAGCGTCTCCAAAACATGAAAAGTGACTAACTCAGGTACTCATAGTCCTTCTTATAGTATTAGTTCTTCACTTTTGTTGAATGACTCGTCTCTATATTTCTCTAAAGGAGAAGTCAACTATGATGAGAAAAGTGCTCATCCTAACACACCATGATTTCTTCCTGAAGCATCATTCTTTTGGGATAAGAAGGATGCTCTGTTTTCTCAAGAAAGTTATTGTCTTGAGAAAGCTGTCAAAGGTGTATGTGTTGTTATTTCGAGCCATTTTCCGAAGTATGTTTTATTGTTTCTGGAAGAAAATTACTTGTTGAACCTTACATCTTCTCCTTGCTTGGACCTCCACGTTTTGGTCATCTCTAACTTCTTATGCACGTTCACAAGAACCGCACGGATACCCTTGTGCCTTGGGTTTTATATGAACCCCCTTATATATATGTCATTAATTGACATCTTATTCTATAAGGATAAAAAGATTCTACTGGATTCTTAACACAATGGAGAGAAGCAAAAAAGAGGTGATCATGGAGGAGAAGACAATTGAGTTTCATGAAGACCCAGTTGTCATAATTTGTCATCAGGCGATAGATCATGAAAACAACCTACCAGTTCAGATGTCTTCAAAATTGGTAGGAAACCTTCTTTGTGATTTTGAAGTCATTCGTGAACATCTTGGAATAGCAACAAGGAATCTTGAGTTTCTAAAGAACGAACTGAAGAAAGCATCTGATGAACTTACTTTTGTTCAATCTTTAGTTGCAAATCAAGGTTATATTGCCTTGTAAATCTTATTTTTTCTCTTTTGTTTAGAAGAATAACTAGTGTTTTGGAATAGCCATTATTGTGATTACACATAGCTATATCCAATGTTTTTCATCTTCTTGTTTTTAGATTTATGGGTTTAAATTCTAAACTTGTTTGGAAGATGATGGTTGCAGTATTTTGATTTCATATATTGCAATATTTGGATGGGATATGTGTGTTTACGTCTGTGAACTTGATTGTCCCATATTTTTCAAAAGTAAAGTCGTTCGTGAATTGTTATGCAAATATTGATAAAAGGATGAATAGACTTTTGACAAACACAAAAGTTAAGCCTATATTGTCAATTATTGATGTAAGATAGGTTAAAATATTTTGTGATTCAAGGATTATATTTATTATGTGTCATTGTGCAAATGGTGATGGAAACATAGAATGAATCCTTGTGTATTCCGTAGTAATTGATCTTCCCTGATCCATATTTTGTGTATTACTGCGAGACTCCGTATTGTGACTTATGTTGAGCATTAGACAACCAAAGTTGATTATTTTTGTGATTAACGTTGTTGTGTTTTGTAAGATACTTTATGTCGAGTATTTTGAACTAAATCAATCATCTTGTGTGATTATTTAGTTAGCACTCCATAAGTTTTCTTATGTTTGAGCATTTCCTTGATTGGGTTGGTTTTTCATGATTAACTTAGTCATTGCTCCATACATTTTTCTTATGTCGAGTGTGGCCAATTAAATTGATTACTTTTGTAATTAGTTTGGTTGAGTATGTCAATTAGATTATTTGCGAGTTTTTCTTGTGATTAATCTAATTGATTTATTAAGTCTCCATAAGTTTACCTATGTTGAGCATATTTAGTCAAATTAATCTTGGTTCGCTTGGGTTCCAAATTCATACTTGTTGGATTCCAAATTCATACTTCTTGTGATTGAATATTTCTTGTTGGATTCCAAATTCATACTTGTATGTAATTTGTTGAGTCTAAAGAAATCCTTCTTTTCTTTTGAAATTAAGGTCGCTCTTGTTGTTCCTTAGGGAATGACATATTATGGGGGAGAGTTCTTTTGAACTTGTGCTTAATTTCCAAATATTTGTGGGGAGTGCGGCTGTGGAATATTAGAGGGGTTATCTTGCGTATTTATAATATCTTTGATGAATGCATTTAGCTTCGGCTTTATGATTTCATCTAAACAAGATGATATACATTTACCTTTGGTCATGAAATGTCTCTTACGGGAATTTCATTAGGATCCCATTCTTGTACCTTTGCCAATTTTATTGACAAAAAGGGGGAGAATTAATATATAGTTCACACTACAAATACGTTTGGTTTTCGGATCATTATGTAAGGGGGAGTGGTTTCCATGTGAGATGGAGTATTGACTAAGGGGGAGTGAAGTATCACCATAGTATTGTTGTTGAATTTGTGATGCAATTGGACTTTGACGCTGTATAATAATATTATGACATTGTATAACAATGATTGAGAACCGATGCTTTTCTCATTGTTATAGCTACGGATTTTCAACAACGATGATGCTAAACTTACAACCTTTGGGATCATTGGACTACTTGGAAGTGACGAAGATTTCGAGTATTCTTGAAGATTAGACATGTGGAATAGGAGCTACAAAGTTTATTTATATATTTTTCGTATTCCATATGTATTAATAGTTTTTCCACTAAAATTGACAAAGGGGGAGATTGTTAGAGCATTTCTCAGTCGAACTCGAATGCATTGCTATCTCAAGCATGTTTTTCAATGTTAGTGATCAAAACTATAAAGTCTTGATTTCTAGTCTACTATAGCTAATGTCTCGGACTAGGATCAAAAGTGTAGTTGAGCTCAAGAACTCCATGGAAATCATCATACAAGACGATGGACTACTCAAGGAACCATTGGATCTTCATCGACTATAAGGTATGTGGAGACTTGAACTTATCTATCACTCGAAAGTCTATCTACTCTATCTCCTATCTTGAGACAAAATTCGTATTACTATATAGACTAAGAATATACACATGTGATGTTTCGATCTGAGTATATCTCTCTTATCTATTTCTCGAACTATGTGTTGGTAAAGCTTTCTCTTTATCCAAGGTCATCTTTACCTAGTAATGAAAGTCATGTTATGTTTCAATCACTTTGGAAATCGCTCTAACGAAAAATAGTTTGTGAATAACAACTATATAACATCCTCTGAGAATGTTTCAATGATTGAAATGAGAGTTTAGACAATATAACCACTGGGGGATATAAACATTGTTTTGATAACACATATATGTATAAGTCCTTATCACTTGAACCAAAGTTTGCGAACTTTGTTGATCAAGTGAAACCGGGACTTGAGCAACCAACTCAGTCCGCGAATGTGCGTAGTTCTCGAACCCGAGAATTTTTACTGGAGTTGTAGCTCGGTTTCAGTCTGCGAACTCAGTCCACGAACTGACGGAAATTCTCGAACCCGAGAATTTTTGCTGGATTTTGTGAACTCCAACCGATTAACTTGAGTCCGCGAACTTGAGTGGTTATGTCTAAAAATGATGTTCGTGAACTTATCTAAATTATCTAAGGAATGCTATTGAAAACCTTGGATTTATAGTTCATGAATCAATTCAAGTGAATCACATCGTTTTTTCTTCAATTATGTCTTGTGTACTACATGAGATCTCATAGCAATTGAACAACTCTCTAACTAGTTCATTTGAGTCATTTGGACTAGTTATGGTGAAGAAGAATATGGTTGATATGAAAGTTATCATTTGTCTAACCATTTGGTTTACTAATATTGAACCAACTATTGTACACATTTGGGTACGGTTACACAAACCCAAAATCGACAAGTACATGTATGTATGGAAATCTAAGTTTTCGATCTAACGGTTGAGAAATATTAGCTTGTATCTAATCATTTTTTCATCTAACGGTGAATATTGAATGCTTTGTTACTAATCTAACATTGATTGCAAACCCTGATTTGAAAGACTATATAAGGGAGAACTCTATCAACTGGGAAACCTAATCCCCACACATTCTGTGTGATACTAGTTTGCTAAGCTAAAGTCGATATTCCTTTAACCTTTGGTTTTCTTCTTCTAAAACCAGGTTAACGACTTAAAGACTTCATTGGGATTGTGAATCCAGACCGATACTAATTTTCTTGTAGTTGTGTGATCTGATCTTGTTGTTTCTATCATATGAGTACAATTGTAATAATTGGCATGATATTTCTATCTCCGATAAGCAATATATAAAAGTAATCACAAACATCTTCGTCTCATCGTTTGTGATTCCTCAATAATCTTCTTCGCTGCGTCGATTAAGTTTATTGTGAGGTGATTAATAAAACTGAGATGTTCTTCGGGAATATAAGTCTAGTTTTATTGATTGGTTCATGTTCACCTTGATTTATCAAAAGACGGAACAAAACTCATAGGTTTATTCGTGGGAGACGGATTTATCTATCTTGTAGACTTTTCTTTGTGAGATAGATTTGTTTATTAAAGTCTTCGACTTTGGGTCGTAGCAACTCTTGGTTATGGGTGAGATCAGCTAAGGGAATCAAGTGCGCAGTATCCTGCTGGGATCATAGGCGAAGGAGCATAACTATACCTTGGATCAGCGTGAGATTGATTGGGGTTCAACTACAGTCCAGACTGAAGTTAATTTGGAGTAGGCTAGTGTCTGTAGCGGCTTAATACAATGTATGTTTAATCTGGACTAGGTCCCGGGGTTTTTCTGCATTTGCGGTTCCTCGTTAACAAAATTCTGGTGTCTGTGTTATTTCTTTTCCGCATTATATTTTTATATAATTTAAATAATACAGGTTGTGCGTTGTTCAATCAATTATGGTATCCGTCCTTATTGGTTATTGATTTAAATCGCCTTTTTTTTTTCTCAAAATGTGTTATGGTAAGTTTTCGCTTTAACCACCTTTCATATTTATTCGTGACGAAAGTCATGATGACGTTTCAATCTTGAAAATAGCTTTGATGACGATAGTCGATTCTTTATGTTTAATGACTATTATAACATTATAGAAGAATATTTCTGTAGTTGCAGGAATTCCTACAATACATCCCTCACAAGAATTCATGATAATCAACACATTTTTAAGACCAACAATCACAGTTTTTATTAATTGACTTATGAAATTTTACAAACAGGAAATGAAATCAAGAAAATAATGACTATTCAAGACTTTCTCTCTCCTCTAAACTTTCTCACCACTCCAAAAAAGATCTCTCTCTTCCTCAAGCCTGTTCGGCTCCTTATATAGGGTATTACATAGTGGATGATAGCTAATCTGACCTTTATTTTCGGATCTGGATTGCGAGATTATCGCAAGCATACAAATATCTAATTCGCGACATTTTTACATTTCGCAAGGTATTCACATCTTTCTCGTGTTTATGTTGACATCATCTGTCACGTTATTTCTGCAATCAATCTGCGATATCTTCACGATATATTATAAATGAAAATTTCGCAAGGGTACTGTTGTTGCGAGATTCTGATTATACATCTTGCATCTTCTCATGTCTTCTCTGCGAAGGGGAGAATGATATGAGAAATTATACTTCAAAATGCCGCAGTTGTTCATTTCTCCTGCAAAATTCTATACCGACAAGATATCGTGAATTAAGCATGACCGCTTACACATGTCAAATATTCCCTTGCTCACCGACACATTCAATGTTAACCGGTCATCACCTTTTTGTCTATTTATGAAGAGATCTAGTAGAGATATAATTTCCTTCTTTTACTTCGTCTTCTTCATCTCCACGTTTTCTATAAATCTTCATCGTCTGCAAATTTTTTTTATCTTTTTCTTTTAATTTTCACGGATTCATCTTTCTGCCACTATTCTTATGGAGTCATCAAGGTTAGTTTCCTTTTTTCTTCTTCTGATTTTGCTGAAACTAATCTTATCTACTGAAACTGTCTTATTTGATTTTGTTCGTCTCTATATAATTCCCATACTGTTTCTGTTTCATCAAAAGCACCTTTAGCACCAAATTTACAGTCCAAAACCCTAACATTCCCAAGGGTTCGCAACAAAAAGTCGTTGTGAATAAAAGAAAGCATGCGAATAGCAAGGTAGTAAGAAACACTATTCTTTAAATAAAAATATTGTTGCTTCTGTTTCTTATCTGGATTGTGATTCGTAGGGTGACGTAGATGCCAATAAACCCCCCCAAGAGATGTCGCCACCTTAAAATTGTTGAAACTTCTGTCCCATTTCCTACATTTAACCCTTCAATATCTCCTGTAATACTTTCGCAGGTTGAATCCTTTCTTCCTGTCTGCGAAGGTATCGCCACAGATTCCACCCCTTCAACTGATATTCCTATGGATGAAACTCCTTTTATTAATTATATTGCGAATGAAACCTTCTCTTCTCCTGCTGCCAATTCCCCTCAACTTGACTCCACCTCGACCTCAATCATTAATCTTCCTCAAACTTTACTTTCAAATGACGCATCTATATCAAAGAATGATTTAATTTCCCAACTTTCTATCATCACAACCTCGTCGTATGAATCTCTCCCTTTTACTAAAGAAACTTTGGAAGGAATAGATATTGCTTTCAAGGTTTTATCTGATATTCTGGATGATGTAAAGAAATCTTCCGCTGATCCTATCAAGTTTGGTGGCTCGAAATTTTGAGTAAGTACTTTGGTTCTGACATAATGGTTTCACAAACATCCCTAGAAAATAAATTTGAAGCTTTGAAGGAGCGTCTCCAATCCATGACCTCAGAATATGGCACTCTTCATCTTGAAAACAAAAAGCTTCAGAACGTTTCGCGAGATTGTGACAATATTCGTAAGAATAACAAAGAATTAAAAGGTACAACTTTCTTGTCTTTGTCCTTGTCTTATCTTTTTTAATAATTTTACCCTCTCCATATTCAATTTTCTTAAAATCCTTTGTCCGCCCGTTAAGTTTTAAACCAGAAACGAATAATGAAGAGATATCAGTTTGAATCTGTCGCTGAAGAATCCCGTGTTGACAGAGATATTTTGATGGATCAATGTAACCAATTAGATAACCTTTATACATACTCTGTCGATCAAATAGATAATCTTACTAAGGAGAATACTCAGTTAATTCAGAAGCAAGATTCATTAAGTAGTGAAATATCTCGCCTCTCTTATTCTTTGACTAAAGCTAACTTGGAGATAAAAACTTTATCAGATGAGAATAAAACCCTATCTCAAGAGAAGACAAACACTTCTCAACATCTCACCAATATCAATTCCGAATTATTTTAAATAAGGTGGTGATTTCTTCGCAACAACTTAATATCTGCCAAAAAGTATGTGATGATCAAGAACAGTCTCTTCGCTCATTGAGAAGTAAACTTAAGGAAGTAGCAGAATCATCTGCTGCCGAGAGATATAAACTTATCGGGGTAGAATAACTTTAAGTGTAAAGGCAAGTCAACTCAAAGATCAATATTCCACACTATAAAAATCATATTCTTCACTTGCTCCTATAAAGAAAAGAGAAAGTGAGAAGGAAAACACCTTTCTTATTTCTAAAGAGAAGAATCTCCAATCTAACAACTTTGAAAGGTTTAGTTGGAGATAAATTTGACAATGCAATGGACCACTTGGAGAATAATTGCCTAGATTTAACTCAATATCTTATTTCACAAAAGGAAGGTAGTCTTAAAAATTTGATTTCTGCCTCACCCACCTTCACCTTGGTAAGCCTCACCCACCTTCACTTTGTTAAGTCTTTTTGTGATATTTTCCTTGCGAGTTCTTCGCCTGAATAATTTTCTGTGTTCTTCTTTTTCGCAGAATCTGAGAAAAATATTTGTTCCTCCATTTATGTCTTGGAGTCTAAATTCGCCAAGATTCACAAAGAGAATGCATTACTTTCTTCCACCCTTGCTTGTTCTCTTGATCGAGCAGAAAGAAGATTTGATTATCTTGCTTACTTCAAAGATATGGAAAGTATAAACCGTCAGAAAGCACTCTTTCGCCAAGTTCACCTCGGGGCTAAAGTTCTTGTGAATGATATCTTGTTGTAAAAATCTCTTCCTCCTACATCAATCGAACCTTTGGAAGTATAATACAATGAAATCCCTCGTGCTCCTGGTAGTGATTATGATTATGAAAGCGATGTAGAGGCTATCTTTCAGGAGGATTTCATAACTGAGGAAGAAATTCCTCCTAAGAAAACAACTGTTGGTGATAACCCAGATGAAGAAGAAGATAGAGTAAACCAGAATAAAGAGAAGATTGTCGAAAGTGAAAAAGCTGTCGAAAGTGAGAAAGCTAGCAAAGAGCGTCCATTGTCTCATTTTGGCGAAAAAATTGATGAAGATATTTCATCTTCTCCTGGCGAAACTAACGTTGAAGCTTGAACTTCTTATGTAATTTTACTTCCTCGAATTGTTTCATCTTCATAACTTCTTGCAAATGATGTACTTCAGTCAACTTTTAAGTTTGGCGAGAAGGATAATGCCTCTTGTTTATTAATTCCCATACTTGCCTCTCAGTATCTTTCTTGCGATGAATGATCTGCATAAATAATAGCTAATGTTTATAAAAAAATTGTTCTGTCATGTGGTCTTATTTTGCCTTCCTAATTAAAGGTCTTATTTTGCCACCTCTTGTCATTGCGACAAAATCACAGGACGTTCTTACATTTTCATGTAAGAACCCATTGATATTGCCTTAACTCTCTCTTTTATTGGTATTTTTGTTGCGACAATATGACAGGCCTAAAGAATCTTGCGAAAATAAAGCCCCACGACATAGCCGTCTTACGATGAAATCGCAGGACGTCCTTACACTTTCATGTAGTGACCCATTGATCCCGTCTTATCTTTTTCTTTTGTATTATTGCCTCTTCAGGATTGTCGCACAAATATAACAAGTCTTAATACTCCCATGAGTTAAAAGCCTCATGACATTTGTGTCTTAAGACACTTACCATCTCCCTAATGGAGGGTGCCATCCTTATCATCCCCCAGGTTTCCTCTTCAAGGAGACGTACCTCTACCATACAAGGTTGGCTCCTCCCATACGGTCATAACAACAACCAGTTATTTTCGCATCCTTTTATCCCTTCGCCGATATGGCTCATGGTTAAAAGACTGCACCCTAAGTGGGGTTTTCTTTGGACCAAATGCATCATAAGCCAAGACTTGCCAAGAATGGCCAGGTACGCTCCAGACGCCTCAGGCACTCTTGCTCAACCGTTTACCTCAGCGCCTTGATCAGATTCTTCACTCCTTATAATATACCTTCTCACCTTAGTCGCCCAACCTAAGTCATATGCTTAAGCTGAGAATCCAAGGTGCCTATCCTGGATGGTCTTTATTGACCCCCAAATCTCCATGACTCAGATTCCAGGGGCGGTGTAACCTTTTCCCTGAGCCATGAAACAGGTACCCCCTTCTATGACGCACTTTAGGTCTTACATTTTCCTCTTGCAAAATTTTGATTTCACAAACTAGGGTGTACGCCATAGTAGGTTCGCCCCTTTCTAGTATGTCATTAAGCTTTGATTGTCTCTTGTCATTATCTGTGCAAAATTTTTGCACATTTTCATTTTTTTTTTGGGTATGCATAATCTCGCAACTATTCTTTCATAAGATTTTCACATAGATTCATTTTGTTTCAATCATACATTATTTCGCAGTCTACTCTTTTCCAGATCCTTTTATGGGTAATATCTCTTTAAGTTTAATATATTCCACGGTATATCAAGTCTATGACCCACATCTTTACCCTCAGGATCCATCAATCTATATGCCCATGTTCCGACTATCTCCTTAGTGATGTAAGGCCCATCCCATTTTTTTGCTAGTTTTCCACCATTTTCTCGCTGATATATTGGTGTTTCTCGCAGCACCAAATCACCTGGTTGAAACTCACGTGTTTTGACACGTTTATTATACTCTCGGGCTAATCTTCGTTGATAGTTTTCCATATGTTGTAGAGCTCTTTCTCTTATTTCTTCTAATTCATCAAGCTTGGTTAAAATCATACATGCACTAAGGTTTTTCTCCCAAGCCTCTCTCTTTATTGTGGGAATAATAACTTCTGTTGGTAGCACAGCTTCAACTCCATATGTTAAACAAAAAGGTGACATTCCAGTAGCTTCTCGCCTAGTTGTGTTGTAAGCCCAGACTGCATTATGCACCTGTTTGCACCATGCTCTATTATGTCCTTCTAACTTCTTCTTCAATATATCTGCAATTGTCTTATTTGTTCCTTCTGCCTGTCCATTGTCCTGTGGATATAGAGGGGTTGACTTCCCACATTTTATCTTAAATGCATTGAGTAAAATTTGTATGTTTTTCCCTTCAAACGGTTTCCCATTATCATATACCAATTGTGCGGGAATTCCAAATCTGCAAATGATATTTTCAAATATGAATGTAAAAATTTCTTTGTCGCGAATATGTTGTAATGCCTTTACTTCTGCCCATTTTGTGAAATAATCTGTAGCGACAATTAAATATCTTCTTTGTCCAGTTTCCGGTAAAACGGTCCCACAATGTCTAAACCCCACTTTCCAAAGGGCCATACACTTGTTGAAGATGTTAATGGTGCTCCAGGTGCATGTATTTTCTTTCCGTGCCACTGACAATCTTCGCAACACCCTGATACTTGTTTCGCATCTTCATGCATATATGGCCTGTAATAACCTTGCATTTTTGTTCTGTATGCCAAAGATCTTCCTCCACTATGATTTCCATCATCCCCGCAATGTAATACATTTAACATTTCTTCTCTCTCTTTTCGTGTCAAACATCTAAGTGATGGTCCATTAAAGGATCTTAGATAAAATACCCCATCTCTTAGTTCGTAATTTGTCGCACGGCTCTTTAACTTGTGTGCCTCCAATCTATTTCTCGGTGTTTCTCCTTTAGACAAATATGCATGAAGTTTTTCTCTCCAATCTTCGATATTGGGTATTTTTTCTTCTTCTTCACCTTCTATTATCATTACGTCTACCTATTCCTCTTCTTCTTTATTGATTGATGGTGATAGAAGTGGCTGTATCTTTATGCATCTCGCAATTGGGTCTGTCATCATACTTGAGATGAAAGCAAAAGCATCAGAAAGACTATTATATTTCCTTGATATATGTCTCCATTTTATTTTTAGGATTTTCGCTGACAATTCTTCAACAAGTTTCTTATATTTCTTCAAGGATGGTTCATTTGTAGTGTATTCTCCTTTTATTTGACGAATGACTAGCTGCGAATCACTGGTGATTCTCATATTTTCTAACTTCATTTCTATTGTGAATTTCAGGGCATGTATCACAGCTTCGTATTCTGTTTCATTATTAGTGGATGTGAACTCCAGTCTGAAGGAAAAAGCCAGTTTGGTTCCTTCTGGCGAAATCAAGACAATTCCAACTCCATTACCTTCCCCATTTGATGATCCATCCACCAATGTTTCCCATCTATTGGGATTTGTTAATAGATCTCTTGGATTTCCATGTTCTTCTTCCACATCCATCATTTCTTCCACAACTTCATCATCTTCTAGAGGATATTCTGCTAAGAAGTCTGCGACAACTTGTGATTTGGGTGAAGATAGTATTTCATACTTAATTTCGAAATGTCCTACTTGTGCATTCCACCTCTCAACCTGCCTGAACTTTTTGAATTCTTCATCACTGATTCAATTGGTACCTTTGTCAACACCCTTACTTTGTGTGCCTGAAAATATATGCGAAGTTTAAACGTTGCATAGACTAATTCCAGAATTAGTTTTTCGATTTTTGAATAATTTTTCTCTGCAACATTGAATGTTTTGCTGATGTAGTAGATCAGTTTTCAACTCCTGCGTCTAGTCTCAATAACACAACACTCAATGCATGCGAAGTTATCGCAAGATAAATTAATAGTTCTTTTCCCGGTTCCGCACTAGATGTTCTTTTATTCCTTGAAAAGTTTTCAACTCCTGCACTAGATATTCTTTTATTCCTTGAAAAGTTTTCTCACATTTATATATCCATCTGAATTTTGTACCCTTTTTGAGTATGTTGAAAAAATGCTTACACTTATCTGATGATCGCGAAATGAACCTTCCTAACGAAGCCAAGAGTCTGTTTAACTTCTGTACATCCTTTACCTTCGTTGGTGTTGGAATGTCACGAATTGCTTGCACTTTATCTGGATCAGCTTGTATTCCTTCTTTTGATACAATTTAGCCTAAATTTTTTCCTAATGCAACTCCAAAAATACACTTCTCTGGATTTACCTTGATGTTAAAGTGTCGCATCTGTTCAAAAATTTCCTTCAAATCTTGTACATGGTCTTTAGCTTCTTTAATTTTTATTAACATGTCATCTACATACACCTATAATGTTTTGTGTATCCACTTCACGAACACCTTATCCACCATCCTTTGGTATGTCCCTCCAGCATTTCGCAAACCAAATGGCATTTTAGTATAATATAAAACCCTCTTGGAGCGAAAAAAGCAGTATGTTCTTGATCTTCTTCAGCGAGAGGAATTTGATTATAACCTTTGTACCCATATAGAGAAGATATTCTATCATTTCCCGCCGCGGATTCAACCATTTTTGGAATATATGGTAATGGAAAACTGTCTTTCGGACAAGCTTTGTTTAGATCAGTAAAGTCTATACAAATTATTATCCCCTTATTTTTCTTTGGGACCACAACCATGTTTGCTATCCACTCTGGATATTTAGCTTGTCTTATAATTCCTACATCAAGCATCTTCTGTAAATCTTATTCTAATTGGGGATGATATGTTGTTGCGATTTTTCTTATTTTTTGTTTGAATGGCCTTGCATTTTTGTCAATCTCCAACCTATGACACGCCACATATGGATCTATTCCAGGCATCTCATCCATGTTCCATGCGAAAATATCTTTATATTCTCGCAAAAGACTAATAGTTCTTTCTTCTTCACCTGCCTCCATCTTGGTCCCAATCCTTAGCATTTTGGGTTCTCCTTTAGTTCCAACATTCACTTCCTTTGTTGGTTCTACCACGGTGCAACTGGATTTAGGTTCTCCCATGGGTGTTGGTTCTTTTATCACCTTCGCAAGTTCGTTTCCTTCTTCTTATCATGTAAATTCTAAATTTTTCTTCTTTCTTTGACTTTTTCGCCATTTTTCTGCGATTTTTTCGCTTCTTTGCACGCCCTTCATAATGCTTCACTTCAATTTGATAACATATTTTCGCACCATCCACATATCCTCTAATTTCACCAATCCCACTTGGCAAAGGAAATTTGATGCATTGATGTAACGTTGATGCTACGACTTTAATTGTGTGTATCCATGGCCTTCCCAACAATATGTTATATAGTGATTCCATATCCACCATACATAGTGTTACTTGTGTTTCAATCTCTCCTAGCGAAATTCGCACCACTATTTCTCCTTTAGGTTTTGTTGTAGATTTTCCAAAGCCATGAATATGATACGTTGAATAAGACATTTCTTCATCTTTGTATCCCATTCCTCTGAATGCATGATAAAACATTATGTCCACCAAACTTCCTATATCCACTAAAGTTCTGTTCACCGCCCATTCTTCCATAGTTTTTGTTGATTTCCCCTTTTCTTTCCGTGTAGCTGTTACTGTGACTACCAAAGGAGATGTGTGACTCAAGTTTTCTCTTGGTATATCTGCTGCTGTGAATGTAATTTTATGCGTTTCCCAATCCTTTAAGGGTGATACCTTTTCCACCGTCATAATTTCTTTCCTTCAACATATCGTTTATGTATTTTTCCTCTGATTTTTTCATGAAATTCAATAATCATTGTTTTTGTGATTAAACTACACTCCAACCTTTTGTTACCTTCATTGATTTTTATTTTCTTTTCCTTAAATTGTTTACTGATTTGTTTTATCATTTTCTTGACTTGAACAGTCTCAATAACAATCTTTACTCTTATTTTTCCATAAATTTCAACATGCAGTCCCTGTTTCTAGCGCCATTATGTAGTTACAAGAATTCCTACAATACATCCCTCAAAAGAATTCATGATAATCAACACATTTTTAATACCAACAATCACAGTTTTTATTAATTGACTTATGAAATTTTACAAACAGGAAATGAAATCAAGAAAATAATGACTATTCAAGACTTTCTCTCTCCTCTAAACTTTCTCACCACTCCAAAAAAAGATCTCTCTCTTCCTCAAGCATGTTCGGCTCCTTATATAGGGTATTACATAGTGGATGATAGCTAATCTGACCTTTATTTTCGGATCTGGATTGCGAGATTATCGCAAGCATACAAATATCTAATTCACGACATTTTTACATTTCGCAAGGTCTTCACATCTTTCTCGTGTTTATGTTGACGTCATCATCACGTTATTTCTGCAATCAATCTGCGATATCTTCACGATATATTATAAATGAAGATTTCGCAAGGGTCTTGTTATTGCGAGATTCTCGATTATACATCTTGCCTCTTCTCATGTCTTCTCTGCGAAGGGGAGAATGATATGAGAAATTATACTTCAAAATGCCGCATGATTGTTCATTTCTCGCAAAATTCTATACCGACAAGATTTCGTGAATTAAGCATGACCGCTTACACATGTCAAATATTCCTACTCACTCGGCACATTCAATGTTAACCGGTCATCACCTTTTTGTCTATTTATGAAGAGATCTAGTAGAGATATAATTTCCTTCTTTTACTTCGTCTTCTTCATCTCCACGTTTTCTGTAAATCTTCATCGTCTGCAACTTTTTTTTATCTTTTTCTTTTAATTTTCACGGATTCATCTTTCTGCTACTGTTCTTATGGAGTCATCAAGGTTAGTTTCCTTTTTTCTTCTTCTGATTTTTCTTAAAACTGATCTTATCTACTGAAACTGTCTTATTTGATTTTGTTCGTCTCTATGTAATTCCCATATTGTTTCTGTTTCAGCAAAAGCACCTTTAGCACCAAATTTACAGTCCAAAACCCTAACATTCCCAAGGGTTCGCAACAAAAAGTCGATGTGAATAAAAGAAAGCATGCGAATAGCAAGGTAGTAAGAAACACTATTCTTTAAATAACAATATTGTTGCTTCTGTTTCTTATCTGGATTGTGATTCGTAGGGTGACGTAGATGCCAATAAACCCCCCCCAAGAGATCTCGCCACCTTAAAATTGTTGAAACTTCTGTCCCATTTCCTACATTTAACCCTTCAATATCTCCTGTAATACCTTCGCAGGTTGAATCCTTTCTTCCTGTATGCGAAGGTATCGCCACAATTCCACCCCTTCAACTGATATTCCTATGGATGAAACTCCTTTTATTAATCATGTTGCGAATGAAACCTTCTCTTCTCCTGCTACCAATGCCCTCAACTTGACTCCACCTCGACCTCAATCATTAATCTTCCTCAAACTTCTCCTTCAAATGACGCATCTATATCAAAGAATGATTTAATTCCCCAACTTTCTATCATCACAACCTCGTCGTATGAATCTCTCCTTTACTAAAGAAACTTTGGAAGGAATAGATATTGCTTTCAAGGTTTTATCGATATTCTAGATGATGTAAAGAAATATTCGATGATCCTATCAAGTTTGGTGTCTCGAAATTTTGAGTAAGTACTTTGGTTGTCGATGAATGGTTTCTTAAAAAAACATCCCTAGAAAATGAAGTTGAAGCTTTGAAGGAGCGTCTCCAAGCCATGACCGGATGAGAATATGGCACTCTTCATCTTGAAAACCAAAAGCTTGGAACGTTTGCGAGATTGTAACAATCTTCGTAAGAATAACAAAGAATTAAAAGGTACAACTTTCTTGTCTTTGTCCTTGTCTTATCTTTTTTAATAATTTTACCCTCTCCATATTCAATTTTCTTAAAATACTTTGTCCGCCCATTAAGTTTTAAACCAGAAACGAATAATGAAGAGATATCAGTTTGAATCTTCCATTTGAAGAAGCCCGTGTTGTGGAGAGATATTTTGATGGATCAATGTAACCAATTAGATAACCTTTATACATACTACTGTCGATCAAATAGATAATCTTACTAAGGAGAATACTCAGTTAATTGAAGCAAGATTCATTAAGTAGTGAAATATCTCGCCTCTCTTATTCTTTGACTAAAGCTAACTTGGAGATAAAAACTTTATCAGATGAGAATAAAACCCTATCTCAAGAGAAGCGAATTATTTTAAATAAGGTGGCGATTTCTTCGCAACAACTTAACATCTGCCAAAAAGTATGTGATGATCAAGAACAGTCTCTTCGCTCATTGAGAAGTAAACTTAAGGAAGTAGCAGAATCATCTGCTGCCGAGAGATATAAACTTATCCAGGGTAGAATAACTTTAAGTGTAAAGGCAAGTCAACTCAAAGATCAATATTCCACACTATAAAAATCATATTCTTCACTTGCGAAGGAAAACACCTTTCTTATTTCTAAAGAGAAGAATCTCCAATCTCGCCTGAAAGGTTTAGTTGGAGATAAATTTGACAATGCAATGGACCACTTGGAGAATAATTGCCTAGATTTAACTCAATATCTTATTTCACAAAAGGAAGGTAGTCTTAAAATTTTGACTGCCTCACCCACCTTCACCTTGGTAAGTCTTTTTGTGATATTTTCCTTGCGAGTTCTTCGCCTGAATAATTTTCTGTGTTCTTCTTTTTCGCAGAATCTGAGAAAAATATTTGTTCCTCCATTTCTGTCTTGGAGTCTAAATTCGCCAAGATTCACAAAGAGAATGCATTACTTTCTTCCACCCTTGCTTGTTCTCTTGATCGAGCAGAAAGAAGATTTGATTATCTTGCTTACTTCAAAGATATGGAAAGTATAAACCATCAGAAAGCGCTCTTTCGTCAAGTTCACCTCGGGGCTGAATTTCTTGTGAATGATATCTTGTTGTCCAAATCTCTTCCTCCTACATCAATCGAACCTTTGGAAGTATAAGACAATGAAATCCCTCGTGCTCCTGGTAGTGATTATGATTATGAAAGCGATGTAGAGGCTATCTTTCAGGAGGATTTCATAACTGAGGAAGAAATTCCTCCTAAGAAAACAAGCTGTTGGTGATAACCCGAGATGAAGAAGAAGATAGAGTAAACCGAATAAAGAGAAGATTGTCGAAAGTGAAAAAGCTGGCGAAAGTGAGAAAGCTAGCAAAGAGCGTCCATTATCTCATTAGCGAAAGTGAGAAAGCTAGCAAAGTGCGTTCATTGTCTCATACAGGCTTATAACCACGTTTCATATTTATTCGTGACGAAAGTCATGATGACGTTTCAATCTTGAAAATAGCTTTGATGACGATAGTCGATTCTTTATGTTTAACGACTAGTATAACATTATAGAAGAATATTTCTGTAGTTGCAGGAATTCCTACAATACATCCCTCAAAAGAATTCATGATAATCAACACATCTTTAAGACCAACAATCACACTTTTTATTAATTGACTTATGAAATTTTACAAACAGAAATGAAATCAAGAAAACAATGACTATTCAAGACTTTTTCTCTCCTCTAAACTTTCTCACCACTCCAAAAAAGATCTCTCTCTTCCTCAAGCATGTTCGGCTCCTTATATAGGGTATTACATAGTGGATGATAGCTAATCTGACCTTTATTTTCGGATCTGGATTGCGAGATTATCGCAAGCATACAAATATCTAATTCACGACATTTTTACATTTCGCAAGGTCTTCACATCTTTCTCGTGTTTATGTTGACGTCATCTGTCACGTTATTTCTGCAATCAATCTGCGATATCTTCACGATATATTATAAATGAAGATTTCGCAAGGGTACTGTTATTGCGAGATTCTGA
This sequence comes from Papaver bracteatum, assembly GCA_023529315.1. NCBI lineage: Eukaryota > Viridiplantae > Streptophyta > Magnoliopsida > Ranunculales > Papaveraceae > Papaver > Papaver bracteatum. The sequence continues at coordinate 1,554,842 of JAJJWX010004844.1, forward strand.
TTATACATCTTGCCTCTTCTCATGTCTTCTCTGCGAAGGGGAGAATGATATGAGAAATTATACTTCAAAATGCCGCAGTTGTTCATTTCTCCTGCAAAATTCTATACCGACAAGATTTCGTGAATTAAGCATGACCGCTTACACATGTCAAATATTCCCCTACTCACCGGCACATTCAATGTTAACCGGTCATCACCTTTTTGTCTATTTATGAAGAGATCTAGTAGAGATATAATTTCCTTCTTTTACTTCGTCTTCTTCATCTCCACGTTTTCTGTAAATCTTCATAAATGCAACTTTTTTTTATCTTTTTCTTTTAATTTTCACGGATTCATCTTTCTGCTACTGTTCTTATGGAGTCATCAAGGTTAGTTTCCTTTTTTCTTCTTCTGATTTTGCTGAAACTGATCTTATCTACTGAAACTGTCTTATTTGATTTTGTTCGTCTCTATGTAATTCCCATATTGTTTCTGTTTCAGCAAAAGCACCTTTAGCACCAAATTTACAGTCCAAAACCCTAACATTCCCAAGGGTTCGCAACAAAAAGTCGCTGTGAATAAAAGAAAGCATGCGAATAGCAAGGTAGTAAGAAACACTATTCTTTAAATAACAATATTGTTGCTTCTGTTTCTTATCTGGATTGTGATTCGTAGGGTGACGTAGATGCCAATAAACCCCCCCAAGAGATCTCGCCACCTTAAAATTGTTGAAACTTCTGTCCCATTTCCTACATTTAACCCTTCAATATCTCCTGTAATACCTTCGCGGAGTTGAATCCTTTCTTCCGTCTCTGCGAAGGTATCGCCTACAATTCCACCCCTTCAACCGATATTCCTATGGATGAAACTCCTTTTATTAATTATATTGCGAATGAAACCTTCTCTTCTCCTGCTGCCAATGCCCCTCAACTTGACTCCACCTCGACCTCAATCATTAATCTTCCTCAAACTTCACCTTCAAATGACGCATCTATATCAAAGAATGATTTAATTCCCCAACTTTCTATCATCACAACCTCGTCGTATGAATCTCTCCCTTTTACTAAAGAAACTTTGGAAGGAATAGATATTGCTTTCAAGGTTTTATCTGATATTCTAGATGATGTAAAGAAATATTCGATGATCCTATCAAGTTTGGTGTCTCGAAATTTTGAGTAAGTACTTTGGTTCTGAAGAATGGTTTCGAAAACATCCCTAGAAAATGAAGTTGAAGCTTTGAAGGAGCGTCTCCAAGCCATGACCTCGAATATGGCACTCTTCATCTTGAAAACCAAAAGCTTCAGAACGTTTCGCGAGATTGTAACAATCTTCGTAAGAATAACAAAGAATTAAAAGGTACAACTTTCTTGTCTTTGTCCTTGTCTTATCTTTTTTAATAATTTTACCCTCTCCATATTCAATTTTATTAAAATACTTTGTCCGCCCATTAAGTTTTAAACCAGAAACGAATAATGAAGAGATATCAGTTTGAATCTTCCGCTGAAGAAGCCCGTGTTGACAGAGATATTTTGATGGATCAATGTAACCAATTAGATAACCTTTATACATACTCTGTCGATCAAATAGATAATCTTACTAAGGAGAATACTCAGTTAATTCAGAAGCAAGATTCATTAAGTAGTGAAATATCTCGCCTCTCTTATTCTTTGACTAAAGCTAACTTGGAGATAAAAACTTTATCAGATGAGAATAAAACCCTATCTCAAGAGAAGCGAATTATTTTAAATAAGGTGGCGATTTCTTCGCAACAACTTAACATCTGCCAAAAAGTATGTGATGATCAAGAACAGTCTCTTCGCTCATTGAGAAGTAAACTTAAGGAAGTAGCAGAATCATCTGCTGCCGAGAGATATAAACTTATCCAGGGTAGAATAACTTTAAGTGTAAAGGCAAGTCAACTCAAAGATCAATATTCCACACTATAAAAATCATATTCTTCACTTGCGAAGGAAAACACCTTTCTTATTTCTAAAGAGAAGAATCTCCAATCTCGCCTGAAAGGTTTAGTTGGAGATAAATTTGACAATGCAATGGACCACTTGGAGAATAATTGCCTAGATTTAACTCAATATCTTATTTCACAAAAGGAAGGTAGTCTTAAAATTTTGACTGCCTCACCCACCTTCACCTTGGTAAGTCTTTTTGTGATATTTTCCTTGCGAGTTCTTCGCCTGAATAATTTTCTGTGTTCTTCTTTTTCGCAGAATCTGAGAAAAATATTTGTTCCTCCATTTCTGTCTTGGAGTCTAAATTCGCCAAGATTCACAAAGAGAATGCATTACTTTCTTCCACCCTTGCTTGTTCTCTTGATCGAGCAGAAAGAAGATTTGATTATCTTGCTTACTTCAAAGATATGGAAAGTATAAACCATCAGAAAGCGCTCTTTCGTCAAGTTCACCTCGGGGCTGAATTTCTTGTGAATGATATCTTGTTGTCCAAATCTCTTCCTCCTACATCAATCGAACCTTTGGAAGTATAAGACAATGAAATCCCTCGTGCTCCTGGTAGTGATTATGATTATGAAAGCGATGTAGAGGCTATCTTTCAGGAGGATTTCATAACTGAGGAAGAAATTCCTCCTAAGAAAACAAGCGTTGGTGATAACCCCAGATGAAGAAGAAGATAGAGTAAACCAGAATAAAGAGAAGATTGTCGAAAGTGAAAAAGCTGGCGAAAGTGAGAAAGCTAGCAAAGAGCGTCCATTATCTCATTCTGGCGAAAGTGAGAAAGCTAGCAAAGTGCGTTCATTGTCTCATACAGGCTTATAACCACGTTTCATATTTATTCGTGACGAAAGTCATGATGACGTTTCAATCTTGAAAATAGCTTTGATGACGATAGTCGATTCTTTATGTTTAACGACTAGTATAACATTATAGAAGAATATTTCTGTAGTTGCAGGAATTCCTACAATACATCCCTCAAAAGAATTCATGATAATCAACACATCTTTAAGACCAACAATCACACTTTTTATTAATTGACTTATGAAATTTTACAAACAGGAAATGAAATCAAGAAAACAATGACTATTCAAGACTTTTTCTCTCCTCTAAACTTTCTCACCACTCCAAAAAAGATCTCTCTCTTCCTCAAGCATGTTCGGCTCCTTATATAGGGTATTACATAGTGGATGATAGCTAATCTGACCTTTATTTTCGGATCTGGATTGCGAGATTATCGCAAGCATACAAATATCTAATTCACGACATTTTTACATTTCGCAAGGTCTTCACATCTTTCTCGTGTTTATGTTGACGTCATCTGTCACGTTATTTCTGCAATCAATCTGCGATATCTTCACGATATATTATAAATGAAGATTTCGCAAGGGTACTGTTATTGCGAGATTCTGATTATACATCTTGCCTCTTCTCATGTCTTCTCTGCGAAGGGGAGAATGATATGAGAAATTATACTTCAAAATGCCGCAGTTGTTCATTTCTCCTGCAAAATTCTATACCGACAAGATTTCGTGAATTAAGCATGACCGCTTACACATGTCAAATATTCCCCTACTCACCGGCACATTCAATGTTAACCGGTCATCACCTTTTTGTCTATTTATGAAGAGATCTAGTAGAGATATAATTTCCTTCTTTTACTTCGTCTTCTTCATCTCCACGTTTTCTGTAAATCTTCATCGTCTGCAACTTTTTTTTATCTTTTTCTTTTAATTTTCACGGATTCATCTTTCTGCTACTGTTCTTATGGAGTCATCAAGGTTAGTTTCCTTTTTTCTTCTTCTGATTTTGCTGAAACTGATCTTATCTACTGAAACTGTCTTATTTGATTTTGTTCGTCTCTATGTAATTCCCATACTGTTTCTGTTTCAGCAAAAGCACCTTTAGCACCAAATTTACAGTCCAAAACCCTAACATTCCCAAGGGTTCGCAACAAAAAGTCGATGTGAATAAAAGAAAGCATGCGAATAGCAAGGTAGTAAGAAACACTATTCTTTAAATAACAATATTGTTGCTTCTGTTTCTTATCTGGATTGTGATTCGTAGGGTGACGTAGATGCCAATAAACCCCCCCAAGAGATCTCGCCACCTTAAAATTGTTGAAACTTCTGTCCCATTTCCTACATTTAACCCTTCAATATCTCCTGTAATACCTTCGCAGGTTGAATCCTTTCTTCCTGTCTGCGAAGGTATCGCCACAGATTCCACCCCTTCAACTGATATTCCTATGGATGAAACTCCTTTTATTAATTATATTGCGAATGAAACCTTCTCTTCTCCTGCTGCCAATGCCCCTCAACTTGACTCCACCTCGACCTCAATCATTAATCTTCCTCAAACTTCACCTTCAAATGACGCATCTATATCAAAGAATGATTTAATTCCCCAACTTTCTATCATCACAACCTCGTCGTATGAATCTCTCCCTTTTACTAAAGAAACTTTGGAAGGAATAGATATTGCTTTCAAGGTTTTATCTGATATTCTAGATGATGTAAAGAAATATTCCGATGATCCTATCAAGTTTGGTGTCTCGAAATTTTGAGTAAGTACTTTGGTTCTGACAGAATGGTTTCGAAAACATCCCTAGAAAATGAAGTTGAAGCTTTGAAGGAGCGTCTCCAAGCCATGACCTCAGAATATGGCACTCTTCATCTTGAAAACCAAAAGCTTCAGAACGTTTCGCGAGATTGTAACAATCTTCGTAAGAATAACAAAGAATTAAAAGGTACAACTTTCTTGTCTTTGTCCTTGTCTTATCTTTTTTAATAATTTTACCCTCTCCATATTCAATTTTCTTAAAATACTTTGTCCGCCCATTAAGTTTTAAACCAGAAACGAATAATGAAGAGATATCAGTTTGAATCTTCCGCTGAAGAAGCCCGTGTTGACAGAGATATTTTGATGGATCAATGTAACCAATTAGATAACCTTTATACATACTCTGTCGATCAAATAGATAATCTTACTAAGGAGAATACTCAGTTAATTCAGAAGCAAGATTCATTAAGTAGTGAAATATCTCGCCTCTCTTATTCTTTGACTAAAGCTAACTTGGAGATAAAAACTTTATCAGATGAGAATAAAACCCTATCTCAAGAGAAGCGAATTATTTTAAATAAGGTGGCGATTTCTTCGCAACAACTTAACATCTGCCAAAAAGTATGTGATGATCAAGAACAGTCTCTTCGCTCATTGAGAAGTAAACTTAAGGAAGTAGTAGAATCATCTGCTGCTGAGAGAGATAAACTTATCCAGGGTAGAATAACTTTAAGTGTAAAGGCAAGTCAACTCAAAGATCAATATTCCACACTATAAAAATCATATTCTTCACTTGCGAAGGAAAACACCTTTCTTATTTCTAAAGAGAAGAATCTCCAATCTCGCCTGAAAGGTTTAGTTGGAGATAAATTTGACAATGCAATGGACCACTTGGAGAATAATTGCCTAGATTTAACTCAATATCTTATTTCACAAAAGGAAGGTAGTCTTAAAAATTTGACTGCCTCACCCACCTTCACCTTGGTAAGTCTTTTTGTGATATTTTCCTTGCGAGTTCTTCGCCTGAATAATTTTCTGTGTTCTTCTTTTTCGCAGAATCTGAGAAAAATATTTGTTCCTCCAATTCTGTCTTGGAGTCTAAATTCGCCAAGATTCACAAAGAGAATGCATTACTTTCTTCCACCCTTGCTTGTTCTCTTGATCGAGCAGAAAGAAGATTTGATTATCTTGCTTACTTCAAAGATATGGAAAGTATAAACCATCAGAAAGCGCTCTTTCGTCAAGTTCACCTCGGGGCTGAATTTCTTGTGAATGATATCTTGTTGTCCAAATCTCTTCCTCCTACATCAATCGAACCTTTGGAAGTATAAGACAATGAAATCCCTCGTGCTCCTGGTAGTGATTATGATTATGAAAGCGATGTAGAGGCTATCTTTCAGGAGGATTTCATAACTGAGGAAGAAATTCCTCCTAAGAAAACAACTGTTGGTGATAACCCAGATGAAGAAGAAGATAGAGTAAACCAGAATAAAAAGAAGATTGTCGAAAGTGAAAAAGCTGGCGAAAGTGAGAAAGCTAGCAAAGAGCGTCCATTATCTCATTCTGGCGAAAGTGAGAAAGCTAGCAAAGTGCGTTCATTGTCTCATACAGGCTTATAACCACGTTTCATATTTATTCGTGACGAAAGTCATGATGACGTTTCAATCTTGAAAATAGCTTTGATGACGATAGTCGATTCTTTATGTTTAACGACTAGTATAACATTATAGAAGAATATTTCTGTAGTTGCAGGAATTCCTACAATACATCCCTCAAAAGAATTCATGATAATCAACACATCTTTAAGACCAACAATCACACTTTTTATTAATTGACTTATGAAATTTTACAAACAGGAAATGAAATCAAGAAAACAATGACTATTCAAGACTTTTTCTCTCCTCTAAACTTTCTCACCACTCCAAAAAGATATTTCTCTTCCTTAAGCCTGTTCGGCTCCTTATATAGGGTATTACATAGTGGATGACATCTAATCAGACCTTTATTTTCGGATCTGGCTTGCGAGATTATCGCAAGTATACAGATGTCTAATTCGCGAAATTCTTACATTTTGCAAGATCTTCACATCTTTCTCATGTTTATGTTGACGTCATCTGTCACGTCATTTCTGCAATCAATCTGCGATGTCTTCGCAATGTATTGTAGATGAAGATTTCGCAAGGGTACTGTTGTTGCGAGATTCTGATTATACAATTTCAATGATTGAAATGTAGAGTTGAGATTACGTAACCACCTATGGATATAAGCATATATAGTGTGCTCGCACATTAGTGTATAAATTCATGTACCGGAAACCAAGTGCGTGCATATGTGTGTATGCGGTATTGGTGAAGGAGACAGGTTGGGTATGCGTACCCGTACGCGTACTAGCGGAAGTTCACGTCCGTGAAATTATGCTGAGTTTGGAGTTTATGAACTTACAAACCAGTCACCTTAGGTACGCGTACCCACAAAAATTTTCATCCAAAAATTTCTGCTGGGTTTTCAAACCCAATTCCGGTAAAGCTAGAGTACACGTACCCGTACGCGTACCTAAGCTGGTTATATCTCAAATCGGTTATCTCATGAACTTAAACAATAAATCGATAAGGAATGCAATCTTTGCAAACCATGGCTATATTTTTCATGAATAGATTCAAGTGAATCAAACCGTTTTTGTTTCAATTATGTCTATGTATAAAGATCTAAGCAAGTGAACAACTCTTGAACTAGTTCTTATGAGTCATTTAAACTAGTTATGAAGAAGATGAATATGCTTGATATGAAAGTGCTCATATTGCTAACCATTGGTTAACTATTTGTGAACCAACTAAGTGTACACGTTTAGGTACGGTTACCCAAACCTAAATGAAATATATTTCATTTGTGTGTGTGTGTGTGTGTGACAAGCTAAGTTTTTATCTAACGGTTGAAAGATATTAGCTTGGATAAATCAGGTTTTTCATCTAATGGTGAATATTGAATGCTTTGTTACCAGGGTAACTTAGATTGAAAACTCTGATTTGAAAACTATGTAAAGGAGACGTATAGCAACTAGAAAAACTAATCCCCACACCTCCTATGTGACACTAGTTAGTTTTTCTAGAGTCGATTCTCCTTTAACCGAAGATTTCTTATCGAGACCCTGTCAGTTAGCGACTTGAAGATTTCATTAGGATTTTGAAGCCAGGCGAAACTACTTCTCTTGTAGTTGAGCGATCTTATCTTGTTATTTTCTATCGTACGAGTTCAATTGAATATTTGGCTTGAGATTATACATCCGATAGGGCAAGATAAAAACAAATCACAAACATCTTCGTCTCATCGTTTGTGATTCCGCAATATCTAGTTTCGCTACTATACGATTTAGATTATTGTGAGGTGATCAATAATTCTAGGCTATTCTTCGGGAATATAAGCCCGGGTTATTGATTGGTTCTTGTTCACCTTGATTTTATCAAAAGACAGAACAAAACTCGTAGGTTTATCTGTGAGAGGCATATTTATCTATTATCTTAGACTTTTCTGTGTGATACAGATTTTTTTATTCAAGTCTTCGACTTTGGGTCGTAGCAACTCTTGGTTGTAGGTGAGATCAACTAAGGGAATCAAGTGCATAGTATCCAGCTGGGATCAGAGATGTAAGGAGCATAACTGTACCTTGAATCAGTGTGATATTGATTAGGGTTCAACTACGGTCCGGATCGAAGTTAGTTTGTAGTAGGCTAGTGTCTGTAGCGGCTTAATATAGTATGGTGTTCAATCTGGACTAGGTCCCGATATTTTTCTGCATTTGCGGTTTCCTCGTTAACAAAATTTCAGGTGTCTGTGTTATTTCTATTCCGCATTATATTTTGTTATATAATTGAAATATCACAGGTTGTGCGTTGTATCGATCAATTTTGAAATCCAACCTTTGGTTGTTGATTGGAAATTGATTGATCCTTGAATATTTGTTTTTGATACCATCCAAGTTTATATCTCTTGTTTTTGATAAAGACTAGCAGATTTCTATTTGCTTGAGTATAAATCAAATCGAGAGATAGAGATATTAACTCCTTGATATACTTTTTATTAAGATTGAGTCTGACTGTCTAGTTGATTCTCTTAAAAGTATATTAGAGTTAGTACATACATATTGCTAATCGAAATATTGGGCGAGATTGTTATACCCCGCTTTTTCAATACCCAATTTCTAAAGGAGTATAGTTTTATACTCGATTTTTTAGAATGAGTATAACTTTATACTTGATTTCAGAATGAGTATAAGTTCATACTCCGTTAAAGACCGAGTATAAAGTGATGTTAATTCTGTGGTCATAAAAATGAGTACAAGTATATACTCTGTCTAAAAAGAGTTCAAACTATATACTCTTTTCATATAGAGTACAACTCATTATGGCCGAGAAATGTTAAATTCTTAGCCGTAAACAAGTACATGGTATGATATCCTAACCGTAAATGTATATTTGCGGTTAGGATATTCTAGCCATATGTACCACACCACCTATAGGTTTTTTGTGTTACGGCTTGGTCGACCTATCAATTTCCTAGCCGTAATCGGAAAGCGGTCAGGAAAACTACCCGTATAGTTTTATGGTTGGGAAGTACCTAGCCATATGTTACTCTAATAACCCAAAAAGCAATGGACTCTTGGTTACGACTAGGTATCATGTCCGTAACCCAGCCGTAACATAGACTCATGTGGTTCTGGGAAATATAACGGGCATAAATTCTTCACTTCCCATCCAATTTTCGTATTTACGACTGGGAGTTCCTCAATTTCCATCCGTGGTTACCTATTTACGGCTGGTTCGACACATTTTCCCAGCCGTAACATGTAAAAAACTTAGATTTTGCTCTGATTTTTAACGAATTTGAATCGATAAAATTGCTATTGGGAGTTGATTATAAGGTTTCCTCGAGTATTGTGACGAATGGTTTCATCACTTTTCTTTAAAAAAAAGTCACCTAAATCACCCTTTTTCCTTCTTCAAAATCCAAGAAAATCAAGTTTTGATTTGCAAAAGATAAATCATTTGATTAGTTTAATCCATTCACTAATACTAGTTAGTTAGCTTAATCATTTTAGTTAGTACTAATCAAATTGAGGGTCGATTAGGCATTACAAGAAAATCAGGATAAGGGGTTCTATAGATTAATATTTCATGATCCTAAACAACCCAAAAAAAACTCACCGTTTAAAGCCCCAATAATAAGATTCATTTATAAAGGTATCCATAATGTGGGTACTTTAGAAATGTACTAATATAAAGTTAGTCCAGATGTTGAAAGCAAGAATTATTTCAAGAGCTTGTAATTCAAGGGACTTTCAAAATGACAACTCTTGAGTTGAATGCGGTTTGCGGAAAAGAAACGATTTGGATATTTTCTGTGACATGCGAAACAGTTATAGCCTAGTAATTAGTATGTATACAATTCACAGGTCTCTCAATTGAAAGAGTTCAACGACAATCCTTGTGGAGACCCAATCAATTGAATATTTGACGTCTCCTGATAAGTAAATTTCAAAAGAATGACATAAGCAAATGTACTTTATATTGTTGCATGGTTGCTCAAGTCAGCATCATGACAAAAGTTAGGTTGACTTAATCTTAATTATTGGTCGTAAAGCTATCATTTTTGTAGTCAACTTATGCAGACTATCCACAGCTCTAGACATTATCTGCCGATCCTCTGAAGTTTTAGATCACGAATGGTCCCCCATACATCACATGCAACGAAGTCCATTATGCTTTTCGAAGGTTGGCGGAACCGCGGCCAATGTTGATTGTGTTGCATAGTTGGTTCTATTCTTATATTGCAGTTTCATGGTTTTCAAAGGGAAGTGGGAGGAGAACACAGGTAGTCAAAGTATGCCCATATCTTATGATGAGGAAATTTTATGAGCGTAAAACTGTTAATATATTTAGCAAACTCCATGAATTTTTAGCTATCCCATGTACTTGTTTGTGTATCTTTACTATATTTATTCGTATTTGTATTTGTCCGGTAAATATTATTTTTTCGTGTTGGGTTATTCGGCACCGTGCTTCTTCGATCTTAAACTCATTATCGACCTGAATGTTTATTTATGAGGAGACATTATTCTTGGATTGATGATAACTTCCTTGAGGAGAAGAATTCCCCTAGGATAGAATATATATTAAAATCATAAATAATATCTCTTGTGTTTACAACCAAATTAAATGGAGATAATCTCCCAAAGGTAAATAAGGTAAGAGGATAATATAAAGTCTATTACACCCCCTTAGTCTGAGCGGGAGAGGAACAAACGCTAAGACTAGAACGAAAACGAACAAATAACTCTCGAGGAAGCCCCTTGGTAAAGATGTCAGCATATTGGTTCTCAGAGGGGACGTGTAAGACTTGAATGGCACCAATACGAACTCGTTCAAGAACAAAATTTATATCAATCTCCACATGTTTGGTGCGCTGATGTTGAACAGGATCTCCAGACATATATATCGCACTTACATTGTCACATTAAACAATAGTAGCACGTCGTAGAGGTATATGGAGCTCTACAAGAAGGTTGCGAAGCCATGTTGTTTCAGCAACTGCATTTACCTGTAATGACCTTCAAGCACGTCAACGCTATTAGACCGGTCAAGTGTCGATTTAGTTAATAATAACTCGATCAGTTTAACACGAACGTTAATTATTAGGAATTAATCTAACGACGATCTAGATCTAGTACCATTAGATAGATCTCGAAAAGTTACGCAGAATGGACCACTCGAACGTACCAATCGTATACCGGATGAAGAAGATATATTCAGATAAGAATGAAGGGTAGAATCGTCATTTATTTGTATTTAACCAACCTGGTCTCCCCATATCTTTTGGGTGATTTCATTTATCAATGCTCGTAGGCCTTATCATCAGCAACGTGTTGAAGAGAAATCCGTCTCTCTTATTTCTTCTTCTATTTTCTTCTTCTTTTCTCTTTTCTTTCCTTCTTCCATTCTTGTTCTTCATTTCTCCCTGTTGAATTCGAATCAAAGGATTGAGTTATATTTTGTGATAAGTTCTTAAGAAGCTTGTTAGATTGATTGATTGATTGATTGGAGACGAAGGTCATGGTGCTGTGGTTGATTTAGAACGGGAAGATGATGATGGGGTTGATGTTGTTAATTGAAGTTAGGGTTTGTGTGGGTAAAATAGAAGAATTAAGAGATGGAATTGGTGTTCTAGGAGAACGAATTGAGATGGGTCTATGTTATATTGAAGTTCTGAAGATGATTTAGTGATAAATTGAAAAGTTAGGGTTTCTGGAAGAATTCAAAGAGGAATTATAAGTTGAAATTGATGTTCTGGAAGAATTATTGGAGATGGGTTTGAACGACATGAAGAGTAGAGTTATGTTTTGAACTCGAATTGGAATTAAAGATAATTGAGAATGAATTATGGTTATTAAGAACCAGTTGATGATTTTGGGTATGCTTTGAGTTGTGTTGATGAGTTCTGAGTAGTCTTGAGATATGTTGGTGAATCAAAATCAAAATGAGAAGTAGAAACTGGATTCAATTGCATGAGAAACACAGATTGGAGGTAATTACTATTTTAAGTTAACTTTGTTAAGATGTTGATTTTGATTATTGAGTGAATGATATTAATGGAGCTAAGACTGAAATGAATATGTGAATTTTTAATGGGAATGCATATGTAGATTTGATATATGTAATGAAGTACAGTTGATGAGTATATGTTTGAGAAGTATAAGTTGATGTTCTATGTAGAATTGAATATAATTCTGACCTGCCTGTGGTGTTAATGGTGTTGTTAAAGAATAAAAGACTAATATCTTAGTATAATTGATGATGGTGTGTTGATTCTAAGGCTGTTTTAAACTCAGGGGAGATGGGAGTTAAGTTTCAGCATCAATGGGTGGTGGAACATCAATTCAGGGAAGACTATTGTTGAGTAAGTCTCTGTGTTGCTTAATTTCACAGTTTGAAGTTGTATTGTTTAGCTTGTATGTGTTGAATAGATTCAGTTGGTGGTTGGTGGTGATTGCAGGTGAAGTTTGAGTTGTTTTGGGTGCATGTATTAATAAATGGAAGAGGTGGTGAAACTGAGGTGGTGATTCTAAGATTTGGAATTCATGAGAATGGTGTTATTGAACTTACATGTTGTGCAGGCATGGACTGAAATATGTATGTTGGTTTGAACTGCAGTTATAAAAACCTAGAGATACAAGTGATGGTTCTGAACAAGGAATGGAACTGAATTTGGTCAGAATGCGTTGCGATTGAGCATCATCATTGCAGGAACATAGATTCTGGTAATGTTAATTGATTTATATCAATTACAGGGAAGAGTTAAATTGTGGTGAAGTTATAAATATTATGACTAAAGAAGTTGAATGAGATTTATGTGACTGTGTTATAGGGATGAAGGTTAGATGAGAGTGTTGAGTGGAACTTCTCTAGTGAAAGCTTGTAATGCATTTTGCGGAGTAATCTAAGTTTGTTTATGTGTTTGATTGTGAAGTTTTTGTGAAGTTTTTCATGATTAGTCTAGTAGAATTGATTGATAAAAGGAAGAAGATTTAATGTTGTGATTAGTCATCCCGGTCAGATTATCGATCGTGTTGTATACCTAGCCGACTCGGACCATCTGATGAGTCGAGTTAATCATGTAACTTTGAGTTGAATCGGTTTGACTCAGACCGATCTTGACCGAGTTAGACTTTAACCTTGGATCGTTGACTGACCACGACTCGTTGACCATTGACCCTGGACATTGACTTGACCTGGACGTTGACTATTAGTTGACCATTGACTGTTAGTTTGACAGTTAATGATTGTTAGTTGACTTAGTGGACTTGGGCTTAGGGTAGTTTTCTTAATTAGATGTTTTGGACCTCTTGTGGTCCGAATTAGCTTTTGACTTCTTCTACAAAGTTGTAGATATTAAATGCGACTTAGCTATATGGACTGCATAATCAATCTAATTGGATTAGTAAACTCTTACTTATACTAAAGATAGATAATAAGATACCATAATGGGCTTAGAACCATTAGATAGAATTGTATGAGCCTTGTGTGAGCCTTTTTGGCTAATCTCTTAGAGTGCTTGTTTGATTATCAGTTAGATTCTATTAACAACGAACGATTCAAAGAATGAACTGGGGGATTGTGGATCTTGAGATAAGCGTGGCTGGTCATCAAAAAGGTGTGGGAATGCATTTGACATTTTCGTAATCATTATTGTTTCTTTTTACAAAACTTTATGTTTAACAAATCATGCATTGTCTATTTATGCATTTCATGCTTTATTTAAAATGCATTATGATATTTCTGTTTAGTATGTGAATCTTTCCACGATGTGGAAAGGATTTGTATTGTTTGTGGTCAATATGAATTGTTATGGGAAATGAGAATTTTCCACTTGTGGTATATAGGATACGCTCCTTCACATTTATACCTACTTTAATTCAGCTTTTATGCTTAGAGTTGGTCACCATGGTCTTGGTGGCATCCATAGCTATATAGGTGTGAATTGCCGGTATTTAGGAGTTCACAACCATATTAGTACATTGTTTGACGAAGGAGTTTGTCCATATACATGTATGATTATTTCAGTGACTTAGTCACTGTATAACGTTTCAGAAAAACATTATTGTTTTCCAAGTCTTGGATATGATTACTTAGAAGTTAAATGTTAATTATTCCCACTTCAGTTTCTGTGACAGATCAGAGTGCGCAACGAAAGCTGCACGGGTTGACTTCGCTAGTCGATTAACTTCTGTTATATTTATTATGTTGTATATTCTATTTGTAAACCATATGACTATTTTATATGTATCATTTGAGAGATATTCTTGTATATATATTTCTGAGCGGGGTTAGTTTTGGGTTAAGTTTTATAGAAGATTTCTTAATTGAATGCTTAAGTAAATGTTTTTAGATTTTAGTGCCTCTTATTTAGTTAATCTCTTGGATTAGTCAGTTGCTAGCTTAGGGGGCGCTACAAAAGTTGGTATCAGAGCTCACTATTAGATGTTATATGGTAGACAATAGGAATAGCCAGTGCCAGTTAGTGAACTAGATTAGTTTAGAACTGGGTTGGGTTGTGAGATAAATCTTAATTACTAAAAGCTAACAATAATTACAATAATTATTCGATTGATTGACTTGTTTGTTTGGTTGTTTGTATAATGAAATAAAAATTATAGGGTACACCAATAATTAATCTAGTGGAGATTAGAGAATAAATGATTTAAAATTATAAACACGCACACAAGTCAATATAAAAAAATTTGGGATATTTTGTTTTTGGGTCCCAAAAATGTGACCAGATTAGCGTTTGGGTCCTAGAAAGTTCCAAATTAGAGTTTGGGTCCCAGAACTTAAGTTGACTGTGTTGACCAAAATAATTTTAATTTAAAAAAAAAACAAATTAATTTCTATTTAGTAAACGCCATCCATTGCAGTTAGCATGCCGAACACACGTGCAACTCCACAACACATCTTCTTTCGAGAGGAGGATAAAAATCGCACCCCCCCCCTAGTCCTCTGCCTCCGCCACCTGCAAAAGATGAAAAAAAAAATATTGCAGAATAAGATATGGAGCTGGGTTTTGTTGGGTCTTTGAGTATCGATCAGGTAAATTTGGTGATGACGGTGGGGATAAAGACAAGAAGAACACTAACAACCTTCTCACCACCCACCTCCGTCACCAACATCGCCGGGATTTTATCAATCATTCCTGTAACTCCCACCCTGAAAAAATGAAAGCCCTCAAGTCTTAAAGTTTCAACAGCCACCTAGCAAAAACCTCCATTGGAAATCTCATTAGCAATACCACCAAAATTTTCCGCGCTCCATTTTTGTTTTGGAAGACCAAGTTTCAACCCCTTCTTCCCCTCTCCATAACTTTAATTGTCCTCCTGGATCCCGTCTCCATCAACGAGATTTCGATACTTTTCCTCTCCAATTGGATCAGCTTTGTATTGCCTCCTCTCCATAGCCTTTCTCTCTCCATCTCCTAATAAAATACACTTCGTAATTAGACTCCCTTAAACAGCCGCTTCATCAACTCTAGCGATTTAAGCCTCCTACAATCAATCTCCAAGCAACCCACTTAATCATGTAAACAATCATGTAATTAAACAAACCCATCCTCTAAAAATAAATCAATCTTCTTATCATTTTTTGAATCGAACTCCAAATAAGTTAATCTACCTCAATACACGAATTCGATGGAAACAAACATGTAATTAAACAAACCCATCCTCTAAAAATAAATCAATCTTCTTATCATTTTTTGAATCGAACTCCAAATAAGTTAATCTACAAATTCGTCTCAGAAAATCTCCGAAAAATTCAGATCCAAAAATTCTAAGTAAGAACACTGTTTTGGGTATTACTGTTTCGGAGCGATGATTAATCGCTATGTATAACAGATGCTTTAGTGGCAAAGTTCGTAAATAAATTTAAACATAATATTAAATACAGTAGGTCATTTCTATATTTAACCCTATTCCGTTACGGTCAACTTAAGTCCTAGGACCCAAACTCTAATTTAGAACTTTCTAGGACCCAAACGCTAATCTGGTCACATTTTTGGGACCCAAAAACAAAATATCCCAAAAAAAATAGTGAGATTAGTATTATTGATAAATCTTGAAAGTCACATATATAAATATTAAGCACCTTCACTTATACGTAAAATCAACGGTTTATAATCACATAAATCTTAATAATATTTTGGGACTCAATAATATTTGTAAGAGTTGTTAGAATTAATTCAATAAAATATTATAATAGTAACTATAGATAGATAATAATAAAAGTAACTTGTTGTTTTTCAATAAAAGCCGCGGTGGCATTCTTCATAAAAGTAATAATAATTTTAATAAAATAATGTTAGCATTTATCAATTAGTATTGTATTAAACTTAACTAAAATTCATTAAAGATATATATAACGATAAAAATAATAATTATGATTATTTAAATAGTTATAGAAAATTTAATAACACTTGTGTACAGTTAAGTTTTGTAAATTAAACTTATTACAAATTAGAAATATTTGTTTTGCGTCTAAATTAGATAATTAATATTACTTGCTAGGTATTAGACTTAAGAAGGTGAGGATTTAATGTATAAAATAAAAAGAATTAACTTGTTAATAATCATGTACCGTAATTATCTTTAGTCTAACAAATGATCCAGTAAATCTTTAAAATGAAACAAATATATATGAAGGAGTCATAATAGCATTCAGATACTTTGTGTCACATTAGAATTAAGAGAAAATAAATTTATATATTAATAGGATCCTTCTTCATGAATAAATTTAATCATCTTTTAAAATAAAAAAAATAGTATGGCAAACTTAAATTGTTAGAGTTTAAATTAGTACTATATTGAGTATCATTTAAATTAAAATTCCATTTACAAATATATATTGATAAAATAATGATTATGATTAAATAATTATGGAAAATTATTAGTGCTTATCTACGGTTAAGTTTTGCAAAGTTAATTAATAATAAATTAGAATTATATGTTTTATATTTAAACCAAATAGTTAAAATAAGATATATTAGGTAAGTTTAAAAACGTGAGGTCATATAATGCATAAAATAAAGACTAAATTTGTTAACAATATCTTATAACAAATTATCTTTTGTCCAATAAATGATTCACTAAATCACTAAATTATACACATGAAGTGATATTTATATTACTTGAATGCTTAATACAAATTTAGTTTTAAAGGAGAATATATTTGCTTGTTAATAGATACTTATTATTAATACCCCAAAATCTGAAGACTATTAAGACATATTGAAATTTTATGCAGACTCAAATTTAAACCAAATTAAATTACCAGCACCAATAATTAACAAGATATAGTATACAGATTCAATCTGAATAAATAAAAATCTGTTCTAACCATCTTTCGTGAAAGTAGAATTATATTTACAAGATTCATGCTTAATAAAATTAAACTAAGTATCATTACTAAACAATTATTTTAATTTAATGTTAGTTACACTAGTAATCAAATAAGAAAATTTGATAAAACAATAATGAAAATGATAATATAACTAAGACAATAATTTTGATAAGATAAGTAATTAATAACAATATATTTTACTCATTGCTATAAAATTTAGAGTTATTGTAAATGTCATTTGAATAATAATTATTGAATAGTAATAGCAAAATGTAATTTTTATTAATAGTACAACTTAAGGATTATTTAACAATAAATTATATTTAAGGAAATAAAGTTAGATGAAAACAAATCGAGTATTAATAATAAAATTAAACTTAGCGTTATGATTAATTACAAATTAACTTTTATCGGTCTAAGTAATAAGGAATAAATGTTATAATAATGATGAAAGTATTAACACCAAATAATTATGGAAAAATTGTTAGCGGCTACTTATTATAACTAAATAAGCAAATAGATACATTGGAAATAATGATAGTAAAATTTGAATAATCGATATAACGTTAAGTTATTCTTAATTAGTACATGAATTTAAAATGAACAATTAATTGGGGGATATGGATTTTAATTGGGGGATATGAATTACTTCCCCCAACCATTTGTGCCTGATAAGGGGTGTCTTTTGGGTGCGAAAATACCAGAATATCCCTTCATTAATTAAAAAACATTATGAAATTACTATTTTGCCCTTTCTACTAAACATTAAAATCAAAACCCAAAATCATATATCCCCCTTCTCAAATCAGTATCGGCATAGGCTTATGTTTAGAATTTATTTTTTCTTCATCGTCTTCCTCATCGTTCATTCTTCATCGACGATTAATCGTTGAATCAAAAATTTCTTCGTTGACTAACCTACCATAACCATGCCTCCACGAAAGAAATCAAAAGCAAAACGGAACACTAAATCGATTGCTCAACAAACACATGAACAACGAATCGAGAACATTGCTCAAGAACTAGAAGAGGACGAAGCATCCAACTCGGATGATCAACCAATCATGGCTTCTCTGAGAAGGTAAGTGTTTTTTAGCTCATTTATGATTGTTTTAATCGATTTGTAGCCATGGGTTTAGGTTAGAATCGCCAAAATTTGTGAAACTGTGGAGTTGCAGAGAAAACCGGCATTGAATCTAAGTTTGAATACCAAGCCGGTTTAGAAACCTAAGATAGACTTTTGGTCGAATACGATGCCGGTTTAACTTCCGAACTTGAAATATCTATACCTAAGCATATGATAGTAGTTGAACACCAAACCGGCTTGAGTTCTGAAAATTAGATTTTAGGACCGGCATTCGAATTGGGTTGAAGGCTATTAGGTAGTCAACTAAAAAACACAGAATAAATATTTTTTTACCGCCATTATATCTAGGTTTCGTCATTCATTGCGGTTTTGAAATACCGGCATCGTGTAGTTCAATTCGTGTATGCCAGTTTGACACTTGAAACATTCAAGAAGAAAAACCTGAAAAACCTTAAGCATGCTCGATATTTGAACATATATCTTGGTACATGTTACCGGCATTAGTTGTTTTAAGAATTTCAATGCCGGTTTACAAACTGTGATGACTTTTCTTATGTTTGTTTCGTTTGCTTATGTTATAGGTCAAAATCCAAAGTATCGAGGAAAAATAAAGGTCATATTCTCACTAAAAAAAAGGAGAAAGGACGGTCTTGATACTCCCGGTCCCTGCCTCCCCGGGGGATAGATACGGGTCGCAAGAAGCGTTTGGGGTTTCAAACAAGAGGGTTAGATTGGGAGAGTGGTGGTGAACGTAATGCACTTAGAATCCGTGAAGGTACATTTGTGAACGATGAGAATGATGAAGGGGACACTGAGGATAAAGATGATGAGGTTCCCCCAAGTCAATTAGCAATCCAAACCGAAGTTGGTGAGACTAGTCAACAACCAACACAAGGCAAGGGCAAGGGCAAACACAAAGTTAAAGGTTGTCACCTTTATCACATTGATGACATGATACCCGACCGCGATGATGGTAAAATTTGGGGTCAAGCTCCGGAACCGAAAGTACTCTTTGGATACAAGAACTCTTGGGCTCGTTCAATCTTTCAAACTTATGTAAGTATTTTTTATTTTGTGCATGTGCATTGTTTTATTTTTTTACATTATCTCTTAATCGTATTATGTCTTATTTGTAGGATCATACTAAGGTTGTGCGTGTTTGCCGAAACCAAGCCGCGGTTGAGTGGAAAATTTCGTTGGAACATGAAGATGTCCAAACATTAGTAAGGAACTCGGGTTTGTATTCTTTGGTTGAAAATTACTTGAATCCAGATACTGTCACCGTCAATTGCTTTGTCGAAAGGTATCATGGTGAAACCGATACAATGCACTTCCGTTCGGGAGATGACCTTGATTCTCAAGATGCTTATGCTATTCTAGGCTTGAATTTTATCGGAAAATCAATTTCGAAGGAGTTGAGTCTCGGGACCTAGATTGGCTGAAGTTGCACGATTTGACTGAAAAGTTGTTTGGTTGGGACTTCAAAACTTCTTCGGATAGCTTTTATGTAGCATCGAACGGAAGTAAGACGAAAACATTCAAGCTGACGATACTTAAGAAGATGTTTGAAAATACAAAGGCTAGAAGCTTAGAGGCTGGATGGGACCCTGCACAGATTCGCTATACATTACTGTCGCGCACACTTATACCTCTTGGGCACTAGGGCATTCCTGACAAAGAATGGCAACTGGGTAAGTGCAAACTTTCTCCAATACCTTGACCCGTTGGAAGGTGTGTGTGGTTATTATTGGGGCACCGCGGTCATGGCACATTTGATGGCGGAGATGAGAAGGGCTTCATTGGCTAAAACAAACCAATTTGTCGGGAATTTCACTATACTCCAGGTACAATTTTTTTTAATCTATGTTCACATGTATTTATTTAACTTTTGTTCACATGTATATTGTTCACATTGGATTAGGTGTGGTGTTATGAACACTTCCCAACCTTGTTCAAGGACTGCCCATTCTTGAAGATCAAAGACCTTCCGAACCCGATATCCCTAGAGCTCGAGAGGTTCGAGTTTCACAAAGAATCCGAAGCCCGGTAACAAAGGTCGAGTCATCGATATGAGATTGGCTCTGGATGCTATGAGGAAGGAAGACGTTGTGTTCTACACTTATAAGGAGATTAGAGGATACCGTCAAATCCCAAGAGATGTTGCATTGTACTATGGGCCTTTGTACCACCCAAGAGGATACATCATGGCCGACCCATGCCGTGTGACGCGCCAACATGTATTTAAACAATTATCCCGTTTTTGGTCGACCTCTGATGATAATTATCTTCTTTACTTTTCTCGGTGCAATTCAACTCCCAAAAAGTTGCATGTAGTGTATGATCCAGAACCGGAACCAACACATTGGAGGGAAAGAGACCCACGTCGTTTGGTAGATATTAGTAAGTGGGAGCTTGCGGAAAATGGTTATGAAGTTGATGACAGCTATATGAGGGATTACCTGGAATGGTCACATCCTTATGTCGTGTGCCCTCCCTCCGTGGAAGCTCCACACCAAGAAAACCCTCCTGTTGAAATTCCTCCACCTACACAACCTACGTTGGCCCAACTTCTCAAGACTTTCGGAATGGTGGTAAGTTTTCTTAATTGGTTATAGTTATTAAATGTAAACATAATCATATATTAATATATATGCTGATTATGTATTTGATGTATTAAACTAGCGACGTCGACTTGGCAAGGTTACGAAGATGTTAGGTTGCAAGCATAAGGATGGAGTTGTGCTATCTCTTCAAGAAAACAAGGAACTCGAGGAAAAGCTTCATAGAATTGAAGAAACCGACCCTACTGTCAAATCTATGTATGGGGAAACAAGGAAGGCGCCAACCCAAAAGAAACAAAAGACTAATTAGTGATGGTTAACTCTTTAGTTTTTTGGTTACGTCAAAAACAATTTCAAACTTGTTTTGGTTTGTACTGTGGGTTAACTCTTTATTTACTTTGGTTTATGTTGAACATGATTAGAGTTTTGGTTTGAAAGTTAAAATGTTCCGGCATAGGACAGCTCATTGTTTGAAATACCGTTACACATACCAAGCATTTGAATTCATCAAGTTTCACAAACCGGCATAGTAAAATTCAAAATCGGACATGTAGAGCATTGTTGTGTTTGCTAAGGTCTATGCCGGTATTCAAAATCTCCAAAAACTATTAAATAAGTGACAGAAAACCGGCATATGAATATTCATTTTAAGAATGCCGGTATTCAAAAACTCTTTAATTATCTCCTAATGGAACTGTTCCCAAAACCGGCATTGAAGTTATTAAACATTGTATGCCTAAGTATAGTAGTTATATTTGGTTCCTCAACTTGAATAGAATTTCCTCAAAACCGCATCATCGTTGTATTACGTTGAGTGTCGGAACATAGTACCGACGTAGTTTTACTTCATCCATTGTTCCATAGGTTTCAGGGCATTGAATACCTAACGGCTAGTTTTTTAAACCACACTCTAGAAAACATTAGTTCCGTGTGGATCCGAGTTTCTTATTGTGCCGTTACTAAAGTGGAAAAGAGCCGTTATGACTAAATCTATTTAAAGGAATGGATACACCCATTGCACTTGATACCTCACCGATATATCTCCAATGGATTATTACTCACCTATTTTTGCCAAGTTCATCAATTCCCTCGAAAAAGAAAAACGTTTGAGAAGCATATTGTCCACTCCGACAGGAATTCAATCATCAACCACGACCAACTCTATTGCCACAATACTAGAAAAACTAAGAAGGAAGGAAGAAACCACCAACTCAATTGGCGGTTTCGAAAAAAAAAAACAAATTTTCGACCTCTTTGAAGCATTACCTATGTGTTGGGGATGCTTGTATGTTGAACATGTTTACTTTCTTGAGTTGGTTCTTCACATAACTCCTCATGGTCACGAAAATCGTGATCCAAGGGTATTGGTTGATCATATAACTCCAATTGGGAGGTGTTATCATTAACTGAAGATTGAAGATATGATTGTTGTTGTAGTTGAGCCAAGGATTCAGAGAATTGCAAGTCTCTCTTCAAATTCATCTTCCATTTTCAAAAAAAAAAAAATTCTACTCTAAACTTTTTTCCTTCCTTCTACCCACAAAAAATTAAAATAAACTCACAAAAACAAAATATATCCCCCAAATCATTAAGATTTTACTAATCTTAATTAGTAACTAATCCTAATTAGGGAGGGTTAGATTAGGAAATAATAAATTAATTACATAAGGGGTAACCCAGCTAGGATATTCGGATCCCTATTTTGTCCTCTAGTGATATCCCCCGATTAAAATCCATATCCCCCAATTAATTGTTCTTTAAAATCTATCTAGTTATAATAATATAGTCTCATTTGGAATTAAAATTTGATTTCATTAAAATAAATAAATAATAGTTATTATGAATAAGATAAAGTAAAATAAATTTTGATGATTAAATTCCTTAATATGATGTGAACTATTTATGTATTTTACAAAGTAAAATTTTGAGTTGCACAAATTACGATAAAAGTTTAGAGAATAATTAATCTTAATAAATTAGCACATAGTTAATCCCCAGTGTGGAATAGTGAGGTTGGTAATTATGATATGTTCAGGTGATACTTGTTAGATAGTAGGCATTGTCAGGCGTCGCGAACCTAGACAGGGCAACTGCATTCTTGTATCCCTAGGCATTGAAGGGAGACTTGCTTCTATTAGTGAACTAATAGATCCCAAATTTTAACGAGAAACTTTATTATTATTGAATATCTTTTAAAAGTACTTAGAACCAGTAAGTTATTGACTTAGAAATTAGTGTAGAAAATTTCCATGTAAGAAACTTAGACTTCCCTATTTGATAGAATCTAAATCAGTGTAGTTGAACCTAGAGCTACAAATTTTAGATTTTAGTTGTAGAAAGCCATATAGGTTGTGATTTGTTTTATATTGTTTGCGCTTAGACAAGATATGGGATTATTTAAAGGTGGGGAGTTTTGAAGATCGGAAGGGAAATTCGATTTTCGAGGACGAAAATCATACAAGGTGGGGAGAATGTAATGACCTTCAAGCACGTCAACGCTATTAGACCGGTCAAGTGTCGATTTAGTCAATAATAACTCGATCAATTTAACATGAACGTTAATTATTAGGAATTAATCTAACGAAGATCTAGATCTAGTACCATTAGATAGATCTCGAAAAGTTACGCAGAATGGACAACTCGAACGTACCAATCGGATACCGGATGAAGAAGATATATTCAGATAAGAACGAAGGGTAGAATCGTCATTTATTTGTATTTAACCAACCTGGTCTCCCCATATCTTTTGGGTGATTTCCTTTATCAATGATCATAGGCCTTATCATCAGCAACGTGTTGAAGATAAATCCGTCTCTCTTATTTCTTCTTCTATTTTCTTCTTATTTTCTCTTTTCTTTCCTTCTTCCATTCTTGTTCTTCGTTTCTCCCTGTCGAATTCGACTCAAAGGATTGAGTTATATTTTGTGATAAGTTCTTAAGAAGCTTGTTAGATTGATTGATTGATTGGAGACGAAGGTGATGGTGATGTGGTTGATTTAGAACGTGAAGATGATGATGGGGTTGATGCTGTTAATTGAAGTTAGGGTTTGTGTGGGTAAAATAGAAGAATTAAGAGATGGAATTGGTGTTCTAGGAGAACGAATTGAGATGGGTCTATGTTATATTGAAGTTCTGAAGATGATTTAGTGATGAATTGAAAAGTTAGTGTTTCTGGAAGAATTCAAAGAGGAATTATAAGTTGAAATTGATGTTCTGGAAGAATTATTGGAGATGGGTTTGAACGACATGAAGAGTAGAGTTATGTTTTGAACTCAAATTGGAATTAAAGATAATTGAGAATGAACTATGGTTATTAAGAACCAGTTGATGATTTTGGGTATGCTTTGAGTTGTGTTGATGAGTTCTGAGTAGTCTTGAGATATGTTGGTGAATCAAAATCAAAATGAGAAGTAGAAACTGGATTCAATTGCATGAGCAACACAGATTGGAGGTAATTACTATTTTAAGTTAACTTTGTTAAGATGTTGATTTTGATTGTTGAGTGAATGATATTAATGGAGCTAAGACTGAAATGAATATGTGAATTTGTAATGGGACTGCATATGTAGATTTGATATATGTAATGAAGTACAGTTGATGAGTATATGTTTGAGAAGTAGAAGTTGATGTTCTGTGTAGAATTGAATATAATTCTGACCTACCTGTAGTGTTAATGGTGTTGTTAAAGAAGAAAAGACTAATGTCTGAGTATAATTGATGATGGTGTGTTGCTTCTAAGGCTATTTTAAACTCAGGGGAGATGGGAGTTAAGTTTCAGCATCAGTGGGTGGTGGAACATCAATTCAGGGAAGACTATTGTTGAGTAAGTCTCTGTGTTGCTTAATTTCACAGTTTGAAGTTGTATTGTTTAGCTTGTATGTGTTGAATAGATTCAGTTGGTGGTTGGTGGTGATTGCAGGTGAAGTTTGAGTTGTTTTGGGTGCATGTATTAATAAATGGAAGAGGTGGTGAAACTGAGGTGGTGATTCTAAGATTTGGAATTCATGAGAATGGTGTTATTGAACTTACAGCTTATGCAGGCATGGACTGAAATATGTATGTTGGTTTGAACTGCAGTTGTAAAGACCTAGAGATACAAGTGATGGTTCTGAACAAGGAATGGAACTGAATTTGGTCAGAATGCGTTGCGATTGAGTACATCTGCAGAACATAGATTTGGTAATGTTAATTGATTTATATCAATTACAGGGAAGAGTTAAATTGTGGTGAAGTTATAAATATTATGACTAAAGAAGTTGAATGAGATTTATGTGACTGTGTTATAGGGATGAAGGTTAGATGAGAGTGTTGAGTGGAACTTCTCTAGTGAAAGCTTGTAACCGCATTTTGCAGGTAATCTAAGTTTGTTTATGTGTTTGAATTATGAAGTTTTTCATGAACTAAATGTACTGTTTTAATGTTGTGATTAGTCTAGTAGAATTGATTGATAAAAGGAAGAAGATGTAGAAAATGAAACTGCAATTGAATTTAAGCATGTTAGTCATCCCAGTCAGATTATCTGACCGTGTTGTATACCTAGTGACTCGGACCATCTGATCGAGTCGAGTTAATCATGTAACCTGAGTTGAATCGGTTTGACTCAGCCGATCTTGACCGAGTTAGACTTTAACCTTGGATCGTTGACCTGACCCTGACTCGTTGACCATTGACCCTGGACATTGACTTGACCTGGACGTTGACTATTAGTTGACCATTGACTGTTAGTTTGACAGTTAATGATTGTTAGTTGACTTAGTGGACTTGGGCTTAGGGTAGTTTTCTTAATTAGATGTTTTAGACCTCTTGTGGTCCGAATTAGCTTTTGAATTTTTCTACAAAGTTGTAGATATTCGTACGACTTAGCTATGGACTGCATAATCAATCTAATTGGATTAGTAAACTCTTACTTATACTAAAGATAGATAATAAGATACCATAATGGGCTTAGAACCATTAGATAGAATTGTATGAGCCTTGTGTGAGCCTTTTTGTCTAATCTCTTAGAGTGCTTGTTTGATTATCAGTTAGATTCTATTAACAACGAACGATTCAAAGAATGAACCGGGGGATTTTGGATCTCGAGATAAGCGTGGCTAGTCATCAAAAAGGTGTGGGAATGCATTTGACAGTTTCGTAATCATTATTGTTTCTTTTTACAAAACTTTATGTTTAACAAATCATGCATTGTCTGTTTATGCATTCCATGCTTTATTTAAAATGCATTATGATATTTCTGTTTAGTATGTGAATCTTTCCACGATGTGGAAAGGATTTGTATTGTTTGTGGTCAATATGAATTGTTATGGGAAATGAGAATTTTCCACTTGTGGTATATAGGATACGCTCCTTCACATTTATACCTACTTTAATTCAGCTTTTATGCTTAGAGTTGGTCACCATGGTCTTGGTGGCATCCATAGCTATATAGGTGTGAATTTCCGGTATTTAGGGGTTCACAACCATATTAGTACATTGTTTGACGAAGGAGTTTGTCCATATACATGTATGATTATTTCAGTGACTTAGTCATTGTTTAACGTTTCGGAAAAACATTATTGTTTTCCAAGTCTTGCATATGATTATTTAGAAGTCAAATGTTAATTATTCCCACTTCAGTTTCTGTGACAGATCAGAGTGCGCAACGAAAGCTGCACGGGTTGACTTCGCTAGTCGATTAACTTCTGTTATATTTATTATGTTGTATATTCTATTTGTAACCATATGACTATTTTATATGTATCATTTGAGAGATATTCTTGTATATATATTTCTGAGCGGGGTTAGTTTTGGGTTAAGTTTTATAGCAGATTTCTTAATTGAATGCTTAAGTAAATGTTTTTAGATTTTAGTGCCTCTTATTTAGTTAATCTCTTGGATTAGTTAGATGCTAGCTTAGGGGGCGCTACATTACCACTCCCCGGTATTCAGCTTCAGCACTGGATCGAGAGACTGTTGCTTGATGCTTGGAGGACTAGGAGATAAGATTATCACCAAGAAAGACACAAAAACCAGATGTCGATCGTCGAGAATCGGGACAACCTGCCCAGTCAGCATCAGAGTATGTTGTTAAGCCAGAGATAGAGGAGACCGAGAGAAATAATCCGTGGTTGATGGTGCCCTGAAGATAGCGAAGGATTCGCTTGAGGGCATGCATGTGAGGCTCACGGGGGTCATGCATAAATATACATACCTATTGAACTGCATATGAAATATCTGGCCGGGTGAAGGTGAGGTAGTGTAATGCTCCATCCAGGCTTCTGTATATTGTGGGATCCTTAATCGCAGGACCAGAAGTAGCACTGAGCTTGGAGTTGGTGTCGACCGGAGTAGCCACTGGGTTACATTGTGTCATTGAGGCACGAGCAATGATGTCCTGATCATATAATGACTGAGACAAATATAATCATGAAGATGACCGAGTGACAGTAATACCCATAAAGTGATATAGTGGTCCAAGGTCAGACATGGCAAATTCGTGTTTCATTAAATCAATGAAGCGGTGTAGGAGAGTATTGTTAGATGCTGTCAAAACAATATCATCTACATAGAGCAGTAAATATGCCGTATATGAGCCAGATTGATAAACAAAGAGAGATGGATCGCACATACTGCCACGAAAACCACAATTAGTAATAAACTTGGAAAACCTCTGAAACCACGCCCGAGGAGCCTGCTTGAGACCATATAGGGATCTACGTAGTCGACATACGTAATCAGGGTGAGCAGAATCAACAAATCCCGGAGGCTGATGCATATAAACTGTCTCGGTCAGATCATCATGGAGAAAAGCATTCTTAATATCTAGCTGATGAATTGGCCAAGAACGCGAAGTAGCAATAATAAGAACAGTACGAATAGTAGCAGGTTTGACAACCGGAATAAACGTTTCAAAACAATCAACCCCAACCTGTTGAGATTTACCATTAGCAACAAGACGATCCTTGTATCACTGCAAGGAACCATCAGCATTATATTTGTGACGAAATAGCCACATGGAACGAATAACATGAGCATCGCGAGGTCGTGGCACAAGTTCCCACGTATTAGTTTTCAACATAGCATTGTACTCATCTTTCATGGCGGCATTCCAATTTATATCCTTAAGAGCATACAAGTGAGAGCGGGGAATTGGGGAGATATGTCGTAAAGTTTGGACATGAAGATTGAGTCGGTGGATTGGTTTGTGAATGCCACGGGAAGCTCTAGTCACAGGGTGAGAAGGAGCAGAAGGTATGAGAGGAGGCGAAGGTGCTGTGGATGAGGGTGACACTGTGGTTGGAGTGGTAGTTGGACTTGAGGTAGAGGGACGATTTTCTGTAGAAGGGTGAGTGTAAGCAGGAGGTGGCAGGGTGTTGTGCTTGGAATTAGAGGGAGTGGGAATTGATACAGGGTACGGTGAAGTAGGTAACGGAGATGGTGGGCGGTGGTCTGTAGTGGGATTGGAGGGAGTGGGACGGGTGTATGGAGGAGGGAGAGTGGAAGCAGGAGGTGGCAGGGTGATGGGCTGGGAAGGAGTGGGAGTGATAGTGGGGACAGGGACAGAAGCAGTAGTGGGCTGCAAAGGTTTTTGGTGTAAAAATATACGGAGATTAGGAGATAGTGGGGAAGGTGAAGAGGCGGAAGTTGGATGGTCAGTTATGGGGGAGGTGTGGATAGTATTAAGACGTCTGTGAGGTGGTGTGTAGGGCTGTGGAGTGGGATTAGTAGGAGGCAGATTGTAGGAAATGTAGGGGGAATAAAGAGGAGAAGAAGAGGATTCATTTTCGGATGGTGTTGGAGGATCATTTAAGGGAAAAATGTTCTCATCAAAAGTTACATGACGGGAAATAATGATTTTGTTTGTGGTAAGATCAAGGCAGCGGTATCCACGGTGGTTGGGAGGAAAGCCAAGAAAGACACATTTAGTGGAGCGGGGGCAAGTTTGTGAGGAGTTGTAGAGGAGAGATTTGGATAGCATAGACAACCAAACGTACGAAGATGGTCATATGTTGGTTGGCGTTGATAGAGAATAGACACAGGAGAGGAAAAATTTAGGATTTTTGTGGGCAGAATATTATGAAGATAAACAGCCATAAGGAGAGAATAGACCCAAAATTTTGGTGGAACGGAAGCGTGGGACATAAGAGTGCGGGTGATATCATTGACACGGCGAATCATGCGTTCGGCCTTGCCATTTTGAGAGGAAGTTTGGGGGAAAGAGAAGCGAAAAACTAGACCATTATTACGAGCAAAACTGTGAAAAGAAGAGTTGTCAAATTCACGTCCCATGTCGCATTGAAAACTTTTTATTTGACGCTCAAATTGGGTTTGGACAAGAGAACGAAATTCCAAAAACTTTTCATAGACTTGGGATTTAAATTTTAAAGGATAAACCCAAAGATAGTTTGTGAAATCATCCAGTAAGATAAGATAATAACGAAAACCGGTATCAACATGTGATGGAGAGGTCCATAAATCACTGTGAATGATATCAAATGGAGCAAAAGTATTGGAATTTGATTCATAAAAAGGTAATCGAACATGTTTACTAACTTGACATGAATGACAAAGTTTAGAATGTTGATTCTTATTACAATGAATAGAATTATTTTTACGAAGAACATCTAAAACGGCCTTGCCGGGGTGACCAAGGAGGCTATGCCAAATATCTGGCGAACAGACAACAAGAGAGATTTGGTAAGGATGGGACGATATTTGTTGTGACACGGCAGAGTTGGTGATAGGGTAGAGCTCCCCGGAACTATTGCACCGAAGGATAATCCTTCTCGAACTCAGATCTTTCACAGAAAAACCAGATGGATCAAACTCAACATACACACGATTATCAGTGGTGAACTTACGAACAGAAACTAAGTTTTTGATAATATCGGGAACAACAAGAGTATTTTTGAGTTGAAGGGTGCGAGAAGGAAGGTTTATGAGCTTGGTACCACTAGCAGTAACTGGAATGCTATTGCCATTGCCAACTAAGATAGATCGTACAGTACTAGAATTAGAAACGTTATGTAAAGTACCTGAATCAGCAGTGAGATGCGAGGTAGCACCAGTATCCATGTAGAAAGCATCATCGGGTTGTTGTAGATGCATATAACTATATGCCTCAGCAATGTCTGTGAGATGTAGTAGTTCCGTCGTCATTGATTTTAATGGTTTAGAGAAAATAGGATCGTAGGGGGCTGATACCATCTTGGATTGATGATAACTTCCTTGAGGAGAAGAGTTCCCATAGGATAGAATATATATTAAAATCATAAATAATATCTCTTGTGTTTACAACCAAATTAAATGGAGATAATTTCCCAAAGGTAAATAAAGTAAGAGAATAATATAAAGTCTATTAATTATGTTTAGAAAATATAAAAAGCCTATCGCATGTCAAAAGGCAGAGAAATAAAGGAACATGGTCGGTTCACAAATAAAGGGGTTCAAGTGTGGCTGGTTAATTTCCTTGACCCCGAAAAGAAAAAAGTTTTTTTTTTCTTTTCTTTTTGGTGAGCCTAACAAAAATATGTGTCTATGACTCTATTGAAGAGGAACCAAAAGTAACCAGTCCTCAATTTCGCCAAGAGATGAAAGGTTCTGTCGGGTTGGTTATTCAACCCTAAACATTTGACATTATGGGCAACTGTTCCACAAATGCAATTTGCCAAATCCAGCCATGTACTACCTACTGTGTCACAGTCTTCCACAGTGTACGCAGCAATATCACGTGGATGGAAATTTTACAATTTTTTTTTTATCACTTTAGAACTTCGAATATGTGATTGGAGATTGCAGCGATTTTTTTCTTCTTTTTGGTATTCTTTTAAGTGAATAGTTAGTACTTTCAGAATGTACATAGTTGCACTTGCAGACGGCTGCTGCACCTGTTCAAAGGTCACATGCAAACATAAGTCATAAATGACTTTACAGAATTCATAAGTCATAAATGACTTTGTTATGGAGAATTTTCTTTCTTGTAGCCGACTTATGGAGAATTCTTCTTGATCAGTTGCTGTTGTAGCTCTTTTTAGTGAAAAGAGTGGTTCAGTTTAGTCATTCCTAAATGCTACTTTGAGATTTTAAGTCGCAAAGGGAGACAACAATATCTATCATTTGAAATCTTAATCACGAAAAATTTGTTGATTCTCTAACTCTTAAGGTCCTCTAGTCTTCGAACGGAATTCTTTGATTCTACCGTTTGCTACTCCCTCCGTCCCACTATTAGATGGCCTACTTAGTTTAAAATTTTATCCCACTATTAGTTGACTTATTTCATTAAACAAGAGGATATTTCAAAAATTACCCTTTTGGTTGATTATCGGTAGTATAAGAAATATGTATAATTTGATATCCATGTTTATATTCGTTACGTAGGTGCTTTAAAATGCTTTTCAATGATACGAAGTTTACGAAAATCCATGATATAGTTTGAGAGATAAATCAATTCTAAGTTTTAAAAATTACTATCATAAGGGTATAAATGTAAAAAAATACTCCATTTTTTTCCTTATCATAAGAATTGTGCAAATTTGAACAAGGTCATCTAATAGTGGGACAGAGGGAGTACATTTTAGCTTAATAAGTCGAAAGTCTCTTGATAAAGAAAAATACAAAAGAAATAAAAAACTAAGTTGATAAGTTCGTCGGTACGATATTTGGCTCTTTTAAAATCTGCTCTAGAAGCTATTCGTATTTATTGCAATAATTTGCATCTGTCTTTTTTTTTTTGATCAGCAAATGTAAAAATTGTATAGAAGAAAGCCTACCAGGGGAAGCAAGAAAGGCTCGGAAGAGCTAAAAACGTTAATCACACCCTCCCCTTTTAATGGCAGCAAGGGAATAACCAAAAACGTTAACCAAATTTTTGTGTCCGAATGTATATTTTGTATCCCGTATGTATTTTTCGGACATATCTTCTGTGATGCTATATATTTTTGAATTGGCTCCATAAGTCTCTACAGCGATGCTAAAAAAATTATGGATTATATGAAGAATAAAGATAACAACCTATGCTGGTTTAGTTTAACTATCATGGATGATTGTTATTATCTGTTAGACTCATTTTCTTTCATTAAAACAAGTCATTTAAAGAGAGATTTTAATTCTATTGCTGATAAATTAGTAAAACATTATAGAAGATTTGACATCTGTAATGAGTGGTGGGGAATCTGTCCAGACTTCCTACCTCAACATTTGTTACTTAGCAAAAAAATATATTTTTTGAATTGGCGACAGTTTTTGAATGGCAACGCTTATAAGTGTTCACGTTACTGTGGCGAAATACAAACTACTAATAAGTGACACTGTCCCGTACTAAATTGGTGACCCCAGTTTTGAAACGCAAATTCTGTTCAAAATCTGCACCTACAACCTACATTTTTTTTGAAGCATGAATTTTATTAAAATAAATTAGTTTACAACTTGTCGTGGGTATGTGGTACCCACATAATCATGAAATAAAATTTGGCTAATAAAAATGGGATTGCCTGGTCCCAGATTTTGGTTGACGAGCTTCCTGTTTGACTTTCATCCGCCGCATGATTGGCCAGTCCGTCATTTCTGCTATGTACCAAGGTGGAGGTGTATAGGAAGTGATGAAGCGCAATAAGTTTTCTGAGTCGGTTTCAAAGAGAAATTTTGTCCACTGTCTTTATGTTGTTGTTCTTGAAGCTAAAAGCAAAGCCCAAGTTTCCGATGTTAAAGCAGTTGTAATTCCTAGTGGTTGAGATAGAGCCAAAAAAGTTCGTGCGTTAGAATCTCTGCAGATGAATCCCGCCCCGGCAAATCCTGGATGTCCTCTGGCTGCTCCATCGGTGTTAATATTGATCCAGTTGATGTTTGGAATGGACCATTTTACTGATATTGTTGATATCCTTTTATCTCTTATCGGATGGTTCACTAATGGTGCATCTCCTGGAATGATTGGTGGTGAAGAGTGTATAGCCGCGTAGTATTCTTGTTGCAGCTTTTTTGCCCAAGCTAGGATTTCCTCCGAGGTTGTTTGCTTTTGTTGGTATATTAGATCATTCCTAGCCAACCATAAGGTCCAAAAAAGGAAACAGAAAGATGATATTATAGATACTGAAGTAGGTTGTTGGAGGATTTGGGAAATGGTTGTTTGGGGTGTTAAGATGAAAGTTTGGGGGGGGTACTGGAATTTGGTGAGTTTTTTAGTTGATTGAATAAGGTGTTCCAAGAGTTAGTTGCTATCGGATAGTGAATTAGGAGGTGACTTGCAAATTCTGTATCTGTGTTGCATGTTGGGCATATGTATGAGTTGGTCAGATGGATGTGATGTAAGAGAGAGAAGGTTGGTAATCCTTCATTGATGGATTTCCATAAGAAAAGCCGAATTTTTGGTGGACACGGTAAGGTCCATAGAAATTTGGTTGGTGGTAGAGGGGTGTGAGTTGGTTGACCTTGGGTTAGACATTTGTATCCTGAAGAGGTAGTGTAGTTATCAGTTTTTGAGTGTGGCCAGATAATTTTATCTTGGGGACTATTTTGGGGAAGGTGGATGTTTATGATTTTTTGGATTATAGGAATGGGAAGGATGTTTAATTTTTCATGATCCCAGGAATGAGATATTGGGTCGATGATATCTCCTACCATTCGGAATGGGTAGCATTGTGCTGGATATAGGTTAGTTGAGTGTGGGATCCAATTGGCTTCTATTGGGGTTGATAATCCATTTCCAATACGAAAAAATATTAGATGTTGCATGGTAGGGACTATTGATGCCAGTTGTCTCCATTGAGGACTGGAATATGAGGGTATAGAATGAATGCCTCGTAGAATTGGTTGTTGATCAAGGTATTTTGCACTGAACATACTTTCGCAGACAGAGTTCGGTTGTTCATGCAGATTCCGGATTCTTTTAATGAGGAGTGCTTTATTGTGCTCAATGCTCTTTCTTATTCCTAATCCTTCTTCTGATAATGGTTTTGTTACTTTATCCCATCCTATAGGGTGTAATTTTTTAGTTGTTGAGTCGTGTACCCTAAAATATTCTCTGGTGATGCGATCTATTTGTTTGTGAATAGTGGTATGTAGGTTTTGGGTATGCATGATGTGATTGGAGGTTGGTATTAGATAGGTTTTTATTAGAGTGAGTCTTCCGGCTGGAGTTAGGAATTTTGTCATCCATCCTTTAGCTTTTTGGGCTAATCTCTATAGGAGGGGAGCAAATGTTTGAATGGATGTTCTTTCATGTTTGAACTGGACTCCTAGATAGGTTGGTGGTTTTGATGTAGTCGGAATATTGAAACATTTCTGGAGATTGTTTATCTTGATTGGGTCTAGGTTTGGGTGATGGATGATTACTGATTTGGTAATGTTGATTACCTGTCCTGCAAAGGTGCTATAGGAGTGGAGCAGGTATTTAAGGTGTTGGTTACTCTGGTATTAAGCTTTGTATGTGATTAGTAGATCATCCGCATACATTAAATGAATAATTGGTGGTGCTTTTTTTTTGTTATGCTAAGTCCTTGAACTAAATTTTGGTTTTGAAGGTTTCCTAGATTTGTAGATAGGATTTCAACACATATGATAAAGATGTAGGAAGATAGCGGGTCTCCTTGTCTGATACCTCTATTTGGGCTAATATAGACATGGGGTGTACCATTTATGTTGATCGAGTATGTAACTGTTGTTACGCATATCATAATGTATTCTATAAAAGCCGGTGGAAATCCTAGTTTTGTAAACGAGGTTTTTATGAATCCCCAATCTAAGCTATCATAGGTCTTCTGGATGTCTAACTTAAGTGCTATTTTGGGGTCTTTGGTGAGGTTTTATGTTTTGATATAATGGAAGAGCTCCCCAGAAATTGTTATATTATCGTGTATCGATTTTTGTGGAACAAATGCACTTTGGTAGGGGCTTATTAAGAAGGGGAGAATGGGTATAATTCGGTTGACCAATTTTTTTGAAATGATTTTATATGTGAAGTTACAAAGCCCTATGGGCGTGTATTGTGATGGTCTTGAAGGATGGTCGACTTTAGGTATTAGTGTTATGTTCGTGTGATTCATGAGAGGATGCTAATTTAAGTTATTAAAAAAACTTTTAACCATTGCTATCAATTGGGGTTGTGTTGTTTCCCAGAACACTTTGAAAAACTTACTTGTTGTTGATGGTGGTTTTTAGATTAGGGTAAAAATCGTAAAACACTAAACCCTAGCAGACATTAATGTCACAACATTTAAAGCAACAAGCATTTACTAGGCACATTTAATGAAATCTTTAATGTGTCTCTAAAATAATTACCCGGGTATATTTTTCAAAATTAGGGTTACAACGAACCAAACCCTAATTCCCACGTGTGTCAAATGGCAAATCATGCCAGCCACACAGACCGCGCCAAGGCATGACAACCATGCTAGCCGCACCTTTGTGCCAATGGAAAATCATGCTAGCCACACCAACCGCGCCAAGGCATGCCAACCATGCTAGCCGCACCTCTGTGCCAATGGCAAATCATTCCAGCCATACCAACTGCGCCAAGGCATGCCAACCATGCTAGCCGCACCTCCGTGCCAATGGAAAATCATGCCAGCCACACCTAGCCCAAGCTAGCCGCGCCATGCCAAACGCACTATGCCTTGGCCCTATACATGCTAGCCGAACCTCCGTGTCAATGACAAATCATGCCAGCCACACCTATCCCAAGCTAGCCGCGTCATGCCAAACGCACTCTGCCTTGGACCTATCCATGCTGGCCGCACCTCGTGCCAATGGCAAATCATGCCAGCCACACCTAACCCAAGCTAGCCGCGTCATGCCAAACACACTCTGCCTTGGACCTAGCCATGCTAGCCGCACCTCCGTGCCAATGGAAAATCATGCCAGTCACACCTAGCCTAAGCTAGCAGCGTCATGCCAAATGCACTCTGCCTTGGCCCTAGCCATGCTAGTCGCACCTCCGTGCCAATGGAAAATCATGCCAGCCACACCTATCCCGAGCTATCCGCGCCATGCCAAACGCACCCTTCCTTGGCCCTAGATATGCTAGTCGCACCAAGCCAAGCCAAACGCCCATACCTTAGCCCTAGCCACGCCATGCCAAACCATGGACCCTCATGCCACGCCACCATGCTGGCCTTCCTCATGCGACTACCAAAGTGAAGCCAGGCGAAAATCCACAGTTGCCCTTCAATCCCAAGAGAAAATCATGGCCGTCTAAAGTCCCCTCATGACTTTAGGCCCAAAACCCTAGCTTGGTCACGCACCTAGCCAAGCTAGCCACACCATGCCAAACCATGGCCCCTCATACCGCACCACCATGTTGGCCTTCCTCATGCGGCTACCAAAGTGAAGCCAGGCAACAATCCACGGTTTCCCTTCAATCCTAGGAGCAAATCCTGGCCGTCTAAAGTCCCCTCACGACTTTAGGCCCAAAACCCTAGCTTGGTCACGCACCTAGCCAAGCTAGTCGCGCAATGCCAAACCATGGCCCCTCATGCCGCGCCACCATGCTGGTCGTCCTTATGCAGCTACTAAAGTGAAGCCATGCGACAATCCACGGTTGCCCTTCAATCCCAGGAACAAATCCTGGCCGTCTAAAGTCCCCTCACGACTTTAGGCCCAAAACCCTAGCTTGGTCATACACCTAGCCAAGCTATCCAAGCCATGCCAAACCATGGCCCCTCATGCCGCACCACCATGCTGGCCTTCCTCATGCGGCTACCAAAGTGAAGCCAGGCGACAATCCACGGTTCCCCTTTAATCCTATGAGAAAATATTGGCCGTCTAAGGTCCCCTCACGACTTTAGGCCCAAAACCCTAACTTGGTCACGCGCCTAGTCCAAGATAGTTATGTCATGCGCCCATAGCTACCCCTTTGCCCCACATGCCAAGCCAAACCAAACCTAGCCAAGCTAGTCGCACCATGCCCTGGCCCTATCCGTGCTAGTCACGCCACGGTTATCCAAGCGCCCTTGCCTTGGCCCTAACCATGTCATACGACCATGGAAAACCCTTGGATCCACTTGCCAAGCTAGCCGCGCCATGCCAAACGCACTTTGCCTTGTCCCTAGCCACGACATGCCAATCCAAGCGCCATCGCCTTGGCCCTATCCATGCCAAACGCCCATGGAGAACCCTTGGCTCCTCATGCCAAGTCCAAACATACCCTAGTCGTGCCACCCTGTTGGACCTCACTACGCGGCTACCAAAACGAAGGCGTGCAACGATCAACTGTTGCCCCTCCTCTCAAGATGCAACATCTCGACCGTCGAAGGTCACCTGGCTAGCAAGTTCCCCAAGCTCGACTTTCCAAGCCACAACAACGTTTTACATGTTTTCCAAAACATTCGAGATATCAACACAAACATGGGGATTCTCTTTGGGTATTGGTTTGGTGGTCTACAATGTGCGGCGTACCCTACGCCCCTCATAAGGAAGTGTCATAAGGGTGAGGCGCCTAGTAAATATATGAGTTATGTGGGAAAATGTTCATGGGACATAAAGGTATGAGTTAACAAACTTTATGGAACATCAATTCCATAACGTTAACAGTTTCATGAAAACCAATTTCATGCGTTAACCACTACCACCTCCTCACTCCTTAATGAGATCAGGGTACGTTTCTACCTCGACTTGTATAAATAGGTCTTACCTATTTCCATTTGAACAACAAGTTCATTCGGACCACACAACACTCAGAAGTACTTACATGCTAGCTCTCCTCGTGAGCTCTCATACTTCTCTAACAACAAGTCGTAGAAACCCAATTTATCTTCCAGAATCAACTATTCTGGTCTCACCACTCTCCTTGCTTCCCTCCCCAAAACCAACCCATTCTCCTCCTCTTTGTGACCGAAGAAAGTCTAGAACGGCCATTTCTTGGTTTAGGCCGGACTTGTGCAGATTGATCTCCCGAATCTAAAGTACTCCCTTGCAGTACATTGTTTAGGGTTTAAATTGTTTCTCACTTTCACACCCGCAATTACCAAAACCAGCAGAAACTATTTTCACCTATAAACACTTGTATAACCATCCAGACCAGGAGTGATTTCAGAGTTTATGGAGAAGAGGGCTTCTTTGATTTCTGATGTAGTTACTTCCTTCGTAAGTAGTTCAGATTGTCTGGGGGTTAATCTTGGTTTGATGTTTGTAAAGAGATCCTCATTTATCACTGTAGGCGGCGTCGTATATTGTTGGGTATAGTGATCTATAATGAGTTGAACAACGTCTTATTTTTTGCTAATCCTGTTATTTTGTGGGTCTTGTAATTGTTGTATATTGTTACAGGATCTGTGGACGGTAGCTTTAGTGTGAAAAAAAGTTGTGTTGAGATCTCCAGATTGTAGCCATTGTATTCTAGATCTCTGTTGCCAGTATGTTGCATGACATTGTAGAAGTTCCATGTGGACCGTTCGTAGTTTTTTTTCTTGTTGTAGCCAGTATTCCATAGCGGAGCCCGATTGGGTTGCACATTGATGTTGAGCGTGCTTTATGTTGGATGTAGATTTCTTGATCATTGTTGGTAGGTGGCCAAAAGTTACTTTGTTCCATTCCAGGAGTGTTTGTCCGGTTGTTATGAGTTTGAGTTGAAGATAGAGAGTAGGTTCATTATCTTGTTGTTGCTCCCAAGATGATTCAATTACTTGCCTAATTTGTGGATGAGAGAGCCATAGATGTTCAAATTTGTAATTTTTTGTTCCTTGCCAATCTATTGCTTTCTCTTGTAATAGTATTGGTGCGTGATCCGATGCTATTCTTGGGAGATGAGTAACCGCCGCATGTGGATTTGCCGCCCTCCAATGTTGGGTTGCTAGAGCTTTATCTAATCTTTCTAGAATGTTGTCTTGCCCCATTTGATTGTTTGTCCAGGTGTAGGGGTCTCCTCGGAATCCCAAATCAATAAAACCCATTTGATCCATTAAATTGAGCAGAGGTTGAGATTGAGCATATGTTACTTGTCTTCCTCCTTTTTTTTCTGATTGATCTAGAACGTCATTGAAATCTCCTAGAGGAAGCCAAGGTATGGATGGATTGATGTTGGAAAAGATTGTTGGAAAATCTTGCCAAAGGATTTTCCTTGTATCGGGTGCGGTGGGCCATACATGTGCGTCACTCGACTTGTACACGTAATTTGGTGATAATTGCATATTTGCATTATTTGTAAGTAAATCGTTCTGTGTCATGTGCCACATTGTGAAGCCACATATTGATGCTTGCTCATATTGCATTATCAACTCGAAACATCTAATGCTGCTAAGGGGGGACTGGTTTTGATTGGGGGTGTACCAAATGCTAATAAGACAAAAACTTAATTGCCTTGGGGTTGGTACACCGCAAGCAATTTGGTACCCCGTTCGCAGCCTTGGAAACATCTCATCATACGAATGGTTTGCTCATATTGATGCTTTTTTCGTGGGCTGTTGACAATTATGTCATGAATGTGATATGTCCGAATTAATGGTGTCCTGATAATACGATATAAAGAAGGTGGGGTTCCATCAAAGAAGATAAACCCATGTGGATTCATTAGTTAGATGCACTGAAAACATTCATGGCATTTAACAAGATAACTCAATCAATGATTTGTGATAGATTGATTTGATAATCAATGAAATCTTCTGTTTTCTTCGATAAACAAAGGAATTAAATAAAAACAGACTGGACGACTCAAATATGGATTGGACGATAAATTCAAAGGGCTAAAAGCTCCGATCAGATATTTTAGTTTATCCACTTTCTCTATCAGCAGCCGGATCTGGCGTCTAAGGAGTGACTAATCCCCCTTGCACGAGCCCTTAAAGGCCAAAAGAAACTAAAAAAAATAAACGGTCCGCGAGTTATATCCCCAAAGATGTCAGTATTTATCCACAAAAAACCCATCAAAATAAAAGTAACACAAAAACCCCAACAAAACAAAAGTAATTCGCGGTTGATGAAACCCCAAAGAATTTGATGAACCCATTTTTGAAATTTGGGGTTTTTGTATCAAATTTTAAAAATTTGGGATTTTTAAATCAATTTTATTTAAGATTGAGTTTTAATGGATCCCAACATTTGAATGGGGTTCTTGTACCACAAGTTTGGTCACCTTAGGTTTTTATGAATAGTTTTGATAAATAAAAGAAAAGAAGAAGGGCCGGCCAAATGACCTTTACATGGACACAACATGTAGAGTAATTAAGTGATAACCTAATTTTTTTTGTTTTTTTTTTCAATATTATTCTCTAATCTTTTCTTGTAAGATTTAAAGGAATAAGTTTGAAAGATATGGCTCAATCTCTATCTATACCTTCCAACTTGATGATCATTGATCAACCTCATTCAAACAACGCTGCTGCTTTTGACCCAAGTGGGCTGTGGGTTGTTTAAATTTCATTTGTACAGAAAAAAAATATCCATTCTTGAAAACAACAACCAAAATATGTTGATATTTGATTATTGTATGTACTAATTAATCAAATCCTAAATACCAACAAAGTGCATGCTCAAATTAAGGGAACAAGGAAATTATAATATGGTTGGGTAAAATTGGGTTTTCTTCTTTAACGTATGTGTTGAAACCAATACAGTATAGCTAGCTAAACTATGTCTGATTAATATTATTAGTAATTCAAAGCAGGGGACATTAGGAATATAAATATATTTTTCTATTTGAAATGAAACATGTTTGAGTCACCGAAAACGCATAATGTTGAAAATGTTAGCAATGCTATTGATGATTAATTTGAATATATATATATATATATATATATATATATATCTTATACTAATATAAAGAAAAGAGGTAATTGTTTGGTGAAACCTTTTCACATGACAATAATATCCCCATTAACTAAGCCTTTAATCAATGTTTGTATATTCACAGGAATGTCATTGTTTTAAAAAGAGTTCAAAAAATTAAAATTTAGATATCTTTAAAAATACATATCGGATTATTGTAAAATTAGTATATTTGGAAAGCTCTTTGAATTATCTACATAATGAGTACAAACAAGAATATTAAAAAAAAAAATTCATTATTATCAAATTTGGTGTTATTAAAAGAATCAAATTCAAGCATGTGCATCGCACATGGGGTATTACTAGTATTGTAGAAAGAAATGTTGATTTTCTTTTTTGGATGTATACGATACAAGACTGACCATCAAAGTAGTTCTGGAAGAGGATGCCCACAATTTTATTCCGCGGATAATCAACAACCATGAATCACCAAAAGGTTGGCCCTATTTATTTTTCTTTTCATACAGCTTTACAAAGATTCTTTTTCCATTAGGCAATTCAAATTAAAATGAACGTGTAATCGAGAGTATTTTTATTAATCAGGGACAGAGAAAAATGATAAAAATTGGATTTAAATATCAAATCAGGGTCATCCCTTATCTATGTATTTTAACTAATCCCTAATTATCCCTCACTAATCAAGTTTAGTGTTTAATTATAATTAGGAAATTTATAAGATTATTTGATAAATAATTAGTGTGTATTATTATTTGGGTGAGGTGAGGGTAGAAGGAGGGAAAAATTTTGAGAGATTTTTTTTTTTTTTTTTGGTGAAAATGGTGGATGATTGTGAAGAGAGAATTGCTGCTGAACCTTTAGCTCAAATACAACAAGGAGTATATCTTGAATCTTCAGCTAATGATAACAATTTACAATTGCAATTATTTGTGCAACCAACACCCTTAAATCATGATTTTTATGAGCATGAAGTGTTCCGTGAAGAACCAACCCAAGAAAGTAAACAAGTTCAACATACAATCACTCCCAATACTCGTGAAAATGTGCCAATATGTTAAAATTTTGATTTTTTTTTCCTTTGAATTCACCATTGTTGCAGCTGAAATAGCTCGGTGCCGGCATGGACGTAGTATGAATACAATGCCGGCAGTACCATTACAGGCATAGTATTCATACTAAATCCATGTCGGCCAATAATATCCCTCATTTTAAAATGCAAGTCGACATTGTATTCAACCAAAAAACTATGTCGGTACAAAAGTTACTTTTTACCTACCACAGAATATTCTACGAAATATGCTACCGCCATGGTTCAATTCTAACGTTACCATGTCGGTACCTCCAAAAAAACATATAGTAACTTTGAAAGTTAATTATCAGCATGGTTGATTAATTATCGACCAAAGTTTCCAACGTTGATTTTCAATGAAATTGTTATACCGGAAGCATTTCAAATTTGGTCTTCAGTTTTGG
This sequence comes from Papaver bracteatum, assembly GCA_023529315.1. Classification (NCBI taxonomy): domain Eukaryota; kingdom Viridiplantae; phylum Streptophyta; class Magnoliopsida; order Ranunculales; family Papaveraceae; genus Papaver; species Papaver bracteatum. The sequence goes on from JAJJWX010004844.1 coordinate 1,597,088, forward strand.
TTCAGTTCAAACATGCCGGAACATTGGTCGAGAATGCCGGAACTGTGCTCCGACATAGCATTTTAATATTTTTTTTGGAACTAATTTAATTTTCTTTTCATTCGTTCCTTAGATTGTGACATATATTGATTCAAAAAATGCAAGACCGCTTGGTCGGGATACGTCGGAATACTATAAAATGCCTCCTATATGTTACCAAAGAATACTTTTCACCTAGTATCTTGAACTTTACTAATGGATTGCTTATAATGAACCTTCTAATATCCCATTGTTGTCCTTATGTAGGGAATACAATTTAAAAAGGAAGCAATTGTTTGGGCTAAAGAGACGTCACTTAAGAACATGTGTGTGTTGGTGAGGAATACCCAAGGTTCAAAGATTCTTTTTGAGATGGTTTGCAAGAGAAGTGGGGAATACTAGGAGAAGAGTAGACACAGGAGAAAATATTATGTATATCAAAAGAAGACTAATAGGGTAAGGGATGCCATTTGTTGTATGTGGAAGTAGGGGATGCATAGGTTCTATACTAGGCTATTTATAGATGACTCTTCTAGGATTTAGAGTTTCATAACTTAGCTAATAAGTTAAGAGTCTTAAGGATATATGTAACACACGGGTTTTGGGCAAGTGGGTTCAAGTATTATCTCCCTTTATATATAGAAATACCTCAACTGCTAGTTGTTTTTATTAAATCACAAATGCCGGCGTTGATGTTAATATGGCTAAAAACGTCGGAAAGGTTTCCGGTATTGATTAGTATCCAACATCCATGCAGGTAATTTATTTATTTTATACATAGATTGGGCTAAATCTGCAGTTAATGGCGGCATCGTTTTAACACCAATATACAACGCTGGCTGTGAAACCGACAAAGATAGTATTTATACGTCTATGCTAGCATATGTGAAATTCGAAAAGTAACGACTAGTTTTTTGAAAATATGACAGTTGAAGCTTCATTCTATATAAAACCCACTCATTCCCTTGGAAAAATATACTGAAAGCACCCACCAAATAACAAAAATCCTTCTCTCAAGAACGCAAGCTTTGAAAAATAAATCAAGCAAGCACGGTTCAAGCTTCACAAGCGATGAGAGATTCATTAAAAAGCTCTATTTGCAAACCACCATCAAGCTCTACTTACAGAGTAAGTTGACTCACAAGTACTAATACTATACCGACATTTAAAACCCTCTATACTAGGACATATCACTAATATAATTTTCTCTTACAGAGTCATCATTGCAGCTGTCAAATTTGCAAGTCACCTTCTCATTAGCCATGGATTGAGCTTATATTTATTCGAAGTGTAAAATTTGGGATGGGACACGCCGGTTTTGGATCGCAAAAACTAATGATGTTGAAAATGGAAGAATGTTTCTAATGTGTTTGAATCACCCAAAATGCGAAGAGTTTCAGTGGTTAAACAAAATTGTTGCACTATCGGAATCAAGAGAAAAACACAAGCACCAATGCAAGCCTATTGATGGGTGTGATGGGTGTTATATGAAGGGAAAGGAATTCCTTGAAAGATAAGATGAACCAATGAAGATGGTACTTGATACCGAGCTTGCATACAATGTCTTCGAAGATATTTGCGAAAGGCTCAAAGGTGCCGTAATTGTTGAAAATGGATGGGTTACTAAATATGAGATCATCTTAAAAGAAAAAAGTACTCCATTCCCATGTTTTTTTAGTATGTTTTAATTTAAAGTTTCAGATATAATGTAATAGATTATCTAGGAATGAAATAAAAAGAGCGTCCGTAACTTATCTATAATCAATTCCGGCATTGTCTTTTTATCCAAACCAATGCCGGAATTCTGAAAACCTAAATTTCTGAAGGGTGCGTCGAATGCCGGCATGGACAGATATCTTATTTGCCATGCTGATTTTCTGGAACAATTCTCTAAGTAAAAAAAAATCAGATTTCCGGCATGGATTCAATAAATATTTCCATGTCATCAGGGTCCAAATTTTATACAGGAATTTGGTGACTTTCATCCCTATTTACCGGCATAGTTTTATAAAAAATTTGAATGCCGGAATTAGTTACGGCATGGAACTATAATTACTTAACAAGGCCGGAAACCTTGCCGACATTGTCGTATATAAAGATTTTAATGTCGGCGCCAGTTGTGTAAAGAAATCTTACAAAAAAGCTTTTTTCTAAAATTCTAAAAATGTTCAACATAAACCAAACCAATGAATTGTGCGTTAATGTTTTTAATCCAGCTACCACAAACTAAAAATAAACCAAACAACTAAAGAGTTCATCATGAGTTAGAAACAAAAACAAGTTCCAAATTGTTTAAAACTTAACAACCATCATCCAAACACAAATACAAATCTTATATCACTTGGTCTTTTGCTTCTTGGCCACGACCACCTTCCTCGTTTCCCCGAACAAAGCTTTTGCATTAGGGTCTTCCATTTTACCAAGTTTTTCCTCAACTTCCTTCATTTCTTCATGGGATAACACCTCTCATTTCTCGTTCTTACAATCAAACATCTTCCTCAACTTGCCAAGCCGCCGCCGTTAGTTTCATACACCCAACACATAATTAGTATGTATATGCTAATATAAGATTATGTATACATTAAACGACTAAGCAATTAACAATACTTACTAGCAATCCAACGGTCTTCTCAAGTACGACAATTGTAGATGGTGCCTCTGTAGGAGTTGTAACAGGAGGATTTTTCGGGGGTGGAACTTTGACGTTATATGGGTGGTAGGCTCGGAAAGATACCTACTATTGTGTATACTGCAAGTGCACAGTGTCGACAAGCAACACAGGGCAAGCACAGGTCGAACCACAGAGACTTGGAGAGTGTAGAAGTTGATTCTAAATCCCGATTCAGAGAGTAACCAAAAGGGGTTTGATTTTGTTGATACGACGATATGATTTTCAAGTGACTGAAATAATAAAAGTAAAAGATGCAAATAACAAGATATGTAAACAATGATAATATGGATACTAGGGTATTCAAATCCACCAATAACCTATGATATGCATTCAACTTGTAATATTATTCTTGTCTTATAGTAGATTCAAGTCTACCGTATAACTAAGGTGTTTCTCCAATGGATAATTTAATCACAACTAAAGTATTTCTCCAAAGCATTAATTGTCTAATTAAGCACAACTAATCTAAATATCAATATTTGGTTAAGCATGAGTTGTAGCATAATCAACATAGAGATATTCTAACTACAATGGATACATGGCATACATTGTGAGAGCAAGATGTTGAAAAACTTGGATTAAATTATATCTTTAAACAATTCTAAACTTTCAATAACAAGATACAAGATATGAATACATACCAATGAGATTAGGGATTCATCTAAACCCTAGTAAATGAAACTAGAACATGAAGAACATTACAACAAAACTTAAATTTGATAAACTAACATGAACAAGCTATTCTTGGATGGTTTTTCAACACAACAACCCTCTCTATTTATACACAAAATTCCCTCAAGCACTTGGATCCGAATTTTGGCACTCATCCACTCAACAAAACATGTTTTCTTAATTGATGGAATATATTTGGTTGTGGGAAACAAATTGGGAGTGATTGAGTGAGAGAATGGGGGTGAGGTGGATGTTTTGGAAAGAATCCAATGGGGGTGAGGTGGATGTTTTGGAAAGAATCCAATGGGGGTGAGGTGGAAATGGATTTGGGATCATGGGTTTTGGATCATGGGTTGTTTAATCCCATGAATTTGTAAACAAGTTGCCACTGATGCGCGAGCGGGTTGCAACGCTTCCAACTTTCTTCTCTTTTGTCTTCTCAATTCTTCTAAGCTTTATTTAGTACTTAAAAACACAAAATTAATTAATACAAATATTTATTCTTGAAAATGGTAAAAATGCCAAATTTGGGATAATATATGACTTTGAAGCGCGAAAGATGAGTTAAGTGCCAATGAAAAGGTGTATGAATATGCAATATTTGGCACTCATCAATGGGCGCACAACAAAAGGATGTGACCATTCCAAGTAATACCACATGTAGTTGGGATGGGCTTCATCACCGTTTTTCGTAATCTCCTAAGCACTAATATCTACCAAACAATGTGGTTCCTAATCCCTCCAATGTGTTGGTTATGGATTTGGCGTATACTCCACCCTCAACCTTAAGGAAGATGACATGCTCCGAGAACAGTCAACCATGTACCTTTCAAATGCAAGTGTCTCACAACTAGTTTGTTGTTTATATCCAAGTTGTCGCATCACACGTCGAGGATTAGCCATAACGTATCCCTTTGGGTGGAACAACGGTCCATTGTAAAATACAAAGTTAGCATACCTCAAAAAGTGGTTGTTTTATCTAGCCTCCTTATAAGGGTCGAACACAACCTCTTTGGTAGTCATCGCGTCCAGAGCCAATCTCATATATGTCAGTCGACGATTGTTACCGGGCTTCAGAGTATAGGTGAAATCTTATCTCTGAGCTCTAGGCGCCTCGGAATTGGAAGAAAAAAAATTATCGTCAAAGATTTGTAGGTCTTAAATAATATTGGGAAGTGTTCATAATCCCATACCTATGCCAATGTGGAATGATAAGCAATAATTTTGTTTCTAATAATAAGGGTACATGTGAACAATATATATAAGAACATAATTTAAAAAAAAAAAAACCCGGAGTGGAGTGAAATTCTCGACAAATTGGTTGGTAAAATCCTTAGATTCCTTTCTCATCTCCACCATCAAATGTGCCATTACCACGGTGCCCAAAGAATAACTACAGACCTTTTCTAACGGATCCAAGTATTGTAGGTGGTTCGCACTCACCCTGTTCCCACTAGCGTCGGGGAATATCTTAGTTCCCAAGATGAATAACTGGTACGCAGTGGTTGTATGCGGGGTCCCAACCATCCTCCTTTTGTCTCTCCTCTGTATTTTCAGTTTGATGATCTTTTTCCTACTTCTCTTAGATACATAGAAGCTTTCCAATAGAAGCTTTCCAAATAAGTTTTGTAGTCCTAGCCAAACAGCTTGTTAGTCAGAGCATGTAACTTTGACCATTCTAGGTCCGGACACTTATCTCCTTCCGAAATTTATTTGCCCGTAACCCATAATCCTAGAATATTCTGAGCATCATCAGGGATCAATGTCATCTCCCCAAACGGGAAGTGCATGGTATCAGTTTCACCATGATACCTCTCGACAAAGCAATTGAATGTCACAGAATCATACTTCACATAATTTTCAACCAAAGGATATAGCCCTGAGTCATTTACTAATTTTCGGACCTCTTCACATTCCTTAGCCAAATCTCAATGAGTAGCGGCTTGGTGTCGGCAAACACGCACAACCTTCTTATGATCTTACAATTAGGAGACAATATAACTAAGAGATTTTACATAAAAAATACAAAACTATACATATGCAAACGATAATTTTTTTACGTAGGTTTGATAGATAGTACGAGATCACGTGTCCTTGTAGCCAAATAATATTATCGGATCGTCCGCTTGGACCCGATAATTTCCACCACCAAGGTCCGGTAACATGTCATTAGAATGAGGAAGGTGCGAACCTTTTACTTTGACAACTTTATTCCTCTCTTGATCTCCTTCTACCGGTTGTTCCCCTTCACCTTCACCATGTGTCGGTTTTTGACTTGTACCAACGTCTTCCTCTAAAACTTCTCTTTGGGATTCTTATTAATTTTGATCAAACTCATAATGTTCCTCCTCGTCTTCCTCTTCATTATGCTTATCATGCTCAACTATTTCAGTACGTTCACGGATTACGAGTTTTTTACGGTCCCCACCACTCTTCCAATTTTTCCCTCTTGTAGAGCCTGCCTCCAAATACTTTTTGCAACCAAGTTGTTTCCATCGAGGAGGCAAAGACCCGGGAGTACCAAGAGCGTTCATCTTTATTTTCTTAATGTCATCATCTTTAGTTTTTCCTTTCTTAGCTTCCTTGGCTTTAGCTCTATATCAAAAGACACACGAAATAAATATAAGATAACTAACAATCATATATGATGCCGGCATAGACATGTTGAATAATGGCATAGAATCATATGTGCCGGCACTGTCTCACGAAATACAGTCTATGCCGAGACCAAAAAATAGCATTTTAATTTAAAAATAAACTATGCCGGGACATGAAGCCGATATTGTCGAGAAAATGTCGACAATGCCGGTAGTCTTTTGCAATTCCTAGGTTATTTTTGTATACCAAAAGAGCACTTCCGACATAGACGTAAAGATTATAAACAATATCGTAATAAAATGTCGGCATTGCATTCTGTTAGATCACTGCTCTGTCGAACTCGTAAGCGTTGCTATCTTGAGCTTGTTTTTCAAGTTTAGTTTCCAAAACTATAAGTCTTTATTTCTAGTCTACTTATATCTATGTCTCAGATTAGGATAAAATGTGTAGTTAAGCTTTAGACTTCACGACGTTCATAGATTGAAGACGAAGAACTACTAAGGGGAGCTTGTGGAACTTCATCAACAAAAGGTATATGGAGACTTGAACTCATCTATCACTCAGAAGTTTATTTCTATTCTATCACTTATTGAGGCAAAAGTCGTATAAATATATTGACTTTATATTATACACACATTTGATATTTTGAGTTGAGTTTGACTCACTTACATATTTCTCGAAATATGTGTTGGTAAGCTTTCGGTTTAACAAAGTTCATCTTATGTTCTTCACGAAAGTCAAAAGATGATCATGTAAAAATCGCTTGGTAACATCTTACATGGTTTGTGTGAGACAGTCATTTGATGTAGACTCATAATGTTTCGTATCGATCTATTGATCACTTAAAAATTGCTTTGAAGTTAATAGTTTGTGCGAGACAGCTATTCCGGTCTTCCAAGAATGTTTCAATGATTAAAATAGAGTTTAGAACAATTAACCATTGAATGGATATAGAAAAGTATGCGTACTTTTATGCTAACTGTTGCAAGTTATTCCAAGTCTGGGAACCATAGTATGCATACCCGTATGCGTACTTGTTTGATAGTTGAAGTCCGGGAACTTAGTATGCATACCCGTATGCGTACCGGCGTAACAGTTCAAGTCTGAGAATTCAACTGAGTTTGGTTGTACGATAGTATGTGTACATATTGGCGAACCCAGACCAAGACCGGATACTTAGGTATACGTATCCGTTTGCATACTTGAGTATGTTATGTTCTAAAATCGGTTTGTTCATGAACTAATATATTTATTTATATAATAATGAATGCAATCTTTTACAAACCGTGGCTATAATGTTCATGAATTGATTTGAGTGAATCAAAATCGATTTTTCTTTAATTGTGTCTTGTATACTTCTATGAGAATATAAATAATTGAACAACTCTAGAACTAGTTTCTTTTGAGTCATTTGAACTAGTTGTGATTGAGATGAACAAGGTTGATATGAAAGTTTTCATATGGATAACTTCGGTTAACTATTGTTGAGCCAACAAAGTGTACATGTTTAGGTATAGTTACCCATATCTAAATGAAGTCACTTTTCATTTGTGTATAACAAGCTAAGTTAGAGCTAACGGTTGAAAGATATTATATTAAATCTAATCAGGTTTTTATTTAACGGTGAATATTAAATATTTTGTTACCAAGGTAACATTGATTACAAACCCTGATTTGAAGACTTTATAAGGGAGAACTCTAGCAACTGGGAAACCTAATCCCCACACCTCATGTGTGATACTAGTTGCGACTAGAATCGATTCTCCTTTAACCTAGATTTTTTTAAAACCATCATAGGTTAACGACTTAAATACTTCATTGAGAGTCTGAAGCCAGACCCAACTATTTTCTCTGTGGTTGCGTGTTCTGATCTTACTTTGTTCTATCGTAGTGAGTACTATCTTCTCTAATATTTGCTCGAGATTCAATCTCCGATAGGTAAGATAAAAAGTAGTTACAAACATCTTCGTCTCATCGTTTGTGATTCAACAATATCTTATTTCACTACCATACGATTAATATTATTGTGAGGTAATTGATATTACTAGGCTTTTCTTCGGTAATCTAAGTCCGGTGTATCAATTGGTTCATGTCCACCTTGATTTATCAAAAGACGGAACAAAAACTCGTAGGTATTTCTGTGGGAGACAGATTTATTTATTCAATAGACTTTTCTATGTGAGACAGGTTTGTTTATCAAGTATTCGACTTTGGGTCGTGGAAACTCTTAGTTATGGGTGAGATCATATAAGGGAATCAAGTGCGTAGAGTCCTGCTGGGATTCAGAGGCATAAGGAACGCGATTGTACCTTAATCAGTGTGAGATTGGTTATGGTTTAACTACATTCCAGTCCGAAGTAAACTTGTAGTAGGCTAGAGTCTGTAGCGACTTAATACAAATATTGACTAGGTCCCAGGGTTTTTCTGCATTTGCGGTTTCGTCATTAACAAAATTTCTGGTATCTGTGTTATTTCTTTTTCGCATTATATATTTATATAATTGAAATATCACAGGTTGTGCGTGGTTCAATCAATTATATAATCCAACCTTTGGTTGTTGATATAAATTGATTGGCACTTGAATATTGGTCTTTGGTACCGTTTAAGTGGTTTCTCATAATAATTATGCCCGTAGAATTCTATATGTTTGATTTGTTGATTACATTGAGAAACAGAGATATAACTCTTGGATGTATTTTCCTTGATTGAGTCTGACTATCTAGTTGATTATCTTGGAAATACATTGGAGTTATTCCATACAGATTGCCGAAACAAAAGTATTGGGTGTGGTTGTTAGACCCCCGCTTTTTCATATTCAACCTAAAATCAATGACGTGATTAAACATTCAGTTTCAGGTGATTTTAGTTTGTTGGCTGGCATAGCATTCATACTTAATTCAATACCGAAACATGACACTTGCATGGTATTCATACTAAATTCAACACCAGAACCCATTAACGACATTGTATTCATACTAATTTCAATGTCGGAATTTCCTGTAACTCAACTGTTTCAGTTATGGTTCGCGATTCTAACCTAAACCCATTGCCTTAAATCGATTAAAACACTCATACAACAATTCAAAATCACTTAACTTCTTATAGAAGTCATTTTTTCAAGAGTTTGATGGTTTGAATCCTCCTCCTCCTCTTCTTCTTCCTCTTCTTCTTCTTCTTCTTCTTCTTCTTCTTCTTCAAGAGCAATCCGATTGATCCTTTCTTCTTGTTTTTGTTAAGCTACTGATTTTTATTTTGGTTGCGTATTGGGATAAGGTTTCTTTCGCGGAGGCATGGTTATTATTTTGGGTAATCGACGTATTATTTTTTGAATCAACGATGAAGAACGAATGAAAAACGATGAATTTGTTTTTCTTCAAAACCCTAAACCTAGAGGAGTGCCGGAACAGATGAAGAGAATGAGGGATGTTTTGATTTTTTAATTTTGTGGGAAGAGTAGTATGGTATTTTCATAATATTTTTAATTAACCAAAGGGTATTTTAGTATTTTTGCTCCCAAAAATACCCCTTAGCAGACACTATTGGTTGGGGAAAGCAATTTATATCCCCCAATTATATCCCCCAATTGCACGTTCATTAAAATCAATATGAAAAAGGATCACACAACTAGGTATTTTCGAGGAGAAAGTGCTTACTTAGAAGAAATGAACCGTCCATATGGACTAAGCAAAAACCGCGCAGACTCAGAAATGGGACCCCCTGTTTTTTTTCTCCAGGGGTGGGGTCCACTTTTTATATGTCCACCCGATTTTTTCCTTGTTTAAAATGACGGTTGTTCGTGTAGAACTACTTGTCGAGATATAGAGGCAGAGCCAATTTAGATAATTATCATCTAAGATCCAAAACTTATTTGTGTTGGAATTATAATTCAAATATTAGATTTAGGATAATTCTGTTTGGTTTTTGAATATTTTAAAATTTGAATAATTGTTTTTAAGTGTCATAGTCTTTAGGAAAATACTAAACATGTTTAAATGTGTGACTTAATTCCTACAAATTAGGATTTTGTTAGCAGTGGGATAATGAGAGTATTCTAGGATTCTAAGTTACTACCTATTGTTTATGGGTGAAAACTATCTCTATCGGTTTTGGTAATTTTGGGGTGTGTGGATGAGAAATGAGTTTAAACCTTAAACAAATGCACTGCACGGGAGTGCTTTTGATTCGAGAAATTAATCTATACAATTCTGGCCTAAACCAAGAAATGGTTGTTCCATACTTGTTTCGGTCACAATGTGAAGGAGATGGGGTTGATCTTAGGGAGGGAAGCGAAGAAGGTGTTGAGATTGTGAAGGTGTAGGCTGTTTTATGACTTGTAACAGAAAGATGAGCAGGCTTACGAATAATGCAAGCAAGCTCTGGGTGTTTGAATATGTTTCGTATTAACACTTGGTTTTTGTGTTGTGTTCTATTTTTGGAAATAGGGAGGAGAGCCTATTTATACAAGTCATTTGAGCCTTATTCACGTCTCTCATGGGAAGTGGAGAAAGTGGAGTGATGGAGTAGTGGAGTTGTGTGTTAGTGTCACACGATCAGTCTAGCCCACTTATCCCATCATCACTAACCGTCCATGTCTTACTGACACGTTCTTGTGATGGCGCGTTGCACGCTGTAAACCGCGAGACCAATACCCCAGTATGTATCCCCCAGTTTGTGACATGACTGATGTCTCGGGTGTGTGGATCTTGGGACCCAATAAAGGTAGCATGTAATGCTAGATTAAATAACTAAGTTATTTTGGAAGTCGATACTTGTGAAGTATCGTGTGTATTCTATGCAGGTAATACATCGAATATATTCAGCAAGTATGAAGCATCGATGTTGAGCATCATGTGCTGCCTACTTCATGTGATGGTTTGGAAGATGCGCTAGCAAGCCTTCCCTTGGCCGACCACATGGTGTGGTAAAGTGGCGGATGGTAATCATCATGACGCCTCATTGACCAATTAACTCCTGAATAGGGTTGTATAAGCTAGCAGGTGAAGTTGGACGGATGAGATGATCTTTGAGACGCTCATCTGCGACCGTTAGTGGAATTAGGGTTTATGAAGAGGTGCACAAGCATCACTCTTCATCTTGGTTGAATCCAAGCTTGAGACACGATGATGGTAAAGCCGATCATGCATGCATATAGACGGCATGACGGTGTAGGCGCCCATACCCCATTGTCTCATGAAAGTGTGATCTGGGCCACTCAATTCGTCCGGCGAAGTTGAGTGGTCGAGATCAATTTGCGACAGAAAAATGGTGCCGTAAAAGCTACGCATCGTGCCAACTTCAGGCGCGCGTTCCAAGACCAAGCTTGGTCGGTCTTTGCCGATTGGTAGGCTGGTGTTCACGCCTATACCTTACTGTCCCATGGAAACGTGATCTAAGCCACTCAATTTGCCCGGCGAAGTTGAGTGGTCGAGATCAGTTTGTGATCGGGAAGTGTGACCACGCTAGTTTGGGCGTGCGATTTGGAATAACCAGGCATGGTATGCCTTGGTCGATCGGGTGAGGAGATAGATGGGCTCACGGTGGTCATGTTGATGCACACCGGACCTTCTTAGTCTAATCCTGGACCCTTCATTCGTGCATGAGAAGATGAACGCTCGTGATTGATATAAACCCTAATTAGGGTTTCATCATCCGTGCGTCGTGCCTTGTTTGGGTGCACGAATTAGGACGACAACCATAGTTGGTCCCGACCGATTGGTCATGTGTATAGGCGGTCCCACGGTGTTTGTGTTGACATGCTCTGGGCCCTCTGCATCTACATATACACCCTCCATCTATGCCTGCGAAGATGGATGGTTGAGACTATTTTGCGACACATGTAATGTGCCGCAAACCCTAATTTAGAGTTTCATGTACGTGCTGGCTTGGCTGGACATATTATCAAGCTATGCTATCCTCTTAGGGAAGCCGACCATACGGGCCCCGCATTGGGTCGGTGGTGAATATTCCATACCTGCTTGGGGGTTATGGATTCGATCTGGGCCATCCAATCATGTTGGTGAAGTTGGATGGTTGCGATCGTTTCTAGACTGATATGGACAGTCCAGATGCTCAATCGGGCTAGTATAACACTCCGAGAGATGATTCTCTTTGTTAGATAATGGGGTAGCCTGTACGGGTACTTCGTGCATGCCTCACTATTTGTACTTGGATATTCATGCTACTCTGCTGAGAGTAATAATCAGTCATCATGCCGTACCAACAATGAGAGTTCTGCTGAGAACAACACATGAAATACAAGGCATTTATGCATTAACTAATAATGTTGAGATTCACAGAATATTTGGGGATTGTTGCTACATGCTCCATTCTAAGTGAATCAATAAAGCGAAGAAGTATTCATCACTTATCAAACAGCCTTATCCTCTGCAGGACTGCTGTACAAAATATTGGTTTACAACTTTAGCCCTGAACTAAAATCCACCATCAACATTAAGTCCCCTGCCTAGCACATGATGGTTACACTATTGTGGGGTAGGCATTAGATGGTGACATATACAGATAAAACTTATGAGACAAAGTTAGATGTTACCAAGAGAGATGAGTCGTCCTGTCCTTGGAGCATGTCAAGTTCAAGAGGCGTTCATGCGAGCGTTCCCCTAGCATGATGTCGGTCTTGCCTAATCAATGGACTGTTGCGCCTGCTTCGTTCGTGGGGCTATTGCGCCTGCTTGATCAAACATGGGCTTGCTATCCCTTATTCGGTTAAACGTGGGTCCACTAAGTGCCTACTTTGGTTGAACGTGGGACTCATCATGCTCCTGCTTTGGTTAAACGTGGGTCCACCACGTTCTACATGCCTGCTTTTCTTGGGGCCGACTGTGTATGCTTCATCCAATATGGGACTGGTTGTGCCTGATCAAGTGGGGCCCACTGTGTGCCTACTTTTCTTGGGGCCGGATGTGTTTTCTTCGACCAATATAGGGATGGTTGTGCATGATCAAGTGGGACCCGCCGCATGCCTGCTTTGCTTTGGGCTGGCTGTGTCTTCTTCGACCAATATGGGGATGGTTGTGCCTGATCAAGTGGGACTCGCCGCGTGCCTGCTTCGACCAGATACCAAAACATGTTGCCTCACCCAACACCATACTTTCCCCTTGACCAACACCAGCCTTGCTGATTTGACGAACCCCGACCTTGCTGACGGACATCGCTACCTCGACGTCATGCTGTCTTGTTTCATTCAAACATCGGCCTTGTCCCGTACACCATCTTTGTTACTTATGCCAACACCGGCCCTGCTGGTGTGACCAATACCGGTCTTGCTGACTAACACCGACCTTGCTAACCAACATCGGTCTTGCTCGAACGTAGGACCCAGGCGTGCTTGCTTTGTCCAAACGTGAACCTTGTATGTTCGAACGTGGTGTGGCTCCAGCTGTGCTCATGTCCTCCTATGAGCATGCTTCACTTCTCCTATCGACTTCAAGGTTTGTCATGCTCCGTTGGGCCCTTATGAATGATGGATGAGACGTATGTTGAGCAATGAGTACATCAAAGATAACTTGACCAAAGAGTATATTATTGATGTAGCGTGTATGTTGAAACGGCTCGAGAGGATGTTAAAGTGGCATCTGGTGTGAACGTTGAGGTGGATCCTGGGGAGAGTGTTGAAGCAGGATTTTAAAACAAATGTGGGTCCCGAAAAGAGCGTTGAGGAGGCTCTTGAATAGACCATCGCAGCGGCTTCTGCTGGAGGGAGCATTGAAGCGGCTCCTGCTGGAGAGAGTGTTGAATAGCCTTCTTCTGGAGAGAGATGAAATGCCTTCTTCTGGAGAGAGAGTACTGAAGCGGCTTCTGCGTGAGGAAGCGAACGTCGGGTCCCGGAGAGAGCGTTGAAGCGGCTTCTTTTTCAGTTAATTTTTCATTGAAAATTACATGCCCCTTGATTGACCATCTCTCTTGTGTTGAAGAAGTCCTTGACTTACGGCGAAGGAATTTTACGCTGAGCATCAGTCCCCAAGCGTGATTTATATGGTTCTATCTTGTATGGTCGGTGAGTTTTCCATAATAAATATATCTCCATCTCTCATCCATGACTCTATTACTTCTTCGTGAGAAAATAAAATATGCAGAAGTTCGGATTACCTCTGTCCATATTGGTTGTTTCTATGGTGAAGCTCGGGCACTGGTATCAACAAACGAACATCGGTTCTTAGCTGCAGTTATGATCAGAAGATACTGGCAGGAAGAGGTATGGTGGCAACTTGCACGAACTTGGCACTCTTCATACAATGGTAAAGATAAGCTGGAATCAATGGCTTTCTTGATGTTTCTTCATGGAATAGAGAAGAGTGAGACAATCCCCTTCCCGCGAGTATCCGGAGCTCTGGACTTGATAGATGTTGTCACACTAGGTTCACGAGGCTGTCTTTTCATCTGCTCTCTTGAGTATATCCTCGTCTTTGGCCATCTTGGAATCATAATATTAGGGTGCTTGCGTCTCTCTAAATTCACCATCTTTGATATGGGCACTGGTAAGCAGTCCCCAGTCATACTGCTTTGGTTACACAACTTCTTCTTCTACGTAAGACAGATTTTGAAAGCGTCTCTCATTGACGTAGCTAATGTCGATCCAGATATGGAATATATTGGACGTTGTTTTACCATTGGACATTGTTTCACCATTGTGGTACTGGAGTTTAGAGTTGGTGATTTTGGACGTGCATGATGTTGTATCTCGGTGGTCTTCCTGCTTCATCGAAACTGCTTATAGAAGGCTGAAGCTTGCATTGTCTGTTGGTGAGATTATATTTCCACGAACATCATGAGGCTCTTTTTGACGGGCATGCTTGTTCTTTCTAGCAGGGCAGGTGCTGTTGTAACCTGAGTGTTTATCATATTCACGGAGTTCAGAGGGTGTCTGAAAGCGCAGGCTCTTCGACAAAGCACGATTGACAGGTACCATCCCGTTGATGCACAATTACACCACTTGTTGTTCAGTCACATTTGGATTGTGACCCTTCAGTGCCTGAATTCGGGACCTCTTGACATAATCATTTGGATGTTCTCTGTTTCGCTGAAGCATTCCTCTTAATTCCGATAGAGTGATTCACCCAAGCTGCATATTATTTCTCGACATGATGATGCGGACATCGCTCTATTCTTGAGGCTGCTCTCTTGAGGTGCCGACTCCAGTAAATCTGAAGATGTCCCGCTCTTCGTCCGGGATGACATAATAGGCGAACCCTTTATGATAATTTGGAGATGACAATATTCGTTGAATCTTCTGAAACGCTTCTTGTTGTAGTGCGGTCCAGACAAAACTTGATACTTTCTTGCCCATACAACTTTGGAGTTTCTTCACAGTTCGCGGAGGCGGCATCGTGAGGATAGTTTGGGTCTTGGATGGGTCCAATTTTGATTCCCTCAGCAGTTACCTTTCGAACACTTGTCGTAAGACTCATGTGGGCCGACCGAGATTTTGATTTGACTACCATATCATCCATGTAGTCTTCAACTTGCTTATGCATCATGTTGTGGAAGATTGCCATCATAGCGCGTTGAAACGTTGCACCGGCATCAACCAAATGACATTATAGTATAATAAAATTTCTGAGAGGAGTTCGAAAAGATTTCTTACTCGCGTCATGTTCATACATCCTTATCTGATTGTAGCCGCTATATCCATCCATGAAGGAGAACACGCCGTGTCTGCTGGTGGCATCTACTAACATGTTGATGTTATGTAGAGGAAAATAATCTTTGGAGCAGAATCTGTTCAAGTCTCTGAAATCCACACAACACCCGATGTTAACGACTTCGAACTCATCAGTTGTGGAGTTGGTGCCATCTTGCAGCTGTCGTGGATCATCTAGCACTTCTTCTTCTTGCAGTCTATCGTTGTTGTAGCATTCCCTTGGGCAGAGAGACTGGTTAACAGTCTCCCTTCGATATACGGTTTTCTCTTGATGATCACGGCTTGCCACAAAATTTCTTTCCCTCTTAGTGTGAGCGTGGGCCGCGACTTCACATGATGAAGAAGAATTGGGACACCTCGTCAGCAAAGATGCACCATGGGACTTAGTCTGCAATGATGCAAGACGGTCTTCCTCCTTGATTGACGCCCACGTGGGGAGTATGATGCAATGAACTCTGTCCGATTCCTCTTGCGGAGCTTCTCTTGGCTCAAATGATTCCACTCCATATATTGGTGTATAAGGAGATAATGACGCAGGAATACAAATGACTTATTTATTAAGTATAGTCCTCAGGCATTGGTGATACGTCGAGGGGACGACCCTATTGTCGTGAAGCCGTGGTCTCCCCAGTATCATATGGTAGTCCGGCTCTTTTTCTATGATTTAGAATTTCACATTTGATTGGATGGGCCTTACAGATAAGTTCATATTGACATAACCGTACGTGTTGGTTTGATTTCCTTCAAAGTCCATCATCATGGTAGGATGATGCACGATCTTGCTTGAGCGAACCTTGGTCGTATTGAGTTTCTAAAGGGTAATCACATTCGAAGACGCCCCTGTGTCGATTAGGGCCCTCTTGAACTCTGAATCCTTGTGTAGGGCGCGATTTTGACCTTTTTCCGCCATCATGTCTTCTTCTGTAATGTTACATTATTCACAGACATCTCTGGCATTTTTGAGGCTCTTGGACGCAAAGGAGTTAAATGCACGTCTAGGGATATCTGGTTGATTGCATCAAACGTCTCCGTCTGTTGATTTTTCGAGAGGTGTAAAAGTTCGCATAAACTTTCCACCAGTGAAGCGGCTTCCTGGTTCACTGGCCTCTGGTTCATAGTGAAAATGTTGACTTGAGGAGGATCGTTGTGAGGATCTGTCCTCAGTGCTGAAATCTCCATGACATGAGAGCCGCTCATATCTGATATCATATTGGTAGGATGGTGTTCACACCTATACCTTACTGTCCCATGGAAATGTGATCTAAGCCACTCAATTTGTCCGGCGAAGTTGAGTGGTCGAGATCAGTTTGTGATCGGGAAGTGTGACCATGCTAGTTTGGGCGTGCGATTTGGAATAACCAGGCATGGTATGCCTTGGTCGATCAGGTGAGGAGATAGATGGGCTCATGGTGGTCATGTTGGACCAAGAAAGTTAGGTAACAATTGATTAGTCTAATCCTGGACCCTTCATTCGTGTAGGATAAGATGGACGCTCGTGATTGATACAAACCCTAATTAGGGTTTCATCAGCCGTGCGTCGTGCCTTGTTTGAGTGCACGAATTGGGACGACCAACCATAGTTGGTCCCGACCGATTGGTCATGTGTATAGGAGGGCCCACGATGTTTGTGTTGGCATGCTCTGGGCCCTATGAATCTACATCTACACCCTCCATCTATGCCTGCAGAGATGGATGGTTGAGACTGTTTTGCGACACATGTAATGTGCCGCAAACCCTAATTTAGGGTTTCATGTCCGCGCTGCCTTGGCTGGACGTATTAGCAAGCTATGTTATCCTCTTGGGAAAGACGACCATGTGGGGCCCGCATTGGGTCGATGGTGAATACTCCATACCTGCTTGGGGGTTATGGATTCGATCTGGGCCATCCAATCATGCTGGTGAAGTTGGACGGTTGCGATCATTTCTAGACTGATATGGACAGTCCAGATGCTCAATCGGGCTAGTATAACACTCCGAGAGATGATTCTCTTTGTTAGAAAATGGGGTAGCATGTACGGGTACTTCGTGCATGCCTCACTGTTGGTACTTGGATATTCATGCTACTCTGCTGAGAGTAACAGTCAGTCATCATGCCGCACCAACAATGAGAGTTCTGCTGAGAACAACACAGGAAATACAAGGAATTTATGCATTAACTAGTAATGCTGAGATTCACAGAATATTTGGGGATTGTTGCTACATGCTCCATTCTAGGTGAATCAATAAAGCGAAGAAGTATTCATCACTTATCAAACAGCCTTATCCTCTGCAGGACTGCTGTACAAAATATTGGTTTTACAACTTTAGCCCTGAACTAAAATCCACCATCAACACCTATATAAAGGTTAGTTTTCTATTGTAAAATATGCAGAAAGATTATCAACGTAGTTTTTATATTTTGAGTTATTTCAATCTCTCTCTCACTCCTCTCTATGTTGTTGGGAAATTCCCACATGGTATCAGAGCTGGGGCAGAGATTTGAGTTGAGGGAGAGTTACAAGAAAATTTGTTTCTAAAAAAACGATGATTTGATTTATCTAGTGAAAAAGAGAGTGATTTTTCAGAAGGATATTTGTTATGAAAAAAGAGTTCTCAATTTTGTTTATTGTGGGTGCAAAAATTGATTTTGAGAGAAAAAAAAATTGTGATGAAGAAAAATGCTATGTAATGATGATGATGCAAATTATTGCATAAGAGTGATTCTACACTCACAACGTTTTGCACCGCGATCTGTACAACGAATGGATCGAACGGCTGCTAGGGGCGCCCTGTGGGGGAGCTAATAGGGGGTGGGCCATTATGTGGGGTCCACCAAAAAAATTGTGTCACTCTCTCTCCGCGGGACATTAGCTCGGTGCGTTTAGCATTTTTGATTGCATAATATGTTGGGTTGGTTGAAATTATGCTGAGGTTGATCTGCTAACAATGATGATACTATTGAAGATGACAAACAATCAAAGATGTTGATGATAATGATGATGTTAATGATGGTGATGCTTGATATTTTCTATTTCATGGTGATGATGATAGATAATAAAAATTTAAGAAGAGTATTTGATTTACGGAAGGGTGTTGGAATTATAATTCAAATATTAGATTTAGAATAATTCTGTTTGTTTTTTGAATATTTTGAAATTTGAATAAATTTTTTTAAGTGTCCTAGTCTTTAAGAAAATACTAAACACGTTTAAATGTGTGACTTAATTTCTACAAATTAGAATTTTGTTAGCAGTGGGATAATGAAAGTATTCTAGGATTTTGAGTTACTACCTATATAAATGTTAGTGTTCTATTGTAAAATATGTAGAAAGATTATCAATGTGGTTTTTATATTTTTGAGTGTTTCAATCTCTCTCACTCCTCTATGTGCCGTTGGGAAATTCCCATAATTTGTGTTTTTATAGAATAAACTGAGAGTTGAGACAAAATAAAAAGCAGACTCTCACAATTCAGTTTGTGGGCCCACCACCGAAGCTAATATGGAATCCTTTAATATTCTACGTGGGTTGTGGAGTTCGAATTCCGCATCCGTAAAAACACTTTTTAATTACACTCCGTTTTGGTTTTCCTTAATATTTACCTTTCCTTTCTTATGTCGGGCAAAACTAAATAAACCAAAAAAATCAAACACATAGGGTTTTTGTTGTTGCTGTTGTGATACCAATTTTGGAGAGCATGTCAAAATTATATAAAACAAACTAAAAAGTTTTCTATCTTATATGAATTTTGATATCTTTTTCAATAATCCGACACCTCGTTAATAATGTTGTTCATCTGCACGCGCTCCGAGATGTCTGCATGTTATTGCAACTGTTTTATTTTTTTTAGCTTTCACAATCAGTTGGTACCAAGAGGGCAGTTGCTTCCTCCAAAAGATTGAAAGAGACTTCCAATAAATTCACATTAAAAAATACAAGTTAAAATGCATTATACTCCTGATATATATGCACATGAAAATCACGATTTATATATGATACTAACACATGAAAATCTTGAGCCGTTGGACGAGAAAATGACACATGAAAATGAGACACGAGAAAATGAGACTCTAACTCTCTAAGATAACCGGTTTGTGCTATAAATCTCCGCCCAATCTACTTGGATACATGTTATCTATGAGGATAGTTTAAGTATCCATATAGATCAGTTTTATGCGCTTCCTTCATTAATTAAATTTAGATGCTGGGGCCATTAGTAAGGATATTTGTGTTACTTAATCATTCAGTGACGGGTTTCTTGTCAACAAAAGCAACGCTTATTTATCCGGGGTTTTAGGGGCGACTCCAAAAGAATTAGGGGCGACACAAAAAAAACAAAATAGGTTAAAAATACTTATATGTCCCTTCATAATGGGTAGTTTAGTTTTTATTTTTATCTACTGATTGCAAAATCTCATTTTTGGGGCAACTCTATATTCGGTAGTTATATAAACTATTTTTACTACCGATTATAGGCTCATCCAAATTAGAAAAATAGAGGATTTTTGCAAAATCTCATTTTGGGGCAACTCTATATTCGGTAGTTATATGAACTATCTTGACTACCGATTATGGTATGATTTCGGAAAAATTTGATACTGTTTTTACATTCTCGTCCATTTAAATAGTATCAAATTTTGCATGACTTTTTCACCCAAGAATTATTAATTTTGGTCTATTTAACCAATTTTGTGATTTTATTTTGGGGATACTTTATATTCGAAAATTATATAAACTAAATTGACTCCCGATTATGGATTAACTTTCCTATTATAAAGTTATCTACCGATTGTAAAGGGTAGTTTGGTCATTAACTTCCATTTTTTAAATTTTTGTTTTTTTGTGTCGCCCCTAATTCTTTTGGAGTCGGCCCTAAAAATGCTAGGCTTATTCATTTCAACTGTTGCTAAGTAGAAATAAGTGTAAACGTTGCTGAATACATTAGGAACAGAAATACAAGTATAATATAGTTTGTGTGTTTTTTATTTTATTTTATTATCCGAGTCTGTAAATACTTTAATTTTACTTTTGCGATTCTGAGAACAGAAAAAGATGCCCCAACCACTTGAAATGATATTTCTGTTACTCGATGATTCAGTGAATGTTTTTCGCCACTAATTAGCAATGCTTAAATATCTGTTCAATGTAAAGAAAAACTATTTCTGAATAACTTAGGAACAGAATATATAATAGTTTCAAACGTTTCGTGCACATATTTATTAAGCTCTCCAAACCTATAAGTTTAATTTCACAAAATTATGGATCTAGGTTCGGCCGTAAATCAAAAAATAAATAAAGAGCTCGAACTATTATGTTTTCAAATGCTCATAATTTAGCAATAAAATAAGAAATTTAGGCATCTAATTTTTATTGATCATTTTATTTACGAAGTGAATGATTATTCTATTAAATGAGATATTCTTAATCGTATTTTTCATATTCTTGGCGAAGAAAGTTTTTTTTTTTTTTTTTACCGAGATGTTTGTCGTGTTATTCGTGTTTTTGACGAAAAATATAAAAAAGAAAAAAGTTGATTGAGATGTTGTATATGTTAATGATCCTTGATCCATTAGCAAGTATTATCGCCACTATTGGTGGTGGAATTTTGACGAGGGACAAAATGATCATTTTACAACTAGAGGCAAAACGCCATCTTCATCTATTTTTTACTGTAGCATATTTTCAGCTGCGTTTTTTTTTGAATTCTGTTATTCAGGAAACATGATTTTTCTTTATGATTCGGTGATTCGTTCCGTTTGGGATTAGATGTTCCCGTGATTCTATCCGTTTGTGTTTCTAAACGTTTGTGATTCTATCCGTTTGTGATTCTATACGTTTGTGTTTCCGTGATTTTGTTTAACGCACGGAAAGTGTTTGAAGAAAATTCCGAATCAGATGAGCACCAGCACGGGGCTTGTTGTTAGCTGCATTGCTGCTCCTTTTGTCATGACAAGGGAAACACTACCTTCTTCTCCCTTCCATGACTCTTCTTCTCCTTCGGCAGTTACTAATCCCTTGGATGACTCAACTTTCCATTGTCCTTTTAGGGTCTTTGATGGTTGCCGGGATGGGGTTAGGGGTAGAGGCTTCACTCGAAGTTCTCTAATTATCCATATTCATGATCAACATTTTGGTTCTGCTGAGAGCAGGGGTGTTTGCAGAGCACGTATTGGCAATGATGCAGACATTTATGATGCTTGGGAGGTTGGTTTAAGACACCTGAAGATGTGGTTGTGCAGCGAGTGTATGCACCTTCGTGCCTGGAGCCGTCCCTGTCGTGACCACAGTGATACAATTGCTGGTCCCCTAGATGGAAATAATGCAACATTTTTGATTCATGGCATTATCAAACCTTGCATAGGTTCCCTGGACGCGGGCATTGAAGTCATCGATGAGGAAGCTAATGTTCTGACCTTGGAAGTGCTAGATGCAATTTTAAAGAAACATGTACAGAAGACTGCCAGCATTCCTCCATCGTGTAGGCTTAACTTCTCCAGAACCCTGAAAGCGACGATAGACAAGATTATGGCTAAGCCTACTGATTTAACATCTTGGATCAAATTATTGTTATTGCCCAGCTGCACTCTAACTTTGTACAACCCCAAGAATACCAATGAAGGGAGATCTGCTAATAGAAGGAGATTGAAAGCTAATAGCATAAATCGGGCCTTGACTGTGTGGAGGGAGACAAATGGCTGCCTTATCTTAGCCCGGAAGTTGTTGGCTCCATCGGGACAAGAGAGTAGACAAGCTACTCAAGGCTCTAAGGGGAAAAAAAAAACAATATTCAAGCTTGTAAGAGAAAGTTGGCTTCAAGGCACTACGCGACGGCAGTACGTATTCTATCTTCCAGTGGTGTCGCACCCAATACACTAGAAACATTGAATGAACTGAGGCGTATGCAACCTGCGGCTGAACCACCTGGCATACCTTCAGAACCCATTAACGGGGCGGCTATTTATGTGGATTCTAAGGAAGTCTTAGGCACGATTAGGAGTTTCCCTAGAGGGACTTCTTGTGGGAGGGACGGTCTCAGAGCCCAGCACTTGGCAGATGCTCTTAGTGGGGCGGCGACGGCTGTTGCTGACGAACTACTAGCATCTATGGCTGGGGTTGTTAACTTATGGATGGCAGGTAGATGTCCTTCTGTTCTGGGTGAGTTTGTGTCCAGCGCTCCTTTAACTCCATTGCTCAATCCAGGAGGTGGACTTAGGCCAATAGCAGTGGGCACGGTTTGGAGGAGGATGTGTTCAAAGTTTGCGGCGTCGGCGGTGGGAAAGGAAATTTCCGTCTACTTGGGTAATCATCAATTCGGAGTGGGTATCCCCGGCGGAGGAGAAGCAATTATGCACTCGGCCAATAGGTTACTTGAGTTGAAAGGGAGGCAGGGGAATATGACCATGTTGTTAGTTGATTTCACCAACGCCTTTAATTTAGTTGACAGGAGCACTCTCATCAAGGAGGTGCGGAGCAAATGCCCAAGTATCGCGAGGTGGGTAGAGTTTTGTTATGCTAAGCCCGCAAGGCTTTATTATAACGAATTCAATTTATCTTCGGCAAAGGGGGTTCAGCAAGGTGACCCTTTGGGACCCTTATTATTTGCTCTAGCTTTACATCCGATGGTCTGTATGATTTCTTCGCAATGCAAGCTTGACCTACAAGCGTGGTACTTGGACGATGGCACTTTGGTAGGGGATACGCTGGAAGTGTTGAAGGCTTTAAGCATTATTCAGTCGGAAGGCGGCAGCAGTAGGATTCATCTTAACATCAAGAAGACTGAGATTTTTTGGCTTGTTGTTGACCCTAGGAGTATAGTCGATAACGTGTTTCCCGCGGACATCGGTAGGCCTTCTAGGGGGGGTGAAACTGCTGGGCGGACCTGTTATCCTAGATCTTAACTTCAGCAGCGATCTAATACAAGCTAGAGTGGACAAAATAATCTATCTAATGGACAATGTGAAGAAACTACAAGATCCTCAATGCGAGCTTCTTCTGTTACGCAGTTGCGCTGGGGTTTCAAGATTATATTTTGCTATGAGGACTGCCATCCCCTTGGCACTGCTTCAAGCTAAATCCTTTTTTGATCAGCGTTTGATGCTTTTTTTGAGACACATTGTCACAGGAGATGGCGCTGGCTTCGGACCATTGCAACAACGTCTCTCCACCTTGCCAATGAAAGATGGGGGTCTCGGTGTCTACACAATGGAAGATACTAGCCATTTTTGTTATATCGCATCTTGTTTTCAGACTAGGGGCTTACAACAGACAATGCTAAATGTTTCCCCGGATGAGGTGCCTAGCGCGTGCTTCCAGCGAGATTTGAATAATTTCCTAGAGGTATGTGGATTGCCTGCTTCTACCTTCAACATAAATAATATTGCCCCACATCCAATGCGTTCTTTGGCAGTGTTATATTTTGATGTTGTGAAGAAGCGATTAAAATCACGATTCTCTATGTCCAGTCGAGATTCAATTTTATGGCAAAGCAACAAGGTGCCACATTCTTTGGATTTTCTTAAGGCGATTCCCATTAGTGGTTTAAATCAAAGTATAGGACCGAGGCAATTTAGGTCGGTGCTAAGCTATAGATTGGGAATACCTATTTTCGGGGAAGATAGTATATGCTCAAGCTGCAACAAAAAGATGGATATTTTCGGAGATCATGCGGTGCATTGCGCTAATGATGTTGGGAAAAAATTCCGCCATGACCTCGCAAGGGATGTATTCGCTGACATTTGTTACAAGGCAGGTGTTCATGTGAGGAAGGAGGTGAAGCTTGGTTTAATATCAGACAACGGTACTCCCTTGAGACCGGCTGATATACTTGTTCCTTTGTTGGGAGAATGGTCGGGATGTTTGTTTGGATGTTACTATTGTTTCACCGTTCCTTTGTGGGAGTTCGTACTTTTATACCCGGTCAGGCCATATCGAAGAGCTACATCGCGTAAACGAATAAAATACCTAGATAAGTGTTCGCTAACAGTGCGGTTTTTTGTTTTAGCCATTACGACTTTAGGGGAGTTGGGAGAAGAAACGATCATTTTCTTGAGGAGGTTGAAGAATTGTATCACCAATCATGACGCTAATTATAAGATTGGAGGTACTCTTTTTTATAGAATAGGTTTGGCAATCCAAAAGGGTGTTGGTGCCCAGCTTGTTGCCAGGCTACCCACCAACATAATGTAATCTGAACTTCTAAGGCTTTTTATATTAGTTTTAGGTAAGGGGAGAAAATAGTCATTTTAGTGAAAGTTGAAAAAAGTTAAAAGGTCATCTCAAAATTTGTGGCAATGTTTACGGCACGGATAAAACTCGAAGATACCCAAGGTTCACTGCATGAGGAAGATAAATCTCAGTTCTGGCTTCATTTCTCGTCGCCAAAAGACAAAGCTCAGTCATGCCTTCATCCCTATCCGTAAAAGACGAAACTCAACCCTCACGAAATAACTTTAACTCTGCAGGTTAAACTCAATTATCATGAGAGGAAAAAAATCAACTCATGGTCTTCAAGACACAAATAATGTGATACTGAATACATCTTTTTGAGATATAACCTGTCACAATAGCTTTAAGTTCTCATGAAATGCATATGGTTGACTCACAAGCTTGAACGAAAATATATTCTCTCTCATAAACACATCTTGCCCCTATCTGAGATTAGAGACTGGCCCTATAATATCCCAACGGGATGCAACTGATCATGTCTGCTCTAGGCCACTATTCCTGTCTTACATGGGCCTCATAAGTGACTTTGAGCACATCTCCCCAGGGGCCAGGATAATGATTGATCATTCTACCCCGGGCCTCGTGACATACTCCTAAAAAATACTTTTAAAATCGCAAATAATCATGTCTGCTCCATAAAATGGACACGATTATTATTGACTCTCAACATATGTTGGTCAAAGATTAGGTATCCATAGTTTCTTATAAACTAGAGACATTATTAGGCATACCAGTAACCAGACTCTCAGTATTCTGAATAATGCTGATTCTAAAGAGACTTTAACTCGATGAACAAATTGAGCTCTACTAGCTCATCTGCAGAATCTTGTACAGACGTAGGATCCGGGCACAAACCTCATCAAGGGCATAAGCATCTTTCTGAGTCCTCTAAAAGAATCATCATGGCAAGTGATTTGTACACGAATCACACAATCTTATCCAAAATTTGGATAAACCTCATAGATCTCTATACGCCCATCAAAGGAAACAAGGAGCCGGTCTTCCCAAGTCATATGTATCGGCCACACAAAACTAAGGCTCAATCTTACCTCATCTAGTGTTCTACATACGATTTATTAGGCATTTCTTGTCCATTATGTGACTCATCATAGTCATACTCACCAATCAACGAATAATATTTTATGTTAGTCAACCGTCGACTATAAAAAAATATTGATACAATGTTAAACGACATCTATAGAAAATATTGATACAATGTTAAACGGCATCACAGATGCTGACTCAGTCACAAAAATTGGGGACATGAATTGGGGTTTTGATATAGAGGTAGACGACACATGTGAGAAATACCCGACTTAAATCTCACTCCGAGGGCAAATGCGTATAAAGGAATCAAACGATAAGTCATCCTAAGTTATCCTTAGATATTCCTAAAAATACGGGAAGAGTGTTCCACACGGCAAGCTCCTTATTTCACCGACCTATTTTTTTGCCCAATCAAAATTGTATTTGTTGACTATTATCAGAACTAAGATTACATCCAAAATTACATCAAAGCCAAAAAGGCATTTTTATGAAATACAGTGAAAAACTTAATAAAATCTATAATATGTTTTGTGAGGAGATTCTAATTTAAGTGAAGTGCATTCAGCATAAATTTTGATGATGTTTCTATTAAGCCCACTACCTTCCTTAGCTAAATCATCTGCACCAAAGTTTATTTCCCTATAACAGTGTTCATATTCAATCTTTGTAAGTTTAGCACAGACTTGATTCCATCTTGAAGTGACAAACCAAGGAAGCTTGTTATTTGTGAATGCCAAGATAGCAGCTTTGGAATCTGACCTGATGCAAATCTGCAGATATTTATTTTGAGCTGCCCATTCTCCTGCACAAATAATGGCCATAATCTCAGCATAATAATTTGTTGCTATCCCAACTCCTCCTGCTACTGCAATCAGAAAATCCATCCCCTTTCTTGCTATAAATCCATATCCTGATGTACCTGGATTCCCTTTTGATGCACCATCACAGCATAGAAGAACAGTTGAAGAGTTTGGCATGGTGAAATGTAACTCCATCACTTTTACTGAATAAGTTTTCCTGTATTTCAGACCAAAGAAACTCAGTATTTGAAGGTCATAATCTTCATTCTTCATATAACCTGAAAGTCTGAATTCACTCTCCTTGATTAAGAGAGTAATTTTCTGCTTAATCTTATCCAAACTTCCTGTTTCTTCTTAAAAAAATATGTTATTCATGTAGAACCAGATTTCTCTCAGTATAAGACAAGCAGTTTCTATCCAGAGTTCTTGAATGACTGGACTTTTATGCTTTGCAAGGCCAAGAATATCATGAAAGGAACTGGGATTCCTGAAATTGAATAAATTTCCCATCCATTGCCAAAGATTTACACTGAATTCACATCTCCATAATAAGTGATCCAAAATTTCTTCTTTTCCCTTACATATGTAGCATCTGGAGGCCATTTGAACACCCTTATTCTTTATTTTTTCATCAGTATCACAAATGTCCCTAACTATTTTCCATACTTCCCCTTTTACTGTAGGATGAACACAAGCTTGCCATAACTTTTTAATATCTATCATTATTGGGAATTTCTTCCTTATCATTGAGTAGCTGAAGAGACATTGAATTTACCTGAGTTAGTGCCACTCCATATTTGCTTATCTGATAAGCCATCAACCATGGGGATCTCTTGAACTTCAAAGAAATCCAGATATTCTATTGGAATGTTCCAAACTCCATTAACAATCAGTGAGCTGACTTTCATTTTTTGATGGTGTTGTATGAAGTCATTGTTAGGGAAAAGATGAATTAGAGGTTTATCCTTTATCCATGCATCCTCCCATATGTCAATTCTTTGACCATCTCCCACAACCCATCTTGTGTAAGAAATCACATCATTCATCACACTTTTTATACCAGGACAGACTGATGATTTTTTATAATAGGAAATCCAGTCACCATTCTTCTTCTTGAATTTAGCTTGAAAGAAATGTGTCCATTCTTCTTCACCTTGTTGAATTTTCCATGCCATCTTCATAAGCAGAGCTCTGTTGATAATATCAAGCCTTTTTATACCCAAACCTCCTTCTTCCAATGGAGAGCATGCATTGTCCCATTTAAGAGTAACACTTTTCCTTATTTCACCGACCTAAGATTATATAGTTATGTTATAAATGGGTCATTCTATCGAACAAGAAAAACATAACTCTCAAGGAAATTCTTATGCAAACCTAGAATTTTATGGTCGCCCTCTCATTTTCTTCCCTAAGACCATCCCTATCTCTCTCTTGTGACTGAAGCTACCCTTGTACGACCCTTCCTCTTGGCTTATGCAGGGATCAACCTCGTGAAACTCATTTTTAGAAACCCTAGAATCCTACTTTCACCCTTTGACCGATTTTAGGTAGCTACAGACACAATATCATCTCGATAGATTTGATTCAAGTTTGGAAGATTCTTAAAAATAAAATTGAAGAAGAATATTTGGAATTAATATCATATTATGGATCGACACTACACGAAAATCAGGATGTTGTCACATGCTATATCTGTTACAGATAAGATGAACAATTATAATCTGTTGCGATATGTCTTTATTAATAATTGTTATAGTGTCTTGTAAAGTTTTTTTCTGTGACAATAATTAATTAAAGTCACATTTAAAAACCGTTATAATAATTAATAGCAACAATTGATCTAATTTTTAGATTTAATTGTCACAATTATTTTAACGGTTTAACTGTTACTCCATATGTACAACAATTCAATGACACGTGTCTCATGCTGTCACGTATAAACAACGATAAGTGTTACTGAATCTTTGTAACAATTTATTTAAGGACACATGTCATTTTTTTGTTATCACTATAGTAACACCTATAAGTGTTGCCTATTATTTCGCGACTGATTCTGATGCATATGAGCAAGCTATAGCCTATCTGGAGGCTAAAAACCCGAGTGTCGTAATTTATCTCAAGACGGGCCTAAATTGATTAGGCAATGATCATGACGTGACAACGCATCACGGTCTTGGAATCTTAGCCAAATTTCATCGTTTAGGGCCTCAAAAGGCCGTTATTGCCGTTTTAGGATATATTTTGTTTTCTTCATAACTTCTTCGTTAGGAGTTTATTTGGGTCGTCGTTTGTGGCACATAGTTTTATTTAGCGAGTACTTTCATTATTTTAGATAACTTAAAATTGTCCAAAAATAGCAAATTCGGGTTTGAGTCGGTTTTGGGTTGTTTTCATCCTTTCTTATTGCACAAGTTAAGTTTTTTTTCCCAAGTCTATTTAAGTCTGCAAAGTTATTATTCTGGATATTTTATTTGATTAATTAAATTATTTTTATTGAACTTGTTCAAGTTTATTTTTTATTTTTATTTATAGTCGGGAAACCAAGGTCTAAATAATTATCTCTGTTCATAGTTGTTATTCCTAGGAATAATTCGAGGTCTGAATAAACAATCCCCTTTCTTTCTCTTCAATGTATCCACTGCACTAGATTCTCAAGGGACATGTGTCATCCTTTTTGTCACAACTACTATAACGTTTAAACTGTTACTCTTATTTGCAATAACACTAAGATGATGACATGTGTTGTTTTTACTTTACCATTTTTGTTACAATTAGCCTAGTGACAATTTTTTAAATTTCAATTAAAAAAAATGGGTAGACCAGGTCATTATCATGGACATGGACTTCCAGTTTACAAGCCTGCAATACAATTAAACCTGAAACACAGGCCTGCAGCACAAATAAACCTAAAACACAGGCTTGCAATTGTTTTTTCTTCAATCTACAATTCATACATACTGAATTTGCAAACTATCTTTATTTTAGCATTCATACATTCATTATGGAAGCATGAGTACAAAAAGAGTTGTTCTATTCATTATAAAATTTAAAAGAATTGATATATTCATTATGAAATATAACCAAAAACAGTTCAAAGCTAATAATCGTGAGTTGTGACCAAATAAAAACAAGCTTAATTTTTCAATAGCTACAATTGTGGATCACAATGAAACAAGAAGTTGGAAGAGAAGAAAAATATACAAATGAATCAACATGATTTGTTATCATACCATATAAAAAGCTTAGACAAAATTATCATTTCAAGTAATTCCAGCGTTGGCATCAAATACCCATGACTAGTCCAACAATAAAAATTGAACATGTTTATGACAGAAATGTTAGAGCTTGAAAATGAAAAAATACACATCTCCTCAAATGGATCCCTTTAAACAAAACCTGGCATGATTCAAGCAACAAAGAGAAAGAAACAAGATCATTTTAGGCTACAATATAGATTTTACTGTTAGAGCATTGCTCGGTCGAACTCGCATGCGTTGCTATCTCAAGCATGTTTTTCAATGTTAGTGATCAAAATTATAAAGTCTTGATTTCCAGTCTACTATAGCTAAGGTCTCGGACTAGGATAGAAAGTATAGTTTAGCTCAAGAACTCCATGGCGATCATCATACAAGAAGAATGACTACTCAAGGAACCAGTGGATCTTCATCGACTAAAAGGTATATGGAGACTTGAACTTATCTATCACTCAAAAGTTTATCTACTCTATCTCCTATATTGAGACAAAAGTCGTATTACTATATAAACTAAGATTATACAATGTGATATTTCGAGTTAAGTATATCTCTCTTATCTATTTCTCAAAATATATGTTGGTAAAGGTTTCGCTTTAGCCAAGTTCATCTTTACCTAGTGACGAAAGTCATGTTATGTTTCAATCATTTTGGAAATTACTCTGACGAAAAATAGTTTGTGAATAACAACTATATAACGCTCTCTGAGAATATTTCAATGATTGACATGAGAGTTTAGACAATATAACCATTGGAGGATATAAACATTGTTGTGGAAACACATATATGTATAAGTCCTTATTGCTTGAACCGAAGTTTGTGAACTTTGTTGATCAAGTCAAACCGGAGTAGTATGTGAACTTCATTCTGAGAACTCAATCTGTGAACCCAGTCCGCGAACTGGCGTAGTTCTCGAACCCGAGAATTTTTGCTGGAGTTTGTGAACTCCGTCCGCGAACTTGAGTAGGTTATGTCTAAAAACGATGTTTGTGAACTTATCTTTATAAACTAAGGAGTGCAATTTCAAACCATGGCTATATAGTTCATGAAACGATTCGAGTGAATCATATCATTTTTGCTTCGATTGTGTCTTGTGTAGTACATGAGATTTACTTGCAATTGAACAACTCTCTAACTAGTTCATTTGAGTCATTTGGACTAGTTATGGTGAAGAAGAACATGGTTGATATGAAAGTTATCATATGGCTAACCATTTGGTTAACAATTGTTGAACCAACTAATGTACAAGTTTGGGTACGGTTACACAAGACTAGAAATGTGCATTGCATGTGTGTGTAATAAGCTATGTTTTCGATCTAACGGTTGATAAATATTAGCTTGGATCTAATCAGGTTTTCATATAATGGTGAATATTGAATACTTTGTTAGTAAGCTAACATTGATTGCAAACCCTGATTTGAGAGACTATATAAGGGAGAACTCTAGCAACTGGGAAACCTAATCCCCACACGTTCTGTGTGATACTAGTTGTGCTAAGCTAGAGTCGATTCTCCTTTAAACTTTGGTTTTCTTCTTCTAAAACTAGGTTAATGACTTAAAGACTTCATTGGGATTGTGAAGCCAGACTGATATTACTTTTATCGTAGTTGTGTGTTTTGATCTTGATGTTTCTATCGTACGAGTACAATTGTAATAATTGGCTTGAGATTTATATATCCGATAGGCAAGATATAAAAGTAGTCACAAACACTTCGACTCATCGTTTGTGATTCCACAATATCTTTTTTTCGCTGCGTCGATTAAGACTATTTTGAGGTGATTGATGAAACTGAGCTGTTACTCGGGAATATAAGTCTGGTTTTATCAATTGGTTCATGTTCACCTTGATTTATCAAAAGACGAAAAAAAAAACTTGTAGGTTTATTCGTGGGAGACGAATTTATCTATTGATGTAGACTTTTCTGTGTGATACATATTTGTTTATTAAAGTCTTCGACTTTGGGTCGTAGTAACTCTTGGTTGTGGGTAGATCAACTAAGGGAATCAAGTACGTAGTATCCTACTAGGATCAGAGATGTAAGAGAATAACTGAACCTTGGATCAGTGTGAGATTGATTGGGGTTCAACTACAGTCCAGACCGAAGTTAGCTTGGAGTAGGCTAGTGTCTGTAGCGGTTTAATACAGTGTATGTTTAATCTGGACTAGGTTACAAACTTGTATTCCAAGTATATGAGTTATATTTACCTAAGACTTATACACATATTTATATAGGTTACAAACTTGTATTCCAATTAGATGAGTTATACTAGGAAACCTAAACATATCTAAGAAAGAAAACCTTGAGCTTAACTAAAACAGGAAACCTTTAGCTATACCAAAATAAGGAAACACTTAGATGATTCTAGAAAATTCTGGAACCTTCCTAAAACATCGACAACATAATAATTTACCAGAATCTGGGATGCCAGCAATCACGTCAAGTTTGGGTTGAATTTCTGTGAGTTAGTTATACTGTGGAATAGCATTGACTTCGAGGAATGCCCAGGATCGAGTAGTATGAAGTTTGTTAATCCTACTTTTCAAATCAAAAGTAATGGATTAGTGAATACAATTACTCTGCTTTAGGTATATATGAGTTGAGTACAAATCGAGCTTATCCCGGAGCTGTTGTGCTTAAGAACACCCAAAATCTAATTCTTCATGCTTCTCTGCTTTTGACTGATCTTCTCAACGATCATGGAGGTATAAAAATGCGAGTTGAACACGTAATGCATTTACGATGTATTCATATTATGTGACCAAGAAAATGAAACCTCGTATTACGTCAACATCAACCAGTATCTGATTTCTTCTATAAAGATCCAAATGGCTCCCATTGAATCAACCATGTCCCTGCAATAAACAACACAATTTTGCAGGTTCACATCAATATTCAAGGTGTATCTACAAATATGAATGCAGATAAGGCGGTAAACATGGTTGTATTGGAAGCTGTTTACTAGGCTACATCTCTGAATCTAGATAACATTATAATGGAAATACACTCTTCAAATGTTGCAGATGCTATCAATAGAGAACGCATTTGTCTGACTTGGAAAATCACTTTATTATCAAAGATATTAAAATTTATCTCAGTTTTATTAAAAGTTGGAAAGTTACACTTAGTATCAGAGAATGCAATAAACTAGCAGATATATTGGACAAACGCTCTAGGAATTATAAGTTTACTAATCTTTTGTAGGGGTATGCCCCAAATTTCATGTGTAATCAAGTTTTGGAGGATATGCAAAATATTTCTCCAGACATAACTTTTTTTTAGTTTCAATAAAATTATCTTTTACATCAAAAAAAAAAAAAAACCTTCAATTAATTGATTTATTAGGACCACCAATCAATTTAGGTAAAGTATTAAATTTACAATAAATTAGTACTCCTTCCTTCCCCCAATAGATGACTATTTATTTTTAAGTTTTGTCTCACTGGTGACCTATATCATTAAATAAGAAATATGTAATGATATTTTCTAAAATTACATTTTTAATTAATTATTATTAATATAAAAAATATATATAATAGCCATGTTTATATTCGTTGCATAGGCGTTTTAAAATGTTTTTCAATAATATAAAGTTTATGAATATCCGTGATATAATTAGAGAGATAAATCATTTCTAATTTTACTAATTATTATTTATAAGGGTATAATTGTAAAAAATAATACTTAAAAGTACTCACTCTCATACTGCCTTAAGAATTATGTAAATTTGAACTAGATCACCTATTGTGGGATGGGAAGAATATTTTAATTTACATTCCTTATTTAATATTTCCACTTTAACAAAAACAAATAAATTAAATTTTGAAACTTTTTTTTTGAACAATTCAATTACAGACTGAAAAAAGAAAAACAAGACTAGAGTGAAACCAATGATTACAAAAATATGAATCAAACACAAACAAGTTAGTTACACTTATAATTACATCCTAATATAATTAAAATTAACTTGATTATTATTTTATCAGTCCTTACTGAATGCTTATTTTTTCTATTATCTTATAAATTTAGTGAGGTCATTAATAAATTAGTCTAGAATGAAGATAGAAAAAATATTATTATGCTAAATTGTCAATGTATTGCGGATTAATTTGTTAAAATTTTATTTTATAGCCCAATTTTCCATTTCGAGTAAATAACAGGATTAAACTAGCGGCACAGCTTGTCGCTCGCTTGCCTAGTATGTAATTTTTAACTTTGTAATTATTTAAAAAAACTACTGATTAAAAAATTACAATTTCACAAATACATATATTGTTTTTTATTCCTTATTTTACCTTTTAACTTTTGATAAAACCAGAATCATGAAATGAGTTTTAACTACCATAAAATCGGAATTTGGCCTATCTAGATGGCCGATCAAAATCCAAAACAGGGAATCCAAACTAAGGACCATGTTCATAAGGCTTTTGTTAATATGATTGTTCGAGTAGAAGCCAAAAAGAGATTCATGACCGGTGTGAATCTTTTATGCAAAAGTAAAGTATAACGCCATCTCACTTATTTCTTTCTTCTTTTCACTTATCAGTTTATCATATCAAAGCCATCTCCACCACCATCCACCATTACAAAATAAAATGTGAAACGTGCATTAAACAACACTTTTTAGTGTTCATTGCTTTAACCTGACACTTGTACTCCACTAATTCAACAAGTAAATTTCAGCTGCACATTTTCTTGGAAATAACCACAAAGCCTTGCCATTGTGCCAAGAAAGATGGACGTTAAAATATCCATCAACAAAACGTTATTATGGTTTGGGAATTGGGACCCGGAGGATCCTAACATGATCCGTAACCACCTTCCCAGTGGATGCTGGTGGTACAGCGGTAGGGTATTCTTCGCCAGACACAACTTTTAGTCTCTTCCCTGGCCTGAGGTTCAGTAATTAAAAATTCTAATTGAAGATACCGACAAGAGACGTGTCGGAAGCACATTACATTTCACCCTTTGTTTGAGCCAACTTTCGGCATTGTGGGTCGAATTCCGGATCGCGTTGAATTGATGTTGAGAGGAGTCTCAAAAGCTAGAATTTGAAAGAAGAATATCCTTAATCAAAAAAGAAGAAAAGGAAGATCCCGAAAAACCGTGACCTATCATCAAAAAAGAAAAAAGAAGAATATCATTATCTGGAGATTAACTCACCAATTTTCTCCTTTTTAAGGAAAAAACAGGTTTCTTCTTATCGCTTAGAGTAAGTTTGCCAACATAAACGGATATGCAAATATAGAAAACGAAATGAGATTATTAATAATCTGAAAAGATTACGCTGAGTGATACCTAAGCCACCTTTTACGTTTGCCATGAAAACCATTTTTTTTCCCTTTTTCCTTTTTCCATGGACGTCCCGTTACTTAAAAGTCGAAAGGTTAAAACTACATCCATTCACCCAAAATTGCTAATAGGGGTGACCGAATTCTAGGGCGTGTACCAAGCCCAAGGCAAAAACTGTTTTGTTTTATATGAAAAACTGTTTTGTTTTATTTGAAACTGGGTACACCCCTATTAGCAGCCTTGCATTCACCGGCACAACAAAATAAAAATGCTTAATAGACTGAGAGAAAATATGCAACCAAATAAAAAGAAAAAACAAAGAACCCGCTTTTCATGGAATAAAACACCTTTTTATTTTTGAGATATTTTCTTAAAGGAATGTATATAACCTAATTACAATTGGACTCGAGGAATACGATCTTGATGCAAAAGGATTGTAGACTAACCAAATATTGACCGTTTATATTTATACTAAAATACCCTTATGAAAATGAAAAATGATCTTTTATCCTAATATTGTTTTTGAAAGTTTTGTAATAGGGTAGTTTGTTTATGTTTAGTTTTTTACAAAAATGTAAGATAAAGTTACCTTGACCAAATTTAAAAAGTCACTAACTATTGACTTGACGATCAATGGTCAGGCAAGACCCAAATGCATGAATTGCATATTTCACTACTCGGGCCCAAATTAGGTAGTACAATTATGATTCCGGCAATGTAACAAGTCTAATCAAGCTTCAGATTTTATCAAAGCGTTACCCATTGAGGGGCTCAACCAAAGGTTAGGGGCGTGCCAATTTAGTGCATTTCTTTGTTATCGTCTGGGTATCCCTTTATTTACCGCAGATAGTCAATGTGCCTTTTGTGATCGGGATATGAATTTTTTTTGGGATCATGCTTTACATTGTGCTCAAGAGGTGGGGCTCAAGTTTCGGTACGATCTTGTCCGTGATATTATTGATGATATGTGTTATCGGGCTAGTGTGCCAGATGGGAAGGAAGTTGCTTTGGGATTCTTGTCTAATGATGGTGGGGCTCTGAGACTTGCGGATATTCTGGTTTACAACTGGGATAATAGTCGTGATCTCTGTTTAGATGTGACTGGCATGTCACCTTTTACTGGTGGGGGAGTCCGTACTTTTCAACCAGCTTTAGCTTTGAGCAATGCCATTTCGCGTAAACATAAAAAATAACTTGATAAATGCTTGGCTCAGGGTTTTTGTACATTAGCCTTTACGACATTCGGGGAGCTTGGTGAGAACGCAGTTGATCTTTTGAATAGACTAAATAATCACTTGTCTAGGTTTGATGTTAACGCAAAGAAATGTAATTTCTTTTTTCACAGATTAAGGATAGTTATTCAAAAAGGGGTTGGTTCCCAGCTGGTTGCTAGGATTTTAACCAGTTACTTGTAAAGAGAATATTATATCTTTATATTTACACGTGAGGTTGTCCCTCCTGGCTGTGAGAGATAGATTTTTTTTTTTTTTACTTTTTTCTTCTTCTGGCTAGAATTGTTCATACTAAAAAGATGGAAAGGTTGTGTACTTTTACCGACTCGGAAAATGACTTTTGATTGGTAGCTAACACGAAAACCTAGATTCTCGGTTTACTCCTTGAACCTCACTACGATCTAGGATTAGAAAAAGAAAAAGAGAACCACACAGATGCAAGTCATAAAAAAAGTCTATAAGAAAAGTACTCATGATGAATTTAACGTGATTTGAAAACATACACAATATGTGTAATATTACAATCTCATTGATAAGATCCATAACCTTCCCAACACCAATTAATTTACGTTTATTCGTATTTGGATGCAGGCTAAGTAAAAGTAGAAACACATGTTATAATCCAATTGACGAGGCAAAATCCGGGGCTTAGTATGAGTTGTAGGGGGGTTATGATGAGTAACTTTTTCTTAAACCAAGACAAAGGTCGTTTGAAGACTAATTCAAACAGAAGATGAAGTAGATAGGGTTGCTCTCAGGAAGGATCCAGAAAGAGAAGATCAGAGTAATTCGTGGTTGTAAAAGGAATATTTTGTGAGATGTATATAACAAGGTCAATTGATGAGCTATTGTAGACGAACCTTATGATATCAAGTCGATGGAATAAGGATGGAATGATACGATAAGTATTCATTCTGTGATCACAAGAACTACTAAGGATATGACGGTTGGATAAACATAATACTTAGGCTTATCGGAGTGATATGCACACTATTCATTGATTCCAATAACCTCAACGACATATTGATCTCTTCATCGGTGAGAAATAAAATTGAGTATTCTCGTACATGTCGTAGACCTCAAGACCAAAACCCCAAATTTATCCTCCCTATGCATGACTTAGTTAGGCTCCGTGTATGATGCATTAGCAGGGTACCAATATTTTCTGTTGTCGACATTGAATGACTTAGAGGAATATCCTCTAATTGTGTGTTATGACTAATCCGTGTCATATGAAGATTATAAGATAACAAAAAATAGAGGGTGGATCATGTATCAATATTCTCCGTAGGCTATGTTGACTGAATTTGAGGAATATTTCTTAATTAATTATGCATTGTGACTAATCTATATCAAATGAAGAATTCGAGATAACACGAGATAGAATGTGGATGCACGAGATAAGCGGAGGTCGATGATAAACCTAGCATGGCCGGCCAACATGATTGTAGAGGCCGAATTCTCCTTTAGTAGGTCTCATAAATGAGGGTAAAGATCTTTGGAGGAATGAACTTGGTAGGCTCAGATTCATGGTTCTAGACGTAGATATGATCATGAGACTGAGAATGCGGCTTGTAATTTCCTTTGATAAATGGCTGGTTGTGAATGTGATTACGAGCATGCTCTGATGTGACTAATGGGTCCATCATAAGATGTTATACATAGTTAATCATAAGGCTCATATGGGTGAGACTCGTGGAATCTCATCCCCAAATTTGCATGATCGCGCTTGCAACCGTAACTTTACTATATATAGCAGGGTTTGAGTCGCGTTTATGAGTATTTGATGTCATGAGTCATGCTCATAAGGATAAAATTTATAAATCCAATGGTGAACGTTCCCATGAGACTGAGAGTGAAATTAGTATAATACTAAGTGCACCCTAATGAGGTGAGTGAGTCAAGATGAAGCCAACCAAGCACCCAATAAATGACTTCTTTTTTTGACATGTGTACGTCCAAAAGTCACCATCTACAATGAGGATCAAGCTGGTATTTTCTTTTGGCCTGCCTGAACTCTTCATCTCAAGACTGAACCATTTTCGTTATTTGTTCTTCTTTTGTAGGCAAAGAAGCGTCAGCGGTTAAAAAAACGCGATATACTTGAAGTGTATGTCATTATCCTTTATTTGACACATTATAGTTAACAAAACCAAAAAATAATAATGATGCGACACATACTGTGTAGAATTCTGTGAAAATTCCAGAAAGAAATAAGGAAGATATTGAGCGACTCTAACATTTGTATTAAAAAAAGGTAAAGTGGGTGATATTCTTTCTCACACGGTATTTGTTTCTGTATTTTCTCCCTTTTTTTTAATAGTATATAAGAAGATTTTATTAAAAACAAATCAATTAAACATTGTTTTGTTCACTTAGGATCATAGTATTGATCCAAGCAGGCCACTCATTATACCATTTTACTTTAGTTATTTGAGTTCTTACAAATTTGGCTAATGAATCCGTCAAACCATTTGCATCTCTATGAATATAGCTACATTTAAAAAAAATCAAAACTTGCTAAAATCGATAGATTATCAGTAATGATATTATTGTTGGTCTATTTCACAGTCGTTGAATGTCCCTAAATAAGTTTCACCACATTACTGCAATCTCCCTCCAGATGGATATTGCTTTCACATCTTTTCTTAGCCCATAAAACTGCTTCTAGAGCTCTTAAAGTTTCAACTTGCTATGGATCTACTGCCCCTATAGGAATGCATCACACTCCACTGCATTCTCCAGACAGTTCCTAGAGATTAGTCTAATGCCAAATGATACAGTTTTATCAATATATGAAGCATCAAAATTAATTTTCTTCACATCTGGTAATGGAGGTATCTAGATATGTCTATCGTGAACATTGTTACTGATCAATCTGTCAATGCTTGTGCCTGAGAGCTTCCACTCCTCAATATGATTTCTTATATTTTCAAAAGTGATATTAATATCCATCTGAACATTATCAAAACTTTTAGAGCACCTTCCTTTCCAAATATATAAAACTGACATACTTAAAATTTCTTTGATCAACCTGCACACCTGTGTTATTAGTTTTGAAAATAGTACATAACCAATCATGAAAATTATAGTTTCTTAGAGTCTGATAGAGATCAGGATTCACTAATTTCCACATACTAATAGTGACAACACAATGTATAAAAAGAAGATGGGGAGTTTCTATACCATTGTAACAAAGGGGACAAGACACACTTTTATTCGTAGTAAATCTTGCTAGTCTATCCTTAGTTTGGAGGCAAGCATGAAGACGTTTCCGCATAAAATGTTGAATTCTAGGTGGCAACTTAATTCTCCAAAAGAATTTTCAATTTATACTTAGATTATTTCTAGTGGGTTCTTGAGCTAAAGACTCATACAAGATAGACCTGTAAGTTGTTTTGACAGAGAAAACTCCATTATAAGTTGGAGACCATCTAATTCTATCACAACCAGTGAAAGGAATCCAAATGCTAGTTATTTCCCTCACAGTCTCTTCATCAAATAGAGTTTGAAGAGAATATCATTGTCTATTAACTGACTAACATATTTCACATTAGCAGAATAATATTGACAAAGTCTAGAGGCTTATTCTTGTTTGGTATCCAGTCTTCCTTCCAAATGGATATGTTCTCTCCATCTCCAACCTCACAGACATAATGTCTTTTGACAATATTTATACCTTGACAGATCCCTTTTCACACCCCAAGAGCCCTAAGAGTTAACATCGATCATCAATAAGAGGATTAGTATTAACAAAATATTTACACATCATTATTTTTATCCATAATTCATCCTGATTGTTAAGAAGTCTCCGATCTAACATAGTAAGAAGGGATAAATTTAAGATATTAGTTCTTTTAATGTTTAGACCACCAAGAGCTTTAGGAAGAGCAATATCTAGCCAACTTTTTAGGTATATACCACCTCCATTTTCATTTTTACCCCATTGGAAATTCATTTGAACACTATCCATTTTATCTGTAATTTTTTTTTTGACATGGGAAAAACAACCTGATGGTGATAAGCCATGTTCCCTAAAACAGATTGAATAAGAACATTTCTACCCGGAGGTGTAATAGATTTACCTTTCCAAGTAGCTAAATTTATCTTATAACCATCGATCAAGTGAGAGAAAGACTGTGACTTATCTCTTTGTAAAAAAAGTGGCACTCCCAGGTATCTCTCCTGTAGAGCCATTATTTTAATCTGTAAGATATTAGATATAGTGTTTTTTTATTGCCTGAAACTTTAAGACTGAAAGCAACTGCGGACTTATCAAAATTTACAGCTTGACTTGAAAATTTGCTGAACTAACTTATAATGGATACTAAATGATTAGCTTCACTTATTCTACCTTTAATGAAGACTAAACAGTCAATCAGCAAAGACCAAATGAGTTATAGAAGGACCATCTTTAGTTACCTTAAAACAATGAATAAAATTAAAATAATTAAAGTCCTTAAAAAAAAAAAAACTTCCATACACGAAGTGAAAAGATAGGAAGATAAAGATCTCCCTGTTAATAAATCATTTTCCAATAAAATCAAACTGTTAACAACATGTTCGTTTCAAGGAATTGTATTTCGGGGAATCCAATTCCTAGGGAATGCACCCAATTCCTTGAACAGAACAGTGCAAATGAACTTTTTGTAATTAAGAATTTTGATTTCTAGGAATCCAATTCCTTCCAAAATAGTAGAATTCCATTACATTGGTCCAATAGTGCAATGGAATTGGATTCCGGGGTAAAAACAAAGATAATTGAATTACCTCAACCAAACATGAATTTTTAAGATTTGAATTGCATTCCAAGAATCGAGTTACCCCATAATTGAATTCTTAGGTTTCCAATTCTCCCAACCGAACGCGCTGTAATAAAAGTTAAAATTAAGGCCAAACGGTAAACAAACTGTGAATACACTGTCGGTATCTCAAGTCTCAACCACGTGTAAATTGCTTAAACGGGAAACGATAAGAGCTATGGAATGAACAAACCTAGAGTTTCCCATAGTGGAAAACCTAGTTTGACCATCCACATGGCTGAACAGATTTTTGTGTTTGGCCATTGCCATAGGAATTGCTCTAATGGTACTGTTCCCCGCTAACACAATTGAACTAAACTAATCATGGCTGTGATCATCTTCAATTATATTATTACGGTACAAAGAAAGACAAAGGAAAGTGAATTCAAACTCCAAGAGATGCTTCTTCCACGGTCGTCGGGGAATAGAATCAGATCCTACTCTCACTGCATCCATCAATTTTATTATGTTTTGCCATCATCATTTAAAATTCTTCATCAACTAATCATGAATGATTTTAATGGTTTCTCCATCTTTAGTCATCTAGCTACTACCTCCTCCTATGAATCTATCCTTATCAGTGCAACTCTCTTTCTCTTTTTACCTCTCATTTGTAATCATCAAAACGGGATACCATATGATAAAGAAAATAATATGTATAAAGTGCTCTCCAGTGCGGTGGTCAACTTTTTAAGAAATGTATATGCGAAACTTTCATTTTCATTCTTTAGACTGGGTTTTAATTTGTTCAATTGATCTCTCTTTGCGCAGAATTTTGATTTACTTTTCGAAACGTAGATTCTAACAATTCTAGAACAGCTAATGTTCGCATTCGATTTGCCTCACTGCCACTAGTTTTTTTGGCAAAGTACAAATTATAACTCAACGTTAATAAAAGAGTCCAAATTTGTGCACCCCCAATAAAGGGTGCACATTCCGGCTTCAGTTATTGGTCGAAATCTATTCACATTTTTTTCCCGAAACCACCTCGAATTTTAGTTTCTTATTTTATTTTTTGATTTAAAACTAAATTTTAACTGATAGAGTTAAACTCTTAACTCCACTATCGACGCTGTATTCTCTCTTTTATCTCCATATCGCCCCGCCACCATTGAATCAGAACAAAGAAGTATGGTTTTTAATGGTGGGTCAAAAGCTAGATTTGGGGTTTTGGTCATTGATCTGAACAAAGAAGCGATGAGTTTCAATAATTAGAACAAAGAAGTACTTTATCATTCAAAATAAAAAATCTCATAAACCTTGCTTCTCATTCTCACAAAATTTAATCCTAGAAGTAGTATCTCTGGTCCACCAATTTCATGAACTCCCAATTGTTTTTACCATTTCAATTGAGGATCGGACACTCATTCTCTTGTGTACTGGAATGTTCACAATAATGATTCTGTTGTCTCAATTTGAAGTTCTCAAAACAAACAGAGACACAATCAACAACTACAACAACATATAAATTCCCTTTTTTGAATCAAAAGATCATCACATGTAATTATTACAACCGTGTATGTATATGCATCTTGGAAGTTTCTTCCAAATATTGGTGTTGATTATTTGAAAGAATGATAAAAATCCAGATCGGAAAAGTATTTCAAATCACCTGACTGTATCATGACCGTGAACTTCACAAAAATAAAATAAAAAATTGATCAATTTTATCAGTTCGTTTTTGGGCTAATGGAAGATAGGAGAGAAAGTGAAAGGGAAGAGAGAAAAAAAGAAAAGGAACAGTTTTTCATATTTTAGATCTAACTTTAAAATAAAAGTTTAAGATTAAATTAGTAAAACCGAAAACCAGGTGAAGAAATTTAAACCAATCATAGCAGCCGGAACGTGCACCTCGGTATTAAGGGGGTGCACAAATTTAAACCAATACGTGAATACATCCAACAACAAATACAAAGTTATTTTTTGGTATTTCTATGGGAAAATATTTGTCGGATTACCAAAGGCAGCATATAA
This sequence comes from Papaver bracteatum, assembly GCA_023529315.1. Lineage (NCBI taxonomy): Eukaryota > Viridiplantae > Streptophyta > Magnoliopsida > Ranunculales > Papaveraceae > Papaver > Papaver bracteatum. The sequence continues at coordinate 1,640,305 of JAJJWX010004844.1, forward strand.
CTCACATTTCGCAACACTTTTGTTATAGGGAGGAGGGTTTTGGATCAAGGGAGTGTGAAACCCGGACTCAACTCAACGACTTATAAATGAGTTAGATTTTATATTTTCTTGACCAAAACACTCTTTGAACTCATTTACCTACTAAGACTTGCAGAATCTGAAAACCCAATTTTAGTTATGATTCATCAACAAAACTACATCTTCGACAAAGGTACAACAACGATGAAGGTGAATATTGAAGTTTGAGAAACATTTTCTAAGTTAAGAGAATCTAATGAAATATTTTGTGGATCTCAATCTGTTTTCAAAGGCATATGAGTTTGCTAGAAACCAAAAATCTCAAGTACCCAAACAAAAAAATCAGTCTTTAAAACCTTGGTTCTTCCATACCAGCAGAAGTGAAATGAAACATTCTCCTTTCACAATACAAAACGTGAATACCAAGTTTTTCCTCCATGTAAACGATAGAGAAATGCAACATTTCACTACCACTTCAGTGATTGTGAAATGGAACATTTCACTGCCATTTTAGTGACGGTGAAAGATGCAATGTCAATGTCCATTTTTCAGCCTCTTCTTCTTCTTCTTCCGGTTTTCATCCTAATACCTTAATTTGAATTTTAATTTTATTATACTTGCGGCTATCTTTAGTAATGAGGAAACTCATCATAAGTCCAAATGCCGGTGTCCTCCAAATTGTGAATATATGTAAATAAAAAAAGATTAAAGACTTAGGTGGTTATGCTCAAGGATCTTGGTTATGGATGTGTTATGAAAGAAGTGTGAAAGAAATAATCACCCAGCCAAAAAATCATGTGCATAGACCACAACAACATGTAGGAAATGCGGTAGAAATGTAGCATCATCAACGCTTGAAGATATATATATATATATATATAACCTTAGATATATGCAATGCAAGATGTTTTTCTGTAAATTTTTGTAAGGTCCACATTAGAACAAAGAGGTGCTCTGGACAAACTACGGTTTTGCATCACTCGTACGACAAATTCACTTGAAGATATATGCAATGCAAGATGTTTGAAGAGAGATATATGCAATGCAAGATGTTTTTCTGTAAATTTTTATAAGGTCCACATTAGAACAAAGAGGTTTTCTGGACAAACTATGGTTTTGCATCACTCGTATGGCAAATTCACTTGAAGATATATGCAATGCAATATGTTTGAAGATAGATATATGCAATGCAAATTCACTTGAAGATATATCAACTCTTGAAGATATATGCAATGCAAGATGTTTTTCTGTAAATTTTTGCAAGGTCCACATTTGAACAAAGAGGTGATTTGGACAAACTACGGTTTTGCATCACTCGTACGACAAATTCACTTGTTTCAATTCACTGAGCCTACAACACCAAATTCTGCAAAACTACAAGACGACAATGAAATTTTTACAAAATAATAAACTAACAGTTAAAGTTAAGTATGCAATATGACCAAGCACTCATCAGTAAGCAAGAAGTTAGTGATGAAATCACGGTACAATATCTTTTAGTTATTAATTTCTAGTTTCTAGTCTTTTACATGCAAAATTCTTCACATAATCAGATTTGAATACTAAACCATTACCACTTTTAGTAGCTCTACTTTCGTTTGCGTTACAGTCTTTAGTCATTAATTTCCTCTCCAACAGAACTCATAGCATTCACAATCAAAGAACGACTTATTCTACTGTTTCTCACAACTGCTTTGTAACGATGGCATCACAAGTCAACTGGTTGGTTCTCGATCGCTCTGGAAAAAAAAGGCATTTAATTTTCACGTTCACCAGAGTTAACGAGACGAGTTTGCATCCATGTTTTTTTCAAAATTCTTGTTGACCCTGGATAGTGTGATGCACATTCATTTCTTGTTTTCTATTGTCAATTAGATTAAAAAATCCCTGGAGTTTCTACTGAAATGTTGAAATCAAACTCTTTTGCCCCAATTTGTCTGCAAAATATTTTTGCTTAATGAGTATTCTCTAAGATTGAAGCTCTTACAAAACCCTTACCTGATTATTACTAGACCTTACCCTTAAGGAATTTACATTATGAATTTATCTGGTATAACAGTTGAATCACACCTGAAGATGATTTAGCTGAAAGTGTTCAATAGATTTTCTAGGGTTTGTTCTTCACGGTTGGAGTTCGGAGGAAGAAGATGGAAATTTTGTTAGAAGGAGCTGTGTAATATGTTCGAGTCATAATCGAGGGTAGTTTCTTCTGATTCGATAAATATTTTAGACTCGTTTCAATTTGATGACTTGACTCTGATTTTTCCACTCCCTTGATCCAAAACCCTCCTCCCTATAACAAAAGTGTTTCGCAAACCATAGTCACACACCATCTACTATAACATTAACATTGGTAATGAGTTACCATTTTACTGGTGTGAGGGTATTAAAGTCCACATAAAATAAACGGAAAAGTGCACTATTTTATATGGAATTTGGTAATTCTCCAGTAAACTGGTACTCCTTTAGCAGCCATGTAACATTAACCCCACTTGCTCCTACTACACTAAACTATGACGGTATTGATTTTAGAAACAGTATCTTCCCTATTGTCATCGAGTATCATCTCATCTAAACTGGTCTTATGTCTCACCAAATAAGTACCACCAATAAAAAATGAACCAAAATAAATAGTGAACAATTGAATGATCCACAAACTAAACTGAAAAGTAGCAGACAGTAGAGTAGAGAGAACCTAATTCTGTTTTTAAGCAAGGATGGATGGAGTAATTACACGTAAGAAAGTGCAGGAATTAAGATACAAACTTTGTTTTAGTTCATTAACAAATTTGACTCGCATCCTGAACATGAACATGCATTTGTGTGCCTATATAAAGAGATTGATGAATACAAGGTAATAAGATCATATGCAGCGCGAAGTTAGCTTAGCTCATCAGAAGTGGCGAAGTGAGTGAGAGAGACTATTTGCTCTAACTAGTAATGACGGTAAGTCTCTATTTTAGATTATTATTATTTATTTTAAATTTCTTTAGGTCTTCACTTATTGCTTACTAACCACAAGAAAACAGGAGAAATTTGTCATTTTGGTTTACTATAAGTAACTTATTAGTTAGTTGGCTAAGAGCGTCCACAGTCATGGACTAAAAAGTGGACTAAACCCCACTTAGTCCAAAAAACCAATCGCAGTGGGGCTGTACTAAAACCATATATTTGGTTTTAGTTGGAGAGAGAGTGAAATCTGGACCAAATTTGGTCTCGACCCTCGACTAAAACTAAATATAGTCAGGCTTAATTTCAGTGTGCGCCCCTTGACAGGCGTAAACCAAATGTGCGCGCCGCAACCAGGCGTAAACCAAAAATCCGCGCCGCAACCAGGCGTAAACCAAAAGTACGTAAGTCAAATTTTTATTTAACGTTCGCCCCATGGGGCGCACTTTGAAAATACGCCATAATGGGGCTCATGCTTAAAGTTCGCCCCATGCATTTTTCTTTTTTTTTTAATTTTTTTTTTGACTCAAGCATATGCTTAAAGTCCGCCCCATGCTTTTTTTTTTTCAAGCGCTATTACGAAGATTCGCCCCATGTTTAGTTTTAGTCTCTACCATTGTTTTGAAATATCGGTAAAAAAAAATAGTTTTTGGTATAGTTTTTGGTTTTAGGATAGTCTATGATTATTGACGCTCTAAGAGGGACATAATTACGAGCCAATTGTGTACTTCAGAAGATATTACGAGCCATCCAAAGTGGCAAGTATAAAACATATTTTTTTAGTGAAAGAGACCGGAGAGCTTTAGAGCTGTTTCATGACCCATGTTTTCCTATACAATATACATACACACCTTTAATATCTGATAGTTCGTTCGAAACAGAGAAGGGATGGGGTCGTTGACAGGCTTTACTACCATTGAATTAGCTCAAAGTCTTTGAACCACGTGGATTGTCCTCATTTCTTCACCATCCCTTTGAGAAAGAAAACTTATATAAACCCCCAGAGCTCTTCAAGTCTCAACACAAACTCAGTACTGAATTTACTGATATCCCATTAAATCCCCTCCCTACCCAAAGATCATTTTCTTTGCAGTCTTGTCTAGCTCACTGGTTAGATCAAGAAGAAGAAGAAGAGGAAAAACTTCTCTCTATCTCTCCCAACTAACAACCAATCAACCATACTGTTCACATTTTGGTTTCTGTGCGTCTTGAGGAGTGTGTCTGTCTTGTATAAGAACTCTGTATCTGGATATTACTACAGAGACAATTCAAGTTAAACGTTATATATCTTCATCTTGATATATATAGTAGTAGCTATCTATATATCTAGCTAGTAACTGAAAGAAACTACACAAACTCTGTATCTGTGCATTTTTTTGGTATCATATATACACAGATAATCAACTGTACTACTAGCTACAAGGATAACCATACCATTACTTAAACTTACTTTCTCTGCTGCTTACTGTCGATATTTAATTGGTTTGAAGATGGGAGACATCAATTTGACTAATGCTACTGCTGCAACTAAGAACCAACAGTTTCAATATGATCATTCACTTGATGTAATGTCAGACCAGCAAGGTGGATCCAAATGTTTTGACGACGATGGCCGCCTTAAAAGAACTGGTAAATACAAATAACTCTTTTGAATATACTAATCATCACTTTTTGAAGTTAAACTTTGAGCGGCTAGTCGGTGCAAGTGGGGTTGTTCCTTATAGCTTATATAGGTGATTGGGGTTTTTTGAGCAGCCGCTGTCTCTACAGTACCCATGGATTAACCAAGTTAATCCGGACCCTGGACAGCGCGTTTATGTCAAAATAAAATTATCAATGTTTTTTTTTCTTTTTACTTTTTGATTGGAAAATTTATATATTGACGATTGTGATTATATCTGCAGGGACCGTTTGGACTGCCAGTGCACATATTATAACGGCTGTCATAGGATCAGGAGTGCTCTCATTAGCATGGGCCATAGCTCAGCTTGGTTGGATTGCTGGTCCAGCTGTGATGTTCTTGTTTGCCTTTGTGATTTACTACACATCCTGTTTACTAGCTGACTGCTACAGAACTGGCGATAATGTTACCGGCAAGAGAAACTACACTTACATGGATGCTGTTAGCACTAATCTAGGTGGTTCTAAGACAAAGCTTTGTGGGATAATTCAGTACATAAATCTTTTCGGTGTGGCAATCGGATATACAATTGCAGCATCCATCAGTATGGTGTAAGTTCACCTGAACTTTTCATTTTGGGTTAATTTGCTTATCCGTAATTGGATATGTTCTAATTTTTTCTGGGTTTGCAATTTGAATACAACAGGGCTGTAAAGAGGTCGAATTGTTTCCACGCTAGCCACGACGATAGCCCGTGCCTTGCATCGAATACCCCATACATGATAGCATTTGGTGTATCAGAAATCATATTCTCCCAAATTCCAGACTTCGATCAAATTTCATGGCTATCAATGGTTGCTGCAGTCATGTCATTTACTTATTCTGGGATCGGAATGGGCCTTGGAATCGCTAAAGTTGCAGGTTGGTTTATAATTCTTGCGATTCATAATCTTGAGTACTTGGTTTCATTTTTATGTTAAGGTTGCTGAAATCTATGTTTAACTATATTGTTTTGTTCAGAGAATGGGAAATTCAAAGGAAGTCTGACTGGAATAAGCATTGGTACGGTAACTCAAACCCAAAAGATATGGAGGAGCTTCCAAGCACTTGGAAACATCGCTTTTGCCTACTCGTATTCAATAATCCTAATTGAAATTCAGGTACAATTTTATTTTTACTTATTATTGAGACAGCCAAACGCCATTAATCAAAAGCAGCATCTAACTGTGTTATTTGACGTAAACAGGACACTATTAAAGCACCGCCCTCAGAAGCTAAAACTATGAAGAAAGCAAGTTTGATCAGTGTTTCGACTACTACGATTTTCTACATGCTTTGTGGATGTATGGGTTATGCTGCATTTGGTGATATGGCACCTGGGAACCTTTTAACCGGTTTTGGATTCTACAATCCATATTGGTTACTTGACATCGCCAATGTCGCAATTGTAATTCACCTTGTGGGAGCTTACCAAGTCTATTGCCAACCTTTATTTGCCTTCATCGAAAAATGGGCGGCAACAAAATGGCCAAAGAGTGATTTCATCAACAAAAACTATCAAGTACCTATCCCCGGATGCCGCCCATACAATCTCAACTTATTCAGACTTGTTTGGAGAACAGTATTTGTAATTCTAACGACAGTTATATCAATGCTTCTTCCGTTCTTCAATGACATTGTTGGGATTCTCGGCGCTTTTGGGTTTTGGCCCTTAACAGTTTACTTCCCGGTGGAGATGTACATATCACAGAAAAAGATACCCAAGTGGAGTACTAAATGGACGTGCCTTCAGATACTTAGTGCAGCCTGTTTAGTAATCTCAATTGCAGCTGCAACTGGTTCGATAGCTGGTGTTGTCACTGATCTTAAGGTCTATCATCCTTTTTAATCTAACTATTGATCTTCATACATGGATGGTTCATTAAGATAGAGTTATTTCAAGATAATTGTTATTCAAAACTAAGATCAGTTCCTCATATATATCTGATTGGTATCAGTTATTTACAAGATGTTAATCTAGTTCAGGAGGTTAGAAAAGGTAACAATAGTACCTACTACAAATTCACTCGGGGGTCTGAAGGTGTAACACATATATCCAAGTGTGCAAAACAATGCTCTTAGAGGCTTCACAAACATATTACAAGGCGTTGATGAAGTGTGAACTAACTAAAACAATTCCTAGGAGAGCTTGATTATACTCAAAACTCAAATGAACTTGTTAAGTGACCATTGATCAAAGTTGACGGGGAAAAGTTCAAGTAGAGGCATCAAAATAAATTAATAGACATGAAGTGTTTTTTTTTTCTATAGGAGTCAATTGTAAGAAGAAATTAGTTAGGACTTCCTAATAAATTTATAAATATTGTTGTAATAAACTTAGTTATTGTTCTTTGGAGGATATATCTTGTATCCGGTACTGTATGGTTCCGCTCTGCAAGAACTGTGAATTATTCTCTTAAAACTCATTCTTTTGTGATAAATGACAGACTTGCCCCGAAATAACCTGGCCCAATTGGAAAACTCCAATTCACTGGACTTTTGGTACGATCAAATAGATTTCTTCACAAGGATGTTGTTAGGGGTGAGCATTTGACCCGTAATCCGCGGATTTAACCGGGACCAACCGTTCATTTGCGGATTGATGTCCGGACCGTTCGTCTATGGATTGGATGTGGATGGAATTTTTGAAATCCAACGGATAACGGATCGGGCCCGGATGCAACCTAGAAAATCCGTTGGACATCCATATCCGTTAAATTAAGGGCATTTATGTAGTTCTAGAAAATACTATAGATCATTTAGGAATTTTTAAGATGTTTGCTTGGGGTGTTATATATAACATTTTTATATTTGTATACATATATTGGATATGTAGGTTTTATAAGGAGTCATTTGTGTTAGCTTTATTTTCTTTACTATAAATTTTAAATAAAACAAATTCATTGGATTATCCGCATCCAATCCGTCCATCCGTGCATCCATTGGATGCAAATCCGTTGGATATGGATTGGATGCGGATGCTAAAATTGAAATCCGTAGTGCAATGGATTGGATGCGGATGAGGCGAAAACCGGTCCATACCGGCCCATGCTCACCCCTAGATGTTGTATTCTACGAGGCCAAACTATGTGATTGGGTAAATTCTTCTCTATCCGTTGCGGGTTGAGGGCTCTTTCTTCAAACTCCATGTCGTATTTTCATATATAAATCTATGATCTGTTGGAATATTTTTAACTGCCCTCGGAATTTATTTTTGGTTATACATAACTGTTAAGACAATTACAAACATATCCAGAATCTTCAAGAATCCAACAGACGCCTTTGATGTATGTTGATGAAGAGACTCGTCGTTTCATGAAACTTGTTGGTGAAAAGATGCATATTCCCAACAGATGCGAAAACCTCTATAAGTAGCATCTCCCAAACTCGTTTCATATCATATCAGGAAAAACCTTTTCTGTTTTCTCTCTTTTCTTAAGCATCATCAGAACTTTTGCTTACATGTGTTCTTGATTGAATCAAGGGGTGCAAACCTTGAATTCAATTTCTGTTGTAGGGCTTTCATTGTATCCTGAAGGCATTATTTCACATACCTGTTGTAATCGCCAATTTATTGGGAGGGTAGAAATAATTGTTTAAAAGAAATCGTATGAACCTTGAAAGCTTTTGAGTACAACAACATTTTCCTGTGTTATTTCATCTTCTATTGCAACCCAATTTTCCAACATGATCTACATAAAAACAAGATCCATTTTGCATATTTAAGTGATTTCTTGGTTCAAACAGAAGAATTAGCAATGCTCTCGATCATTATCAAACTTATTGCAATCTTTTGATATGTGTGAGGATCCCACCATAACGCCTTAAGCTTCTAATAGTTCATGAATGAGATCATAATCATTCTTAACGAATCTATAAGAAGTGATCCAATTTGTTTTCATCTGTTCCTAGTAGAGACCAAAAGTCTTAGATGACTTATCTGGTAGACCAACTCAAAAGATAAAAGGCATGGTTAATTTATTCATGATCAAAGTATTATTTGTACAAAACATTATCATCTTCCTTGATGATTTCTTATCATTGTGTAGATGGTGGATTTTCGACGAAGTGTAGAGTTGTAAAACTATACTCCAGAATCGGCAATCGAATGAATATCGAGGCTCGTGTCTCTCGATTAAAGCATGAAATATCATGCCACAAATCTCTGACTAAGAAGGCTGTCTCTCAGAGTACATGAAGATGTGTAGTCTCTTAGCTGAGGCCATGGCACATCTCATGAATACTGAGCAATTTCAGTAATTACCCTGGATCCGGCAATCAGATGAATATCGAGACTCATGTCTCTATGCATGAAAGCTCATGCCACCTCTGATAGAGAAAATCTCTCAGAGAAGATGCAGATGTGAAGTCTCCTGGCTGAGACCACGGCACATATCATAACCCTCTGATGGAGAAAGTCTCTCAGAGAAGATGTAGATGTGCAGTCTCCCAGCTGAGACCACGGCACATCTCATAACCCTTTGATGGAGAAAGTCTCTCAAAGAAGATGCAGATATGCAGTCTCCCAGCTGAGACCACGGCATATCTCATATTGTATAGAATTGAAATATTGGGCGACAACGTCTTCGGGATGCGACCGGTTCTCCCCGACTATGCAAAAAGGAATATGACACTCCAGCAAGTTCATATTGCTCAAACCCTCAGATGATTATTGCTCTTATACAGGAAGCCCTTCTAGAGTCATCAATTAATTATCTGAGATCGTCTAAATATCCAGCAATATTCTACGAACCATCGTCTGAATATCCAGCAATATTCTACGAACCACCGTCTGAATATCCAGCAATATTCTACGAACCATCGTCTGAATATCCAGCAATATTCTATGATTCTTTGTTATATTTCGTCACTTCAATTCGTGGTTGTTCCTAGCAGAATGCCACGGGTTAGTGATAAATATCCGACGAAACAGGCATCTGAGCATCGAATAAGCCCTGATGAAAATGGTGCAAGTGTAATTAGCAAATAATGCACAGACCATCATGAACGAACGAGGAACCTATGCAAAATAGGAGGGAAAATAATAATAATAAAATATTAGCAATAGAACCAGGGGACTGGGTTCACCAGCTGGCCAGTCATGCCGTGACTAGTCCCGTGCCCAATTTTATGTTATCATATTTTGCTATTTTCCTGATCTCATGAAATCCTATCGTTCGAGCAATTTTCTTTATGTCAAAGAAATTATCTAAACCACGTGATTTTATCAAAAAATAATAAAATTAGGGAAAGGTGACATGGGACCGCCGGCCGGACGGTCATGCCCTGGCCGTGGCCGGTCCCACACCTCTTGTCCTCATTATTTTATTATTTCTCTTGAATTATGAAAATTCCCTGATTTCTTATGAATTTTCTCTAAAATCATGAAAACTACCTAATTTCATGTATTTTTACCTAAGTCACATGATTTTATCAAAAAATAATAAAATTAGGAAAATGTGAGATGAGACCGTCAGCCGGCCGGCCGGTCGTGCCCTGGTCGTGGCCGGTCCACACCTCACTTCCCCATTATTTTATTATTTCTCCTAAAATTATGAAAATTCCCTTGATTTCATGAATTTTCCTAAAATTACCTAATTTCATGTATTTTTATCACATGATTTTACCAAACATGATAAAATTAGAAAAAAATACTATGGGACTGATCCCTTGAAATCTTCCTGAATTTTACTCTTGAGATGTTTTCACCTCCCGAACGAGCTTAAAACCTAAATATTCCCGCGTTGGGAGATAGGAAATTCTTTTTCGTACGGAATGGATGTCCGGACCATCAAAATCCGAGTCCGTATGACAATTTTACGTCAATTCTACTAAAGGGCGTTAATTAGGGTTTCAGCCGGTCCCACGTACCTCTTGTTTTGTTATTATTTGGTATTTTGTTACATGATTTCATGAAAACTTCTTGATTTCAGCAAAATATTGGTTTTAAATAAATCCCTTTGATTTCATGTAAAATTCCCTTAAAATCATAAAAATACATAAAATCACATGAAACTGGGAAAAGCACGCGGGACCGCATGTCAGCCGGTCGGCCATGCCCTAGCCGTGGCCGGTCCCACACCTTGTAATTCCTTGTTTTATTTATTTTCCCTCATGTCATGTGTTGTTCCCGATTTCACCAAAACCATGGATTTTGCATATTTTCTCCAAATGTTGCTCAAACGTGCACCAGAAAATATCAAAATTCTCAGGACTGAAACACGAACATTGTGGTGACACGGGCACATCCCCTTAACCGGCCAAGGGTGACCATGAGGCTTGCAAACAGCTGATCCCGCATGTTTTACTGACTTTAACCTAATTTGCTCAACTTCTCATATTAGGTTCAAACTCTTTCCAAACTATTGGAAGTTTGCTCAAACGACCATACACTAGGTCCCGCACGCACCAGAAGCCGGTCTCATGGCCTCTTGGTCGGTCCTTCACATTTTCATAATACCAGGCTTTATTATTTGTCGCTCAAACGAGCATTATTTCAGTAAGTGATTAAACCAGCATTTAATCATTATATCACCAACTGGTCCTCAAGAGACTTTGGTATTTTTCTGCTCATTCGAGCATCTGGGCATTACATGGTGAACCCGTCATCCCATGTAGCCGGTCCCATGTTGATTTGCAATAAATCATCATTTCGGTGAAATTAGGGTTTTGAATTCAGAGCTCCGCAGAAACGTGATTCTGAACAGATTTAAACACTTTAATAATTTTATGTTGATCCCATGATCAACATTCTTATTTATTTTGCTCGACTCAGCAGTCAGTAAATTAAATTATTATTTTATTCGGTCCTGCTACCAATAAATTCCTCAAAGGAGCAATGCTTGCCAAAACTGGCAATATTTGCTCGAACCGGCAATATTCACTCAGACTAGCAATATTTGCTCGAATCAAAGAATATTGGTTCGACTATCAATATTCGACAGTTCAGCAACACAGTTTGCTCGTTTTAGGTTGTGGTACCTCGTCTCAGCAGACATACATTTAATTCATGAGTTTCGGAACATTTGCCACAACGTGTTCAACTCAGCACTACATGGACTCATCGTCCCGCAAAGTCAGCAACTGACTCCAGTATCACGAGATTTCAATCGTGTCACAATGGGGGGATATTAACTAGGGTTTTGGTCTGGCGGTCTACGGCACGTGTGTTCACTCACGATGAGAATGTGAGCAAGTCGTGTAATCAGTTGGAGGAATCATCAGAAGTAGTGGATGGAAAATTAACCAAGTCTTCGCACGATGAGTAATTGGTTTAACATGATTTCCCACTTTCCCACTCTCTGATTCCATCAACTGTCACACTTCATGGGATCATGGTGTTTTCAATTCCGGCACTATAAAATGTCTCTGAATCCTGATTAAAAGGACAACATCGAAGAACATCGAAAAACCTTGAACAAGATTCGAATAATTCGAAGATTCAAGAAACTTTCGCCTAAACAAGCAATTTCTCATCAAAGTTCATACTGACGATCTCGTCTACACGAACTCACAGAAATCACTCTCAATCAGACAAATTTCAATCATTCAGAGCATTTTCACGCTGAATTTACAACACACCTACTATCTCATATCACCATTGATCTCACGCATTTCTCATCTTCCCTCCTACAGATCAACCCATCCTATCTTGTGAATGAATTTACTCTGGAATGGCCATTGTCTTGGTTTAGGCCGGAGTACTACAGATTGATCTCTCGAATTCAAAGCACTCCCTTCTTGCAGTGCATCTGTGTGAGGTTCAACATTTCGCTCGGTTCAAGGAGTCCCCACATGGTCGGCTCTTCAATTCCGTAAAAACCAGCAAATCGTTTTTCCCCATCTATAGATTGGCGACCACAGTGGGAGATTAATCTCTCGGTTGCAATCTCTCATTTTCACAAGATGGTTGGTCTTAGGTTAGGATCAGTTACAAATCCTTACGCAAATATCGTCATCACTAGCAACAATGATAACGTCCCAGAAACTGTTCCGGTCACTAACGTTGATGGTGGTGACGTTACTCCTCCTCACGTCAACACGGAAGGTCATCCTTTGTTCGGTCGACATACCGAAGAAATCAGAGGAAATCCACCACCTACCATGGATGATCTCGTCAAAACACAAGAGACTCTTGCAAAGAATCAGACAGACCTGGCTGCAACACAACAGAAATTATTGGACCATTTGAAGACTCTCACAGATAAGCTGTCAGAGAAGGCTCAAGAAAAGGGAAAAGCAAAGGAGAAGTCCTCAGATGCCACTGATCCCGAGGTAATTCCAATTCATACAGTGGATGATGACGAATCCGGCAAAGTTGCAGGCGATTCGTCAACAAAGGAGTCATCAAACTTCATCACTCGTGAAGACCTGGAGCGTCTTCTGGAGAACCGTGGAAAAGGAAACACATCACACGTCCATCGTCACCAACCTCCTTATCCCGTCTCTACACAGAGGATCCCTCTTTCTAAAGGTTATATTTCTCCAACTTTTACTCTTTATGATGGAACCGGCAACGCTCGAGAACATGTTTCCCGTTTCCTCGAAGCTTTGGGAGAACATGAACATAACCATGTTGGTCGGCTCAAGGAGTTTTCAAAATCATTGAAAGGCAGAGCATACACCTGGTATAAAAACATTGCACCAGGGACTATCAAAAACTGGGGAGAAATGATCAGCGCTTTCTACAGGAAATACTTCTTCGTGTCAGAACAAGTCACTCTATCTGACCTTGGAAGGATGTCTCAGAGGGTCAATGAAAATCCCAATGACTACGTGAAAAAATTCCGAGTCCAATCCCTAGATTGTCATAACCCAAATGTCACGGAACAACAACTAGTAGATTTGTGCATCAACGGCATGCTCCCAGTATACAGAGCTCTGTTGGAGAATCTCCGATTCCAGACTTTCTCAGAACTTCATGAAGCGGCCAAGAGATCAGCAACCACCGCACCTGCTCTATTGGAAAGATCAAAACCCATGAAAACTGAAGAGGCACGTGACACTCGAGGTGGCAGACGTCTCATCAACAAACAGTACAACCTTCAGCCCTCTACAAATGTTGTTGCAGAAGGAAGCAAGCGCAAAGCCGAATCCACGGAAAAGCATGCTGCCGCTCCTTTGAAGACACAAAAGAAGGACAAATCAGAGGCGCGAGCACAGACTTCTAGCCAACGCACAAAATCTCCTGACGACGATGCACCTGACTTTCCTCTGCCCATTGAAGAAGTGCTCGAACTACTAGATACCTGGATCCAAGATGGTGCAATAAAATTTTCATACGTCAGGAGGGACTCAACTGAGGAAGACATGGAAAATCCTCGTTATTGCTGATTCCACCGATTCGTGAATCATCCGACAAGCAGCTGTAAAGTTTTGAAACGCATATTCAGGGAGAAGGTTGAGTCAGGGGAACTTAGTCTTGGATCCGAAGGGGTGCACAGAGACCCCCTCCCTGTCCGAACTTTCTCTATTTCCAAAGCACCGGTCAAAGAAGAAGTGCAGTCATTGATGGAGCATGTCTGCGAGTTGCTCTATCTGTCAAAAGTGCAAAGAGGGGACATGTTCACGGCTTTAAATCACATAATTTCCGGGAAACACCTGCTGATTCCAGATGTACCTTCTGAACCTTCAGCCACTGACAAAAAAATGTATGACTGGGGACTGCTCACCACAGTGCACATTAAAGGAAATGAATTCAAAAGGGCATTTGTTGATGTTGGAACTGCTGTCAACATCATCCCTTTGAAAACTCTCAGGGCTGTTGGCATTACTCGACAAGAAGTTACTCACGCTCCCATAGCAATCAGGGACCATGAAGGGATTTCCAGAGACGCATATGGATTCATCACTCTCAAGGTTACAGAGGGTTTGGTCTGCACTGAGACCAAGTTCTACATAATCCGAGAAGACCCTGGATACGACATGATCCTTGGAAGGACTTGGATCCATACTGGAAGGATAACTATGCCTCTAGCACGATCCACCACCGACGAAGACTCTGAGTCGGAAGAAGAAGAGGAAGATGCTCCACCGTTTGAGCGTATGGAGGAAATCAAAACTCTAGTAAGACTCACGCAAGAACCTGAAGAAAGTCCACGCACATTCGTCAGAAGGTTTCGATCTAAGGAAAGTCTTATCCCTCCTCATGCTCCAATATTACCAATGTTCAAATATGCTACATTGATCCAGGGACTCCTCCCCCTGAACAATTCAGCAATGATTATGAGTTACGAATGGGTAATTTCACCTCATCAATATTATACCCAGTGGTTAGGTTCAGGGCATCTCCATGCTGATAATCCCGTCAAAAGGTTTATTACTGAAGACCCGGCTAAGCATGACAGACAGTATGCTGGATACTCTTCTCTGCACGAATGTCCATATGCGCCACAACCATGGAATCAATGCAAAAATATTCAAGGCGCGAACTGCAAAGCCGAACAAATTCAAGGAAGGGGATTTAGTTATCAAATCAACTAAACGGGATCTCCATTCCGCAAGGAGATCTAATTGGGAAGGACCATTCATGATCGCTAAGTCCATCACTGGAGGATACTACAAACTGATCAACATGGATGGACAAACCTTACCAATAATTCACGAGAGTTGGCTTAAGGAATTTATCTAAGATTATTGGGAATTTGAGGTACTGGGCGTCTTAGCATTCATAACGTCTGGATTTGGCATTTTAGGATTTTCTTTCATTGTATTTCAATTCCTCCAAAACGTTTGCAATACTTGCAATCAGTATTTGAATTCAGCAATTTATCAAAATTCAATTCGTATTCCTTAAAAGAAAATCTCTATCAAAATTCAAAAGAAAATCCTCAACCATCTACTAATCCAAAACCATGATATCAAAACCAAAATAAAACCTCACATCTCTCAGAAATTCATAAATTCAAGAAATTATGGAAATGAATCAAAGAAAATCAGCAAAGAAAGATTTTTGCGCCTCTGCATCCTTCAAGACCTGTAAAGCCGCCTTCTCCTTGTTCAGCTCTTCAGTCAGTTTGGCAATCTTGTCTTCCTTCTCCATCACAACATCATTGGGAAAGGGTATGTTATTTTCACATGAATCCTTAATAGCATTCATTTTCTTACGAAGCCATTTCACATTGAAGCCAAGTCTCTCAGAATTCTCCAAGTTGAACTCCCAATCAAAGAGTACATCTGGAGTTACGGAATTTCTGGCTCTAGTGCGTATATCGCTTACAACACGCAAGAGCACACCTACCTGCATTGTTAAAGCGTAAGCACGCCCAGGATTCCTGTCGACAATTACATGGCCAAACTTCTCCCATATTTTCTTATACAAACCCACATAACCAATGGGAACGCTGAATCCACCAACTAACTCATGGTATGGGAGTGAGGCATCGAATGGAGGATCAAAAGCAACTCCTGCACTTGGATATTAATGTACAACTATACGGTTCTCAATTACTGGAGCGTCCTCTGCAATCAAAGCAACAGTTTCTTCGGTGTTTTCTGCTGGTGTCCTGGGTTCTTCTATTACTGAAGCAGCAACAATCCGGGTTTCCACGATTTCATCAACAACACTTTCATGGCCTTGAAGATAGGATGTAGTTACCTCCTTATCAATAGCCTCAGGGTCGCTCATCTCATCATTCTGGGTTCTTTCGTTCTCAACTTCGGTATTTTGCAACTAATACGAAGATTACATGAGATTAGGATCATCCAAATATGAAGCCAAAGGAAGTCATGAACTACAGCATACAAATGGTCAAGCATCATCAAAATCTCTTATTAAACATATTGGATGTCAACAAATAATATGAAAGTCATAAAATCACGTTTTACAACAACTTCGCCTGAGAAGATTTTACACTGCCCTATATGACGTGATGAACTGGGAGCAATTGGTGAAGAATCAAGGGTTGAGTTATATACCATTCTCTTCGTATAGAGGTTTTCTACAACATATCAAAATTTCATGATGATTGGATGAACGAGAAAGGAGATATGTCTAAAACTTTAAGCAACGCGCAATCTGAAAAAATTCTGAAAGTCTCCTGGAAGTTTACTATTTTTCCTTTTTCAGGCCCTGAACGTGCTCAAAAGTTAAAAATCTTCTTCACTAAAGCTTGGAAATTACAGGGCTTGAAAATGCATATGCAGAGATTGAAATTCCGGTTCCATACGAAGGATTTACGGTATTTTCACTAAAAACTGAAGCTTGAAAATTTCCTGACGACGTATTTTGCCGAAATTATGTGCATGGTCACATGGGTTTTCATTCATGCACGAATCAGCAAATTTATACTTCTATGGAGAATCTACAAGATAAATACTTACTAGGGGAGACTCCAAACCACCTAGGGGCCTGGCATTGATGGAATCATCATCGACAACTCCATTAGATCCGCAAGTTTGAGAACTCTCCATGTTTTCATTCGGTTCAGAATTTCGGGAGCTTTCCACGTCCTTATCACTCAATGAGGAAGGCGATGCATCAATATCCTCCTTATCCACGATAAATTACTCCTGAATACATCAACAATAGTCACTATCAAATCATCCCGAGACATATCATGGTGGTTTAATTTGAAGAAGGATACTCACATCAACTTCTTCATCGGTATTGTGTCCCTGGGTTGTTTGACCATGGGCGAAATGAAGACCATCAATAACGGATGCAGCAAAATTCTACAACCAAAATAACAAATGTTGGTCCGGGTAAAGCGGGTAGAAGGAGTCACAGCGGAAAAGTATCAACAACTTACCAGAAAGGCAACCGGGGACTTTATGGTGTTTGGAATCAACTTGCAATTCTTGCTCCTACCTTCTCCACCGTGAATAATCGCCTCTGCTTATGATAAGTTCACTTCAATTCGGGATCTCACGGCGCGACCATCCTGCAAGAAGACATTGATGTGATGATTAAAGGCAATTATGCAAGTTATATGAAGAATACGCAAAATACATACCGGTAAACTCCCTGGAGATGTCTTTCGTTTCTCACCACCAGAAATACTTCTCAATCTTGGACGAGAAGCGCTCATCTCAGAAGAAGGAGGTTCCTTCACTAAAGGTTGGACCGCCGTCACATAATTATTTAGACGCTCAAGCTGCTGGTCCCAGAATTCTACGTAACCCGGAGTCACATACGTGGTTCGATCAACACAAGGGAACCAATAAGAGCTTCCTACATCATGTGTATGATCTAAACAAGTCTTAAGCTGCTCCATCAATGGTTTTCTCCTCCGGAAAGTTGGAACGCGTTGGTCCATACTCATCTGACGAGCAGTTCTATCAATGTTATACTCCTCCACCGAAAAGTCTCCATATGTAGCTGATAATAGATGACCGGGAGTGCAACTCAGCATGAAAGATCTTTCTCCATCGCTCAAGTCAGCACCGGATTTCAAATACTTAATTTCTCCATTATTGAAAGTTGTCAATTGAGAAATGTAAGGAGGAATCACCACCCAAGGACGGAAATTAAACTCAGGCTCGTTATCTAACATATCAATAAGGTGCGTCTTCGACTGAGTTTGCTTTGTAGACCAGCGCATGATCCTAGTGTTGTCCTTCTCATGGAAAATACGTCGAGCATCAACAGAGTTTCGACCTTGCAAGATACTACGGGGAATGGGAGCATAATTTTTGAAACGTTCCCACATCAAAGCTTGGAGAAACATCGTATTGGCATAGCATTCAATCTTCATAAATCCGTTCGAAACGCTGGAGTCTATAACCAAAGAATCCAGGTTAGAATACAAGGAGCCCAAGAATAAGCTACCTAACGGGATTTGTTCACCTTGAGCTATCTTAATAGCAAAAGGGATTACAAACGGCTTCAACAAGGTCCCAGCATCTTCAAACACATCTCTGGACAGCCATAAGCACAAGAAAGCGGCGATAGACAACATACCGTCGGGTTCACCAAGAGGGACGTCTCGTGGCCACCAGTGTGTTAGCCAATGAGCATAACAGCCTTTACCAAAAACCTTATTGATTCTCTCCATCTCAGCTGTTAAGGTTTTGGAAACTGCTTTCTCCTCTGCCGTCCAAAGTTCTTCAGGAAAGTTACCTGTAATTGGAAAATGCAATAAAGCAACTACGTCCTCCAAGGTGATGGTAAACTCTCCCCAACTGCATATGAACGTGTGAGTTAGGATGCACCAGCGAGCAAGAAGAGCTACAATACCTCGTATGTCATGAAAGATATATAAGTCTCCAGCTATCTGAATGGCCTTGGTAACTTGCGCCCTATCCAACATATCTCTAACACGAGGAAATCCCAACATGTTCCTGGACCATCCACAAAGTTTCTCTAAAGGTCGTCGAGAGAGCTTGAATTCAATCATTGAAGCTTGGAAGAGACCTCGTTCAAGAAAAAACCGGATAGCAGCTCGGGGAGTCACCAGTTTCTTCTGAGCAACTGTTCGGGGATTAATCAAAAGACGATACACTGGGGGCTTAAGACGATTTTCAGTCTCCTGAACCTCGAAGAATGCATCATTTATGTCTGGAACATTCTTGACTCCAGGTGTTTCCTCCTCTTCGCCAACAGAAGTATCATCCATACATGTTTCTTCTCTGGAGGTGTCATCATCTACACACATTTCATCTCTGGAAGCATCATGAGATGGGGAATCAGACATCCTTGCAAAGCAGCTGTGAAATCCACAACAATGATTATGTTCAGTAATCTGAATGCAAATTTGGTGAGATGGTGGGTTCATGCAAATGGGAATTCCAGTATTCAAAATGGTAATTCTTAACTCTTACCTCTTTCAATTTCACTAAACAACAGTGATTGCGCTCGTAAGAATTACCACACAAAATTAGTTCGTTTCTTGAAACCTGCAGTAACGAATGAAACTTCATTAGTTCATAAAAATGATTTTCTCATAAAATCACAGACATAATTTTCATAATATGAACATGCACGCAACTGAACTTTGAAGTTTATAACAAGACATTATTTCATCATAAATAAATTGTCTAATTTCGGAGGTTACCCAAGACCTGCATCTTGATTTTACCAAAAAACAATAATTAGTGTAACTTATTCACGTAAATTTTCAAGAATTTATTTAATAAGAACAAATCCATATGGATTACACATGTTATCATATCCCACATTATATGTCATGGTCACACATATTAAAAAAAAATCTATTTTCCTTCGTCTTAGCATTTTCTCTTAAAAACGTAGGTTTATGCTAGTTTCGTGAAAGCTCACACTTCTTGTGATAAAACACTAATTCTCATGAAAGCTCATACATAAGGTTTTATCACTGAACACAAGTTATATACATATAATATGTCACGGCTACATATTGAAAAAATCTATTTTCCTTCGTCTTAGCATCTCCTCTTAAAAACGAAGGTTTATGCTAGTTTCGTGAAAACTCACACCTCTTGTGATAAAATACTAATTCTCATGAAAGCTCATACATAAAGTTTTATCACTGTACATAAGTTTATGTGCATAAAAAAAAATCTATTTTTCCTCGAACAAACTCTATTTTCTAAAGCGAGGTTTACTTCGGTTTTGTGAAAGCTCATAACCCCTAACATAAGGTTTTGTTTCTCATGAAAGCTCATAAACAAAATTTCACCACTGGACATAAGTCTATTTTCAAAGAAAATCTCTCATAAATCATGGATTTAAGTTTCAAAACTAATGATTCAACGAACATACGTTTAAAAATAAGGGTTTTTCTACAAAACTCACGTTAACATATACCCATGTATATTTTTTTTTTACCTGGACGTGGCCGGCCGGAATATGGATGGACGATCGAACGGATGGCGCCGGCGGTGGAATTACAGCGAACTTCACCTGCTTTATCCTGCTGAAGCTTGGACGTGAGGAGAGGAAGAGGAAGATGGTGGTGGACGTGTGGAAGAAATAATAAAAAAAAAGATTAATTCCTTTTATACCTAATTTTACTTCCAAAACCTAATTCCTTAAGGATTTCCTTTTTGGGCCCGGCCCGCAATTCCTAAGCCAACCGTGGTTCCACCATCGGATCAGCGGTTCTACGTGAATTTATGTTCACTGGATGACGCTCTATTATGTCACTGGGGTTTCCTCTCAAACCATGGTTTGCTCATTCAGTCAAAATCCGGTAACATCACATCTAATAGCTAAGTTCAATTTACACCAGGATAATCACCATTCAATGCTGACTGAGGAACATGACTGTTCCTCACTAAGCAGGGGACTTAATGTAGATGGTGGATTTTCGACGAAGGGTAGAGTTGTAAAACTATACTCCAGAATCTGCAATCGAATGAATATCGAGGCTCGTGTCTCTCGATTAAAGCATGAAATCTCATGACACAAATCTCTGACTGAGAAGGATGTCTCTCATAGTACATGAAGATGTGTAGTCTCTTAGCTGAGGCCACGGCACATCTCATGAATACTGAGCAATTTCAGTAATTACTCCGGATCCGGCAATCGGATGAGTAACGAGACTCATGTCTCTATGCATGAAAGCTCATGCCACCTCTGATAGAGAAAGTCTCTCAGACAAGATGCAGATGTGCAGTCTCCCAGCTGAGACCACGTCACATCTCATAACCCTCTGATGGAGAAAGTATCTCAGAGAAGATGTAAATGTGAAGTCTCCCAGCTGAGACCACGGCACATCTCATAACCATTTGATGGAGAAAGTCTCTCAAAGAATATGCATATATGCAGTCTCCCAGCTGAGACCACGACATATCTCATATTGTATAGAATCGAAAGATTGGGCGACAACGTCTTCGGGATGCGACCGGTTCTCCCCGACTATGCAAAAAGGAATATGACACTCCAGCAAGTTCATATTGCTCAAACCCTCAGATGATTATCGCTCTTATATAGGAAGCCCTTCTAGAGTCATCAATTAATTATCTGAGATCGTCTGAATATCCAACAATATTCTACGAACCATCGTCTGAATATCCAGCAATATTATACGATTCCTTGTTATATTTCGTCACTTCAATTCGTGGTTCTTACCAGCAGAATACCACGGGTTAGTGATAAATATCCGACGAAACAGGCATCTGAGCATCGAATAAGCCCTGATGAAAATGGTGCAAGTGTAATTAGCAAATAATGCACAGACCATCATGAACGAACGAGGAACCTATGCAAAATAGGAGGGAAAATAATAATAATAAAATATTAGCAAAAGCACCAGGGGACTGGGTTCACCAGCTGGCCATTCATGCCGTGACCAGTCCCGTGCCCAATTTTATGTTATCATATTTTGCTATTTTCCTGATCTCATGAAATCCTCTCGTTCGAGCAATTTTTTTTATTTCAAAGAAATTATCTAAACCACGTGATTTTATCAAAAAATAATAAAATTAGGGAATGGTGACATGGGACCGCCGGCCGGCCGGTCCCACACCTCATGTCCTCATTATTTTATTATTTCTCTTAAATTATGAAAATTCCCTGATTTCTTATGAATTTTCTCTAAAATCATGAAAACTACCTAATTTCATGTATTTTTACCTAAGTCACATGATTTTATCAAAAAATAATAAAATTAGGAAAAGGTGAGATGGGACCGCCAGCCGGCTGGTCGTTCCCTGGCCGTGGCCGGTCCACACCTCACTTCCCCATTATTTTATTATTTCTCCTCAAATTATGAAAATTCCCTTGATTTCATGAATTTTCCTAAAATTACCTAATTTCATGTATTTTTATCACATGATTTTACCAAACATGATAAAATTAGAAAAAAATACTATGGGACTGATCCCTTGAAATCTTCCTGAATTTTACTCTTGGGATGTTTTCACCTCCCGAACGAGCTTAATACCTAAATATTCCCGCGTAGGGAGATAGGAAATTGTTTTTCGTATGGGATGGAGTGGCGGACCATCAAAATCCGAGTCCGTATGACAATTTTACGTCAATTATACTAAAGGGCGTTAATTAGGGTTTCAGCCGGTCCCACGTACATCTTGTTTTGTTATTATTTGGTATTTTGTTACATGATTTCATGAAAAATTCCGTATTTCAGCAAAATATTGGTTTTCAATAAATCCCTTTGATTTCATGTAAAATTCCCTTAAAATCATAAAAATACATAAAATCACATGAAACTGGGAAAAGCACGCGGGACCGCGTGTCAGCCGGCCGACCATGCCCTAGCCGTGGCCGGTCCCGCACCTTGTAATTCCTTATTTTATTTATTTTCCCTCATCTCATGTGTTGTTGCCGGTTTCACCAAAACCATGGATTTTGCATATTTTCTCCAAATGTTGCTCAAACGTGCACCAGAAAATATCAAAATTCTCAGGACTGAAACACGAACATTGTGGTGACACGGGCACATCCCCTTGACCGACCAAGGGTGACCCTGAGGCTTGCAAACAGCTGATCCCGCATGTTTTACTGACTTTAACCTAATTTGCTCAACTGCTCATATTAGGTTCAAACTATTGGAAGTTTGCTCAAACGACCATCCACTAGGTCCCGCACGCACCAGGAGCCGGTCTCATGGCCTCTTGGTGGGTCCTTCACATTTTCATAATACCAGGTTTTATTATTTGTCGCTCACACGAGCATTATTTCAGTAAGTGATTAAACCAGCATTTAATCATTATATCACCAACTGGTCCTCAAGAGACTTTGGTATTTTTCTGCTCATTCGAGCATCTGGGCATTACATGGTGAACCCGTCATCCCATGTAGCCGGTCCCATGTAGCCGGTCTCATGTAGCCGGTCCCTTGTTGATTTGCAATAAATCATCATTTCGGTGAAATTAGGGTTTTGAATTCAGAGCTCCGCAGAAAACGTGATTCTGTGCAGATTCAAACACTTTAATAATTTTATGTTGATCCCATGATCAACATTCTTATTTATTTTGCTCGACTCAGCAGTCAGTAAATTAAATTATTATTTTATTCGGTCCTGCTACCAATAAATTCATCAAAGGAGCAATGCTTGCCAAAACTGGCAATATTTGCTCGAACCGGCAATATTCACTCAGGCTAGCAATATTTGCTCGAATCAAAGAATATTGGTTCGACTATCAATATTCGACAGTTCAGCAACACAGTTTGCTCGTTTTAGGTTATGGTACCTCGTCTCAGCAGATATACATTTAATTCATGAGTTTCAGAACATTTGCCACAACGTGTTCAACTCAGCACTACATGGACTCATCGTCCCGCAAAGTCAGCAACTGATTCCACTATCACGAGATTTCAATCGTGTCACAATGGGGGATATTAACTAGGGTTTTTGTCTGGAGGTCTACGGCACGTGTGTTCACCCACGATGAGAATGTGAGCAAGTCGTGTAATCAGTTGGAGGAATCATCAGAAGTAGTGGATGGAAAATTAACTAAGTTTCCGCACGATGAGTAATTGGTTTAACATGATTTCCCACTTTCCCACTCTCTGATTCCATCAACTGTCACACTTCATGGGATCATGGTGTTTTCAATTCCGGCACTATAAAATGTCTCTGAATCATGATTAAAAGGACAACATCGAAGAACATCGAAAAACCTTGAACAAGATTCGAATAATTCGAAGATTCAAGCAACTTTCGCCTAAACAAGCAATTTCTCATCAAAGTTCATACAGACGATCTCGTCTACACGAACTCACAGAAATCACTCTCAATCAGACAAATTTCAATCATTCAGAGCATTTTCACGCTGAATTCACAACACACCTACTATCTCAGATCACCATTGATCTCACGCATTTCTTAGCTTCCCTCCTACAGATCAACCCATCCTCTCTTGTGACCGAATTTACTCTGGAACGGACATTGTCTTGGTTTAGGCCGGAGTACTACAGATTGATCTCTCGAATTCAAAGCACTCCCTTCTTGCAGTGCATCTGTGTGAGGTTCAATATTTCGCTCGGTTCATGGAGTCCCCACACGGTCGGCTCTTCAATTCCGTAAAAACCAGCAAATCGTTTTTCCCCATCTACACATTGTTATAAAAAAAGATAGTCTTTGACTCTGAGATTTGAGAGTCATTAGATGGTCAGGATTCATCAGGGAGTGTCATCCTGCGGTCCATATCATCCGGATTTAGTTTTTCAAGCGAACGGCCTAGAAATATCAGTATTGTTACGTGAGGGGTTGTCGGTGAACGGGAATAGGGTGGGTGATTTTTAGGGCTAAAAAATAAAATAACCTAATTGCTTTAGAAATACTTCTCAACATCTTTTCTGTCTGTGTTCTTCTTTTCGGTTCATCCTTCTTCTCTGATGTAGCTCCCTGAATTAAGGTTTGGTTGATGGCAAGTATCTTCTTATTCATCATATCCACAAGGTATTGATGGAAAATAAAGGGAATCATTGAAGAAATCGTAAAATCCCTTCCTAATTATCCACCATGTGTCTGTATCAATTTTGAAGTGGGATGTATCTCAATTTTGGGGTAAGACTTGATACGGGTTATTGCTGGATGTGTCTGCTTATTTTTCTTGGTTTAAATTAGGATTTTTGATTGATTTGAACAACTATATTTTTTGATTGGAAAGTGTATACTCTCAGCCATGTGAACCTGATTTCTTTAACTTCCATTGAATTTTCTCAAGTGGGTTGTTTTAGATTGATTTGATGTTAGAGCGCAATGTTGTACTGCTTTATAAGACTTCATAATATTGTGGTCCTCTCACCTACTTCAAATACTACTAAGTCTCGTGATACTTGAGTCTCTAAACAGAAATTCAATGGCAGTGTGCTCCACCATTCCTGCATATTTTTTTATTTGCCTTTCGATTGCCTGAACATTGTGATTTTATCTTTGATGTATTAATTGGGTTGTTTTGATTATTCAGAGAGATTTCTTTGGATGTTCAGGAAATCACCTTTCGATTAATTGGGTTGTTTTGAATATAAAAAATACCATTGCTTGAATGTTGTTTCTTTAATATACATATATTTACATCTCCATTCATACCGATTTGTTAACCAATCTACAAAAAAAGAATTCAATTACCCAAAATTTGCAAAAACTTATCAACAAGATTGCATGAACATGCATGCCGCTAATGTGATCAGGTGGCATTGTAGTAACATCACCAATGTACTATTTGAAAACTTTAATTTACTCCAACTGATGTTCTTATCGTTTGCAGGTACTCATATGAATGACTCCCACTACATATTACGGTATTCTTTGAGAAAGGCAAAGCGCCCTTACCAATTTTCGATGCTAAGACTTGGAAATCCATCTCCCAGCTTCTATCAGCCAAATAGGATCCAGATATTACACCCATGTGTCCCATTTATCCCTGAAAACAAAGACTCTTTCCGGATTTCCCAAATAATTTTTAACATTGAACATGCATGCCGCTAATGTGATCATGTGACATTGTAATACCATCACCAATGTACTGTTTGAAAATGGTTGGAGCTATCTTGCCTGCCCTTCGGTGTATCAAAAAAGTTCTTGGTGACAATGGTAGCCTTTGTTGCTGTAAATGTGAAACAAATGTTGAGATTCTCATATCAAGGTAAATGCATGCACTCATACTTTTAATGACGTTTCCATTCGACAACGACGAGTTGACCATTGACTTATTTTATCTTTCAAATTTGGAAGTATAACATTGTGATTACTAAGTCAGTCATGTTAGTGGTTGTTCTTTACCTAACAAATTGTGATATATTGTACGGATAAGTTGACCAATCCGGAGTTATCGAGAGTTTCCAAGGTAAAAATTTATTCATTTTTTTGTTGTTGTCATTTTAACAAATTTGTGCGGCTGAGTGGTTCTCACTAATTTCAATGTTGAATGTTTTGACAGCATTTTCTGTTATTGTTAGAGTTCAACTTAAATGTTTTTGTTGAGATCAGTATTTGTTTGTGACAATGTGACAAACAAATGGCTTCAATGTGACAATGAAGTTGTGACTTTATAATGCGACTATAGCAAGTGCACTGTATTTTTTTTTGATAGATACTTAACTCTACCTAGCTCCTCCCAAGGTTGGATTGAGAAATCAGAGCCACTTCTACAATAACAAAAATTTCTTCCTCCCATATACCTCCCTAGGTATATAAATCCACTGTAACATAACTGCAATGGCAGGAAGAATACCCAACCAACATTACCACTGTACCCGCTGGCAATAACTAAAGCTGCAGGGAGAATACCTGATCTTCTCTAGCGGGTTCGTGTTGTATTCGAAAATGTAGAGTTGAACGTGAATCGAATTGCGAAACTGTTATTTTGTTAACAGGGAGAGCTTTCATTAACAAGAATGTTTGATTTTTGTATTTATTTTCTAGGTGAAGTGAGGTTAATTTTTTAGAATGGGTGGTTCATCAGCTTTTTATTTGTTTTGTGGTAATCTCTTCTCTCTTTGATCTTTGTCATCTGTATTGCTAGCATATTATTATTTCTAAATGATTTTGTCATCTCTGTTCGTTTCGATTCTTCTGATTATTTTTATTAATTAACATCAATCTCAGTATCTCAGTAGCATGAAGGATAAAATCAGTGTTTTTATCTTTTCGTCTCCCATGCTTCTGTATTTCTCTTTGTGTTCACATGAATACTTTTATGAATTTGGGTAATAATGCTGTCTGGTGGTATTGACTTTAAATTTTTGGTGATGTAAAATATTTGCACACAGTTGGTTGCTTTTCCATTGTTGTATGGTAGTATTTGGTTTGTTTTATTATGGAACTATGGAAGCACTGGGTTTTGCTTTGTTATAAATGTTATCCTATTGTCTATGCTTATTTAACTTGGATATCCTACCAATTCTGGATGGAAGTGGGTATGTCATACCGCATGAAAAAACAAACTTAAATCTATCTCAGAGTATCTTTTGTTCTGATATCACTTTTTATTATTTTCTTAATTTTTTTTTTGTTTCAGTCATCTGTACGTTTTAGTTGCTAAGACAGTATGCTATGCAGGCACATAACTTGACGTGCTCTTTTTTTTAGCTTCAGTCATCTATACGTTTTAGTTGCTAAGACAGTATGCTATGCATGCACATAATATTCTCTTGGGGTCTGCAACTGATAAATAGCTTAAGTACATATTTATGCCCCTTGGAATTTATAGTGGAGAATGGCAGATAAAGTGTCTATCTTTTGGGGTCCTGTAACATCAACTACAGAGTGGTGTGAGATGGATAATTCATAATGCTGAATTTAAAGCATCACCTAGGGTTTTCAAATAAAAATGTGCATAAATATTGTTACAACATACAAAATTTGAGGAAAAACTGTAACCTAACTCCCATTATTATATCTTATATGGTTTAATTTTGGGTCATGGATGTTAGCTGCACATGATCAACAATTGATGCAGTTGGGAACAAACTTGGATATGAATTTTTTTTATTTTTTTATTTTTTTAAAACATGCTACAATGTACCTCCCTTTTTGCTTTATGATTAACTGTTTGATGAATATCTGTAGGCTAGCAAGCTGACTGACATGTCTAACAAATGAACTGAACTCGAGTCCTAGAGTTGATATTTTTTTATTAAATGAGGTTAAGAATGCGCTTTTTGTGTAAAGTAATGAATTTCTGTAAAATGTAAAGACTAAATTGAAAATACAGGAAATTTATTTAGTTCTTTTCCCTATATGGTTGCAGACATCGAGTAATAATAAGTGAGCAGAGCAGTGTCCAGTGATGTCAGGTACTGGAAGGCATCGGTTTTTCCTATATGGTTGCAGACATCGAGTAATAATTAGTGAGCAGAGCAGTGTCCTGTGATGTCAGGTACTGGAAGGCATCGGTTGATTCATGTACTACATCAATAGTTTTTAATCATAATGAACCAATAATCCTTTTGAAGGTTCCTCAACTGTAGGGAAGTTATGCAGTATCAAGGAGGCAAGACTCTATTAAACAATATACAATCCAATCTTGCCACTGCAAAGGGACATTGCCCTAATATCATAACTAAAATATCTTATAACGAGCACCTGAAAACTCTTCAGTTTGTTTGCTCTTGGGCAGTACCTTTCTCTTATTTAGTTATGATATATACATTGTCGTGATCTTTAGCTTGCATCAATTAGGACATTGCCTGAATGGTAAGAAACATAGTTGCATTTTTCTTTGTTGGTTTTGTGTTCTCTATTTTCACCTTCCTGTTGTTTGTCTGTAACTTTATATTGTAAACATGATCATCATATTGCATAATTGTACCAAAATTTAAAATGAAATTATTTTAGGTTGATGGTTGAGAGAACAAGTTTGCGCTGAATGGAATTTGGAACTTTATTTGCTATCTTTTATCACAATTTCAATTCATTTGTTCGGTTGTGGTTCCAGTTTTGTTGAATTTGCAAGAACTTTAGTTAGGGATGATGTTTGACTAATCTAGCGTACATCTGTATGTAATGATTTTGATTTTAATCTTGGTAGGTACCCATTATGGATTAGAACCATCAACAAGGGTGTCCACCGCATTAGATAGGCTACAACTCTAGCTTGGTTCACAAGGCGGTTTCAGGGAGTGTAGAAATTATGTATTGGAGTGGATGACTATGAACACCTATAATTTACTCTTACATAATTATAGGTTATTGTCAATTCAGTTAAGCGTGAGTACCATAATGTGGCATGTGGTCATCTTGCAATGTTGAATCTAAGGATCAGAAGGAAGGCACCTAGCTGTGTAATTTCTTGGCATACCCCAGGGTAACATGTGGACAACCTTTTTCTGGGATGTCGGTGACAAGTTGTAGTGGAACCCAAGAGAAGGAAATTTTATTTCCTTATCTGTAAGCAATGAACTCCATTTTGAGTCTTTCATTTTTGATCAATGAGCTTCATGTAATACTCACTGATCAAGGAAATTTTACAGTTAAAGATTATATTGGATATTGATCTCCGAAGACTCGGTGGATGAAGTTCTAATTGGTTATGCCAAGTCTTTTATCCAATTTTGCAACAACGCCAATTTTGCAACCCGTATGTTTTTCATTGTAAAAACGGTTTGATGGCCAGCGAAGAGACGTGCCATTTTGCATCAAAGAATTATATGGTTGAGATTTGACTCGCTCCTCAGGGGCATGGTTTTTTCAGGCCGATTACCATTTACATCCATCATATGGTACAGTTTATACTCATACTTCAATCAAAAGTTAAATTCCACTATCACCAATTTGTCTGGAAAACATTTTGCATTTCTTGGAAAAATTCAGATCTTAAGTATAGCTAAAATTCGGATCTTAAGTATAGCGTGAAAATATTTTGCGTTTCTTGGAAATTCAGATCTTTAAGTATAGCTTACGTCCTGAATATGATATTACAGCAAAACATCTATAAAATATAATAGGCTTGGGACTACCCAAATCCTATTATTTTAAGATATATTACTTAATGGATTTTATACATATAATAATAATTTAAAGAATAATTCTTAATTTTAAAAATTTCTTTGGAAAAAATACAAGAATTTCCATGTTAAAAATATAAAAATAAAGTATCTTAGGATAAATACCGAAATAAATTCTTAAAAGCGGAAAATATAGAAAAAGATTAAAAAAAAAAACATTAACGAAAATATGTTTAGAATGGCATTTGTTTTTAAAGTAAGAAATCTTATTAATTTCCATGAAAAAATATTTTTATATAGAAATTTTTTGTACTTAACATAGAATTTACAATTCAATTTAGTTACAAACAAACCAATATTGAATCATATTTTGAGAAAAATTAATGTGTATGAATTTTTTTTTTCTAATGGAATTATTATTTTATGTAAAATCTAGGACCTATTAATATTTAAGATAAACTTTTGAAATGTATCATATTATAATTTTATCGAATTTATTATTTTAGCACTAAGGGCCCGAGTTGGGACTGGAACATTTTATTATTTTAACGAGACTATTATATTAGAACATATTATCGAGTATTATTTTTAAAAAAAAATTACAGTATAATTTAACATATGAAAATTTGCAGGACTTTAAACTCTTCGTCATAAGATATTACTACATTTTAGTTTATGAGACGTTGTATCCTTTTAACCTAATTGTATTGTTGTAGGTGCCACCGTAGTACAATGGTAAAGTTATTGGTGATGTTACCAGTGACCCGAAACTCACTAGAACCGACAAAAAGAAAAAAGCTAGCACCAAAAAAAAAATAAAAAAAATCCTAACTTTATTGCTATTTTGGGATCTCTTAAACCTCCTATGATCGGTTCCATGGTAGCCGTTAACGAAGCTATGGAACAAACAACGATAAGCATCACAAGCATGATACATATATGATAGGATTCAGAATGCCCGTTCATCTATTTTATCTCCTGCCAACCCTGCTTATGGCGCAATGATAAGTTGAAATTGTTCAAGGTTGAAAAGTTCTCAAAGTGTTGTTATTATATCTTACCCGCACCCTATAATACCAATGATTAATGTACAATTCCAAAGTGAATATACATTTAAAAAAATAAAATAACTGCTTCATCGGATCGTCATGATACACATGTACCCAATTCTAACCTTAGAAAACTGGCGTAAATTGGTGAATGATTTTAGAATCTTATCTGTATTTTACAATTAAGGATGAACATCTTAATTTTCTGTGTGAATTGGTGAATGCTTTTAGAATCTAGCTTTTTCCTACCTTTCTGTGTGTGATTAATTAGTTGTTGAATGATCTTTAAAATTATGTATATGAATTGTTTTTTGAAAATATAAACTTGAATAGATAATATATGGTACAAATCCATAAGGTTTTTTTAGTACTACAAATAATGAACCAACACATTTATGATATTTGGTTCTTTGATGTCTATATAAGCTCCATCTTTGGTTCCTTCTGTCTACAAGTTTTTTAACGTATTCTTATGATCATGTGATCCAAACATACATAACAATGATACAATCTTTAAAGAATATCTTTATCAGCATGCAACTGCTCGGAAAAACCGTAAACAATCAAATTGGTTATTTATACTAACTTAGATGATTAGAAAAGAAAGTAAAACCATGTTATCTAGAATCTTATCTTCAAGAGTAAATATATTTTATATGGGCTAATCTATTTTTAATATGTAAAAGTAAATTTAGACATTACTCACTGTTGAATCAATAATCTTTATGTTAGCATGAAGAAAAGGTGATATACAAAGATCACATTGGAATTAAGCCTTATGTGACTCTAAATTATTATTGATGATTCCTGGATATCAAAAAATGGGACCATATCACCAATGATGATACCTGAATAATGATATTTTTAAATTATTTTTGTGAAACATACCACGTCAAATAACCTGTGTTGATTACTAATGAATACTTGATGTATGAAGGAATGTGCATCGCATTTGGAATTTTAGGAGATGACAAAGAATGGTCAAGTGTTTACAAGAGGCAGCAGTGATGAAAATTGGAGTTCAACTGAGAAAACTTTTCAAGGCTATTATTCTCTGTTATTGTAAACCAAATTAGCCAGACGATTTTTGGTCAAATTTTAGACTAAACATATGTGATGATTAAAAAAGTATAATATCATGGAGCCAACCAATGATCAAGTATTTGATTTTGGATTATACCTTTTGGATGAACAACTGCGTGAATCTGGCAAGTCTCTTGAAGATTTCTAGGATATGTCAAGACCAAAACTGAAATAGATATTGTGAAAAGTTCATGTGGGAGCATCGGTGCTTTCAAAGTGCGTTGTGTGATTCTGAAGTCGAGGAGAATATCAGGAGGTTGAATTCTTCCAAGTCATTGACGTACAAAGTCGTGGTTAGTTCTGTGATAGATAATAATGGTAATGGAAGAGTAGGAAGTGGTAAATAAATTATGTATAACACATTGGCATCTAGCTGCCGTAGGGATGGACACATAGTTCTGACTGCTGTTTCGTTTGGAATTTCTTCTTTTGGTAGGAGGTCGGATAACACACTCGACTTTTAGGATTCCATAGAAATAAATGAGAACAATGTTTCTGGATTTGACTAACATGATTCACTGTCTAAACTCCTAAACAAGTGAAACTAATTATATGGGATGAAGTTCACATGCAACATAGATACTGTATTGAAGCATTTTATTGAACACTACTTGATATTGGGAATAAGGAAAGACCATTTGGTGAAATTATTGTTGTTCCAGGAGGATACTTTAAATAAACGTTGCCTATTATACCTGGTGGATATGATGAAGAAGTCGTTGGAGCATGTATGAGGAAATAATTTGTCTAGAATGATGTCATTGTCTTGGCACTCTATCAAAATATGTGACTGGATGCTCTTGAAATGGAAAATGTTGCAAAGTTCTTAGTCAAGGTATGGATAATGTTGTTTATGTCCCTTTATTGCGTTTTTCCTTTAACATGGCTTTAATCTATATTTGTTGGATATAAATGATATGTTGGTGATAGTTCTAAGAAAGTTGTTGAGTTTCTGCAATCAGTAAATAGCTGCAAGGACATGCCTGGAATGATAACCGGTATTTTCCATGGCTTGGAACAGACGAAAGAATGTCTCCATAATGCTTTACTAAGCGGATTATACTGTCCGCCTGCAATAATGATGTGCAAAATTTGATGCAGAAGCATTGAAGAACTTATACAGGGATATGTACACATACCTTAGCAGACAAGCTAAATGCAGATGATGCTGGCAATATTCCACACCTTTCAAGCGAATTCCTGCAGATTTTAAAGATTTATCAAGATTCATTGTGTTATATGACATATTTTTCCAATGTACATGTTGCATAAGTTGTGTCTACTATAGGTTGACGAGAGTGGTTGTGTTAACTTGGGTTGATATATCATGGACTATAGACTAGGTAGTAATATTTATTTCTGATGCACAGAATAATCATTCCATTAACCGTTACTATTACAATTCATTATCTACAATAGAAAGAAAAAAATCAGCTGTAAATCTTATTTTTAATTTCAGTATATATTCTCTACATACGGTTTCTAGAAATTGCTATACTTCCAGAATGAAGTACTTATGAATTGCATAAATAACAAGAATTGGA
Organism: Papaver bracteatum; assembly: GCA_023529315.1. Classification (NCBI taxonomy): domain Eukaryota; kingdom Viridiplantae; phylum Streptophyta; class Magnoliopsida; order Ranunculales; family Papaveraceae; genus Papaver; species Papaver bracteatum. The sequence continues at coordinate 1,673,884 of JAJJWX010004844.1, forward strand.
GTTCAAACTCTCCTAGATATGTTTGACTTAACCTATTTTGCAACATATATCAACTACAATAAGTGGATTTTATTTAAATTTAGATTCATGGGTATATTTTGCAAAATCGTTGTGTGCAATTGTATATTATATAGATGTCTTCTTTGACTAATATATTGAAATGCAAATATTATTATTGATATAAGGCCAAATTTTTAAACCTTAGTCTAAAATAAAAAATGTGTAACTCAACGTAGTTGGAAGGGATACATCTTTACATCCATAACTTAAGTTAGATTGACGGAAACAAAAAAGTGGGATAACTTCATACGTGATAGTTAGCTTGAAGACCAATAATTTGATAACATGGGCAGTAATATGTTTTTATGTTGAGTAGCAAAAATACCATGACCAATCAGAGATTAACTAATGATTAAAAATGCTTCAAAAAAAAAACAAACTAATGATTAAATATCTACAAAATCACCATACCGTTGAAATAAATTGTAAGGAGATGTTCTAGGAAAGTAAGAATACTTTATAGCATTCTTTATTTTCTAAGTTGGAGCAGTTAAGCGCATACTTAAGGGAATTACCGCTTTCCATTGTTATAAACTGCAAATTTATAATGCCAATCACAAAGGATTTTACTAAGCCAAGTAGCCATATTTGTACCTAGATAATATCTACAACTAAGGATCTAACTAATCCAAATACAATTATGTCCCATCCCCACTTAGTTTTAAATAAGTGAATTCACTAAGTAGTCATCTCTTTCAACTTATGTTAACCCAGTAACCAAAAAGGTTCAGCTGACATGATTAGTAGTAATGGCGTGAATAAGGTAACTAAGTTAGATATATCATATGCACCAAAAACCTTGGAATTCAAGTACGCCTGATTTAATCTCAGACCCTTGAAAAAATGCGAAATAAAAACGAGTTCAATTGGTACACAAATACACAATTCTAAATATCTAAATAATGTTCGTTTGACAATATGGTGATCGAATTCAAGAGAATATAGATTTTTACAACATAGTATCAAGTTTAAGTAACCCGTGTTTTATAACACCTTTACACAACTGCTCATACTTGAAAAATTTACAACACTAATTTTGAAATTCGACACAATGGTCTAAACTAGAGCATGTGATATACATAATTGATTAAACCCAAGAAAAAAACATTCTATAAATTCTAGAAAAATGAAAATTGATTAGTTTAATTTTTACTCGATTATTACCTTCATTCATTTTACTGCCAATCAACACCTATTAGCACCAATATCTTTAAGATTCCCTGGTGGATTTTACTAAATCAGTATCTTCAATTCCAGATACAAGATTCTCAACCTAAAATCTAGAATAAATTAAGTGATTTCATATTAGATAATTCTTCTTTTATGGTTAAAAAAGTGTGATACTAAATATGTGAAGGATGGATTCAAATATCTACTTTACATATACATAATATGTATTTATCGCTGGATTCCTCTCATTTCAATTCTCGAAGAAAAGAAAAGAGAAGAAAAATAAAAGACATATTTTAGTGATAACTAATTGTATTAAGGCTCAAATAAATTGGATTTAGAAAAATGTTAGATAATCATCGGGTAAAGATCAGGTAATGCGTGCGTGTAAAATAGAGTCATCTTTAGTGGGTTATAGATAAATAATATCCCATTTTGAGATGGGTATCCAAGTTTAATTTAGTTGTTTTATTTTTGGAATCAAAATAATAAAAATAAAACAAATTCAGAAGTTTAAATTATCTTAGAAAAACAATTTCCTTAATCGAGTAAATACAAGAAGCAATAACCAACGTTTGAGATCATTCTTTTGCGCTATAGTTATTGTATTTTAATCAGTTGTTTTAAGATTTACTTATTACGAGATCACATTTTCGTAGTATTAAAAAAGATTAGATTAAGGATCATTACAATAAGATCATATATATGTGCATCGGAAAGAGAAGACAAAAACACGAGCTGCAACATCAAAAATTAGTATAAGACTGGAACATCATCACATTTAACTAATTTTAAGAATTGGATCACATTGACGAAATCAAGAATGTGGGAGAAAAAATATTCTAGAACTCATTTATTATCAAGTGACAGTAAAATGCTTGAAGCTTATTTGCTGGGAAAACTTTCATAGAAGATTTCGAGTCTAAAGAGGGGTCGGATGCAGAAGAACCACAAAGACAAAGTTGCAGAGTTTAAAAAAAAAAGATACTTTTTGTTTTCCAGATTTTGTTTTGAAGAAGTAAATACTAAAAAAAAATGGAGAAGTGATTTCGTTCCTAGGAAAACAACTACAATAACAAATATATATATAAAAAGCATGATAATACGAGTCTTTTCCCAAACCATGGATCTAAAGAACAAATAGAATAATTTGTAAAGTATTATTACAAATATGATCTAAAAGTTTTTTTAAAAGTTTTGAAGATGATCTAAAAGTTTTTTTTTTTTTTAAAAGGAAAGAACATAGGATGTTAACGTTCAAAAAATATCTGTAGGAAAAATACGGTGTAAACGTGGATATAATTTGGGAGAAAGAATGAAAATATGCAAATAAGGCCTTATAGTATACAGAACTGAAGAAAGAATATTGGAAGTCGGGCGCTATTCAAAGACATATCGGGTTTAATAACTAGCAGATGTCAAATGCAGAAGTCAATTACGATTAGAAGGTAATATCATGCTACGTTTTACATGTTAAATTTGATGGTTATTTTCATGTCGTTTTTTTATCCACGTATATTATTGCTTTCATATTTTGATGGAATTTGACATATGTACCAATACAAACTACAATAGGTATGAATTTGTACCTACTAGCTAGGGCTTTTAAATATTTTTTTGTATAGAATTATGGATTTACTCTTTTGTAAGGGTTTAATTTTTTTCGTCTGTAATTTTGTTAATGAGTTTCTTTAAATTCTTTATATAATCATAGTGCTCAATGAGTTTTTGTTTTGGTTAGTTTCCTGCAGTGATGTCATATTATTTTTTTAATATCAAGCATTCTAACACATGTCTGTTTATTGAAGGAATTAATATGATTTATTTTTCATACTCACTTAAAAACGAAGTGCTATCATATATACTTTAAGTATGTAGTAATTTGCTATCTTCCTTAAAAAGTGATCAAATTCTTTTTGTTTGAAATATTATACCAATCTTTTTTTGTTGAAGCATATATATTAATCTTTGGGTGATAACCAGAAACAATATTACACTATTTTTCCTATCGACATGTATTTCATGAAAAACTTTTTATTCCTTTAATGTATATGTATTTTTGGTGTTCAATGATACAATATTACATTATTGACAATATCATGCGAAAATCATTGAGGGTCGAAGTAATTTTAAAATTAATCAAGGATATATATTGATGAAATTGAATCAAGTGATTCATATATTTATTTCAAAAATTTTATGCTGGAACTTTGTGTCTAAATATAAATTGACTCTATCAGTACTAATGTTATTAGGTGTTTAGTGATGTGATAGAAGTATGAATACGCTAAAATGATATAAGTTATATGTTGTATAATTGACTAAGTCGTAGTCCTTTTTAAGTATTTGGATACATTAACTAAGTTACAGTTATTTTTGATGTATTAATATAAGAAAATAAAATACGTACACTTAAGACTATAAGGATAGGTTGATCCGGGGCCGTAAGGCCCCGGTGATACCTAGTACATATAGATAAATATAGGATATTTGGGGCCATTACTTAGAACTATATTTTTTGCCCCAACGTTTCCTATCTGATATAACATGATCTCATGATCCTAATTAATCCTACCTGGGATCACAATTTCAAGTTTGTCTATGAAGAGTGGATCTAATTGTAGTAGTGTTTATAATGGATTTTTTTTTGTGTGTATAATGCTAATAGATAAAGTCTTGTTGCTACAAGATCTCGTGTATTGGATCCCCCGGTTATGGCCCCAAATCCAATAGCACAAAAGATACTTATTTTCCGAGTGAAATTACATAGTATATAAAAAGGGAGAATTAGGGAGAGACCCAAAAAAAAATATTCTCATTGTTAGGCCCACAATTAATTTTGGATACGATGACACCCATAATTATCCGAAATTATTAAAACATGTCTGCATGATGATTTATGCATACGCATTACGTGTTATGCATACTATTTTTTCCAGGGATAACTCGTTATGCATCCTAATTTTTTAGGGGTATAATTGGCAACGCAACTTGGATATAACATATCTAAAAATCCGCGCCTTGAAATTTTACATATTTTATATCGTTGGAAATCTTTTTAAGAGAGCTACGCAATGAGTACAAACAACAATATCAAATTTTTTTTTTCACGAAAAAATCGGAGGTGATCATCATTATAGGCAAAATGAATTATGCAGCCACAAAAAAAATGCATAACACATTCTGCAGACGCAAAACGAATTATGCAACCATTTTCTCGACTGCATAACAAATTATGCATCTATAACAAGTTATGTAACCATTGTTTTGGTTGATTTTAGTGTAAACATAAAAAATTGATGCATAATGAAGTATGCATCCATATTTACGGATACTTAATATGTTATGCATCCATTTTCATGACTGCATAATAGGTTATGCATCCTTTTTCATGACTGCATAACATGTAATGCATATGTTATTGTAGGTGAATGACAAGTTATGCAGTCTTTATTTTTGTTTGTTTCAATAGTAACAAAAAAGCTGATGCATAACGTGTTATGCAACCGTTTTCTGGACTGCATAACAATTTATGCATTAACTTTCGTGGATGCATAACATGTTATGCATCCAGTTTCATAAATGCATTACATGTTATGCAGACATTCTCCAAATTCACCAAGTTATACCCTCCAAATTCACCACCACCACCAACTTAATCAACAGCGGAAACATCCAAAGCAGACCTAGAAGTGGAGTCATAGCCAGTATAATTTATTTGTAGCAACGCCTAACCCCATATTTTCAACACCAAAAATTATATAGTCTGCATCTCTCGCCGCATTACCGACACCTGCTTCTCCAGGATTTCCAGTTGATGCTTCATGACAGCCTACTAGAAGTTCATCCATTTCAGGGGGATGCCAGCAACATTCAATAACAACCCCATGCTTAACTCTACAATAGCATAATTCGCAAGTCATTAAAAGTATTAGAGAAATAACCTAACATACATTGAAAGTTCTCAAAATGAATTGATAAATAAACTTGAGAATAACTGCAAGTATATGTCTAAACAATGTGTAGGTACAGATGCAATCTGGAAACGGATTATAAAGAAAAACAAAATTCATTCTGTAGATCCCCTCTTTTCATTAGGTGGACACAAAAATCAATCATTTTGTAGCCACCCATTTCTGTCCAACTATCACCGGACAATCCCATGCAGTGACATCTGCACGAACATGAAAGTGGAGACATTTTAAGTTAATTGATTGGAGAATCAAGAAATGACATACTAACTAATCTTATACAATTGACAAACCTATGAATAGCCCAATATTAACAAAAAAATCGTTACGAATCCATCTTACTAAAATAAAAATTGAATCAAAGAAGGAAAAACAGACAATGTAAATATATTACCTTTGGATTGGATGTCCTGATTTCAGATATCCATCAGATTTCCGTCTAGAGAATCAAAATTGAAAAGTCTCCAAATAATTCAACACATATTTCTTGACGAAGTTGTCTTGTTTCTTCACTGCAAGCAATCAATTAAGTCAGAACTTTTGATAATATCTTCCATACGAAGAGTAAAATCATCAGATTTTGTTCGTGGGAAGAAATCCCCAAATCGGTATCGAAACTTTGATATCCAATGTTTTCAAACTTTATCCAATGGTTTTGTGAAATACGATACACTAAAATCAAATCTGCATTCAAAACTCGTTTTAAAACTTGCGTTGAAGAGGAAATCAATTCATGAGTTTTGTAAACTCTTTCCAAAACTTTGTTTGAAAAATAGCCAAATCTAAAAATTGTTTGAGTATAATGAAGAAACAAGCGGAGGATTTATCTTTTAGGATCGATTTTTGATGTGGCTCTATTTCGTTTTCTGCTTCTAAACAGTTTCTTCATCTCCGAATAAATTTAGGAAAAGAAGAATAAAATAAAAACGAGGAAGAATAAGGGAAGAAACAATTTTAGAATTTCTGGGTGTGGGAGAAATTTTACCCCAGAAAATGGATGCGCGCTTATACTTTTTTGAGTGTGGGTTTCACAGTGGGAAAGATCCGAAGAATGGGTCTCCCTGTAGTTTTAACATATATAAAAAGTTAAAAATTGTTGTTATTCTCGTGGAATAAGAAGCCTTTGTATCTCAAAGTATTTAATTTATTCAGAGCTATTAGAGTGGAATATACTTTTGGAGGAACATGATTGAAGCAATTACAAAGATATTCTAGCTGATCATCTTTCACAATACCCAGAGAGATAGTCAACTAATAGACCGAGGGATAAGTAATTCAACTCATTCATATACGAATCAAGAATTTTTGGAATCCATATTATGCAAGGGGACATTTCTATTGCTAATTCTAGTTATATGGTGATACCAAATCATTTTATTTTTTTGTCACCATATACATAATGAGTGCATTTTTCATAGTGAACACCTTTGTATCAAGGTCATCATGGATATCGTCATTATCATCAATATCGATATGGTCACTACCACTAATATCACTAATAAGATAACCTTTAGGATTTCCATCAAGAAACTTGTTTATAAATAAGATAATGATGGGTATATAGGAGTTTGTCACTAGGTATTTGACCAAATAGGATCTTCCAGTTCCTCCAGAACCTATCAAATACCCCTAGTAGGGGATATAACTAAGAGGATAAAAATAAATTTTCCATGAGATGGGAAATGAAAATCATTTTCCCCACGTAAAGTTTGTGAATAAGTGATTGTATGGTAACGAGCAATGAATATTTGTCTTTATATGCGATATAATTTATGAAAATCATAATTCGTTGGAATTTTTTTATGAATATCAACTAAGTAATGGTAAGTAAATTTATATCAGTTATTTAACCATTTGATAAGTACCAGAGTAATTCTTTGATAAATACAATCATTATGAGTCAAACTCAATAAAATTTGATCATTCCTTGTTTTCTGTTAAGGTCGAAAACTAAACCAACAATTATCTTTCTTCAATATCAACCTAATCACTGGAAGTGACCCAGATTCCTATTCTACAAATCCTACCATATCTGTAGTATGATTAGGACATGAAGGGTAATGATTTAATCGAAAATATAGTCATTTTCTTCATTTATGTTCACTTTTTTTTTACTAATGCATTGATTTGATTGATGTGATTTGACATGATATTTATGGTATCAAGGAGCTTGATATTCAACTATGTCTTCATAGAAAGATTGATTTGACCCCATAAGTGGGATCGCCACCGAATAACATGTTGCCACCAGATGCAGAAGCATGTATATATTTCTTTTAGAGAATCTCCTAATTATTCTAGAAAAACTATAAATATATTATTTAATCATAAAGAGTTTGGTTCAGATCACTACAACAAAAATGGCCTTTGACAACGGATATATGACAACGTTTTCCGAAACGTTGTCGATAAATAATCTTTCCACAACACTTACCCTATAAAACCATTGTTGAATCCTATCCCAACCAAACAACAGTTATGAAGGTAGCTTTTCGACAACGTTTCTTTTAAAAACGTTGTTGATCCTATATTTTCACAACATTTAAAGTGCATTGTCAAGTTAATTTTTTTGTTTATTTTAAAAAATTTGAAGGAAAAGAAACTAGGAATCAAAGCTGAGTTATTAAATATGAGTTGTAATGTGAATCACATAGAAAAATTACGAGGTTCATCATGAAAGGCCTACATTCACATTGTGGAGATGTGAATCTCTAATATGATTCTTCTTAATCGTTTTAGCAGAAGAACAACAAATTAATTAAGCTTTTTATAAAAAGCATTCGAGATGGTTCGACACTTTGAAAGTTTACATGTCCCCTCAGAGTTTGTCAATATCGATCGGTACGAGTACTCTATAACCTCTATGTTTACGGTAGTAATTACTAATGTGAGTCTATCATCTCCCGGAGTTTAGAGATCCTCAAAATAAATGTGAGAATAAATTTAAATAAATCTTCGACATGGATGCATCAAAAACTCATAGACTAATCCTAACTGCCTATTTGTTGGTGAACCGAATTAAGCAATATTTATGGATATAAATTAGTCATTGAAAAGAATACCTCGGATAAATTCCACTTTACAATATGCATTCAATGAAACAAAAATTAGATTGTGCATGGCATTTCCTTTGGAAAAAACAACCTGGAACTTTTAGGGGTGACCCCAACACAATTAGGGGCGACACAAAAGACAAAATTAATAGGTTGAAAATACTTATATGCCCCTTCATAATCGGGAGTTATATGAACTATTTTTGCTACCGATTATAGGCTCAACCAAAATAGTGGATTTTTGCAAAATCTCATTTTGGGGCAACTCTATATTCGGTAGTTATATGTGTTAGATATTTTCAAGATTGTTTGCCGCTGTCCGGGGGGGTCCGGGGGGCATAGCCCATAATTGTAGGATATTTTCTGTTTTGTGTCGCCCCTAATTGTGTTGGGGTCGCCACTAAAAGTGCTAGGAAAAACAAACCACATGAGTTTCTTTTTTTTTTTTGGTTAAAATTATAAGGTAAAAGAATGAGCGGCCAAAAAAATTTACTTGCCAAAACATGAGCGGCAAAGTTAAAATTTTGGTGAAATACTGAGCGGCAAAGTGAGCGGCAAAATTTAACTTGGTTAGCGGCAAATATGGTCCGCGTGGGCCTTTTTATATTGCCTTAAAAGCTTTGTTTTGGTCCATACCCGGATAGAACCAAAAACGAAACTACAAAAAAAAACCTCTTTCTTTAGGTTGCGAGTAAGAAGAAAACCAAAAACCCCCTTTCTTCCCCTTTTCTTCAGCAGTGGAGTAAGAAGGTGGAGTAAGAAGAAGGTATAGTTAGTAATTATTCCTTTATCTCCATCATCTCCATCTGGAATTTCTTCTCTAAGTCTTTTTTTCCTCTCTCAATCAATCCCTCCTCTATTCTTCGTCTGATTGAGAGTTTCCGACTGATTTTTTTTTCTTTTTCTTTTTCTAATTTCATCTAAGATTAGAATACCAGAATACTGCTAGATGGTCTTGTCTATGTTCAATTTAGAAACATGTTAAAAAAAAATTTAATTTTCTGAAGAAAAATTTAGGGGTTTTGTTAGATCTGGAATGCATGTGTATTTGAGATCATTTTTTGCTCGATTTGAACTGTAAGAGCTAATAAGATTTCATTTTTACAACAAGGGTTTTTGAAATGGATGCTAATCGTACCACTACTGACCTTTTAATGGTTAATCTTTATCTGATATTGCGGTTTGGGTGGAAAGAGGGTCTAAGGTTTTTCTTTTTCTATCTGAGATTCCAAATAGAGTCTACTGTGTTTGTGTGTGTGTGTGTGTTTTTTTTTTAATTCTTATTGATTTTAATTTGTTCTGTATTTTTCCTTTTTGATAAATTGTACTCTTACTAGAATATAGGGGTTTTTGATTTTCTAATTTTTATGGGTTTCTTTAGATGATTCTGGATATTTTTTTTAAGGTTCTTGTTAAATCTTACATTTTATTACTGATTTGGTGTTTATTTTTGAAACTAATTTAATGGTTTGTGATTATTCTTTTCAGGTAAGATTTGGAGTGGATTATGTTGTATTGGTGAGTTTCTGTTTTTTTTCCCTGCTCAATTTTTTTTTTATTACAATTGGTTGTTTAGTTTAGTTTCTACATTTGTTTGTTTTATATGATTTTGTATGCTTAGTAACATGTTTAGTCAATCTTGTATTTGAAGCAGCAAATAGATTGTATTTTAGTGTTAATCTTAGTGTTTAAATTTGTTGTAGTTACTTCAATTTATGTTGCAAGTAATCTTAGATCCCTGAAATATCATGTTTAGGATGGTTTTATGTGATTTGATTACTAAGATCAGTATCATGTTTAGTGAATCATGTATCTGAATGATGATGTTTGTATGTTAGAAGAAGAAGAATAATGGTTGAGGTTAGTCATTGACCTTATGTAGGACATGATTTCAGCATCATGTACATCTATTTTAATTTTTGATTGATTTTTTGTTGTTGTTCTGAACGGTATTTCTCTTTTCTAAATTTATTTGAGCTCAACCCACACTTCGCTTTTGTCTGAATTTGTGTTCTACAAAGGTAGGGGTTCTTTTTCTCGCAATTTTGTTGTTTATGCCTATTGATTTTGATGCATGTACTTACACGAAAGGGGGTTTTCCTTGTTTTCTTTTCTCTTAAATTTTATTTCAGTTGATTTGCTTTTACCGTTCAAGACTTACATACATTTTCATGTTTCTAACAATTTATATGGACCAGCAAAAGAGCTTTGAAAGGTTTGTTAACCATGAATCTAATAGTTTGACCCAAATCAGTAAAAGAGCCCTTGAGATGTTTGGGTTGAAACCAACCCGTTAGAAGGGAAATGACAGTGCACTGACATGGAAATTAGTTGTAAGGAGATGTCTTTTGTATTCGACTATTAGTTGTTTGTTATGCAAGTTTTATGCAAGGAGATGGGTCTAATGATATGATGACAGTGCACTGACATGGAAATTTAGTAGAAGAAGTTTTCAATTTATTGTATTAGGTTCTACCTTTTCGCCGAAGAATCTGGATTTTTCACTTTACTTGTGTGACATTAATCTATCTTCTCTTCCCATTCCCGTCTTCCCATAATACATATATTTGTTTTCAACACATTTGCCTTAGGTTTCCTTTCGATGGAAGAATGATAATTCCTTTATCCTTTATGACCAATTGAGGTGCCAAATAGATTGTGATGACTTGGAAAGTGCTGATGATGTGGCTTTCCTACAATCAAGAGTGATTGTGGTGTTGGCATGTGGCAATTTTTGGTCTCTTATTATAAAGAAATATTTTTGTTCGTTTTACCTAAATTTGTTAATTTACTATTTTGTGGATGATTGCAGCTAGCTCTGAAGTTTGGAATCGGTGAACAATTTCAGATGCAAGTATGGTTGTAATTATTTTTTCTTGAAATGCTTGTTTTAACTGATTTTTTATACTTACGTGGCTCCTGATTTTTATAAGTTTGTTTTTGTGTTTTTTATTTGTCTCCAGGCTTTGAGATCTAGACAACTTGGTAAGTTTCACAGATCTCTCTTGGAATGCTTTTGTGGTTTGTATGGATTATTTGAAATGATTTATTTGTTGCATATTGTTGTGTCATCTGATAGATGTATTTGATCCTGTAAGAGTTGTTAGGGTATTACTCATACGTTTGATATTATGATGATATGCAACATGTTTTTGTTATTTATACTAGCTAGGTTGAACTGCGGTCTTCCATGATGGAGAAAGACTAGGTTTACTTGCGAAGGTTTTAAAGCTAAACCTGTTGTGTTTTTTAACATGCTTGCTTGTTTATGTTTTCCAAGTCTAATTGTGTTTTATATATCTACGTGAATGTAGATCAAAACCAGAATATGGAGTTGCATTGGCAAATTTTTTGAAAACTGTCAGTGAGAATCTAGGCAATCCACCATTACTGAAGTGTCCTTGTGTTGATTGTAAGAATTTAGGAAGTGAACCCCTGAATGAGGTATATAAACACTTACTTGTTAGGGGAATGGATCCTACTTACACTGAATGGGTTTTTCACGGTGAACATGTTAGTACGTCTATGAAAGATCCTGAAGACCCGATAACTTATGACCATGCAATGTTTTTCGATACAAATATTCAAGATGATTTGATTGATGATCCTGTTATTAATGAAGGTACTAATGAAGATCCATTGGAAAAATTAGTGGAAGACGCCGATATTCCTTTATATCTAGGGTGCACAGGTTATACCAAGTTGTCTGCCGTAGTATCATTGTATAAGCACAAAACAGTTAGTGGGTTATCTCAAGTTGCTTTTGATGAACTTCTTAAGACAATTCATGAGATGTTACCCAAGGATAACTGTCTTCCTACAACCACATATGAATGCCGAATTTTTTTGAAAAGATTTGAGCTTGGTTTTATAAGCATTCATGCATGTGAGAATGATTGTTGCTTATTTAGAAATGAACTCGCAGATATGGATACTTGCCCAAAATGTCATGCTTCTCGTTGGAAAAAAGATAAGTCCAACAATGAAGATGATGATAAAGATGAGAGTCCTAAACGGAGGATTCCAGTAAAGGTTCTTAGGTATTTTCCTATTATTCCGCGTCTTGAAAGAATGTTTGGTTCATTAGAGACAGCTAAACAATTGCAATCACATAAAAGTTGGAAGAGTAAAGATGGTAAAATGCGTCATCCAGTGGATTCCATGGCTTGGAATAAAATCGACCAGAAATGGCCTGATTTTGCTGCAGAGCCAAGGAATTTACGACTTGGGCTTGCTGCAGATGGATTTAATCCATTCGGTGACCTTTCTCCGTCGCATAGTTGTTGGCCTGTGATGGTTGATGTGTACAATTTCCCCCCTGAGTTTTGCATGCGAAGAGAAAATATTATGTTGTATTTACTAATTCCAGGTCCCAAACAACCTGGTAATGACATTGATGTGTTTTTACAACCATTAATTGATGATTTGAAAAAGTTATGGAATGGTGTAGATGTTTATGATTCTTCTAGTTGTTCTATGTTCAAGTTGCGTGCTCTTTTAATGTGGACGATAAATGATTTCCCTGCTTACGGGAACCTAGCTGGTTGTACTTACAAAGGAAAGGCAGCATGTCCTATTTGTGGTGTTCAAACTCTTTCACAATGGTTGCCTTTTAGTGGTAAAACAGTCTATATGAATCATAGAAGATTTCTCCCTCAAAGTCACCCTATGCGTAACAAAAAAAGTTGGTTTCATGGAACACAAGAGAAGAATAAAGAGCCTCATATAATGTATGGTGTTGAAGTTTTGGAAGCTCAGAGTTCTATAGTGAATGATTACGGTAAGCCAAAACAAGACAAAGACGAGAAAAAAGACAAGAAAGCAAACAAGAAAATGGACAAGAAAAGAAAGAGGAAAAAGATTGTTCGTCGTAAAGGGAGTGACGGTTTAACTGATGGTCATAAGTTACTTGAGATGTGGAAGAAGAAGTCAATTTTTTTTGAACTGCCCTACTGGAAGGTAACTTTAATCTGCCATATGTAACGTATGCTTATTTAATTTTTGAACTGCCTTACTGATTTTACCTTTTTGTGTACTAACAACTATAATCTTTTATTGTGGTAGGATTTGTTACTACGCCACAATATAGATGTCATGCACACTGAGAAGAATGTTGGTGAGAGTATTCTTGGTACACTTTTGCATACAAAGTTCAAAACTAAAGACGGTCTTAACTCCCGAAAGGATCTGGTTGCATTAGGAAAGAGACCAGAACTACATCCAACCGAAAAAAATGGTAAACTAGTCCTTCCACAAGCACCATATAGGTTAACAGATAAGGAGAAAGGTATATTTATTGATAGGTTGGCAAATTTTAAAGTTCCTGATGGGTACAGTTCAAACATTAGGAGATGTTTCTCTAAGGAAAATGGAGTTTACAATCTAAAAGCTCATGACTACCATGTTTTAGTGCAACAATTACTATGTGTATCATTACGAGGACTTTTACCGGAAGGGCCAAGAAATGAAATCTTTCGGTTGTGTTCATTTTTCAATGAGTTATGCCAAAGGGTAGTTGACAGGAATAAGATAGTGCACCTCGAAGAAGAAGTTGTTGTGACATTGTGTCTTTTTGAGAGATATTTCCCTCCTTCTTTCTTTGATATAATGATACACTTGTGTATTCACCTAGCTCGAGAAGTCCGTTTGGGTGGACCTGTTCAGTATCGCTGGATGTATCCATTTGAAAGGTATGCCACTATATCTTTTATTTTTTGTTTATTTATGTTACTTATTGTAGATTGTTATAGCATAAAAATATTTTTTCATAGTATTCTAAACAAACCATTCACTTGTTCTTCTTGTAGATATATGAAGATATTCAAGAAGTTCGTGAAAAATCAAGCACGTCCTGAAGGATGTATAGCAGAGTGCTATACTGTAGAGGAGGCCATTAGATTTATCAAGGAACGCGTGCCACAAGCAGCTGAAATAGGTGAACGCCATAAGCGCAATGAAGGTGCTCAAAGTGATTCATCTTCCTTAGGACGTCCAGTTTCTAAAGGCACTCATGTACTAATGGATAACGTTATGTTGAATATCGCGCATAGATATATGTTGTTCAATGAACCAGAAGTTCGTCCTTATGAAGAGTAAGTGCAAATTTATACATACCTTTCTAAAACATCCCTTAACTCGTGACTTTCGCTTCTACTAATCCAGTTTTAATCTTAGTATGCATATGGATGAGTTAAAGTGTTTGGATAGAAGACTATGTAGAAATCCAGCCCAACTCGAGAAGGCACACTCTGATACTTTTGTTGATTGGTTTAAAGAAAAGGTTAGTCTAATATATCCTACTTTAAGTGTATTTCTATACCAATATATTAAGCTTCATATCTTTATGAGAGTGATCTTTTGACAGGTGCAATCACATATATGCATGGGAACAACTGTATCAGATAGAGTGAGGTGGTTATCATATGGACCTTTGCAACAATGCAAGTCATATACTGGTTACGTTATCAATGGAATTCGGTTCCGTATTGCTTCATTTGAAAGATCCACTCAATGTAGCGGAGTTTGTATTGAATCAAACATCACAAGTGTAGCAGACTCGGGAAACAATCAGTCAGAAAACAATGCCCGTTCAGACTCTTACACTTTCTATGATGCTTTACGTGAAATTATAGTATTGAACTATAGGAACTTCCAAATACCGATATTCAGTTGTGATTGGGCTCATATGGTTCGTGGTGTAAAAGTTAAAGATGGTTTTACGTTATCCAACTTTAACCAGTATAGGAACCAGTTTGAAAGCGATCCATTCATCCTAGCAACACAAGCGAAACAAGTTTTTTATTCTCGCGAGTCAGATGCTTCTAATTGGTGTGTGGTTTTGAAACCACCGCCGAGGGGTTTCTATGAATTAGAACTATATGATGAAAGTGCTGATACGGGTTATCAACCATTAGATATTTTGTCACTTCCTAACGTTGATCTTCATAGCGATGATGGTTGTGAATTAAGTGGATGCTTTTATCTTTGTTGTGCTTTTTTGTAGCCTTTGGTTATGACTCTTAAATGGTTGTATATGTGTGTATTTGGATTTCATTGTTTGTGTTTGTTCCTGTCTCACTGATTTACTGTGTTATGCTATGTCCTTACTATTTAAAATTATTTGCATCTCAATAATTAACAGTTTCTTGTTATAATAGCAGCTGGGTATAGTAACCTTCTCTGGAGCTTATAACCACTATGGAACCACAGGTAAAGACCTATAACTTATCCTTGGAAGTTATAATAGTTTGTATTTTTGGTGAGTACTAATATTTGAACATTTTGTCATTTTGGTGCATGTAATTTTCTTTGACAGACAAGATCTTCACCTAGTAAAAACAAGATATCGAAGACAAGATCTTCTCCTATTGAAAGTAAACGACCAAGTCCAAAGAAAAAGAGGACTCTTCTAGTAGGAACTACAGTCAACCATGTACCGGAGGAGCCACAGATAACAATAACTAAAAATAAGCGTTCTAAAAGACAATGTGGACAGTCTAAGAAGAAGGCCAGAGTGGAGTTACAAGAACATATACCACAGCATCCAAAGGTTGATGATAAAGTCCCAAATCAATCTTCCTCTAATAGTCAAGAGGAAAATGATAGCTCACATAGCAATGATCAACTTAACAAGGCAAAAAAGATACAAGCGGATCGAGGTCCAACGCATATGAAGGATGCTGGTATTCCCAATAAAGCTAAGACGAAGGCTAGAGTGGAGATAGAAGAACAAATACCACATCAGCCACAGGTTGATGATAATGTCGTAAATCAATCTCCCTCTAATAGTGAAGAGAAAAATGACAGCTCACACAGCAATGCTGATGAACTTGACAAGGAAAAGAAGAACCAAGCGGTTCGAGGTCCAACACATTTGAAGGGTGCTTGTGATCCCAATAAAGCTAAAGAGGTGGAGTGGAACTCAAAGGGGCAGCCAATTGGTCATGCATCTGTAGAAATGGCTAGTGAGTTAGGTGTGTTAGTTCGAACAACCATCTCGGTGAACGAAGACAATTGGACATATGTTCAAGAATCTGTAAAAGAAGACATATTTACTGTGTTGAAGGTAACTAAAATTTGATTGCATAAGTTCCAACCGTATATGCTTAGTTTATTAATATCTATTTTGTTTAATTTGTTCTAACAAAAATATTTGCATTATAGCAAAAGTACAAGCTAGATGAGGACTGCAAAGACTTCATCTTTGGAAAAATGGGTTGCATGTTGAGACAACATAGATGTAATATTGCAAGTAAGGTAAATAAGGCAATGGAAATTGAAGATGAATATACAAGGAAGACAAAACTTGCCTCTGCGAAGCCAATCTGTATGACTGATCGTGAGTGGGAACAATTTATAGCACGTGTCACCTCAACATCTTATAAAGTATGTTTTTGACTTAGATCAAAATTAATTATTTTATTTCAAAAGACACTTTCCCTTTGTTAATTATTTCTTTTCTTGTTTAGGCCAAAGGTGCAGCTATGTCAGAGTTGAGGAGAAGCTATACAGAGCCACATGGCATAAGCCGACTTGGTTATGCTCGTTTTGAAGATAATTTGGTAAACTCATACCAATGTCAGGTTCTATGGTTAGTTGGTGAGTTGATGCTAATACTCCTAGAATCGATTTTTTTTTTTGCAGAAGAAGGAAAGAAAGACAAACAAGAATATACCTAGAGAAGAGTTGTGGTTACTATCTCGTCAAAATCTGATCGAAGAAAATGGGAAGGGAAAAAACACAAACTCGATTGTTTCGCAAAATTTGGTAAGAACATGAATGCATTAACTGATTTGATACTGTTTTTTTAACAAAAACAACTACTTGATGGTATTGATTTGTGTAAACTCAAGATGTTGGAGATGCAAAACAATGGCCAATCCTCTTCAACATCACTTAAGAAGGATCCTATTGCAAAAGCTAGAGGTGAAGACCGACCTGGTAGAGTTACGGGTTTAGGGTTTGGAGTTACACGTTCAAAATTGAAGGCCCAGGCTCAAAGTACTAAGTTTATCAGTTCTCTTTTCGCAAAGATCGCTGACGTGGAATCTAAAGTGGACATTCTATATGAGGTAAATATTGTTTAGTAGAGTTAATCATTTTTTAAAATATTGGAATTTGTTTTTAACTTAGGCTTCTTATCACAGGGTAGGAATCGGAAAACGGATTGCGGCCCAAGTAATGATCAGCCACAAGTAGCCACACCTCAAGTAAGTTTTGAAAGTCATGTTTGTATGTTTATCTTGAAGCTTCCATGTACTAATTTTTTTTATTGTGTTGAACTTTGTCTAGTCAAAATTTGATAGCAATGCACACATCGATGTTGGTGTGAACAAGCCTGTAGAGGATCAACCTTGCAAATTGCTTAGTTGGAAAGGAGAGATTGTTGCAGAGGGAAGAGTAGCGTTCGTTGGTGCTGATAGAAATGTTCACTGCAGTGCATTAGGAAATGATGCTTGCGCTGTTTGGGTGGATAATCCAGTGGTCCCTGAAGCTCATTTATGGAAGCCAACTAGTTTTTTAAAGACAATAGGGGAGGCTAAAGGAACAACTGTTGCATGGCATATGTCATTCCTTTCTTTTGATGTATAGGAGTTCATCTGATTAGATTTAGTGCTAGACATGTTAACTTGTAGATCTTTTCGGACGGTTCTATCTTTTTGTTGGTATGAAGCTTCCGGTACCATGAAACGAAATACCAGTTTTCTCTTTTTGTTATAGTTATGTTTTCGTTGAATAGGAGTTCATCTGATTAGCTTTAGTGCTAGACATGTTAACTTGTAGATCATTTCAGATGGATCTATCTTTTTGTTGGTATTAGGCTTCCGGTACGGTGGAACGAAATGCCAATTTTATCCTTTTGCTATGGGTATGCTTTCTTTTTGAGAAAGTTGTTTGGATACTTATTTTGTATATTTTGTAATGTGAACAACTTCTGGGTGCTTATATATATGTATATAATATCATGTTATCTGTTGTAGGTAAACACCTTTTTTAACTCCGCCAATGTAAATGGTTTTACATTGCCGGTCCCAAGCCCGGATAAAGGAGGAGGGGAAAAGGCAAGGACGATATTGGATATTATGCAGGGTGTGTGGGTCAGTATCATCCATATTTACTTGATTTTTTGATCTTTATAGATTTGTAATGAAATGTTCATTTCTAACGTTTTTGTTTTGTCTGATGTGTTAGCGTAGGTATGCAACTGCTTGTGCACTTATGATGGTCTTCTTTTTCTTTGTGGAGGGATATTAGGATGCACAATATTCCATTTTCTACTTATATTTGGTAATACTTCAAAGTTCAACTATTTTCCTTCTGATCTTTTATGCAACTCACTTCATTTTACCATCTGAGCATGCCTAATGAAGATATAAATTCATAATGAAGTTATAAAATATGTTGTCCCCAAACATTTACTAAGAGTGTTTTGGATGTTATCTCTTTTTTTTTTCCGTTGTTCACTGATGGATATTTCCGCTGGAGTCTGGTGTGACACAAAATCCTTTACAACAACCACCAGAACTGGCAGATATAGTGCTGATGCAGCTGGTGTAGATGCGCTGTTGAGTTGACGAGACGATGTAGGCATACAACTTCTGCTATTGAGGACCTTGTTTTCATTTACGGCGGACTTCGTGGTGGTAAGGTATGAACCTGGTTATTTCAACTTTTATTGACGGTACATTCGTTTAATGATGATCACTTGTCACACTAAAGCCTTTTAGAATTTCCCTTTCTAGTTACTGTAGTGAAACATCTCCTTAAACTGTAATGTTATCTCCTTGAGCTGTTGTTTTTCATGCTTTTATCTAAGAGCACCTATATGTTGTATGCAGGATGATGTTTGATGTTCTACTTGTTTCCACAAACAACATGGTCTGTCAAATACAAGGAATGTTGTTGAAACTACTTGTGAACTTAGTCCATATTCCTAGCGTCATAGAAATAAAATGGTATGGTTCAAAGAGGATCACTTGTCACACTGCAGCCTTTTAGGATTTCCCTTTCTAGGTACTTTAGTGACACATCTCCATAGACTGTAATGTCATCTCCTTGAGCTATTATTTTTCATGTTTTTATCTAAGAGCACCTATATATATATATATATGTTGTGTGCAGGATGATGTTTGCTAGCTACTTGTTTCCACAAACAATAGGGTCTGTCAAATACAAGGAATGCTTTTGAAACTACTTGTGAACTTGGTCCACATTCCTAGTGTCATAGACATAACATGGTATGGTTCAAATCCCTCGGAAATCATACAGATGATATATATATGTTTTTTCTACTCGCCAGCAATCTTAGCTAGAATGCATTTTCCTTCTTAATGTTTTTCTTACTTAAACAACGCTTGAATGTTACAGGCTTTTATGCTAAAGTGTTTGCAACCAACCATCACAATGCTGCTAGGTATCTGAGGGGTCATCAAGCATCTTCCCAGAAGGAGTGAGAAAGTCAATATCAACTTTATATACTGCTGAGTCTTGGTGTTTTCAATTATTTCAAACATTAGCAAAAGAAGTGAACTACATTTTCAGGCGGTTATATAAAATTTTAATTTCTTATTAATTTTTTTAAATATAAATGCATTTCAACAACGGATTAATAGAATTGTGAATTGCGTACTTAGACAACACAATTTATCTATTGTTAAACAAGTACCTCTTACAATGGAAACAAACTGTTGTCATTGGGACATATCACAATGGCTTACTTGTGTTGTCTTAATCGCATACCACAATGGTTTATTTTTGTTGTCATTGGGACATATCACAATGGCTTACTTGTGTTGTCATAATCGCATACCACAATGGTTTATTTTTGTTGTCATTACGACATATCACAATGGTTTATTTTTATTGTCATTGGGACATATCACAGTGGCTTACTTGTGTTGTCATAATCGCATACCACAATGGTTTATTTTTGTTGTCATTACGTCATATCACAATGGTTTATTTTTATTGTCGTTAGCTATATCACAATGGATTATTTTTGTTGTCATAAGGTACCTCACAATGGTTTATTTGTGTTGTCATTAGGTCATATAACAATGGTTTATTTTTGTTGTCATATGTCTCTCACAATGGTTTATTTGTGTTGTCATTAGGTCATCTGACAATGGTTTTTTTCTGTTGTCAGATGGTTGATATGACAACGTTTTTTGCAATGGATATAAACTATTGTCGAAGCCACAAATCTTTTAACAACCCCCCCCATTCAACAACGTCTGGAAAAACGTTGTCATACCGTTTCGACAATGGATTTGCAGTGTTGTCAAAGGTTGTTTTTCTTGTAGTGGATGTAGGATACCTATCCAAAAAAATTCCCAACCTAATCATGTATGATGGAATCTGGAAATATCTGATCATTTCAAACTCTATTTATAACTCACAAGAGTCCCGCGAAATAAAAATAAAGACTTGTACGAACAAGTTATCAGGAAACAAGTAGAATGAAAAGGATTGAATAAAGGAACTCCTTAGCATTTGGTGATCTTAGATGTATCCATATCATTAGAACAAGTGACTCATTATTTCCAAGAATCATTTGTTTGAATGATTATGTAAATACTTACTTGATATGTCACTTATTAGATTTCGTTTTAGATGAATTGCTCACAGTTTTTCTGAGGAATTGGCCATGATGTATCTAATCTATGCATTATATCATAAACAACACATAAAAGAATTTGACTGCTAGTTAATATCGACACAAGTCTGAATAAAGTATCTAAAAGGGTAAATTGTAGATATTTGTTGCTTGCTGAAGTAATGAACCATGACATGTATGTTTGTTGTGCATACTTTATTTTAAGAGACTTGAAGAAGTGTTATCTCATTTATAATATTCAATGAGCCTGGTTGCTCCCGGGTACCACTAGACATGGAACCAAACCTGTTTATAAAGTCGATTCCGGGCCCTAATGGTTCTGGATCCACTTCATAAATTTGTGGAATGGAACCCGGTAAAAAATCCAGGTAAAAAAAAAAAACTCTTTTTTAAAATCATTTATCTTCTTTAATTTGGTTTAAAATTAGTATATTTTAATATAATTTTTTTTTATTCCTTTATAGATATCCTAATTGAATATCAATTTTAGAGGAAAAAAAATGAGGAATCGTTAAAAATCTAAAGTCAAAACTAGGCAAATCCTTTACATTTTGAATAAATGAACCAAGAAAATAGTAATTATTCAAATACCCAGTACCCGGTGGGTAATATCTGTTAGGACCCAAAGCCCTATCGGTTCCAAATGATTTCTACTATATATGACATTTCCTAAAATGTCCAATATTAAGACCCGAAACTGGACCCGAGTCACCTGGATCTAGTTCAAGTCTGGATAATCGAGTACCCATTGACATTCCTAATTCTACAACTGTCATTTCTCAACGTATTTCTTTAGATAATTTTTTTTTTGTCTTTTTCTTTTTCAAAGATCATGGAGTGTGAATCGAACCTATGTTTGAATTGAAATTGAGATACAAATGTTAATTCTTCTCATCTGAATAAGAGAGAGCCATATCTTAAAAAAAAATTGATGTTAACTTCTTTGAAAAAATGATTAATTTAACCTTTTTCTAAAGTGGTTCCAGAAACGTTTGAGATCGAGAAAATAGCTCCACGAAAAAAAGGATCAGACATGGTTGGAAAATGTAAATATTTGTTCATGTTATACCTTTCGTCGCCACTTTGTGGAAATTTATTAAGTAAGAATATGGTACTTTGTGGAAATCTCGATGTAGTTTAAAAAATATGTAGTTTTTTATTGGAATAGATTTTATGATTCGTTCAAACTTTTGGTTGGTAACCTAACAACAAGCTGGGATCAAACACTTTTTTGAATAGCAATACCTATAAAACATCCCAAACCACTACTAGCATCATTACTAACTAGACAATTTTTCAGACTCTTAAAAAAACATAAAGTATATTCACCAAGCTCTCCTAAAGTAGAGAAAGCTAGAACTCCCAAATCGTAGCCATGTGAAACACATTTGTCCAAGTATTTAGTGCGTTTACGCGAAAAAGCACTCGAAATGGCTTTTCTTGGGCCGAAAGAACGAGTACATTCACCAATGAAGGGCGAGACATCTGTGACATCCATACAAACATCCTGTCCATTCTCTCGAAATTATCTCAATATGAAGTTTTTCTATTGATTACCTTAGAATTCCGTTGCGCATAAGGCAACAACTTCTGATTCCTAGCATCCTTCTATGACAGAGATGCTACCTCCAAGCTTCAAAATAAACCATATACCCACATATTTTTCCAATAAAATTTAGTCTCATGTAATGAAACGTTTTCTAGATGGAAAGTACAATTCAAAATTACTACTTTCTTTTATAAGAACCCACAATTGGGAGATACCTCCACAAATTAGGGAATACTCAAAAACAAATAAAAACAATATTTTGAAGTAAATTGAATAATCCCTTATCCAGATAATTTAGATAAGGCTAAATTGCCTTTAAGTATCCCCCAAACTATATATTTTGATTTTATTAATTTCAATAACAAAGTAATGCCAACGAAAAAAATTTACCCTATGTCGGCATTGACATGAAAAGGGAAAATAAAAACAGCAATTGAGTCGATATTTTCTTCATCCAGCAAATCAGTACCGACTCAACTGTCCGCATTGACTCATCATGAGAGCAATGTCGACTGAGAATGTTAATCCAGATATGTTCAACAACTTTGGTAGCCTATTCCTAATTGCGAGTGAATCTTCAATCTCACAGGATTATTATTCTTGATCATGATCGTTTTTCCTAATTGCGATGAACGTGTATCTGACGTTTGCTGTTCATGGTGACCAGTGCTTATAATTGACCCTTCATCATTTCTCAAGAACCAATTTGCAGAGTTCATAGGTCTCTGCTTTTGGATATAGATTACTGCAATATTTGTAAATTTCAAGTTATTAACTAAACTTCCAACTTTAAGATAAAATTGAATTTATAATGGCTGAGAATCATAAATTGATGTAATTTTGAGAATATATTGAAACCTAGAATCAGAATTTAAAAGAATAACATTGAAAAGCGAAGAATACGAAAGAAATTTACCAAACTGATACGAGAAATGAATCTTGACATCTGAATGAACATGGGTTGCAACGATAATGTTCATTAGTTATGCACTAACCACCACACATAAAACACTCGTTTGCGGTCACAGTAGGTTTTGATTCTTTTACAGAAGACGACGATAAATTTGGTTATCCGTAAATTGATTATTTCACATTTTCTTTCAGGAAAAAAAAACCCTTAGGTAAAATTCAATCCCATTTTACCTAAAGTATCCTTAAATTTGTAGAAGTATCCCCCAATTTTGGGTTCTTTTACAATGTGACTGTGAAAGACATTGGCAAACGAGAAATGAATCTTGACATCTGAATGAACGAGTTCATTAACCACCACACATAAAAAATGCAGTAGGTTTTATTACAGAAAAATATATTTATCCCTTTCAAATCTTAATAATTATTTAGTTTCTGATTTATCTTAACTTAATCTTGTGTTACATATTTTTCTACTAGTTTCGGTTTTGGTTCAAGTGTCACATTTTGGGAAATGACAAATTTTCAGTACAATTTTTTGATCAAAAAGAAAAATGTAACATGAGATAAAATTGGGCAACATAACAAATTTTGGATTGCATTGAAGGTTTCGGTCAGTTTGAGAACTAAGCGTTACAGGGAGGATTTATGCCGGATAATTTTTAATTTTTGAATCATAGTCGTAATTTCGGGCTAATTAGCCTTGGGCGCGATGTTAAAAGATGAAATAGTTCAACGACAATCCTCGTGGAGACCCTAACAGTTGAATATTTGACGTCTCCTAATAAATACATTTCAAAAGAATGTCTCGTTAAGATTTCAAACTAACGACAATAGCAAATGCACTTTATATGGTTGCATGGTTACTCATGTATTGCCCAACAACAACGGCAATCCGGAAGATCATCGGAAAATAGTCGGATGGACGGAAATACAACAACACCAACCGGCATACTACAACCGCCATCGAACTTTCAGTCCTTCTTGGAGATGCACACACGGAGGGAAGATTTCACACTAGCATGCTACACGATATGAAATATATGGCTGGCCAGAAATGCTGGCGTTTACAACAACAACATTCAAACACCGAAACAAATATTCCATATTGCACTTTTACTGAGCCAAGAATACAGATGGGCGACTCAACATAAGATATGCATGAGGAACACTCAACGGCAGCATCAACAACAAAGGACTAATCCGATAACAATATGGATACAATGGAAGGCCCCACAACAACAATGGCTAAAAATCAACACTGATGGAGCAAGCAAACTGGATGTTCAAGGGACACCGGAAACGGCTGGAGCACGATGGATTTGTAGAAACGATCAAGGTGCGGTAATTATGGCCATGGCAACACCGCTGGGAAAAACAACTGCAATCGTAGCAGAAACTTGGGCCCTACTTCTAGCTGTGAGGATGGCAACTGACAAAGAATGGAACAAAATACATTTCGAAACGGACTCTAAAGCACTTCTAGTTTTGGTTGCGAAGGAGCACACGGAGGCACCATGGGTAATTCAAAACATACTTAAAGAAATACAACAACATCTCCGACGGCTACAGGGGTATATGATAACACATATATACAGGGAAGCGAATCAGGCGGCAGATGGACTTGCGGATTTTGCGGCAAAAAAACAACTACAACTCGGAAATGAAAGCAACGGCGGCACTGCAACTTACATTTGGGATCATGCACATCCGGATTTCATAAATGTAATTGTTTGGAATGACAAAATAGGAACCTGTTACCCAAGACAAGTGACTGCTCTTTAATAATAGTTGGTTTTTTCGTTCAAAAAAAAGAGTCAACATCATGACGGAAGTTAAGTTGACTTAAATTCTAGTAGTCAACCTATGTAGACTATCCGGTATCCCACAGCTCCACATTATTTGATCCTCTGAAATTTTAGATCACGAATGGCCCCCATACATCACATGCAACGAAGTCCACTATGTTTTGGGGAGGTTGACGGAACCTGCCGTCAATGTTGATTGTTGGTTTTTACTTTTTTTATTACAGTTCTATGATTTTCAGAGCCAAATGAGTACCCAAATCATGGGTAGAATTTTAGTGGAGGGCATTAGGGATTTGAGAATTGAGACCTAATATTCTTCCTGAAAAAACTGCTAATAAATTACTCCCTTCATTTTAAAAAAGTTGTCGCCTTTGATTTTGTCAAAATATTAAGGAGGCCGTAGTATTTTATTTGACTACCCTTCATTACTTACCTATTTTATTTTAATAAATCTGCTAGCAATAAAGACTACTTAAAAATTTTAGGATGATTATAAATACGAAATATAAAAGGAAAATTTAAAGGTATCGAATTTATGGAGTATAAACTTTATAAAGAATTTAATTTTTGGATCTAAATATATAGTCATTTAAAAAGAATGAAAGATATATTTGTTTAATTAATTATCTAAATTCCTCTGATATTTTAGATCCGGCCCCGTTAAAAATGAATTTATGAATATAAAAAATTTAAGACTATATTAGAGAGTTCAATGGAAATATATGACTATAAATAGAAGCTGGACACAATTTTGGAAACAGACGAAAATGTAATAGAAGACGGTCTTTTTGAAACGGGGGAGTATGAGTATCGAGAGATCATTGATCAAAGAAAATGAAATGAAACAGAGATTTTAAACGTGGTTTGGTCAACTCGACCTACGTCCACAAGCAACCCCGTAAGGTGAATAATATTGATCTCCAGACTGATTACAATTACATTGAGGCTTGAGAGTCTCTATTTATAGAGTGAATAGAGAATTGATTAAGATATTCTCTTATTCTAGAGAATATATCTCAATAAACTAGAATATATCCTAATTAACTAGATATTTTTCTTATCTAGAAAACTACCTAAATTATACAATATATTTTATTCTTAGAAACTTGATTTGATCTACGTCGATATTCTCCAATACTTGATCTTCGTCGATCTTTTGGTAGCTATGTTGAGTCTTGATCATTTCATCTTGAGCTTGACCACCTCGATATTCATCTCGGTGTATATATTCTAACAAAACTTGTAAAAGGTTATTTATGTTAATGGACGTCGTGTGGTAAATCTTGGACAATTGTGTTGGGTAATTGGCACCCCCAATGCAGCGGAAATCAAAATCACAAAGGGCAATCGGTGATTTGAACCATACATGAGAGAAATAATAAGAAGTCGACACAAAATAAACAACACACAACACAAGATATAGGTAGTTCACCTTTACAGGCTACATTCATGGCCAACACCACCGGAAAAACTTCATTAAATCAAAGACCATTTGCATGCTCTTTTCGCAACCCAAGATAAGACCCAAAGAGTTAACAAGACATACCCGAGAACAACAACGAAGAAACCATAGAAGCCAATTCTCTAACCATTCCTCGAACCAGCCTCATATATTCTCTTCTACAACTTCTTCTAACAGAGGAGAAACATAGAAAAACTAGAAACTTGGTTTAGGGAAAATCCTAAACCCTAAACATTAGAACACCAAAATCCTCTCTCTACAAGTTTTTCCCTCACACCAATATTTACCTTCACGGTAGCACTCGACCCTCCCAACAAAAAGATCAACATTCTAAGTTCAAGAATTTACTACTTTTCTAGGTTGGATATCTACAAACCTACAATTATATTCATATATATAGAGAACACAAACTTGGCCACCAAGTATTAATATCCTATTAGGAAACTAAACTCTTTCCTAAACTCTATCAAACCTAGATTAGGAAATCCACCTCAATGTGGAAACGGGTCTAAAATAGGAAATCCCCAGTTTTCCTAACAATCTCCACCTCGGATCATACTATCAAGCATGAGACGATCATAGGAAATTATCTTCCACCAGAGTTGGTCACAATTTCTATATACCTGTAGAATTACTTTTGAAGCTCAAATCCGAACTTTCATCTCCATATAACCATCTCTTCAACCAAAACACCATGACGTTGATAAAAATCCTCAAACCATGTTCTTTATGAAGAACACTTATGAAATTGGCCACGCTTCACAAACACCATGAAAATATTCAATCACCATTGACGAATCCTTGCACAGACTCCACAATTGATCACCAAGAGAACCATCTAGAAGAATCACCGCTAGCTCCACCTAAACAGTAAGTTAACAACATATTGAACATTAATCCAGAAAGGAGGAATTAGGTTCAATATCAAACTTTCAGCACATGTCATGGTTCATGTATCCGAAACAAACTATCAGACATCTCCATTGTGATTATCAGGCTTAATCCTTTGAGCGATTCCCAAATCCATCACCAATCTGACATACTTTCTACCACCATCACACCCAACATACCCGCTCAAAATATATACCGTGTGAATGCCCATATTACCATGGTACATTCTTTCGAGATCGATCACATTCTTGATATTACATTCAAGCCATCAAAAATACTTTAACATGGATTTAAGAACATAAATATAACCTCCTAGCCCCATCCTTTCTCCAAAATTTGTAACCCATACTTATAGTGTATGGTTACTAACACTCTATTAGAAGTAAATCTATATTCCACCCCATTCGGCCTTATTTTGCAACCCATACTACATCATAAAATCCAAACGAAGAAATACACTTCTACCAAGTTGAACCTCCGATTTGTAAATCACATCACAAATCCATTCTTGCGTAAATAACGATTGTCTCCAAAACATATTTCTCCACTCGAACAAAAAACTATCGTTCAATACCAGGTTCAATCACACAAGCCAACGCAGCGGAAATCAAGATCTCAAAGGGAAATTGGTGATTTGAACTATACATGAGAGAAATAATAAGAAGTAGACAGAAAATAAATGCCACATAACACAAGATATACGTGGTTCACCTTTATAGGCTACATCCACGACCAACACCACCGGAAAAACTTCATTAAATCAAAGACCATTTACATGCTATTTTCGCAACCCAAGATAAGACCGAAAGAGTTAACAAGACATACCCGAGAACAACAACGAAGAAACCATAGAAGCCAATTTTATAACCATTCCTCGAACCAGCCTCATATCTTCTCTTCTACAACTTCTTCTAATAGAGGAGAAACATAGAAAAACTAAAAACTTGGTTTAGGGCAAAGCCTAAACCCTAAATATTAGAACACCAAAATCCCATATCTACAAGTTTTTCTCTCACACCAATGTTGACCTTCACGGTAGCACTCGACCCTCCCAACTAAAAGACCAAAATTATAAGTACAAGGATTTACTACTCTTCTAGGTTGGATATCTATAAACCTACAATTATATTCATATATATATATATAACACAAACTTGGCCACCAAATATTAATCTCCTATTAGGAAACTAAACTCTTTCTTAAACTCTATCAAACCTAGATTAGGAAATCCACCTCAATGTGGAAACTGGTCTAAAACAGGAAATCCATAATTTTCCTAAGAAATTGGATCCTTCCAATTCTTCACGATGGATTGTCCATATCCAAGTTCCATTCAAGAACTATGCTAGATGATAATTTCGACTCTTCTAAATTAGCTTGCAGAGTAATTCATTTTGAATCATCTATCATTATTTAAAAAGAAACATCGAGTCGATTTAGCATTGAATTTTAATTTTGTGGTAGTTTGAAAGTGACTTGACATCTTTGGTATTGCAGAGCACCAATCGAGGAGATGTTTACCCAATATCGGATGTGCTGTTTTGGGCATCTCCAGCGAAGACCACTAGATACTCATGTTCACATAGGCTGCATCGAATGAGCGGCATGAAGGATGAAGCATTGATGCCGACCAAAACTGACCTAGGATGAGATGGTCAAAGGGGACCTGAGCCGGAGAAACTTAGCGTAAAACCCGACGCTCGATAGAAGTGTGTGGAGAGCAGCGATCCATGTGAAAGAGGTATGTGAAATGACACTCTTATTTTCGATTTTCGATTGTATCTTTTAGTAGGATTGCGTAAACCGTGAACTTGTAAATCGTCATGGAAGAATTATGAAGGGAGGGACTCCCCCCGTAATCCTGCAGCCGGGACATGGACTAAGCAGATATACTACTTTCATTGTCGCGAATGCGTAATCTCATTAAAGTGGTGACTACTTCACCCTTTGTACGAAATGTATCAAGGATTTTCTCCTGTCTTTGTGCAGGTTGTGTCTATACAGGCAAGCCGGCGTAAAAAAACTTTGCTACACTTTCATGAGATAAAATATCTAGCCTACTCGGGACTTGTTCCTGGATAAAAGGCTTTGGTTATCGGGTTATCGGATTGTCCATATCCAAGTTCTATTTAAGAACTATGTTAGACGATAATTCTGACTCTTCTAAATTAGCTTGCAGAGCAATTCATTTTGAATTATCTACCATTATTTTAAAAAGGAACACCGAGTCGATTTAGCGTTGAATTTAATTTTTGTGGTAGTTTGAAAGTGACTTGGCGCTTTGAAAATC
Source organism: Papaver bracteatum (assembly GCA_023529315.1). NCBI lineage: Eukaryota > Viridiplantae > Streptophyta > Magnoliopsida > Ranunculales > Papaveraceae > Papaver > Papaver bracteatum. Next base: position 1,703,663 of record JAJJWX010004844.1, read on the forward strand.
TTATTACTGTCACACTTGATTTATGTTCTCTATTCTAAAGACGAGGAGGTAATAGTTTTGGAAAGACAAGTGTCATAAGATATACTTTAATAGCCAGTCTTATGGTTGAGGGTTTCAAAGCTTCAAATTTCTTCATGCTTACAAAATTAATAGTCACAAAAAGAACTCAAATTACTAAACGCTTCAAAACCTTCAGATTGGTACTAAAAGATTTAACACTTTACATTGGGTTTTAATCCATTCTTCATGGAATTTTAAAAGATGGCTTAAAAATAATTTATTTTAGAACCACTAAGTTTGATTTTCCATTCTATTTCCATACTTTTTTACAGCTTGGTTCCACCTAAACCTTAGTCTTATTGAAAGTTATGATTCAAGATTCAAGGCTCTCCAGATCAGCTTGAATCAATGTCCAAGAGCTACCGTGATTCAAAGTTGAATCAAGAAAGCACCCAATGATTTGGCGCAGAAAATTTGGAGCCATTAAATTTTAAAATTTAAAGAAAATATGATGGTTGGTTGAGTAACAAAAGCGCCTAATGATTGAGCGCAAATAACATAATTGGTAGGCAAAGAACTATGGCGAAGGGTTTCCCTTATCTATAGCTTATTTAAATCTAAGGGAATAGGGTCTCAGGACAATCCCACTATGGTGATGTGTCATCCCTTAGCTATACTGTCACATGGATATTCAATTTCTGTTTTTTTCCCAAAATATTTTTCGTTGGAATAATTGCATAGCTTAAAAGATAATTAAGGAAATAAAAGTGATATATTAGGTTGGAAAAAGAGTTTTAGTTAAACAAAAGTTAAAAAAATAGAAATTTTAGTGTAAAACTGTGAAAAATAGCAACATATACTCAACTTCCACGAAAAATCCCACAGATACTCGGTATCTGTTTCAAGTAACAAATGGATACTCAATTGACAAATCAAACACCCTATAGATCCAACACCCTGATTGAAAATACTCGTGCTTCTTTTTCATTGCCTTGGTTAATCATGGGAGACTTCAACTTTGTCCTTCATGAGCATGAAAAGTATAGTCAACACCCTATAAATCAAGCTGAAGATGACTTATTCTTGGACAAATTAAAGAAGCTAAGCTTACTGACTTGAGCTACACCGAGTGTCCTTTCACCTGGACCAACAAAAGAACTGGTATCCAACTCACAGAGCATAGATTAGATAGAGGTTTAGCTAATGAATCTTGGCTGGAACTTCAAACCAATGTTATAATCTCCAACCTCACTACCATTGGCTCAGATCATAACCCTATCATTCTCAACACCAACCCTTCCTGGAAGCATGCCCAAATCCCATTCAAATTCGTTGGCCCTTGGCTAACCATGCTGACTATAAAAGTATCATAGCTGAATGCTGGAAGGCCCAACACAAAGGCTCTCTAGCCAGAAAAATAGCCAGAAAACTCATAGATGCGAAAGTTATACTAAAGAAATGGAAGAAAGAAGTCTATGGTAATATCAAGACCAACTTAGAAAAAAGCTTACATCATCTGGATTGGATAACCAATCATCAACTTAACTCTACAAGGGGAAAGGATATTAAAGAATCTCGACTGCAAGTGGAGCATTGGCAGCAGGCTCAAGAATCCTTCTGGAAGACTAAGAGCATATACCAACATATCAAACTTGGGGACAGAAATACTAGTTACTTCCACCTTTCATCCAATAAAAGATATAGAAGAAACAAAATTGACTCCATACAAAAGGAGGATGGTACCTGGATTCATGACAACTTTGTGATCACTCAGACTTTCACAACTCACTTTACCAACATGGCAACTGCTGAAACTATTACCCTCAACCCCTTCATCATAAACCTCATTCCCACCACCATAAATTATCAAGAGAACCAAAACCTCACCAGGATTCCTGAGGCTCTGGAAATAAAAAATATAGTCTTCAGCATGGATGGAGACAAAGCCTCAGGCCCTAATGGTTTCCCTCCAAAATTCTATAAAGCTAACTGGGACATTGTTGGAGAAGACATCACAACCATGGTTCAGCAATTCTTCACCTCTGGATACATCCTAAAAGAAATGAACTCAACCTTCATATCCCTCATTCCCAAAATAGAAAATCCCACTACCCCCTCTCACTTCAGACCCATCGCCCTGTGTAATACCACTTACAAAATCATCTCTAAATTTATTGCCCAAATACTGAAACCCATGTTACCTAAAATAATATCCCCATTCCAATCGGCCTTTATCCATGGAAGATAAATCTCTGACAACATTGCCATATCACACGAAATAATTAACCATATGAACACCAGAAGAGGGAAAAAATGGAGCACTGGCACTATGGGCATAAAAATAGACATGTCCAAAGCTTTTTACAGAGTCAATTGGGACTTCCTGCTACAAGTTTTATCTCAAATGGGATTCAGTACTCAATGGTGCAACTTAATTATCCAATGCATATATACCACCAATATGGCTGTCTTGGTTAATGGATCACCAGGAAAATTCTTCAAACCATCTAGGGGTTTAAGACAAGGAGATCCCATATCCCCATATCTATTTATATTCTGCATGGAAGCTCTCTCTCAATATCTTACACAGACTGAGAACCAACATCAAATTCAAGGAATCAAAATCTGCAAGGATTCCCCAGCCATCAACCACTTTCTATTTGCTGATGACTACATGATATTATGCAAAGCTAGCAAGCAAGAATGCAACAACCTAATCAATATCTTTCAAGAATTTGGACAATCTTCAGGGTTTCTAATAAACTTCTCCAAGTTTGGAATTTTCTTCAGCAAGAATACTACACCTAAAATAGCTGACAATATCAGTAATACTATGAAAGTCCAAAGGATCAATCCTTCTGATAAATATCTGGGATCCCCTCTCTTCACAACCAAGATTAAAAAACTAACCATGATCCAATCTGTCACTTCAACCTCCGGTATATACCAAATGAATTGCTTCAAAATACCAAAAACCACTTGCAATGAGATCAATGCCATTCAAAGAGATTTCTTTTGGAACAAAGAACAAGATAAATCTAAAGGCCTCTACTACATTGCTTTGGATGTGGTAAATAAACCCAAAGAGTTAAGAGGCTTGGGATTCAAGAACATGGAACTTTTCAATTTGGCTATGCTCACCAGAATAGCCTAGAGACTAATTATGGAACCATATTCCCTATGTAGCAGCACCATGAAGGCTTCCCACTATCCAGCTACTGAGGTTATAAGAATGGACACCAAGCCTAAGACTACTGACTCTTGGATCTGGAAGGCATATCCCTAATTCAACAGAACTACATATGGAAGATTGGTAATGGAAACCAGATATATATATGGGAAGACATATGGATCAACAATACCTCTGACAGAAAACCCACCCTATGCCCAGATAACCTTATAACAGTCAATCAACTTTTCAATACCCATGGAGAATGGGACAATAACATCTTAAACCATTGGTTCACTTCAGAAATCCAAAAACTCATACTCCAAACCCCCCACTCTCCTAATGAGAAAGATGAAATCCAATGGGCTCTCACCCCCAACAACAAGTTTTCTGTCAAATCCATATATGACAAACATATTTAAGACAAGTATGCTAATGATAGTCAGATAGCACCTTGGGGTCAAATTTGGGGGCTTGATACAAACCCAACCATACATTTATTCATCTGGAAATGTGCTCATGGTATTCTCCCAACTAATGCCAAGACAGCTAGCATCCTGAGATACATTGACCCCATATGCTCTTTCTGTAAAAATGGTGCTGAAGATATAACACATGTTCTATCAACTTGTCTTGCTGCCTCTGAAATTTGGAAGAAGCTCTTTGGAGATCAACACCATCTTTTCTCCTCCTACAACTCTTTCCATGATTGGTTCAACAACTGGTTTCAGGCAGATAACCAATATGCCAGTTGGAATGCTACTTATGCCACCATCTGCTGGTTTATCTGGAAAGCCATATGCGACTGGGTTTTCCAAAAACTTACCCCCTCTGCCTCGACTACCACAAGAGAAATTACTTAGCATCTCTGAAACCACTCCAGAGTTCACCATAAATCAGGGCACATCCTTAATAACCATTATTACCATCCTAACAACACTCATTCTCCTCCTGAGAATTACAGTCAGCATAGGCACATCTCTAACAAATTTGGAATCACTATTAACATGCATATTACCAAAGCTGACCTATATCATGTTAATAGTGATTTTCAACCCTATACTAACTTCTCATTTGTTGCAATATCCCTCACAGGTCAATGCATGGGAACAAGAAACTTCAAAGACTACACCACTGGAATCGGAGGAGCTGAAAGAACAAGCAGAGGAGCTCAACTTGCTATGGCGTGGGGGAAGACTATGCGGCAAACAAACATCAACTTTGTTGCAGAAACAGAAGACGTTCTACAAGCTATCAAAAAAGGTTACCAACTGGAAGTCCAAAATCGTTTCACAGGAAGGAGAAATCAAAGCCAGGACAACAACAACAACTATGCTCCAATTGATTTCGTATTAGGGAAGCTCGCCAAAGTCACTACTCATCAAAACTATGTTGTTGTCAATCTAGCCAGACTAGCTAGGCAATCTACTTTATTTTCCGACTCTACCCGAAGAGGAACAAATTTACATACAATCATGCTAGTTTTATAGAATTCCACAAACAATTCTTACCGGGATTACTGTAATAATGATGACTATCTTTTGGGGGTATATCTAATGCTCGAGATAGCTCAAATGATATCCATGGTGTAAACATGAGTGGGTTGCTTGTCTAAGCACCCTTACTCTTTTCTTATTAAAAATAAAATAAAAAATTAACAAATCCAACTCTTTGATGTGGGACTAAACGGTACAAGATTTTCCTTTTTTATTTAGTTAAAAACTTTAAAATAAAATTTTATAATGTTTTCCAACAAACACTTGTTCCAATAGTGAACTGGGAAATACGATTAGATAGAAGGTACATATATGGTCGGGGGACTTCAAATAAAGGGCTCCGAGTGCGGTTAATTTTATTGAAGCAACTCAAGAAACCACAAGTTTCCTCTTCTTTTTCTTGGTTCAAAGCAGAAATATGTCTTTTGCAGCGGAACCAAAAGTAGTCCTTAATGTCGGCCAAGAGATAAAAAGGTTCAGTCCTGTTGGTTATTCAACTCTGTTTTCACGACATTTGACAATACTGTACAACAAATGTAATTTATGCTTCAAAAATAAATGCAACTTGCCAAAGCGATCATTCCTACAGTTGATTAAACCCAACGATGTCATAGTCTTCCACAGTGCAACAATATCACGTGGACGAAAAATTCTCTATATAATACTCCCTCCGTCCCATTATTAAGTGACCTAGTTTAAGTTTGCATAATTTTTAAGGCAATCAATGAAAATAATACTTTTAAGTATTTTTTATAATTATACCCTTATGGATAATAACTAGTGAAATTTAGAAATGATTTATCTCTCAAACTACTCCACGGATATTCGCAAATTTCACACCATTGAAAAGCATTTTAAAACACCTACGTAACGAATATAAACATGCATATCAAATAATGTATATTTCTTATATTTTTTATAATTAACTAAAAGGATAATTTTAGAAATATCTCCTTGTTTAGTGATATAGGTCACTTATTAGTGGGACAAAATCTAAAATCAAATAGGTCACCTAATAGTGGGACGGAGGGAGTAACAGAATTTTTTTCAAGCGACCTCATTCACCGGAGCTCCACGTTAATTCTCGCTTCTGGCTGATTCTAACCCCACTAATTATTATTCTTCTAAATTTAAGCCACTAAAATTCAAGGAAAATATTTTTTTATTCCAATAATAAAACTGCTAAATCTTAAATATTTTTGTAACCTAAAATAGCTAGATTTTAAAAATCTCATAATATGCCAAAAATATATTTATGGATAAATTAATCACAAAAAAATACTATTTCATCATGATAAACAACAAATTAAATAACAAAATCCATGATTTCATCGTGATAATCAACGAATTATGCATAGATCCCAGAATAAATCCAATGGTCATCACATAATAAATAAATAACATTAAATGTACAATGTCCAGTGTCCATTTACAGTCTTAAAAGAAAGAAGTTTTCTAATTACAACCCCAAACTATCAATTGAACTCCAAAATTGATAAATCCAAGAAAAAAAACTGATTACCCCGATCATGGGTACTAACCTTTTGCCCGACGATGAATCTCTTTAAATACCCGAAGTTGTTGATTAAATTGCACTTCTTCCTCTCCGAAAAAGGATAATTTTAGAGATCTTGTCAATAGTTGAAATACAAAATCATTAAAAGACATATTAAACAAGAGTACAAGACAAAGGGTCGTAGAGAAAAGAGAAAAGGTTAACACAGAAAAAAAAAAACTAAGAGTATTTCGCGTGCAATTATTATCTATAATGGCAGTATTATTCATTCCCTAACAAAATTAAATAAACTAATTTTTATTATTATTAGATGCTTAGAAGATATTCAATGGCCTGGGGCAAAGATATTTTAGCGAATAAATGTAGCATCTTAAATATCCAAGCGAGTAAATGTAGCATCTTATAAATTTCTCAATGAGTAAATGTAGCATCTTAAAATATGGTAGCAAACCCCTAATTATAGAAATTATATAAATCTTAAGATATGTAAAAACATATTTTTTTCTATAAAACTTTTGGGTTTGGCGACTCACTATAAAAAGCACTCGAGCAAGAGCACTATCTCCGCACGTCTCTTTTTTGATTCTAGGGGTTTCTTTTTCTTTTGCTCTTGAGGTGCAGGGTTTGTCGGCTTGATGTCTAACATAGTTTTTTGATTTGTTTTGCATGTACCATCGAAAGTGTAAGAGCTGCGGCAATGGGAGCGTGATTATTTTCTTCATTACTATTTTGGTGATAGAAAAAGGTAAATGCTATCAGTATCAAGACACTTTTTATTTTCATTACTATTTCTTCTTGCTTTGTTTAGTTCGTTTTGATATAATTGCACTGCATGCATGATTTTAATTCAGAAATTAAGAATTTGTTAATTCATCTTCCATCATTAACTTTTTTTTTTTTTTTGGATAATGAAGTATCTAAATAAATTATATTAAAAGATAAAAATTACATACTAGGCAAGCGAGCGACAAGCTGTGCCGCTAGCCCTTTTTGAATAGCAAAACCTATCCTATTAAAAATAAAATCTCGTGAGCAGGGGGTCATTACATTCTGCAAAGCATGACTTTCTGGACCCTCTTGAGTAGTCCAATAGCGCGGAGTCAAATAGCCAAAAGTATCAAAAGCAAAGGGGACGAAAGCATGCCCATTGTCAACACATGCTTTCTCATGCTTCGATATCTTACCCGAGGTGACCTTTAGCGCCGCTTCGCTTCACCATTTGTAAAGGTGCCATGTCCAATTCCTACCAAAGGAGATACCCCAGGTGAGGTCAACACATGTGTGTTTCCCATTAGCCCATCCAAAAATAAGAACATCAGCTGGTCTTAGTATCGATCTCCCTTCAAGTGGGTCTGTCGGGAAATGCACTGAGTGCTTCTTTCTTTGCCGAAATGCCGAGACCTCCACAAGACATCATACAAAATATCCCTCACATGATCATGTCTATATTTATAACCAGGGTCTACTTTACAATGAACTGCATGTTCACCATATGAATCCAAGCAACTGTGATGCAAGCGGGCGGCGAGAGTCGAGAGGATAAAGCGGGATCATTAACTTCGTATTTGAGGATAGACCGGTACTCCAAAGGAGACATCTTCTGCCCCTAGCCCCTCAATCGGAATAGCAGAAGAAAATCTTGGGCATGTCTTGCTTGCAAACAACCAAAAACCGCTTTCTGTCTCTCCGTTAGCATGTAAACTCTATCAATGTCCTTAACCACTTTACCAAAAAGATCACTCGCCAGGATGCTTTGTGCTTTAGGGGGGGCGTTGTCTTTATTGGTGAAGTTGTTAAGATCAAATTGGAATCTACGGGTGTCGAGGTGGTTATAGTTGTCCCGGGGATAGGCATACAAACAACTATATAGATGGTGTAGGAACTGTGCTTCATAATTAACCAACAAACATTCATTGGCTACACAGAGAAGATAGATTTTTGTTCGAAGTCGATAAACTGTGATTTAATGCTTCAGATATTTCAGTAATTTTTATTTTTGCATGATAGATGGGCGAGACTTGAATTTCTTATCGTTGTATAGATACTTACATTGATTTTTTGTTTGATGTTGTGGGTTTTTTTTCTCTAAGGATTCTGTAACAACTTTGCTGGATCAATATTTTGATAATGAATAAATGTTATAGCAGTGATTATTGAGTTGTCTTTTCTTTTTATTTTATAAATTCCAATGGGGTTTATGGTTTTTTTTTTTTTTAAATTATGAGAGTTATTTAGCGTTTGAGTCGTAGATTTTAGTATGTTTTAGTGTTTGGGTCGTAAGTTTGTTTAGTTTAGTGTTTGGGTCGTTGACCCGTTAGTCAAAATGGTCAACCCCAATTCTGGTCGAACTGTTTGGTTACATTTAACTTCACTTTTATAGATATATGTTTTGGTTAAGACAATAACACAAAAAGTTTGTATGCCTTCACACATTCATCAATTCATACTCAATACTCACTAAGACAGACAACCCAATACTTGAACTATACAATAGTTTAATAATACGAGAAGAATTCAAAGATACCAATCGGAATCAATTTAATCTAATTCAGGAATATCACAGTAAGATGCATAGAAATTGAACAATATAGAATGAATGATAATCAATCAAATTTAGACATCAAAGAAACAATTTACATTGCATTTAGTCAGCCTGCAATCAAGAACAATAGTGGTTCAATGAATGATGAAACGGAGGGGTGATGAAAAATACCAGAGAAGTAGGTATACTACTAAACGGAGTTGACCGCGTGGTAGACATGTCAAGTACCAGTAAGGTTAATGAAAGTACCGGTTTTCTATCGTGACTGCTTCAATCCGACCACTGGTTTTATGGGAGTGAGAGATTGTGAAAGAAAACGTGATGAACAAAGTGTGGAAGAGATACAAATTAAGAGTGGAAGAGAGACGAATTAAGAATGGTCGATATTAACCTAGCTGACGTTAACTCCCATAACGGTTTGACCAAAAAATATAGTTGACTAACATGTCAACGAACCAAATACTAAATTGGACAAAACTAGGACCCAAACACTAAAGAATACCAAAATCTACGACCCAAACGCTAAATAACCCTAATTATGAAGTCGTGACTTATGAGTTGTGACCCTATTGTTCTTCGCCTTAAGAAATCTGTAAACTAATCTCGATATTTCGGTACCACATGTTGTTGTAGAGTGGACGCTAACCGGCTGGATTATTATCAGTTAGTTAATTGCCATGGAGGGAATCTATTTGAATAGGGCCGGTAATAAAATTTTGTAGGTTACCGGGTGATAGTCCCACTGCCACCAATTCCATGGAACATGGCAACATGTTATCCATGAAGATTTCCCATACTCTCGCATTTGCTGATTTATAGACATTGTTGTTTGCTGATAGAAGCTGTATAGAATTTGCTGATTTCCAAGCTCATGCACATTAACATAGATAATTTATATATGCGCTGTAAAGTCACACTCAAAATCTGGACTATAGTTTCACCTGGTGGGAGTTGGTATTGGTGTTTCTTTGAGCTACAATGAAGTTTTTAGCCTACTGTTGGGAGCAATCAACATTTTCCAGGTCTGGCAATTTCATTTGGGAACCAAACTGCCGTAATTTTGAGGAGAATTACAATTTTAAGACAGATACAAACTTAGGAGAAAATGTTAAATTTTTTGTGCTTAGTCAGGCAACGGCTGCGGGCAAACATGCACATTTAAATTTTGCGAGTACTGTCCTTAACAGCTGGGTAGAAATTCTCAGCATTTAGGTTGTTTCTCTTCGGCTTTTAGTTTGCATTTTTTTTTTCTTTTTCTATCTTCTCTTTCGATAATAAAAAAATAATAATTTCTGCTGATTTTCCAGAACAAAAAAACCCTAAATTCTATCATATTAGAACACATAAATTCTGGAATTTATGAGAAGAAATTGGTTTAATTTACTCGGTGCAAATTTACTATGAGTCAAACCTAAGTTTCTAACGGTATAAATAACTCATCAGTTCATAAAAATCTTTCTCTCCTTCTTCCGGCTTCCCGCTCAAAATCCGACATGGTGCGAACGCGATGATAGAAGATAATACTATGATTTGATTCTTTTCATTACATTCAAACACATGCTCTTTTCAAATATGGTGCTTAAATACACAAGATTTCCTATCAGCAAATGAAAAATAAAAATACACAAGATATTTACAAAATTTCACGGGCGAACATGCACTCAAATCGGAATATCTGTAATTCGTGAGCGTAAATATACAAGACACACTGATATTGTTAATAATTTTACCCTTGGATAGACTAATACAATTAATTTTGCAGAGAACAATAAATTCCTCATATAATTAAAAAATTTAGTGCTAACAAATTCTCTATTAATAATTTTCGGATTCCATTTCACAAAAATACAGCTTGATCTTACACAAAAGAAAATAATGCATTGGTAAGAAAGAATATAATAGATAAACATGACGATCAAAACATATACAAACATGACTACGAAAATGCAAATGAAATAAGTTAAAGGTGGATATTTCTAAAATCTAATTTTTGCATACAGCAATGTTGCCCAATATTATATGGACTATACAAGCAAAATCAAATGGGGATATTGTTTCGTTTATGTTTTTTCTTATAAACTTTGCATTACAAGACCATAATTTTTAGTTGTTTTTTACTTTAGCATTGGGATTTTGTTAGCTCAGGCTTTTAATAACATTATTATATGTTTAAAGTAAAATTCAATCATCCGATGATCTATAAGCAAATAAAAACCGGTGCTAAAAAACTAGTTTAACATAAATTATCACTTTAGAGTTTAGAGTTTATTTGATTGGATTTTTAGACCGGCTTGGGGATATGGGAATTAATTGGGGGATATGAATTACTTTCCCCAACCCATGGTATGTGTTAAGGGGTTATTTTTGGTTATGAAAATACTAAAATACCCTTCCCACAAAATTAAAATCAAATACTTAAAATCAAAAAACAAAATCATATCCCCCATTTCCATCTCCACTTCTTATTAATCTTATTTAGGGGTAGAGTTTTGAAACCTAAATATTCCCCATTCCCTTTAAAATTCTAAACTCTCCCCACTCTACATCAAATTCTATTCTCTTCACTTTGGAAACGAATTTTTATTTTATTCGGAAGTGATGAAGATCATGCTGAAAGTGATGATGACCATGCCGAATTGATTCTCGAGCATGCTGCAGGTATCATGTTCGGCATATGGTCTTCATCAATTTCGGCATAGTTTTCATCACTTCTTTTTGAATTTTTCTGGTTTTAATCACTTCGCCGGGCATGGTCGGTTGATATGAAGACCATCCGGTATTGCTTTCCGGCAAGCATGTTGCTTTATTTTCTATCTTGGGAAAACAATACCGGCATGGTCTTCATATCAACTGACCATGCCGGCAGTGGACTGATTAAAACCAGAAAAATTCAAAACGGAAGTGATGAAGACCATGTCGGAATTGATGAAGACCATATGCCGGAACATGATACCGGCATGCTCGAGAATTTCCTATCAATGCCGGTAGTCAAGTGAAAAAAAAAATCAACATTCGGATACTTTTCATCCTGTTTAGGCATAGAAATTTAAGCAAAATACTATCCGGAACATGATACCGCATGCTCGATAATTTCTTGTCAATGCCGGTAGTCAAGTGAAGAAAAAAAATCAACATTCTAGGTACTTTTCATCTTGTTCCGGCATAGAAATGTAAGCAAAATACTATGCCGGAACAGGTACATGCATGCTCGAAAACTAGATTACCATGCCGGTACCTGTTCAAACCCAGAAAAAAATCAACATTATGAAGATCAAAACTAGAAAAAGAACCCCCCTTGATAGTGGCAAATAATTTTTGAAAATTTCCGACAAATGCCGGCATGGTTTTTTGGTTGAATACCATGCCGGCACCGAGCTTTTTCAGCTGCAACAATGGTGAATTCAAAGGAAACAAATCAAATTTTCAACCTCTTATCAGCAATTCTCTCATCACAATCATCTTCCATTTTCAAAAAAAAAAATTCCACTTATTTTTTTTTCCTCTCCTTCTACTCCTCACTCACACAAATTAAAATCAAAACACACACTAAACTATCCCCCAAATACTTAAGCATATACTAATTATTATTAACTACTAAACATGATTAGTGAGGGCTAGATTAGGAATTAAAAAAAAATTTACATAGGGGGTCACCCAGAATTGCTATCGGGACACCGTTTTTGTCCTGTAGCTATATCCCCCAATTAGTTTTGATATCCCCCAATTAAAGATTCCAGATTAATTGGGATATACTCCCTCTGTCCATTTTTATCAGTCCTAATTTCTATAATGGTATGTCCATTTTTATCTGTCCGCTCTGTTTTTAGACATACTCTTCCCTTAAACTATCAAATATACCTTTTTTTTTATAATTATAAAATCATTTTTAATATAAACTTAATTCAAAATCATAAATATCATCACCATATATAAGGAAAAAATCCATTCAATATTTTTTTTTATATTAATTAACATTCCTTTTTTAAATAAAAACATTTATGGGTAGTTACAAAATCCCTAATACTTCTATTTATTCTTACATGCCAAAGAATCAAAAAACATTATGACAAAATCTCAAATTCATGGTAGAGTATATCTAAAGAGGAAATAATCTACAATTTCAAATTTTTTTCCCTCTCAAATAAAAATTCCAAAGGCTCCAAAGTTTTAGTGCGGGAAACTAAAATCAAATGGAAGAAATAAAAATTTCTTAAATTTTGGAGTATAAGTTTGCTTTTATTTCTTTACAATATTTCCTAAAACAATAATACTATCCAAATTAAAAATTTTAACACTAATAATTTTAATTTTGGTAATAACGTAATATTAAATAGGCTAGTCAAGGGATAGTCATGACATTTTATAGGATTTCCTTAATATATTGACAAAGTCAAAGCGGACTCTTAAAAACGGACGGAGGGAGTACCTAATAAGACAAAATAGGGTCATTTTAAAGTAAAGAGGTCACCCCTTAACCATATATTTTCAAAATGGCTAATATACCCTTGTTTAATTAACACTAAAAATCTGATTAGGTTAATTAATTGAGTAGATCAAAACTTCTCAAATTATGAATTTGAGTAATGAAATTTTTGATTAAACTTTGGGAAATTTTTTAATGAAAAAAAAAATTGTTGAAAAAAACTTTTGAAACGGAAATGAAAGCATACTACCCAAACACTTCTAAAGAGGGGATTGCAAAGCTTTTATATGAAATAATACTCAAAATTAGATCAAAAATCAACACTTTCATTTCTGAAAGTATGAAAAGTCGGCAAGATCGACGAATGAAGATCATGTCGACTTTATATTTTTAACACACAGGAGACGACAAAAAAATTTTATTAGTCAGCAAGGTCATCAAAAAATACCCTGCCGGCTGTTGAGAAAAATGTATTAGTCGGCAAGGTCTTCAAAAAAATACTCTGTCGGCTGTTGAAATTTTTTACAGTTGCCATGGTTGTTATGAAAAGTCGGCAAAATATGCATATTACGACCTTGCCGACTAAAAACACAGAAATCACAATTTTCGATTTTTAACCTAATATAACAATCAAATCACACAACACAATGATGAGTTTGAGTTTAAACATCAGTTATAGTCTTCTTTTCGCCGGTAGAGTCAGCAATTTTTTTGGAAAATCAAAGTTGAAGATTTTTATATGGTTTTTGTTGATGGAAGATGCACAAGAAGAAGAAGAGAATATTAAGAGTTGTTTAGTTTTATCAAAAGTTTTGTGTTTCTCTCCTAAGAAAAAATAAAAATAAAAACTCTAGAGCTTCTTCATCTTCTTGCTCAGATTTAGTCCTTTTGGGCTAGATCTGAGCAAGGATTTTCTGTTTTTTATGAATAAAAGTAGAGTAATTTGTAGTTTTAGGTTTTGTTTTTGTTATTTTTGGTGTCCATGGACACATTTCTTCGCTATTTGGGCGATATTCTCTTCGTCTTTGGGACGATTTTCTCTTCGCTCTAATAGCGATTCTCTCAAATCTCCATGGTGTTTCTTGGCTTGTTATTCTCGATTCATCAAGAACATCAATGATTCTGCTCGGATTTGCTTTGGATTCATCTTCAACAAGAGGGATTTAGGGCATCCAGATTCGTTTGGATCTACAAGATTTTGGGAAAATTACTCCATTTTATTTGGAGCATCTCTTATTGAAGAAGAAGATAATTATTTCAAATGGTCGGAGTTGATTCCGGTTCACACCATCTTTCGTCAATACTACTGGTACAAAAATTGGATATCTTTGCGGTGCATGGCTCTTTCTCTTCGCGATGTATTTGCAATTGGTGTCATCATTTGTATTTGGGTTTTGATTATCTTGTATTTTGGTGTTTTTGATAATCTTGTAAGCAATCATGTAATCACTATTTTGGTTTGAATGAATTGAAATGTGATTTTCCAAAAAAAAAAAAAAAAAAAAAAAGTTGTTTAGTTTTTTAATTTTAGGATTAATGAAATTAAGAAATGGGTTTATTTTTAAGATTTAATTTGTTCAATGATACTAAAGTAAAATCACCCATTTTTAACCTCCCCTTAGTAGGGACATTAGTGTAGTTGCGGATTATCTCACAACTACACCCTCATTAGAATCCATTAAAATGATTCCTAAACCTAATTAATTTGATATGAAACTAAGAATTAAGGTACTAAAATTATAAAGAGACACAAAGATTTTTACGTGGTTCGATCAATGTGATCTACATCCACGGTGCTTCACTAGTGATTGTATGTGATTACATGATTTTACAATTGAGACTCCATTAATGAATATTTGGAGCTCTAGAATTTTGGGGAAGAAGATGATAAAGAAAATAAATCCCTCTCTAAAATTTTCTCTCTCCTCCTAAAATCACCCCCTCTCTCAAAATGTGTCTCCCCCTATTTCTCATGCCTAAATGGCTATTTATATGATTTTACAATAGATGACCGTTGTGTTGTCCCGCCATTTCGGATTAGAGATTATCTTGCGAACCTTCGTGGTTTCCTTTGCTCGCAAAATGTCCTTCTTGCTCGCAAAATATTCTTTGCTCGCAAAATGTATTTTCTCTCCACAATTTCGTAAGTTATCATTTGCTGTGATATTCCGCTCCTACATCTTGCCTCTTTTTTCTTGAATATTGCTTGAAGAGCGATCTTTAAGAAAAAATCCGTTATAGTAGTCTTTGATCTTTGTTGATGAAGGAACGAGCGAAAGAATATCAAACTCAAAAAGTATATACTTGCCTCTATTCTTTTGCGAAGTTCTGAAGCTTTAAGAAGTAATTAGAAGTATCATCTTGCGAAGTATGAAGTATGTGAAGTATCTTGAAGAAGTATGAAGTATAAGAAATATAAAATATCCTTGAAGAAGTATAAGAAGTACTTAATCCTCGAAATATATAAGAAGTATGAAGTATCCTTAAGAGAGTGATAAATATTGCCTCTGTTCATGTGAAATTATTATTCCACTTTTGGTGAGGATTCTTGCTGAGAAGATAAAGAACATCAAATATTTTCTTGGGTATCCATAGTTGCCTCTGTTCTTTATCTTCGAAAGAGAATTTTTGAGAAAATGTTGAATAATTAAATTGTATCTCTATTGTTATGTTGCCTCTGCCTCAAGTGGTAACCCTGTTATCTTCTGAATATTTCTACGAATTCCTGAGTTTTTCTGCGCATTTCTGAACTTCTGAATAGTGATGCGAATAGTGTTGTGAATAGTGATGTGAACATACTGTTGCGAATCATATTGTTGCGAATGTACTGTTGCGAACTATGAATAGTCCTGCGAATTATGAACTTTTCTGCGAAGTTTCGTGGTATTTTCCTGTAAAATTTTGTACAATACTTGTGCGAATATAATATTTATGTAATGATTATGTTATGAAATATGTATGCGATGCTTATGCCATGAAATGTTTATGCAATGCATTTATGATGCAAATATAATGCTTGAATGATGCGAGTATGATGCTTGTATGATGTGAATACTTATCTATTATAATGCATATTTCAAGTTTCTGTTACTTAGCTCATTTTGCCGTAGTAAAATTGATATAACTTTGAGTTGCTTCCATTCATATAACTATCTTCGCAAGTTTATTTATGTATTTTCTTATATATATTCGTCTTTGATCGCGAATGAAATCGCTTCTTCTTCGTGAAAATTCTTCAATGGGATTGTCTTCTTTGTTTCTTCAATGGGATTGTCTTCTTTGTTTTTTCAATGGGATTGTCTTCATGATATATATTCTCTTCAAAATTCTTCAATGATCTTGATAGAATTGTCTTATTTGTTAAGACTTCATGATATATATTCTTGTAAAAATTATTCAATGATATTGATGGAATAAA
The DNA here is from genome assembly GCA_023529315.1 of Papaver bracteatum. Taxonomy (NCBI): domain Eukaryota; kingdom Viridiplantae; phylum Streptophyta; class Magnoliopsida; order Ranunculales; family Papaveraceae; genus Papaver; species Papaver bracteatum. The sequence goes on from JAJJWX010004844.1 coordinate 1,720,227, forward strand.
TTTCATGAATTGTTGTGGTCTTATCATGCCTTCCTAAGTAAAGGTCTTATTTTTCCACCTCTTTTGTGATAATATTTTGTATTTGCGATAATATGACAAGTCTGAACATTCTTGCGAATATACAACCTCGTGACATTATCGTCTTGCGATGAAATCGCAGGACGTCTTTACACTTTCATGCAAAAACCCATTGATCTCATCTTATCTTCATTGTTATGTTCTGCGAGTTCTTTTTTTTTTTTTTTTTTTTTTAGAAGGCTCGTAGAAGTTCAATTGTTGCACAAATATGACAAGCCTTTATGTTTTCGCAAACAAGAAGCCTCGTGACATTTGCGTCTTATAGCACGTATCAGCTCCCTAATGGAGGGTGATGCCCTTTATCTTCCCCCTGGTTGCCCCTTCAAGGAAGCGTACATCGACCATACAAGGTTAGCTCTTCCCATCCGGTTCTGCCAACAATCAGCTTTTGATCGCAACCTCTTATCCTTTTTGCCTATAAGGCTTATAGTTACAAGGTTGCACCCTATGGGGTATCTTTGGGCCAAGTGCATCATTTGCCAAGACTTGTCAAAAATGGCAGATGTGGTTCAACCTCACCCGACACTCTTGACTCAACCGTGTACCTCGGCGCCTTGATTGTTTTCTGCACTTCTTGGGAAAGACAGTATGCCTTAGTCGCCCAACCTAAATCCTCTTACACCGCATTTTATATTGCGTAATGTCGCTAGATTAGGTGAGAATCCAAGGTGTCTAACCCGGATAGGTACCCCATTATTGGGTTGTACCCCTAAATTTTTACCATGTACTAAGGGCCCTTGGTGGTGTTCCGGTTACCCTTAGCCACGTTATAGGTACCCCCTTAAATGACGTACTTTAGGACTTTGACTCTTACGAAATATAGCTTCGCGAACTAGGTTGTACGCCACAAAGGTTTGCATGTATAAAATTTTCTGCGGCTCTCTTTCTTTTTTGGAGGCTGATCACAGATTGCGGTCTTTTATTCGCAAGTTAATCATAAATGGCTGTATTTTTTAGCCTTTTAAAAATTCATCGTAAATTTTTCATGTACATAAAATGTTTAATGTTTTCATGAAATGTTTAGTATAAGAAGTATGAAAAGTATGAGAAGTATTAATCAAAATTGTTCTATAGAAATATAGGAATTTAATTTTCTCTATTTTTTGTAATTTTGAAGTCTTTGAAAAATTTTGAGATCGTTAAATTTTTGCGATAAACTCATTTTTGAATCTTGCGATTGTATCACTTTTCACCAATCTAAAAAATCTTTGAAATGTTTTGAAATCTTAGAAATTGTAGAGATCTTGCGAGTATATCGCTTTTGGGGAATAAAATCAAAAATCTTTTGTCTTTTGTAAATAAAATATTCAGGGAAATGGTACTTACCTTTTTACGGCTTGTTGTTGTCTCTCGCGAAGTATATGACTTGCCATTTCTTGTGAAATAATCTCCCACTTTCTTCTTGCGAAATATCAAAAATCTTGCGAAGTAATAATTTTCTCAAAGTAATCGATCATCTGCAAAGTAATGATTTACACGAAGTTAACATTTGCGAAGGAAATATTTACGATATAAATTCATGCTGCGAATGTTAGCAAGGTAAATATTTGCAAAGTGTAAAGAGTAGAATTGTTTGTGTTGCGAATATTCGCATGGCAAACATCTGCGAAGTGCAATTTTTTTTGCGAATGGGGAGACTCGAACTTGTGTCCATCATATTATCATCTCTTCTTGCGACCATCTGTCCAAGTTCTTATTTTTGTAAACGTAGTGAAATTCGTAAAACTTATACTGATGTTATCATCCCTTATATAATTTTTCCCTTATAATGATTCTTCTTCGGAGGTTGGTTTAGCTTTGAGTGAACTATTATCTTCGCAACTTATGATTCTTGCGAACTGATGACCCTTCCTCTTTATGTAAATTATTCTTAGTAGTACGTGGGGATGGAACTTAATGGATTCTGAACATATATTGCAGTGAGTATCTCGTGTGCAGCCACTGGTTCATCTTCAGTTCAGCACCCTGATGATGCTATGGTTCAATAATTGTTAAGACGCAAATGAAGACCACATCATCAGATAAAAAGCATCATTTCATAGAATAGCATCATCTAAAACCATAGCATAGCATCATCTTATAGTAATTCGCCCTTTATGACATTTCCGTCTTAATTTTCTTGTTGTCTTATAGCACCCTGATGATGCTATGATGCTATGCTATGTGTATCTTACTGGCGCAACTTCAGTAGTTGTGTGCAGCTATGGTCCGTCAATTTTTTGCGAACATTCGTAAAATATTTTTGAAGGGCACTCGTGTTGAAACTCTTCTTATTTACTTGTGATGTTACTCTCTTCTCAGAAACTCTTCTTATTCACGTATGAACTGGAACTCATGAAGGTGAACAACAACGTGTTTTCTTTTCCTTTGCCTCGTAAGCTCATCTTTTGTTGTTGCGAATATTAGAAGTTCATCTTTTGTTTTGAGTTTGATATTGTTGCGAAGTGGATGATGAGTTTCATAATGACATTCGAACTGAATTCTGTTTGATTCGTGAAAATAGTCATTGATGGTTGAACCAACTTTCTCATTTCGTCCTTTCTTTGTCATGGGTCGTTGTCTTCGCATATTTTCTGACGAAGTAAATTTCATTGACTCTCCTCTTCGTTTGAGTATGTTACAAGCTGTACCCTCTCATGAAACTTATATGCTTCATAGTATACCAAGACAGGAACACAAAATGCATGAGCAACCATAGCAACACAAGTAGTTCCAACCCTCGAGTATACAGTTCCGTTGGATAACACTGAAGAATCCCTAAAGAAAATCCTTGTGATATCATGCATGATGTATGAAATAGAATTTATATGGGTGTATGTGCAGTTGAGCCCCTTCACCACCAATCTTCGCAGTAACGCTAGTCCTTCAAGCTTTGGACGTGAGTCCACCACTTCCACACGAAACTGTTTCCCCAGTTCGTGAGCCTTCAACAGTATCGTTTCAACAATAGTTGGTGATCCATACGTCAATAGCATATCCCCATCTGTGATCTTTGACACATCATGTTCGACTATTGCTTTATATGATATTTGGTTCTCGTATTTCTTACGAAATAAGTTTTCCTTAACTTCTTGTTTATTTATTACTCGTAACACTAAGATGCGAACAACACCATTCTTTCGCCTGCGAACTAATGGTTGAGCTGATGTTGATCTTTGTATGCTGCTTGACAATGAACTGAAGCTTATCCAAAAAATTTCTTGCACGAACTTTTGTTAGCAACGACGAATGCTCAATTATGAAGGCTGAAGCTCGGCGTTTGCATTTGATTTTTGATGATGGAAAGTTAATAAATTTTCCAGAAGCTGGGAGTAACGTAACTAAGTTACGCACATTCATTGACTTTGAAGTAGTTGACAGCTACCCTTTCAAAGTTGAGATATTTAAGGTATCTAAACCTCTCCAGTCGTAACAAGATTACGAGAAGGGTTTGTCAACACTACACCAAATCGACGGTTTTGAGACATATATAAATGTTGCCCTTATTTTTTGAGACACATACAAGTGTCTCAATTTTGGCGTAGGGAATGCTTTGAGACGAATTTAAAGACGCTTATAAACGTCTCTAAATTAATTTAAGCGACACTTATAAGTGTCTGTTAATTAATTTTTAAGAGACACCTATAATTAATATAAACGACACTTATATATGTCTCAAATAAAATTAGCTTTTAAAAAAAAAATCATAATTTTCCAATTGGGAATTCCCAAAATCAAAACTATTTCATGCACCTCCATTTTTTAATTTTCTGTACACCAATACAAGTCGGAATTCCATTCCCATTCAAATATTAACACTACCATCAAAAATGAAGTCTTAACATTTAATATCTTCAAGGAAAAAATTAAAAAATGAAAGATGGAATACAAGAGAAGATGTTGAAAATGACTCAAGTTACTTATCAGGAAATAAAAGATGTTGAACATAATCAGGAATGAGAAAATTTAAATGCCAAAGACTTGAAAGTCATCTAGTTTAGAACCTTGGCAGAATGGGAATTTGAGAATGATAAATTGAGTTCCTTGTTGTCTCACAAGTAGCGCAAGCAATGAGCTTCCATACCTGAAAAAAATAATGGAGTTCGTAAGAAACATTGACAATTATGATTCATGGACAAATGGCACCTGCCAAGAATCAATGAAAAAAGAAATGAAGGGCGCCTGCTACGGTAAACCATTAAGAAATTTCCATCTCTTTGGGACAAGTCTAAAACAAAAGATTGTAGATAGAATGTGCATCGAGATACATGCAATTTTTCTCCATTAATTTATCGAATAATCAATCTCTGCTGCACATCGACAGCCATACAATGTAGACATATATTGCATGCATGCACTCTTTTGAACCGTGAGCAAAAACACATCTAATCTTCATAAACATGCACACAAAACATGAAACATATCTAACATCCAGGTGGATAGGGTCTTCGCATTAACTTTGATTCAGAAATAATTGAGCAAATCATAGCATACTAACTGAATAGTAGACATAATGCCTTAAAATATGAGACATAATGCCTTACAACCATAAGCATGCTAAGTGCGTGCTCTCTCACCTTCCATATCGCGAAGTCATTTTGACTTCCTTTTGTTGCAGTTACATTGTCCTGAACTCCCTCGCCGCCACCAGCTAGATTGTCCTCTGGTTTTCTCCAAAATAGCAGGCCATAAGATGGGAATTTGTCAACCGAAAAGTAGACATGTCCGTCAGCAGCATAAGCATATCCATTTTGTATAATCTTCTAGAAAGAACCAGATCAAATTTCAAGGTCACATGTCTAAACCCCGCATACAAACAAAGGAAATGAACCAAAAGGGGGGATTTAATATGATCACCGGCACCCACCCATGACCCATCTTTTATCCTCATTAAAAGAAAATAAAAGACGAATAAAGAATGTACAAAATTTCCTAAGACACGCCAACACCCAAAAGATCATTAAGAAAATCACCACCTGAAGAGCTAGGAGGTGGTGCATCATCTGAATCCAGATCAAGTAAATTTACAAGTGGAGCAGCAGTACTTTTGTCAACTCCATTGGGAATATTAAGCGAAGCTCGGTTGAAGTTGAACCAGTTGCCGACAAAGTACTAGGCCTCTTTCCACTATAAGTTGTTTCATCTCGAACAGGCATCCGCTCAACCAATGCAGACCTGAAGACATTCGTCCAACAGTTTAGTGCAAACGAATGGATTCGTGCACAATTCTGCAAAAAATATCGTGTGATTTAAAATAGTCACATAACCACGATATTGGTGATTAGAAACTATAGAGTTAAACTCGATGGATCTTTGCTGCAATTCAAGCACCAGGCTCCCTTTGTTCGAACAATAATATCCCTTATCCTCCTACACATATCATGATAAAATGCATAATCAGTTCGTATAAAATAGCACAAACAGATGCATAATCATCTTAGAGTAGAACCATTAATTGTTGAGAGGTCAAACACACAAAGTAATGCTAAGTCCAATCCATTAACTAATGTCATGTCATAGGATGAGTGAAAAAAGAATTTAACAACATCGAAGCTAACAACATACGTCCATAACTTATATGAAATGCCCAATTACCATTACTTAACAGCATTAGAAGCTAATTACTAAGAATGCAGTTTTTAAACAGCATCATCAAAATGGATGAGTGAAAAAAAGAATTCGCGGGTATTCATCACAATCATATGAAAAGAGGAAACATGAAGAGGAAACATGAAGAGGAATTCTTGCTCTAAACCTTGTAATAGACGACAGTACCAAATTCTTCCAACCCATCGTTCAAAGAAAAGTGGCTTTTGTATGAGAAACTATTGCTATTCAATTGGCCTAAACGCTCTTAAACATTAACAATCACAAAAGCAAACGATAATTATAGCACCAGGTAGCTACGCTTTCATCAAAAAGGCAACATAGCACTCACAAATCCAGGAACTAGGAGCTTTCTTCTTTCCATCCATATATATGACAAAAATCAAAAACAAATTCTACTTAATAATAACCAATAGAGAAGAGTTACCATTTCTACTACCTTATCCACAGCCAAAAATAGTTCATCTTTAAGCAATTTTACTTATATCCTACTAAGTATAAACCTAATTCTCTTACAAATTCGTACAAACATACATGAATTGGAAAATTCAAAACAAACCCAATTTAAATTGGAACCCAAAACAGTTGAATTAATGACTAAAAAGATAGGAAAGAGACAAAAAAAATCACTCTAAATTGATAAAATCTAGAGAGAATAATACCACACGAGCTATATTGTTCACGAGAATAAGCTCAAACTAAACTAAAAAACAAGTAATAAAGTTAGGGTTTTATACCTGAATCTTCTTGGATTTGTCCCTCAATCTTCTTCTGCAATTTCAAAATCAAAAGTTAAATAATCTATTTCTAGGGTTTACGAAATACAAATACATTGAGAATATGTAAAAGGATTTCATACACGAGAGAATACAACAAACAAATAGGGTTAGAGGTAATACGAATCACCAAAGATTTTACTTCAATCTTCTTCTCGCAAATTTCAAAAAGAAATTAGAAATCAAGAATTTTAGGGTTCATCAATAAATATAATTTCGATTTACGTAAAGGTATATTTCTTACCCGATGATAGAGATTTCTAGGGTTTCTAATTCTTCAATTAAATCTTCTTCTCGAGAGTTTCAAGCTAAGAGCATCAGTTGAAGTTTCAAGATAGAGATTTGTAAATTAGGGTTTTTTATAAGGGTTTTAGGTCAGCAAATCATACATCGGTTGAAGCATTTGGTTTTGTTTCGGTTTCGATTTGATTTAGGTTTTTGTTACTCGAAATTTCTTAAGCGTTTTGTCTGGTTGTTTTTTTTAGTTTGAAAAAAAGTTCGAGAAGGAGTCGAGTTGGGGAGAGAGAGTTCGACGAGTGTTTTTTGGAAACCAAGACAGTGGCTTTATTGTTCTAAGGACCAGATGTTTATTAAATTAAATGTTGTCTGAATTTCAAAAAAAAAACGAAAATTAAGGTGGGAACTAAATTAAATGGTGGGAATAAATGTGAATTGGGTTCCAATTTTTTGGTGTGAGACAAAGATTTGGGGGAGAAATTTTGAGGGTGAACTAATGTTGGGGGGAAATTTGAGGGGAAAAAAAATGTTGGGGGAAATTTAAGGGGGAAAATAATTTGAGAGATTTAGAAAATTAAAAAGGGATGGAATTATAGTGAAAAAGAAATGATAAATAGATATATTAAAATAATTAAATTTTGTAGAGACACATTTTAAGACACTTGTATGTGTAGTTGAAAAATCAGAATTAAAGCTACTCATATTTTTTATTTGAGACTCTTATATGAGTGGAATCACTAAAGACATATATATGTGTCTCAAACCCAAAAATCAATATGTCTCAAAATGGGCCATATGGTGTAGTGCAACAAGCTATATAATTTGCAGACATTAGTATTACAGAACTGTAGTTCCCTTTCCAGACTTCCTGAAGACTTTGGATCAATGAAAAAGTTGAGGCATCTTGATCTTTCATATACAGGAATAAAGGTCTTGCCCAAGTCAGTTATGAATCTCTGCAGGATGCTAACATTAAATGTCTCTTATTGAGAAAATTCTGAACGGATGCTAAAAGACATTGCTGGCAGGGTAGTTCTTTTACGTATATTAAATGAATACTTTAATTCATTTAATTCTTTAGTATATCCTCCTAAAGTATCTTAGTCTTCCAGCACACGTGACTAAAGCATCCTTTAGTAACTTCATTCGTAAGAATTAGTAGCTGCGAACTTTATTCTTCTTCTCCCTGGACATTTCTCTGTATGATTACTTTATGCGAACTTTCGTAAGATTCGAACCCACGATGACATTTATCCCGTTTCTTCATAGGAATGACATTTCTTCGTCGTGACGTTGAGAACTTTGCAAAAAATTTTTATGCAAACGATCAGTAAATTTGGTTAGCGTTTATAGACCATTAAGATGAGTAATGTTTGCCTATGAAGAATGAAAACTTTCCATATATTCTACTTGTTTTTGTTCTTGCGAAATGTAAATCTCTAAATCTCTAACCAATGAGAAAATCTTGAAATTTGACTTTGTCAGAAATTCTTTAAACAAATTTGTAAAACGAGATTTAGTTACTACAAATTTATAGCAAAAACATTTTTAAATTCAAAATTTTCATAATAAATCAAATTTCTACAAAAAGCAAAGTTTAGATCGCAAAAAATTTATTTTTCAATTTGTGTTTTGAAATTCCCAAATTTTGAAAAATGAAACAAAGAATAAGAAAAGTGAGAAGAAATTTGTCCTTTTTGGAAGCGATTGTTGACGTAGCGTGTGTAAATTTCATTTTGCTTGACGATTTCTCCATATCCACATCTCTCTTCCTGAACTACTACTAATGTGTTTGTTGTTTGAAGATGCCAATAAAAGAACTTCCATTTCTGTCTTCAAAACTCATATATCCGGTACAATTCATCACCAATAGTAACCAATTTTTCTAGCTTTCTTGAACCAACAAGGTTAGGTTCCCTGTTTCTAGCGCCAATTATGTAGTTGCGGATTATCTCACAACTACACCCTCATTAGAATCCATTAAAATGATTCCTAAACCTAATTAATTTGATATGAAACTAAAAATTAAGGTACTAAAATTATAAAGAGACACAAAGATTTTTACGTGGTTCGATCAATGTGATCTACATCCACGGTGCTTCACTAGTGATTGTATGTGATTACATGATTTTACAATTGAGACTTCATTAATGAATATTTGGAGCTCTAGAATTTTGGGGAAGAAGATGATAAAGAAAATAAATCCATCTCTAAAATTTTCTCTCTCCTCCTAAAATCATCCCCTCTCTCAAAATGTGTCTCCCCCTATTTTTCATGCCTAAATGGCTATTTATATGATTTTACAATAGATGACCGTTGTGTTGTCCCGCCATTTCGGATTAGAGATTATCTTGCGAACCTTCGTGGTTTCCTTTGCTCGCAAAATGTCCTTCTTTCTCGCAAAATATTCTTTGCTCGCAAAATGTATTTTCTCTCCACAATTTCGTAAGTTATCATTTGCGGTGATATTCCGCTCCTACAATTAGGTCCCCTTAAAATTGGATATACCCCAATTAATGTGGGTATACGGTATACCCAATCAATCCAGGATTTTTAGGTGGTCTCGAAGTGTAACAATTTCTTGATTTTCTTTAAAGTGAATAATTAGAACTTTTGAAACTGCGAGACGGCTGCTGCACCAGTTCAAGGGTCACATGCAAGTCATAATGACTTGCGGAGAATTCTTCTCTATCAGTAGTTGCTGTTGATTGATCTTTTAATCAAAAGAGTGGTTCAGTTTAGTAATTCCTCATGCCACTTTGAGATTTAAGTCAGCAAAGGGACACAGCATTATCTGTACGTCATTGAAATCCCAACACAGAATTTTACTGATTCTTCCCGATCTCTAGTTTCGGAACTGAATTCTTTGGGTCAATTATTTTTTACAATATTTTATTTTAATTTAAGTTTAGCTCTTTTGCAATGCTAAATGTAGTATTAAAGTAAAATAGAAGGTATACAATAATTAGCTCGTCGGTATGCTTCAAAAAAAAAATTAGCTCGTCGGTTGGTACCATATTTCCCTCTAAAGATCTGCAGCGGAAGCTATTCGTCGGTTAACCCATGTAATAATGTGTATCATGAGGCCAATATCACTGTAGTACAGTTAGGGGTGAGATTTGGGTTGGGTTGACCCACCCAACCCGAATATTGGGCGGACATGGGCAACGTGTTTTGAGATTTTGGGCAAGTTTGGGCATAAGTTTTATAAGCCCGAATTAAATTTGGACAAGCATAAGCATAAATATTTCTAACGCAAGTAACACGCCCAACCCGAAGGACTACGATATAGTTATATAAAACTATTTTTATAATTGGTATTATTATCTATTTAGAGTAATTTTGGATATTATCTTCAAATCTAATAATAAAAATATAAATTATATTTGTCTCATTAATCATTCAATATGATAAAAGTTCATATTATTGTAAATAATCTTCAATTATTTGGAAATTTTAGATAAATAGAGCAATTAAATCTTATTATTACTAATATTTGTTATTATTATTATATTAACAAACTCGTATGTTCAGCGAAACTTGGGCCAACCTGAGGAACATAACTTGGGAGGGCTTGGGCAGTACTTCTATGAGTTCCACGGGTTCGATGGGCAATCTGGGCAAAGGATTCCTAACTCGGGTTTGCCTCGGCCAAGCTCTAACCCATCCATCCAACCCAAGTCTCACCCCTAAGTACAGTGGTAAAGTTACTGGGTAGTACAGTTGTAAAGTTACTAGGTAATGATACTAGTGACTGACCTAAGTTCGAAACTCATTATTACAAAATTCTTTACCAATCAAGAAACCAAAAAAGAAATAAAAAATAAAATCGTGGATTATGACAATTTAGTAATATGTTAATGCGCAGTGTCGTGATAATTGAAAATTTAAGCTGGTCGGTACGTACCATTTGGTTCTAAAATTGTGCAGTTCTGCACTAGAAGCTATTCGTATTCGTATGTTAACTTATTGAAATAATGTACATTTGTTCTTCATCTTCTCACTTCTCTCTCCTAAGAAAAAAAAATAAAAATCTAGAGTTTCTTCATCTTCTTGCTCAGATTTAGTCCTTTTGGGCTAAATCTAAGCAAAGATTTTCTGTTTTTTATGAATAAAAGTAGAGTAATTTGTAGTTTTAGGTTTTGTTTTTGTTATTTTTGGTGTCTATGGACACATTTCTTCACTATTTGGGCGATATTCTCTTCGTCTTTGGGACGGTTTTCTCTTCGCTCTAATAGCGATTCTCTCAAATCTCCATGGTGTTTCTTGGCTTGCTATTCTCGATTCATCAAGAACATCAATGATTCTGCTCGGATTCGCTTTGGATTCATCTTCAACAAGAGGGATTTAGGGCATCCGGATTCGTTTGGATCTACAAGATTTTGGGCAAATTACTCCATTTTATTTGGAGCATCTCTTATTGAAGAAGAAGATAATTATTTCAAATGGTCGGAGTTGATTCCGGTTCACACCATCTTTCGTCAATACTACTGGTACAAAAATTGGATATCTTTGCGGTGCATGGCTCTTTCTCTTCGCGATGTATTTGCAATTGGTGTCATCATTTGTATTTGGGTTTTGATTATCTTGTATTTTGGTGTTTTTGATAATCTTGTAAGCAATCATGTAATCACTATTTTGGTTTAAATGAATTGAAATGTGATTTTCCAAAAAATAAAAAATAAAAATAAAAAAATAAAATAATGTACATACGTAACTTAATTTTACTGTCTATGTAGTAACTTAATTTTCATACGTAATGTCGTGATCACTGGCACTGCACCATTAATTTGTAAATAATCCGTTGCCGTGCATGAGGAATATGATTAAGTCATTTTGCCATTGCGAAGCCAAACCGTCCAGAACTTGGTAAAGGAGTTTAGACGTCTAGTATATGTGATCCCGTACTACTTTATGAGGGATAAATATCATTCTGTGAAGGTGCCATGTTTGACTTAATGATGTAAAGAAGGTGGGGGGTTCCATCAGAGAAGATAGCCAATATGCATTCATTCTAGTTAAATGCACTGAAGCAAATAATAATGACACTAAACAAAATACACTTAATAATTTGTAATAATACTGTTTTCATCCTAGTGTATGTAAGAACATCATCAATAATTCTCAAAAAAGAAACCTAAAGAAATAACAAAGATAAGTATGGATTGGACGATAAGTGACAGAAGGTAAGTTAAAGGGGCTAAAAGCTCCAATCAGATATTTTTGTTTTCTAACTTTATATCAATGAATTGGCCGAATCTGCGTCTTGATTCTAGAGAGAGTGACATATCCCCTTACATGATGACATGATGCAGTTTTAATACCCTAAAGAGCCAAGAAAGAGGGGCCAAATGATCTTCACATGGACACAACATGCAGAGTAGTTTAAGTCATAACCTAATCTTTTGCAATCTTTTCGTGTAGATTTAAAGGAACAAGTTGAAAGATAAGGCTCAATCTCTATCTATATACCCTCCAACTTCATAATCATTGATCAACCTCATTCAAACAATGCTGCTTCTTTTGACTCAAGTGGTTGTGTGCAGGGAAAATATCTGTTATTGAAAACAACAACCAAATATGTTGATATTTGATTAGTATAGTATGTACTAATTAATCAATCCTAAATACCAACAAAGTGCATGCTCAAATTAAGGGAACAAGGAAAATAAAAAATGGTTAGGTAAAATTGGGTTTTCTTCTTTAACGTATGCGTTGAAAGCTAGCTAGCTAGCTAGCTAAGCTATATGATAATTAATCTAGTGTGATTCAACCCTAAGCAGGAGACATTAGAAATATAAATATATTTAGTCATCAAGTATGTATAAGGTTGAAAATTTTAGCAATGATATTGAATGTTGTACAAAAAAATGTTGCGTAGGGGTTGAAATCTGAATGATTTGAGTGATGTTTTTGTTTTTGGACATAAGACTTTCCATCAAGGTCGATGCCCACAATTTTATTCCTTGGATAATCAACAACCATGAATCATCAAAGGTTGCCCATCTTTATGTATTTCTTGGATACAACTTTAAAAAGATTCCTTTTCCATTAGGCAACTAGCATATGAGAACAAATTAACACGACTAGGGTTGTTGCTGGGAAATGCTTGATTGGAAAGGGAATCGAGCGAAGAAAAAAGGGGCAGAGTCTGATATATATGGTCAACTGCTCTCATTTGCTAACTAGCACTCAAGCCCTATTTGTGTAAGCATTCACTGTAAGCCCTCACCCTAGCTCAAAACCAACACATCGTATGGGGTTTTCATTTTCATTTCCAAAACTTCACTGTCACTGTTAAGTGTAAGAGAAGCATGTGGATGTTGGTTTAACGCATATCGTGTGGGCATAGCTCAAATACCATGTTAAAGTCTAAATACCTTATCAACCTCGAAAACAGGTTTAAAGAGTAAAACTATCCGATACTTATTAATTGCAGGGTCTTTAATTGCTCGTATAATATGGAACTATTCTTAACCAATATCTTTTATTTTTATTTTTTTTATTGAAGCATATTTTATTCAGTTTTTGCTCCTATGCAATGGGATTCTTTTTTGTTTCGCCACATCTTTTTCTTCCTTTTTCTTTTTTTTGATTGTTAAAGAAGAATAGATTGATCAAAAAAGAGAGGGTACAAAAGGTTTGTAACATCCTTAAAAGTACAAAAGAGACCAAAAAAAAAAGAAAAAAGAAATAAAAAAAAGAAGTTACGGACAACTTCCAAACAAAACTACCAATATTACAAATGGTCAAAGTAATCTTTTTCTTCCTTTTTCATTCGGCCGCATCTTACATTCGGGCTTCAGCTACTCCACCTTTAATAAATAAATAAAGATAGGCAAATCTAAAAATGTATCTTATCCCTGGAGTTGATCTCGTCTGCAGAAATATAACATAAAAAGGGCAGAATGAGACTTGGTTCACTTAATATATATGTGTAAAATCACCACACCATCACTTTTACGTGCAAACTACCGAACGCCGGCTCTTGCTTGAAGGTCCACCACACAGTAATTATAGGAGTATAATTTGGCGAACTTATAACGCGCTTGGATACAAATCTGCTTCTGAGTTCTGTTTCTCTATAAGTAGAAGTTCGAAGCAGAAGTCAGAAACAGAACTATTTTACTTCACAAAAAGCTGATTTTTCTGTTTCAAGAAGTCGTCCTAGACAAGGAAACATCGTCTAATAAATTATAAGTTTAGAACTACGTCAGTAACTAAACTTCTTAGTTTAAGAGCTTCACAAGCGCAAATATATGCAATTAGTTGATGACGAGAGGCCAGTCGCTTCCTCGACAAAGAACCAAGTACACTGCCAGTCTGCCACTTATAAATTCACCGAAGCTGCTAGGCTTCCCCCGCTATCTTCCATCATTAGGTGGCAGTGATCTTAACCCTTGATCCCTGGATTGGAGTTAACATGGGACCTTTTTTGTGTGGTATCACACCACTATCTACACGACACGTCACGGTGGAAACGGTGGGGGAAAATAGTGGGGGAAGTCTAGCATTTTCGTAAATTCACGCTGAGAAACGAAGATCAAAATGCATTGTCCAAAAAAAAAAGAAAAAAAGAAAAACACATACGTCAAGATAAGACTATGAGTCAACTACACTACACAAGTGGTTGATGGCTAAGTCTAGTAAGCCCAAGCTCATCTAGTATCTTCTTTTTGGTCACAGAATGCAGTCATTTCATGAATGGTGGTAAGATAGATGACTTAATATGATTTAGATTAGATTTTACCTTGGCACCATATGTACTTGAAGCTTTGTCTCTTCAGCTAACAGAAGGGTCGGCGGTGGAACACTGGAACTAGAGAACTCGTTTGGGAGCGACTAATCAGTTTTTTACACTGGGCTTAAACTTAAAATGTATTCCAAGTTCCAACCCAACTGCTGCTTATAGAGACTTTGGTTCTAGAGATCCAAAATTGTTTTCAGAAGACATGAAAAACAATATTTTGTTGTTTACTTTTTACTCTTTTGAGTGCGTCTGCAGCGGTGCGACCAAAACTAAAAGTAAAGAGTAAAAAAAAAGATCATATTTGGATTTAGTCCGTTGAGTGACGCAGTGGGGGGCGATTAAATTTGGTCGAGCGTTGGTAAAGATTACGCTCGGTGTGGGGCGTTGGTAAAGATTACGCTCGGTGTGGGGCGCTGATATAGTTTACGCTCGGTGTGGGGCGTTGGTAAAGATTACGCTCGGTGTGGGCGTTGATATAGTTTACGCCTGATGAGCCGGAGACACTGTTCACATAATTAAAAAAAAAAGCAAAAAAATATATGGGGCGGGGGTATAGTTACCGCCCCATACTAATTAAAATAAAAATGGGGCGTTGTTTTAGTTAACGCCCCATACTAAAGTGGAAAAAATGGGGCGAAGACTTCAGGTGCGCTCGGTGTGGGGCGTGAACTTCAGGTGCGCTCGGTGTGGGGCGTTAAGTTTACGTGCGCTCGGTGTGGGGCGTTAAGATTACGTGCGCCCGACTAAATTTGGGTTTGGTTTTGGTCGCGGACCAAATTTAGTCTGGTATTTGATCTTTAGTCCGTCCCAAATTTTTGGTCTTGGTCGCCCGCTGCAGACGCTCTGAGATTTCTTTTGTAAATAGAAATGTAATTAGTACCAATACTAAAAAGCTGGCAAGCTTTTGAGATCACAATGCATAATGGATCAGAGAAAGTTTTGGGTCAACATGCATAGTTTGGGTTAAGACTTTTTTTTTTTTTTTTTTTTTTATAAAAAAATATCAAGATAATCAAAACCCTAATACAAATAAGGATATCAACTACGAGTAGATCGCGATAATGATTTCTTGCTGCAGTAATAGATAGCGGGTGCGGCAATAGAATTTTTGCTACATAAGTTATCGCGACACTACTAGTGGTTTATGCCATAATCATTGGCTGCTACAGTAGGTTAAGTTTCTTGTAGATTTTATATAACTAAACCATTTGGGATCACTTACGTATTCTTAGTTGTAAAAATGAGTAGACCACATAAAAAGATCTGGGTTATTATATCGATTTTATATAATTAAACCAATTCGGATCATTTGGCAAATTTTGGGTAGCAATATTAATTTCGAGTATCAGTGTAGTTCTTAGGCCCTTAAAATGAGAATTTTTGGGTTATGGTGTAGATTTAGGTTCATGTAGATGCATTTTACTACAAACTACATCCAAAGGATAGAAATGTACGACTCTTCTCAAACGAAAGTAAACACTCAACCATGAACACAAGATATACGTGGTTCGGTATGATTACCTACGTCCATGAGGGTGAAATGATGAATCTTATTACTTCACGGTGTTACAAAGGTGTTGCTCTTAGTGGGATTTCCTTACAAGATGAAATTACTTCTCATTCACTTTTTTCTAATGCTAACTCGGGTTTCTCTCTCCTTTCTCTCCCAAAAATTACAACCTGCCTCTCTAGAATACAAGTCCCGCTATTTATAGGAGAAAGTTTATACAACGAAGTTAGAATGTTAACCCTGTTACATCTAATTAGTTGTTCTGTGATCGGGCCGACTCACGTTGTCTTGTGCGGTCGATGCATCTTGGCTCCTCTTTGTATTTCGTTCGAGCCAATCTCTTATGGTCCTCTGTTGACGCGATGTCAAATTTGTCTCGATAGTCGCCCTTATGATCAGCCGATGTGTTCCACACTTTCTTGCCTGTTTGTTGTAGCTCCTCGTTTGTCCCGTCCGCCTTATCTTGTCGGCTTTATCGAAGTCTGGGTCAAGTCTTGTCCGACATTATTACGCCCGATCCACGTGGCTTCCTTAAATCTCGCGATCTTTAATCTTTGCTCTATACTTCGCATTTCTTTGTATTTGGGTGCACTGGGTCTAGGATGTTGCCACCTGGATCTGTAGATAATTTACACCTAAATTTATGCCCCTTCTTCCACCCGTGTGGGAGGCACGAGTGGAAGAACATCGTCTTAACCGCCCATGTCTTCGCTCATGCCGTTAATCCCGCCATGCAGCGCCCCACTAATTTCCACTTTATGACTGGTAACCGTCAGCGTAGGTTACAAAGTTTCTTCTTTAAATAGCCCGCTCCTTTCTTCCTTCTTCTTCTCTCGCCTTTCTGTTATCTTCTTTGTGGTTTTCTTCCAAGTTTCTTCATATCTTAGGCTTCTCAAAAAACCCTAGCTTTCTTGATCTTCTTTCGTCCTTTTCTCCTCATCGATCGTTACAGTAGCTGCTGTCGCCTCATCTTTCTTTGTTGAAAACCGAGTTCTGCATTATCTTCGTTAATGGATTCTTCTCCTTCCATGGCTGAAAAGAGGTCTGTTGATGATGTTTTTTCCGAGTTTAATGTTCCCCCCCTTCTCTGTTTTGCTTGAGAGCCCTTCTAGGTATGATGATCGCGCGATGAGATCTATTTTTTTTGATAGCTCTTCTTCTATTTCGTGGGTCCGAGAAAAGGGTGAAAGATCTTTCCGATGAAGAGTTCATTGAGCAGTTGAAGGAGACGTACGATCTTCAAAATTATGAAGTGACCCTTCTCTCGGGCTGAAACGGTAGTTTGAAGAAAACCGATATGAAGAAGCACGAGCAATCGGCTAATTATGTGGTCATCACCTTAGGTCAGCTGGATATAGGCCTTCGTCTTCCCTTATACAACCCTGATAGCCCATTTTATTACGAGATTTTGTCCCAGATTCGGCCTTCTCGTGCTTTAGCTCAATGGACTGGCAATACTTTCCGAATTATGAACGAGTGGAGGGATCGCCGCGATGGTCATGGTTCTATTGCCAGTGGTCGACCTACAAGCCCGAGGACGCTCCGAGTATACCGTTGCCAATTTCCTTGTCAACTATCGAGCCGGGTACTTCGACCTTGGGCGATCTTGCCGGGTTTCTTTGCAAGTCCTCATAGGGTCAAAACTATGCCCGAGGGTGTCGAAAGAATGATCTTTGGATGCCAATCCTATCGGCCATGGTTCCAACAAAGAGCCCGACATTCTAATGATCGACTTATCCCGAGTTCCGCTTCTTATCCGAGGTCCTATCCTTCATGGTGACTTCCGTCGCCTACTTTTCCCGCCGAGCACTATTCTTTCGGGTGGTTAATGATGACAAGGCCGATAAGGTACGCGCTTTTCTTGATTTCTATCTTGTTAGCTTCGGGCGTCAGTTAGTCATTTGTTGTTGTTTGAAAATCTCGGGTCGGTTCCACAAAAACTATCGGGTCTAGGAAAAGAGGTCTTGGCACAAGGGTTGAGGAAGACCGGGGAAGGTAACAAACATAATGATTCCCTTATAAGTACATATACTTGCCCCTGTTTTTTTCCTTCACATGTTCTGACGAGACACTTGTGCGAAACACCCGAGGCGCGATGATGATGACGTTGACGATGTCGACCCTACTCCGCTTAGGCGTAATCCTGGTAGAGGTAAAGAAATTGCTAAGCCACCGCCGAAAACGAGCCCCCTCATTGATCTTTACGATGAGGATGAGTTGTTTGGAGAGACTGTGCCGGGTGACAAAGTCGGTGAACAAGGTGTGGGCGACCAGCAGGAGCCCTCGGAGACGCCCTCCGTAGAGAAGGTTGTTACTAGTGTTCCGGTAGAGCTTCCCTGTGTGTCACGGTTTACTGAGGGATCGTCTTCTAGCGCCGAGACTTGCTTCACTGTTTCTGGACCGATCATGAATTCCTTGGGTGCGCTTACTTCCTCCGACTTTGGGAAGTATACTGGTGAAGAAATGTTGAATGCTGTACCCTGTTATGGCGACATCGCCTTGACACTTGACACTGTGGTGAGCGACTCGGTTCTGTATAGTAATGCCCCACTTTTGATTTCTATCCTTAGTGTCGCTTATGATGCAAACTCGTTTATTTGTGTTAGATCATGAACCGTGTACGCTTGGATGCCGCCAATCGCCTTCGAGATAAATAGTTGATAGAGTCTCTCCAACTTCAACTTCAGAATGAGAAGGGTCGCGCAAACAGTGGAGATCAAACTTTGCCGATGCTCAAGGTATATGATTCTTCTTGACTTGTGTTGATTGAGTTTATCGTGCCGTATCGAGTCGGGTATCCTTCTTCTTAGCCGAGGTATCTAGTATAGGTTTTAGAGTGGAGTAGATCGCAGACTTGTGGTTTCAAGCGTCTCGTAATCGATCCAAAACAGTTAATGAACGATTGGGCGAGCATAAAGTTTATTTATTACCAACTAAAAAATACCCCCAAACTTAAATTATATTTTGCCTAAGTTGACATTATCATAATCATCATTATAAAAATATGAAAATGGTTGAACCTCATCTAAAAATAGTGGTCATCTTGATTATAGAAATAACTATCTTCATTTTCAAGGGTATTATTGGAGCTGTATTGAAATTAAGATTAATGAGCAAGTTGATAAAGTTAAATTGCTTGAGGCAATATCTGGAATATTTAAGGTTTCCTTCACAAATAAGGAATGAAGAAATAGACGCTACTACAAACCATAACGGAGTTTAGGATTCGAAGAGAAAATGGGATATTGAGAAAGACCTTGTGGAAAATCTTCGTCAACGAATGGCAAACAAAGACGACAAACTAGACCGTCAAACTGAGGAGATTGCAAGTCTTGAGGACGAGTTAGAACGACATCGCCGGTTTGATTATGATCCTTCCGAGATGGACAATTTACGGGCTCATTTGGGATCTTCTCAGCGTCTTGCTGCCGAAAAACCTGCTTTAGCCACGAGTTTGGAGCAAAGGGTAAACGCTCTTCAATTACAGAATCGAGATCTTCCACGAGGACCGTGACGAATATTGAGAGATAAGGATGTGGTAGAGCGAGCTAACATCGATTTCTGGGCGAGTGCCCTGCGTGAATTTGATAAAGTTATGGGCAATTTAGAGTGGAGTAGATCGCAGCTTGTGGTTCTCCAAGCGTCTCGTAATCGGTTAATGAACGATTGGGCCGAGCATAAGAAGTATTGCCCTAGTAACGAGTTCAACGAGCAACATTATAACGAATTAACTATGAAGTTGTCCAGGACCGAGGATGAGTTGTCCAAGTCGGTAGAGTCGCTTCAGTCGGTGTTACCCGCCCTGTCAGGTCTCTTAGCCGATGTGTTGAGGCCATTTTTTAGATCCAGATCGCGCTTTATTCTTGCAAAAATGTTAAGTTGTATCTGATGAATAACATCCTATATTTATGGTTTTGTAGCCGCGCAAAAACGTTCGCAGGAGCTTGATCTGGAGGTTCGCCGATTGAAACAGGCCGAGGTCTATTTGGGCTTCAAGTTAGCTGAGGCTGAGTAAAACGCTTCCCATATTACCCAACAACTCGAGGATGAACGGGTCGCCCATGCGGAGGAGTTAGATCAGAAAGTTCAGGCTGGCATTATGGACTGGGTGGAGAAGAAGCGGCTCGAGGTCATGTGAGAGGAAGGCCGGCGCGGCTCCTCCCAAGGTTTAAGCTTTCTTTTTGTGGTGCTGCGTCACTATGTTTCCCCTTCCATCGGGTTGTAAATCGCTCTAAACACTTTTCCCCTTTTTAATTTCCGCTACCTCGCTTGTTCATTTTAATGGGGGTGCTGCGTCACCGATGTTGTTTGTTTCATTTCCGCTAAACTTTTCATTTCGTATGTCCGCGCGATGCTTTCCGTACTTTGTTATCAGACGCTTGGTGTTATTGATTTAGCTTTTGTTTCTTATGTTATTCGGCGATTGTTGATTGATGTACCATGCGATCGATGTGGTTTTCGTTTTGTATCTTTGCTCCTCTGGGTGTTGGTTGTTGCGACGACACGATCGATTTGTTTCTTGTTCCGCATGTTTCCCCGACCATTTGTTGATTAACGCACGACGTTATTTGTTTCGCTTTTGTTCCTGGTGTTATGCCCTGCAATTGTTGCTTTTATATGTTAGAACTCTAACCATTTCTGTCGAACACACACAACAAGGAGGGTCATCGGGCCCTATGCCATGTCCTGATCGTGGTATCTCATCACTATCTCTTTGGATTCAGTGGAAGGGTATCAGTCATCCTAGTTCTAGGCCCGATGGTCCCGAGTGGTTATCGATCAACCGATCTCGGGAAAGTGGACACGCCCACTTGCGATGGTGGTGACCTTTCGGATGTAAGTAGGCCACCTAGCTGAGTAGACCTCGCGTCTAAACAACCTTTGGAACTGGTTTCCAACCACCATAACCCTTAGGCTACCTCGGCACTTGCACACTGCCACTGCCCCGAGTTCGAATAGCCAGGCGACTGTAAGGCACCTCGGCACTTCCACACTGGCATTGCCCCGAGTACGAATGCCCATTCGAGTGTAAGTCACCTCGGCACTTCCACACTGGCTTTGCCCGAGTACGAATGACCATTCGAGTGTAAGTCACCTCGGCACTTCCACACGGCATTGCCCGAGTACGAATGACCATTAGTCGCTTGTGCCCTATCCCATACCCCTCACGGTTTCACAGAGATAGAAGACACGTTTGCTTACCGTTTTTTTTCTCGCATTGCCCGTCAAGGATGATAGAGTTTCAGGAATCGGATGTTCCATGGTTTGAGCTCTCTTGTTTCGTCGAGTCGCAGTAGTCGATACGATCCCTCTCCCGCCTTAGATTCGATTATATATGGCCCGCCCCATTTTGGTGCTAGTTTTCCGCCTTTTTTGTCGCGCTCCCATTCAGCTAGAAATTTCAATACCTGCTGCCTAGGATTAAACTCTCTTGGTTGAACGCGCTTGTTGTACTCCCGTTGTAACCTCTTTTGATAATTTTCCATTTTTTGTAGCGCCATTTTTTGTAACCTCCTTTGATAATTTTCCAAGATCAGATCGGACGACAAGTTTCGCCTCCACACTTCAGTTCTTGTGGTAGGTATCACTGCTTCTGTTGGTAGAATTGCCTCGGTTCCGTAGGTAAGCATAAAAGGGGAGAACCCCGTAGCTTCCCTCCGTGTGGTTCTGTATGCCCATAAGACGTTATATAATTCCTTGCACCAGTTTCCATATTCCCCGTCCAGTTTCTTCTTCATGTTATCGGCGATGGTCTTATTAGTGATCTCGGCCTGCCCATTGCACTGGGGGTAAATCGGGGTAGCTTTGCTCTTCCTGATGTTGTAAGTGTTAAATAGAAGATCAATGTTCTCGCGCCTGTAGTTGTTTTCCATTATCAGAGACAATGGCAGCCGGGACCTCGAAGCGACAAATGATATGTTCCCAAATGAACTTAAAAACATCTTTGTCTCGAATATGCCTCAGTGGTGCCGCCTCGACCCACTTGGTAAAATAATCCGTAGCCACGATCTAATAATTCCTTTGCCCCGTTCCTACATGTAACGGCCCGACAATGTCCACTCCCCATTTAGCAAAAAGGCCACGTACTTATGATCGAGTTTAACGGTACGCCGGGAGCATGGATTTTCTTCCCGAAACGCTGACATTCTTCACAAGCTATTTCCATTTGCTTTGCGTCCTCGTTCATATACATCCAAAAGTAGCCCATTGTTTTTGCCTTAGCCGACAAGCTTCTTCCCGAGCTATGATTTCCAGCCGCCCCATAGTGTAGCTCATGTGGGATTATATGGCCTTCTTCCCTGCTTAAGCATCGTAGGAGTGGCCCTAGGTAGGAATTCCGATAAAAGATCCCCCCCCCCCCTTAACTCGTAGGCGCCCGATTTACTTTTGATATTGTTCATCTCGGGCCGACTCTTAGGTAGCTCACCCGTCTCTAAGTATTGATGTATCGGCTTTCTCCAGTCGCCTTCTTTGTATCTCTCGGCTGTGTTAACGGCCACCTCGATCCGTGCTTCTGGTGTTTCAGGGATAGACGGGTTAAGTAGCCTCATAATGCGTATCCCTTCAATGCTCGGGTCTACTAACTGTGAGGAAATGTATGATAGAGCATCCGAGTGTCTGTTATCCTTTCGACAGATGTGGCGGAATTTAATATCTGGGATTTGCTTGATGTAAAATTGGGCGAGCTCCCAATATTTTTCCAGCACCGTAGCGTATTGGCCCGTAATTTGCCGGATCACTAGTTTAGAGTCACTATTCATTCGAACCTCATGCATCCCCATTTCCACAATTATCCGTAATGCATGGATCACCGCCTCATATTCGGTGACGTTGTTCGTTGCCTTGAATTCTAACCTGAACGAATGCACAATCTTCCTCCCCTTTGGCGTGGTGAACACCAACCCGAGACCCGATCCGTCTTTGTTAGATGCCCCATCAACAAATACTTCCCATCGTGTTGGGCTACTAGCGGCTAGCAGGTCCGCCGGCCCTTCTTGTTCTTCTGTCATTCCCGGTATATCTTCTACCTGAGGGGGAAGTCTTCCAAGAAATCAGCCACTACTTGTCCTTTGATCGCGGTTCTTGTCTCATATATCACATCATATTGTTTGATTATGGCTCCCCACTTGGAGATTCTCCCCGATCGCCCAGCACTATCCAAGACCGCTTCGATAGGAGATTTGGTGAGCACCCGTATTCGATGAGCTTGAAAATATATTCGTAGTTTAGAGGCAGCAAAGGCTAGAGCGAGCACCATCTGCTCCATTCTAGTGTAGTTCTTCTCGGCCAGACTTAAAGTTTTGTTGGCGAAGTATACCGGCTTTTCCACGCCCATCTCTGTTTTAACCAATACCGCACTTATGGCATAGGGTGTCGCGCCTAAGTATAAAGTGAGAATTTCTGACGGCTCCGGCCTTTGAAGAACCGGGAGGCTAGATAGATGTAGCTTGATACTTTGAAAAGCTTATTCGCTTGCGTCCGTCCATCGGAATTTTTCTCCTTTCTTCAAGATTTCGTAAAAAGCCTTGCATTTGTCCGATGATCGTGACACAAATCGTCCCAATGCGGCTATGCAACCGTTTAGTTTCTGCACGTCTTTCACCATCGTGGGAGATGGCATGTCAAGGACGGCTCGTACCTTTTCGGGATCCGCTTCTATTCCCCTGGGAGTGATGATGTAGCCTAAGAATTTCCACGATGTGACCCAGAAGTCACACTTTGCAGGATTAATCTTCATCTTGTGTTTCCTCATTGTTTGAAAGATCTCTCGAAGGTCTCGGACGTGGTTTTTTGATTTCCGACTCTTAACTAACATGTCGTCCACATAAACTTCTATGGTATCGTGAATCTTGTCTTCGAACATATCGCCTACCAATCTATGGTACGTATGTGACATTCCTAAGTCCGAATGGCATCTTGGTGTAACAATACAATCCTCTTGGAGTGAAGAAGGAGGTGTGTTCCTGGTCCTCGGGCGCCAGTGGTATTTGGTTGTATCCCATGTATCCGTCCATTAAAGTCATCGCCTCGTATCCCACTATTGATTCTACTAATTGATCTATACTGGGAAGGGGGAAGCTGTCTTTCGGGCAGGCCTTGGTCAAGTCGCTGAAATCAATACATATTCGGACTCCCCCTTTCTTTTTTGGTACCACGACCATGTTAGATATCCACAGTGGGTAGTGGGACTTCCTTATTATTCCGGATTCTTGTAACTTCTTCAGCTCGACCTCGACCGCCGCTTGCAATTCTGGCGCGATACGCCTCATTTTTTGTCTAACCGGTTTGAACTTCGGATCAATTTTTAAGTGATGACAGAAGACCTTTGGGTCAATACCCTCCAAATCATGCACTTCCCAAGCGAATGCCTCCAGGTTTTCTTTTAATAGTGTCGTGAGTTTACTGGTTTCTTCTTCCGATAGTAATGCCCCGATCCTCACTACTTTAGGTTCCTCTATCGTTCCCAAGTTTACTTCTTTAGTCGGCTCGACTATCGAGAAGTTTGATTTGGTCTCCCTGACTGGGGATGCTTCCTTTAATTGCTATAAAGGGTCTTGTTCTCGCGTTTCGTGTGCCAGGACCGCTTGAGAAATCGCCTCCTCCAATTCTTTTGCTGCCTTCACTTCCTTTTCTTTGTTCTTTTCTTTCCTTTGCCGAGCTCGCCGTCGCTCATTTATTTCTATATCAACTTTCATGCATTGTCGTGCCGCCTGGGAGTCGCCCATAACTTCCGCTATTCCCTTGCAAGTCGGGAACCTTAACCTTTGATGGTAGGCCGACGCTACGCCCTTTATCCCCGCAACCCATGGGCGCCCGATAATGGCCTCATAAGGTGAAGCAACGTCGACTACACAGAAAGTGGTTAGTTTGTCGAGGTAGCCACCACCATCTAAAACTCTTAAAGTTACTTCGCCCTTCGGGATGGTTAATGTGCCGTTGAAGCCGTAGATACGGTATGTGGATGGGACGAGCATATCGTCTGAGAGTTTAATTCTTCTGAACGTGTCGTAGAACAGCACCTCGACTGAACTTCCGCTATCCACAAGAATCCTTCTTACTCCCCACTTTTCAATCAACAGTGTGATGACCAGTGGATCGCTGTGTGCTTGTCCGTTTGCTGGGACATCCTTAGCCGAGAACGATATGGGCACCGTCATCCAGGGTTCCATGGGAAGAGACTTGGCTACGCTGAATATCTCTTTACCGTCACGATCCCTTTTATGGATCCTAGTGGTGATTACTGGGCCGAGAGTGTAGTTTTGCATAGCCGAATGTGAAATGGTGTTTACGAATTGGTTCGCCCTATCGATGCGGACTTGATGAATCGGCGCATCGGGTGTTGCTTCCGGCCGAAGGGGTGGCGGACATCTCGCCTCAAATATCCATCGCGGATGAGGTGTTGAACAATATCTTTCACCTCTCGACAGTTATTGGTGGAATGGCCCCTATACTGATGGTAGTGACAGTATTCGGGATGATCTCGGGTCTCTTGGAACTGTACCCCCCTCGATGCTGGGTAGTTGATGTCGCTCCTCTTCTCAACTTCCTTGAACACCTCTTCCAAAGAAGCGTTTAGTGGGGTATACGATCGGGCTTCCTGCTTTGGCTTCTTCCCTTTGGACATCCATTCCCTCTTCTCACTGTTCCTCGGGGAAGGGTCCGATCTTTTTTCTGATCGCCTGATATGGTCTTCCGTGACCGTTTTAGTTTCAGTACCGACTTCAACACTGGCTTCTTGTACCCCTCTATCTCTTGATTCGGCCTGAATTTCTTCCAAGGCGATGTAGTGTTCTTGCATTCTTCTCATCTCCTTTAAGGTTTTAGGTTTTTCAGAAAACATGGCAATCCAAATGGGGTCCGATCTCCCCAACGCGTTTTCAAACCCAAAGATGGCTTGGTCCACCGGTACCTTCCCAATTTCAGTACATAGTTTCCTCCATTTGTCGGTCAAGGTTCTCAATGGCTCTATGAATCTTCGGGCGAGGGTAAATAGCTTGTTCATTCTTGGCCGAGGTCGACTGTTATGCATATAGGTCTCAAGGAAGGCCTCGACTAGCGCATCGTACCCGTTGATCGAACCAGGTGTGAGCGAATAAAACCAATCTCGCACCTCGCCCTCCAAAATAGCTGGAAAGAATTTACACATAACTACCGGGTTACTTCTCCATTGGATCAGTGACATGGTATACATCTTAAGGTGTTCTGTCGCATCGCCAGTTCCATCAAATCTAGAGGGGAATGAAGGTAAAGTACACTTAGGTGGGAACGACATTTGTTCCAATTCTTGAGAGAAAGGCGTTTTCTCGGCTTCACTCATAATCTCGGCCAGCTTATCCTCTTCGCTTCCGCCCGAAATTTCCTTGATTCTTGCTTCCAACTCCTTAAGCTTGGATTTAGTTGTATGATCTTGTCGCACGTCCCTTCCTCGCCTTTCTTCATCGGTGGACGAGTCCTTGGGTGGTCCATATCTCTGCGTTGGGGGAACCGGAGGTAATGGCGGCTTACCTGACTGATTGGGCTGATTAATGTTACTCTGCCCCATCATGGGTGGCAAGTGATCGGATCGACCACGATAACTCGATGTTCCTCGTCTTAACGACCCTCTTGATCTGGTCCGTTGGTTTCTCAGTTGGTAGTTCTCATACTCCAAGGCTAAATTACGTTGCTGGAGTTCCCTCAGTGCCGCTTCTTGTCTCCTCTGACTCTCCAAAATGGCCAACAACGTCGGGTCCGTACTCTCATGATTGGAATGTCCATTGGGTTGGTGTGGCCGAGGTTGTAATGGTGCTGATGTGGGTGGTGGGGGAGGTTTTGGATTGGTTATATGATTGACAGCTTGAACGGTTGTCGGGCCGATGTCACTTGCTATTGCTCGCCCCAACTGAATCTTCCTAAGACGCTCTTGTTCCCTTCCCAAAGCTTCCTGGTGTTCAATTTGTCGCCTCGTCGATTTCCTCTGAGCTCGCGCTGCAAGTGCTTCCTCATCGTCATCGGTGTCTGAAGATGTGAGTCCATCGACTTGATCGACTCTTCTCTGAGTTAGTATAATCTAGTGCAGAGGTAAGGTGTTATCATCCCGCCACAAATCTACTTCCTCGTCTACAACAGGCATCCCTCGCGCAGCTGCATGAGATTCCTCGGGCGGTGGTTGTCGATCGTTCCCTTGGCTCGGCCCCGTTATCCCTGCCTGCATGCTACTGCTAGTGACCGTGCGATTCCTCAACATCCTTATCGTCCCTGAAGTGCTAGCCATTAGTTACGTCGCGTGATAAGCCGAGTATCGCCCATCCCTACGTCAGCAAATACGAAAAAGAACCCCTTACTTCGACCTGATTTTTCTAACAAAATGCACAGACAAAAAAGGCGAAACGTTCGACTCTACGACTAATGTCACTATGCAGGGTCAACTTTGGTTATCAGGTGGGTTCCGTTTATCTACCCTATTTTGGTCTTATCTTGAATCTGTGGCTGTACTCACTTCCCCGTCACTATCACTCCGTACGACGTCGCTCTCTGTACTCGACCTATGCATTTAAGTTGGTTTGTCCTTTGTTCTACATGCTCCAAATCATTGATCTTATGCACGTGATGCTTAGAAAGTACGGCAAGTAACCCTAGAATTAATTTGAACTTGTACCAACTCCACTTTCTCGAGATTTAATTATGACCTTTCCGACGACTTACGCTACACCGTCGGCTAAAAATTATACAAGGTCGACAGTTCATTAAACGATGAAACATCTAAAATGCTAAATTTTGGTAACTCCGAGCACCCAACTTCTTACCGCAGCTAAAAACAACTCGCTTAACGCTAAAAAACACACAATTATCAAGAACAAACAGTCGTCCCTTCAACAGATTCTTCACGTAGCTTCTAACCCGAACTGTTAGTCGCTGGTGAGCTCGTGAAGTTTCTCTGTCGATCAAACTGTTGAAGACGCTAAGAAGACGCCGCTACTACTATGACTTTAAATGCTCAGTAAATGACTCAAAACAACCATTACTTCGCCAACGAGAGTTCATCGTAGCTTCTACTCCAACACATTAACGTGTATTGAGGAGCTGTTGATCGTCTCTGAAGACTTTAATGGCAAGGTATCCGGAGATCTTAGTCGTGTCCCATTAGTCGGCGCCAGAATGTAGATGCATTTTACTACAAACTATATCCAAAGGATAGAAATGTACGACTCTTCTCAAACGAAAGTAAACACTCAACCATGAACACAAGATATACGTGGTTCGGTATGATTACCTACGTCCACGGGGGTGAAATGATGAATCTTATTACTTCACGGTGTTACAAAGGTGTTGCTCTTAGTGGTATTTCCTTACAAGATGAACTTACTTCTCATTCACTTCTTTCTAATGCTAACTCGGGTTTCTCTCTCCTTTCTCTCCCAAAAATTACAACCTGCCTCTCTAGAATACAAGTCCCGCTATTTATAGGAGAAAGTTTATACAACGAAGTTAGAATGTTGACCCTGTTACATCTAATTAGCTGTTACGTGATCGGGCCGACTCACGTCGTCTTGTGTGTGGTCGATGCATCTTGGCTCCTCGCCTGTATTTCTGTTCGAGCCAATCTCTTATGGTCCCTGTTGACGCGATGTCGGCTGTCTCGATAGTCGCCCTTATGATCAGCCGATGTGTTCCACACTTTCTTGCCTGTTTGTTGTAGCTCCTCGTTTGTCCCGTCCCGCCTTATCTTGTCGGCTTTATCGGAAGTCCGGGTCAAGTCTTGTCCGACATTATTACGCCCGATCCACGTGGCTTCCTTAAATCTCGCGCTCTTTAATCTTTGCTCTATACTTCGCGTTTCTTTGTATTTGGGTGCACTGGGTCTAGGATGTTGCCACCTGGATCTGTAGATAATTTACACCTACAGTTCACAACATAGATTTTGTTTTATTTGATACATTTTGAATGGTTTTACCTATTTCCAACAAGCTTGGTAAAGGGGCGTCACATAATGGTAGAGGGGCGGCACCCTAATAAGACAAAAAGGTCATTACAAGTAATTTTCAAGTGTCCCTTATCAAATAAAATCTGGAAATGACTAATTTGCCCTTATTGTTGATAATCAAGATTAGTAATGATAATCAAGATTAGTGTTGATAATCAAGATTAATGTTGATAATTAATTTTCACTTATCATATGATTCATAACTCTAAAATAGGTTATAAAAAAAAATTAGAGAAGAAAAAAGAAACTTTTGTGATATTTGTGAAGGTCAACCTCAACTAATTGAAGAAATTAACCAACAAAATGAAAAACCCAACATTGAAAATGACTAGGTATACTTCAAAAGTACGTAACAAATCAAATTTTTTAAAATTTCAGAAGAACATACGGTTGGAATTGATCTCGTTACCAACCGTAACTATATATTACGGTACGTAATGTATCAATTACCAATCAGACCGGTTCAATTTTGGGAAAACCCAAAATTTTTAAGAACATACGGTTGGAATGGAGCTCGTTACCAATCAGTAACTAACCTACGGTTGGTAACTAATGAATAGAAACCAACCGTAACTAACCTACGGTTGGTAACTAATGAATAAAAACCAATCAGTAACTAACCTACGGTTGGTAAGTCATCTTAACTTTTGAACCGTACATAACTATTTGATAAGTTGTTAACCTTCAGGATAATTTACGGTTGGTTAGTTTAATTGAGTTTCAAACCGTAACTGAACATATTCTCAAAACTAAGAACTTACGGTTGGTATTTGAGTTTAAACCAACCGTAACATCAACCCAATCTACAGTTACGGTTCGTATTTGAGTTATTACCAACCGTAACTAGCATAAACCCAGAAATTTCAATTTTCATTCAAAACCCTAATTTTTGATACAAAATTAACTTAAATCCAACACGATAAACTAAACCCTAACTGGGTTTTTCCAAACATTTTTCAAATCGCCGATTAATCGAAGACGATGACATTTTCGGTTTTAATGGAGGTTAGGGTTGATGGAGGAGAAGAGAAGATGAAGAAGAAGATGAAAAAAAAAACTGATTTGATTTTGGTTAATTAAAAAAAATTGATTTGATTTTGGTTAATTTAAGGTGAAAGGGTAATCTAGTCAATCTACACCCCTATAGGACACCCCCTAACCAATAAGAGGGACATTGCTATCACACTTGACGCCCCTCTACCATTTCATGAAGCCCCTTTAACAAGCTTGATTTCCAATCCCCATTTTCCCTAAATCCCATCCAAACTAACACATTAATTTTTATTTAACTTTTTATAATGGAGGTAAACAAAACTTTCCCAATTATACCGATAACTTTCACTTCATCTTCCTCGCCCACCATCTTCCTTCTTCCTCTCTCTCAAAATCAGATTTCGTCCATCGCAAAAAAAAATAAAAAAATCTCATAATTTACACTACTCACTTGTATAATCATGCCACCACCCGAGCCACTTGATAAATTAAATGCCCCATGAACTATACAGAGAGATATCTAGCAATGGTTTTGGGCCAAAAAATTATAAGAACCAGCACTAAATAACTTTTCTTTTTATTTAACTTTTGGGTTTTGTATTTATGAACCAACATTTTTTACCGATTACCAAGAGGCAAGAGAACAACTAGTTTTTGATTGTATTCGATTGTTAATCATTTTTAAGTTTCACAATTTCAATTAGGTTCCGACTATGTCCCGAGTTGAACAATTTCTTATTGATGCATTGTTTTACTTTTGTTATCCACACTATCATATTACGTAGTTAATAAAATTAAGTTTTTCAATTTGATCTCAAACCTGATTAAGATGGTTAAGATGGAAATTGAGAATTAATTCCAAACCAGATCTGGCGTTGGTGGTGAGAGTTTACAGTTCAGGCTATTAATGGAAAATAATAGAGTGAGTTACGTTTACCCATTCTTAAGAGGGTTTTATACAATATAAATTGTGTGGTTGGGATGGGATTTAGGAAAAATGGGTATGGGAAATAGGTAAAACCTTTTGAATTATGGTGTAAATTTTTAAGACAAACTTTTGGTTACAATGGTAGAATGGTAGATTATAGTACAATCAATAAATTTTAGATCACAATTTAGCATTTCTTCTCTCCTCTCTCTTTATCATCTCAAAAACTAGAGAAAAACCCATCAACTTCTTCTTCCTCCTTTGCTCAGATCTAGTCCTTTAGGGGCTAGATCTGAGCAAAGATTTCTTTTTTTTAGTTATTTTTGTTGTTTCTAATAATATTTTTCGCTATTAGAGCGATTTTTATCTTCGCTATTTGGGCGATTTTATCTACACTTTTATAGTGTTTTTTTCTACGGATTTGTTCGTGTTTGGTTTTCTTGATAAAAGTACATCGGCGATTTGGCATGGGAAAAGATCAATTTTTTCTTCATCAGAAAAAAAAAAATCTAGGTTTCGGGTTAGTCGCTGCACATGAAGAATTTTTGGGCATATCACTCCTCTATCATAGGAGCATCTCTTTTCCAAGAAGAAAATCTATCAAAATGGTCGATTTATAAATTCGAATGCCATTTCTTCTCCAATCTCATAGTACAAGATTTGGATGCTATCGTGATGGATCGCTCTTTCTTTTCGCGATTTATTTACGTTTTGTATCTTACTTTGTATTTGCTTCATGTTATGATGTACTTGTTTCTATATAAAATCATCCTGTAAACGTTTCTTGTGGAATGAAATACTTATGGTTTGATGATCGGAATAAATTTTAGATCACAATGTATATTTAGATATTTTGGGTTGTTATTTCACTTTAGGTTTTGATGCATATTTACTAGTCAGTGAGCCACTGTTCAGATTCCACAATTATAATGTAATTTCTCAGAATATATATGGATTTCGGGCGACAATGTATAACTAACATCAAGGACATTTTTAGGGGGTCACCGGGTAATTTTCGAATCACAAAGTTGAATTGGAGAATAATTTTTATTTTTACTTTATATTATCACTAGGGCTTACCCCGTGCCGTAACGGCAAAGGCATAATTTTTACTTGGTTATGCATTTTTCGACATATAAATATTAAATATAATATTTATTAATATCAAGTTTACCCTTCTTATCATTACAAAAGTAAAGGAAATCCTGATATATATTTTTATTCTTTGCTCCACAAATCCTTTCTCACATTTTCCGTCTTGACAGTCTCTCATACTATGCCTCTCATTTCTCAAGCCCTTAAGCCAACCATGAAATTATATCGGGATCAATTTTTAATATTTTGTCCCCCAAAAAAAACATTATTTGATATGTCTTTTAGTTTACAAAGATATCTTATCGATCATTTGAAATGATATTACCTTTCTGCATCTTCCTTATTTCAGTGAACGATGTCTCAAGCCAGCCATGAGATTATATCGGAATTAATTTTTACATTTTTTGTCCCCCTTTTTAGTTTACAAAGATATCTTATCGATCCTTTGAAACTGTATTACCTTTTTGCATCTTCCTTATTTCAGTGAACGATGTTAGGATCTTCATGGACCATAGGAACCTACTATGGGCCCGACCACTGGTAGGCTCGTAAAGATACCTACTTCTATGTATAAACTGCAAGTGCACAGTGTCGACAAGCAACACAGGGCAAGCACAGGTCGAACCACAGAGACTTGGAGAGTGTAGAAGTTGATTCTAAATCCTGATTCAGAGAGTAACCAAAAGGGGTTTGATTTTGTCGATCTGACGATATGATTTTCAAGTGACTGAAATAATAAAAGTAAAAGATGCAAATAACAAGATATGTAAACAATGATAATATGGATACTAGGGTATTCAAATCCACCAATAACCTATGATATGCATTCAACTTGTAATATTATTCTTGTCCTTATAGTAGATTCAAGTCTACCGTATAACTAAGGTGTTTCTCCAATGGATAATTTAATCACAACTAAAGTATTTCTCCAAAGCATTAATTGTCTAATTAAGCACAACTAATCTAAAGATCAATATTTGGTTAAGCATGAGTTGTAGCATAATCAACATAGAGATATTCTAACTACAATGGATACATGGCATACATTGTGAGAGCAAGATGTTGAAAAACTTGGATTAAATTATATCTTTAAACAATTCTAAACTTTCAAGAACAAGATACAAGATATGAATACATACCAATGAGATTAGGGCTTCATCTAAACCCTAGTAAATGAAATTAGAACATGAAGAACATTACAACAAAATTGAAATTTGATAAACTAACATGAACAAGCTATTCTTGGATGGTTTTTCAACACAACAACCCTCTCTATTTATACACGAAATTCCCTCAAGCACTTGGATCCGAATTTTGGCACTCATCCACTCAACAAAACATGTTTTCTTAATTGATGGAATATATTTGGTTGTGGGAAACAAATTGGGAGTGATTGAGTGAGAGAATGGGGGTGAGGTGGATGTTTTGGAAAGAATCCAATGGGGGTGAGGTGGATGTTTTGGAAAGAATCCAATGGGGGTGAGGTGGAAATGGATTTGGGTCTTGGGTTTTGGATCATGGTAAACAGGTTGCCACTGATGCGCGAGCGGGTTGCAACGCTTACAACTTTCTTCTCTTTTGTCTTCTCAATTCTTCCAAGATTTATTTAGTACTTAAAAACACAAAATTAATTAATACAAATATTTATTCTTGAAAATGGTAAAAATGCAGAATTTGGGATAATATATGACTTTGAAGCGCGAAAGATGAGTTAAGTGCCAATGAAAAGGTGTATGAATATGCAATATTTGGCACTCATCAACCACATAGCATCGATGTTGTCCCTACTTGACTACCTTGGGATAAGAGGTGTGTGGTTTTAATCCAAACCACATCGGTGCTACGTAAGGAGATGCCCAAGCTTATTAATCTCCACATGTACTCCTCTTTCTTCCATGTGGGACTATCCCTAGCTATACATATGTAGTTTATTTCTCCACATATTCCAATAATCTCCAACTTGGCGAGATTAAACCACTTCCACGGTCCAATCATACTCCACCATTTAATTACTATTTGTATATGCTACCCATCGATCATGATTAATGTCACTATGTGCCCTGGAATCCTACTCCACGTTGAGTTAATGAGCAGGCAAGCACTAACTCCACCTTGATCATTTCCTTGCCCATATAAATCCCTACTCCACTTGGGAGTTAATGTGTGAGGCATTAACTCCACCTTGAGCACTAGTTCTACCTTGAGAATTGCCTTGCCGATATAGAACCTTGTTCCACCTGAGTTAATGGGTGAGACACTAACTCCACATTGAGCGTCAGTTCAACTTTGGGCCTTGCCTGCTCCACCTTGAGTCTGACTCCACTTGAGCGGAACCAAAACATTAAACTGTGTATGTTGTAACAAAGTTACAACACATGAAGTCATTCGTCCCAAGAATAATTGTGTAGATATTAATAGTGTTCGGATCCTTGTTGTTTTTTTCCCCTTTAGGAATAGTCTGAAAAGAGTAAAACTCAGAATTGACTCAATAGTACATATCATGCATATTGTATATTCTTACTATCTCAATGACATAATGAAAAGTTATTTCATTCACTTAAGCTATTATATTTTAAAATGTTAAGTCATTTCCGATGGAAACCATTCTACTCACATACAACGTAGTTTTAGTTTTTTAAAATTCTAAAATATATTATGTACGTAATTCAATTCGGCAGGAAGAGTTCACCGAATAGAATATAGGTGATTGGATTGTCCTTTCGTAACATTGTGGCTTTTTCAATATAGCTGGCTCCAGACTTGGTAAAAAGCGTTGTATTTATGCGTTCTCGGGCGAGAGTAATCTAGGGATGGGCTACCTTCCAAAAAACTGTTGATTGATGACCACATCAGTATCAGTTAAAAATCCCAAATTGTTAAATAACCGCAGTGACTAAGCGGGGACAATATTGGCAGAGGATCAAGACCTTACAAATGGTATTAGAGTCAACCACCGGTTACCTGTCGAGTGTGAAAGAGTATGCTTGACCGATTGTGTCGTGAAAGGGTCTCATGAGTGAGAAAAAATGCCATGGTTTTGGATGGAACATATTACGGAGCCGAGGATGACTCCAAATTAAGTTGGTGGTATTATAGTACTCCGAATTGGCAGGAAGGATTCGTTAAATAAAATATAGGTATTGGTTTGTCCTTTCCTAACACCGAGACCTTTTCAGCATAATTGTCTTCATAGTTGGCAGAAAATCTCCATCGTTAAGCATGCTCGGTATTGGGTAATTCTGGGATGGGTGACAACCTGAGAAGCTGCTGCTGGATGACTGTAGCAGTGACCATTCAAAACTCCATACTATCAGATGACCGCAGTGGCTAAGTGAGGACATTATCGGTAGAGGGTCAGGCCATTACATTCTACGACATTACGCTTCCAAATGTGAGGTTATTCATTGTACAAAAATAATGAAACCATGATTATTTATTAAGTCAAATCGTTAAGTACTTAACCTAATAACAACACGCTCTACTAACAATATACTCTATTATACATCATCATTGAATAAAAACAATGTTAAACTATTTATCAAAAAATACGTGAGACGATGCGAAATTACTCACTGGGCACCAATACTTGCCACCGTCACTATGGTCCACTTATATAATTGTTAGTCAATCTAACTAAGTTTGGTGCTGCTTTTTTATTTCACAAAAAAAATACTTTGAAAACATATTTTTATAGCAATATTTTTGTCATCCTACGTGTTTGGTAAAGATGTCATAAAGTGATTTTTATGCAAAACACTTCCAAAATCTATCAATTTTAAAAGTGGGGGAGAATGAGCTTTTAAATTCTTCAAAAGCAAATGTTATAGTTCACCATAATCTCATATTTTATTGTCCAATTCTATCCCCTCTTGCTTCCTAACTGACAAAAATTATCTTTGAATCTATATATCACCAATTTCTATTCGTAATATTTTATTCTTTAAAAATAATTATTTTTTATATTCAAACTATATTTTATGTTATACCGCATCACTGAAATATACTTTAATTTATCAATAATAAATATTAAGTAATTATTAATTTTTTTAAAATGGTTAAGAAAAATAATACTTTTTAGTAATAATACTAATAGTAAATTTAATATTACATATATGTACTATAATAGTAGAAAAATTTACTTATTTTAAGCACAATAAAATAGAATAAACAATTTTTAGAGATATGTCTTCTTTTGTCATTTTCTCACCAACTATAGTTGAACATGATATTTTTCCAAGACTTTACATTTAGTTTATAATTTGATCACTTTTTTAAATAGTTTGAGCTTTAGTTTATAATTTGCAGCCATTCAATTGTTTTTTTTTTCCAGAGCTCGGCACAGTAACGTATGTCGGCAACCATTCAATTGCATTTTTTTACATATCTCGGCACAATAATGTATATCGGAAAAGCACTTTTGTAAAGCTCGCAACAATACCAAACTAATCCTAAGTATTAGCTAATAAAAATATACTTATTATCATGATTAGTAGAATAATTTATATATTATCATTTTTAATTTGACATTTAATAAAATATTATCAT
Source organism: Papaver bracteatum (assembly GCA_023529315.1). Lineage (NCBI taxonomy): Eukaryota > Viridiplantae > Streptophyta > Magnoliopsida > Ranunculales > Papaveraceae > Papaver > Papaver bracteatum. The sequence goes on from JAJJWX010004844.1 coordinate 1,756,689, forward strand.
GGCAAATTAATAGAGTATTTATCATGAAGAATTATGAAACCTTAATGACATGATAAATTTTGTCCGTTAGATGCATTTCTAATCTCAATCACAACCATCACTTATGAAAAACGATTACATCCTTAGATTTATCTCTTGTGAGGACAAATCTGAACCACCACTTACATACACAAAGTTAGCCAAACTGTGCTTTATATTCTTGATTTACATAAACGTACCATTTATTGCTGCATCCACTCGCCCTATTTTGAGGTTTTAGATTTGAAGACGCCAGTTGGTCATGAAGAAAAATTTAGGTCATCAATTTTATTCTTATTAAGGGATTGGTATGGAGGGTTTTTTTTTTTTTGCAATACTTAAATCATCGTAGCAGTATATTTTGAGTTATGCAATTTTTGCAATGTAATAGCGAATTTTGGGTCACACTGTAATTTCGATCACATGAAAACTTTTAGACCGTAAAGAAAACTTTTGATGATTGCGTAAAAATTGAAAAAATTATGAGGCATATTATATTATAAGCCATGAAGTTATAGATAATATTAGGTTAGATTAGAAAAAGATTAAGTCAAAGTTGAAGTGGAAGAATTTATGTTATAATGACATATGTAGGTGTTGATGGTGGTTTTCAGCTTAGGGTCAAAATCGTAAAACTTTGCATCTGATGTGACGTCACTCTACAAGAAAACATAGCCACGTGTGCTAACCTCTTCACTGGCAAATTTATCCAGACTGGCGAATCCCAGATGTTCTGTAAATTTAGGCGCCTCGCGCATATTCACTTAATATAAGTTTCTCTGAATGCTTTCTATGCTATGTTCTCCGACTGAACTCTTAATGTTGATATGGCATGAAAATTCGGGTACACTCGCTGCAGAGTAGAACGAATCTCCAAGTATCAAGAATAAGATCTTTTGCATAAGGTATTCAATCAGAAAAGCATGCTGCTCTCTGGGAATGAACTTAAAAGAACTCTGTGTCAACACATAGAATTCAATCAACCTTACTAACTTGCAGAAGTTAGGGTTTCGCGCCTCTCGCAGCATACTAGACCTTTCTCGTCAAAATTAAGCCTAAACAAACTAGGTAATTAATCTGCCATGGATTAACAGGTGCAAAATCTTTCCCAGAATCAGAAAAAACAGGGAGCCCCAACATCAAATGGAGGCGTGGCCATGCCTTAGGCCAGCTGGCGCCACTTTCCATTGGCCACGCCCCATCCTAAACCGGCCCTATTTCCCTCGACCAATCGGGTCGCTTTAAATCCGCCGCAGCGCACTGGAAGTTTGGCCATGCCCTAGCTTTCCGGCCCCACTGCCCATCGACCAATCAGGTCGTCCTAAATGCGCCACACACATCTAGAATAAGGACGGCCCCATTTTGCTTACCGGCCCCTAATTCATCCAAGACGCCTTGGCCACGCCAAGCCCCAATTCTTCCAAGGGGAATTCTTCAAGACTCCTTGGCCACGCCAAGCCCCAATTCTTCCAAGGGGAATTCTTCTAAGACGCCTTGGCCACGCCAAGCCCCAATTCTTCCAAGGGGAATTCTTCCACGACGCCTTGGCCATGCCAAGCCCTAATTCTTCCAACGGCGCCAAGACTTGGCCACGCCAAATTCTTCCAAGGCGCCAAGACTTGGCCACACAAAAATCTTTCCAAACAATGCCAAACCCTAATTTTGGCTACGAAGCCAATTTTTAGCTTTGGCCATGCCGTAACGTCTCCGACATACCACTATGCCGCGGTTACTTGCATGCCACCATGCCATGGCTACGCCACCGGCATGCTATTATCATGTGGCGATGCCACTTACCTATACAACAAGATGTGTCCATAATCAATGGCCATCCTTCTTCATGAGATGCAGATCTCAGCCGTACAAGTTCGCCACCACCAAATTGGATACGGTGCCAACTCTTTGGCCACGACGCCAAACCTTAATTTTGGCCGTTCCCAAACTATGCCAAAATCCTAAATTGTCCGCACCTAAAAGCATGCCAAGGCCACGTCGACCACGTCTCCATGCCACTGGATGCCAAACGGAAGGTTGCAACAATCAACGGATACTTTTCCTCTCAGGATGAAAAATCTCGATCGTCTAAGGTCACCACCGAGCCGTCAAGTTTCCTAAGCAATAGCAACGCGCTACACAAAAACACTCAAGACATCAAAACATGTCACAAACTTGGGGATGCTCTTCAGGGTATTGATTTGGCGGTTTGCAGCGTGCGGCGTGCAATACCCCCGTTACAAGAAAGTATCATAAAAGTGAGGCGATTAGTAATAGCAAGAAATAATGGTGAAACTTTCATTATGGAAACATCAATTCCATGCATTACCCGTTACCATTCTCCTCCATTACGCAAGTCGTTCCCACATTTACGAGGACAGGGTATGTTTCATTACGACTTGTGTAAATAGGTCTCACCTATTTCCACCAAAAAACAAGTTTTGATCGGAAACACACAATATCTAGAAATCACTTGGTCACTTTCCATCCTGCTCACCAGTTCTACTTTCTGATACAATTCATAAAAACGCCCACGCTTCCAGAATCAACTATTCTAGTCTCAACACTTTCTTCGCTTCCCTCCCTAAGTCCAACCCTTCTCTTTCACTTTGTGACCGAAGCAATCCAGGAGCGGCCATTTCTTGGTTTAGGCCAGGATTGTACAGATTGATCTCTCGAATCAAAAGTACTCCCGTGCAGTACATTGTTTGGGGTTTAGATTCATTTCTCGCCCACACAACACACGAAATTACCGAAATCAGCAGAAACGGTTTTCACCCCCAAAAAATTGACGACCACAGTGGGATATTAATCTCTCGGTTACAATATCAATTTCTAATTTCCAATTATGTTCTTCAACACGATCTCAAGATGGTAGAAATCAGGTTCGGATCAGCAACAATCCCTGAGAACATTGGCACTGAAATAATTCATGGTGTTAATGTTCCTTCCAGTGGTGTTAATACACCACCGGTTGATGTGATCTCAATCAATAATATTGTTATAGTAAATAGGTTCATTGAGACTTGTGAAAGCAATAGAATTTAGACTTAAAATTAAAGAAAACTTAATTCAAGATTGATTTCAAAATATTAAAAATAACCAAGACACTAGAATCCACTATTACACATGAATGAATGATGTTGAATATTTCATAACTCTAATTATTCTTTAAATCCTTTATTTCTTAATTCACAAATAATCAAACATATTCTCAAATATTAATTGTATTCCCTAAGCATAGACTATCAATTGATTAAACAAAGTATAATCTATCAAATTGAATCACAAATAATTAAGAAAATTATGTAAACATTTAAAAACTCTACAAAAGCAGTGATTGAGTGAATTATAATTGAATATTAGAGAAAATGAAATAGTTCCCCATTATTCAAGTGTAGATAGATTCATCCATTGCCTTGATTACGCGAGAATTTAGCCTCTCATAATGATGGAAACACTCTCAAAAGTTGATTTCATTTATGCTCAAAAGTGGTTTACAAATGATGAATTTGGAGAAAAAAGAAGAAGATAAAACCGGGTTTGTAACACTTAACGCTGTTATAAATCAAACTGTTGCAAGAACGATACAGATTAAATGTCACTGAGACTGTATCACTACGACGCTACACCCTCTGTCGTTGTCATTGTTGATAAGCGACGGTCTTCAGAAGTGCAATGTTCTTCGTGTTCTTCCTTCACAGCAGCAGCATAATTCTCCAACTTGATTTCTCTTGCTCTGTTATTCTCCCAAACTCTCCGTAAGCCTCTCATAACCCTCAGCACCCTTTATATACTCTACAAAATCAAAAATACTTGCTAATAACTCCGCATAATCTTCATTAATTCTCCTTTGCCATTCTCGGAAATAATTTTCATTTTCATCTCCATCACGCGTCTGTTGGAGATTTTCACGTGTTTTCTGGTGTTGACAAACTCTAAACACGGCGAACAGACATCCCAGCAGTATACAAACTCCCTAAATATGCATGCAGTTTTTCCAAATAAAGAAATCATACCGGAAATATATTAGCCTCCATGTTGTACGAGATATGAAAAGATCTTCTCTCTATCACGTCACCAAACACGTTACCATCCTTGTTTGACCGAAACAGGTCATATCCAACCAATCCCGCCGATTAAGTCTCATTGATTCTCATCATTACTCAAAATAGGAAATGCAACAGATTCAAACTATTTTCCCGCCAACTCCATTATTCAAAAGAAGAAGAAAATGTTAGCCCTTATCCAATCAGCTGGGGTGCGAATATCCAGTGGGTGCTAAGAATGAATTTGGGATATACATAGCCGTGGGTGCTAAGGACAAATTTGGGCTACACATAGCCGTGGCTTCCCCTTATCCAAAGTGAGGGTCTGTATAGAAATTGTCCTCCTAGGTTCCAAAAAGCACTTTTCGAGCAACTTTTTCCGCATAAGTGTAATTCTTCAATAACACCTAAACAAACATAAAAGCACCAAAATTAGTACAAAATTCGAGAATAACAATAGAGACACTGAGGACAATTCAGACACAAAAATGTGTCTATCAAATACCCCCAAACTTATTATTTGCTAGTCCCGAGCAAATCTAATCTAAAAAATAAAATGACTACACTTAGAACGTGCAGCAAGCCGTTAAACCGCTAGCGCTAGGTGGCCCTAGCGGTGGAGTGTTGTCTCCGGAGGGTTTACCAGAGGTGTACCCACAAAACCTATACTTCCAATTGGTCACAAGTATCCAAAGATCTATGAGGACATACAAATTCTCAACCTATCTCCAAGTGACTAGAATGCCAGAGAAATTAAAGGTGCCAGCTCTAAAGCTGACTGAAGAAAAGGGGAGACACATCCGCAACACTGCTAGATAAAGAGATATCCGCTACACATCTAGATAAACATTGTAAGATGCGCCCGCTGGTTTACAACTAGATAAGATTAGGAGAGAGAAAAAGATGAGAGGGACATCTGCTACACAACTGGACTAATTACGTGTGATGAGTTAAACCAGTGCTAGAAAGATCTTGTGCCAGATTGAAAGCGGACTAACAAAGCAACCAAATGTATCTTTCATCGACTCTCTCATAGTGCTCAGTAGAAACAACGTCTTCTTCGGTCTTCAATTGTGGATGATAAACTATCGAACCTCATAGAACCTTGACAATTAACTCTTCTCTTCGATTTCTTGCTTGACATAAAAATTTCTACTTCCATATGGCCTTATTGAACAAAAAACTAATTATAGAACAAAAAGAACGTAACGATGATTTTTTTTTTTTTTTGAAACACAAAAGGTACAAGACAAAAAATTACATGGCCATGAGATAAGTACTTTAAAAACTTGGATCTTCGCAACTCGTGATGTCTTGGTATCATGAATTCCAACAACTTATATATTTTGCTCTTATTACTTCTTGTAACTAAGTCTTCAACTTTGATTTTTGAATTATTCTTTTCTATTGTTGCTTCTAAACCTTAAACGTCTTCCACTTTCTTTATAGATTTTGATGTCTCGCTCCGTTTGTTGATGATGATAAGTTTCTACTGAGAGAGTGTTGTAATCCAGTAACTAAGACTACATTGTGAGGTTGCTTTGTCTTTCTGGAATTTCCTGACCTACTTGCCTTTCCATCATGGATGGTTAGGTCCATCATGGTTACCCTCTAAAAGGAACAAGTTCTCTCCTGAATTTCAAGGATCTCAATGTCTTTTTTTATAATGTCTCAATAGGTTTTTATCCCTAGCTTTCCAATTCATATCTTTTCGGTGAGAAACAGTATGTAAACTTAGCTAACCGGATACCATGTGACTAGAAGTTTCAAAAGTGCAACTAAAAAGTTCTTCCCCACCCCCAAACTTAAATCTAACATTGTCCTCAATGTTTCAAGTGAAAGAGCAGTACTAAAAGTAAAATAACACGAGGAGAAGTTGGAAAGATAGTACCTGGGTGAAGAGAGAGAAAATCAAAACTAATAGACAACATACAACTGCCTCGATGGTCAATCAAGGGTAAACAGGGTCCTCCAGAGTGACCTCCTCAACATCACCTGTAGGAAAGGGCTCTAAAAAGGGTTTCAATCTCTGACCGTTAACCTTCGAAGAACTACTACCATACGGTGTCTCGATCTCAATAGCTCCATGAGGAAAGATAGTGAGAATAATAAAAGGACCTGTCCACCGAGAACGTAACTTCCCAGGGAAAAGATGCAAGCAGGTATCATACAGAAGAACTTTTTGACCTGGAGAAAATGACTTCCGTAAAATATTTCTATCATGCACAAGTTTTATTTTGTTCTTATACTCCTTCGCACTATCGTAAGAATCTATACGAATCTCATCCAACTTATTGAGCTAGAGTTTCCTAATGGGAACCTTCCTTGTCAAGTGAAAAATTTAGCTACTTAACAGCCCAATAAGCTCTATGTGCTAACTCAACAGGTAAATGACATGCCTTTCCATACACAAGCCGATAAGGTGACATTCTAATGGGGGTCTTAAATGCAGTACAGTAAGCCCATAAGGCATCAGTGAGCCTAGACGACCAGTCTTTCCGATTAGGATTAACTATTTTCTCTAATATACGTTTTATCTCCCTATTGGAAACCTCTACCTGACCACTAGTCTGTGGATGATATGGGGTAGCTACCTTATGTGTGATACCATATTTTTTCATCAAAATCCTAAAAGGTCCATTACAAAAGTGCGACCCTCCATCACTAATTATAGCTCGCGATGTACCAAAACGTGTAAGTATATTATTTTTCAAGAACTCAATCACAAGCCTATGGTCATTGGTTTTACACGCAACTGCCTCTATCCACTTAGAGACATAGTCTACGGCGACAAGTATGTATAGGTTACCAAAATAATTAGGAAACGAACCCATAAAGTCAATACCCCACACATCAAAGACCTCAACAACTAAAATAAGGTTTAAGGGCATCATGTTCCTACGGGAAATGGTTCCTAATTTCTGGCAACGTTCACAAGTAACACAGTAACTGTGGGAGTCTTTAAACAATGAAGGTCAACAGAATCCACACTGCAATATCTGAGCAGCAGTCTTCTTAGCACTAAAGTTACCCCCATAAGCATGATCATGACAAAAGGAAATAATACTAGACTGGTCACTCTCAGGTATACATCTCCTAATAATCTGGTCTGGACAATACTTAAACAAATAAGGATCATCCCAAAATAAGTTCTTAACCTCGGCTAAAAACATAGAATGATCTTGTTTACCCCAATGTTGGGGCATTCAACCAGTAAAAAGATAGTTTACTATATTCGCATACCAAGGTGATTGGGAAACAGAGAACAATTGTTCATCAGGAAAGCTGTCCCTTATAGGAAGGTAATCACTAGGGGAACTAACAACTAGCCTAGACAAGTGTTCTGCTACTACATTTTATGCACCCTTTTTGTCCCTAATGTCGGGAGAAAATTCTTGTAACAATAGGATCCACCTAATCAATCTAGGTTTGGTATCCTTCTTAAACAAAAGGTATTTCAAAGCTGCATGATCAGTATAGATTACGATCTTAGAACCTAAGAGGTAGGATCTAAACTTGTCTAAGGCAAACACAATAGCTAATAGTTCCTTCTCCGTAGTGGTATAGTTCAACTGGGCATCATTCAAAGTTTTTCTAGCATAGTAAATCACATGAAGTAACTTATTTTATCGCTGACCTAGCACAACACCAATAGCATAATCTGAAGCATCACACATGATCTCAAAGGGTAGGTTCCAGTTGAGTGCCTGGACTATTGGGGTGGTAGTGAGTAAAGTCTTAAGCTTCTCAAAATCCTCTAAACAAGCATCATCAAAGACGAACTTAGCATCTTTTGCAAGCAAATTGCAAAGAGGTCTAGAAATCAAGCTAAAATCCTTAATGAATCGACGATAAAAACCAGCATGCCCTAAGAATGACCTAATATCTCTTACGGTTTTTGGGACCGGTAAAGTTTTAATAAGGTCAACTTTGGCTCTATCTACATCTATACCCTTTGAAGATACGATATGACCTAAAATAATTCCTGAACGAACCATGAAATGACATTTCTCCCAATTAAGCACTAAATTATTTTCCTTACACCTAGTCAAAACTAATGACAAATAATGCAAGCACTCATCGAAAGACGAACCAAACACTGAAAAATCATCCATAAAGACCTCTAAGAACCGTTATATCATGTCAGAAAATATGCTCAACATACAACGCTGAAAGGTCGCAGGGGAATTACATAGCCCGAAAGGCATGCATCTATATGCAAAGGTACAAAAGGGATAGGTAAAAGTGGTTTTCTCTTGGTCTTTTGGGGCAATAGGAACCTGATTATATCCGCAGAATCCATCTAAAAAGAAAAAATGGCTACGTCCAGCTAATCTTTCTAGCATTTGGTCGATGAAGGGAAGGGGAAAGTGGTCCTTCCTAGTGACCTTGTTAAATTTTCTATAGTCAATACAGACACGCCAACCCGTGGTCATTCGGGTTGGGATTAACTCATTGTTATCATTCTAGACTACAGTAATACCGAATTTCTTTGGAACAACCTGAACGGGGCTGACCCACTTATTGTCTGAAATGGGGTAGATAATGCCTGCATCTAACAGCTTAAGAACCTCGGTTCGAACTACTTATTTCATATTAGGGTTCAGTCGACGTTGCATCTCCCTAGAAGGTTTGGTGTCTTCCTCTAAATAAATATGATGCATACAAACAGTAGGACTTATACCCTTAATGTCTGCTATGGTCCACCCTAAAGCTTCCTTGTTATTCTGAAGGACTGTTACTAGCCTACTTTCCTGATCACTCTCTAAGTCGGATGTTATAATCACAGGTAAAGTTTCAGATGGGCCTAAAAACACATACTTCAAGGTATCTGATAATAGTTTAAGGTCCAACTTAGGAGCCTTTTCTAACGAAGGAACTAGGGTAGACTTAGAAACGGGTAGAGGTTCGAACTTAGGTTTCCAGCCATTACTAGTGTCTATCAAAGGGGTTGAATCTAACAAAGCATTCACCTCATTAATCACATCATCATTATCGAAATCAATCCCAAAGTGAGCTAGGCATTTTTCTAATGTATCTTCTAGCAAAGTGTTTGGTAATGACTCCTCGACTAATGTTCCTATCATGTTCACCTATTCTATGCTCGAATAATCTAGTTCAGAGGGTAGCTTACTAATATTAAATATGTTCAGCTCAATAGTCATATTACCAAAAGACAAATTCATAATACCATTTCGACAATTAATGATCGCATTGGATGTGGCTAAAAACGGGCGACCTAAAATCACTGGTATTTGGTTCTCTAGGTCAGGGATAGGTTGGGTATCTAGGATAACAAAATCCACAAGATATATAAACTTGTCGACCTCTATAAGAACATCCTCGATCATACCACGAGGAATTTTAACGGACCTATCAGCTAACTGAAGAGTAATCTGGATAGGTTTTATCTCACCAAGTCCTAGCTTAAGGTACACATGATATGGAAGTAAGTTCATACTGGCTCCTAAGTCAAGCAACGCTTTCTCAACACGGTATTTACCTATTGTGCAAGAAATGGTAGGGGAACCTGGGTCTTTATACTTATGAGTAGCGGTATTCTGAATAATAGAACTCACATGACTATCTAGGAAGGCTTTCTTCTGGACACTAAGCTTACGCTTTCGCGTACACATATCCTTAAGAAACTTAGAATAAGCGGGAATCTTCTTAATTTCATCTAATAATGGAAGGTTGATAGTTACCTTCTTAAAAATCTCCAATATATCATTAAAGGTGGACTCCCTCTTAGTTGGAACTAGCATCTGTGGGAATGGGGCTCTAGGAACAAAGCCGGTAGAGACTCTATAAGTCTCTTCGGTTTCTGGTTCAGAAGGGTGAACTACAACATGTTCACTATCAGGCATGGCAACCTTGTTGTCTATGACTCTTCCACTCCTAAGGATTTTAATAGCATTCACATGATTGGATGGTCTTTCACCTATTTCATTAATTCCTATAGGGTTGGGTTGAGTTTGACTAGGAAACCTACCTCTTTCTCTCAAAGATTCATTTATCTGACTAACCTGGGTTTTCAACTCGGAAATAGCCTGAGAGTTAGCCTGACCTATTCTCTTATTTTCTTTTAAACCTTGAGCAACAGATTGTTGAAGCTGCACAGTGTTACGAGTCAACAAATCAAGATTCTCTTATAAACTCAAAATCTTTTTATCTGAGGGGTTCTGAAACTGTTCCTGAGCTGAAGGACTCTTAGTATAGCCAAATCCTGTGGGAACCTGAGAGTTACTAGACTGACCTTGATTTTGGCCCTTAGACCAAGAAAGGTTTGGATGGTTTCTCCAACCAGGGTTATAGGTTTCCGAATAAGGGTCAAACTTTTGACGATTATCAAATCTAGTGTTGTTATAAAGAGCATTGGCTTTCTCTTCAATAATATGGCCTTCCCAAAAAGGATATATTCTTCCACTACTACCACTAGAATGACCTAATTCAAATGCTTCTAAAATTTTGTCTATGGCTGCTATTTTAGCATCAGACTCATAAGATCCTTATACCCTATTGACATTTCTTCTACTTAGAAGAATTGTTTTCTAGGGTTCCTTACTATTTTCCCATTGTTGGGTCTTATCGGTAATTTCATTCAAAAATGTCATCGCCTCATCAACTGTTTTATTCTCAAACCCACCAGTGCATAAGGACTCAACCATGGTTGTTGTCGAATAATCTAAACCCTCATAGAGGATCTGAACTAGCCTAACCTTTTCTAAACCATGATGAGGACATTGAGATATTAAGTCATTAAACCTTTCGAAGTACCTATATAAAGATTCTCCCTCTTGTTGAGCAAAAGTACAGATTTGTGTCCTAATAGACGATGTTTTATGCCTAGGGAAAAACTTCTGTAAAAAGCCAGTTGTAAGTTGGTCATAGGTTTCAATTGACTCCGAAGCCAAACTATATAGCCATGATTTGGCTTTATCACTTAGGGAAAATGGAAATAACCTAAGTTTCAACGCAGCATCATCTAGGTTTTTAATTTTCAGAGTACTACAAACTTCCTCAAATTCCCTAATATGAAAATAGGGGTTTTCACTTTCTTTCCATAAAAAAATTGGGAGCATCTGCAGGGTCCCAGGCTTCAGTTCATAATTTGCCTCAGTTTCAGCTAACTTGATACATGATGGACGAGAGGTCCTAGTTGGGTTTAACAAAGCTTTCAAAGTTGCCATTTCTGGCACTACCAAAGGACTATGAGTACTTTCTTCACTAATTGTCAAGTTTTCAAAGCTGAAATTTCCAAAAACGGGGCTCTCAAAAAAAGAGTCTTTGAGCTCCCCGTCTTCACAAGAAGAACTACTAGGTTTGTCACTAATCAAACGACCTAGAGTGTTTCTTTTCCAATCCCGTTCTCTAATGACCTCGGGCATACACTAGAAAAAGAAAAGAAAAAGAAAAATCCTAAAAAAAGGGGAAGTTCTATGCAAACACAAACAAGGATGACTCCACCAAAGCAAACCTAGAGATTTCTATCAAACAAAAAGCATGATGGCTCCACTTAGATTGTTTTCTAGACCAGCTTCTAATCCTTAGAAAGGGAATTCGTTACAATCTGAGCAAACCCCTATGGAATCAATCCGAGTTTAATAAAGTTGAATAGAGGCGAGGGAAGCTGTTGGAGCTTTGAAACCCAAGGCCTCACCGCATTACAAGGCGGCGCAGTCACACATTCAACTCACAGAAACCATCATGAACTTCGAAGTATGCTTAAAGAGTAACCAATATTTTTCGAACGACTTTCCTACTAAGCTCGTTACCATATAGGTCTCATTTTATTCCAAATTTTAAAGCTTAGGTTCGCGTTAAGTATCGTTTTCCTAAGGCGGTCAAAAAGAGAACGGTGATGAAATCCGAACCCTTATCTTGTATGGCCAGGCCTTGCCCTTTACTAGGAATTTAAAACAGTCGTATTCAGTTCCTCAACATATAAGCAAACTAAGGAATACAGTAACTCGCTGACAGGGGATTCACGAGTGTTTCGAAAAACTTACCTCCCGTACCATACGGGGGATGAACCGTTGAAGTCGACTCGGGCCACGACTCCTATGTCATGTACGAACCCGAGGGGCCGAGGTGATAATGCAATCACCGTCCTTCTTTGCAAACAGTTTAATATTTAAACTACCCTTCCGTAGGGTTTAAAAAAATAAAATAATGTCCAAATGTCCAAGTCCAAAGTCCAAAAAGTAAAGTGCAAAAATAAAAAGAAAGTTACAAAGATAGAGAAATCCTAATACAATCTAAAAAAATAAGCTCTCTCTTTTTTTTTCTCTCTCTCTTTTATAATAATAAAAAAAAATCTTCTTCTTTCTCTCTTTTCGCTTTGCCTTTTACTCCAAGTCTTTTAAGTATTCACCAAAAGCTTTGGAAAATTTTCTTTTTGCTCCAAGTTCCAAAATCTGTAATGCAAAGACAAAAACCCAAAAACATAAAGAAGAACAAATAAAATAAAAACAAATAAAAACCTAAACAAAAAAGAAAAAAAAATCTAAAAACTCTAGCCTAAAGACAAGTCTGTGTCGACGACGCCAAAAATTGATGTGATCTCAATCAATAATATTGTTGTAGTAAATAGGTTTGTTGAGAATTGTGAAAGAAATAGAATTTGAACTTAAAAATAAAGAAAACTTAATTCAAGATTGATTTCAAAATATTAAAAATAACCAAGACACTAGAATCCACTATTACACATGAATGAATGATGTTGAATATTTCATAACTCTAATTATCCTTTAAATATTTTATTTCTTAATTCACAAATAATCAAACATATTCTCAAATATTAATTGTATTCCCTAAGCATAGACTATCAATTGATTAAACAAAGTATAATCTATCAAATTGAATCATAAATAATTAAGAAAATTATGTAAACATTTAAAAACTCTGCAAAAGCAGTGATTGAGTGAATTATAATTGAATATTAGAGAAAATGAAATAGTTACCCATTATTCATGTGTAGATAGCTTCATTCATTTCCTTGATTACGCGAGAATTTAGCCTCTCATCATGATGGAAACACTCTCAAAAGTTGATTTCATGTATGCTCAAAAGTGGTTTACAAATGATGAATTTGGAGAAAATAAAAATAAAACCGGGTTTGTAACACTTAACGCTGTTACAAATCAAATTGTTGCAAGAACGATACAGATTAAATGTCACTGAGACTGTATCACTATGACGCTACACCCTCTGTCGTTGTCACTTTTGATAAACGACGGTATTAATAAATGCAATGTTCTTCGTGTTCTTCCTTCATAGCAGCAGCAACAGAATTCTCCAACTTGATTTCTCTTGCTCTGTTATTCTCCCAAACTCTCTGTAAGCCTCTCATAACCCTCAGCACCCTTTATATACTCTACAGAATCAAAAATACTTGCTAATAACTCCGCATAATCTTCATTAATTCTCCTCTGCCATTCTCGGAAATAATTTCCATTTTCATCTCCATCACGCGTCTGTTGGAGATTTTCACGTGTTTTCTGGTGTTGACAAACTCTAAACATGGCGAACAGACATCCCAGCAGTATACAAACTCCCTAAATATGCATGCAGTTTTTCCAAATAAAGAAATCATACCGGAAATATATTAGCCTCCATGTTGTACGAGATATGAAAAGATCATCTCTCTATCACGTCACCAAACACGTTACCATCCATGTTTGACCGAAACAGGTCATATCCAACCAATCCCGCCGATTAAGTCTCATTGATTCTCATCCTTACTCAAAATAGGAAATGCAACAGATTCGAACTATTTTCCCGCCAACTCCATTATTCAAACGAAGAAGAAAATGTCAGCCCTTATCCAATCAGTTGGGGTGTGAATATCCAATGGGTGCTAAGAATGAATTTGGGCTATACATAGCCGTGGGTGCTAAGGACAAATTTAGGCTACACATAGCCGTGGATGCCCCTTATCCAAAGTGAGGGTCCGTATAACAATTGTCCTCCTGGGGTCCAAAAAGCACTTTTCGAGCAACTTTTTCCGCATAAGTGTAATTCTCCAATAACACCTAAACAAACATAAAAACACCAAAATTAGTACAAAATTCGAGACTAATAATAGAGACACTGAGGAAAATTCAGACACAAAAATGTGTTTATCACCTGTCAACAACAACAACATGGAAAATGTTCCATCAGGTGTTACACATCCAATCACCAAAACCAGAACCTATGCTACGGAAAACTCTCCATCAAGTATTACACCTCTAATAACCAGAGCCAGAGCCGCTGCCGCCGCTCCCAATATTTCGTCAAGTGTGAAACTTCCAATCGTCACCAAAGCCGCATCTATTCCGCCGTCAGGATGAGAAACTGGAGGACCCAGAGGGAGCCGATCCCATATTATTATTGCTGATTTGATGGACAAACAATAGGTTCTCGCTAGAGCCCAAACGGACATGGCCTCGACTCAGAAGGAGACACTTATTTTTCTCAAGACATTAACGGAGAGGCTACCACAAGAATCACGCCAGACAGAGCCCATGAGGAACGCCTCCAATACCCCAGGCGCCAACACCTCAACATGGCGCACCTTTGTAGATGAAGAGACACGCCCAGGAACTCCAGTGGAGAGAAGTCAACCGTCCAATTTTGTCACAGGAGAAGATTTGGAGCAACTCCTCCGAAACTGAGACAAAATAGATTCCCTGGACATGTATCAGCATCAACCCCCGTATCCTACGAAAGTACAAAGAATCCCTCTTCCAAGTGGGTACTCTTCCCCTCAATTATCTTTGTACGATGGCACCGGTAATGTGCGTGAACATGTCTCTCGATTTTTGGAATCCATGGGGGAGTACGAATACAATCACGTTCTCCGTTTGAGGGAAGTTTCGAAATCACTTACTAGAAGAGCATACACGTGGTATAACGGAATTATGCCGAGAAGCATCCCCAATTGGTCTGACATGGTTGCAGCCTTTTACAAGAAATACTTCTTTGTGTCTGAGCAAATTACCTTCTCAGATCTAGGAAGGATGTTCCAACGAAACAACGAACATCCGAATGACTTCGTCAAAAGATTTAGGATTCAAGACCTGGATTGTCACGACCCAAACATGACCGAACAACAATTGGTAGGTTCTTGCATCAATGGCATGATTCCTATCTACCGGGCCTTAATAGATAATCTGCGATTCCAGACATTTTTTGAACTTCATGAAGCTGCAAAACGGTCGGCCACAACAACACCAGCATTGTTAGTAAGAACTAGGCCAACCAGAGGCGAGGACGCACGCAAAACTAGAGGGAACATATGCCTCATAAATAAGAAATACAATGCTGGTCCCTCCTATGTGAGCGTGTTATACGAAGGAGGAAAAAGGAAAGCTCCAGCAGTAGAACAACAATCTAAGTGCCCAGCTCCAGAACGACTGGCAGCTTCGCCTCGTAAGACTACCGTTAAAGGTCCCATGCGATATCAAGAAACTGGAGAGAACGTCTTGGATTTCCCGCTCCCAATTGATAAAGAGATTGAACTCTTGGAAGCATGGATAAAAGACGACACTACCAGACTACCTCCTACCAGACGCCCACCAACTGAAGTGGAAATGGCAAACCCCAAATATTGTCGTTACTACAGATTTGTCCACCACCCGACCAGAGACTACAACAAAGTAAAGCATATCTTCAAAGAAAAGATAGAAGATGGGGAACTTCAACTGGGAAATGAGGGAGTTCGCAGAGATCCACTCCAAGTCAGAAATTGCATGGTCTCTGGGGACTCTGTCCACGAGACTGTGCAATCCATGATACAGTGTGTGTGCGAGATTCTATACCTATCCAAGACACAACGTCAAGATATCTTCACATCCCTTAATCGTGTTGTATCAGGAAAGCGACTCTTTCCTACTGAAGAAACCACGTCAGAACCCCAAACACTCTCGGGAAATGGTACTAGAAAATACAACTGGGGACTGCTGACCACAGTTTATCTGAGGGACGCCGAGTTCGATAACACATTAATTGACACGGGCTCTGACTTCAACATCATCACCATCAAAACTCTGAGATCTGCGGGAGTTTCGAAGCAGGAGGCTACCCGTTCCCTAACCGTGGTCAAAGACTCGGAAGGAGAGGCGATGGACGCATATGGATACATCAACCTCGAAATCAAGGTGGAAGACACCCTAACACATGGAAAATTTCACATTGTCAAAGAACTCTCGAATTATGACATGATTCTAGGGAGCGCATGTGTACACGACAACAAAGCAAATCTAAGAACATCCCCTCTGCAGATGTAAATACGCGAAAGAATTTCCAACAAGCCGTCCAACTTTGAAGATTATATGTTGCCGTATCAATAACTTACCAACGTAACTCGGTTGCCTGAAGAAAGCCCGTCGACGTTCATCCGCAGATTCTGAGCACAAGTTAGCCTGGTTAAACAACACTTTCTACACCCAGTCACCTCGCCTCTCGGCCAGGCATGGGGACTCGATCCGACTATCAACCTGGGCGTCATTAGGAGATGTGAATGGGATGTTGGGCCTTTCAAATGTTTTATCAAAAACTTGGAAGTCGTCGCAGCCAAAGATGACGAGCTCAAAAATCAAGTGATGACACAACGCCCAAACCCGTTTTAAATTGGAGATGTGATAGTCAAGATGACCTCGTTTCAAGTTGGAGATATAATAGTAAAGATATCCGCTCGACCCGGTCCACCCAAAGAAAAGGAAGATGAGCCATATCTGGTGACCGATGTTATCTTAGGTGGTTACTGCAAACTCATCAATACCGACAAATTGGAAGGATTAATAATTCACTCACGATGGATCAAACCCTTCAATACCTAAAACGATGTGCTACCTTAACCTCCAGCGTTATCCTTTCAGCATTTTACCCTTTTCACTCAATGTTTGTAACTTCTCTAAAAATGGTTGCACCACTGTCATTCATAAGTAGAGTTTTCAATTTCAATTAAAAGAACATATTTCCTTCAAATGAGTTACTTGTCTTCCGATTATGAGTTACTTCTAGGGTTTTTATGTTTTTTCCCACATTCGGGAGATATTCATGATTTTTATCTCCCGAATGTAGTTGTGTTCTTCATTTCGAAAATTTGTGTTTTTTTTTCCAAAATCTGATTTTTGGGCCACTCTATATTCGGAGGTTCGAGTAACAATATAATCATCCGAATATAGTAGTGCAAAGGCTCTATATGCCGAGGATCATGGTGGTTCTCATTTGGGACCCAACAAATATTCGGAGGTCAAATGAGTTACTTGTCTTCCGATTATGAGTTACTTCTAGGGTTTTTCTGTTTTTTTCCCACATTCGGGAGATATTCATGATTTTTATCTCCCGAATGTAGTCGTGTTCTTCATTTCGAAAATTTGGGTTTTTTTTCCAAAATCTGATTTTTGGGCCACTCTATATTCGGAGGTTCGAGTAACAATATAAACCTTCGAATATAGTAGTGCCAAGGCTCTATATGCTGAGGTTCATGGTGGTTCTCATTTGGGAGCCAACAAATATTCGGAGGTCAAATGAATTACTTGTCTTCCGATTATGAGTTACTTCTAGGGTTTTTCTGTTTTTTCCCATATTCGGGAGATATTTATGATTTTTATCTCCCGAATGTAGTCATGTTCTTCATTTCGAAAATTGGAGTTTTTTTTCCAAAATCTGATTTTTGGGTCACTCAATATTCAGAGGTTCGAGTAACAATATAAACCTACGAATATAGTAATGCCAAGGCTCTATATGCCGAGGCTCATGGTGGTTCTCATTTGGCAGCCAACAAATATTCGAAGGTCAAATGAGTTACTTGTCTTCCGATTATGAATTACTTCTAGGGTTTTTCTGTTTTTTCCCACATTCGGGAGATAATCACAATTTTTATCTCCCGAATGTAGTCGTATTCTTCATTTCGAAAATTTGAGTTTTTTTCTCCAAAATCTGATTTTTAGGCCACTATATATTCGGAGGTTCGAGTAACAATATAAACTTCCGAATATAGTAGTGCCAAGGCTCTATATGCCGAGGCTCATGGTGGTTCTCATTTGGGAGCCAACAAATATTCGGAGGTCAAATGAGTTACTTGTCTTCCGATTATGAGTTACTTCTAGGGTTTTTCTGTTTTTCCCACATTCGGGAGATATTCATGATTTTTATCTCCCGAATGTAGTCATGTTCTTCATTTCGAAAATTTGAGTTTTTTTTCCAAAATCTGATTTTTGGGCCACTCTATATTCGGAGGTTCGATTAACAATATAAACATCCGAATATAGTAGTGCCAAGGCTCTATATGCCGAGGCTCATGGTGGTTCTCAATTGGGAGCCAAAAAATATTCTGAGGTCAAATGAGTTACTTTTCTTCCGATTATGAGTTACTTCTAGGGTTTTTCTGTTTTTTCCCACATTCGGGAGATAATCATGATTTTTATCTCCCGAATGTAGTCGTGTTCTTCATTTCGAAAATTTGAGTTTTTTTTTCCAAAATCTGATTTTCGGGCCACTCTATCTTCGGAGGTTCGAGTAACAATATAAACCTCCGAATATAGTAGTGCCAAGGCTCTATATGCCGAGGCTCATGGTGGTTATCATTTGGGAGCCAACAAATATTCGAAGGTCAAATGAGTTACTTGTCTTCCGATTATGAATTACTTCTAGGGTTTTTCTTTTTTTTCCCACATTCGGGAGATAATCACGATTTTTATCTCCCGAATGTAGTCATGTTCTTCATTTCGAAAATTTGAGTTTTTTTTACAAAATCTTATTTTTGGGCCACTCTATATTCGGAGGTTTGAGTAATAATATAAACCTCTGAATATAGTAGCGCCAAGGCTCTATATGCCGAGGCTCATGGTGGTTATCATTTGGGAGCCAACAAATATTCGAAGGTCAAATGAGTTACTTGTCTTCCGATTATGAATTACTTCTAGGGTTTTTCTTTTTTTTCCCACATTCGGGAGATAATCACGATTTTTATCTCCCGAATGTAGTCCTGTTCTTCATTTCGAAAATTTGAGTTTTTTTTACAAAATCTTATTTTTGGGCCACTCTATATTCGGAGGTTCGAGTAACAATATAAACCTCTGAATATAGTAGTGCCAAGGATCTATATGCCTGGGCTCATGGTGGTTCTCATTTGGGAGCCAAAAAATATTCTGAGGTCAAATGAGTTACTTGTCTTCCGATTATGAGTTACTTCTAGGGTTTTTTCTGTTTTTTCCCACATTCGGGAGATAATCATGATTTTTATCTCCCGAATGTAGTCGTGTTCTTCATTTCGAAAATTTGAGTTTTTTTCCAAAATCTGATTTTCGGGCCACTCTATCTTCGGAGGTTCGAGTAACAATATAAACCTCTGAATATAGTAGTGCCAAGGCTCTATATGCCGAGGCTCATGGTGGTTCTCATTTGGGAGCCAACAAATATTCGGAGGTCAAATGAGTTACTTGTCTTCCGATTATGAGTTACTTCTAGGGTTTTTCATTTTTTTCCCACATTCGGGAGATATTCATGATTGTTATCTCCCGAATGTAGTCGTGTTCTTCATTTCGAAAATTTTATTTTTTTTCCAAAATCTGATTTTTGGGCCACTCTATATTCGGAGGTTCGAGTAACAATATAAACCACCGAATATAGTAGTGCCAAGGCTCTATATACCGAGGCTCATGGTGGTTCTCATTTGGGAGCCAAAAAATATTCTGAGGTCAAATGAGTTACTTTTCTTCCGATTATGAGTTACTTCTAGGGTTTTTCTGTTTTTTCCCACATTCGGGAGATAATCATGATTTTTATCTCCCGAATGTAGTCGTGTTCTTCATTTCGAAAATTTGAGTTTTTTTTCCAAAATCTGATTTTCGGGCCACTCTATCTTCGGAGGTTCGAGTAACAATATAAACCTCCGAATATAGTAGTGCCAAGGCTCTATATGCCGAGGCTCATGGTTGGTCTCATTTGGGAGCCAAAAAATATTCGGAGGTCAAATGAGTTACTTGTCTTCCGATTATGAGTTACTTTTAGGGTTTTTCAGTTTTTTTCCACATTCAGGAGATATTCATGAATTTTATCTCCCGAATGTAGTCGTGTTCTTCATTTCGAAAATTTGAGTTTTTTTCCAAAATCTGATTTTTGGGCCACTCTATATTCGGATGTTCGAGTAACAATATAAACCACCGAATATAGTAGTGCCAAGGCTCTATATACCGAGGCTCATGGTGGTTCTCATTTGGGAGCCAACAAATATTCGGAGGTCAAATGAGTTACTTTTCTTCCTATTATGAGTTATTTTTAGGGTTTTTCTGTTTTTTCCCACATTCGGGAGATAATCACGATTTTTATCTCTCGAATTTTGTCGTGTTTTTCATTTCGAAAATTTGACTTTTTTTTTTTAAATCTGATTTTTGGGCCACTCTATATTCGGAGGTTTGAGGAATAATATAAACCTCCGAATATAGTAGAGCCAAGGCTCATGGTGGTTATCATTTGGGATCCAACAAATATTCGAAGGTCAAATGAGTTACTTGTCTTCCGATTATGAATTACTTCTAGGGTTTTTCTTTTTTTTCCCACATTCGGGAGATAATCACGATTTTTATCTCCCGAATGTAGTCATGTTCTTCATTTCGAAAATTTGAGTTTTTTTTACAAAATCTTATTTTTGGGCCACTCTATATTCGGAGGTTCGAGTAACAATATAAACCTCTGAATATAGTAGTGCCAAGGATCTATATGCCTGGGCTCATGGTGGTTCTCATTTGGGAGCCAAAAAATATTCTGAGGTCAAATGAGTTACTTGTCTTCCGATTATGAGTTACTTCTAGGGTTTTTCTGTTTTTTCCCACATTCGGGAGATAATCATGATTTTTATCTCCCGAATGTAGTCGTGTTCTTCATTTCGAAAATTTGAGTTTTTTTCCAAAATCTGATTTTCGGGCCACTCTATCTTCGGAGGTTCGAGTAACAATATAAACCTCTGAATATAGTAGTGCCAAGGCTCTATATGCCGAGGCTCATGGTGGTTCTCATTTGGGAGCCAACAAATATTCGGAGGTCAAATGAGTTACTTGTCTTCCAATTATGAGTTACTTTTAGGGTTTTTCATTTTTTTCCCACATTCGGGAGATATTCATGATTGTTATCTCCCGAATGTAGTCGTGTTCTTCATTTCGAAAATTTTATTTTTTTTCCAAAATCTGATTTTTGGGCCACTCTATATTCGGATGTTCGAGTAACAATATAAACCACCGAATATAGTAGTGCCAAGGATCTATATACCGAGGCTCATGGTGGTTCTCATTTGGGAGCCAACAAATATTCGGAGGTCAAATGAGTTACTTGTCTTCCTATTATGAGTTACTTTTAGGGTTTTTCAGTTTTTTCCCACATTCGGGAGATAATCATGATTTGTATCTCTCAAATGTTGTCGTGTTTTTCATTTCGAAAATTTGACTTTTTTTTCCAAAATCTGATTTTTGGGCCACTCTATATTCGGAGGTTTGAGTAATAATATAAACCTCTGAATATAGTAGCGCCAAGGCTCTATATGCCGAGGCTCATGGTGGTTCTCATTTGGGAGCCAACAAATATTCGAAGGTCAAATGAGTTACTTGTCTTCCGATTATGAATTACTTCTAGGGTTTTTCTTTTTTTTCCCACATTCGGGAGATAATCACGATTTTTATCTCCCGAATTTAGTCGTATTCTTCATTTCGAAAATTTGAGTTTTTTTCTTACAAAATCTGATTTTCAAGCCACTCTATATTCGGAGGTTCGAGTAACAATATAAACCTCCGAATATAGTAGTGCCAAGGATCTATATGCCGAGGCTCATGGTGGTTCTCATTTGGGATCCAACAAATATTCGGAGGTCAAATGAGTTACTTGTCTTCCGATTATGAGTTACTTCTAGGGTTTTTCTGTTTTTTCCCACATTCGGGAGATATTCATGATTTTTATCTCCCGAATGTAGTCATGTTCTTCATTTCGAAAATTTGAGTTTTTTTTTTCCAAAATCTGATTTTTGGGCCACTCTATATTCGGAGGTTCGAGTAACAATATAAACCTCTGAATATAGTAGTTCCAAGGCTCTATATGCCGAGGCTCATGGTGGTTCTCATTTGGGAGCCAAAAAATATTCGGAGGTCAAATGAGTTATTTGTCTTCCGATTATGAGTTACTTCTACGGTTTTTCTGTTTTTTCCCACATTCGGGAGATAATCATGATCTTTATCTCCCGAGTAGTCGTGTTCTTCATTTCGAAAATTTGAGTTTTTTTCCAAAATCTGATTTTCGGGCCACTCTATCTTCGGAGGTTCGAGTAACAATATAAACCTCCGAATATAGTAGTGCCAAGGCTCTATATGCCGAGGCTCATGGTGGTTCTCATTTGGGAGCCAACAAATATTCGGAGGTCAAATGAGTTACTTGTCTTCCGATTATGAGTTACTTCTAGGGTTTTTTTGTTTTTTCCCACATTCGGGAGATATTCATGATTTTTATCTCCCTAATGTAGTCGTGTTCTTCATTTCGAAAATTTGAGTTTTTTTACAAAATATGATTTTTGGGCCACTCTATATTCGGATGTTCGAGTAACAATATAAACCTCCGAATATAGTAGTGCCAAGGATCTATATACCGAGGCTCATGGTGGTTCTCATCTGGGAGCCAACAAATATTCGGAGGTCAAATGAGTTACTTGTCTTTCGATTATGAGTTACTTTTAGGGTTTTGAAGTTTTTTCCCACATTCGGGAGATATTCATGATTTTTATCTCCCGAATGTTGTCGTGTTCTTCATTTCGAAAATTGAGTTTTTTTTTCAAAATCTGATTTTTGGGCCACTATATATTCGGAGGTTTGAGTAATAATATAAACCTCCGAATATAGTAGTGCCAAGGCTCTATATTCCGAGGCTCATGGTGGTTCTCATTTGGAATCCAACAAATATTCGGAGGTCAAATGAGTTACTTGTCTTCCTATTATGAGTTACTTCAAGGCTTTTTCTATTTTTTCCCACATTCGGGAGATAATCATGATTTTTATCTCCCGAATGTAGTCGTATTCTTCATTTCGAAAATTTGAGTTTTTTTCCAAAATATGATTTTTGGGCCACTCTATATTCGGAGGTTCGAGTAACAATATAAACCTCTGAATATAATAGCGCCAAGGATCTATATGCCGAGGCTCATGGTGGTTCTCATTTGGGAGCCAACAAATATTCGAAGGTCAAATGAGTTACTTGTCTTCCGATTATGAATTACTTCTAGGGTTTTTCTGTTTTTTCCCACATTCGGGAGATAATCACGATTTTTATCTCCCGAATGTAGTCGTATTCTTCATTTTGAAAATTTGAGTTTTTTTTTTCCAAAATCTGACTTTTAGGCGACTCTATATTCGGAGGTTCGAGTAACAATATAAACCTCCGAATATAGTAGTGCCAAGGCTCTATATGCCGAGGCTCATGGTGGTTCTCATTTGAGAGCCAACAAATATTCGGAGGTCAAATGAGTTACTTGTCTTCCGATTATGAGTTACTTCTAGGGTTTTTCTGTTTTTTCCCACATTCGGGAGATATTCATGATTTTTATCTCCCGAATGTAGTCATGTTCTTCATTTCGAAAATTTGAGTTTTTTTTCCAAAATCTGATTTTT
Organism: Papaver bracteatum; assembly: GCA_023529315.1. Lineage (NCBI taxonomy): Eukaryota > Viridiplantae > Streptophyta > Magnoliopsida > Ranunculales > Papaveraceae > Papaver > Papaver bracteatum. Next base: position 1,780,381 of record JAJJWX010004844.1, read on the forward strand.
GGGCCACTCTATATTCGGAGGTTCGAGTAACAATATAAACTTCTGAATATAGTAGTGCCAATGCTCTATATGCCGAGGCTCATGGTGGTTCTCATTTGGGAGCCAAAAAATATTTTGATGTCAAATGAGTTACTTGTCTTCCGATTATGAGTTACTTCTAGGGTTTTTCTGATTTTTCCCACATTCGGGAGATAATCATGATTTTTATCTCCCGAATGTAGTCGTGTTCTTCATTTCGAAAATTTGAGTTTTTTTTCCAAAATCTGATTTTCGGGCCACTCTATCTTCGGAGGTTCGAGTAACAATATAAACCTCTGAATATAGTAGTGCCAAGGATCTATATGCCGAGGCTCATGGTGGTTCTCATTTGGGAGCCAACAAATATTCGGAGGTCAAATGAGTTACTTGTCTTCCGATTATGAGTTACTTCTAGGGTTTTTCTGTTTTTTCCCACATTCGGGAGATATTCATGATTTTTATCTCCCGAATGTAGTCGTGTTCTTCATTTCGAAAATTTTAGTTATTTTTTCCAAAATCTGATTTTTAAGCCACTCTATGAAGGATTTTATCGCCCCCAATCAGAGTTCTAAAAATGTCAAATAAACATATATAGGGAAGGGTAGTTGGTTGAAGGTGCATATGCGGACTATGCACCAAGTATGCTTCATAGCTTAGCCGGAAGGGAATAAATGATGCCTAAGGATCATTTATAATTTCTTAGCCTTGAGAGAGGGCATATAATGCTAAGGCATCACTATGCCATTCCACGGACTTAATGATACATCACTTGGATGTATTTGACGGAACGACCTATACGGACTAGGTCATTACCATTATTGCTTGGCCACGGCCTAGCAAACGAGTTGGAATAAGTTGCTTGTCCCTTATTTGATGAACTACGGTCTGTGCTTGATTCCTTTAGTGTAGGGAAGGATACGTAGGCAGCCGAAATAAGTTGCAGCATTGCCGGTCCAGCACATTGGCCCCTCATATCATCTAAGCTCGGTGAATCGACGCAAGAGATGATTGTGGCCAGACTTGATGAGGCTAAATTTCATGCCAGTAAGTGGATGCTCATACTTCCTATCAAGTTACAAAGAGTTGGTAAGTGAAGCGGAGTAGGAAAGGGCAAGGTCTTGATGCGGCCTATGCCTAAGTCCACGGCTTATGCCTTAAGTCTGGACAAGACCCAACGGTATGACGGTTGCTCGGCTAGTTAGGAAATTCAGTGACGAATTCCTACGCTAAGGCAAAGCCAGAGATGCATGTGAAGTGCATTGGCATTGGCCTTATGGCCCTAAACCCTTTTGCAGAACAAGGGTAAGCTGCAAAGGTGTGGGAGATAAATTAGCTGCATCATGCTCCACGAGCATGCTTGCAAGGTCTAGTGAGCGTTCATTTGCCTGGGGATGAGGCCCGTATCGTAGCTTCATCGTGGCGCACCGGGGGAGTTGCGGCCTGTGGGGCGACGCGCCGAAGGCGTAATTTTCCAGTCCGTCACATTTTTTCTCATTGATTATGAACATCTTGTGCTCCTTTGGGATTGTTTGTACGTAACCGCATTGTTTTGCGACTCTCGACGGGTTGTACATTACATATCCTTTTGGGTGAAAGAAAGGCCCCCAATAATCACTTTGCTCTGCGCACCCAACCTTCTTTCCTTTTCCTTTAGGCAAATCCTTTTTGTAAGGATCAAAGACAACATCTTTCGTCGTCAAGTTGTCCAACTGGCGTCTCAACTTCAGATCATCCCTTTTTTGGTGCTTAAGCTTACTTTTGTAGGTGTACATGTCTCCATAATGCCTTTCGTCCCATTCCTTGTTCTCAAAATCCCTTTGAGCAAATATTGGGAAGTGCAAATATATCCACGCTTGTAGAAGTTCCATATTCCCTCCGATTTGGTTCCTTTGAGCCCTAGAATCCTTTCTCAACTCGTTCAACGAGTGTGCAATCATGTCTGTGCCCCAAGAGTATTCGTGAATCTTGTCAAATAGCTGCAACATCTGGATAAAGTTGGCGCTCACACGGGAACCAGAAACGTCGGGTAAGATAAAAGCTCCTAGGACGTATTGGACATACGCATTGGTCGTGGTAATGATACGTTCCGGAGTCACCTCTTGTCCCTCAGCATGAAGCTTCTTTGTTCCCATGAAGTTGTCCCTCAGCTTCGAGAGATGGAATATCCTATGCTTTGTCGTGCCTACCAGCGTTTGTTCCTTGGTATTTTTCTCATCCCATTGGAACACATCCTTGGTGAACGCGTAAATCTTATCCCACTCAAGCTCTTGGACGTACTATTTGTGCTTCACTGCTTTACCATCTATGCTTAGACCGGTAATGAACTTCACATCATTTGGATTTATCGTCATTTCTCCAAACGGAAGATGCAAAGTATCTGTTTCCCCGTAATATCTCTCGGCAAAGACGGAACAAAGAGGCTTGTCGTAACCAAGGTCCAAATTGTCGACCGCGGGGATCAAACCTGTTGAATTGACTAGATCGATTACTTCCGGAACTTCTCCAACGGTTGCTTCTATTCTTTGCAGTAGCCATTGCCTCATCATACTCACTGACGTTTCTGGCTTCATAAGACGAACGACATCCTTGTGATCCTATAAAACAAAACAAACCCGATGGACAAAATTCAAAACACTACAAGAATAATAATTTTTATGTTACATATCATAAGGTTTAGGTACTTACTATGTATGGAAAACGACGACGGCCCAACTGTCTTTGTACCCCCATAACATCTGTCCTCCATCACCAGGTAACCCGTGAATGGGATCCGTAGGGCCGCGAGAAAACATCATCAGTGGGTCAGGCATATGGTCCCCTCTCTTCTTCTTCTTACCATCTGTCTTATCTTGGTTTTCAGCGTCTCCCCCTTGGACTTGTTGTTGAACTTCTCCTCCTTGGACTAGTTCTTGGACTTGTTCTTGAACTTCTCCATTCTCTTCATCACTTTCATCCTCACCTTTTTCTTCATCACTTTCATCTTCACCTTCTTCTTTATCACTTTCACTCTCACTACTTTCTTCTTCACCACCTTCCTTGCCACCAATTTCTTCCTCAACACTTTCTTATTCACCACCTTCTTGTTCAGTGGGTGTATCGGAATCAAATTCTTTGTGTGTTGGTTGCTCCGCTTCAGGTGGTGGGTCATTGATGTTGATCCCTTTGCCTTTACTACCCGTGGCCCTTCGGTGCGAAGCATTCAAATTTTGACCATCTTTTCGACGAGGTGACAAAGGATTAGGAGGAGAAGCAAGGTCATGTCTCCTCTTATATTTATTTTCGGCTTGCTTTTGTTGGTTGCCCTTGTTTGGCATGTAGAATACGGAGTTAAGCAGTAAAAAACAATGGAATCGAATGCTTTTTTTCAAGTCAAGGTACACAATCGGTTTACTCGATATTCATATAAAAACCGATTTAGAACATAACAAATACACAGTCGGTTTATTCAAGTGCCCATGTAATACGATTGTAACAACAAAACCCACAATCGGATAGTTTAACTGCTAATGTAACCCGATTCTAATAATCGGTTTTATTGATATACATATAAAGTCCGATTATTGACTAAGCATATAAGAATTTTAAGGCTACACAATCGGGTTTTTTAAACACATATGTAATCCGATTCTAACAAAAATTAGTTACAGGAAAAATGGCTACCATAATCGGTCTTTTTATACATTAACGTTTTCCGATTCTTATGTACATGCAGCAAAATCGGTTTATAAGTCTAAGAACATAAACCGTTTCTAAACCTAATCGGGTTACATAGACATTAACGTGATCCGATTCTGTGAACAACGAAATATTTTGATTTCAAAATTTTCGATTTCTAAGCGATTGCATGTTACTAAAACCTAGTTTAGAGGATTGGGTAACTGGGTTGATAGAAAAGTACCTGATTCGACCCATTTCCTCCTCTTCTACAATACGACAGGCTTCGGCCTCCTCAAACACTTCCTTCGTTTTCTTTCGAATCACTTCAACGATTCCGGAATTCTTTTCACTACCAAAATTCATGTTAGTAGGATGCTTCACTCTTGCTTGTTTCGACATTTTATAGAAATAAAAAACGATTAATCGTATTTGGATCGTCGATCATCCACGATGTTTTGGTTTAAAAAAAAAAAGGAAAAAAAGAGGGAGAAGAAGAGAAGAATCGGTTAATAATGAAAATGAAAACTGATTTTAGTTTTAGGTTTATTATTAAGAGTTGTAGGGTAATTTAGTAATATTATAATTTTTAGAGGGTAATTTAGGAAATTTCAATAAATTTAGACATTCCTTATCATTGTTTATGGTGGAAATAAAATTTTGTTAGGCCCAATTTAAAAAGGTTAATTTATCACCTCGTTTTATTTAATCCGGGTGATTGCTCGAAACTTCGAGTAAACCTAAAAGTAGATTCCCAACTGGCGAACCTTTTATGCAAAGTGAAGTATAACGCTAATGATCATCATCACTTTATGTCTTTTATCTTGAACCGATCGTTAACTTTTGTTTCTTTCTTTCCCACTTATCAGTTATCAATTTATCATCTCCACCGCCGTAAATCAAATGTGAAACATGATTAGATTACTTTAAACCTGACACTTGTAGTCCACCAATTCAACACGTAAATTTCAGCTGCATTTACTAAGAAAGTGGGACGTTGTAATATCCATCCTCAAAACGTTATTATAGTTTGGGAATTGGGACCCTGAAATCCTAACATAAAACCATAATCACCTCCCAACTCCCAAGTGGATGCAGCGGGGTAGGGTACGCCTCCTCCGACACAACTTTCAGCTTCTTCCCTGAGGTTCAGAAATTAAATATTAGAGCGACAAGAGACGTGTCGGAAACACATTAAATGGCACTCTTTCTTATGAACTTCGTTCGAACAAACTTTCGGTATGGTGGGTCGGAATTCGGGGGCCGCGTTGAAATGATGACGACGGGAGTCTAAAACAATTAAAGTTTTCAAAGGAAAAAATCCAAAAAGATATGACCTACATATTATCTGGACTGGAGTGACCAATTCGCTTTTCCCGGAGAAACTAATTTTCTTCTTAGTCGGTCTATTGTCGATTAGGATAAGTTTATCAATGTATCAATCAACAATAATACTAGAATGGTAATGGTAATGTCAGCATTAGCAAATATTTGCGAACACAGAAAATGAAATGAGACCAATAATTATACTCTTAGATAGGGAGACTTTTGTTTTGTCATTGCTTTTTCAACTAGATTGCGTTTGGTTCTGCGACGATTTGTCACAAAAAAATTTGTAAGGACCACTGCGTGCATAAGCCACGTTACGAGAAGAGAAGAGAATTAGGACGAACAAAACTGTTGTTAGTCGGTAACCACGTATGTGGTTTGGTTTTGTTGGATTTTGGCTGAACCAGTCGCTTTAGATAACCGAGAGTTAGAAGTTTGTCATTCCTCAGCCTAAACACATTTAACAGGGCAGCAAACACTTTCACAGCCAAATTTAAACCAACCCCAAAAACAAACATTCTTAGATTCGATTTTGAACCGGCCATTATTTCAAGAAGATTACGCTACGCTAGCTCCTACAGAAAATAACCATTAACTTCAAGGTCTAAGATACCTTTTACGTTAATAATAACAACGCTTTTCTTTATGCCATTTCTTAATCCTTGGTCGACCTTGGACGTCATATTACTTGAAGTATTGAACTGCAACCATTCATAAATATACCAAAAACGTGAAAAGGTGGTGTAATTTTATTTGACTTGGTACGTAACCATATTGTGTGTGGAAGAATATGATGGTCATTGTCATGCCAATTAGAAAAATAACACACCCTAAGGTGCTAATATTTCTATAACCCAATTGGCGAGGTGCTCATTCTTTTTTACCCGGAAAGCTACTATAAATAGGTATATGGACACCGTCGGTATCTCCACCACGTGTAAATGGCTTAAATGGGATATGACAATGATACTGTTTCCATTTACCGATCCAAAAAAAAAAAAAAATGATACTGTTTCCATTTAAAACAATTATTAAACTAATTAAAACAATTAATCATGGCAGTGATCATCTTCAATTATATATTATTATACCACTTAGAAATAGACAAAGGAATGTGAATTCAAACTCCAAAAGATACTTTACAACCGAATCTTCCATGGTCGTGGGGATAGAATTAGATCCTACTCCCATTGCATCCATCCATTTTATTATGTTTTATTTAGCTAATCATGAATGATCTTAATGGTTTCTCCATCTTTAGTTATCTAGCTACCTCCCCTATGAATCTATCCTTACCTCTTTCTATCTTTCTTTCGTTCGTTCACTCTCTTTTTCTTTTTTACCTCTCCATTGTGAATTGTAATCATTTTTTATTTTTATTTTTTCTATCAAAGAAAACTCATTACCAACTAAGAAGGACGGAAGACATTCTTTCTTACGTTGTTGTTATAACATATATTTTGAAACCAACTACTTTTATCAAAGTAACTTAAAAGACCTAGTAAGATGAGTTTTTGGCAGAGAAAATTAACCAAGGGAGATCAGAGACAATCCAAAGCAATCGTGAATTAAGATGTTCAAGGAAACCAATCAATACTAACACAGAGTAAAAAATGGAAGAGAGAGAAACAGAAGAGGTTCCCTGGTCAGAAGTCACCGGAAAACGAAATCGGAATATTAAGGGAGGAAGTCGCGGATCCATTCTTCAGGATAACGAGATAGCTCTGAAATGCAACATACAGGCGAAAGCTTATGAGATGTGGGGTAACGGCAAGATCATTACCATCAGGGAAACCTATAAAGGGAAAAAGTGGATTAATTCTTTCACCGTCGACGGGGGTTTATGGTTGATTGCAAAACTCCATGAGATTCTTCATGAAGAATTTCTCAAACAAGAATGGTCTTACTCTTGTAAAGCTGAATGGTTTCTTCTATCCAGGGATAAAAACAAAGGAGGGGAATTTTTAAAGTTATCTATTCCTGATTCAAAGGGATTTTTGCATCCTAGTTTCTTTCCGATGGGGAAGAACAAACATGGCTGGAGAGAATTTTGTAAAATCCTTGAGAGATGTTGCAATTACAGCAACAATAAATCTCAAGCTATCAATGTCATACAGGCAAACAATCATTCTCCCATTAATGGTCCCGCTCCTTTTACTTGTTGGACGAAATCACATCCGATGACAACGTCTTCGAGAGATCCACTGATTAATTATTTGGGAGATTGGAACTTGGCTTTAAAGGTAGAGGTCAGGGCGTTAAATGTGGATTGGTCGGAGATAGGAGGGTGGTTACAACAACACTTGAAAATACAAGATTCATTTAAGATTTGGCCGTTATCTTTTAATGAAGCCTTAATTTTTGCTTCTTCTTCTATGGAGAAAAACAGAATTGTTTCCACTGGCTCTTTATTAGTTGAGGAGGTGGAAATCAAATTTTTTAGTTGGTCTTCGGAGAAGTCTACTTTCTCAACTCACAAAATCTCTAATGCTTGGATTGTAATAGCTGGTGTTCCTCAACATGCTTGGGATTTGTCACTTTTCAATACTATTGGAGCAGCTTGCGGAGGGCTTTTAGCAATTAGTCATGATACTAGAACAGGGGAAGTAATGTCAGAGATGAGGCTCAAGGTAAAGGGACCAGTTCCATCAGGAGAATGGTCTCTTGGGTTAGCAGGGAAGCAAGAATGGACATCAGATCGAATCTCTTTGGCCGAAAAGCAGGTGGAACACTCGTCGGGAGTTCATCGGAGATTGGTTTTTGAATCTGAATCCTCTAGGCTGGATATCGGTTCAGTGGAAGACGACTCTTTGCGCATCTCAAATCTGAAACAAGGACCTCCAGCCGTCATCGACCCGTTGGATGGTACGTTCACTCTCTTTAAGGCTCAACAACCACTGTTTAATGGCGCACTGGACAATACTTCTTTGTCGGAGCCATTTCACATTCTTAATTCAAATTTGAATTATGCTGCTGTTGTTCAAAAACCTTTGGATACTTTAGTCAAAGAACCATTATTTCATGGCGCACTAGACAGTACTTTGTCGGAGCCATCTCACATATTTAATTCTAATTCGAATTATGCTGCTGTTGTCCAAAAGCCTTTGGATACATTAGTCAAAGAACCATTATTTCATGGCGCACTAGACAGTACTTTGTCGGAGCCATCTCACATTTTTAATTCAAATTCGAATTATGCTGCTGCTGTCCAAAAACCAATGGATAATTTTGTCAAGGATGGTCCCTCGAAAACACATTCAGGATTCTTTCCTAAAGGCACTTTTGACAAGTGTAAAACGCCCATGTTTATTCCGAGCCCAGCTTCCTCAATACCCGGTAACTCCCTAAATCGAGAACTTATAAACCCCATGGGAGATATATCTAGTGGATCGGTGGAAGATGGTACGTATGCTCTGGAATCAGATATCGGCATATCAACTCAGCATGAGCTAATTAAGGGAACTCACTCCAATTTAGAAGATGGGAAAATCTCAATTTCTAGTGGCAGGGAGAATGAGCCTAACCCTTCTTATAGCTCAATCAATTCTGAAGAGATGATAACTCCGCCGAATCAATATACAATCTGTGATTCCAACTTAGAAGAAGGAGAAATCCCAATTTCAAGTTGCAGGGAGGAGAGGGTTATTTCACTGTGTTCTCCATTGGGTTCTGAAAGTTTTCAACCAGACGTTTCAAAACCAGCGTACCAGGTTAGCAGCGTTGAAACCCCTTCCGATTCTTGTTTTTTGGGCAGACAATGTGATCCTGTTAAATTAAGCAACGCTCAAAGATATCTGGAATACAAATTTGGGACTCTATTTGATATGGCAAAAGGAGTTTTAAGTCCTACTGCTACGGGAATGGCTCTTCCTAATTCTAAAGAAGAGTTTATGGAGATGATTGTCCATGGAATTCAGCTTCATGTTGATGCTTTAAAAAATCAAAACTATGAAGGAGTAGAGGCGGATTCTCGTGGAATTTCTATTCCATCAAGAGTTTCTCCTAGTCTACTGCATGAGTCTCATGGATTGGATCAGGAGGTTGTAGAAGGGGAAAATTCATCTTCTTCAGATCCGTCAATTCCCCATGGATTCGAAACTTATGTCCTTTTCCAAGGGATTGAAGAAAATCAGGAGGTTGCTTCAAAAATAGCCGACATTAGCAAACCAGCAGTGTCCGAGCCGGTTCAAGGAGCCAACAATAGGGTGCGCAGAAAAAAGAAATGCTCTCCGAACTCCAACACTAGTCCTAGTAATTTTTCAGCAGGTAATCTCATGGAGTTTGGTTCTATAATGGGGCTTAGCTTTCCGTCTTCGAAGGAAAATCGTAATGAAATGTTTAGTGGTGTGGCGAAAAATCACAAGGGTTTTACCATGGAAGAGGTTGATGAAAATCCTACTTAAATGTAGCTTGCTTTCTTAATTTAGTTTGCAAGTTTTTTGGTTTTTGGTTTCTAAGGTTTGTCTATAGGCCTTTGTTGCTTTTTGCATATTCCTGGATTTTTTGTTTTGGTTGGGGTTGTTTTCCCCTAGTTTTGGTGTATTCTCTTGCGCACTTCTTGTGTGCTTCTTAATACAATTCCTTTTGATCGATCAAAAAAAATACTTAAAAGACCTAGTATATATACCATAAATCTTAAACCTATTAAAGTATTTTGCTAAGTTGTATGCTTTAACATTACATTTTCGATTGATATAATGAAATGGAGATTGAGAAAAAGAACAATTGATGTCTAAAGCTTTTGTTAAAATGGATCTGCATCTCCAGTTGACAGCAGAAAAATCTCCATTCATCCCATTGATGACATTGATGTTGTCATTTAGAAAAATTAAATTGTCTTTACCATAATTTTCTGCCCATTTTACTACTTCCCTACAATATTTTGATTCAGCTTCTTCTGAGCTAGTGCAGGTTCCTGATCCTCCTGCAAAATCAGATATATTACCATCACTACTCAACATAATCAGGCTAAACGTATAATTTCCATTTTTCTTTTGAAAAGCTGCATCAAAATATATGTAAGTACTCTCTACATTATTAACATTAGAAATATATATATTACCATCACTGCTCAACATAATCAGGCCAAACGCATAATTTCCGGTTTTCTTTTGAAAAGCTGCATCGAAATATATGTAAGTACTCTCCACATTATTAAAATTAGAAAGATATATACAATCTGGATGATATGATTCACAATTTTTCCTTGACTTAGGATGCTTATCAGGGATATTGTCATTCTTTGTTTAGAAGGAAATTTCTTTTTGTATGCACTTTATTAAATTTCTTGGATTAGGTTTGATGTTGTCAAAAACAACTCTGCACTTGTATTTCCAAATGAACACAATATATAAGCATACTAATCTCTATTATTTTTATCTTTTAGCTAGTCAAGACACCAATCCTTGAAATATAGGTGAGAGGCCTTATAAAAGATAGAAGCTAGAGAGAGACCTCTCCATAATGCTGAAAAACTTGAAATCTAGGCATAGCTTTTAAATTCCAAATATCAAACCATTTTACTTTTTCAGCATTCAGATTTTTATCGCATAAAAAGTTATAGGCCGACTTAACAGAGACATTACCATCTCTAGTACCTAGCCACCTTATGTAATCATCAAAATGTAATATAGTACAAATAACTAGGTCTAAAATATTAAGGTACATACTTCTTGTTTGCTTGTCTTCCCAACTTGCACCTTGTTTGTTTACTCCTGACTCATCTGAGTCGTCTGGATCTGAGTCATCTGGATCTGAGTGAAATCACCTGACTTGAGACAGATCTGACTCAAAACAGACATATTGAGTTAGATCTGACTCAACTGACTCAAAAATTTGTGAGTCATTGGTTTGGTTCCATGAGTCAGGGTCTGAGTCAGATCTGACTCAAAGTAGTAAAAAAACAGTCTGACTGCTGACTCGGCACGAGTCATGGGTTGACTCAGACCCAGACGCCGAGTCAGCTGCAAACAAACAAGGTATTGGTTATTTATGGAGTTTATTCACGTATATAAATATAATTACAATACTTGATTATAAGAATATAAAATATAAAAGACAATAATTCATATACAATAATTATTGTAAAATATAAGAGACCTGCTATGTAAAATATATAGCAATACTTTCCAATATTTACATATATATGTATCTTCTGATCTTGATATAAAATATATTGCAATATTTTCCAATCTTGGTGTGCATGTCTTCGATATCTTCCAATCTTTGTGTGAAAATCCTCATGTTATATGTGGACTCATATAAACACGTCTAGTAATGTTTAATAGCCCCCCTCAAGTTGGAGGCGGAGGATAAATATCGAGTACAACCAACTTGCTAGTAAACCAAGTAAATAAGTCAGCACCTAGAGATTTGGTAAAGATATCAGCGACTTGGTCAGCTGATTAGATATAACGTGGAGTAATGATATTACTTGATTAGCTAGACCAATATGCACTTTCCTTGTATGGTCTTGAAAATACACAAGTTATAAGAAAAATTCGCTGAACAACCAAGTGATGTGGTGAGTTGGCCAATAAATAACAAGTCAAATTCAAAATCAGGTATGTGATAAACATCTTCTACTTTGAGAAGAGGTAAAAATATAATTGTCCCTATGTGTTTCACATGGGTACTAGATCCATCAGGCAATTGAAGAAATATATTTTCAGGTGCAGATTTGTAAGATGAAAACACTGATAGTAAATAACAACAATGATTTGATGCACCACTATCAACTATCCAACTTGAGTTAGATATGCTCAAAACTCTACCTGCTAGATTTATATCTATTGATAAAAAAGAAGAATCAAAATTAGATGTAGTTAGAACTTTACATGCAAGATTTGATGATGAAACAACAGAAGAATAAAATCTTTGAATCACCACCTTTGGAAGCTATAAAATCTTTGAACTTCATGTACTCGTGATAGTCCTCAGCCGTGAATGACTCTTTTGTTTCCGAAGAATCTTTCTCGTTCCTTGATATGGAGAGTATTGTCCATTATCTTTTTTTTGACCTTGGAACATAATTCGGTAGACAACCGTACAAATTATATCATTTTTCATGAGAATGACCAATCATATTACAATGGAAAACTTATACCTGTCAGGTTTAGATCTATTGATAAAAAAGAAAAATCAAAATTAGATGTAGTTATAATTTTACGTGCAAGATTTGTTGATGAAACAACGGAAGAATCACCACCTTTGGAAGCTATAAAAGCTTTGAACTTCATGTACTCATGATAATCCTCAGCCGTGAACGACTTTTTTGTTTCCGGAGAGTCTTTCCCGTTCCTTGATGTGGAAAGTATTGTCCCTTGTATTTTTTGGGGACTTTGGAACATGATTCGGTGGATAACCATTCAACTTATAACATTTTTCATGAGAGTGACCAATCATATTACAATGGTCACAAAAAGGTCTAGGTTTCTTGTTCCCTAGACCTTTTGAATATTTTGATTCACCTCTTTGATTATAAAGTGTTGCACTTTTAACTTGAACGTTGGATTGTGTAGAAATATGTAACTATTTCTTGTTCTTGATGAACAAGATTGTATACCTTATTGATTAATGGAAGAAGATCATCAACAAGACAGTACTTGTAATGTTCGCAAATATGTCATCAAGACCTTGCGAAAATTCCATCACCTTATCTCTGTTGCGGTGTTCAGCAATTTCTTTTTATGCTATATAGATACATGGAGTAATGCGTAAGGAAAATGCCTCCAGTTCATCCCCTAATTCTTCCATCTTTACGAAAAATATTGATGCATACATCCCATCAACTTTTACAGTGAAAATTGCATATTTCAACTTAAGTTTTTTTGGAACATTAGGTTGATAAAAATGATCAAGGAGTTCATTCCAAAGTTGACATGCCGAATCAACATACATTAAAACTAAGTTTTATATCTTCCGTTATTGAATTGGTGATCCACATTTATTAGATCTTTTCCATTTAGTATACAAAATTAGATTCTTAGGTTCCTCAATTGTCCCATTCACAAAATTCATCTTGTCTTTGGCGGAAAGAGCCATGGTTATTCCACCACATGCCCAAATTATATAGTTATCACCATTCAATAAAGGAGTGAACAAAACAAGACTTGTATTATCTGAATGGTAAATCGCATAAGGATCATTAGTAGCCACTTTTGATGTGGGTTTGATTGGGGTTTCCGGAAGAGATGGATCAGAATCATATGATTTTTTGGTTGGAGAAGAAGCATGAGTTATTATTTTAATTAATAAAACAAAAAAAATAAGTGGGAGAACTTACTTGAATTTTGATCTTTTTCTCATTATCTCTACTGTACCATCTAAAATATTAACGCACCTCTTGTTTTCTTTTCTTCCCAACTTGGTTAGACATGAATTTTATTCATGTATATATATATATATATATATATAATTACGATACCTGACTACAATAATATAAAATATAAAAGACAATAATTACTATACAAGAATTATCCTAAAATATACGAGACTTGCTCTGTAAAATATATTGCAATATTTTTCAATCCTTATGTATATATCTTTGACATCTTCTGATCTTGATGTAAAATATATTGCAATATTTTCCAATCTTGGTGTGCATATCTTCAATATCTTCCAATTTTTATGTGAAAATCTTCGTGTTATAGGTGGGTCCATATAAAAACATATGTGGGTTCATATAAAAATGTCTAATAACATTTAATATTAGGATTAACACTTTTCTTATTCATTATTTGTATATGTTTCAAATGCCAGCTTGTGTGGTTAGAAAAATGGATGAGATTATTGGGTGTTTTTTATTTTATTTTGGATTTTTCAGCCAGTTCTAATGAAAACAAGTTAGATGGCCTGGTCGAAAGTTACTCTTCCTAAAAGGAGGGGTGGAATTGGTATTAAGAAACCAAGGTTAGTTAATAAAGCTATTCACTCCAAATGAATGTAGCGTTACTGCAGTGAACAGAAAGCTTTGTGGAGGCAGTTAGTTCAACAAACGTTAGGTAGAAAAACTGATTCTTTCTTTACCAATAATTCTTCTAAATTTGTGGGTTCCCACTTTTGGGAAGGTACATTAAAAGTTAAAGAATATGCGAAGACATATTCTAAACTAAATTTAAAACAATGGTACTAGAATTATCTGTTGGAAAGATATTTAGGTGAGTTAGTTTACTTTGCAACACTCTTTTCCTTATCTATATGAGCTTACGAGGGGAGAAAAAAGATGTTTCGGGAAAGGATAGGTGATTGCTTTAACACGTGTTCGAGATTTTAGTTTCAGTAGAAATTTAATTAAGAAGGAGTTGAGTGAGGTAGTTCACTTGCTTTATGGTTGGCCCTTCTGGTAAGGCGGATAAAGCTCGGCTTGGGCCACACTTGGCAAGGGACCATAAATTGTGAAATTGGCACTTTAAAGGATTTTATAACAAATCCTTTAATTTTGGACACCATTGATATGCTGGATTGAAATTTCCTGATTGGCACTTTATATCCTTTAATTTGGTTTATGTCCCCAGTTCGTAAGTTGGATTCATATTATATAGCAATCAACAAAGATTTCTATAGAAGTGAATGGTAAAACCACATGTTATTTTAGTTACATTATAGGGGTTAGACATGGTTCATTATCTCCCTTTTATTTTGTATTGCAAAGGATGTGTTAAGTAGAAGTACCTCTCGCTTATGGAAAGAAGGGAAGATTCATCATATCTCATCTCCCGTAGGTATTATGAGATGTTACCTTTCGTATTTTCCTGCTTACAGATTTTGATAGTTAAGTACTACTTTTTTTTTCAGAGGTCATGCCTCACCCCCTCCTTTATGTCTTATTTTCCTTAAAAGTAAATTTGTTTGTTATTGTTGAAACAATATTTTTTATCTCCATTGCAATTAGAATTTCCAAACATCATCATTCTACCGACATTAACGAAATTATGAGGAATATTTTTTGCGTTGTCTTCCCATAATTTATTTATTTGTTTTATTTACATAATTCTCCTTTTATCAATTTTTATTTTATCAATCCTTGCTAAAAAAAATAATCGGGAACCTTGACCGTGAAAACTTGTTTTAGGAAAATATGATATGCAATTCTAATTCTCTTTGGCCCACCAAAAATACAGGTTTATGCCTGCTTCAACTTACAGGGGAACCTGGTGATAAGTTTGTAGAAGGTGAAGATCAAATAATATGGAATACAAGTGAAAGTTTCTCGGTTGATCTCTATAACCGAAGGTTTCCTTGTGTTTCCTGACATATGACTTTGGAACTCAAAGTGCCTTCAATTTTTATTTTTTTTGTTTGGACTCCCGGTTATACGATCGTTGCTACAAAAATAACCGGTTGCCTTGACCGCGAAAACTTGTTTTAGGAAAATAGACAAATGCAATTTTAAATAGATTTGGGTCACCAAAATTACAAGACTAGGCCTGCTTCTACTTACAGGGGAACCTGCTGAAAAGTTTGTAGCAGGTGAAGATCAAAGTATCTGGAATACAAGTGAAAATTTCTTAGTTGATTTCTAGAAACTGAAGCTTTCCTTGTGTTTCCTCACATACAACTTTGGAACTCAAAAGTGCTTTCAATTTTTATTTGGACAAAGATGTAAATCAAAAACTAAAAATTAATGCACTTTAAAAACAATTTTGAGCATTTGAGGTGGAGAAATTGGGGTTTCAATACCTACTGCAACAAGAAGTATCCCCCAATTCGTAGAGGTATCCCCAAATTGTATTCTCCTCAAAATTAGTTTTTCTTTTTTTTGATACATAGAATAGTGATCCCCCGTAAAAATTAATGCCCGCATTCTCGATTTGTTGTTTAAAAAAATATTAATATCCATTAGGATTGGTACAAAACTTTGGTTGGTAGCCCAGCAACAAGCTGAGCACCAACACCCTTTTGAATACATCAAAATTAGGGTTTTATTTTTATTTTTATTTTTTTGATACATAGAATAGTGATCCCCAGAAATACACCTAGATATTTTATCCTAGCATAGAATAGTGATCCCCATAACTACATCTAGATGCTTTAGCCTATGATACATCTAAATACTTTAGCCTAGTATAGAATAGTAATCTCCAGTACTACACCTGAATACTTTAGCTTAGGATGGATTTAAGCCCATTACCAATCTCGAACCACAACCTCCCCTACGGGAGGAAGCTTGAGAACCATCAGACCATTTGGTTCTCAAGTATTCTTTTTAGTCTCCCTCTTTCATATTTGACGTTTACAGGGGTTAGTCAATTGAGATTCGTGGAGATGTTGAAAGAATGTCAGAGACTTCTAAAATCTCCTGTTAGTCAATAGAGGGTTCTTCAAAATCTTAAACAATCTTTGTTATTGGATCGTGACTTTCTAAAAGTCTTCATAATTCTATGTTATTGGATTTGGAATTTGAAATAAATGATTTATAGTTTTGAGAGACTTGTAGAGACTTTTATTACAAAATATACCATAAATGGCTAAAAAAAGTCTCTCCTAAGTAGGTGATATTTTGAGAGACTTTGTTTTTTGTTTTTTCTTTAAGGATTAAATATCAAATTAAAAACAATAACCAATTAAGATACATTTACTAGGGTTTACTCAATAAATACTTTTATCGATTTCCAAAGAGTTTAATGGATTTACAAAGTATTGTGTTATTGGTTGTATACTTTTAAAATCTCTTTTAAAGTTTATGTTACTCGTTGTAGATTGTCAAAAGGTCTTCTAAAGTTTGTGTTACTCGTTGGAAACTTGAAAATTCAAAGACTTTGCATACTTATCTATTTTCAAGACTTTGAGTGACTTTTGGGTATATATTTGCCTTGATAAAAGTCTTGCAAAATATGTAAGATTTTGGAAGACTTCCAATTTTTTTATAAAGATGTTTTTTACTCTATCTTTTTTTTTCTTCATGAATACACAATCTATAAAACTTCTATTATAGATGAGTATAAATTATATGATATGATTAAATATTTTTTTTAATTTTAATTATTATGTACAAATGTACAATAATAATTATTTTAATTTATTGTTACACTTTATTGTATTTCATTGAACCAAAAAAATAAGTTATATATATAAAATAATAATAATTTAGTTGAAGTTACTATAATAAATAAGCTACAATAAATTTTATATTTATGTCTATCATGCATATTTCCATATAAAATTTGTTTATATAACTCTTCAAGACTCTACAAATGTCTGCAAGACATTAGACAACTCTGCATAACTCCTCAAAAGTTTGCTCAATTCTATATAATTCTCGCAAAGTTATTAATTTTCATGACTCTTTTTAAATCTCTACAAATCTACAAATGTATTTATTGAGTAAACCCCTGTTAAATTCATAAAAAACGAAGAAATTTTTTTTGTTGTTTTCCAAAACCCAATAAGTTTACTAGAGATTCAAATCCCTTCTGTTCATCTCGCTTTGATTTTCTTGGAAAAATAGTTACAATTTTCGTTAGCCATGCATGGACTAATACATTTTCATTGAAATATTCATATACTCATTCTGTATAATAAATAAAATATATTGTTTGTTTCATGTGTAAGCTGAAATTCATATATGTTTTATTATCTCAATGAATCACCACAATTCCTTGAAAATCATTCAGAGAGTCTCTCAAAATCTCTAAATTCACCACGATTGTAAATAGGGTTTGCAAGTTTTCTAAAAACTCTTTGTATGTAAACAGAAACAAAAATCGTGATGCAGATGCTTTAGCCAAGTTAGCTAGGAAAACTACTGTAAACAGTGAATGGGTTCAGATTCCTCTCGATTTCATTTCGGAGTTTACCTTTCCGACTATGTAATATGGTTTTTTTTTAATATATTCGTTGCTTTGTAAAAAGAAAAAAAGAAAAAAAAACGTATATTTTTGTCACTCGGATGAAAATGCAACTATGAAAATCTGCGAACAATCCTAGAACAACATAGGTTCACTACTCGATTTGCCTCACTGCCTGTCTATGGATTAAAACTCCATGTTAGTATTACGCGAGTACATCCAATAAATTAAGAAATTTCACGGCATTTCCGTGGGCAAATATTTGTCGGATTACCTAAGGCAGCATGTAGCTTCACAACTCGCAACCGGTTACGTTTCTAGTTATACCAGCACATGAATCAGAGATTCAGAGTGATGGATGTGCAGTGCCATGCGGAAAGTGGTAATGTGCCGTCAAATTCAAATACATGACTGACGAGGACACTCCATCTGACATTATCTTTTGTATGATCCACTTGCAAAATGGGTGGTGGAAATAACCTCATTAGTTGAATCCTGTCAAACTAGAAAGAAATCCAATCACTAATTCTATGTCAATATTGAACCATATATTGATCCTATCATAACTTAGCGACGGAATGATAACCTTAGCAGATTGCAAACTAAGGGCAGTGATAGTCAAACACCGTTGACTGTAAGTCTATAACATTAACCCCTCTTGCTCCTGCTACACTAAACAATGACAGAATTGATGCTAGAAACAGTATATTCCCTAATGTAATCAACTAACTAGACTGGTCTACTGCTTGTCACTATGTTATACCAAATAAATACCACCAATTACAAAGAAACTAGCAGAATAAACAGTAAACAATTGAATGATCCACAAACTAAACTAGAAAGCAGTCGACAGTAGCTAGAGAGAATCCAATTCTGTTTTTCAGCAAGGATGGACGGGAGTAAGTACACGTAAGAAAGAGCGCAAAATGAGATACAAACTTTGTTTTAATTCATTAATTAAATTAACAAATTTGACTCACATTCTGAACATGAACATGCATTTGTGTGCCTATATAAAGAGATTGATGAATACAAGGTAAGATGCAGCTAGCAGTAAGTCATAACTCCCTTCCTAGTGCTGCCAATCTTGTGTATATTTCTTCTTCTTCTTCTAGTTGTGTGTTTCTTTTCTTGAGTGTCATTTCCTGATTTGCTTCAACATCATCATTCATCAAACGAGGTGAGGTGTGGTGTTTTGAGGTGAAACGAGACAAGAGAAGATTGTTATTCTAACTATTGCATAATAATGACGGTAAGCTAGGTCATTATTGCAAAAAAAAAAAAAAAAAAAAGACTCGTATTTCTTAGATACAGTACATTATTTAGTTTTTTTGTTTTTGGTCTTCACTTATTGCATATATATACTTACAAGAAAACAGGGAAAGTTTTGTCCTTGTGGTTTATTGTTGTTGACTTATTAGTTAGGAAGAACATAATTAAGCTTTGTTTAATGGTAGAAAATTTTGTTTTAGTGACTAACCCCCTCCCATGCTTTGCGTACACATCTAAAGTGGATGTTATACTGGCCGGTAAGATAAAACACAGACGAAATTCAAATTCAGATTGTTAGTGTCTCCTACTAAAGAGATCAGGAATAAACACAGTAAACGAGTTTCGTACGTGTAAATTATGAGCCCTCTCTCCAAAGTGATATTAGTGCCCTCTCTCCAAAGTGATATTAGTGCATCTTTCCTCTTTTGGGAAAACTTGGCAATTCTCAAGTTAAAGTGAGGGAAAATTCTACTTTATGGGGACGTCTAGTTGATAGCTAAAGACACACACGTAAAAAGAAAAATGTGAGACAATTATTAAATTATTATAAAAGCAAGCTTAGCGGAGCAGTTTGAGGTTATTTAGGTAAGGTCATACTTGTCAAGAAAACGTTTTCGTTATCGAAAGAGACCGGAGAGCTTTAGAATTATTTCGTGACCCATGTTTTCTAATAACACACCTTCAATATTTGATAGTTTGTTTGAAAAAGAGAAGGATGGGGCATAGGCACAGAGGTCGTTGACAATCTTTACTCGTATACTACTACTGAGTTGGCTATAGTCTTTGAACCACGTGGGTAGCTTTTCATTCATTTCTTCGCGATTTCTCGAGGGAAAAAATCTTATATAAACCCCTTGGCTCTTAACTCTCAACACAAACTCAGTAGCAATCATACCACTAGAATCCCTTATCTCATCCTTTCCCAAGTTCATTTTCTCTTAAGTCTTCTCTAGTTCACTGTTTAGAAGAAGAAGAAAAACTTCTCTCTCAACCAACAACCAATCAATTTATATTTTGGTTTTGGTTTCTGTGTGTCTTCTGTAAGAACCCTTCATATTACTACAGAGACAACTAGCTAAATTTCTAGTTTAGAATATACCTAGTAACAAACTCTGTGTCTGTGCATTTTTTGAGTATCATAGACAGAGAAGATTAACAGTATTATTTGCTTTCTAGCCTCTCTTTCTCACTTTCTCTGCTACTTCGCTTATTGTGGGTGTTTTAATTGGTTTGAAGATGGGAGACATCAACATGGCTAATGCCACCGCTGCAACTAAGAATCAACAGTTTCAATATGATCATTCACTTGATGTAATGTCAAACCAGCAAGGTGGATCCAAATGTTTTGATGATGATGGCCGTCTTAAAAGAACTGGTAAATATATATACTAATCACTCTTTTGAATATACTTATCATCACTTTTTATAGTTGAACTTGATTGGGTTTTTTAAGGAGCCCCTATCTCTACAGTACCCATGGATTAACTAAGTTAATCAAGACCCAGGACTCAAAATAAAATTATCAAAGTCTTTTTCTTTTCTTTTTTAAATTTTTTTTTGATTGGAAAATATATACTGAGGATGGTGATTAAATTTGCAGGAACCGTTTGGACAGCGAGTGCACATATTATTACGGCTGTCATAGGATCAGGAGTGCTCTCATTAGCTTGGGCCATAGCTCAGCTCGGTTGGATTGCTGGTCCAACTGTGATGTTCTTGTTTGCCTTCGTGATTTACTACACATCCTGTTTACTGGCCGACTGCTACAGAACTGGCGACAATGTTACCGGCAAGAGAAACTACACATACATGGATGCTGTTAGCACTAATCTTGGTGGTTCTAAGACCAAGCTTTGTGGAATAATTCAGTACATAAATCTTTTCGGTGTGGCTATTGGTTATACAATTGCAGCATCCATCAGTATGGTGTAAGTTCACCTAAACTTTTTTATTTCGGGTTAATTTGCTTTTCAATTATTAAATATAATAATTTTGTTCTCATTTCTTTTTTGATTTGCAATTTGAATACAACAGCGCTGTAAAGAGGTCTAACTGTTTCCATGATAGCGACCACGATAGCCCGTGCCTTACATCGAGTACCCCGTTCATGATCATATTTGGTGTATCAGAAATCATATTCTCACAAATTCCAGACTTTGATCAAATTTCATGGCTATCGATGGTTGCTGCAGTCATGTCATTTACTTACTCCGGGATCGGAATGGGCCTTGGAATCGCTAAAGTCGCAGGTTAGCTTACAGTTCCGTTGTTGTGATTCATATTCTTGAGTACTTGATTTCATTTCATTGTTAAGATTGCTGAAATCTTTATAACCCATTCTTCAGAAAATGGGAAATTCAGAGGAAGTCTGACCGGAATAAGCATCGGTACCGTAACTCAAACCCAAAAGATATGGAGGAGCTTGCAAGCACTTGGAAACATTGCTTTTGCCTACTCGTATTCCATAATCCTAATCGAAATTCAGGTACAGATTATTTTTTACTATGACCATAACCTTTTTTAACTGCACCCTTTTTACTTAGAAAAAAAATCACTGTTTTGTTTTAAATGTTGCTGATCTAATTGTGTTCATTTGGGGTAAACAGGACACATTAAAATCACCACCATCAGAAGCTAAAACTATGAAGAAAGCAAGTTTAGTCAGTGTCTCAACTACAACGATCTTTTACATGCTTTGTGGATGTATGGGTTATGCGGCATTCGGTGACATGGCACCTGGGAACCTTTTGACCGGTTTCGGGTTCTACAACCCATATTGGTTACTTGACATTGCCAACGTTGCAATTGTAATTCACCTTGTGGGAGCTTACCAAGTCTATTGCCAACCCTTATTTGCCTTCATTGAGAAGTGGGCGGCAACGAAATGGCCAAAGAGTGATTTCATCAACAAAAACTATCAAGTACCTCTCCCCGGATGCCGCCCATACAATCTCAACTTATTCAGACTTGTCTGGAGAACAGTGTTTGTAATTCTAACGACAGTTATATCGATGCTTCTTCCGTTCTTCAATGACGTTGTTGGGATTCTTGGCGCTTTTGGGTTTTGGCCGTTGACTGTATATTTCCCGGTTGAGATGTACATATCACATAGAAAGATTCCCAAGTGGAGTAGCAAATGGCTGTGCCTTCAAATACTTAGTGCCTCTTGTTTAGTAATCTCAATTGCAGCTGCAGCAGGCTCAATAGCCGGTGTTATCACTGATCTTAAGGTGTATCGTCCCTTCGTCTAGCTATTGAACTCATCGAAACATCATTGGCTCGAGAACAGGAAGTGTCCGTCCTTCCATCGACTGAGAGAAATCTGCCACTGACACTAGCCCG
The DNA here is from genome assembly GCA_023529315.1 of Papaver bracteatum. Taxonomy (NCBI): domain Eukaryota; kingdom Viridiplantae; phylum Streptophyta; class Magnoliopsida; order Ranunculales; family Papaveraceae; genus Papaver; species Papaver bracteatum. Next base: position 1,802,784 of record JAJJWX010004844.1, read on the forward strand.
CTCACCAAATTGAGTTCCCATGTTCATAACAACATTAAAAGTTGTTACTGTTGGCAATTCCCATCAAATGTTGCACTTTACTCTTTTTGTTTAAAAGTCGAAAAAGAGGCAGTAGTCCGTATATGTATGTATTAATCTTATGTAGTTATCTATTTGGAAATCAAATATATGGTTCTCTTAACCAGTAATTCCCTTGTTCAATATTAATGTCAAAATTTCACTTGGATTCCCTTTGAAAATATTTCACAAAGTCGCGCACGGGACATGGCAGCCTAAGTCTACTAAAATTGAGCATCAAAGTACCATGGACCTAGGCCATGACGCTTGCATCGGCGAGGACATCATCTGCCTCTCTGTAGACCTAAGCCATGACATTAGCGTCCTGTCCTGCAAGGATACAGACATAAACTTTGGCATTTAGTTCTGTCATCTTTTATTTGCGATGAGATAATATTAAGCTTATAGCATGACATGATAAAAATCCAATAATTGTTTGGATTTTCAACACAGCAATCGGGAAAAAAGGTGAGATGTCAATAATATGCTCATGACACACCAGTAAGGTTAAAATTGCTTAAAACCTAAACCAAGAATTATTAATCCCAAAGGACCACTATTGATTTGATTCTTCCTTGGAGGGATCTTGGACCACTGACAAAAGATCTAAATAATTAGTTTGTCCTTTATATAGGGAAGTACTAGTCCTAGTTACAAAAATCTATGGTCCTCCTACAAAGAAAAGTGAATGGAATCAAATCGAAGTAAAAAAGAAAAAAAAATGTACCCATACCGAACAAGTTGGAATTTTCGTCGTATGAATCAAGCGTAAATAAGAGTTAGATAATTTCCGAGAATATGTCGTCTTTGTGCTACTTTATACTAGCTTTTGGTGGTCTTTCTTGAATATGGTCCATTGCTGTCTATATCCGTAGATAGTTGAGTGGACCGTTTGGTGATGCGCTTGAAGGGGGCTGTGACCATGGTCCATGACCGTGACAATGATTTAATTCGATGACTATCGCTAAGTGCCGACTCCACTTTTATGTCGTTCGCTGATCATGGGACGCGCGTTGTCATGGGTGAGTGAGAGTCCAGGCTGTGATGTTTAAGTTTTGTTTTGCTTGGAAGGACGTTCTATCTCCATCTCTGGAATGCTGCGAAATTGATTTTTTTGTTCATGGTTCATCAATCTTGACTTATTTCTTCAGTCATAAACTTAGTGGGTTGGTGGTTCACATATACTGCGATATATTTTGTAGGGGTCTTGAAATGGAACGGCTCGCACATCGCGGTGGGCCTTTTTGCTAAGACTGTACCTATTCTCTTTGGAGTACAGCTATCATCGGCTGTGTATTCTGCTACATTCTTTTGTTAGTTTTCTGTTCAATTTTTTGTGGCCACTTAACTACGTGCTTTGGTGGAGAGATGAAGAGTCTGAAATTTGGAAGATATTTGTTTTGTATTTACAACAATGTTGTTGCATTATGTTTTGCGTCTACCGATTACCATCTAAAACAAGATTATTTTTTTTACATTCACAATAAAATTTATGCAAGCACCGCCACCCAGCACTTCTGCAACAAAAATGTCGTGCCATTTTTCTTTTTATATGGTTAGTTCGGTAACCATAATTATAGAAGTGTCAGAGACACTTGAATTTGTTGGAGTAGTATATCTGAAATGAACTCTTTGTGCACAAGTTTGGAAATGTACAATCTTCGGCTCAAGCGGCAGGCGCATCGCGCGTGCGATTTCACTAGTTGCCATCAAGAAAATCACTTTGGTGGTGCTGGGTTAATACCTGTTGTTGATTCTACCCAGCACAATCCGGATATTTAACATCAAAAGTTCTCTGAGACATGTTGCCGAGGTTTGGAAACTATAAGAGGTTTAGCACCGTAACAATATTTACTGCTATCGGGCTCTGATACCATTTGTCATAAAAGAGTCCCGTGTTTAGAAGTTATTGGGCTTAAGCCCTAGTATGTTTTATTTTCTAGCTGGGCTTACTTCTTAGTTAGTAGGGTTTGGTTTATTTCTGTTTTGGTTGATGAACTAGGAACCGTCTGATTCCTTGTTGTGGATTGGTCCTTTAAAGACAAATCATTGTAAATCATGTGTTTATTAATTGAAAAATATCTTGTTTCTTCTTCTCTGATCTTGATCAACTCCTCCCTGAGCTGCTTCTGAACTAATTTGTAACGTAGATCGTTACAATTGGTATCAGAGCACTCGATCTGAGTGCCTGTAAGTGAAAATGTTTAATCAAAAAGATTTTGATGACCTCCATAAGAAGTTCAACACACTGATGAAAGGTCATGAAGAGATTCTTAAGAAGTTTGATGAAACGCAGGGAAATATCAGTAAATCTATACACAATGAAGTCGAATCGATGGAAGAAAGAATTGTCAACAAGCTCAAAAACGGTAGTGAAGGATTTCTAAAAACTCCAGTACCTCCAAACCATGACAAGTCGGTATGAGGGAGTAACAGTAAAGGTAATCAACAAATCTCATCTCATTTCTCTAATCCACAGAAACCCACGGTAGAATTTCCTATATTCAACGGCACCAACCCTAGATCTTGGATTAGAAAGTGTATGAAGTTTTTTCAGTTACACATGATGGATGAGGAGCAGAAGGTCATGTTAGCTTCCTTGTATTTAGAAGGTAAAGCTGACAATTGGTTCCAGGACTATCAAGAGGGTAAGGATATCATAATTTGGGAAGAATTTGTTGCTGATATAAACTTTAGATGTCAAGAATTGGGTCATGATGACATAGTTGGGGAGTTCAATAAGCTAAGTCAGTAAGGAACAGTGTTGGAGTACTAGGAACTATTTGAAGAACTTAAGGCTTTTATGCTTGCTAAGAACAAACACTTGACAGAAGAATATTTCACATCTAGTTATGTCAGTGGATTGAAAGAAGAATTGAGGCTGGCTGTGCAGATGTTTTCACCAACAAGCCTTAAGCAGGCTATGTACTTATCCAGAATGCAAGAAGTTATAATGGAGAGGACATCTAGAAGGACAAAATATATCCCCAAGTTACCTACATTGTCTATTCCAAGTAGTAGCAGTAGCAAGGGGTATGTCACTTCACCAAAAACAAACTCACCTTTACCAAAGAACAGGAGCAATCCAAAGCTACCTCCCATTAGGAAGCTAACATATGCTGAGATGATATCTAAGCGTGAAAGGGGTTTGTGCTACAATTGTGATGAAGTTTATTCACAGGGACATAAGTGCACTAAGCAACAACTATTTATGCTAGTATGTGATGAAGAGGAACAAGGTACATCAGAAGAAGAGTCACCAGGAAGCTCTACCTTGATACAAGAACTAGAAGAAGAAGTGGAAATTTCATTACATGCCCAGTCAGGTAACATCTCACACAACACTATTAAAATTAATGGCAAAGCAATGAATGGAAAATCTATCACTATATTGGTGGATAGTGGCAGTACACACAGCTTCATAGACCATGAACTTTCCAAGAGGAGTGGAGCATTCATTGAACCTACTTCAAAATTCCAAGTTGTTGTAGCAGATGGAAATAAAATACTTAGTGATGCAAGATGTCCTAATTTCAACTGGAGCATGCAAAACCACAAGTTTAGATTTGATATGAGGGTGTTGGATTTAGGAGGCTGTGACATGGTGCTAGGAGTTGACTGGATGAAGAACATTAGTCATGTGATGTTTGGTTTCAATAAAATGGCCATATCCTTCATGAAGGATAGAGAGGAAATCACATTTTTTGGGGATACTGAAGCTGCTCAAATTTCTATGATGACAGTGAATGCTTGCAAGAAGTATTTTGGTAAAAATAGACATGGGGTAATGGGCCATCTATATGCCATCTCTGCTGAAGAATCAACAAAAAGCATACCTGAATGTCTGGAACCTATTATACAGTCATATACTTCTTTATTCCAAGAACCAAAAACACTACCCCCCATCAGAAAACATGATCATCACATTCCTCTCAAACCATTGTCCACGCCACCAAATCAGAGACCTTATAGAGTTCCTTATATGCAAAAAGGTGTAATAGAACAAGTTGTTCAAGAAATGCTAAACATAGGAATCATTAAACCCAGCTACAGTCCTTTTTCATCCCCAGTTTTGTTGGTTAAGAAGAAAGATAGAGGATGGAGGTTTTGTGTGGATTATAGGAAGATTAATGAGATCACTATCAAGGATAAATACCCCATTCCAGTGATAGAGGAGTTGTTAGATGAACTCAAAGGAGCAAGGGTGTTCACTAAAATAGATTTGAGAGCAGGATACCACCAAATCAGAGTGTACCCAGCTGATACTCCCAAAACTGCTTTCAAGACACATCAAGGTCACTATGAATTTCTTGTCATGCCTTTTGGGTTGACAAATGCTCCTGAAAGTTTTCAAGCACTAATGAATGACATTTTCAAGCCATACTTAAGGAAGTTCATATTAGTGTTTTTTGTTGATATTCTAATCTGCAGCCCTGACATGGAGACCCATAAGAAGCATTTGGAGCTAGCATTATCAATACTCCAGCAACATTCCTTGTTCATTAAACTCAGCAAATGTTCATTTGGTCAGCCACAAATTGAATACTTGGGTCACATCATTAATGAGCAAGGAGTTTCTGCAGATCCAACAAAAATAGAGTATATGGATAAATGGCCTACTCTAATGTCAGTTAAAAAATTGAGAGGATTCTTGGGGTTAACTGGGTATTATAGGAAGTTTGTCAGAGATTATGGATTAATAGCTAAACTAATCACTAAGTTACTCAAGAAAAACAAATTCCAATGGAGTGAAGCTGCTCAAAAGGCTTTTGAAAAAATAAAAAAAGCTGTTACTACCACCCCAGTACTTGTGTTACCAGATTTTAGCAAGCTATTTGAGTTAGCTACAGATGCATGTGATACTGGAGTTGGATCTGTGTTAATGCAAGAAGATAAGCCAATAGCATTCTATAGCAAAGGAATGGGAGAATGATATTTATCTATGTCCATTTATGAAAAGGAATTAATGGCAGTAGTAATGGTTGTCACTAAATGGAGGTCAAACTTAATGGGAAACAGATTTACCATATATACTGACCACCAAAGCATAAAATATTTCATAGATCAGAAGATACACTCAATGCTTCAACAGAAATGGTTGGAAAAGTTACTGGGATATGAATATGAGCTTAAATATAAGAAAGGAGCTGAAAACAAATTGGCAGATGCCTTATCCATAATCCACATAAGAGATGAGCCATCTTGCAGTAGCTTAAGTATGGTACAACCTAACTGGCTCAAGGAAGTCCAAGACAGTTATGAAGGGGACTCTCTAGCTCAATAATTGATTCCCAAAATGTTAGCTCAAGACACCTCAATGGAGACTACTCTTATGTTGAAGGCATATTGAAATTCAGGGGAAGAATATATATTGGTCAAGGTGGTACTTGAGACAAAAAATCATTGATGCAGTCCATTCTTCTGTAATTGGGGGTCATTTTGGAACTCAAGCTAGTTACCAAAAATCTAGACTCTATTTTTTTTGGACAGGAATGCACAAACAAATCATGAAACATGTACAAGAATATGACATATGTCAACAACACAAAGGGTTTACTTCTCTTCCTGAAGGATTGCTACAACCTCTCCCTATACCTGAACAAGCTTGGGAGCATATCAGCATGGACTTCATCTCAGGACTACCCAAGTCAGAAGGAAGAGAGATCATTTTGGCGGTGGTAGATAGATTTCTAAATAGATCCATTTCATGGCAATGAGTCACCCATACACATCAGCCTCAGTATCAAAGGTATTCTTAGACACAATCTTTAAGCTTCATGGCCTTCCTAAGAGTATTATATCAGACAGAGATAGTGTATTTATAAGCAATTTTTGGCAAGCTCTATTTGCAAGGCTGGATACCTCTCTACACCTCAGCACAGCTTACCACCCTCAGACTGATGGCCAAACTGAGAGGGTAAATGCTTGTGTGGAAGCATATCTCTGGTGCATGACAAGTTTCAAACCAACCAAATGGGCCACTTGGTTACCTATGGTTGAATGGTGGTACAACACTAGCTACCACACCAGTCTAAAACTTACTCCTTTTGAAGCTCTATATGGATATCCCCCTCCCTAATTTGGGATTACTTCAGCATCTTAAGGTGTAAGTGCAGATGTGGATAACTATATGCAGCAGAGACAGCACATGGGACAACTGCTCAAAGGGGCATTAGAAGAAGCACAACACAGAATCAAGCAACATGCTGACAAAAAAAGGCCTGAAAGGTCCTTTGAAGTGGGATACTGGGTCTATCTCAGGTTACAACCTTATAGACAAACCACTGTACAATTGAGGAGAAGCCTTAAATTATCTGTTAAATTCTTTGGCCCTTTCCAGGTCATAGAAAAGATTGGCAAGGTGGATTACAAGCTGAGACTCCCAGTATGATCAAAGATTCATCCCACCTTTCATGTATCCCAACTGAAACCCCAATTAGGGTCTGGACTACTTCCACAAACTGAACTGCCTGCAGTTACCAAAGAAGGTGAAATGAAGATCAAACCCTTATAGGTGCTGGGAACTAGAATAATTAGAAAGAACAGCCAAGATGTTTCCCAGGTTCTGATTCAGTGGGAGGTGTCAACTGAAACATCTACATGGGAGGACAAGCAAGCCATGCAGGTTCAATTTCCAAAACTAATCCTTGAGGACAAGGATCAAGTGAAGGAGAGGGATTTATCATAAAAGAGTCTCGTGTTTAGAAGTTATTGGGCTTAAGTCCTAATATGTTTTATTTTCTAGATGGGCTTACTTCTTAGTTAGTAGGGTTTGGTTTACTTCTGTTTTGGTTGATGAACTAGGAACCATCCGATTCCTTGTTGTGGATTGGTCCTTTAAAGACAAATCATTATAACTCATGTGTTTATCAATTGAAAAATATCTAGTTTCTTCTTCTCTGATTTCGATCAACTCCTTCCTGAGCTGCTTCTGAACTAATTTGTAACGTAGATTGTTACAATATTGTCATGTACCGAAGTACAATAGATATATTGAGGATAAACCTCTCCCAATTCCGAAGAATCGAGCCTCTCTGGTTCAAATGAACACATCGTAAGAACAAAGTTCTGTTTTGGATTAATAATTTGATATCTTCTCTTACAGACTCGTTTAGCTTATAAATCTACAATTCCTCCAACCTAGATCTAACGGACATTAAGAGACCATTTGGTTTTATCTAAACCAACCATTACAACTAATAGCCGCACCCGCTGGTAGGCTAAGTACTGCTAACAACATTGACTACTAAACAGTGACACTGATTAGGATCTGGGACACCCTCTTGGCTAGGTACATGACATTATCCTCCCCTTCAAAACATCCTTGTCCTCAAGGATGGAAGTTAAATGAATTATCTCGAGTGATAAGAGAGTTAACACTAACAATACCATCAAAAGCAAAGCATGAGTAAACATGAAGGATTATGTTTTTGCAGTTAAAAGGTCCCCTCCAACTTGTTGACAGCATAGTTGTAGCTTCCTATGACATACATGGATAGATAAATTGCCACAATATTGTTGGATACCTGTGATATCCTTTAGCACGTCAACACCAGGCCCAGTCATCAACTTACCAACCAGTTGCAGAGGCACATAACCGCAACAGGTAGTAGCTCCTGAGGTAAAATAAATCTGGGAACCTGATATGCGTATGCTAATTTTCTTGAGACCGACGAGTATATTATCTTCATCACTTCCCTCTCGGTAGGCGCTCCAAGAAATACCGCTTGCATTCTCAGCTGTAACCTTGTATATAGACAGATGATGTAGCGTCGCTTCTGCTGGTCTAGCTTCCAAAAATTCACCAGGAGTAACACACTTGACAGTAACCCTTAATTTAACCTTTAATTGCTCAAGAACTTTACTACAGATCCTTACTACACCCGTGAGTACTATGAGAAAAATGAAAGCAAAGAATTCAGTGAAAATTGACCTTGTTGACCTTACTACACCATCAAAGTTCCCAACCTGATAAGAATTACACATAAGCACCCCACTGAGCTGAGCAGCATCATTTGTAGAACCTTTGCACTTCAGTGAGACCACCAACAGTAATGCAATTGGTAAATTTGGTTCAACAGTGTTTCAATGATTGCTTCCCATTCTTAACGGAATTTTTGTCCCGTTATAACTCGTTGTTCTAATTGCAGAACCCCAAGTGCCAACTTTCTTCTCTCTTAAGAATCATTACAAGTTGATTGTGAACCTCATCTTCCCAGAACAACTTGATTCTATACCAATTTAAGTCCAAGCACACCACTGAAGTAAAACCCAAACGAATATTTCTTGCACTCCACCACCCAGCTGGAACCACTCGAAATTTCCACCTCAAGTATTCGAACCACATCAACACGTTCAGATTCAGAAGTACTTAGAGGAAGACCTGAGTTCCACTTAACACTGCAAGTAATTCCAACTTGGTCGCATAAACCATTTCAACTGCCTCTAGAACAACAAGAGTTTCACAGATTGCAGGGGCAAGTAAAGGACTGTGCAGAAATAAACCTATAACTAAAAGTCTAAAATATCGTATAAGAATAGTGAGACTTGCAGTATGAGAAAAAATACGGAACGCCACAGAGTCACCACCTGAATTAAAGACTTGAAGTAAGTGGGTAGACTCAATATTAGCGGAGATATAAGACCCCATAAGCAGTACCCCCAATATCAACACTTCTGAAACTTGAACCCTATCGAGCATGTGCTGTATTCGAATAATAGTTGCAAGAATAACTGGTCACGTGTAATACTTATTTGCTTGAGATACCAAATCCCCCAAACATCTATAATAAGGAAGTAAATAACGAGTGGAATGAAACTTGTATACACCCACTACTTGGTTGCGACATGACCAAAAAATATTGAGTAGAGTAAACCGAGTACAAACAACTCCAAGTGGAATAAGAAACTGCCATTATAACGGTTTCATGAAATGAAGGAGTCTCATAGACTTCAGATGTAACACTTCGCACAATTGTTGGAGCTGAAAGAATCATAAGAAGACACTCAAACTCCTTCCAAAGTTTTAGCAGCACATTCCCCTGCCCATGTTCACATGCACTAACTGTCTGCAGTATACCAAGTATGACTCCTGTAGCATTAGGCCAACCATTTTGAGGTTGCAAAATAATATCAGCTTCACCACCATTCCCGCTCCACATTATACTCCCAAGTAGTTTACCCAACAGTTCTAGTGTTTTATCAGTTTCAACTACTCTATCTAACAAAAATAACAAAATTTGATAATTACTCTCAGACGTATCCATAAAAAGCTGAAACCTATCACCATCATCATTTTTAAGCAATAGTATACGACGAGACCCATGACTGAAAACTAGCAAAGAAAGTAAATTCTCATGGCACAGATTCAACAAAATCAACCAAATAATAATAGTCACACAAGAAGTATTTGTATCAACACCAACTTATACGCATCAACAAAATATAAACCCCCTTTAAGAGCATGGACCACTTTGCCACGATCATATACCCAGCGATCCAATAGCTCAAGAGCACCTCGAGTTTCATTAGCATGACCACATACATGAACTGAGTGTATATCCCAAAAAATTGAATTATACCCGAAGCTAGGAATCAATTGAATACGTAATTTCCAGTAAGAAAACGAGAAGACAACAGTACATGTACCTCGATAAAATAACGAGCAAGTATCATCAAAATAAAGATAGAAAGAAACAGCTGCATTCAAATTCCACATCCACGCACAAGAATAAGAGTCATGTTGAGCATAACACAAGAATGTGAGAACAAGCTTGGCAGAATTGAGGAGTACCTTCTTTTCTTCTTCTCGTATGGCATGGATTTCATAATATTGCAGCTGATACCCATGTTTATATAGCATCTTTTGGACAAGTCTCCTATAGTACCCATCCAACAATTTCAACCCTATAGAAAAGTTAGAATTCCTTCGCAGAAGTTTAATTACTTTCCCACGGTCAAAAACTCCGCCCATTTTGAGGAAATTAATTCCCACACTACACAGACTCACAGCTAAATTGTTACACATTTTACCCAACAAAGTCCATGCAGTACTGTTAACACCACCTTTAGCCGACAAACCCACAATTGATTCACGAAACGAGGAAGATGATTGGTACCCATGCATGTTAACCAGCTCATGAAAAAAATAACCCTTGTAGTGGGGCATTAAAATCGAACAAACAAGAAGTAGAGACATCAAAACCAAATTCATAAACACCAGCCAAATAACAAAACCTCTTAATGAGTTTGAAATATTTTCCACGATCAAAAAAAAATTCGAGAATAATCATAAGGAAGAGATAAACATGGCTTACAGATCAGTTTGATATGGTTTTTGCTTATCTCCTCTAAGTGCTCGCAGGATTCTAACATCTTACCAGTAGCAGTTTCAATTTGAAAACCTCTAATATCATTCGAATCACCAAAATTAGATATGGGTTCTTCTGCTAGTGGGTCTACAATTGTTGAATCCTCATTTTCTTCAAATAAAATTGACGGAATTAAGCAATCTAGGGAGTCATCTTGGTCCTCTTCAGTTGGAATTGAAGAGTCTTTGCTAAGATCTCTTACCTCTTCAGAGTTAAATGAATCCATAATTGACTCAAAAATTGATTCTAAGAGTGAATCAATTACAAGCTCCTCAGTAAAGATTTCCTCCTGAATCTGCTTAGCTTCTCTAACCTCCAGAATTGAATCTAACTGCTTCTCTTTCCTATTGATGAGCTTCAACATCTGAAGAAGATTATACTCTCGAGTTGTGGAGTCATATTCGCGTTTGTGAGTGTCATACAGCCATTGGAGATTAAGTAAATCATCCCTGAGTTTTTGCTCCTTCTCCATCGCAGCATCAAGCGTCGCCATGGATCGAAACGAATCTGATACCAATTATCATGTACCAAATTACAATGACAAGATTGGGTGGATAGATTGAGAATAAACCTCTCCTAATTCCGAAGAATCGGGCCTCTCTGGTTCAAATAAACACAGCTTAAGAACAAAGTTCTGTTTTGGATTAATAATTTGATATCTTCTCTTACAGACTCGTTTAGATTATAAAGCTACAATTCCTCCAACCTAGATCTAACGGATATTAAGAGCCAATTTGGTTTTATCTAAACCAACCATTACAACTGATAGCCGCACCCACTGGTAGGCTAAGTACTGCTAACAACATTAACTACTAAACAGTGACACTGACTAGGATCTGGGACACCCTCTTTTAAGTTATGGTGCTGTAGAAGTAAAACCCGTGATCGGTGTACTCCACCTGACGTGAGTTTCCTAGCATCTTCCCAGTAACTATAGTTCACCAACCTAAGTGGATCGTTGTTCCAACTTCCCCGTAACTGGACAGCAAATGCTCTTTCTGAACATAAAAAGGAGAAAGATGAGGCCTCTGTGCTCTGGAATATATATACATTATTCTAGAAACCTGTTTTAAGGCATACTGATTTTTCTCGAGGCATACTGAATAATGCCAAAATAGGGTCACTAAATAAAAAACACCATCACCCCTTTTTGATAATGTCATAACTACCCTTATTTAATTAATGTTAATGATTATGATTAGTTTTAATAATAATGATTAATTAATAATGTTAATGATTGACTAAGTTAAGTTGTTAGTTAGTTGAAAAAAATCTTTTTTTTTTAAGTAAGAGTGGGGTTTTTGAGAGAGGAAGAAGAAGTGAACAAAAAAAACTAGGGTTTTGAGATTTGGGGATTTGAAGCCAAATCCAGAGGACGAATATATTAATGAAGAACCTTCTGCTAATAATACACAGGTATACTCGTATACGACGTCTAATCTCTCTTTTTTAGCTCCAAAAAAATGAAATTTTCGAAACTTCTTCGGAGTTCAATACTTGGTTCTCGGCTGAAATATAAGAGCTTAACTTCTCATGGGAAGAACAGTTCGACTTGTGGTTCAACTAATAATTCAAAGTTCGCCTAAAGTATATGTAGGACCAGAATATCGTCATGATATTATTCGTGCGAGATTTACAACACTTCTGTGAATTCGTCTGCGGGTTCTTCAACAACATACTGCGAGTGTCGCAAAATGACTCAAAGAATGACGTAGCAGATGACGATAGCTGAAACATGAGAAGAGTATGGCAATTTTGCGAGGGTTATATCATCTGCGAGAATTAGCATTATCACTGATGCGAGAAGATCGCGAGTCAAATCCGAAATTAAAGGACAGCTTAGCTGTCATCCATTATTTAACTACCCTATATAAAGAGACCCAGTAGATTCAGAAGAGAGAGATGAATTTTTGAGCGTTAAGAAAGTTTTGAGGAGATAGAAAATCCAAGAGAACGGTTGTATTCTTGATTTCTTCCATTTCTTGTAAACATTTCTGAGAATCAAATAATAAAGTGTTGTTTTTAATCTTCAAATATGTGTTAATTATTGTGAATTCTTGTGAAGGGTGTAGTGTAGGTTTTCCTGCAACTACAGTATATACTAAGTTCGGCCTTAAAGAACATAGTTCGGCCAATAACTAAAAAAATTTGAGACACTTAGAGTGATGTTCGGCTTGAAACTTATACAAGTTAAATCATCCGAACTGTATTGCATTACAAAACTCTGCCAAGTTTACCTGTTCGGCTGAAAACATTGAGAAGTCGAATGAGCCGAACTTCGTTGAACCCTAAGTTGTAGCCTGAGTTCGGCTAAAATTTGAATTACTAATTACAGCCGAACTGATCTTCCACATAGCAAAAAAAATAATAAGAAAATGCCTAAGTTCGTCTGTTTTTGTCTCAAACTTTTGGGCCGAACCAACTTTTGATAATCAAAGAAACCCTATTCTATCGATCAAATTAAGCAATAATGGTCAAAATCTAGATGGGTTTTTGTGAAATACCTTCTAATATACATTATTGGGGGGTTTATAGAGGGGGTCGGCTACTGAAAATGGAAAAAGGAAAAGAAAGAAGAAGAAATGTGCTGACTGATTCAAGGTTTTGATTAGTTTTAGTTTAGATTTTTAATTTAATTAAGCATATTTCAGTAATTTAATTTATTTTAGTTTAAGTTGTTAATTAAATTGAAGGATATTTAAGTAATTTAATCTAATTGAAGGGTAGCCTAGTAATTTTGGTATGCTTAGACACCCCTTATAAAGATACCCCAAATGGCATCATCATTTATTATGCATCTATCTAGTTTTATCTCTCTTATGTCATATATGATCCCAACCACCACTGCTTGTGATGAGTAGAGGAAAGGGAAGACAACCAAACCACCACTGCTTGTGATGAGTAGAGGAAAGGGAAGACAACCAAATGATGAACTTGGTATTACCATAAAAGTTCAAACCCATGACGGGTCCAATGCTTATTATGCTATAAAAAGCAGTCATTAGACCCTGCCATCTTTTTCTCAGTGGAATTACCATCTTTCACTAATCTGAAACAAACATAACAAAGCTGGGAAAACAGCATACAAACGAATAAGGTTCATACTTACCTGAAAATTGCCCGATGAAGAAATAAACTAATGCATTATCCAAATTAATACTTAGGCTCACATCCAATTAAGAACAAAAGGAGCCCTCCCCAGTCCGTTTTTGGTATTCATATACAAAAAGAATATCTTTGCACTAGTTCAACCAATAAACCTCTCGCGACGAAAACTATAATAACGGAGGGGAGAAAAGAATAGACATACAAAACTACTCAAACTCGCTAACAGAAATTTTGCTATAGATGATGAGTGAGATAACTGGGGAGTGGGTGAATGCTATTTTACATCAACAGACCAATTCAATTTACTTATACAAAAAAACAGGAAGACGGAGGGAGAGAGAGAGCTCTAATAAAACCCAAAATATCCCCCAGGACCACACCAATTTACAAGAACATGAAAAACAAAACAAAAATATATTGAGATAAAGAAAATTCTTTACCTTTCCGGCAAGCATCATGGCTTTAATAGAAAACAATAGCCTCTAGAGAACGGGATATGCAACCACACTCCAGCTGCAACTTAACGTGGTCTGGCAAAGGATAACACCAGCCACATACCTCCCATTACTGTTTAGGCCCACATTCATGATCTGAGTAGAGCTTGGAAGTAAATGAATTTTAAGATATCTAAAAGAGCTCCTCCGAATTGAACTTGTTCCAGGCTTCCTGTTTTCCGAGAAAAGAACATATCGAAAGAAAAAAAATATAAACATGTATTAAACATAAGTATATAACTCGCAGATATTCAAAAATTAATAACAGTATCTGCAAGTGAATCAATTAAAATGGTGAATTGATTACAAAGTGAACAGCTAGGAGAAAATAAAAGAACATGATTGTTGGCAACATTATGATATGTTTAATATAGCTTGAAACAAATGTGTTGCAATATAGGCTTCCCGCTGTAAAAATACCGAACAAACAGAAGATGACATTCTCAATGTTCTTTAACACAAGCAGCGCAATGGCTCGATAATCTGCAAAGCAGTAGCTGAATCCACTTCATACATATTTCAAGCAAACCAATTAGTAATCTACAGATCTAAGGGAACATCTATCTAACATGTGCATTCCACCCATAAACGACTCCAGGTGAACAGGGAAAGAGGACATTTTAGACACTGGTAAACAGCGCAAGGAATATCCCAACTCCTTTAGAACAAGACAGCAGATGAGAGAATCTTCTTTAGAGACAGGATTGGCAGAAATGAAAATAGTTGAAGGTGTGGCTCTAAAACTTGTAAATTTCATTTCATTAGAGGGTACAAAAAGAAAAATATTAAAGTTATGGAACAATTTAAGTCCAGGGATGAGGAGTGTCCAAGGACACAAGCAGGCTACAGTCACAAATTAAGGTCAAAACTATCAAATGGAAACGATCTTGAAATTGCTCTTAATTCTAGAGCTACTATTTTGTTAAAATAAACACTGATAGAATCGGTTCAATCAAACTGGAAGTTAGTTTTTCCTACATGGAAAGCACAATATTTACATTAGTCAGTTTGCAGTTTCTTAGGCCAAAAATAACCAACATTTTGTGGTAGTCACTAGTGTGAATAAATTGCCTTGCAGCAAAAGAAATTACCCAAGTCCTGGAAGGAGGCTACTACAGGCTGATTGCTGGTATGGATTTTAGCACCACAGAAAATCAACCCATTTTAATTTACCAATCAAAACTTGATTGGTAAAATTAGAGATATATCCAATGCTGTGTAGGGGAGCTGGAAGTCTTAAAAGGGGTTGAGTTTCCATACGAGGATGATGAGAAACAGTACACAGTACATAGTACAAACAGAACATAGAGGCTGAATCGAAATCAACAGTCATGCAAACTATATGAAACAAACAGAACATATATCCAAAAGATATTCAGGACTTGAAGTACCTTAAGGAGGTCGAACACCTTCTCTGCTATATACTTTTGTTGAAGATTGGCACCTTTTTGTTGCACCTTATCAGGATGGACGCACAAGGTTGCCTTTCTGTAAACTTTCTTGACTGAAGCACCAGTAATCAAATCAGTTAAGGAAACGGGCTGCCAGCCGCATTCAGGCCAAAGTACCTGCACAAACGTTCGACGACAAAGTTGATTAGTCTAGGCTCCAATTATATTACCTTTCACGACCAATGATTGAAGTAGTGACCACAAATTATATGATTATTTGAATATGATAACTTGATTTGCATGTGGTATTACAGTGATGCGATGTTTTAAAGAGGAAATGTGTATGCTGCAGAGTTCATCATCATCATCATCAAATATGGTTTCTTGGATCACCTCCATATCGGAACCCAGAAACAGGGTGCAAGAGTGTAAAGAATAACTGGGATGCAAACATTGTAAAGAATAATGAGAGTTGCCGGTAAAACTGTGAAGCTTGGGTTTGAACATACTAAGATCCATATACATGCGGTGAATTATATTAAAAGCCTATATAGTTTCACTCTGGCTATCCTAGCTGTGGACCATCATAACCTATGAAACTAATAAGCCACTTGCTGCGTGATAAAACTTCCATCAAGAGTTTGAAGCAACCGCCGTGGACTTCTCCAAGTACAAAACTTTAGGCAGAAAATTTATTAAGCACAAAGAATCCAGATGAGATCATTTTACAAGAACACAAAAAATGGGAGTAATGCCAGAAAAAAAAAAAAAAACAAATATAACGCACATATTGCAATGTAGATAGCAGCGCACGCAAGTTTGTTTCTTTTCCTGCAGCCCAGCGCCTTATCTCCGCATCCAGCGTCTCCGCAATTCTCTGGAATAAGCACAAGGACAAAATTAATCTCAGTTCATGTTTATGCGAAGAAGGCAGTGTATGAGGCTAGGTGAATAGCAATGAACAAAACTCTGCCAACACCTACATGCAATAACTCACAGACCTAAAGCAAGTTGAGAAGGACCAAGATAACAGAGTGACACTATGATTGGTAATGCTCACAAATACACCAGCTTCAGTTTTAACTACTTACATGTCTCTCTGCCTGCTCCCTCTGAATTTGAAGGTCTCGCTCATTCTTTTCCGCGAGTGCATTCAGCTGTAAGGAATCATTAAAATGAAGATAAATAAATAGAAGTACAGAAATAGAGAACTAATCAATAAACACGTACCACCAGATGTGAGTAACATATTATATTACTACCAAACCATGAGGAAGCTTAGCTTCCATCTTGCGTCGATTCTTCAAGTGGACCATTAACTAGTTTAATTTTACTTTCGAAAAAGAAAAGAAAGCATAGCGGAGAAGAAAGAAAAGATACACCTACAGACCTACTCCTTCTAAACCTGACAAAATAAGCAGTTATGAAATGCTACAAAACTTAATACACGTACCACACGCTCCTGGGTCTTTTGATGGCGCTCCATCCTAGCTTTACGTCTTTCATCACTTTCACCTTCTCTTTCTTGAAAGCCTCCCGATGACGGAGTAACTTTCCAGAAAAGAAAAAAGATCAAAAATGGTTAGCACAATCATAGACCCCAGCGAAAAGCTTCACATGGTTTTGTAGCAAAAGGCAATACTAGAAAAGCAAATACCTTCAAACATTGAATAAAGGTCCTCGGCCATATTAGATGCAGAAGTTGTCTTTCTTATGTTCGTTGAGGTTCCAGTAGTTGCCCGTTGAGGTGCTCCGGGCCCAGCTTTGCTTGGAAATTGTGCATCAAACGAAGAGTTCTAAAGCAAGCAGTTTCATACAAAGAATTAATACAAAATAACTCAGGAAGGCCAGATTACCATAACTTCACACACTTACCGATGTCGTAGTCCTAACCTTTGGTGCGCTGCTAGGCCTACTACCCATGCCAAAAAACGACTCAAGGTCATTTTCATTCTTTTGCTGACTCTCTCTTGCAGCATCAAATGCCCTCTGTCTAGCCTCTGCATTAGCTCTGTCGACAGAAGATCTTTCTGCTCTTTGACGTACGTCGGCTTCAGCCCTCGCCACCGCAGCAGCTTTTTCCTTGGCTTCTGACTGTGCCCTGGCAGCTGCCTGAGCTGCAGCCCTTTCACGTGCTTCATTTTGAGCTTTCTGAACTGCAGCCCGCTCAGCACGTTCACGTGCTTCAGCTTGAGCTCTCTGAACTGCAGCCCGCTCGGCCTTCTGGCGAGCTTCAGCAGCTGCTCTGTCACGTGCTTCCCTTGTAGCTCTCTCAACGGCTTGCCTAGCACTAGCTTTTTCCCTGTTCCTCTCATCTTCCCTTGCTCGTTCTCTTTCTTTTTCAAGTTGTCTTTGTTCTCTTTCCCTCTGTTCACGTTCATTATCTAGTCTCTCTTGTTTCTCTCTGAGTTCACGTTCCTGGGCATCTTGCATAACTTTATCGTCTCTTTCTTGCTGGCCAGGAACTCTGACTCTACCAGCCTTCGCATTTTCTCTCTCCCTTACTTCTTTAGCGTGTTTGAATTTTGCCTCAGCTCTATCCATAGCATCCTTCATAGCAGCAGCAGATGCTGCAGCGGCTGAGTTCTTCTCTAATTCTTCATCACTGGAGAGCGCATCTCCATGTTCATCAGGATTGTTTGAAGGTTTACCCATAGCGAAGTCTTCAAGTTCATCAATTGAAGACACTACTGGACTCTTTGCTGAATCAGGACCACCTTTAGGACTCTGCCAATTTTGACTGAAGTTTTGGGATGAGTACTCATTGACCTTCTTTGAGCTTGCAGAGCTCGTTCCACTAGAGAACTGTGATGGTCTAGGTGGAGGTCGTGAAGGGGGTGGAGCACTTGTAGGTTGTGTGAAAAGTGGAACTTCTGAGACAGTGAGCCATATCTCATTAGCTGCCGCTTCCAAATTTTCATCTGATTTTAGTGACATGTCTACCTGCATATTTGGCACACTGAAATTAGCATACACCATTGAATATAAAGAATAATAGACTTGACAGAAAAATATATTTGAATCTGCTGAAATAGTAGGAATGTCACCGTTGGATGAGAATTCCGATAATTGTCACCAGGCACCCTCTTGTGGGAAGTATTTTCATTCAAATCTTTACCAACAAAATCGGGTGAGCTCGCTCTGTTAGTGCCTGTCTTTTGAGGGCTCCGATCCTTCATTCTATCACTCATGTCAGAAGAAAAGGAGGGCACTGACTTTCCCAGGCCAGCAAGGGGATCCACATCATGAAATATTCCTCCACTAACAGATGTAGTGTTCACTTTTGTGCTGCCGAAGTTACTGGGCTTGCTATTTTGTTCCAACGGGTCGGAGAATAACCCTGTGGATGGATATACTGGGGTAGCAGTTGACTCAAAATCCCCAAAGGGGTCAGCATTAGCTGAAGACACAGTAGATTGTCGTGCTTGATTGGTCTCTGAAGTCCCCCTGGTGAATTATAATGTTACAGGGCTTAAATAAATAAGATTGAGATACAGTATATTCAAATTGAATATCCAAATGACCAAACAAAGCAGCCAACAAAATGAAGATAGGAAACCAGGGTACATTAAAGCATGAACTCAGTTTAACGTAAGTATTAAAGGGTAGCAGCTTATCTAAACTGGCTTTTCATTCACATGTTAATCTAAATTAGACATTTTTCATCCCCTTGTACAGGTTGTTCCTTCTAAGCAAGAAAATAACCACCAGAAAGGACCAAGCTTGTTTAGGTATAAAACTGAAACATGGAACAGCATGCCTCATACAGATGACCGTCGAAAAGAAGTAGATCCAGTTTCATCGACAGAAAGTCCCACATTCTAGACATCATATAGATGGATGCAGGAATAAATAAACAAAGAATTTTTGCCAGTGTTTCCTCATGAAGAGCGCTTTTTCAATTTAAAGAACAGTCATATACTATCCGTTAATCCACTATTCAGAGGAAGTGAATCATTGATGAGACTAAAATGAAGGAAGAAAACCTCTGAGCTGAAAACCAATTCACAGAACCTGAATAATGCATCATTAAGAAGTCGTGTCTCCTAACTTATTAAGAACCCTAATCTGAAGGAAAGTTGGAAAGGTTTATTGTATAGCTTAAACAGTATAGATCAAACTTATTGGGGAACCAATATATTCTGTTAAATTCCGCTTCAGATAGAAGTTTTGCACGAGCCTTTAGAAAACCAACATTTGCTATTCATCACATTTTAAATCCTCACAAAAAATGGGGCAGAGTTAAAAGAAGTGACAAGCATGGTATTTGAGAAAAAGATGACACACAGAAACCATGTTGCTGCAGAGTTCATACTTCCATAACTGAGTCATTGTAATACTACACATGTTCACCTTCGCACAAAACTAGTTTTTGTTTCCAAATGCTTCAGCGACTAAGGCATTCTCCATGAACAATATAACATGATTCAAAAGAAGATGAAAGTAAATGATCTGGTTCATACAAATTTCAAATTTTGAAGCGTATACTCGTACAAAATTCAGGATAACCAAGAGTAAAAGAAAATTGTAAATGCAGCATGGATAAAAGTCCTAGCTTCTACTTCTGTTAAATGGACCTACTGCCTGAAGGTGATTGTTCAAATAAAACCCACCATGCTACTGAGAAACCTGTGGCATGTAAACTCATTTTCTAATTACTCTAATTATCATGCTGTGAAGCCAAGAGTGAACTCAGGCGTAAGCACAATCAAACAACAGTAAAAATGACAATCAAGAAATAACAATCTAATCAACTGGTTCAATGATAAACTTCAACTCCCATCTCCTCAAAACAAATGTAGTCGTCCAATTCAACATCAACACTGTTATAAATTCAACACAACTGGATTAAATTAAAATTCATAACATGCATACCTGTCATTAGGTGGACTGGCGGCCCCAAAACTGCTAAGCAAATCATCAATTCCAGACTCAGTATCACTCTTACCACTGTTATTCTTATTGAATTGCGATTCAGTTTTACCCAAACCCCCAAGAAGATCATCAAAAAGAGGACCCCCTCCTCCCTGATTATTAGGAGGAGAAGTAACTGAAGGGAACAAATCATCATACTTAGTAGATGACGATGTAGTCTTTAATCCAGGTATTCCTTCAAAGATATCATCATCATAAACAGGTTTATCATAAACCGGCGAAGAAGAACCATAATTATTATTATTATTATTCCTGGCATTATTAGGGTTTATACTAGCTTGAGCAGTAGAAGAAGTGGATCTTGATGGAAACATGGTATCATAATCAAATGAAGTAGATGAACTTTCTGCTGCTGGTGTTGTATACTTAGGTGGACCACCAAATACATCGTCATAATCCTTATTCATCTTATGATTCCCACCACCACCCCCGAAAACATCATTACCAAAAGAATTACCAGGATTTGAATTCCATGCTGATCTCGACGAAGAAGAAGCATTCATACCTCCTGATCCGATCCCATTATTTAAAATTGTTGTTCCTGTTGATGTACTTCTTGATGCAGCCATTGGAGCAGCTTTACCTTGTGGTCTAACACCAAAATTTAATAAACTGGGAAAATCGTCCATCTTCTTAATTAGATCTGGTTGCTTAATTAAGAGCTAAAAACAGATCAAGATTAGATCTGAAGGTTGGAGGGGGGCGATATTTTCAGAATTAGGGCAACGAAAACAATATATAGCGTGTAGATTTGATTGATGATTATTTGGTTTGCGGATCTAATTCAATGGAAGAGTAAAAGAGAATTAAAAGAAAATAATAATTTAATGAATAAGGAATTTATTTTTCTGGAATTTTGATTAAATTGATTGAGAATTTCATTAATAGGGTTTGGTGAAGAGAGAGATATCCAAACCTTTTTGGTGGGATATGAGTTTTGGTCGTCGTCGTCGTCCTCCTCCTCCTCGTCTGGTCTGTGAATTTTATCGAAGGTTAGAAGACGAGCAACCGTAGCAGTGAAGGTGGACAATGTTTGTGTATGTGTGTGTATAAAGAAGGAAGATGAAGAAGAAGAGAATAATTGTATTTTTATGAATTTAAAATTAATTGAATTTGTCCTCGATTATGCTTTTGAAAAAATAAGAAAGAAAGCTCGGGGGAATACGGTAAGGAGACTCGATATCGCGACCTCTAAGAGCCTTTCAAAGAAACACTATCTAGTTTGGCTACTGAATTGGTGCTCACCACATGCGGTCAATTTCGGATTTCGGCCTCGCTTAGGTCGGATATCGCGATAGGGCTCCACATAGTTCGGTTCAGTATGGATTTTAGGAAAAAATAACCAAAACCGAAGTATTCGTTCTTCGGTTTTGAAAGCTGGTGTAACCATTTAGCATATTCGATTTTGATCGGTTCGGTTCCAACTCGGTTTGGTAAAAAAACTGGTCGGTTTTGGTTAACCGACACATCAATTTTTCTATCTTCAAAAACTGTAAGTTCTGGATGTTTAACCATGAAATCAAACTGAAAATCAATGTGTACAGCGAAACATAGAAGAACATAGCTATCAACTATGCGTTTTTTGTTAGATCAAACTGTAAGATCGACTACATTGGTCATACCCTACCGTGTTGTTTATTTGAACATGTCGTTTATTTATTTTTTATGACTCATTTGAATTGTATTCATTATATGTTTCACTCTGACTTATTACCAAACTCAAAAATATTAAGTCGTAGAATTATGGAAAACTTTTGAATGCACTCAGATATGTGTCCAACAAATCAGATACAAAATAGTACCTGATTCAAATAGTTTGGCGTCAAATGTTGTTGACTGTGGTTTTTTGACAACGGCAGACCTGTAAATTCACTCCTGAACCCATATCGTAAATGCATTGCTTATAGGCTCCATCAACGGTATGGGAGTTATGTACTGATCCATATGGTCTTTCTATAAAATATACATGTGTGTGTGTGTGTGAATGTGCGTGCGCGCGCGCGTGCCTGTTAGAGCACTGCTCGGTCGAACTCGCAAGTATTGCTATCTCAAGCTTGTTTGTCAAATTTAGTTGCCAAAACTATAAGTCTTGATTTCTAGTCTACTTATAGCTAAGTCTCGAATCAGGATAGAATGTGTAGTTGAGATTTAGACTTCACGGCGTTCATCGATTGAAGACGAAGAACTACTAAGGAGAGCTTGTGGAACTTCATCAACAAAAGGTATGTGGAGACTTGAACTCATCTATCACTCAAAAGTCTATTTCTACTCTATCTCCTATTTGAGACAACGTCGTAGAGCTATATAGATTTCAATAATACACATTTGATATTTCGAGCTGAGTTTAACTCTCTTACATATTTCTCAAAATATGTGTTGGTAAACTTTCACTTTAACCAAGTTCATCTTATATTCTTGACGAAAGTCAAAAGATGATCATGTGAAAATCGCCTGGTAACATTTTATATAATTTGTGTGAGACGGTCATTTGGTGTAGACTCAGAATGTTTCGTATTGATCACTTGAAAATTGCGTTGAAGCTAATACTTTGTGTGAGATAGATATTGTCGTCTTCTAAGAATGTTTCAATGATTGAAATGAGAATTTAGAACAATTAACCATGATTGGATATAGCACAGTATGCGTACTTGTATGCTAACTGTTGCAAGTTATTCCAAGTTCGGGAACCATAGTATGCATACCCATATGTGTACTGGTTTGTTAGTTGAAGTCCGAGAACTTAGTATGCATACCCGTATGCGTACCGGAGTAAGTTAAAGTCCGAAAATTCAACTGAGTTTGGTTGTGTACGGAAGTATGCATACCAGTTCGCATACTGGCGAACACGTACCAAGTCTGACTACTTAGGTATGCGTACCCATTTGCATACTTGAGTGGGTTATGTTCTAAAATTGGTTTGTTCATGAACTAATACATTTATAACATAAGGAATGCAATCTTTTGCAAACCGTGGCTATAATGTTCATGAATTGATTCGAGTGAATCAAAATTTATTTTGCTTCAATTGTGTCTTGTATACTTCTATGAGAATATAAACAATTGACCAACTCTATAACTAGTTTCATTTGAGTCATTTGAACTAGTTGTGTTAAGATGAACAAGGTTGATATGAAAGTGTTCATGTGGCTAACTTCGGTTAACTATTGTTGAGCCAACAAGGTGTACATGTTTAGGTACGGTTACCCATATCTAAATGAAGTCACTTTTCATTTGTTTGTAACAAGCTAAGTTCGATCTAACGGTTGAAAGATATTAGCTTAAGTCTAATCAGGTTTTTATCTAACGGTTAATATTGAATACCTTGTTACCAAGGTAACATTGATTGCAAACCCCGATTTAAAGACTATATAAGGGATAACTCTAGCAACTGGGAAACTTAATCCCCACACCTCATGTGTGATACTAGTTGCGACTAGAGTTCATTCTCCTTTAACCTAGGTTTTTCCTAAAACCATTATAGGTGAACGACTTAAAGACTTAATTGGGATTATGAAGCCAACCCAACTATTTTCTCTGTAGTTGCGTGTTCTGATCTTGATTTGTTCTATCATATTGAATATTATCTTCTCTAAGATTTGCTCGAGATTTAACCTCTGATAAGCTTGAAAAAAAGTAGTCACAAACATCTTCATCTCATCGTTTGTGATTCTACAATATCTTGTTTCGATGCCATACGATTAAGATTATTGTGAGGTGATTGATATTATTAGGCTATTCTTCTGGAATATAAGTCTGGTGCATCAATTGGTTCTTGTTCACCTTGATTTATCAAAAAACGGAAACAAAACTCATAGGTATTTCTGTGGGAGACAAATTTATCTATTCAATAGACTTTTTTGTGTAAGATAGATTGGTTTATCAACTCTTCGACTTTGGGTCATAGCAACTCTTAGTTGTGGGTAAGATCATCTAAGGGAATCAAGTGCGTATAATCTTGCTCGGATTCATAGGCATAAGGAACGCGATTGTACCTTGATCAGTGTGAGTCGAGGTGTAAATTGGGGCGTGCCAACACTTTTATGGCACAACACAACACGTTAAAATTCGAGCACAGCACGGCACAACACATGACCGGCCCAGCACGTCTGTTTAATGTGTTGTGTTGTGCCAGACAAATAGGCACATCATCACGGCACAACACGCGACACATGTTAGCACGTGGCACAGCATGGCACGGCACATGAATAAAGCACGCCACGTCATGCGTAAAATACTACACAATACATCACATTTGATGCATATTTCACAAAAGAATCATTGTTTTAGCCAATTTCTGACATTTTATTTTCGTTATGCTAATTTATTTCTGTAATAATACATGCACTAACTAAAATATCTCAAAAATATTTATTTTGGAAAACATAAAATATGTGTGCAAGCACAGCACAGTACAGCACAACATGTTTATTTTTATGGCACAGCACGACACGCCATTTAGCACAGCACAACACGTCTGAATCTCTGGCACGGCCCAGCACGCTAAGCACGTGACTTCGTGGGCGGGGTTATGCCGGACTGGCTCGTTTTACACCTCGTGTGAGATTGGTTAGGGCTCAACTACATTCCAGTCCGAAGCTAACTTGCAGTAGGCTGGTGTCTGTAGCGGCTTAATACAGTGTGGTGTTCAAATCTGGACTAGGTCCCGTTTTTTTTTTTTTGCATTTGCGGTTTCCTCGTTAATAAATTTTCTGGTGTCTCTGTTATTTATTTTCCGCATTATATTTGTTTATATAATTGAAATATCACAGGTTGTGCGTAGTTCAATCAATTAGATAATCAAACATTTGTTTGTTGATATAAATTGATTGATACTTGAACATTGGTCTTTGGTACCATTCAAGTTATTTCTCATAATAATTAGGCTCACGGGTTCTATATGTTTGATTTGCTGAATACATTGAGAAACAGAGATATAACTCTTGGATATATTTCCATTGATTGAGTCTGACTGTCTAGTTGATTCTCTTGGAAATTATATTGGAGTTTGTCCATACATATTGCCTAAACAAAATATTGGGTGTGGTTGTTAGACCCCCACTTTTTCAGCGTGCAAGGGCTTCACCCATCTGAACCCTTAGTTTTTTATTTACATCTTATATATTTACCGAGTATCTCAGTATTTATATTGTAGTCACATCCGTATCGAATCTATATTGATTGGACAGCTCCTAGATGGATTGACCACTAGTATAGAGTGGCAGCATTGTTCTGAGGATGTATTGGTACTGGTTACAACTCCTATGAAGATATTCTCTGATTATACAAAGTATATATTCAGGACATACTCTTGTTTTGAATGATTATAAAAGCTCCGATGGACATCCAATAATACATAGTAACTAGAGCGTTTCTAAGTAGCAATAATTACTTGATTCCTTGAACTCATTTTATTAATGTAAACTTCCAATGTGTAATATTTGTTAGAGCATTGCTCGGTCGAATTCACATGCATTGCTATCTCAAGCATGTTTGTCAATGTTAGTGATCAAAACTATAAGTCTTGATTTCTAGCCTATTTGTAGATATCTCGGACTAGGACATAGATAGTGTAGTTGAGCCTAAATATCTCGACGTTCATCTCTTGAAGACGAAGAACTACTAAGGGGAGCTTGTGGAACTTCTGACAAAAGGTATGTGGAGACTTGAATTTATCTGTCACTTGGAAAGTCTATTCTATTATCTCCTATATTGAGACATTAGTCGTGTTACGATATAGTTTTCTTTATACACATTTGAGATTTCGAGCTGAGTATGTTTCGCTTACATATTTCTCGAAATATGTGTTGGTAAGCTTTCGCTTCGACCAAGTTCATCTTATATCATGAGAAAATTGCCGAGTAACATCTTACATGGTTTGTGTGATACAATCATTTGGTGTAAGACTTTGAAGGTTTCAATAATGATTATTTCAATATTTTGAAAATTGCTTTGATGTTAATAGTGTGTGAAAACAGATATTGTCATTATAGAAGAATGTTTCAATGATTGAAATAAAGAGTTGATGATGTAACCATCTTTGGATATAAGCATATATAGTGTGTTCGCACATTAGTGTATAAGTCCATAAACCAGGAGCCAAGAGTATGCATATGTGTGTATACGAAATTGGTGAAGGAGACATGAGTTTGGTTTTGGCAAAACTCTTAACTAGTCACCTTAAGTATGCGTACCCGTATGCATACTGGCGGAAGTTTTTGAAACGAAAATTTCTGCTGAGTTTGGAAACTTTAAAAACTTAAAAGTGGTTGCTTAAGTACGCATACTTAATCTGGTTACTTTGTCAAGTCGGTCAGTTCATGGACTTAAACATTTAAATCATAAGGAATGCAATCTTTGCAAACTGTGGCTATAATGTTCATGATTGATTCAAGTGAATCAAACCGATTTGATTTTAATTGTATTTTCTAAACAATTAAACAACTCTTAACTAGTTTCATTTGAGTCATTTGAACTAGTTATGGTTAAGATGAATACGATTGATATGAGAGTAATCATATGGATAACCTCTGTTAACTATTTGTGAACCAACATGGTGTACACGTTTAGGTACGGTTACATAAACCTAAATGAGGGAACATTTCATTTGTGTGTAACAATCTAAGTTCGATCTAACGGTTGAAAGATATTAGATTGGTTGAATAAGGTTTTTCACCTAACGGTGATTATTGAATGCTTTGTTACCAAGGTAACTTAGATTACAAACCCTGATTTGAAAACTATATAAGGGAGAACTCTAGCAACTTGGAAACCTAATCCCCACACCTCCTGTGTGATACTAGTTGCATAACTAGAGTCGATTCTCCTTTAACCTTTGGTTTCTTCTCGAGACCCCGTAGGTTAACGACTCGAAGACTTCATTGGGATTGTGAAGCCATGCCCAACTATTATCTTTGTAGTTGTGTGATATGATCTTGTTGTTTCTATCGTGTTGAGTGCAATTGAAATATTTGGGTCGAGATTTTATATCTTCGATAGGCAAGATAGAAAAGTAATCACAAACAAACTTCATCTCATCGTTTGTGATTCCACAATAACTTGTTTCGCTAGTCGATTAAGTTTATTATGAGGTTATTGATAATACTAGGCTGTTCTTCGGGAATATAAGTCCAGTTTATCAATCAGTTCCTATTCACCTTGATTTATCAAAAGACAGAACAAACACTCTTGGGTATTTCTGTGGGAGACAGATTTATTCAATCCTATAGACTTTTCTATGTGAGACAGATTTGTCTATCAAGTCTTCGACTTTAGGTCGTAGCAACTCTTGGTTGTGGGTGAGATCAGTTAATGGAATCAAGTGCGTAGTATTCTGCTGGGATCAGAGATGTAAGAAGCGTAATTGTACCTTGAATCAGTGTGAGATTGATCAGGGTTCAACTACAGTCCAGTCCGAAGTTAATTTGTAGTAGGCTAGTGTCTGTAGCGGCTTAATACAGTGTGGTGTTAAAAGTGGACTAGGTCACGGGGTTTTTCTGCATTTGCAGTTTACTCGTTAACAAAATCATGGTGTATGTGTTATTGCTTTTCCACATTATATTTTGTTATATAATTGAAATATCACAGGTTGTGTGTTAAGATCAATCAATTAGAATATCCAACCTTTGATTGTTGATTTACATTGATTGACACTTGAACATTGGTCTTTGGTACCGTTCAAATTATTTCACATAATAATCAGGCTCGCGGATTTCTATCTGTTTGATTTGCTGATTATATTGTGAAACAGAGATATTAAGCTCTTTGATATACTTTATTCTAGATTGAGTCAGACTGTCTAGTTGATTCTCTAGAAAGTGTATTGGAGTAAGTCCTCTCATATTTCCAAACGAATCGTTGGGTATGGTTGTTAGACCCCCACATTTTCAATATTGATTTGCTACTATACTCAATATATCTATATCAACTTGTTCTGAACACGGGTTTGTGTACATAAGCCTTAAATACTTGAAGGCTACTTACCAATTATATATTCCTACTTGGATGAATCACTTGTTTAAGTCATGCTTGTTTTCCAACTAAGTTCCATGAATTATTTTTAGTACAAAACCTAATGTATTTTACGTGTTCGTCTTATGAATACACACGAAGTATGTTAGGTCTCACCAAGCGTTGGTAAATCAAGTTTGGTTATCATATTTTAATGTGTCAAAACTCATCTAAAGTCGTTTGATTATATACTAAAGTCAACTTCGTTTTTGTTAGACTAGAAAGTCTATGAAGGTTGAGACATACAAGTATTACTCTGAAGACCTGAATAATATGAAGAAGAAGTGAACTACAACGACGACATCATCCTTCCTCTTGAGGTTAGTAATATTGACTTGAACTGTTTCATTCCTAATATATCTTTCAAGTCGTGCTATATTGAAAACATAACTGCGAAGCTGTATGTATTGTACATATTGTATGATACTCTAGTGATATGACATGGTCATATTTGTATGATCATAGTATTAGGGAATTAGATTACGAAGTATTACACTTATCTTTTGAACTTCGTAGATATGACATCGACATAATCTTGTATATATTGTCATGATTATGTGAATGGGTTGTGGTGAAGATTTCATCCTAGGAAACAATGTTTTACATTTATTTAAATGAAGTACATTCATGAACTTGTTTTATGAATCGAAAGGGAAATCGTAAGGCTTATTGGTACAACTATTCATTGCAAATCTTTGGATTACCAATATGCGTGAGATAGTAGAACTGATCGTAACTTTGTTATGTAGTTTGGTATAGCTAATCACAATGCCTGACTTACAATTTGGTATGACTAGTTTTTATTAATTGGTATAACTGATCCTAAATAATCACCATGAGATGGTATGATCGATATTTGTAATTGGTGTGACCGATCCTAGTAATTGGTGTGCTCGATCACATTGTATTGTTTAATCGATCCTTGTAATTGGTAACTGGCCCTGGTAATTGGTGTAACCGATCCTGGTAACTGGTGTGACCGATCACAAGCAATACCATGGAATTGGTAACCGGTCCTGGTAATTAACTTGTGTGACAGATCACAAGTATTTCCATATTGAGGTATAACCGATCGTAGTGATTGGTAGAACCGATTGAACCCATGTATGTGATTTGATATTTGATCAATCACATGGTTATCTTGGAATACATGCCAACCAATTCTAAACTTATTTGAAAGTATGGTATAACCGATTCCAAGAATGTGAATCCATGTAAATATGAATAAGGATTTACGTTGAAGAGATGTCAACATAATTTGAACATGTACAAAAACTCTTCATTTATTGTTCAAAGATATTCCTTAATACTCAAGGAGATCATGTGCCGAAATAAATTGGGAATCTTTTAATTAAGGTTTTGGTTTTATATGCTTTAATTACCAGCAATTAAATGCATATTTCTAGAGAATAAAAATTAGTAATGTGCATTTAATAATTGGAGATTTTTTATTGAGAGATTTCGGAAATTGTTAAGTGCATATTTTGCATATATTTAGTGTCGAATCCATGCTAGTAATTGCTTATATTCTTGCAAATTATTTTATATTACGTTTGTTTTCTCTTATCTATGTTTTGCTAGGTGAATCATCCAAAAGAAGTGAATTGGCACTTAATTGTGCATGGAAATTAAGGAGTTAGCTACAAGCGTAGAAGGGCCAAAGACCAAGTGGAACTCGTTCAAATGTAGGAGTGCTTGCCATCACCTTGAATAGGACAGAAATACGAAGGCAACGTGAAATAACGAGGTCATTCCGACGTCGTATGAAGAAGTTAGCATCATTCGAAGCAAGTAAAAGTTGTCGAACAAGGTTAAAGCACAAAATTGATAAAGGCAGGCACGCATTCTTCTACGAGCAGCCAATATAGTTCCAAACTGAACTGTCAGTCTTGCAAGACTGACAGTTGATTGTATGTTACAGACACCCTCGAAATTATTCAGGGGACACCACCATCTTCTTCTCTATATCGACAGCAAAACCAGGTGTTGATAAGGTTGTGTTGTTTCTGCCCTTACAAGCCACCGGTGATGACAAGATGGGAAGGCTCGTGGTGACTTTGGATTGAGAATGAAGCTGTATTGGTTTTGGGTATTGCATCGTTGATCGGAGATGATTGAAAATGGAAGCAATGAGGATAAATGACGAGAAGATGATGATGACTCATTGATGCTCCGTAATGGAAAAGAAAAGTTCGATAGTTGCATCTGTGATGCGATAATGGCTCGATACGGAGGAATGATGATGATCATGTCAGTGTTGAAGAGATGGTCTGGCTGTTGTTATCAATCAGTTGGTGATGTTCAAAGGAAGCTTGCATATGCGATGTTGAGAATGGCAGTGATGTTGGTCCAGAGAATTGTGAAAGAAGGAGCTGTTACTGTTGTTCTATGGGTATCAGATCGCTGGCAGTGATGGTGGTAGTGAATGATGGTGTACGATCAAGCTTGGATATTATTGAGCTATACCAGAGATGTAGAAGACATGAGTAATGCTCGCTGCTGAGTGTGGATAGCATATGAAGAAGAATGGGAACTCGAGCTTGATAAATATGGAGAGAGGGTTGTTGGTTGCTGTTAATGGAAGCTTTGATAGAGAAGATGGAAACTGTTGGTGATTCTCGGTGGTTAACTGTCGATAGAGTTGATTTCGGTCTGGGATCTGATAATGGCAGTGATGATGGAGCTCGGCAATGATGAGAGAATGAGGCGCTGGTGTTGTTAGTAAGGAAGATAGGAGGCGAACTGTGATCGTTGTAATGATGCTGGCAGTTGAGAGGACAGTGGTGATGGAATATTTGCATGAAGACAGCAATGGAGAAAGATATATTGCTGCCATTATTGATCGTTGGTGCTCGTTGAAAGGTGAAGTCCGAGCATAACAGAGATACGAGAAGAATTGGGAGTCTTGAGTTCGAAACAATGATGTAAATGGAAGTCAGAAGGGGTAAGCTATGGTATTTGTGAGTGACGGCAAGAATAAAGTTTAGAAATAATACAGGGAAAGAATTTTGCCGAGTAAAGTGGAGGCTGAGAAGGAAAAGAGACTGAAAGTTACACGAGAGTTTACGGATGGATTGTTTCAGCCGTAAAACTGGCAAGAAAGTAAGGAATCAATCCAGGAGAACATACGTCTAGGAAGTCCTAGGTAATAAAACGGAATAAGATCCAGGAGAACATACGGACGTAAAGTACTGGCCGTAATGAGAGAAGAAAAATAAAGGATGTCAGTTTCACAGAACTGACAGTCCATGAAGCAGCTGAAATTTACGTGGGATGGACTTTTCTAGCTTTGGACGCAGACCCATGGGACTATTTATAGAATCCTTTGCACGGCCAGACTGCGGCAGTAGCGGATTTTGGAAGTTGGTGAGCTTTTGGCAACCGATTTCGACCGGGATTTGGTGCACGGGCGCAACTACAACTTGGGTATATAAGAGAGTTTTCAAAAAAATTGAGTCATCTTTTAATTTTTTTATCAAGCCATTGGAGAGAATAACTCAAGAGAATAAAAGCTAGGGTTTTTGAGCGATTCATCACCGTAAATATTTCTTTACTATTTTATTATATGAAACTCATGGGTTTTGTTAGTACCATGAGTAGCTAAACTTCTTAGTGATTGGGGATGAATTTTAAGTTCTAGACATGATTTGAGTTATTATATATGAAAAAGCGGGGGTCTAATAACCACACCCAATATTTTGATTAGCAATCTGTATAGACAAACTCCGAGTTACTTTACTAGAGAATCAACTAGACAGTCAGACTCAATCTAGATAAAAATATCTCAAGGAGTTATTATCTCAATCTCTCAATTTGATCTATACTCAAGCAAATAGAATCTGCGAGTCTTTATCAAAGAGAGATAACTTGGATGGTACCAAAGACCGATTTCCAAGTGTCAATCAATTTTAATCGACAACCAAAAGGTCGAATATTCTAATTGATTGAACAACGCACAACCTGTATTATTTCAATTACATAACAAAATATAATGCGAAAAAGAAATAACACAGACACCAGAATTTTGTTAACGAGAAAATCGCAAATGCAGAAAAACCCCAGGACCTAGTCCAGATTAAACATACACTGTATTAAGCCGCTACAGACACTAGCCTTCTCCAAGCTAACTTCGGTCTTGACTGTAGTTGAACCCCAACCAATCTCATACTGATCCAAGGTACAGTTATGCTCCTACGTCTCTGGTCCCAGCAAGATGCTACGTACTTAATTCCCTTAGTTGATCTCACGACAACCAAGAGTTGTTACGACCCAAAGTCGAAGACTTTAATAAACAAATCAGTATCATACAGAAAAGTCTACAAGGATAGATAAATTAGTCTCCCACGAATAAACCTATGAGTTTTGTTCCGTCTTTTGATAAATCAAGGTGAACATGAACCAATTGTGTTAGAGCATTGCTCGGTCGAACTCGCATGCGTTGCTATCTCAAGCATGTTTGTCAATGTTAGTTATCAAAACTATAAAGTCTTGATTTCTAGTCTACTATATCTAAGGTCTCGGACTAGGATAGAAAGTGTAGTTGAGCTCAAGAACTCCATGGCGATCATCATATAAGACGAAGGACTACTTAAGGAACCAGTGGATCTTCATCGACTAAAAGGTATGTGGAGACTTGAACTTATCTATCACTCAAAAGTCTATCTACTCTATCTCCTATCTTGAGACAAAAGTCGTATTATTATATATACTAAGATTATACACATATGATATTTCGAGCTGAGTATATCTCGCTTATCTATTTCTCGAAATATGTGTTGGTAAAGCTTTCGCTTTAGCCAAGTTCATCTTTACCTAGTGACGAAAGTCATGTTTGTTTCAATCATTTTGGAAATCGCTCTGACGAGAAATAGTTTGTGAATAACAACTATATAACGTCCTCTGAGAATGTTTCAATCAATTAAACCGGACTTATATTTCCTAAGAACAGCTCAGCTTTATCAATCACCTCACAATAAACTTAATTGACGCAATGAAGAAGATTATTGAGGAATCACAAACGATGAGACGAAGTGTTTGTGACTACTTTTATATCTTGCCTATCTTAGATAGAAATCTCAAGCCAATTATTCCAATTGTACTTATACGATAGAAGAAGCAATATCAGATCACACAACTACTAGAAAAGTAGTATCAGTTTGGCTTCATAATCCCAATGAAGTCTTTAAGTCGTTAACCTGGTTTTAGAAGAAGAAAACCAAAGGTTAAAGGAGAATCGACTCTAGCTTAGAACAACTAGTATCACACAGAATGTGTGGGGATTAGGTTTCCCAGTTGCTAGAGTTCTCCCTTATATAGTCTTCAAATCAGGGTTTGCAATCAATGTTAGCTTACTAACAAAGCATTCAATATTCGCCGTTAGATGAAAACCTGATTAGATTCAAGCTATTATTTATCAACCGTTAGATCGAAAGCATAGCTTGTTATACACACATGTACTTGAAGTTTTTATGTTTGTGTAACCGTACCCAAACTTGTACATTATTTGGTTCAACAATAGTTAACCAAATGGTTATCCATATGATAACTTTCATATCAACCATATTCTTCTTCACCATAACTAGTCCAAATGACTCAAATGAACTAGTTAGAGAGTTGTTCAATTGCAAGGAAATCTCATGTACTACAGAAGATACAATGGAAGCAAAAACGATATGATTCACTCGAATAGATTCATGAACTATAAATCCACGGTTTGCAATAGCATTCCTTAGTTTATTAAGATAAGTTCACAAACACCGTTTTTAGACATAACCTACTCAAGTTCGCGGACGGAGTTCACAAACTCCAGCAGAAATTCTCGGGTTAGAGAACTTCGTCAGTTCGCGGACTGAGTTTGTATGCTGAGTTCGCGAACTGAGCTCACGCATTACTTCGGTTTCACTTGATCAACAAAGTTCGCAAACTTCGGTTCAAGCAATAAGGACTTATACATATATGTGTTACCACAACAATGCTTATATCCTCCAATGGTTATATTGTCTAAACTCTCATTCCAATCATTGAAACATTCTCAGAGGACATTATATAGTTGTTATTCATAAACTATTTTTCGTCAGAGCAATTTCCAAAATGATTGAAACATAACATGACTTTCGTCACTAGGTAAAGATGAACTTGTTTAAAGCGAAAGATTTACCAACACATATTTCGAGAAATAGATAAGCGGGATATACTCAACTCTAAATATCCACATGTGTATAATCTAAGTCTATATAGCAAAACGACTTTTGTCTCAAGATAAGAGATAGAGTAGATAGACTTTTGAGTGATAGTGTTTATGGGTGAAAACTACTCCTGCCGGTTTTGGTAATTTTGGGTTTGTGGATGAGGAATGAATCTAAACCCTAAACAAATGCACTGCATGGTGAGTGATTGTATATTCAGGAGATCAATCTGTGCAAGTCCGGCCTAAACCAAGAAATGGTCGTTCCAGACTTGTTTCGGTCACAAAGTGAAGGAGATGGGATTGATCTTAGGGAGGGAAGCGAAGAAGGTGTTCAGATTGTGAAGGTGTTGGCTATGTATGACCTGTATTAGAAGGTTAAACTGGCTTGCTGGATGTAAGCTATCAGTTCTGGTGTTTGAACACGATTGTATCAACACTTGCCTCTGCTATCTTGTTCTTTTGAAAAATAAGAGTCTTTTAGCCTAACCCTCGTATCTCGTGGGAAGTGGAGAAAGTGGAGTGATAGAGTAGTGGAGTAATGCGTTAGTGTCACATGACCAGTCTTGCCCACTTCTCCCATCATCACTAACCGTCCATGACTTCCTGACACGTTCTTATGATGGCGCATTGTGCGCTGCACACTGTAAACCGCCAGACCAATACCCTAGTATGTATCCCCCAGTTTGTGACATGATTGATGTCTCGAGTATGTGGATCATGGGACCCACATAAAGTAGCATGTATGCTAGATTAAATAACTATGTTATTTAGAAAGTCAATACTTGTGAAGTATCGTGTGTATTCTATGCAGGTACTGCATCGAGTATATTCAGCATGTATGAAGCATCGCTATTTGAGCGTCTCAAAACCTCATATCCAGCCTACTTCATGTGATGGTTTGGAAGTTGTACAAGCAAATCCTCCCTTGACCGACAACATGGTGTGGTAGAGTGACGGATGGTGATCACCATGACGCCGCACTGACCAATTAACTCCTGACCAGGGCTGTATAACCAAGCCGGTGAAGTTGGACGGACGAGATGATCTTTGAGACACTCATCTGCGACCGTTAATGAAATTAGGGTTTTAGAAGAGGTGCGCAAGCATCCCTCTTCGGCCTAGTCGAATCCAAGCTTGGGATACGATTTTGGCCAGGCCGATCGCGTGTAGACGACATGACGGTGTAGGCGCGCATACCTCATTGTTTTATGAAAGTGTGATCTTGGCCACTCAATTCATACGGCGAAGTTGAGTGGTCGAGATCAATTTGCGACAGAAAACTAGTGCCACAAAATCCGCAGATCGTGCCAACTTCGGGCGCGCGTTCCAAAACGACCAGTCTTGGTCGGTCTTGGCCGGTTGATCTGGCGTGTAGGTGGCAGGATGGTGTTCACGCCTATACCAGACTTTCCTATGAAAACGTGATCTAAGCCACTCAAATTATCCGGCGAAGTTGAGTGGTCGAGATTAGTTTGCAATCGGTAAGTGTGACCACGCTAGTTTGGGCAGACGATTTGGGATAACCAGGCATGGTATGCCTTGGACGATCAGGTGAGGGGATAGATGGGTCCACGGTGGTCATGTTGGTATGACCGGACCTGCTTAATCTAATCTTGGACCCTCCATTCGTGCCGGAGAAGATGGACGCTCGTGATGCTCAAAAAACCCTAATTTTGGGTTTCATGGCCGTGCGTCATGCTCTGTTCGGGCGTACGAATAGGAATGACCAACCATGGTTGGTCCTGACTGATCGGTCAGGTATGTAGCCGAGCCCACGGTGATTGTGTTGACATGATCTGGGCCCTTTAAATCTACATCTACACCCTCCATCTATACCTGTGAAGATGGATGGTTGAGACTGTTTTGCGACACATGTAATGTGCCGCAAACCCTAATTTTGGGTTTTGCGTCCATGCTGCTCTGGATTGGACGTTTTTTGGAAATCTATGCCAATATTTTGGGGAGGCCGACCATGCGGGTCCGTGTTGGTTCGACATCGAATATTCCATACCTGCTTGGGGGTTATGGAATCGATCTGGGACATCCAATCATGCTGGTGGAGTTGGATGGTCGTGATCATTTCCAGACTGATACGGACAGTCCGGATGCTCAATCGGGCTAGTATAGCACACCGAGAGTTTCTCAATCGGGCTAGTATAACACATCGAGAGTTGCATCCTGTATGGGTATTTCGTACATGCTTTCATTATAATGCTTGGAGATTCGTGTTGCTCTGCTGAGAGCAACACTCAGTCGTCATGCCGCACTGATAATGAGTACAGGAAATACAAGGCTGGTTGCGTATTAATTAATAATGTTGTAAATTCACAGGGTATATGGGATTGTTGCTACATGCTCCAACCTGAAAGAATTTCGTGTATTTAATTCACAGAATGAGATTGTTACCACATGCTCCATTCTAGGTGAATTGGTAAAGTGAAGAAGTATTCAACACTTATTAATGGCTTTATCTTTTACAAGATGTTAGCGCATAATTTTTTGGCTTTTATAATTTTAGCCTTAAATTAAAATCTACCATCAACAGATAGATAAGTTCAAGTCTCCATATACCTTTTAGTCGATGAAGATCCACTGGTTCCTTAAGTAGTCCTTCGTCTTGTATGATGATTGCCATGGAGTTCTTGAGCTCAACTAAACTTTCTATCCTAGTCTGAGACCTTAGTTATAATAGACTAGAAATCAAAAACCTTATAGTAATATTTACAAACATGCTTGAGATAGCAACGCATGCGAGTTCGACCGAGCAATGCTCTAACAATCTCCCCCTTTGTCAATTTTAGTGGCAAAACTATTAATACATATGGAATACAAAAATATAAACTTTGTAGCTCATATTCCACATGTCGTCTAATCTTCAACAATACTCGAAATTTTCGTCACTTCCAAGTAATCCAATGATCCCAAAGGTTGTAAGTTTAGCATCATCGTTGTTGAAAGTCCATAGCTATAATAACGAGAAAACAAGAGTTCTCAATCATTGTTATACAATATCATAGTATCATTACACAATGTCAAAGTCCAATTGCATCACAACTTAACAACAATACTATGGTGATACTTCACTTCCCCTTAGTCAATACTCCATCTCACATGGAAACCACTCCCCCTTACATAATGATCCGAAAACCATATGTATTTGTAGTGTGAACTACATATTAATTCTCCCCCTTTTTGTCAATAAAATTGGCAAAGGTACAAGAACGGGATCCTAATGAAACTTCCATAAGAGACATTTCATGACCAAAGGTAAATGTATATCATCTTGTTTAGATGCAATCATAAAGCCGAAGCTAAATGCATTTATCAAGGAATTCATAAAGATACAAGATAGCCCCTTAAATATTCCACAGCCGCACTCTCCACAAAGATTTGGCAATTAAGCACAATTTCAAAAGAACTCTCCTCCATAAAATGTCATTCCCGAAAGAACAACAAGAGCGACCTTTATTTCAAAAGAAAATAAGGATATCTTTGGACTCAACAAATATCATACAAGTATGAATTTGGAATCCAAAAAGAAATATTCAATCAAATTAACCGTAAGCGAACCATGATTAATTTGACTAAATATGCTCAACACAAGTAAACTTATGGAGACTTAAGAAATCAATTAGATTAATCACAAGAAAACTCGCAAATAATCTAATTGCCATACTCAACCAAACTAATTACAAAAGTAATCAATTTAGTTGGTCACACTCGACATAAGAAAAATCTATGGAGCAATGACTAAGTTAATCATAAAAACAACCAACCCAGTCGAAAATTCTCAAACATAAGACAAACTTACGGAGTCATAACTAAATAATCACACAAGATGATTAATTTAGTTCAATATACTCGACGTAAAGTACCTTAAGGAACACAACTAAGCTAATCACAAAAATAATCAACTTGGTTGTCTAGTGCTCAACATAAGACACAATACGGAGTCTCACAGTAATACACAAAAAATGGATCAGGGAAGATCAATTACTGTTGAATACACAAGGATTCATTTTATGTTTCTATCACCATTTGCACAATGACATACAATAGACATAATCCTTGAATCACAAAAGATTTTAACCTATCTTCCATCAAAACTTGACAATATAGGTTTAACTTTTGTGTTTGTCAAAAGTATATTCATTCTTTTATCAATACTTGCATATCAATACACGAACAACTTTACTTTTGACAAAGTATGGGACAATCAAGTTCACGGACGTAAACACACACATATCCCATAACAATATTGCAATATATAAAACCATAAAGATTAATACTGCAAAAATAATCTTCCGAACAAGTTTAGAATTTAAACCAATAAATCTAAAAACAAGAAGATAAAAACATTGGATATAGCTATGTGTAATAACAATAATGGCTATTCCAAACATTAGTTATTCTTCAAAACAAGAAAAATAGAATATTTACTAGGCAATAATAACTATGAAGAATTATGTATCGTCCCCGGACTCCTTGTCATCAACATCCATTGGAACATAAGGTTCATTAAGGTGGAGTTTATATCAATAAACCTTCTTGGTTGCTGTTGTCGAACCAGGGCCTTCTGAATCTCATGAGTCTTATACACAAAAGCCTTTATTTGTTTAATCTCCTTTTGCATCTCCTTCAATACTTCAATAACATCAGAAAACTTCTGAGAATTTGAAGGAACTGCTCTTGGCTTCCACACATTCCTTCTTTTCCTTTTCAATGTTGGAGGCAATGGAGAATTTTCTTTTTCCTTCATGATTGGTGGCTTGACAATCATATAACCATCTTTTCCTTATCTAAAAACGATAAAACGCGGAAAAACAGATAAAGCATATTAAAATAATAAGTTGTACTGAAATATAAAGTTCTACCAGTGAAACGCGGAAAAGATGGTGATATGATGTCGATAGTGGGACACTTACTATGGAGTTTGATAAAGAAATTATACGCTTTAATATTTTTGAAGCAATGCGGTATCCGAGTGATGTCCACTATGTTTTATCTATTGACGTTGTTGACTCGTTAGATTATAAGGTGTTTGATGATCGTGGGAGTAAGCTAGACTCCCATTCTTTACCACTTTTGGACATGGACTTGGTTGCTGAATTCGTGGAAAATTGTGGTGCTTTTGCGCCACAACAGAAAGTCTAATTTGATACTTTTACTTGTATGCCTTTGCCCATTAATGATGAAATTGCTTTATATTTTTTTGTGCATGCACTCAAATTAGAACCTAAACCTCCTTACCACTTAAAATATCCCTACTTGGGTGATGGGGAAAAGCACAAGAAATTATGGGAGGTTCAACATAACAAAGTGGATGTAAACTCCCTTGAGTTTCAAGATTTACTCCCTCTGGAGGAGTAATAAGGAGAATGCCAAGTCGGGCTGACGACTTTAAACCAAGCTCTAAATGGTAGGCAACCCATAGGTTTTGTATCTTAAACCCTTTAATTTTTGTTATTATTGTTTTCATATCATATTTTTTTTAATTTCATTGAGTCTGGTATTAGAATTTGTGATCCCCTATAGTGGAGACTACCTATTGTTACATCATGTGAGGCACCGACCTTCAATTCTTTGTGCGTGTCTAAATATGTGCTTTTAGAGTGTATGTCACGTACGTTAATTCCAGGTAGAATGGTTAGCTACCAAACTTCCCACCAATAGAAGCACTACTTTGATCTCTTGAGTGCTATTTTATCAATCATGATGGTGACATCGAATTGCTAACTTACATACCACTTGTAATCTTGTTCGCAGTTAACACCATCCACTTTATCTCTCTCTACACCAACATGTCCATAGAAACACATCATCATCAACAAGGGAACGACATTAAAATCTACAAGGAAAGTTGAAGACGTTTAATGTTTACAAGCAACAATACATGGAAGAGAAAATTTCATATACAAGTAAAGCAACATACAATGAGTAGATTTTATCTCCCTTATAAAACATAGTTTGGACAACTTAGGCAAGATAAAGAGCGGCTATAATTCGTTATTGGGAAAGCTAAATCTACGGTTGTAAGATGATCATTTTAATTAACTTTTAATAATAAATGTTATATTAACTTAGGCAAGTTAAAGAGTGGTCAGGATTCATTCTTGGAAAAGCTAAATCTACGGCTGTAAGATGATCAGTTTAATTAACTTTCAGTAATAAATGTTCTATTTTATATTAAATCAATTGACATTAATGGTGGTTGTGGTGGTATGAGGGGGGGGTGGATTAGCGGTGGGGATAATGGTGGTGGGTGTTGGTGAGAATGATATAGTGATGACGTTAATGGTGGTGGTGGTGGTGGAAGAAGTAGTGGTAGTGGGATGATAAAGGTGTCCTAAGGTAGATAAATTACATAATTACCCTTGGTTTATTTTTTTTATTTGATATTAGTTTTTTAATTTCTTTTTGTTTTCTCTTTTAAAAAAAAAATTTATAATAAATATTATAGGCCAGATTTTTGTCGGGTCGGGATGGGAAAGAAGATGAACAATTGAGGACTATAAAGTAACAAAGCTCATTCTAAAAGTTAGATATCAAACCAAGATAAATAGCCGTTATAATTGAAAAAATTACCATACCAAAAAAAAAACTTTAAAATTATTTTTTTAACGTATTAATCTAAATTTTGCATTTCTAACAAGTTAGGAAAGATAAAGAGCGGCTGAGATTTATTTAGGAAAAAGATAAATCAATGGTTGTGATTGTTTGCATCATTATTGCATCATTGACTTCAAATAATAAATATTTTACTAATCTCTCATTATAAATGTCTTAATAATATATTTTCATTAAATAAATAATAAATTTATTAATAATCATTACAGATGATTGGGGTGGTCTTTGTGAGTAGTAGTGCATGGAGCCCATGACGATAATGCTGGTGGAAAATGTAGTGGTGATGGGTGGTTCTGGTGATGGTAGTTCATGTGCTCAATGTGTCGGTCTATGTCGTTAGGACACATGTAACATTATTATGGAAGTTGGGGTTGATTTTTTTAATTTGAAAATAAGATGGTTACTAATACAAAAGAAACAATTGTAGAGGTAGACCATAATTTTTTTCCGAAAAATAACCCTAGAAAAACCCAGCGATGATAGGGATAATAAAGGTTTTCAGTTGATCCCACTACATGTTTCACCCGGTGATTTTTTCGAGACAAATATTTCGATCAACCTAGCAATTCTCTGAAAAAAAAACATAACAATTAAAAAACATGGGGAAAAATTGTCACTTTATATAGAGCCAACAAAAGAATGACAAAAGTTTAAATTGACATAATTTTTTTTACTTACTATGTAAGCCGTGCCGTTACGGCACGGGTGAAGTTCTAGTATATATACATGTTGAAGACTTACATATAAGGAGCATAATTGTATATCTAAGTATGAAGACTTATTTACAAGAGCGAAGAAAATTAAAAGATGAGAGTTATCGAAGTTAATGATACGAAGACAAGTTTTGAAGATCAAAGTGGTAAAGTACTTCTTTCGTAGCCATGTTATTTTAATTTCGTTATTATTTTTTTGTAGTTGCAATCTTTTTATCAATAAAAAAAAAATTACAAACTACAAAATACAAAAAAAAAAAAAAAAAAGGAATACAAAATACAAAGATTTGCATTTAGGTTGTTATTTGTTCAATAAGGTCACGAGGAAGAAAAATTTATAAGGAAGTTGTAGCGCCCCCTAAGCTAGCAGCTGACTAATCCAAGAGATTAACTTTAAACTGAGGCACTAAGAATCTAAAACATCTAATTAAATACTAAGAAAGAAGTTCTAAACAAAGATTAACCCGAATCTAAACCCTCTCTGAAATAAATACAAGAACTCCTTTCAAGTGATACATATTTAATAATGAGTTGGTATACAAATATAATATAAACACAAAAATAAACATAGGGGAAGCTAACCAACTCCTCGAAGCTTTAATCGCCACGTGCACATCATGATTTGTCTCTGAAACTGAAAGTGGGAATGGGTGAGCACATCATCCCGAAGGGTGCCTAGTAGAAATAACAACTAACTTTCGAGTAATCACTAGAATGATTTAAAGACAATGCAGGTTTTGCTAAAAAATGATAAAACACGTAAAAACAGATAAAGCATACTAAAATAATAAGTTTTAATGAAATATAAAGTTCTACCAACCATTAAACCGGCACACATTCACAACATAAATAATAGTTGAGCGACGTCTGCCTTCGAAGTAGCAAGGCATGACTGTTGCGGATTCTTCAATGATCATTAAAGCGCCCATGAGGTTTCCGTCCTCAAGTCATAAACGATATGTACCTTATTCTACATGCACTCTACATAGCAAGTATCCAAAAAGATCTAATGGTAAAAACATTATATCCGAATCGAAGTCCTTACACAGTGGAGAGCCCCCTTTGTCGTCCCCGAGTAAATCCAACAATCATATATAATATTCTCAACATCATTCTCTCTAAACACCAAAACATAATATAACAACTTTTGAAAGTAATTTAAAAGAATAGTAAACATTCATGTATGATACATGCGTTGCCCATACAATATTCAGTGACATGATCGAGTACAACACCTATTAGTTTATTAGTGGCAACAATTCTCACTCCTTTAGCGCATAAATGTAGATATAAATTTTGGGCAACCACATCTCACACCAATCAAAAGGAAACCTTCTCCCTTTCAAGCTAACAATAAGTAAAGATTGTAACCACTTTCCAGTCAATGGAAAGAATTCACTTTTTTGAAAATAAACAAGTACTCCCAAAACACAGATACTAGTTATCCAAGCCCATCCCAAAATGTAAAAGAAAACTAGTTTGTATTACACATAGATAATACATGCGTACACTATCATGTAGTAACAAAGATATGCATGAATTTCACAAAAGATAGATTTATAAAACAATAATGAATACAAGAGAGTTCGTTATCGATTCCCACCTCTTTTGATGACAAGCCTATCATACCTT
Source organism: Papaver bracteatum (assembly GCA_023529315.1). Taxonomy (NCBI): domain Eukaryota; kingdom Viridiplantae; phylum Streptophyta; class Magnoliopsida; order Ranunculales; family Papaveraceae; genus Papaver; species Papaver bracteatum. Next base: position 1,846,305 of record JAJJWX010004844.1, read on the forward strand.
GAGATCCATAATCCACTGGTTCATTCTTTAGATCGATCGTTGTTAATAAAGATTAACTGTTAATCATACAAGCACTCTAAAGATTAGCCAAAATGCTCATAAATAATGCAATCTCATACAAATCTCTAGTTATAGCTAAGTGAACTATCTAATGGTTTTAAGCCCATTTATGATTCTACATATTTTAATTATCTAACCTCAGCACATCTAGAGTTATATAATTCAATACAACTAAAAACCAACACAACTGCATAAACATACAATATGATCTAATCTTAGACTCCATACCAAAACTAAATCTAACCTAAGAATTTTGTAGTTCCAACAACTTCAACTCATTTAATCCACACAAGCTCAACTGCACAACACCATTAAGCCTTAACTTAAAACGCCTCCATTACAGTTTACAGCTCCATCTACAACTATAACAGCAACATCCGACACATTAATCCACCAATACTAATCTCTTTCTCAGTTTACTATGACCAACACAGTTCCCTGTAGTTAACATCAACACCACTTCTCAAACTCAATTCTGCTTCATTACCAACAAGTACTAACCCTGTAGATCAATATAAACTTAAACCACAACCATATGTAGCTCCAATTACATACACCCTGACTTAATCTCATTACATTTCCTCTAATCTTCAACCACAATTCTAGTTGCATATAATCAAGTCCGTGCTCTCAACTGAAGACACAAATCCAACTCATTATCCAACCAAACTTCATATCTCTATTCAACAATAACAACATCATCAACACCTTTCTTGCAACTCAACTCATTACATAATCCATAGTTATTCATCCACAGTTACCATCAACTCTAACTTCATAGCCACCACATGTATCTAACCACTAGACCTAACAATCATCTAAACATGATCAAGACCATGTTGTTTAATTCCATTAACAGCCACAATTCTATCACCATATTCAAATTACTAACTTTTGGATATCTATAACATCATAATCCCCTGTAATTCAAATCACCAGACCTATCTTTTCCTTATAACTCAATCCTACACTAAAACCCTAATTCCATAAACCAGCTCACACAATTCCTTCATCTGTTTCAAGATTAATAGTTGCCAAAGCTCATTTCTTCCAGATTTTGTAACTATTCAATCACTCCAAGAACCCTAATTCCAAATTGGGGAAGAACAAAACAAACCCTAATTCCCTATGAAATTAAAATTAAACCTCATACACCCATTTCTAAGTCAATTCAAAACAAACCCATGACACAAATCATCAATCCATATTCAATTTCGTAAAGAAATCAATTAAAATAGAAACCATAAATTACCTTTCTTTTGATTCATCACTGGAACAACTTCAGAACTTTAATTTAACCTTGTTGATGGTGGAATTCTGTTCAAGGCTAAAATTGTAAAAGGCCAATTTTTGTAAGCTGACGTCCTGCAAAGGATAAATCCTTCAGGCGATGAATACTTCTCGCCATATTAATTCATTGGAGCATGTGCAACCATCCCTGAGAATTAAAAACTACCCACGGAGCATGTGGTAACGGAGCATGTGGCAACCATCCCGGTTTTCTGTAGGTATACAACATTACTATTAATTCTTTAATTAAAGCCTTGTGTTCGACATGCAAACACCCGTAGGCTACCTGACGGCAGGTTATACTAGCACCGTCGAACGCATGCAAGACTACCCATGTTAGTCTCACTTGCTGAAAACAAACTCAGAAATATATCTCATCCGTCCAACTTCGCATGCATAGATGGAGGGTGTAGATATAGATTCAGGGGGTCCTGAGCATGCTACCATGATCACCGCGGACCCACCTTCATACATGACTGAACGGTCAAGGCCAACTACAGTTGGTCCTTCCAAAACGTGCGCTCAAAGTGAGCATGACGCACGGCTAGGGTTCCTTTTAATCGTGAACGTCCAACTTCGCAGGCATAGTTGGACGGCTTAGATTATACCCTAAAACAAGTAGTGAAGTGATGGTACACCATTGGCGGGCCCACTTTCTACCTACATGACCGACTCCCTCATAGGAAAGCCGTGGTGCAAGAAACGATTGCCCAAACAAGGCTAGATTAACGCCTTACGCAGGTTGAGAAGATCCAAAATGATCACGACCATCCGACTTCGCAGGCATAGTTGGATGGCTTAGATTGCGCCCAAGGTCATAGACCAAGCATGTACATGCTCACTGTCGACCCAAGATGTTGCATACATAGTCGGTCTCCCCAAAGGAGGCGCACGCAACCCAAAACCGATCGCCCAAAGTGGTCAGTCCAAAACCCTAATTAGGGTTTGCGGCGCAGAAACATCTCGAGCATCCATCTTCGCAGGCTTGGACGAAAGGCAAAGATGGAGACTTAGAAGGAACCGAGCATGCTAGCATGACCGTCGTGGGCCCGACTTCACGCCTAGCTGATCGTCCAAGACCGGCATTGGTCAAGCTCCTCGGTACGCACGCCCAAAGGTGGCATGTCACGTCCCCTCCATAAGTTCTAATCTCGACCACTCGTCTTTTCCACCTGAGTCGAGTGGCTCAGATTAAATCTTTGCGAGTCAAGCAGGCATGGGCGTGAACACCATTGTACCGCCTCCATGCAGGGCTGATCGGTTCCTCCATTGGAACTCTCCTAGCATGCAAACGTTTGGGTTGAAAGAGGCAGCATGCGCGCCTCTCATCCAACGATCGCAGGTAGGGTTGCAAACCATCTCGTCCGTCCAACTTTGCAAGCTTGGACGAATGACTTAGGGTACGAATCAACCAGCAAACAAGGTATCACCATGATCACCATCCGTCACTCTTCTTCACAGGGTAACCGACCAACGCATGGCTTGTCTATACAGCCTCCAAACGGTCACCCGAAGATGGCTGCATGCGATGTTATACCAAGTTCACGGTTCACCCTGCACTATTTCCTGTGGGTCCCGCGATCCACACACTCGAGACATTAATCACGTCACAACTGGGGGATACAAATTGGGGTATTGGTCTGGCGGTTTACAGCGTGCAGCGTGCAACACGCCATCACAAGATCGTGTCAGGGAAACATGGGCGGTTAGCGATGATAGGAGAAGTGGGCAAGCAACCGTGTGGCACTAACACAAAACTCCACTTCCTCCATCACTCCACTTCCTCCACTTTCCCACGAGAGACGTAATGAAGGCTTATCGACTTGTATAAATAGGTTCTCCTCCCTATTTCCAATGACAGAGGTTCGAACAACACAGCACACCAAGTGTTAATACCATCGTATTCAACACGCATAGCCTGCCTGAAACATTTGATCGCATGCTCAACCTTCTGTTAACAAGTCATCAAATAACCTTCACCTTCATACTCTCAACACCTTCTGCGCTTCCCTCCCTAAGATCAATCTCACATCCTTCACCTGTGACCGAAACAAATCTGGAACGGCCGTGTCTTCGGTTTAGGCCAGAATTGTACAGATTATCTCTCGAATCAAAAGTGCTCATCGTGCAACACATTTGTTGAAGGTTTAAATTCACTTCTCATCCACACACACCCAAAATTACATAAACCTGCAGAAGTAGTTTTCTCCCACAAACAATTGGCGACCACAGTGGGAGGTTAATCTCTCGGTTGTGAAGTCGATTTCTTCAATACCAATTCAATTTCTATGATTTCAAGAATGGTGGATCTTAGGTCTGGAGCAGCAACCAATGATGGAGTTAGCACCGACAACGCTTCTGGTGGCGCTGATATCCCAATTACTGGTGTTACAGTGCAACCCACCAGTGCAACCAATGTATCTCATGGAATCGCGTATTCTATCATCAGTACCAGTGGAGCAGGAGCAGACATTCCAACAGGCGTGACACCTCCCATTACAAGAGCCAGAGCGGCCGCAAATCCAGGCATTTCCTCAAGCATGACACTTCCGTCCGTCACCAGAACAACTGTTACTTCCCCTTCAGGACGAGGATCTGGAGGACCCAGAGGAGGACAACCTCCTATCACCATGGTGGACTTGATGGAGAGACAAGAAACCCTCGCTAAAGCTCAGGCAGACATGGCAACCGCTCAGAAGGAGGTACTCACCTTATTTAAAACATTAACCGATCGATTACCACAAGAGTCGGGACAGCCTCAAGGGCCAACAAGAAATACGTTTATCACACTTGGAGCAGGTGCCTCAGTTACGCAAGCCTACCTGAACGAAGAGTCTTATGCTGCTGACCACGCAAGAGAAAGGGACGAGCGTCTCAGGGAAAGAAGGCAATCGTCCAACTTTATTACACGTGAAGATCTGGAGAGACTCCTCCAAAATCGTAGCAAAGAAAATCTGATGGACGCGCATCGACATCATCCTCCATATCCACAAGACGTGCAGCGGATTCCTCTTCCAAGGGGATACACCTCCCCTCAATTCATCCTTTACGATGGTACCGGTAATGCTCGTGAACACGTCTCTCGATTCTTAGAATCCTTAAGATAACATGAATACAATCACGTTCTCCGCCTGAAGGAATTCTCCAAATCACTTACGGGGAGAGACTATACGTGGTACAGCAACATCGCACCCGACAACATATCTAATTGGAATGAGATTGTCAATGCGTTTTACAAGAAGTACTTCTTTGTATCTGAGCAAGTTACTTTCTCAGACCTGGGGAGAATCTCCCAATGGAATAATGAAAATCCAAATGATTTTGTCAAAAGGTTCAGAACACAAGCGTTGGACTGCCATGAACCAAATGTCACAGAACGACAGCTGGTGGAATTATGCATCAACGGAATGATACCCATATATCGCTCCATGCTGGAAAACTTGGGATTCCAGACGTTCTCAGAGCTCCATGAAGCAGCCAAACGTTCGGCCACTACCGCCCCAGCATTATTGGAAAGAACCAGAATCGTTCGGAGCGACGATTCACGAGATAATCGGGGAAACAAGTGCCTCATCAACAAGCAGTATAATACTGGCCCTTTTGTCAGTATAGTAAGCGAAGGCGGAAAGAGAAAAGCTCCAGCAGCGGAAGAACAACTACCCAAGCGTGCGGCTCAAACGCATAAAGCTTCGCCTCGAAAAGGAACAAGCAAAGATCCTGCGCAGAGCACCGAAGACACAGGCTTCCCGTTTCCGATAAATGAAGTAATAGAACTCTTGGAGGCATGGATTCATGATAATGCTATCAAGCTACCTCCTATCAGACGTCCACCAACTGAGAAAGACATGGCAGACCCTAAGTACTGCCGTTATCATAAGTTTGTCCACCACCCAACTAAGGATTGCAACAATCTGAAAGAAATCTTCAAGGAAAGGATAGCAGCAGGAGAGATCCAATTGGGAAATGAAGGAGTTCGCAGATACCCCCTTCCTATCCGAAGTTTCATGATCTCTGGAAGCTCTGTGCGCAAGACTGTACAATCCATGATGGAACACCTGTGTGAAATCTTGTACCTTTCCAAGGTACAACGTCAAGATATGTTCATGGACCTTAACTGTATTGTGTCAGGAAGGCACTTATACCCAGGAAGATAAGTCGTTCTAGCATCTCAAGCCTCCTTGGAAGACAACGCCAACAAAGGAAACTGTGGACTTTTGACCGTCGCCCATCTGAAAGATGTCAAGTTCGATAGCACATTAATCGATTCATCTTCTGAATTCAACATCGTTACTATCAAGACCCTGCAAGCTGTGAAAGTCTCAAAACAAGAGGCTACCCGTGGTCCGACTGTGATCAAGAGCCCAGCAGGAGAATTTTTGGATGTTTACGGATACATTGACCTTGATGTCAAGATTGGTAACACGCCAACACAAGATAGATTCCATAAAATTAAGGAACATCCGGATTACGACATGATTATGGGGCGCCCGTGGGTACACAAGGCGCATTCCTTACCAATCTCAGTACCTGAAAGAATCTCCAACAAGCCAGCTCCAATGATTTCCAACAAACCTTGGAGAATCGAAGACTGCCTGTCGCCCCCATACCAACAACTCACAGGCATAACGCAACTCCCTGGTAAAAGCCCTTCGTCCTGCGTCAAGATATTCCGAGCCCAAGTAAGTCTCATTGAACGACCCTCTTTGCAAGTAGTGGATGATTGTCCTGCTAGACCATCGGGGACTGTTTCACCTGACAAAGGCCACCACCAAGAGATGTGAATGGAGTGCTGGCCCCTTTAAGCGCTTTACCAAAGGTTTGGAAGCAGTCAAGAACGACACGTGTCAGAAGCAAGCTGTTGTACCAAGTACAAATCTGTTTCAAATCGGAGATATGGTAACAAAGGTAACCACGTTCCAAGTTGGGAACATGGCAGTAAGAATAACTGCCCAGTCTGATATGCCTGCAAAGGAAGAGGAAATATTCTTAGTGGCAGATGTTATCTTGGGCGGTTACTGCAAGATCATCAATGCAGACGAACTCAAAGGTGTGGTTGTTCACTCACGATGGCTCAAGCCCTACCTTACTTGAAGACACGACATCACCTCTCTAATCCCCCCGTGGGATTCCTCCAACAATTTTCCTTTTCACAATATTTGTAATTCCTTCAAAATGATGGCACTGCTTGCCTTCATACTTATTAGGGTTCCAATATTTATTCAAGTAATCAAGATTTCATTCATTTTACAATTTCTCATAAAATCACACAAAGTTATGAGTCACCTTCAAACCACCATTACCCAGAAAGAAAACCATAAACCCTCATACCAAATCTTCATACCAGCCTGGTAATATGGGAGGAATAAAACATGTAAAAGGGGATGAGGAAGGTATCCTACATGATCTACTTCAACGGAGCCAGACTCATGTCAAGGAGAACAAACAGAAAAATATGCATGTTTCGGAAGCATCACTGAATAAAACTTTGTTCAAGACAAGCAAGCAAAAGCAAAGAAGAAAACTTCAAACTCAGCCTCCACTGAGTATATAAAAAAAATATAAAGAAGAATAACAGAGAAACTCAATTGATGGTTGCGTCTTCATCACTGTTGGGATCCACATCTTGTGCCGCTTTCTCCAGAGACGCCTCAACTTCTTCGGGCATAGCAGCTACCGCCTCAACATCTTCAGCATGCGTATCCTCTGCACCTTCTACATAATCCATTGCAACCGTGGAAATCGCACCAATCACTTTCGGACGTTCAGTCTCATCAGTATCAGGGTCAAGGATTATCACACCACCACGTATTGGGTAATCACACTTCCCATCACCCGCAGGACCTTCGTTTTCAACCCTCCGTCTCTTCAACCGAGCTTCCAGCCCTCCATCTCTCGAGCTTACTGGTGCATATGACGCCTCGCGTTTCCACTTCGCCTACAACGCTTCTTCATGTCTTTGTTTCTCCTCTATATCGATCGCAACTGAAAGAGCACGGAGCCGCCCCCTGATAATGGTTAAATGCAAGACAGACATTCCCTGTACGGCATGGCCGACTTCACGAAGTGGAAAATCAATTTTAGCCATCACCTCTTCATGTGCGTTAGCTTCTGGTTTGTCAACTTCAAAACTTTTTTCTGAAGAAGCTGCAGAGTGATCATCACCAACTCCTTTCATGATGTACTGCAAAAAAAAGAGGAAGGTGAGTTACGACGACACATAAAAAATATTCTAATCACAACTATCACCAATCGATTAAGAAATCAACGTGTGAAGCAATACCTGAGATGTTGAAGAAGATCGCCTAATGAGAAGAATATAGAAAACTTCTTTATATGCTTCACGATCCAACAAGATCCCCAGGAGAAAAGAAGTCCGCCTTACCGCTTTCTGAGGCTGTTGAGTCGGGATTGTGATCAACAATGCTTATAGAATGCACGATGCTTGCTAGGCATATGAGAAGGCACACAGAAAGAGGAAGGACAAGGTGGATCGACCCATCAATCTGTACTTCCCCAGCCGAGATTTGCCATTGGAAGGATCAACTCAACCGGCTCCAAGGCATTTGACGCAAGTGACATACCTTCTCCCACACGGTAAACATGTATTTACTCTGGCTTTAATTGGCTTTAATTATTTTGTATGCAAATTGTCACCATCTCATGCCTACCCTACAATAGTGTAATCATTGCATGCTAGGCAGGGGACTTAATGTTGATGGTGGAATTATGTTCAAGGCTAAAATTGTAAAAGGCCAATTTTTGTAAGCTGACGTCCTACAAAGGATAAAGCCTTCAGGCGATGAATACTTCTCGCCATATTAATTCATTGGAGCATGTGCAACCATCCCTGAGAATTAAAACCTACCCAGAACGGAGCATGTGGCAACCATCCCGACGGAGCATGTGGCAACCATCCCGACGGAGCATGTGGCAACCATCCCGATTTTCTGTAGGTATACATCATTACTATTAATACTTTAATTAAAGCCTTGTGTTCGACATGCAAACACCCGTAGGCTACCTGATGGAAGGTTATACTAGCCCCGTCGAACGCATGCAAGACTACCCATGTTAGTCTCACTTGCTGAAAACAAACTCAGAAATATATCTCATCCGTCCAACTTCGCATGCATAGATGGAGGGTGTAGTTATAGATTCAGGGGGTCTTGAGCATGCTACCATGATCACCGCGGACCCACCTTCATACATGACCGAACGGTCAAGGCCAACTATAGTTGGTCCTTCCAAAACGTGCGCTCAAAGTGAGCATGACGCACGGCTAGGGTTCCTTTTAATCGTGAACGTCCAACTTCGCAGGCATAGTTGGACGGCTTAGATTATACCCTAAAACAAGTAGTGAAGTGATGGTACACCATTGGCAGGCCCACTTTCTACCTACATGACCGACTCCCTCATAGGCAAGCCGTGGTGCAAGAAACGATTGCCCAAACAAGGCTAGATTAACGCCTTACGCAGGTTGAGAATATCCAAAACGATCACGACCATCCGACTTCGCAGGCATAGTTGGATGGCTTAGATTGCGCCCAGGGTCATAGACCAAGCATGTACATGCTCACTGTCGACCCAAGATGTTGCATACATGATCGGTCTCCCCAAAGGAGGCGCACGCAACCCAAAACCGATCGCCAAAAGTGGCCGGTCCAAAACCCTAATTAGGGTTTGCGGCGCAGAAACATCTCGAGCGTCCATCTTCGCAGGCTTGGACGAAAGGCAAAGATGGAGACTTAGAAGGAACCGAGCATGCTAGCATGATCGCCGTGGGCCCGACTTCACGCCTAGCTGATCGACCAAGACCGGCATTGGTCAAGCTCCTCGGTACGCGCGCCCAAAGGTGGCATGTCACGGCCCCTCCATAAGTTCTAATCTCGACCACTCGTCTTTTCCACCTGAGTCGAGTGGCTCAGATTAAATCTTTGCGAGTCAAGCAGGCATGGGCGTGAACACCATTGTACCGCCTCCATGCAGGGCTGATCAGTTCCTCCATTGGAACTCTCCTAGCATGAAAAAGTTTGGGTTGAAAGAGGTAGCATGCGCGCCTCTCATCCAACGATCGCAGGTAGGGTTACAAACCATCTCGTCCGTCCAACTTTGCAAGCTTGGACGAATGACTTAGGGTACGAATCAACCAGCAAACAAGGTATCACCATGATCACCATCCGTCACTCTTCTTCACATGGTAACCGACCAACGAATGGCTTATTTATACAGCCTCCAAACGGTCACCCGAAGATGGATGCATGCGATGTTATACCAAGTTCACGGTTCACCCTGCACTATTTCCTGTGGGTCCCGCGATCCACACACTCGATACATTAATCACGTCACAACTGGGGGATACAAACTGGGGTATTGGTCTGGCGGTTTACAGCGTGCAGCGTGCAACACGCCATCATAAGATCGTGTCAGGGAAACATGGGAGGTTAGCGATGATAGGAGAAGTGGGCAAGCAACCGTGTGGCACTAACACACAACTCCACTTCCTCCATCACTCCACTTCCTCCACTTTCCCACGAGAGACTAATGAAGGCTTATCGACTTGTATAAATAGGTTCTCCTCCCTATTTCCAAGGACAGAGGTTCGAACAACACAGAACACCAAGTGTTAATACCATCGTATTCAACACCCAGAGCATGCCTGCAACATTTGCTCGCCTGCTCAACCTTCTGTTAACAAGTCATCAAATAGCCTTCACCTTCATACTCTCAACACCTTCTTCGCTTCCCTCCCTAAGATCAACCTCACATCCTTCACCTGTGACCGAAACAAATCTGGAACGGCCGTGTCTTCGGTTTAGGCCAGAATTGTACAGATTATCTCTCGAATCAAAAGTGCTCATCGTGCATCACATTTGTTGAAGGTTTAAATTCACTTCTCATCCACACACACCCAAAATTACATAAACCTGCAGAAGTAGTTTTCTCCCACAAACAAACCTCAACCCATGTTTCTTCATCTACCCATAGCTCTTTCCTTCATCTTTTAAGTCTTCAAACCAATAAACAAATCTACAAACCCTAGCTTCAATTTATAGCAAAAACCAATTCTTCTCCTCCGATCCAATTCAAACACAAAACCAACATCTTCGCCTCAGATTCATCTTACTAACACGTTTCTAAGAATTATCCTATGATAACAAACTCAATTCTTCGAATTGAGATCGACAGAAAAAAGAAAGAGAAAAAACAAGAAGAAGAATAAAGAGAAAGAAGAAATGAGAAATGAGTTTCTCTCGACACGTTAGGTGATGATAAGACCAACGAAAATTACAGCGGCACCCACGCTTTGGATAAGGGCATCCAAGTCGGTTTAACACAAAATTACTATATATTTTACCTTTTACACAAAACTGATGATGTATTCTTCGCCCGGTATCCGAATGACATGTTCTAGTAGTATAATGCGCAAAGCTTTTCGAGACCTATATAGTGATACTAGTTTCGTATCTAGATCTTTGTTAGATTAATTTCTATTAATTAACGTTCGTGTTAAGCTAATCAAGTTACTAGCGGTTAATTCTTCTCTGGATCACCATTAGACCAGTCAAATAGCGTTGACGAGCTTGAGGGTATTTACTGAAGTTTCAAGCAACAAGGAAATTAAAGAGAAAGAGTTACAAATTGTTAGAGTTCTACGAAGTTCAAAATTTTAACATCAACAGTTGAAGCCGGAGCTGAAGCCGAAGACCAAGAAGATGAAGAAGACGAGTTGAAGGAAGACGTTGATGCTGTGAGAGTGGTGCTAACTGCAAGTCGAACGTGAAAAAGCGGGGATCTAACAACACCACCCAATATTTCAATTAGCAATCTGTATGGAAAACTCCGAATTGTTTTCTAGAGAATCAACTAGACAGTTAGACTCAATCAATAGAAAATACTCAAGGATTTATTATCTCAATGTTTCGATTTGATTTACTCAAGCAAATATGATTCGCGAGTCTAATCAAAGAGAGATAACTTGGATGGTACCAAAGACCATTATCCAAGTGTCAATCAATTTAAATCAATAACCAAAATGGTCGGATATTCTAATTGATTGAACAATGCACAACCTGTATTATTTTAATTATATAAAAATATAATGCGGAAAAGAAAAAGAAAAAACACAGACACCAGAAATTTTGTTAACGAGGAAACCGCAAATGCAGAAAAACCCCGTGACCTAGTCTAGATTAAACATACACTGTATTAAGCCGCTACATACACTAGCCTACTCCAAATTAACTTCGGTCTGGACTTTATTTGAACCCCAACCAATCTCACACTGATCCAAGGTACAGTTATGCTCCTACGCCTCTGATCCCAGCAGGATACTGCGCACTTGATTCCCTTAGCTGATCTCACCCACAACTAAGAGTTGCTACGACCCAAAGTCGATGACTTTAATAAACAAATCTGTCTCACACAGAAAAATCTAATAGATAAATTCGTCTCCCACGAATAAACCTACAATTTTTGTTCCGTCTTTTGATAAATCAAGGTGAACGGGAACCAATCGATAAAAACAAACTTATATTCTCGAAAAACAGCTCAGTTTTATCAATCATCTCACAATAAACTTAATCGACGCAGCGAAGAAGATTATTGAGGAATCACAAACAATGAGACGAAGATGTTTGTGACAACTTTTATCTTTCCTATTAGAGATAGAAATCTCAAGCCAATTATTACAATTGTACTCGTACGATAGAAACAACAAGATCAGATTACACAACTACAAGAAAAGTAGTATTGGTCTGGCTTCACAATCCCAATGAAGTCTTTAATTCGTTAACCTGGTTTTAGAAGAAGAAAACCAAAGGTTAAAGGAGAATCGACCCTAGCTTTAGTAAACTAGTATCACATAGAATGTATGGGGATTAGATTTCCTAGTTGCTAGAGTTCTCCCTTATATAGTCTTTCAAATCCGGGTTTGCAATCAATGTTAGCTTACTAACAAAGCATTCAATATTCACCATTAGATGAAAACTTGATTAGATATAAGAGAATATCTCTCAACTGTTAGATCGAAAACTTAGCTTTCTATACACACATGTACTTGATGTTTTGGGTTTGTGTAACCGTACCCAAACGTGTACAATGGTTGGTTCAATATTAGTCAACCAAATGGTTAGCCAAATGATAACTTTCATATCAACCATATTCTTCTTCACCATAACTAGCCCAAATGACTCAAATAAACTAGTTAGAGAGTTGTTCAATTGCTATGAGATCTCATGTACTACACAAGACGCAATTGAATCAAAAACGATGTGATTCACTCGAATCATTTCATGAACTATAAATCCATGGTTTGCAAAAGCATTCCTTAGTAATTTAAGATAAGTTCACGAACAACGTTTTCAAACATAACCTCTTGAGTTCGCGGACTCAAGCTAACCGGTTGAAGTTAATAAACTCCAGCATAATTTCTGGGGTTGAGAACTTCCGTCATTTCACGGACTGGGTTCGCGGACTGCACCTGAGCTTCAACTTCAGCAGATATTCTCGGGTTCGAGAACTTACGCCAGTTCGCGGACTGAGTTGACTGCTCACGCTCCGGTTCCACTTGATCAAAAAAGTTCGCAAACTTTGGTTCAAGTGCTAAGGACTTATACATATATGTGTTACCACAACAATGTTTATATACCACAATGGTTATACAATCTAAACTCTCATTTCAATCATTGAAACATTCTCAGATGGCGTTATATAGTTGTTATTCACAAACTATTTTTCGTTAGAGCGATTTCCAAAGTGATTGAAACATAACATGACTTTCGTCACAAGGAAAAGATGAACTTGGCTAAAGCGAAAGCTTTACCAACACCTATTTCGAGAAATAGATAAGCAAGATATACTCAAATCGAAATGTCACATGTGCATATTCTTAATCTATATAGTAAAACGACTTTTGTCTCAAGATAGGAGATAGAGTAGATAGACTTTTGAGTGATAGATAAGTTCAAGTCTCCACATACCTTTTAGTCGATGAAGATCCACTAGTTCCTTGAGTAGTCCTTCATCTTATATGATGATCGCCATGGAGTTCTTGAGCTCGACTACACTTTCTATCCTAGTCCGAGACCTTAGCTATAATAGACTAGAAATTAAGACTTTATAGTTTTGATCACTAAGGTTGACAAACATGCTTGAGATAGCAACGCATGTGAGTTTGACCGAGCAGTGCTCTAACAATCTCCCCCTTTGTCAATTTTAGTGGCAAAACTATTAATACATATAGAATACAAAAAATATATAAATAAACTTTGTAGATCCTATTACACATGCCTAATCTTCAACAATACTCGAAATCTTCGTCACTTCCAAGTAGTCCAATGATTCCAAAGGTTGTAAGTTTAGCATCATCGTTGTTGAAAATCCGTAGCTATAACAATGAGAAAAGCATCAGTTCTCAATCATTGTTATACAATGTTATAGTATTATTACACAGCGTCAAAGTCCAATTGCATCACAACTTTAACAACAATACTATGGTGATATTTCACTCCCCCTTAGTCAATACTCCATCTCACATGGAAACCACTCCCCCTTACATAATGATCCGAAAACCATATGTATTTGTAGTATGAACTACAATTAATTCTCCCCCTTTTTATTAATAAAATTGGCAAAGGTACAAGACGGATCCTAATGAAATTTTCGTAAGAGACATTTCATGACCAAAGGTAAATGTTCTATCATCTTGTTTAGATGCAATCATAAAGCCGAGGCTAAATGCATTCATCAAGGAGTTTATAAAGATACAAGATAACCCCTAAAAATTCCACAGCCACACTCCCCACAAAGATTTGGAAATTAATCTCAAGTTCAAAAGAACTCTCCCCCATAAGATGTCATTCCCAAGGGAACAACAAAAGCGACCTTATTTTCAAGAGAAAAGAAGGATTTATTTAGACTCAACAAATTACATACAAGTATGAATTTGGAATCCAAAATATTCAATTATATTAACCAAAGCGAACCAAGCTTAATTTGACTAAATATGCTCAACACAAGTAAACTTATGGAGACTTAATACATCGATTAGATTATTCACAAGAGAACCCATAAATACTCTAACCGGATTGCACAATTAAACGAATCACAAAGTAACCAATTCAATTGTCCACACTCGACATGAGAAAAATCTATGGAGTGCTAACTAAATAATCACACTAGATGATTGATTTAGTTCATTTGGGCTCAACATAATAGATTATGGAACCCCGACTAAGATTATCATAGAAAATGACAAACTTAACCGTCCATGTACTCAACATGAGAGAACTCACGGAATACAAACTAAATAACCACACAAGTTGATTAATTTAGTTCTTAATACTCAACATATTGCATCTTTATGGAACAACCAACCATGCCAATTAGAAATCGACTTAGTCGTATAGTGCTCAACATAAGATACAAGATGGAACCTTCACGGTAATACATAATAATATGGAACAATTAAGCTCTAAACCGTGGATTACAAAAACAAGGACCTATTCTATTTTTCCATCACAAGGTGACATAATAGACTTTATCCTTGAGTCACAAAAGATTTTAACCTATCTTACATCAAAGATTGACAATATAGGCTTAACTTTTGTGTTTTGCCAAAAGTCCATTCATTCCTTTATCAATATTTGCATACCAATATGTGAACGACTTTACTTTTGACAAAATATGGGACAATCAAGTTCACGGACGTAAACACACATATCCCATCAAAATATTGCAATATATAAAACCATAAAGATTAATACTGCAACCATCATCTTCCGAACAAGTTTAGAATTAAAACCAATAAATCTAAAAACACGAAGATGAAATCATTGGATATAGCTATGTGTAATCACAATCATGGCTATTCCAAAACACTAGTTATTCTTCTAAATAAAACAGAAAACATGGAAGATTTACTAGACATTAAGACCTTTGAAGAATTCATTATCGTCCCCGAACTCCTTGTTGTCAACAGCCATTGGAACATAGGGTTCATTAAGAAAGGAGTTTATATCGATGAACCTTCTTGGTTGCTGTTGTCGAACCAGGGCCTTCTGAATTTCATGAGTGTTATACACAAAAGCCTCATATTCCTTCTTTTTCTTTTCAAGGTTGGAGGCAATGGAGATTTTTCTTTTTCCTTCATGATTGATGGCTTAACAATCACAATACCTTCTTTTCCATCGCAAAGACATCATTCTTGGAGCGTCCATCAACGAATGGGTTTGTGAGAGAAATTCACAATTGGCTCAACAAGTAGTCTAGAGATAAAAAGAGGTTTTAGAGAAGGAAAAGGAATATAGGGTTTGAAATCTAAAATAGGTTCGTAAACGATCAACTCTTATCCCTATCAAGAGTAAAGTTGTCGATAATGCCCTTTTTCCTTTGTTTGATAGACAAAAATAGGACAGAACTAAGAAAAGAAAAAAATAAAATTTTTCTTAAAGCCTGAGAGGTACAAAATCATTGTCTCTTTTGATCAGGCACATGAGACAAGATTTTAGAAACAACACAATTAAGTTGTGCTGTGGTGAACAACAATTTGTCCACCAATTTCCTCTTGAGATGAATCCATAGACCTCTGTCTATCAAAATAATTTGACCATATTTTCTTTTCAAATGGTCCTGATTTTTCCTTGGAAACTAACTTCTTAGACGAAGATAAAATCTTACATACCTCTGCGGTCTTCTGAGAAAGTTTGAGCTTTCTTGCTAAATGATTTGCTCTTCATTGAAGTTTGTTGACGTGTCTTTGCTTGTGTTTGAACCTGTAACACCTTGAAAGTTCATGACCTTTTAATGAACAATATGAGCACATCACACTTGGATAATAATCAGGCTTCTGAATTATGCAAGAAGTTAGGCACATAGTGGATCCTGAGTCATTATAAACAATGTTTCCAAGAAGGGAGTTAACTTTTTCTTCAAGAACGGTTGGATTATCTTCTGAAAGAATATCAAGATTGATATGTGTATTACTACAATTATCAAAATCAATATTTTCACCAAGAAGTGCAGCACTTGATTTCTCATATTCATTTGAATCATAGTCGTCAGTCATTTCATCAAGAGTTGCAGAAAGACCTTTGTTCCCAGTGGATTTTCTCCGATTTGGACACTCATTTGCAAAATGACCAAATCCCTTACACTTAAAGCACTGAGGCATATCCTCATCATTAGTTTCATCAATATCCCTGTTTTTAGGAGGAACACGATTATGAGGTTTGACTGATGCCTTAGGCTTATCTATGGAGAACCGTTTACTTATCTTCAATAGAAGATCCATAAACTGTCTTGTGATCATCGAGACCAATTTGTCAAGATCTTCATCTGATGAATCTATCTCAGAGTGATCATCTTCAGAGATATACACTTTTTTACTTTTATCAAGTAATTTAGTGTCCTTTAGTGCTTTGAACGCAACATCCTTTGCCTTGGATGAAAGTTCGTGATCAAAGATCTTAAGCTTACCAACCAGTGTGTTTCTGGAGAGAGTATCTAGGTTATTTCCCTCAACGATGGCATGCTTCTTAGCATCGTATCTAGATGGAAGTGATCTGAGAATTTTCATCATAATGTCTTTTTCAGGAATAGTCTTACCCAATGCAAAAGATGCATTAAAAATTTCAGACACTTTGTGATTAAACTCATAAAATGTTTCTCCATCTGCCATACGAAGGTTTTCCCAATCAGAATTTAGGTTCTAAAGCCTTGCATCATTTTCACTGGAGTTTCCTTCGAATACGGTTGCTAAGATATCCCAAACTTCTTGTGACTTAGTGCAATTAGACACATGGTGTTGAAGGTTTGGGGTAATGGCATGTATGATCGCATTCAAACCGTCAGAGTTTTGCTTTGCAACAAGAATCTCTACACGAGTATATTCAGCAATATTCTTTGGAATATTTTCTCCTTCTGCAAGAACGGGAGGATCATAGCCATTAACAACATATGCCCATGATAGAAAATCACGTGCTTGAAGAAAATCTCGCATATCAATTTTCCACCATAAGTAATTAGAGCCATCGAAGACTGGTGGTACGTTTATTGAGGTAACACCTATGTCCATAGAGTCAGATCACTACAAACACAGACTTGTGAGGTCTTTAACGTGTTTGCCTTCTCTGATACCAATTTAAAAGGCGGGGGTCTAACAACACTACCCAATATTTCGATTAGCAATCTGTATGGACAACTCCGAGTTGTTTTCTAGAGATTCAACTAGACAGTTAGACTCAATCAATAGAAAATACTCAAGGAGTTATTATCTCAATCTCTCGATTTGATTTACTCAAGCAAATATGATTCGCGAGTCTAATCAAAGAGAGATAACTTGGATGGTACCAAAGACCAATATCCAAGTGATAATCAATTTAAATCCACAACCAAAATGGTCGGATATTCTAATTGATTGAACAACGCACAACCTATATTATTTCAATTATATAAAAATATAATGTGGAAAAGAAATAACACAGACACCGGAAATTTTGTTAACGAGGAAACCGAAAATGCAGAAAAACCCCGGGACCTAGTCCATATTAAACATACACAATATTAAGACGCTACATACACTAGCCTACTCCAAATTAACTTCGGTCTGGACTGTAGTTGAACCCCAACCAATCTCACACTGATCCAAGGTACAGTTATGCTCCTACGCCTCCGATACCATCAGGATACTGCGCACTTGATTCCCTTAGCTGATCTCACCCACAACCAAGAGTTGCTATGACCTAAAGTCGATGACTTTAATAAACAAATCTGTCTCACATAGAAAAGTCTACAGGTAATAGATAAATTCGTCTCCCACGAATAAACCTACAAGTTTTGTTCCGTATTTTAATAAATCAAGGTAAACGAGAACCAATCGATAAAACCAGACTTATATTCCCGAAGAACAGCTCAGTTTCATCAATCACCTAACAATAAACTTAATCGACGCAGCGAAGAAGATTATTGAGGAATCATAAACAATAAGACAAAGATGTTTGTGAATACTTTTATCTTGCCTATCGGAGATATAAATCTCAAGTCAATTATTACAATTGTACTCGTACGATAGAAACAACAAGTTCAGATCACACAACTACAAGAAAATTAGTATTGGTCTGGCTTCACAATCCCAATGAAGTCTTTAAGTCGTTAACATGGTTTTAGAAAAAGAAAACCAAAGGTTAAAGGAGAATCGACTCTAGCTTTAGCAAACTAGTATCACACAGAATGTGTGGGGATTAGATTTCTCAGTTGCTAGAGTTCTCCCTTATATAGTCTTTCAAATCAGGGTTTGCAATCAATGTTATATTACTAACAAAGCATTTGATATTCACCGTTAGATGAAAACCTGATTAGATACAAGCTAATATCTCTCAACCGTTATATCTAAAACTTAGCTTGCCATACACACATGTACTTGACGTTTTGGGTTTGTGTAACTGTACCCAAACGTGTACAATGGTTAGTTCAATATTAGTCAACCAAATGGTTAGCCAAATGATAACTTTCATATCAACCATATTCTTCTTCACCATAACTAGTACAAATGACTCAAATGAACTAGTTAGAGAGTTATTCAATTGCTATGAGATCTCATGTACTACACAAGACACAATTGAATCAAAAACGATGTGATTCACTCGAATCATTTCATGAACTATAAATCCATGGATTGCAAAAGCATTCCTTAATAATTTAAGATAAGTTCACGAACAACGTTTTCAGGCATAACCTCTTGAGTTCACGGACTCAAGCTAACCTGTTGAAGTTAATAAACTCCAGCATAATTTCTCGGGTTGAGAACTTCCGTCAGTTCGCGGACTGCACCTGAGCTTAAACTTCAGCAGATATTCTCGGGTTCAAGAACTTACGCCAGTTCGCGGACTGAGTTGACTGCTCACGCTCTGGTTCCACTTGATCAACAAAGTTCGCAAAGTTCGGTTCAAGTGCTAAGGATTTATACATATATATGTTACCATAACAATGTTTATATCCCACAATGGTTATATAGTCTGAACTCTAATTTCAATCATTAAAAAATTCTCAGAGGGCGTTATATAGTTGTTATTCACAAACTATTTTTCGTTAGAGTGATTTCCAAAGTGATTTGAGCACTTGGGTCCTGAACAGGCTGGGTGTCTAGAACAACATAATCCACTGGATAAATAAACTTATCAACCTCAATCAGAACATCCTCTATGACACCACGAGGTACTTTGATAGACCTATCAGCTTATTGTAGTGTCATTTTAGTCGGTTTCAATTTACCAAGACCTTGCTAGGTGTATACATGATACGGGTGTAAGTTAACACTAGCTCCTAAGTCAAGTAAATCTTTATCGACCATGTGATTACCAATCGCACAAGATATGGTGGGCCATCCAGGGTCCTTATACTTAGGGGGTGTTTGGTTCATAAGTATGGAACTTACTTGACCAGCTAAAAAGGCTTTCTTTTGGACATTAAGCTTACGCTTTCGTGTACAAATATATTTATGGAACTTGGCATAAACTGGCATATGCCTAATTGCTTCTAACAATGGAATGTTAATGTTCACCTGCTTAAATGTCTTCATTATCTCGTTGAAAGTCGACTCCTTTTTTGTTGGGGATAACAACTTTGGATATGGGGCTGTAGGCACAAAGATATTCATATCAGAAATTTCTTGGGACTCCTTAGAAATTGTTTTAGTTTCCTCAGCTACGGGTTCCTTTTGGGAAGTAGAAGGTGTAACTACAACATGTTCTCTTTCAAGCATTACGACCTTATTGTCAGCTTTCTTTCCACTCCTAAGGGTTGTAATAGATTTCACATGATTGTACGATTTCTGTCCTTTGGGGTTAGGATCAGTATGACTAGGGAACCTTCCATCTTCTCTCTCACTTATATACTTAGATATTTGGCCGACTTGAGGTTCTAATTTAGCAAGAGACTGGAAATTATTCTTAAAATTCTGCTTGGTTTCCTCTTGAAAATTAACCTGGCTCTTTATTAACATTTCCTGGCTTTGTGATAGCATATCCCGGCTATTTTTTAATATACTAAGAGATTCCTCTAAGCTAGTCATTCTATTCTCAGAAGGGTTCTGGAACTGGGCTTGACCTGAAGAGTTCTTAGCATAATCAAAACTTGGGGGAGGCTGAGAATTACTAGACTGACCTTGATTCTGGCCCTTAGACCAAGAAAAATTAGGATGGTTTCTCCAACTAGGATTGTAGGTCTCTAAGTATGGGTCAAACTTCTGACGGTTCTCAAACCTAGCATTGTTATAGACATCATGGGCTTGCTCTTTACTAACATGACCTTCCCAAAACGAGTTATTGGGTTCGAATCCACAACTAGAGACTTGAGAAGCTCTAATTCTATCATTAGGTTCAACAAAGGACCTATTTTTATACTGAACCATTTCCAAAGCTTCTAACCTTCTATACAAAGCAGCAAATAGCATCTAACCTAAAGCTTGTATCTACCACATTGGTGCTACTTCTATTGACCAAGAGTCTTTTAGGGGGTTCAACACAAGACTCCCACTGTTGGGATTTTTCAGCTACATCTTCTAAGAAGGAAAATGCTTCATCAGCGCTTTTACTCGTGAATAAACCAGCGCACATAGACTCGATCATGGCTTTGGTCGAATAGTCCAAACCTTCATACATAATTTCAACTAGTTTCATTTTTTCGAACCCATGGTGAGGACATTGCGACAAAAGATCATCAAATCTCTCTAAAAACCTATAGAGGGATTCTCCTTCTTGTTGCATACTGGAATTAATTTTCTCCCTAAAAGATGCGGTTCTATGCTTAGGGAACCACTTTAAGTAGAAAGCAGCAATAAGTTGGTCCCAAGTTTCTATAGACCCAGATGGTAGGTTATTCAGCTAGGACTTGGCTTTATCCCTTAAGGAAAAGGGGAACATCCTAAGTTTCACGACTTCATCACTAAGGTCTTTAATCTTAATTGTTCCACAAACTTCTTCAAAGTCCCTAACATGAAAATAAGGGTTTTCATCGTCTTTTCCTAATAATATAGGGACCATCTGAAGGATACCAGGTTTCAACTCATAATTAGCCGTAGAGGCTGGCAATTTAATGCACGATGCTCGGTTGGTCCTAGTTGGGTACACCGTACATGTAATCTTTCAAAGTAGCCATTGCTGGCACAACTGAAGTACTAGAGGTACTTTCCTCACGAAGAGACAGATTCTCAAAACTGAAGTTTCCAAAAACGGGGCTCTCAAAAGAAGAGTCTTCGAGCTCCCCGCCTTCACAAGAAAAACTACTAGGTTTTTCACTAATCAAACGACCTAGGATGTCTATTTTCCAAGCCCGTTCTCTAATGACCTCGGGCATACACTAGAAAAACAAAATTAAAAAGAAAAATCCTAAAAGAAAGGGAAGTTTTATGCAAACACAAACAAGGCTGACTCAACCACAGCAAACCTACTGATTTCTAGCAAACAAAAAGCATGATGGCTCCACTTAGATTGTTTTCTAGACCAACTTCTAATCCTTTGAAAGGGAATTCGTTACAATCTGAGCAAACCCCTATGGAATCAATCCTAGTTTAAGTATGTCGAATAAAGGCGAGGGAAGCTGCGTGGAGCTTTGATACCCAAGGCCTCACCTCTTTACAAGGCGGTGCAGTCACGCATTCAACTTTCAAAAACCATCATGAACTTCAAAGCATGCTCAAAAGAGTAACCAATATTTTTCGAACGACTTTCCTATTAAGCTCGTTACCCTATCGGTCTCGTTCTATTCCAAATTTGAAGGCTTAGGTTCGCGTTAAGTATCGTTTTTCTAAGGAGGGCAAGAAGAGAACGGTGATGAAATCCGAACCCTTATATTATATGGACCCTTTACTAGGAAATTAAAATAGCCGTATACATTTCCTCGACATATATGCAAACGAAGGAATACAGTAACTCGCTGACAAGGGATTCGCGAGTGTTTCGACAAACTTACCTCCCGTACCAGACGGGGGATGAACCATTGTAGTCGACTCGGGCCACGACTCCTATGTCATGTACGAACCCGAGGGGCCGAGGTGATATCGTAATCACCGTCCTTCTCTGCAAACAGTTTGATATTTAATTTTACCCTTCCTTAGGGTTTAAAAATAAAAGAATGTCCAAACGTACAAGTCCAAAGTCCAAAGAGTAAAGTGCAAAATAAAAATAAAATTACAAGAATAGAGAAATCCTAATACCATCTAAAAAAATAAACTTTTTAAAAAAAAAAAATCTTCTTCTTTCGCTCCTTTTGCTTTGCCTTTTGTTCCAAGTTATTTAAGTATTCACCAAAAGCTTTGACAAATTTTCCTTTTGCTCCAAATTCTGTAAGGAAAAGATAAAAAACAAAAATGTAAAGAAGAACAAATAAAATAAAAACAAATAAAAACCTAAAAAAGAAAACAAAAAAAATCTAAAAACTCTAGCTTAAAGACAAGTCCGTGTCGACGACGCCAAAAATTGATGGTATTTATCAATGATGTTGTAGTAAAAGGTTCGTTGAGACTTGTGAAGGGAGATATTTTAGACTTAATTTTTATAAATAAAAATAACAAACTCAATTAAAAAGTGTTGTAAAGAATAAATATGGAGAGATCAGGGCTAGGATTCCACCAATTTCCACACTCATATGGTTCATAGATCAATTCTAAACAATAAAACTCAAATGATAAAGTTTTATTGACTCTAGTTCATTGCCTCAGGTAGATTTCGAAAGTAATGGGTGTAAAACTAAAGCATGGGACATCAAAACTTCTAGGCTAAGCATTACCCATCAATTGTAATCACAACCATTCAATGAAACTCATAAATCAATTAAATAACAGTGAAAATAGTCATAACAAGAATTGATATAATTACCAAATTTGTGAAACTTGGCTTCCTCCGTCGCCCCAGAGGATGAGTTTAGCTTCTCATCATGGAAACACGCTCAAAAATTGATTTCCTTACTCAAAATGTGCTTACAAGGATGAAAATATGTGAAAACAATAATTTGTAATGATTATAATTGTTGCAAATGCTATTGTTACAGAACGATATAAAGAAACTGTCGCGGTTATTGTTCAGCTGTCGCTGTGAAACTGTTGCTAAGCATGAGAATAATGACAGTTTTTAACGACTGTCTCTAGCCGTCTGTTCTTCGTGTTCTTGATGATCACAACAGTAGAAAAAATATTCTCTACAACTCTCGATTTCGCTATGTGACGTTCCAAACTGCTCCCAAACTCTCCGTGACCCTTCTATGGCACACAAGCATCACATTTATACTCAACAGGCTCGAAGTATCACACAATAACTCCCAAAAAATTCTCCATTACTCGGCAGTGAAGAAAAATATTCTAGGTAATATTTTCTTCCTAGTTTTAACTCCTCATGCGTTGATTTTCTCCCAGCAGTATCCTACACGTTCCATACGCGACATAAATAGAATAAACTACTCTCTTGACACACGCCAGTACACACAGAACTCGGTCTGAAGTAACCAAAACCCGATTTGCCATGTTTTCTCCACTGCCGATTATCCAACCAAATCCAGTTGATTTTGAAGACTATAACACACCTGTTGATCTCAGTCAAGTCGAACAATGAAGTTTCAGCCATTGAATCACCTTTTAGCTCGCCCAAAAGTCCAACCCTAATATGTTCTTCAATAATAACAGTTTTCCGCCATTTCTGAAATTTGAAAGGTTGAAGATGGAGTGCCCCGATCCAAAAGTCAGGTGTCTTTATCAGTTTGGGGTGCCCTTATCCAAAGTGAGGGTGCCTTTATCACTTTTCTCCAGGGGTCCAAAAAGCACTTTTCGAGCAACTTTTTCCGCGTAAGTGTAGTTCTCCAATAACACCTAAACAAACATAAAAACACCAAAATTAGTACGAAAATCGAGACTAACAATAGAGATGCTGAGGACAATTCAGACACAAAAATGTGTCTATCAATAGATAAGTTCAAGTCTCCACATACCTTTTAGTCGATGAAGATCCATTGGTTCCTTGAGTAGTCCTTCTTCTTGTGTGATGATCACCATGGAGTTCTTGAGCTCAACTACACTTTCTATCCTAGTCCGAGACCTTAGCTATAGTAGACTAGAAATCAAGACTTTATAGTTTTGATCACTAAGATTGACAAACTTGCTTGAGATAGCAACGCATGCGAGTTTGACCGAGGAGTGCTCTAACAGAACGGATAATGAGGTAAGTAAGCATATTCCCACCTTCGTTAATTGGTTGATTTCCTTTCTTAGAGATCGTCAGAAAAAATAAATAAAGGGTTTTCAAAATGATAAAATATGTGGGTTTTCAAAACAATTCAGAGGGTTTTTCCTTCCTACTATTCAACGTGTCGCAGGATTCTCTCTTCATTCCTACCTGGACACATGTGTGACCCACAAAAAAGTTGTTTATTATTGAGAGCAACTTCATAAAACCCTTTCTGGTGAGGCAGAATCGAGACTTTCGATTACTCTCGAACCCGGATTCTTTTAATAAGGGATGGTTATTTCTCTCTCAACTTTTAAGAATGAGATTGTGTTCATATATGTCTAACTTCATATGACTAGTGTACAGAATATTTATGTCTTCTTAGCGCGTTGGATGCTATCATTTGGGAGAACTACTAAGTTGGAAAAGTAGGTATTGTGGGTATACCTCTTGTAAGCCCTCACAAGACTATAACTCGTCCACTAGGGACACCTAGGGGTTTAAAGGCATGTTGCATTAGCTAAGTGCATCCGTTTTCTCAACGATATGGAGTTGTTGTATTTTAGATAGTTTGCTCGAGGACTAGCAAAAGCCAAGTGTGGGGGAATTTGTTAAGTGCATATTTTGCATATATTTAATGTTGAATCCATGCTAGTAATTGCTTATATTCTCTTATTTATGTTTTGCTAGGTGAATCATCCAAAAGAAGTGAATTGGCACTTAATTGTGTATGAAAATTAAGGAGTTAGATACAAGCGTAGAAGGGCCAAAGACCAAGTGGAACTCGTTCAAATATAGGAGTGATTGCTATCATATTAAAGAGGACAGAAATACGAAGGCAACGATGAAAGAACGAGGTCATTCCGACGTCGTATGAAGAAATTAGCATCATTCGAAGAAAATAAAAGTTGTCGGACAAGGTTAAAGCACAGAATTGATAAAGGCAGGCACGCCTTCTTCTACGGGCAAACAATATAGTTCCAAACTGAACTTCCAGTCTTACAAGACTGACAGTTGATTGCATGTTACGGACACCCTCGAAATTATTCAGGGGACACCACCATCTTCTTCACTATATCGCCAGCAAAACTAGGTGTTGATAAGGTCGTGTTGTTTCTGCCCTTACAAGCCACTGGTGATGACAAGATGGAAAGGCTCGTGGTGACTTTGGATCGAGAATGAAGCTGTATTGTTTTTGGGTATTGCATTGTTGATCGGAGATGATTGAAAATGGCAGCAATGAGGATAAATGACGAGAAGATGATGATGAATCTATCATTGATGCTCAGTAATGGAAAGGAACAGCTCGATAGTTGCATCTGTAATGCGATAATAGCTTGAGACGGAGGAATGATGATGATCATGGCAGTGTTGAAGAGATGGTCTGGATGTTGTTATCAATCAGTTGGTGATATTCAAAGGAATCTTGCATCTACAATATTGAGAATGACAGTGACGCTGGTCCGGAGAATAGTGAAAGAAGGAGTTGTTGTTGTTGTTCTATGGGTATCAGATCGCTGGCAGTGATGGTGGTAGTGAATGATGGAGTACGATCAAGCTTATATATAATTGAGATATACCAGAGATCTAGAAGACATGAGTAATGCTCGCCGCTGAGTGTGGATAACAGATGAAGAATAATGAGAACTCGAGCTTGGTAAATATGGAGAGAGGGTTGTTGGTTGCTGTTAATGGGGGCTTTGATAGAGAAGATGGAAAATGCTGGTGATTCTCGGTGGTTAACTGTCGATAGAGTTGAGTTCGGTCTGGGATCTGATAATGGCAGTGATGATAGATCTCGGCAATGATGGGAGAATGAGGCGCTGGTTTTGTTAGTCAGGATGATAGAGGCGAACTGTGGTCGTTGTAATGATACTGGTGTTTATGGGTGAAAACTATTCCTGCTAATTTTGGTAATTTGGGGTGTGGATGAGGAATGAATCTAAACCTAAAACAAATGCACTGCGTGATGAGTGCTTGTAGATTCGAGAGATCAATCTGTGCAAGTCCGGCCTAAACCAAGAAATAGCCGTTCCAGAATTGTTTCGGTCACAAAGTGAAGGAGATGAGGTTGATCTTAGGGAGGGAAGCGAAGAAGGTGTTGAGAATGTGAAGGTATTAGCTATGCATGACTTGTATCAGAAGGCTGAACTGGCTTGCAGGATGTAAGCTATCAGTTCTGGTGTTTGAATACGATTGTATCAACACTTGCTTCTGTTGTCTGGACTTGTGTTGTAGTTGAAAATAGGGCGGAGAACCTATTTATACAAGTCCTTTATCCTAACCTTCGTATCTCGTGGGAAGTGAATAAAGTGGAGTGATGGAGTAGTGTGTTGGTGTCACACGACCAGGCTTGCCCACTTCTCCCATCATCACTAACCGTCCATGACTTCCTGACACGTTCTTGTGATGGCGCGTTGTGCGCTGCACGCTGTAAACCGCCAGACCAATACCCCAGTATGTATCCCCAGTTTGTGACATGATTGATGTCTCGAGTGTTTTGGAAAACATGTAGCATGTTGTTGTAGCTTGGCAAGTCAGGCTCGGGAAGCTTGCTAGCTTGGTGACCTTCGACGGTCGAGATTTTGCATCTTGAGAGGAGGGGAAAATGTTGATCGTTGCACCAGAAACCCTAATTAGCGCTCCTTACTAGAATCGTTGTAGAATTCTAGCACGGACTCGTATTTTGATGATCCGCCACTCCATTCCATACGGAAAAGAATTTCCTATCTCCCAACGCGGGAATATTTAGGTTTTAAGCTCGTTCGGGAGGAGAAAACATCCCGAAAGCAAAACCCATGAAGGAAATTGATACTTGTGAAGTATCGTGTGTAT
This sequence comes from Papaver bracteatum, assembly GCA_023529315.1. NCBI lineage: Eukaryota > Viridiplantae > Streptophyta > Magnoliopsida > Ranunculales > Papaveraceae > Papaver > Papaver bracteatum. The sequence goes on from JAJJWX010004844.1 coordinate 1,873,697, forward strand.
ACTATGCAGGTACTGCATTGAGTATATCCAGCATGGTTTGGAAGTTGCGCATGCAAACCCTTCCTTTACCGACCACATGGTGTGGTAGAGTGGTGAATGGTGATCACCATGACTCCGCACTGACTAATTAACTCCCCGACTGTGGTTATATAACCGAGCTGGTGAAGTTGGACGGATGAGATGATCTTTAAGACACTCATCTGCGACACTTGGTGGAATTAGGGTTTCAAAGGAGGTACGCACGCACTGCTCTTCACCCTGACCGAAACCAGACTTAGGGAACTATCCTGGAATGGCCGATCATACCTGCGTGTAGATGGCGTGATGGTTTAGGCGTTTATACCTACCGTCCCACAAAAATGTGATATGGGCCACTCAATTCATCCGGCGAAGTTGAGTGGTCGAGATCGAATTGAAACAGAAGATTAGTGCCGCTAAAGCCGTATCCCATACCAACTTCGGGCGGGCGTTCCAAAATGACCAAGCTTGGTTGGTCTTGGTCGACTGCTCCAACGTGTAGGTTGTAGGCTGGTGTTCACGCCTATGTCTTACCGTCCCATCAAAACGCGATCTAAGCCACCCAATTCGTCCGGAGAAATCGAGTGGTTGAGATTAATTTGCAGCTTGGTAGGTGCGACCACGCATGTTGGAGCGAACGATTTGGGGATATCCAGGCATGGTATGCCTTAGATGATTAGGTGAGGGGATAGACGGGTCCACGGTGGTCATGTTGACATGACCGGACCTGCTTTGATCTAATCTCGGACCCTTCATTCGTGCTGGATAAGATGGACGCTCGTGATTCAAAACCCTAATTTTGGGTTTCAGAGTCGTGCGTCATGCTCCATTCAGGCGCACGATTTGGAATGACCAACCATGGTTGGTCCTGACCGATTAGTCAGGTATGTAGGCGGGCCTGCGGTGATTGTATTGACATACTCCATGCCCTTTGAATCTATATCTGCACCCTCCATCTATACCTGCGAAGATGGATGGTTGAGGCTGTTTTGCGACACATGTAATGTGCCGCAAACCCTAATTTAGGGTTTTCCATCCACACTGCTATGGTTTGGACGTTTTGGCAAGCTAGGCCAAGGGAGGCCGACCATGCGGGTTCCGTGTTGGTTCAGCAGGTATTCCATACCTGCTTGGGGGTGATGGAATCGATCTGGGCCATCCAATCAGGCTGGTGGAGTTGGATGGTCGTGATCATATCCAGACTGATACGATCAGTCTGGATGATCAATCGGGCTAGTATAACACACCGAGAGGGGCTTAATCGGGCTAGTATAACACACCGAGAGTTCAGCCTGTACGTGTATTTCGTACATGGTTTCATTATAATGCTTGGAGGTTCGTGTTGCTCCGCTAAGAGAAACACTTAGTCGTCATGCCGAACTGATTATGAGTACAGGAAATACAAGGCTGTTGCGCATTAATTAATAATGCTGTAAATTCACAGGGTATATGGGATTGTTGCTACATGCTCCAACCTGGATGAATTTCGTGTATTTTATTCACAGAATGGGATTGTTGCCACATGCTTCATTCTTGGTGAATTGATAAAGTGAAGGAGTATCCATCACTTGTTAATGGCCTTATCTTTTACAAGATGTTTGCGCATATTTTTTAGGTTTTATAATCTTAACCTTAAACAAAAATCCACCATCAACATTAAGTCCCATGACTAGCACATAATGGTTACACTATTGTGTGGTAGGCATGAGATGGTGACAATTTTATACATTGAAATGACCAAGCTAAGGTGAATGTATATTTACCGGACATATCGACATCGTCAGGCGTTGCCCTGGGAGTCCTGATTAGGGTTGATCCGGTGAGTCGCTTTGATTTCTTTCGTACATATCTGGGCAGAGCTCGGTACCTTGGGTCAGGTGCACTCCTTTTCATCATACTGTAACTTTCTTCAGATGCATGCGATAAGCATTTTTGAATCATCATCCCGAAATAGTAGCCTTCATAGGTGGTAAGTGAAGACCTCTTTTCTACTGGGACTCTGTTGAGATTATAAAGAATCATCTTATTGTTCCTTCTACATCTCGTGCATCGCTCCGCACTTATCCGATCTTCTGATTGACTGATTGATTTTTTTTTTATAACTTCTTCTTCTTTGCAATTTATCATGAAGGCGGTGGACGACCATCCCATCACCTCTCCAGAAATAAGCTTCGAAGTTGATAAGCCCAAAAACCATGCGCACGAAGAAGTAATGGCTAAGATTGATCTTCCACTTCGTGAAGTTGTCCGTGCTATACAGGGGATATCTATTTTGCATCTGTGTATCGATCTGTGCACTTTCAGCTGCGATTGACATGGAAGAACGGTGGAGACATGAGGAGGCGTTGCAAGCACCAATAAGAGCAAGGGAGGAGAGATTTGCATCGCGGTTGAAGAGGCGGAGAGTTGAGCACAAACGACCTCCAAGTGAAAATAAGTGCGATTACCCAATCCAGGACGGTGTAATAATTCTTGATTCTGACGCTGACAAATCTGAATGTTTGAAAGAAGTCGGCCCGATCGTTGATGTGGCCTTTGATGTTGCTGCCGATGATGCTGGAATGGAGTGCGTTGCTACGGAAAAATCTGGTGCAGAGGCCGAGGCGGATCCAAAGGGAGGAGGTGATGGCGTTGAAGAAAAACTTTATGTCAGCGCAGGCGCAGTCCACTCTCTTGATGGTTGAAACATCTTTACTTCTTTTTCTCTTTTCTAGCATATTCCGTAATTTGTGAACACCTTTTCTTGCACTCAGTGGCAGCTGAGTTCAAGGGTTTTTCTTCCATTATTGGATTATTTGAATAAAGGTTTCTACATTACAATCTTTCGCTAAGACTACATCCGAACCTTCTCAGGTGCAAGGGTGCGTATCCACATGTATGTAATACCTTGACATAAAAAGAAATAATGCCATAATAGAATATCACGGACCTGTGTTCCCGACGCAAAATCTTCTTGTTTCTTGCTGGGGTGAGCGGCTCAAATATTTTTTCCGCGTAACTCTTTTCAGGATTTTTCTTAGGGTTTCTTTCCTGACCTACCCTAATGGGTTGATTTAGGCTGAACTTTGTGTCTTTAGGGTAAAGAGGTCCTCAGACGGAAATAACACTCCAATTAATTTTGAAAATTGAAAATTGAAGATTGAAACCCTAATCATGAATGCAAGTATTGCAATCATTTTCTAAAGGAATTACAAATACGATATGGAATTTTAAAGGGAAACATGCCGAAGGAAGTAGCACAACGTCTTAAAGTGTGTAAGATGCTGGAAAGTGATAGCACAACATCTTAAGTGCGGTAGGGTTTGAGCCATCGTGAGTGAATTGTTACGCCTTCTAGATTGTCAGCGTTGATGAGCTTGCAGTAGCCGCCTAGGATGATATCTCTGCTACCAGGTACGGTTCATCCTCCTTCTCGGCAGGCGAATTAGGTGAGGTAGCCATTTTCACCGTAATGCTTCCGACCTTGAATGTGGTTGCCTTTGTTACTAGGTCTCCAATTCCGAATGGGTTTGGACGTGTAGACCTCAGGGTCTTGGTTTTGTCGTCTTTAACCGAGACAGCTTATAGACTCCGGATAAATTATTTAAAGGGGCCGGCCTCCCATTCACATCTCTTAGCCAAGATTGGTTTTTTGGCTAGAGCCAGTCCCCAGGAATTATCAGAATGAGGGGCGGTTGATCGTAAAAAGGGTTGCGTGATGAGACTTACTTGAGATCGAAACCTTTCAACATATGCCGACAGGCTTTCTCCGGGAAGTTGTGTTGCACTGGAAAGTTGTTGGTGCGGTAACAAACAATCATCAGGTCCAGAAGGCATGTTGGAGATTCTTTCAGGTATCGTAGCCGGTAGAGGACAGACTCCTAGCATTTCCTTGTTGTCGCGCATCCAAGGGCATCCTAGGATCATGTCATAGCTGGGATGTTCTTTGACTATGTAGAACTTTGCTCGTGTCGAGGTATCACCCGACTTGACTTCAAGATCAATGTATCCATATGCATCTCTGAGTTCTCCCTCCGGATCCTTAACCGTAGTTGGATGACAAGTAGCCTCTCGCTTCGGAATCTTAGCTGCTCTCAAGGTCTTGACGGTAATGATGTTAAATTCAGAGGTCGCATCGACCAACACGCTATCGAACTCGACATCTCTCAATCGGGAGACGGTTAGGAGTCCCCAGTTCCCCCGTTCGTGTCTTCCAGGAAAGGTTTGGGTTTCTGGACTGCTTCCGGATACAAATGCCTGCCTGATACAATGCGATTAAGGGATGGAAATATGTCTTGACGCTGTCCCTTGGAGAAATACAAGATTTCACACAAGTTCTCCATCATAGATTGTACAGTCTTGCGAACAGAATCCCCGGAAATCATACAATTCCTAATAGGAAGAGGATCCCTGTGAACACCTTCATTTCCGAGTTGGAGTTCTCCCGTCTCTATCTTTTCCCTGAAGATTTGTTTCAGCCTGTTACAATCTTTGGTTGGATGGTGAACGAATCTATGGTAGTGGGAGTATTTGGGATCCGTCATGTCTTTTTCAGTTAGAGGACGTCTGATAGGAGGCATCTTGATGGCGTCGTCTTGGATCCACGCTTCTAAGAGTTCTATCACTTCATTCATGGGAAAAGGAAAAATCGTATCTTCGATGTCTTGTGCAGGAATTTTGTCCGCTCCTTTCCGAGACGAAGTCTTGCGTGCTGGGGACGCCCGCTTGGTTTTTTGTTCCGTTACGGAAGCTTTCCTTTTTTATCCTCCACCCACTACACTCACAGAAGGACCAGTGTTGTATTGTTTGTTCGTGAGGCGCCTGGTTCCTCGACTTTCACGCGAATCTTCACTTTGAACAACTCTGGTTCTTTCTAGCAATGCTGGTGCGGTTGTTGCTGAACGTTTGGCAGCTTCATGGAGTTCGGAGAACGTTTGAAAGCCCAAATTCTCTAATAGAGCGCGGTATATGGGTATCATCCCATTGATGCACAACTCCACCAATTGTCGTTCGGTGACGTTCGGGTCATGACAATCCAGCGCTTGGGTCATGAACCTCTTAACGAAATTGTTGGGGTGCTCGTTGTTCCGCTGAAGAATTCTTCCCAGATCTGAAAAGGTGATCTGTTCGGATACAAAGAAATACTTCCTGTAGAAAGCACTGACCATCTCGTTCCAATTGGATATGCTGTTAGGTGCGATGTTGTTGTACAGGTATATGCCTCCCCCATAAGTGACTTTGAGAATTCTTTCAGGCGTAGAACATGATTGTATTCATGTTCCCCCAGGGATTCCAAGAATCGAGAAACATGTTCACGAGCGTTACCAGTACCGTCGTAGAGGGAGAATTGGGGAGAGGTGTAACCTATTGGAAGAGGAATTCGTTGCACATCTTGGGGGTATGGCGGCTGATGTTGGTGGACATCCGTTCGGTCCCCCTTGCCTCGATTTTGGAGAAGTATTTCTAGGTCCTCGCGTGTGATGAAGTTAGACGGTTGGTTCCTTTCACTTGGGCGTTCAGGAGCAACGTGAGTTTCGTCGTCCATGTGAGTCAGGATGGAAGCGCTTCCCCCGGGCTGTCGTGAATCTTGTGGCAAACGTTCAGTCAAAGCTTTGAGGAAAGTGAGTACCTCCTTTTGAGTCGCGGCCATATCCATTTGAGTATTAGCCAAGACTTCCTGCTTCTCCATCAAGTCTGCAATGGTAATAGGCGGTGGTCCTCCTCTCATCCCTTCGGATCCTCGTCCTGATGAAGGAGTAAAAGTAGTTTCCCTGGTGACCACCGGAGGTGTTACGCTTGAGGAGATGCCGGGATTCGCGGCTGCTCTGGCTCTGGTGATGGGAGGCGTTACACCTACTGGAATATTTCCCGCTACGCTGGTGATGCTGATGGTAGAGGTGATGGCCCCTCGAGATGTATTGACCATGGTAGCTCCACTGACAGGTACATCGACACCGGGAGTGTTATCCGCACTAGTTCCATCAGAATTGATTGTTGATCCAGACCTGAGTTCCACCATCTTGAAATGAATTGCCGATTGAATTGACCCTAAGATCTACCCTCTTGCAATTGCGGAAATCGAACCTGGTACTGAAAAGATAAAATTGATAATTGGAAATTGATATTGCAACCGAGAGATTAATCTCCCACTGTGGTCGCCAATTGTTTATGGGTGAAAACTATTCCTGCTAATTTTGGTAATTTGGGGTGTGGATGAGGAATGAATCTAAACCTAAAACAAATGCACTGCGCGGTGAGTGCTTGTAGATTCGAGAGATCAATCTGTGCAAGTCCGGCCTAAACCAAGAAATGGCCGTTCCAGACTTGTTTCAGTCACAAAGTGAAGGAGATGGGGTTGATCTTAGGGAGGGAAGCGAATAAGGTGTTGAGAATGTGAAGGTATTGGCTATGCAGGACTTGTATCAGAAGGCTGAACTGGCTTACAAGATGTAAGCTATCAGTTCTGGTGTTTGAATACGATTGTATCAACACTTGCTTCTGTTGTCTGGACTTGTGTTGTAGTTGAAAATAGGGCGGAGAACCTATTTATACAAGTCTTTTAGCCTAACCTTCGTATCTAGTGGGAAGTGGAGAAATTGGAGTGATGGAGTAGTGGAGTAGTGTGTTGGTGTCACACGACCAGGCGTCCATGACTTCCTGACACGTTCTTGTGATGGCGCGTTGTGCGATGCACGCTGTAAACCGCCAGACCAATACCCCAGTATGTATCCCCCAGTTTGTGACATGATTGATGTCTCGAGCGTTTTGGAAAACATGTAGCATGTTGTTGTATCTTGGCAAGTCAGGCTCGGGAAGCTTGCTAGCTTGGTGACCTTCGAAGGTCGAGATTTTGCATCTTGAGAGGAGGGGAAACCGTTGATCGTTGCACCAGAAACCCTAATTAGCACTCCTTACTAGAATCGTTGTAGAATTCTAGCACGGACTCGGATTTTGATGATCCGCCCCTCCATTCCATACGGAAAAGAATTTCCTATCTCCCAGCGCCGGAATATTTAGGTTTTAAGCTCGTTCGGGAGGAGAAAACATCCCGAAAGCAAAACCCATGAAGGAAATTGATACTTGTGAAGTATCGTGTGTATACTATGCAAGTACTGCATTGAGTATATCCAGCATGGTTTGGAAGTTGTGCATGCAAACCATTCCTTTACCGACCACATGGTGTGGTAGAGTGGTGAATGGTGATCACCATGACTCCGTACTGACTAATTAACTCCTGACCAGGGCTATATAACTGAGCTGGTGAAGTTGGACGGATGAGATGATCTTTAAGACACTCATCTGCGACACTTGGTGGAATTAGGTTTTCGAAGGAGGTGCGCAGGCACTGCTCTTCACCCAGACCGAAACCAGACTTAGGGAACTATCCTGGACTGGACGATCACACCTGCGTGTAGATGGCGTGACGGTTTAGGCGTTTATACCTACCGTCCCACAAAAACGTGATCTGGGCCACTCAATTCATCCGGCGAAGTTGAGTGGTCGAGATCGAATTGAAACAGAAGATTAGTGCCGCAAAAGCTATATCCCATACTAACTTCGGGCGGGCGTTCCAAAACGACCAAGCTTGGTCGGTCTTGGTCGACTGCTCCAACGTGTAGGTTGTAGGCTGGTGTTCACGCCTATGTCTTACCGTCCCATGAAAACGCGATCTAAGCCACCCAATTCGTCCGGAGAAATCGAGTGGTTGAGATTAATTTGCAGCTTGGGAGGTGCGACCACGCATGTTGGAGCGGACGATTTGGGGATATCCAAGCACGGTATGCCTTGGCCGATTAGGTGAGGGGATAGACGGGTCCACGGTGGTCATGTTGACATGACCGGACTTGCTTTGATCTAATCTCGGACGCTTCATTCGTGCCGGATAAGATGGACACTCGTTATTCAAAACCCTAATTTTGGGTTTCAGAGTCGTGTGTCATGCTCCATTCAGGCGCACGATTTGGAATGACCAACCATGGTTGGTCCTGACCGATTAGTCAGGTATGTAGGCGGGCCTGCGGTGATTGTATTAACATACTCCGTGCCCTTTGAATCTACATCTGCACCCTCTATCTATACCTGCGAAGATGGATGGTTGAGGCTGTTTTGCGACACATGTAATGTGCCGCAAACCCTAATTTAGGGTTTTCCATCCACACTGCTATGATTTGGACATTTTGGCAAGCTAGGCCAAGGGAGGCCGACCATGCGGGTTCCGCGTTGGTTCGGCAGGTATTCCATACCTGCTTGGGGGTGATGGAATCGATCTGGGCCATCCAATCAGGCTGGTGGAGTTGGATGGTCGTGATCATATCCAGACTGATACGATCAGTATGGATGCTCAATCGGGCTAGTATAACACACCGAGAGGGGCTTAATCGGGCTAGTATAACACACCGAGAGTTCAGCCTGTACGGGTATTTCGTACATGGTTTCATTATAATGCTTGGAGGTTCGTTTTGCTCCGCTAAGAGCAACACTCAGTCTTCATGCCGCACTGATTATGAGTACAGGAAATACAAGGCTGTTGCGCATTAATTAATAATGCTGGAAATTCACAGGGTATATGGGATTGTTGCTACATGCTCCAACCTGGATGAATTTCGTGTATTTTATTCACAGAATGGGATTGTTGCCACATGCTCCATTCTTGGTGAATTGATAAAGTGAAGGAGTATCCATCACTTGTTAATGGCCTTATCTTTTACAAGATTTTGGCGCATACTTTTTAGGTTTTACAATCTTAACCTTAAACAAAAATCCACCATCAACAGCTGGCAGTTGAGAGGATAATGGTGATAGAATATTTGCATGAAGGCAGCAATGGAGAAAGATGTGATACTTCTATTATTGATCACTGGTGCTCGGTGAAAGGTGAAGTCTGAGCATAACAGAGATACGAGAAGAATGGAGAATCTTGAGTTCGAAACAGTGATGTAAATGGAAGTCATAAGGGGTAAGCTATGGTATTTGTGAGTGACAATGAGAATGGAGTTTAGAAATAACACAGGGAAATAATTTTGCCGAGTAAAGTGGAGGCTAAGAAGGAAAAGAAACTGAAAGTTACAGGAGAGTTTACGGATGGATTGTTTCAGCCGTAAAACTGACAAGAAAGTAAGGAAGCAATCCAGGAGAACATATGTATAGGAAGTCCTAGCCGTGATTACAATGTAAGAAAAGGGGAAAAGATCCAGGAGAACATACGGACGTAAAGTCCTGGCCGTAATGAGAAAAGAAAAATAAAGGTTGTCAGTTTCACAGAACTGACATGCCATGAAGCAGCTGAAATTTACGTGGGATGGACTTTTCTAGCTTTGGACGCAGGCCCATAGGACTGTTTATAGAATCCTTTGCACGACCAGACTGTGGCAGTAACCGATTTTGGAATTTGGTTAGCTTTTGGCAACCGATTTCGACTTGGATTTGGTGCAAGGGCGCATCTACAACTTGGGTACTATATAAGAGAGTTTTTTAATATTTTTGGGTCATCTTTTATCAAGCCACTGGAGAGAAGAACTCAAGAGAAGAAAAGCTATGGTTTTGGAGCGATTCATCACCGTAACTATTTCTTTACCATTTTATTATATGAAAATCATGGGTTTTGTTAGTACCATGAGTAGCTAAAGTTCTTAGTTATTGGAGATCAATTCTAAGTTCTAGACATGATGTGAGTCATTATATAAATCTATTTTGAAGTTCTTCACATGATTATTGATTGTTTATACTAATTAGAACATTTATGATTGATTGATAGATTATTTAGGTGGCCAAATGAATTAATTTTTTGATTCAATCAAATGCTAGTATTGAGTTAGGAGATAAGTAATAGTCGAATAATTCATACAAAAGTAGAGAACACGAGACCTTGCAGAGGGATTATGTGTAGCGATTGTGTGTATAAACAACACTAGAAAGTGGACCTTGAGCTAAGAGTTTAACTACTAGGATTAACTTATAATTCACAAAAGATAAAGCATTCGAAAAAATTACACCTTGAGTGAGCTACTACTAGGTGGTTTCGACGAATAGAATCTAGTATTGGAGAGCTTCCATACCCAGTGATATAAGGAATTTAGGGGATAACACTGAGCTAGATGTTATTCCACGGTTGGTAATGATATGTGATTAATTATATTAATGGATGAATATAATAACTTGATGATGATTTAGTAGCGAAGAAGGATTCCCTGATCATATTTCTCTCCATTGCTTGCAACTTTATTATTCTTAATTGTCTTGTTATTTACTTTGTTTTAAAATCTAAAACAAACCCCCATTGTGACACTTTTTGACAACTAAATCTCCCTGCTCTTCGTGGGAACGAACTTGACTTCCATTATATTATTTTTAATTGAGTGGAAATAAGATATTAATTTGATTGCACCTACGACACGCATCAGAAATTTTGGACAAGCACTTATTGGAATAAGAAAACCGATTTTGACATTCATTGCATATCTTGATAATATTTTCGGTTTTTCAAATTCCTTGGTGTCCAAACATCCTTGGTCTATAAATTCCTAAGTTTGCATTTATATCAAGCTATCATAAGAGCCAGGCAAACTTCATTCTTGTTGTTTTTGGTGGAGCCATCTAATCAGAGAGGAAAGTATCTAATTAAGTGAAATCTCTTACGACCGCTCGTTTAAAGACTTTTGTGGGATCAAGAAGCTCTACGAGTACCGTTGGTGGGAAACTAGATAATTGTAGTGTTATTAGTTTTCGATTGATTTGATTGACTAATGGTTGTTGAAACTTTGATTGCAGCTATTTTGTTTATTCTTGAGAATCTTCTCTTCTGATATAAGATTCACTCAAACTAGATCGAAGTATCGACGGGATCTTTAGAACTGTTTGTAGATCTAAAGACATCTTGTGATAATCCATTTTTAATAGACTCCGTTATCTGTGTGATTGATCACAAGAGATTGAAGTGGTGTTGTGCAGGTTATTATTGAAGATTGAAGAAGATTTGAAGACAAAGAAGATTTCTTACTTAGTTCTCATATATTTGTGAGTGCACAAACCTTGATCGGTTGGAATCTAACTAGAATCAGATTTATTCAATTGATTAGTTGTGTTATATCGGCATTCTCAATATATATCTTTGAGATTTATTTTGGTTGAGTGCGAATCTAAACTTAACTGCTTTTGTAGTTATTGGATAGATTGATCGAACCAGGCAAATGATTTTATTAGATTAAACGGATGAGACTTTGCGTATGACTTGAGATATTTTTATCTTGAAAGAATCAATAGAGTTGTTACCAAATAGATTTGTTGTTCCTTTACTGTTTGGAATACGATCCAAAGAAATTATACCAGTGCGTGACCTCCAAAGTCGGAAGCGCAGGGATACTGAGAAAACTAAGTGAACTAGGGGTAGTTTCTTGGTCTCAACTATACGAAGTTGGTGTAGATTTTGTATAGCGGCTTAATTTTGAGAGTATTCAATTCTTGACTAGGTCCCGGGGGTTTTCTGCACTTGCAGTTTTCCTCGTTAACAAAATCTTGTTGTGTGATTTACTTTTGTTTTCCGAAATTATATTTGTTTATATAATTTAAAGTTAATTACACAAACTTTAACTCTGATATAATTGATAGTGATCCTACAGAGTTTGGTTAAGTCCGAACCTATTATCAAGTATCACACTCTGGTAGTCATATTATCTTGATCTCGCATCCATAGACAATCACACAAAGTGTGAATACCGATTTGTTGCATTGTCTCGACTTTCGGTAAGAGGACTTATAGGTTGAAAACCAAAAGATTGTGGTGTATTTGGGTACCCTCATCTTTTCACAAAGATTCCTGATGGAAGGCACGAATGAAGTATGTAATACTCCCATTCCTAAATTTGTTAGTAATATGGATTATGTCTGTGCATGTCTCTACTGACATACATAATTTCTTGATTATCATAGAATTGTATCTCACGGTATTGTATACTAACAAGTTTAGTTACACTGATACAATTTTCTATGTAACATGTTTCATCTTGAAAATGCATAAGATTCCACTTGAGATTTTTCTAAGTATAAACCATGACTATTATGATTTTGAGAAATCTGGGATCTTAAATATATTTTGGATTTGTTACCCAAATATATGTATGTATATTTTCATATTTAAGACTGTCAATATATCACTGATCATGCTGCGATTTTGGAATCCTTGTGACTATGCAAAGGATGATTTTTCAGTAAATAATTTTATTAACAAAGGATTGCTTCATACACCCCACAACTGCTTTAATGAAGCAAGTGATCTTTTGAAACATTATTGGGTTTATAATTCTAAAGATATTTTTTTATAAGTATCTTGTTATGTTAAATTTTGTATACTCTATTGAAAATTTCTTGAGTGAGTTTCAGAAATTCTTATCAGATTCGGGTAATGATAGAGTTGACAAATATTTGGACATAAAAATAGAATTGATCCATAATAAACATCTGATCCAATAAAAATCGAATCTCCAAAGGAAAGACCTAGCTCTGAAAGCGGATTTGTTTCCTTACATTCCAAGACTTCCGATTTTTAAACGATTTCCTAAAACTAGTTATTTCTGAAACTGAATATCTTCACTCCCTATAAAGAAGATTATTGTGCATCATTTTTACAAACATCTTGGGAGAAATTGTTCGGAACCGAAACTAGGGTTTTTCATATATCTACGATATTTGAAAAAATGGGAAAAAGGAAGTGACAAAATTTATGATCCAGATAATGATCTCATTCCATATAATCAGATTGAGAAGATCAGGTTTCCTCACATAATCAAGGATCAACATGAGCTTACTAACTTTGTTGATAGCACATGTTTTAACAAATATCAACTTCTCAAAGGGATGGATTTCAATGCTGAAAAGAGATTTGTCTCAGAAGTTTCGGATGCTGATTATATGAAGTTTTTTCAAGATTGAAGCTAGGGGAAACTTTTTGGAATTTGAAAAATATTCACCTGATGTGGTAAGAATCTTCTATACCAATATTCACAATATTAATCATAATAAGCTTATTTTTGTCACTCTTGTTGGATGCCATATTCTCCATGTTGGTCGAAAGGTGATTTCAAATATTATCAAGTACAATGAGAATTGTAATCATATGATTACTGGGTTTGAAATTGATCACGATATTGTTAGAGCATTGCTCGGTCGAACTCGCATGCGTTGCTATCTCAAGCATGTTTGTCAATATTAGTGATCAAAACTATAAGTCTTGATTTCTAGTCCACTATAGCTAAGGTCTCGGACTAAGATAGAAAGTGTAGTTGAGCTCAAGAACTCCATGGCAATCATTATACAAGATGAAGGGATACTCAAGGAACTGGTGGATCTTCATCGACTAAAAGGTATGTGGAGACTTGAACTTATCTATCACTCAAAAGTCTATTTATCTCATATCTTGAGACAAAAGTCGTTTTGCTATATAGACTTAGATTATACATATTTAGTATTTTGAGCCGAGTATATCTCTCCTATATATTTCTCGAAATATGTGTTGGTAAAGATTCCGCTTTAGCCAAGTTCATCTTTACCTAGTGACGAAAGCCATGTTAAGTTTCAATCACTTTGAAAATTGCTCTGACGAAAAATGGTTTGTGAATTACAACTATATAACGTCCTCTGAGAATGTTTCAATGATTAAAATGAGATTTTAGACTATATAACCATTGGAGGATATATGCATTGTTGTGAAAACACATATATGTATAAGTACTTATTCCTTGAACCGAAGTTTGCGAACTTTGTTAATCAAGAGAACCGGAGAAGTGCATGATCTAAGTCCGCAAACTGGCGGAAGTTCTCGACCCGAGAATTTCTGCTGGATTTTGTGAACTCCATATGGGAACTTAAGTCCGCGAACCCCGTCCGCGAACTTGAGTAGGTTATGTCTAAAAACGATGTTTGTGAACTTATCTTTATATACTAAGGAATGCAATTGCAAACCGTGGCTATATAGTTCATGAACTAATTCGAGTGAATCAAATCGTTTTTGCTTCAATTGTGTCTTGTGTAGTACATGATATTTCCTTACAATTTAACAACTCTCTAATTAGTTCATTTGAGTCATTTGAACTAGTTATGGTGAAGAAGAATATGGTTGATATAAAAGTTATCACATGGATAACCATTTGGTTAACTATTGTTGAACCAACTAATGTAAAAGTTTGGGTATGGTTTCACAAACCTACAAGCGTGCATTTCATGTGTGTATAACAAGCTATGTTTTCGATCTAACGGTTGATAAATATTAGCTTGAATCTAATCAGGTTTTCATCTAACGGTGAATATTGAATGCTTTGTTACTAAGCTAACATTGATTGCATACCCTGATTTGAAAGACTATATAAGGGAGAACTCTAGAAGCCGAGAAACCTAATCCCCGCACATTTTGTGTGATACTAGTTGTGCTAATCTAGAGTTGATTCTCCTTTAACCTTTGGTTTCTTCTTCTAAACCGGGTTAACGACTTAAAGACTTCATTGGGATTGTGAAGACAGACCGATACTACTTTATTGTACTTGTGTGATCTGATCTTGCTGTTTCTATCGTATGAGTACAATTGTAATAATTGACTTGAGATTTCTACCTCCGATAAGCAAGATAAAAAGTAGTCACAAACATCTACATCTCATCGTTTGTGATTCCATAATATATTTTTTCGCTGCGTCGATTAAGAATATTGTGAGGTGATTGATAATACTGAGCTGTTCTTCGGGAATATAAGTCTGGTTTATCAATTAGTTCCTGTTCACCTTGATTTATCAAAATACGGAACAAAACTCGTAGGTATATTCGTGGAAGACGGATTTATCTATTACCGTAAACTTTTCTGTGTGATACAGATTTGTTTATTAAAGTCTTCGACTTTGGGTCGTAGCAACTCTTAGTTGTGGGTGAGATCATCTAAGGGAATCAAGTATGTAGTATCCTACTGGGATCAGAGACGTAGGAGCATAAATGTACGTTGGATCGGTGTGAGATTGATTGGGGTTCAACTACAGTCCAGGCCGAAGTTAGCTTGGAGTAGGCTAGTGTTTCTAGCGGCTTAATACTGTGTATGTTTAATCTAGACTAGGTCCCGGGGGTTTTCTGCATTTGCGGTTTCCTCGTTAACAAAATTCTGGTGTATGTGTTTTTTTTTTTCCGCATTATATTTATTATATAATAATTGAAATAATACAGGTTGTGCGTTGTTCAATCAATTAGAATATCCAACCTTTTGGTTGTTGATTTAAATTGATTGACACTTGGATATTGGTCTTTGGTACCATCCAAGTTTATCTCTCTTGTATTTAATCGAGACTCGCGGTTTTCTTGAGTAAGATTTAAATCGAGAGATAGAGATATAAACTCTTTGATATACTTTTCTATTGATTGAGTCTAACTGTCTAGTTGATTCTCTAGAAAGTATATTGGAGTTTTTCCATATAGATTTCTAAGCGAAATATTGGGTATGGTTGTTAGACCCGCGTCTTTTCAATTGGTATCAGATCAAGCAAACACATTCAAGACCTTATAAGTCTGTGTTTGTAGCGATTCGACTCTATGGACAGAGATGTTATCTCAATAAACGTACCACCAGTCTTCGATGGCTCAAACTATACATAGTGGAAAATTTCTATGTGTGTTTTTCTTCAAGAACGTGATTTTCGAACTTGGGTACGTATTTTTAATGGCTATGATCCTCCGGTTAATACAAATGGTGATATATCTCTACCTAAGGATGTTGATAGTTACAGTCCTGAAGAATCTCTTGCAGCAATTCAAAACTCTGACGGATTGAATGCTATCAGACAGGCCATTACCCCAGACCTTCAGCACTTTTTGGATACTTACACTAAGTCTAAAGATGTCTGGGATATCTTATAAACTGTATTTTAAGACAATAGATACGGTTCTAAGAAGCGTGTCATCGATGGAGGAAATAACCTCAGCACCCTCTCCAAAATTGCTCCTCTTGGAAAGGTAAAAGTTCTTGATCAAATTTCTTCTCAAACCTTTGCATTCAATGCTATATCTGAGACAAGTGAAACCTTTAACTTGTCTTGGGATGATGAGTGTTGCTCAAATGGTGATTGGTTTATTAAACCATTAATAATAGAAAAGATCAATGAATTTGTATAAAGGAGCATTAGATGTGATAAACATCCTCTGTCAGCTATTGCTGCTAATGATTCTAAGAAATAAAAATTCTTGTGTGTCAACATTTTGAATACGTATGATGGATGTGATAAACCCTCAGCTCATGCAGTAGAAATATCTACATACTCAAAATCTGATTCAAAAATTAAGCCTGACACAAAGTTATTTGATTTCTTGAATAAAGAGGTTCTTCAATAAAAGCTTCAATTAAAAGCTTCTTTGAAAATCATTAATCCAGGTGAAAGATATTAAGATAGACCGTCTTAATGATAAACTCACCAGAACCATTTATCTGAAGGAAAAAGAGACTAGTACTCTTAAGGATGATCTACAAATATTATCAGGAAGCGCTGACAAAATCTCAGCAATGTTATTTGGTCAGAAATCCTTTGGAAATACAAATGGTTTAGGATTTAAAAGCAAGACTGCAAACATTCTCAACCCAGTTGTTTCCACTTGTCCTAGAAAAATAAAAGTTGACGGTTGTGATAAACATAAGGCACTTTAACAAGACAAAGGATCCTTGATTTTTTCGTTTTGTGGAAATGCAAACCATGTTCAAAGCACGTGTTGGAGATTCAAGAGGAACAATAAAAGAATTACCAAACTGTAGAAGAACATGCAAAAGATGAATCTGGATAATCTAAGTGGCTCTCCTAACACCAATGCTTACAGAATCAGAAGAGGTAAGAAACCTGTTTACACAATAAACCTTGAAAAATCACTATGTGGTAAACAAGGAGAGCGTTTGGCTCCCAACGTCTCTATCTAATATCAGAGGCGTTCACATCCTCATCTTTAACTTGAGAAAATGGAGTTTTGCGTCTTTGTGGCTCAAGTATTGTAGCTATTTTTGTTAAGAAAATATTCTCCTAAAAATATAGATAATGGATCATTAAACTACTAAAGACTCTTATTCTAGAGTTTTGATGTTCATAAGTCTATTTAAAACCGTTTGTAGACTTCCTCCTTCCCTGAAAAGATATAGTTTCATGGCTCCTGTAACTAGAGGCACCACAAGTAGGGATGTAGCCGAAGCAGCTAACATGTATCTATGCAAATGAATTTCTTCCTCAAGGATGAAGAAAGTGAAGGCTACAAATAATGGAGAAGTTTCTTCCTCAAATTGGTTCTTGTCTTTTTATCAACTTGATGATAATTTCAGGGACTTGGTGAAAGATTTCATCAAAAAAAGAAATAATTTAAAATCTCAAATTGTTTCGTCTTTAGAAAAGTTAATTCACTATGAACGAATGTTATCTCAAACAACAAATACCGGGCGTGAACTAAGGAGATAACTTAGTGAGTTAACTGATATTTCTGAAGATTTGGAGGAATTGAACGATCCCATAATCAATGGGTTTTTCAATAATGAGAAGAAATTCTCAGTAGATGCTTTAAAAAAGATCTACAATAACTAGTAAGTCTTCGGATGAGAATTTTGGTTTCTTGTTTTGTTTAGAAGAATAACTAGAGGTTGGAATAGCCATTATTGTGATACACACAGCTATGTCCAATGTTTTCATCTTCATATTTTTAGGTTTATTGGTTTAAATTCTAAAATTGTTTGGAAGATGATTTTTGCAGTATTAATCTTTATGATTTTATATATTGCAATATTTTTATGGGATATGTGTGTTTGCTTCCGTGAACTTGATTGTCCCATACCTTGTCAAAAATAAAGTCGTTCGTAAATTGATATGCATATATTGATAAAAGAATGAATTGACGTTTGACAAATACAAAAGTTAAGCCTATTATGTCAATTTTGTTGATGGAAGATAGGTTAAAATCTTTTGTGTTCAAGGATTATGTCTATTATATGTCATTGTGCAAATATTGATGGAAAATAGAATGAATCCTTGTGTATTCTGCAGTAATTGATCTTCCCTGATCCATATTTTATGTATTACTGTGAGGCTCCGTAATGTGTCTTATGTTGAGCACTAAAAAACCAAGTTGATTATTTTATGATTATCTTTGGTGTTGTTCCGTAAGGTACTTTATGTCGAGCATATTGAACTAAATTAATCATCTTGTTTGGTTATTTAATTATAACTCCGTAAGCGTTCTTATGTTTGAGCATTTTGACTGGGTTAATTATTTTCATGATTAACTTAGTCATTGCTCCATAGATTATCTTATTTCGAGTATGACGAATTAAATTGATTACTCTTGTGATTAATCTAATTGAGTATTTTTAAGTCTCCGTAAGTTTACTTATGTTGAGCATATTCAGTTAAATTAATTATGAGTTCGCTTATGATTAATGTAATTGAATATTTTTGGATTCAAATTCATACTTGTATGTGATTTTTTATCTCCAAAGAAATCCTTCTTTTCTTTTTGAACTTATTAAGGTCGCTCTTGTTGTTCTTTCGAGAATGACATATTATGGGGGAGAGTTCTTAATTAAACTTGTGCTTAATTGCCAAATCTTTGTGGGGAGTGCGGCTGTGGAATATTATAGGGGTTATTTTGTATCTTTATAGACTCTTTGATGAATGCATTTAGCTTCGGCTTTATTATTGCATCTAAATAAGATGATATATGCTCACTTTAGTCTTGAGACGTCTCTTTTGGAAATTTCATTAGGATCCCGTTTTTGTACCTTTGCCAATTTTATTGACAAAAATGGGGAGAATTAATATGTAGTTCACACTACAAATACATATGGTTTTCGGATCATTATGTAAGGGGGAGTGGTTTCCATGTGAGATGGAGTATTGACTTAGGGGGTGATGCAATTGGACTTTGACGTTGTGTAATGATACTATGACACTGTATAACAATGATTGTGAACTCTTGTTTTCTCGTTGTTCTAGCTACGGATTTTCAACAACGATGATGTTAAACTTACAACCTTTAGGATCATTGGAGTACTTGGAAGTGACGAAGATTTCGAGTAATGTTGAAGATTAGACACGTGGAATAGGAGCTACAAAGTTTATTTATATATTTTTTGTATTTCATATGTATTGATAGTTTTGTCACTAAAATTTACAAAGGGGGAGATTGTTAGAGCATTGCTCGGTCGAACTCGCATGCGTTTCTATCTCAAGCATGTTTGTCAATGTTAGTGATCAAAACTATAAGTCTTGATTTCTAGTCTACTCCGTGGAAATCATCATACAAGACGAAGGACTACTCAAGGAACTGGTGGATCTTCATCGATTAAAAGGTATGTGGAGACTTGAACTTATCTATCACTCAAAAGTCTATTTATCTCCTATCTTGAGACGAAATTCGTTTTGCTATATAGACTTAGATTATACACATTTAATATTTCGATCCGAGTATATCTCGCCTATCTATTTCTCGAAATATGTGTTGGTAAAGCTTTCGCTTTATCCAAGTTCATCTTAACCTAGTGACGAAAGTCATGTTAAGTTTCAATCACTTTGAAAATTGCTCTGACGAAAAATAGTTTGTGAATAACAACTAAATAACGTCCTCGGAGAATGTTTCAATGATTAAAATGAGAGTTTAAACTATATAACCATTGGAGGATATAAGCATTGTTGTGGAAACACATATATGTATAAGTCCTTATTCCTTGAACCGAAGTTTGCGAACTTTGTTGATCAAGAGAACCGGAGAAGTGCATGATCTAAGTCCGCAAACTGGCGGAAGTTCTCGACCCGAGAATTTCTGCTGGAGTTTGTGAACTCCATCTGGGAACTTAAGTCCGCGAACCCCGTCCGCGAACTTGAGTAGGTTATGTCTAAAAACGATGTTTGTGAACTTATCTTTATAAACTAAGGAAATCAATTGCAAACCGTGGCTATATAGTTCATGAACCGATTCGAGTGAATCAAATCGTTCTTGCTTCAATTGTGTCTTGTGTAGTACATGAGATTTCCTTGCAATTGAACAACTCTCTAACTAGTTCATTTGAGTAATTTGAACTAGTTATGGTGAAGAA
Organism: Papaver bracteatum; assembly: GCA_023529315.1. Lineage (NCBI taxonomy): Eukaryota > Viridiplantae > Streptophyta > Magnoliopsida > Ranunculales > Papaveraceae > Papaver > Papaver bracteatum. The sequence goes on from JAJJWX010004844.1 coordinate 1,893,771, forward strand.
GAATATGGTTGATATGAAAGTTATCATATGGCTAACCATTTGGTTAACTATTGTTGAACCAACTAATGTACAAGTTTGGGTACGGTTTCACAAACCTATAAACGTGCATTTCATGTGTGTATAACAAGCTATGTTTTTGATCTAACGGTTGATAAATATTAGCTTGAATATAATCAGGTTTTCATCTAACGGTGAATATTGAATGCTTTGTTACTAAGCTAACATTGATTGCAATCCATGATCTCTAGCAACTGGGAAACCTAATCCCCGCACATTATGTGTGATACTAGTTGTGCTAAGGTAGAGTTGATTATCCTTTAACCTTTGGTTTGTTCTTCTAAACCAGGTTAACGACATAAAGACTTTATTGGGATTGTGAAGCTAGGCCGATACTACTTTATTGTAGTTGTGTGATCTGATCTTGATGTTTTTATCGTACAAGTACAATTGTAATAATTGGCTTGAGATTTCTATTTCCGATAGGCAAGATAAAAAGTAGTCACAAACATCTACGTCTCATCGTTTTTTATTCCACAATATCTTTTTTCGCTGCGTCGATTAAGACTATTGTGAGGTGATTGATAATATTGAGTTGTACTTAGGGAATATAAGTCTGGTTTATCAATTGGTTCCTGTTTATTTGATTTATTAAAAGACGGAACAAAACTCGTAGGTATATTCGTGGGAGACGGATTAACTATTACCGTAGACTTTTCTGTGTGATACAGATTTGTTTATTAAAGTCTTCGACTTTGGGTCGTAGCAACTCTTAGTTGTGGGTGAGATCAGCTAAGGGAATCAAGTATGTAGTATCCTGCTGGGATCAGAGACGTAGGAGCATAACTGTATGTTGGATCGGTGTGAGATTGATTGGGGTTCAACTACAGTCCAGGCCGAAGTTAGCTTGGAGTAGGCTAGTGTCTGTAGCGGCTTAATACTGTGTATGTTTAATCTGGACTAGGTCCCGGGGTTTTTCTGCATTTGCGGTTTCCTCGTTAACAAAATTCCAGTGTATGTGTTATTTTTTTTCCGCATTATATTTATTATATAATAATTAAAATAATACAGGTTGTGCGTTGTTCAATCAATTAGAATATATGACCTTTTGGTTGTTGATTTAAATTGATTGACACTTGGATATTGGTCTTTGGTACCATCCAAGTTTATCTCTCTTGTACTTAATCGAGACTCGCAGTTTTCTTGAGTAAGATATAAATCGAGAGATAGAGATATAAACTCTTTGATATACTTTTCTATTGATTGAGTCTAACTGTCTAGTTGATTCTCTAGAAAGTATATTGGAGTTTGTCCATACAGATTGCTTAACGAAATATTGGGTGTGGTTGTTAGACCCCACCTTTTCAGATACCATTTCAACCTGTCTCACTGAAAAAGGATTAATTGGGAAAAAGGAAGATTACCAACAAAAGATATACCTCTTTATTTGAGGATTTTCGGAAAACTTGCTAATGCATCCATTTATGCAATTACAAGAGACAAGTCTGACTGGGAAAGAGAGTTTGCCTAATTTGTCTATTTTCTTTTAGAAAATGATAAACAACATGATCTTTGTGGAATAATCGTAAATCAGGTGATTAAGATTTATGAAAGCACTTTTGCTCCCATTTGAAAGCGAAATCTTGGGTATCCCTGTCTTATTACTAAGCTTTGTGAAGGTGCATTAGATGATTATTTTAGTGATATGGAATTTACTAAAGCTATCACTAAAGGAACCATAATTCAAACGGTTGGTGGACTAAGCAAAGGACAATCACTTATCATGTCCTCTCGTACTACTGAGACTGATGATCCACTCATTCTCATCATATGCATTGGTAAACAATTAAACTATATTTAACGACAATTAGCTTTTGGTGCTCGTAATAATCCGGAAACTCTACAAGGTATCTTGAAAATTGATATAGAGTTTTGGAGAGGTGAAGGATATCAAGGAACAACAATTAAAGAATGATTATCAAGAATGGCTTAAAAATAAGGAGTAATTTACTTCTTATTATACTCTGGAAATAGGCTATTCATTGTGTTGAATTTATTGCAATAGTTTGTATAAAGCCTATTTGAATAAAACTATCAATATTTATTTACGAATGAATAAAATTATTATTTTATAATTTTTGTTTCATGTGATAGTTTTCGATTGCATAACCTGTGTATGAATGTCTATATTTTTTCTATGTGCTTTCGGTTATGAGATGTTTGATTTCTGTTTTTATTAACCTAAATGTTCGATCTCATATGGTGAGTGCCCTTATGATTTGTGTGGCTTTTTGATTTAGCGGGATTAAGTTTTAGCCCATGTTGGTAGGCTTTATCATAGGATCATAAGGTGTTCCGATTGAAACCGATTCAACCTTTCTCTGGTAAAGGTTGCTTTTGTTGTTGTTTTTTTTTTCTTGCGATAGGATGATAACACACAGGGGGAGAGTTCTTATTTGAAATTGTGCTCAATGATATATCTTTCTGGGGGGAATTGGCTGCGGAAATTGATGTAACAATTTGTATTTGTTAGTTAATCGTTTTTCTTATTTAAGAAAAGCCTGATTATATTACATATATTTTGCTTTTTCTTAACAAAATTTTGGTACAATTGATATGTTCCATTATTGTGTATGGATTGATTTTTATGATTCAATTGTTTCCGGTTAAAAAAAACTGTTTCAATTTATTTGGCTTATGATTTATTGTGGGTATCAAGTGTTTTTTCTTAACGAAATTCGGTTCAATTGCGTTGTTGTGATGATTATATTTGTTACAATTGCTTTTGGTTAAGAAAAATAATTGCAAGTCAATTTATTTTGGTTTGTATATGTTGTTTTTTGCTTAACAAAATTATAGGGTCATTTGTTTAGTCCAATTGATTCCGGATAAGAGAAACTAAGTTAATTGATCTTAGTTAGACTTATCGATTGGAGGATTCGGTTATTCAAGTCTAATCGAATGCCTTGACAAGAAAAACTAGTCAACTAACCCAGTGTTTGTCTTGTATAAAGGGAAAGGTCTAAGTTATTTTCTAGAATAATTAGAGCTTGATGAGAGAAATAGAGTTAATTCTGATCTTTATTTTGGTCTTGTCGAAATAAGCGATTGTACATACGCAATCGGTTCAACAATAGAATTTAGTATCTTAGGCGATTTGTTGGACTGAAAGGAAAATTACTTCGGGAAATTGTTTCCTTTATAACATATTGAAACTAAATTATTTTTGTAGTTTCGGTTTTAATATCGACTATCTAAAATGGTATGTGAAACCTTCGTGCTTAACTCTTATATGTTATACAAGTATCATGGATTTGTAAGATCCTTTCGGTTTTTCCTTTATTTGCTCGAACCTTTGTTAACGACTCATTAATATCTTCTAGAAATATTAATTAGAGTGGTTACCAAACAGATTCTTCATTTTTTGTTTGGAATATGATCCAAAGGACTTGTTATTCACGTGCGTGACTCTAGAAGTCAAAGATGCGGGGATAATGACGAAACTAAGTAGATAGAGGTAGTCTGCTTAGTCTCAATTATACGAAGTTGGTATTAGATTTTGTATAGCAGCTTCATTCTGAGAGTATTCAAAACTGGACTAAGTCCCAGGGTTTTTCTGCATTTGCGGTTTCCTCGTTAACAAAATCTTATTATGTCATTTACTTTGTTTTCCACATTATAATTGTTATTATAATTAAGTAAATTATACATGTACATTAACTCTGTAACACTTGATATTGATCCTATAGAGTTTCGGTTTATACCGAACCTATCATCAAGTGCACACTTTGTTGTCGTATCGTCTCGTTCTTGTATCCATAGTCATTCACACAAGTGACCTTGTTGTTGTATTGTCTCGATCTCGTATCCATAGACGATCACACGAAGTATGAACCGAATCTGTTGTATTGTCTCGACTCTGTCCATAGATGATCACATTCAGTAAAGGACTTATAGGTTGATAAATAAAAGATTATGATGTATTTGGGTACCCTTGTCTTTTCACTTACGAACCAATGTTAAATGAAAGTTCTCGAGATAAGATGGATCATATTATTGTAAGGTTTTTCTTTTTCTTGTTGTATCTCTTTCAATGTTATTTGTTATCTTTTCTTTACAGATATAATCTAATTGGCTACAAATAGGAATAGTGGGTTATGTTCCCCCAAGTGCAGAGTGTCATACACCTCATCTACCTAACTTATTTTTCTTAGCCTAAGTACCGTGGGTGCCCTTATAAATTGGATTGTATGCCTGTAACCCCATTCACATGCTGTACGTGATGGGTAATTGTTGTTATCTAGCTTTATATTCTTGTTTTGTGGCTATAAGACAATCAAGAAGTTGTTGAATCTAGTAATCCTTTTTCCTCCATTCATTTCGTCTCTCTCTTCTCTTGCCTTCTTCCCTTCTGATTCTTCTCTAATCTTCATCTTCTTCCCTGTCTAATTTCTCTTTTTCCCTGATAATCCTTCTCATCCTCAAATTATCTTTTCTTGTTTTAACCATTGCAGTGAGTTCACTACAAGTGGTATCAGAGCAGTCGGTTCTCTCACTTCTTCCATGGCTAACAAAGCTGCAATAGATGAGTTAAACCGGAAGATCGACGAACTGTCTAAAGCTCAGAAAGAATACAACCAGAAGCAAGAAGATCTAGCACTTAAACGTTCCGATCTACTCAAGAAAGTGAATCAAAACTATGAGCAGCCATCTCCTAGACTCTTACAACCCATCAAAGAACTACTTCGTGAGAGTAGAGAAGAAGGGAGAGAAGAACAAAGACAAGATCAAGAAGGACATATTCCAATACCAACACAAGGAGTCTTAGGACTAGCTACAAGTTCAATCCATACAACAAGAAATGGTGAGTATCATGATTTAAATCATAATACCAATAATACACACACACATTTCCATGAGAAACAATTTCACCAATCTAAACCTAAAGTAGAGTTTCCTAAGTTTGATGGTACTAATCCCAGATCTTGGATTCGAAAGTGTAAAAAGTATTTTCTCATACAATCAATAGAGGAAGAGCAAAAAGTTTATTTAACATCTTTGTATCTAGAGGGTAGAGCTGATGTATGGTATCATGATTATCAAGAAGGGAAACCTGCTGTTACTTGGGAAGAATTTATTGCTGCCATGAATAATCGATTTCAAGAATTAGGACATGATGATATTGTATGAGAGTTCAATAAATTGTCTCAGGTGGGAACTGTGTTAGATTATCAAGAATCTTTTGAAGAACTTAAAGCTCTTATGCTAGCAAAGAATCGCCATCTTACTGAAGAATACTTCACATCTAGTTTCATAAGTGGGTTGAAATAAGAGTTACGTATGCATGTATTGATGTTTTCTCCCAAGAGCCTAGCCAATGCCATTTACCTAGCTATAATGCAAGAAGATATATTGGAACTGAATCCAAAGAAGAATAAAATTCCAAGAGGCCTTTACCCATTTATACTCCAAACTACAATACTCATAATAATCACAGTTCTCCCATAACTAGCCCAAAACTACCAAAAACTTCCTCAGCTAGTTCATCTAGCTCACACACCTAAAACCCTACCATTAAAATATTATCTTATACATAGATGAAGGCTAGAAGAGATAAGGGGCTTTGCTACAATTTTGATGAGGTATTTTCAGCTGGCCACAAGTGTATTAAACATCAAATTTTTATGTTAGCTGCTGAAGAAAAAGATATCCACAACTCAATGGAAGGCTCTCCATCTGATACTGTTGCATCACCAGAAACTGAAGAAGATGTAGAGATATAAGTTCATGCATTATTAGGAAATGTCACTCAAAACACCATTAAAATTTTGGGAATACACAAGAAGAGGAAATTGTCTATACTCATTGACAGTGGGAGCACTCATAGCTTCATTGATCCTGGAGTTTCTAGATTATGTGGAGCTTATGTTGAACCAGTTGTGACCTTACAAGTAGCAGTAGCTGATGGAAATAAACTTGTGAGTGATGCTAAGTGTCCTACATTCAGATGGAAAATGCAAGGATATGATTTATAATTTGATATGAGGTTGTTAAATCTTGGTGGATGTGATATGGTTTTAGTACCAAGAGAAATTGGTCGAGGTATTCAAATATTCAAAACGTTAACAAGCTTGAAGCAAAGAGAACATAGAAATTAGTCTTCGTTTACAATATTATTAGATTTGTTATATAAAAAATATGATGAGCATAACAAAGGGCCTACCCAATATTGCAGATTGTTTACTTATGAAATAATTTAGACCTAAATAATGAACAAGAATTAACAAATCTAGGAATACATATAACTAGTTACATTCCTCTTATGGTGATAGTTGAATACTTATAAGAACGAAGTTTACGTAATTTCTTTTTTGGAAAAATGTCGTATGTATTTTGCTAAGTCCATATATATACAGTAAACTATGATCCATATAATGTATAAGTTGTGCCCCCGTTTTTAATTTTTTAATGTTGTCGTGGAAAGGTAACGTATTGGACACATGACACCGACACAGGTGTCCGTATCGTAAATCACACAGGTTTCAACATACTATCTCATAGCCCTATTTGTACCGTGCATAAAATACACGGGAGGCCCGCAAATCAATACAAGGAGGCATGCATAGCAGATTAATGTCAGGAGGCATGCATGGCAAGTCAATAGGCATGAATGAAGTTTTATGAAGAGTTAATTCAAGGAGGCATGCAGGAAGTTTCATGCAGAGTTAATTCAAGAAGGCATGCAGGCAGTTTCATGCAAATTTAATTCCAGGAGGCATGCATGGAGATTAATTCCATTTAAGTTTATCTTGAAATTAATTACTCAGCTGTATAAATAGGGACACCCTGGTAGAAGGAAAGGAGAGGAGGTTTTGACAATCAGAGAAAAACATTGTACCTCTTATCAATAAAATATATGTCCCTAGGGGGATTTCATTCGTGGATGTAGGCATCAGTCGCCGAACCACGTAAAATTTGTCTTATTTATTTTTCTTCATTAGTAACTTAACCCAATTACACATCAATCACCAAAATCATCGTGTTTAGTGCCTGGAAATATTTTTTGGTACAAACATTGGCGCCGACTAAGGGGATGTACCTCGGATCATCGAAATCTGATGTACCATAGAGCATCAATGGTTTGTAAACGCGGATCATCGAAAGTTGATGTAACAAAAAACATCGAAGAATTCTGACGTGGGTGACGGAAACCTTTGACGGGGGTGGTGCATCTTAATGTGGGTGAACGAAAACTCTAGAAGTGGGTGAGGATATTTAACGTGGGTGAGCGATACCCCCAGAAGTGGGTGAGGAGGCCACCGACTAATCATTAATTTAGCTCTCGCAGCCAAGCCAACACTAATTGCTGTTATAAATTGAAAACGGACTGTCATTTATGTTCTTTATATAGATGAAATTGAAAACGGACTGTCATTTATGTCCGTTTTCTTTAGAAATTGAAAACTGCTGTCATTTATGTTATTTAATTAGGAGCTCCTAATTAACTTGTAACTGAAAATCACAGGAACCTGAGAACTAGTAGGTGAAACTCAATTGAGAATATCAGATTTGTGGAGGCTCACATCGATGCTAATTGCGAGGTTGCACCAAGGAGCTCAATGTGCTGATTGTTTTCTACGCGAAGGAATAACGCACTTATACGAAGAGTCTAGCTGATCTTCGTGGATGTTGAATATTCAACACCAACTTAGTCAAGAGTTCACACCTATCTAGACTAACCTAGAAATATCTAGGATGTCTAGAGTCAATATTAGACAATTAACATGTGTAAAATGAGTGTTCTAGGGTTAGACAAATCAAACAAGAATACTAGATTGTCTAGTAGTTGGTTTGGTAAGCCTCCATAGGCATAGTTGTTAGCCTCCAAAGGCATAGTTGTTAGCCTCCATAGGCATAGTTGTTAGCCTCCAAAGGCATAGTTGTTAGCCTCCATAGGCATAGTTCTCTTCTTCTTTTGTAGCCTATAAATAGGCATGTTGTATTCATTTGTAAGTAAGTAAGGTAGCAAGAATCAATCAATACAAGGTTCAAGTTACAAAGTCCTTGCTTCCACCCTCACTACTAGAGTTCTAGGAGCTCTATACGAGCAACACCACTATGCTCGTATATCTCCGAAAATATTATCAAGGGTTCTAAGTTCTTGATAAAAGTATAAATTTTAAGATGGTATCAGATCAAGGTGAGAGGAAGAGAGAGGAAAGGAAGAGAGCTAGAGAATATCAAAATAAAAAAAATAAAAAATAAAAACATGATATGAGGACGGTATGAAAGTTGCCGTGAAAAAAAAAAAAGTTAACAACGAAGAAAGTAGGAAGCTGTGTGGCTTGGAAGTGACGAGTTGCTGAGCTGTGAAAAGAGCCATGGAAGCAACCCAGTAATGTGCATGAGGTGCCGTGTCTCTCCGTCCCCAAATATGGAATCGCATGATTGCACTGTGATACGTGACAGTATACCTCAATGGAATACCCATGACTGAAAGTTCACATCAGTCCTTTGAGCACAAGAGGTTGTACTCCCTCAAAAGCCGGCACCTTCCCACTTAAAGTTGGAGGCTCGCCTCCAACTCTCGACTTCGTCCTTTGATGTTCGCCCGTATGGCAGGTGTCGAGCTCATCCCGGGGCATGCTTGAAATCAGGACGTTCTCTTTGGTACTTTGTCTCTCGAAAGATAACCTGTCTATAACACGCCCAAATAGCTCAATGACCTGGCAGGAAACATGGACAAAATCCGTGTGCAAGATCGCAACACAACCCTGAGAAAAGTTGGGGTAAAGTATCACTTTCTCTGGCTCCATGATCCCCACCATTACTTGCAACTCGAGTAGATGAGAAGGCCAAGAAGATACAATGAATATCGAGTGGTTGCTGCTCGAGAAAACAAATCACTAAGTTGTGGATGATGATCATCATCGGTGGAAATGATGCTGCGGTTCATATTGCAATTAATGTGGCGGAGCTTCGGATAAAGATGATGGTCATGATGCTCGACTGGCTGTTATGAGAGACAGTGGAGCGAACGTGGCTGAGCTTTGGATAAATCATGGCTCGGTGATGGTTTTTGTTCGGGACTGTTGGTGAGATGAATGGTGAACTTCTGCTCGGTTTTTGGCTTGCTGTTGATGACGATAATGGAGATACATGAGCTGGTAGTTGCTGATGGAAGAAGGAAGTGATGTTCGGTAATGAGCTCGAGCAAGGTACTGCTGCTTTAGATCTCCAGAAGGAAGAAGAATAACGATGGTGATGTTGAGAGAATGACGAGCTCGAGAATGGATGTCGAGATGATAACAGCAGCAGCAGAGAAGAGATGAAAGATTGCTGCCATTGAACAGAAGATGCTTTGGTTCGATGAGTATGGAGTATTGTTTGCTACCTGAACATGGTTTGGTAGTTTTACTGTGATGAGTTTAATGAGGACGAGATTGGTTTCATGGCAGTTGATGAACTCGAGTTTTCCAACGAAGCCGATAAAGGGACTGATGAGAGCTCGGGTAGAGAACGTGATGGCATGCTAGAACTCGTGAGAACTCTGAAATGAAGGAAATGATGATGAGTTGCTGCCATGATTGATGTTTGATAAAGAACGTGAAGGTGGCAGTGGAGACAGGGTGCTGCTCAAGAAAGCAAGAAAACAAAAAACAAAAAAAGCATGATGCCCATGGGAACTTTCTTCGCATGTGATGGAAGAGCTCTAGAAGAAAAAAAAAAAGCAAGGATGATGTTCACGGTGATGATGGTCATGACAGGAGAGCAAGTTGAAGCTGATTTGAAGATGGGCTGAAAGCCTCAAACAAAATAGAGAAGATGCAGACAAGATGTTTGTTTAAATGCAAGGATGATCAGTGGAAACATAAGTGTGACAATAATTTCACAGCGTTGCAAATCTGTTACGAATTCAGAAATGTGGCACATCTGGATAGCGTGGCAAAATTGTAACAAACAATATAGCAAGAAGAAGAATAGTTACAGACTTGTGGCGAAGCTTGACGAAATGAAAGATTGTGAGAGAATCTTAAAAAAAAAAAATCAAAGAAGTGTGAAGGTTTTAGCAACAAAAGCATGACCGGAACAAAAGAAGAAGAGAAGAAGAAACAACAAAAATATTGTGAAGAAATGGAAGCAATCACCAAGTGGTGGTGAGATAGAGAACAACAAAAGTGGGTGAAAATCCTATGAGTTGTCCAAAGAGTACAAGAAGTATTTTACTGAAATGAAGAGGACCGCAATGTCCCTAAACTACGATGGAACCCGTATGTTCTAAAACTACGAAGAGGACCGCAATGTCCCTAAACTACGATGGAACCCGTATGTTCTAAAACTACGAAGAGGACCGTAATGTCCTTAAACTTCCGAAGAGGACCATAATGTCCTTAAACTTCCGAAGAGGACCGAAACGTCCTTAAACTATGAAGAGGACCGAAACATCCTTAAACTATGAAGGGGACCGAAACGTCTAAGATAAAGAGAAGTTGGAAAGTAGGTGTTGAGGGGGAGTGTTGAATATTCAACACCAACTTAGTCAAGAGTTCACACCTATCTAGACTAACCTAGAAATATCTAGGATGTCTAGAGTCAATATTAGACAATTAACATGTGTAAAATGAGTGTTCTAGGGTTAGACAAATCAAACAAGAATACTAGATTGTCTAGTAGTTGGTTTGGTAAGCCTCCATAGGCATAGTTGTTAGCCTCCAAAGGCATAGTTGTTAGCCTCCATAGGCATAGTTGTTAGCCTCCAAAGGCATAGTTGTTAGCCTCCATAGGCATAGTTCTCTTCTTCTTTTGTAGCCTATAAATAGGCATGTTGTATTCATTTGTAAGTAAGTAAGGTAGCAAGAATCAATCAATACAAGGTTCAAGTTACAAAGTCCTTGCTTCCACCCTCACTACTAGAGTTCTAGGAGATCTATACGAGCAACACCACTATGCTCGTATATCTCCGAAAACATTATCAAGGGTTCTAAGTTCTTGATAAAAGTATAAATTTTAACTTATCCTAAAGCAATAATAATGTTATGTTGAATATTCAACACCAACTTAGTCAAGTGTTCACATCTATCTAAATTAACCTAGAAATATCTAGGATGTCTAGAGTCAATGTTAGACAATTAACATGTGTAAAATGAGTGTTCTAGAGTTAGACAAATCAAATAAGAATACTAGATTGTCTAGTAGTTGGTTTGGTGGAAGCCTCCATAGGCATAGTTGTTAGCCTCCATATGCATAGTTGTTAGCCTCCATAGGCATAGTTCTCTTCTTCTTTTTGTAGCCTATAAATAGGCATGTTGTATTCATTTGTAAGTAAGGTAGCAAGAATCAATCAATACAAAGTTCAAGTTACAAAGTCCTTGCTTCCACCCTTCACTACTAGAGCTCTAGGAGCTCTATACGAGCAACACCACGATGCTCGTATATCTCCGAAAAATATTATCAAGGTTTCTAAGTTCTTGATAAGAGTATAAATTTTTAACTTGGTATCAGAGCTCGTTCGATCCGAAATGGGCGTAAAAGTTTCCGCTACGAATTGATGGGTTTCAAAGATTTCGAGTTGAGAAGATATGAAGTTTAAGAAGGAGAAGATGCAAACACCACTAAGAAGATTTCAACCATTTCAACTGTCAAAAAAAAAAAAAAAAAAAAAAAAAATCCTACCTTCACAGGAGCAAAAACGACTCCATGTGGAAAAAGAAAAGTAGAGAAGAAAAAAAGAAATCACTTTTTGATAAGTGACCAGAAGACAAGTTTGAGGGAAGAGAGCAATAATTTTCCTCCTCAAATTGTTTACAAAATTCTAAAGACAATTGTGGGAAGAGTGCACCAAGGATTGCCTCCACAATCGTTCAAGAGTTTTAGAAGCCGATATCATGAAAACGTCAACAACGAATGCCTCCATATATTGAGGGAAGAGAGATTCAAATGATCGCCTCCTCATATTGTGGGAAGAGAGCATCAATGAGACGACCTACTCGGTTTTGAGAGAAAAAAAAATGGCAAGAAAGCCATGTTTGTCACGACAACATCAAGTTTCTACTTGTGACACGAAGCCGGTGGACATGTATCCACTGGAAGAAGAAAAAACTACTGCTACTACAAGACAAAGCTTTTGTAATATCGACATTTCAAAAATGTTGAATTTGTATAGGCTTGCACGCAGAAGTTAGGAGACATACTAAATGAGCAAGAAATACTAAAAGAGAAGAAATGGGGTCTCCATGAAGAAAAAAAAAATGGGGTCTCCATGAAAAAAAAAATACAAGATAAAAGAGAAGAAGAAAGGGTCACTTCCTAATAAGTGATCAGAGAAGGGTTTGAGGGTAAGAACAATAAGTGGTTGTTTCCTCAAATCGGTAATAAAAAAAAAAAAAAAGAATATTGAGGGTAAGAGCAATAGATTGCTTCCTCAATTGTCGAAGAAAAGCATGGCATGTTTGTCACGAGATACTAAATCATACTCGTGATAAGAAGAAGAACAAAATAAATAAATAAATAAAAAACGGCGGTACGTGGCGGCAAACATAAAGAGTTTACTGCGAGCGAAGCAAGCATGAGGAGATAAGAGCCGCAAACGGAGATTGGGTGAATATCAAAAAAAAAAAAACAGAGCCATTACAAATTATGGGGAGTGTTGGAATTACCTAATTTGTAATGTCCAAATGAAGTCTAAATGGGTTTACAGGTGTTTGTTTAAATACGTACAAACCAAAGTGTGACAATTATGTCATAGCGTGGAAAATCTGTTACGAATTCGTAAATGTGGCAAACTGGATAAAGTGGCAAATTTGTAACATCAAATAACAAGAAGAAAAATAGTTAGAGCTTGTGGCAGAAGCTTGACGAAATGAAAGATTGTGAGAGAATCTGGATAACCAAAGAAGTATTACAGTTTTCGAACAAAAGCGTGACTGGAACAAAGATGAATAGAAGAAGAAACAACAAAAAATGTTGTGAAGAAACGGAAGCAATCACCAAGTGGTGATGAGATAGAGAACAACAAAAGTGGGTGAAAATCCTATGAGTTGTCTAAAGAGTACAAGAAGTATTTTACTGAAACGAAGAAGGACCGCAATGTCCCTAAACTACGATGGAACCCGTATGTTCTAAAACTACAAAGAGGACCGAAATGTCCCTAAACTACGAAGGGGACCATAATGTCCTTAAACTTCCGAAGAGGACCGCAATGTCCCTAAACTACGATGGAACCCGTATGTTCTAAAACTACGAAGAGGACCGTAATGTCCCTAAACTACGAAGAGGACCATAATGTCCTTAAACTTCCGAAGAGGACCGAAACGTCCTTAAACTATGAAGAGGACCGAAACATCCTTAAACTATGAAGGGGACCGAAATGTCTACGATAAAGAGAAGTTGGAAAGTCGGTGTTGAGGGGGAGTGTTGAATATTCAACACCAACTTAGTCAAGTGTTCACATCTATCTAAATTAACCTAGAAATATCTAGGATGTCTAGAGTCAATGTTAGACAATTAACATGTGTAAAATGAGTGTTCTAGAGTTAGACAAATCAAATAAGAATACTAGATTGTCTAGTAGTTGGTTTGGTGGAAGCCTCCATAGGCATAGTTGTTAGCCTCCATATGCATAGTTGTTAGCCTCCATAGGCATAGTTATCTTCTTCTTTTTGTAGCCTATAAATAGGCATGTTGTATTCATTTGTAAGTAAGGTAGCAAGAATCAATCAATACAAAGTTCAAGTTACAAAGTCCTTGCTTCCACCCTTCACTACTAGAGCTCTAGGATCTCTATACGAGCAACACCACGATGCTCGTATATCTCCGAAAAATATTATCAAGGTTTCTAAGTTCTTGATAAGGTTCACATCTACCTCGTAACTTCTTCATAGTTGTTAGCCTCCATATGATAAGTTCTTTATTTATTTTTCTTCATTAGTAACTTAACCCAATTACACATCAATCACCAAAATCATCGTGTTTAGTGCCTGGAAATATTTTTTGGTACAAACATTGGCGCCGACTAAGGGGATGTACCTCGGATCATCGAAATCTGATGTACCATAGAGCATCAATGGTTTGTAAACGCGGATCATCGAAAGTTGATGTAACAAAAAACATCGAAGAATTCTGACGTGGGTGACGGAAACCTTTGACGGGGGTGGTGCATCTTAATGTGGGTGAACGAAAACTCTAGAAGTGGGTGAGGATATTTAACGTGGGTGAGCGATACCCCCAGAAGTGGGTGAGGAGGCCGCCGACTAATCATTAATTTAGCTCTCGCAGCCAAGCCAACACTAATTGTTGTTATAAATTGAAAACGGACTGTCATTTATGTTCTTTTTATAGATGAAATTGAAAACGGACTGTCATTTATGTCCGTTTTCTTTAGAAATTGAAAACTGCTGTCATTTATGTTATTTAATTAGGAGCTCCTAATTAACTTGTAACTGAAAATCACAGGAACCTGAGAACCAGTAGGTGAAACTCAATTGAGAATATCAGATTTGTGGAGGCTCACATCGATGCTAATTGCGAGGTTGCACCAACGAGCTCAATGTGCTGATTGTTTTCTACGCGAAGGAATAACGCACTTATACGAAGAGTCTAGCTGATCTTCGTGGATACAAAACACTATGACCTGCTATTCTTTTCTTTCTTCTCTCGGCACCACGGCTATACTGGTTTGCACATCCGGTTTCTTTTATCTATATACTTTGATTATGCACGGTGACCAAACATATATAGTCTGATACCCAGTAATAATGGTATTTGTCTTTTTAAAAATAAGTAAATACCAAAGTTTAATGTTGATAGCCTCACTTCCATCATAATTTGGAGAATTTCGTGAAAAGGTTATTAGTCTTAGCATTTAAAAATTAATTCATATAGTCGACTTCATGGATCAAACAACACCAGTTGTTTAAGATTTGCTATATGTATTTGTACTCCTGTCAGTATGTGTGTACAGAACCTCACTTAGCTATCCCACTACCTTTATGAAGTAGCAAAGAGTTACTGGACGTTTTAATATGGTCGCACATGTTAAATATACTCATACTTGTAGTCGTTCGTGAAATCTAGCAACCTGGATACTGGCATGTTAGATTCTCCATTTGCAATCACTTGATTTTAGTGATTTTTGCAATTTTTCTATTTCAATTTAATTGGAACTGCTATTTTCGTTGTCAGTTAGCCATATAGTAGTCATACTTAATCTTATGTTGGACTTGACATTTCATTGAGAAAAAGACTACGCTAAGAGATCGATTACATATTTCTTTACATACGAAGGCTGATAACTTGTCATGGCGGCAACCTAACCTGCACTTTTTACACCGTACTCACCCAAACCGTAGCACAAAAGCTTCGTGAGGAGCCTGCTTTATATAGACTACTACGACATGAAGGTTCGATACTGGTGTGTAAACCATAAATACTACCGAAAGGAGTTTCAGATCTTACCAAGCAGTACGAGGTACGATGGAGGGGTCTTTGAAATTGGGTAAGATGTTGACTATCTCTTAACTGCCCTTGTGTACCTCTTATGCCTTTGTCTCATTTATGACGAGTTTGGTTCTCAAACCATATTAATATACATCTGTTCGCTCAAATAACTAATGATTAAATTGAAAGTGCATCCAAGTTTGAAGACACAATTTAGTCAGCATTGGAATCTCAACCTATCCGGCGGTCCGTGCCCGGAAATCCAAGTCCGACGGTCTGCGCTCGGAAACTCATATGGCGAGCATTTTTGTATGCTATGGCATGCGAGAATGCACACATCTCAATTATGCGCGCATCTTGAATAGTAGGATTGGCCCCCTACGCGAATTCGAGATAGCAAAAAACCTTATTCATCTTTCCATGCGCGAGAAAGATGCAGCAAGGAAGTGCACCCTTGCGCGAGCATTAAGCAGCATGACACTCACGATTTGCTGGGGGCGAGTTGTGTCTCAACTCAATCATGGTAACCACCGCTTGGGGGCGAGATATGTAACACTCCGGTGTCGGAAATATCATATCCAAAGTTCAATATCGAAGTTAGTGGAAGTTGTTGTGTTGATTTTTGATCCACAACGAGATCGGGTTCGTTTAAGCTTTTATAACTAAGTTCGCGAAAATTCTTGTGTTGATTTTTTATCCACAACACGATCGATATCAAAGTTCATTTAAGCTTTTATAGCTAAGTTCGTGGAAATTGTTGTGTTGATTTTTTATCCACAACTTGATCGAGACCGAAGTTCGTTTAAGATTTATAGCTATGTTCGTGGAGACTGTTGTGTTTATTTTCTTTCCACAACTTGATCAAGTTCAAAATTCTTTCGAAATGCTGTTAGAAAGATTCTCCAACAACTTTCCCCATTTTGCAGCGTAGAAGTTGTTGACAATGGCTCGTCACTTCCACCAACACCAAAATTATTATCCCACTAGTATGCCAGAGCACCAACATGATATGCGAAGTAAGCAAAATTACTAGTGAGGGCGACTTTACAACTAATGTACACATTGATCACATTACAGGATTTGTTTGTCATCTACTTCTACGTTCTGCGCTACAAAAGACAGAAAACAATCTAGTCAAGTTATTATCTACTTCAAAGAGAACAATTAGCAGAAAATCCACTGGAGAATAACTACACCAAATTCCCCCACTGTGTCAAGTTCACTACTAGCCACAATTAAAGATAAGTTATCAACCATGAACTATGCAACGACCATGAAAGGAAAAGATATGTGATTTACCTGATTAAAGTTCTCCTCCATATTATTTTTTCGTGAGCTGAAGAAAGTACCGTAAACTAAAGTTTTTGCATAAACTGTTTTTGTCCGCGTCAAGTTCTGGTTCAAAAAGTTCTGGTTCGAAGTTCGTTGGATTGTTGCCTGAGATAATTTTCCAGCAACTTTATTTCTTTTTACAGCTTTGAGGTGCTTGGAAGAACGAAACGGTGCGGCGTCAAGTTGGCCCATAAGTTAAGAGACAGATACTTGTCTCGTGAGGATATAGCAGTGTTTTTCCCAAGTTAAAGAAGATAGTGAAGCTTTTACATTAAACATCATTTCCTATATCACGGAGACATAAGTTTCAAGATAATTATATTGGCAACTCGGCAGCACCGACGGAATACAACAAAATCTGACCAATTTATGAAGTTTTTCTTGGAAAAACGTTGATTGTTCGTGGTCTAAGAGACTCCCTTAACAATTGAGGAAATAAATTTCATTCCTAGGCGAGCACCGAAGACAGATGAGCAAGTAAATTACTAGCATAAACGAGTGTCAGGCATCGAATTCCCTCGTATATGCTAGTAGGGGCGAATATACTACTACAACAGTAACACAACGACAAGATTATATATTAGCTATTTCCTGCAAGAAATTATTACTTTCTATCCAAAAATTGAAGAAGATTGCAGAAGTCTATTTGGTCGAAGTACTTCCATTAAATAAGATTTCCAACATCAAGCAGTCCAGATTACCTGGTGACTCGGTAGCATCGACAAGTTTCAAGCATCGATTGCTGGAATCGAATTTCAAAAATTATTTCCTGCAAATTCACTTCATAACTTCTTTTTTTTTTTGAAAACGAAGAAACCCAATTTATTAAACCAGTACTTCTCTGGGGTACGAAGTCCCCATCAAGTCATTCAAAACAATTAAATTTGGGAAACCTGGGAAGGTATTGTCCCATATGTCCGTTGAGACGTCGCAGTTGTTGTTATTTCCTTGGTGTCGTTGTTTCTGAGATGCATGGTTCGCCAAGCCATCCGCCACCTGGTTCGCCTCTTTGTACGTGTGCTTGATTGTGTACTGATGTATGTATTGTAGTTTGCTGCGGATTTATTCTAGCATAGAGTGAATGATCCAAGGAGCCTGTGTTGTTTCTTTCTCAATTAGCATTAGAAGTGCCGTTGAGTCCGTCTCGAATTGAATCCGGTTCCATCCTTTTAGAATTTCCATTCTGGTGGCCAGTAAAAACGCCCATGTTTCTGCCACCAGAGCCGTAGTGATTCCTATTGGAGCCGCCATGGCTAACACAACCTCTCCCTGCGTATTTCTGCATATCCACCCTGCTCCCGCACTATCCGGCCGTTCTCCTGGTATTCCCTTGCTTGCTCCATCCGTGTTGATTTTTAGCCAGTCTTGTGGCGGTGCATTCCATTTCACCCAGATAGTGGTACTAGTTCGCCTTGTTTGGTTTGGTCGTTGTTGTTGTGCACCTTGTTGCATGTTTCGCAGATTATTCTTCATTTCCCAATTATATTCTTGACTCAGTAGCAAGGAAATGTGGAAGATTTGTTGCGGCGTCTGGTAGTTGTTGTTGTAAACCTTTGCGTTTCTTGCCAGCCAAATGTTCCAAATCATGAAATAACATTTCGTGAAGTGATCTTCCTTCGTTTAAATTTGTAGGAATTCATTGAAGTTTGTCGGTGTTGTTGTAGTAGATTGGTAGATGTTGTCAGTTTTTCTTTGTCGGTTGTTTTGGGGGTTCACGTTTTGTTGTTGCTGCCGACAAATGGCCACCGGGATCGGATGTGGTGGTAGAGCAACCCTAAGGTAGGGGTTGTGTTGCCCCGTGTCCATGTTTAGGTGTGAACATAGGATGTTCCAAGCCTGTTTGGCTCTCGGACACTCAAATAGGCAGTGTTGGACTGTTTCCGGTTGTAGGTTACATATATGGCAAGTGTTTGTGTTGGTGATTTTCCTATAATGTAAGGCTACAAATGTTGGCAGTCCCTCATGACTGACTTTCCATATGAAAAGTCTAATTTTTTGTGGACAAACGACTTTCCAAATGAGCTTGTAATTTTGTTCTTGTGTTGCCATATTGTTTGGGGTTGGGTGGTTGGTTGTTGATGGTTGTTGTTGAACAGCAACTCATATCCACTTTTAGCCGTATATTGTCCCATTTTGGCATGCAGCCAAATTGATTTGTCAGGGATTGAAGGATTTGGGATGTGGATGGATCTTATGGATTTGGTAACATCTGCTGGGTAAATATGTTGCAGTAGATTATAGTTCCAATTGAACGAGTGGGGTTCCATTAGAGTGCTTACTAGGTTATTGCCTAAGCTCGCTGGCAGCGATGTTTCTGGACTCATTAGGATCCATTTTTATTTTAGAGCGGTTGAATTTCCATCACCTATTTTGATCGCATGGTTTTGCTGCACAAAGGTAGCAATTTTAGCCAGATTCTTCCAAGCCGGGATTGCCGCAGCGGGTGGTGGAGGTATTCTTTTCAAAATTGTTGCTTGTCCCATGTATTTTGTTCGGTACATTCTGTTGCAGATTGAATTCGGGTCAGCGTGTATTTGCCAAATTCTTTTGCCTAACAAAGCAAAGTTATGTTTTCTCGAATTTCGGATCCCAAGGCCTCCTTTCCTCACCGGCATTTGTAGTTTATCTTTTCCAATCATGTGCAGTTTTTTTATCGATTTGTCATGTCCCCAGAAGAAGTTCCGGGCTATCTTATCTATTTTTTGGTGGACATGCGCCGGCAGTAGTTGTGTTTGCATGGTATGGTTTACCGTAGGTAGGAGGATGGAGTTAATGAGTTGCCATCTTCCTGCCTGATTTAGGCATTTTTCCATCCACCCTTTCGCTTTTCTCTCCAGACGACGAAGCAACTGGGCGAATATTGGAGAAGAGTTTCTTCCTTGTTTGAATTCCATCCCTAGATATTTTGGTGGGTTATCAGTGGTGGGTATATTGAAAGTTTTTGACAGCCATTCTTTGGTGATCTGGTTCAAATGAGGATGATGAATGATGATTGATTTTTGGGCATTGATGGCATGTCCCGATGATGTTGAATACATCTATAACAGTTGTTTTATATTATTGCATGTGTTCCGGGCAGCTGAGCAGGTAATGAGAAGATCATCCGCGTACATCAGGTGAAAAATCGGCGGAGTGTTGGATGCGATCTTCAACCCTTTTAATTTTCCCTCATTTTCCAATATTGCCAGGTTTGTAGATAAAATTTCTGCACACATGATGAAAATATAGGGGGACAAGGGGTCTCCTTGTCGCAGTCCTCGATTTGGGTGAATATTGCCATGCGGGGTGCCATTGAAATTGATCGAATAAGTAACTGATGTTATGCACAACATTATGTACTCCACAAATTTAGGGGGAAATCCCAACGACAGAAGTGTTTGTTTAATGAAGCCCCAATCTAAGCTGTCGTAGGCTTTCTTAACGTCTAACTTCAATGCGATATTTGGATTTTTTGTTGGTGGGGTGGATCTAATGTGATGAAAAATTTCAGTTGCTATTGCAATGTTATCATGGATTGATCTATTTGGTACAAATGCACTTTGGTAAGGACTGATCATGAATTGTAGGGTGGGTCTCAACCTATGTACCAGTAATTTGGAAATGATCTTGTATACCACATTGCAAAGGCCAATGGGTCTGAAATCATTGGGTGTGGTAGGGTTTTCAGATTTCGGGATAAGCGTGACATTGGTATGATTGAATTGGTTTTGTAGTTCTACCTTGTCAAAAAAATTCATCACCAGGTCAATGATTTGAGAGTTAGTCGTATCCCAAAAAACTTTGAAAAACTTACTAGTGAACCCATCTGGTCCTGGAGCTTACTCTGAGCCAATGCTTTGCAGCGCTTTAAGAATTTTGTCCACCGTCGGGAGTTTCATTAGCTCCATACAATGGAAAGGTGAAATTCTAGGTGAGATTTTACCGAACAGCGTCATATCAATTTCAGTTGGAATCGCCGTATATTGTTGTTGATAATGCCGCACCAGCATTGCTTCAATTTGAGTTTGGTCATAAACCCATCTATTTTTGCTATCTTGCAGCTGATGGATGTGGTTTATTCTGTTGTTTATTGTTGCTTTGGTGTGGAAAAAACGAGTGTTGAGGTCACCATTTGTCAGCCAATCAATTTTAGATCTTTGTTTCCAATAAGTATCTTGACAGTGTTGCAGCACTAGGTGCGTGTTTCGTGTCTCTCTTTCATGTTGGAGCCAGAATAACAGTTCATTTCTAGATGTTGTGGAGCATTTTGATTGAGCTAGTTGAATTTGGAATTCCGCTTCTTTGAGTAGTGCATGTAGATTTCCAAATGTTTGCTTGTGCCACTGTTGTAGGGCTTTAGCTGTGTCCCGCATTCTAACTAGGAGATTAGTTGCCACATTTTCCGTATTTTGTTGCTGATGCCAGGCCGTGGTCACCACTTCTTTCATTTGCGTATGGATAAACCATAGATGCTCTATACGAAAAAGATTAGCATTTCTTCTCACCAAAGCTTTTTCTTGCAGGAGGATAGGTGCATGGTCGGATCCAATCCTAGGCAGGTGTCTGAGCAGGGCTTGGGGGTGTATGTCTAGCCATTGTTGGGTTGACATGCCTCTGTCTAGTCTCTCCATGATAAAATTTCCATCAATTTGGTTATTGGTCCAAGTGAAATCATCTCCTTGGTATCCCAGGTCAATCAGGCCGTAGTTGTTAATGAAATTATTGAAAACTCTAACCTGTTTGTTGGTCACCACCCTGCCTCCTTTCTTTTCATGTTGAGCTATAATTTCATTGAAGTCCCCCATAAGGAGCCAAGGATCAGTTGGAGTTGTGATGAGGCTTTCAAAATTATTCCATAATTCCTTTCTTTGAGCCTTCTGAGGAGGTCCATATATTCCAGTGAACATCCAAGGTTGTGGAGAGTGCTGTTGAGTAGGCATGATGTAAGCATGCATAATGTTTTGATTTGCAACTAAGACTGAGACATTTAGGTGGGAGGTCCACATCAAGCAGAGGCCACCCTTATGTCCCAAGCAAGGTACAGTAAAAGACCCAAAAAAACCTAAGGAAGTTGCTAAAAAAGACATATGCGACTCTGTAGCAAGAGTTTCAGACAAAAAAATAAACAAAGGTCTAAATCTGCGTATGTAGTCATGCAGTTTTGAAACTGTCAAGGTATTATGAATACCTTGGCAGTTCCAAGCTAGATAACTCATTTTTGGAGCGTATGTTGCCGCGTGTGTTGGCTCGTGCCAACATCACGCAAAACATTTTAATCTCCAGCCTGTTCAATCCTTTCATAAAAGGAAAGTTTCCATGCTGGTTTTGCTAAAGAGGTAGAGTGACCATGTGTACACTCCTTTTCCCCGGTGTTAGGCCTGACTTGCTTCGGTGGAGGCGAGCTTTCATTCGTGGAACGAGCCGGTGGGTTGGTGCTTATAGTTTTGATGCTTCTAGGTTTCCTATTTCTTGCAGTAGGCACTTCAAAAGTTAGAGCCCTTGGCCTTGTTGTCTGCTGTAGCTCCAATTGTGCCATGGAAACATATTTTCGAGTTTTGGCCGGCGGTGGTTGGCCTGCAAAGTCCGGAGTGTTAGGGATCATCAAATGTTCAGGTATCTTTTTCGGAGTGGTTACAGTTCTTCTTTTGTAGGTACAAATCGGCTTCATGATCTCCTGGTGCTTCTCCGGTCTTGCTTTGGTGGTGACAATAACTTCAGGTTTCCCATTAATATTGTGAACCAACAGATTAACTTTGGCGTCCTTTCTCTGTAACACATTCAATAAAATATTAGTATATTCAGTTGTGAAGAAGGCTAACATTATATTGATCCCCGGTTTTGCTCTCTGCGGTGCCGGTGCTTTTTTGTTTTGGACGTATCTGTTGATCGAATGATTCCGACTTCGATCTTTCAACGTCTTCATGAATGGATTTGTCTTTGCCCTTGCAGTTCGGTGGAAGATTATTATTTGGGCCAGTTTGGTTTAGGGTTTTCTCCACCTGTGCAGTAAGTCCAACTAGGCTTCCAGCTGGTAACAAAGTCATGGCACTCCGTGGGTCCTCAAGATAAGATTTATTTCTGACATTCCTTAAATTTGCAGAGCTCGTTGCAGAGGATTTTTCATGGGCACTAGTATCAAGATTCTGACATTCTGTCAGTGGCAGGGGATTTGTCAGGTTTTGTATGTGGCGAAACCGGGTTCCAATCTAGGCCACGCCGAGTCATCTCCTCAGACAGGTGTGTTGGAAACCTAGTTGTTGATGTTGGATTGGATTCTCTTGCTGCCGTTGTTTCAGTCGTCGGTGTTGGCCAGGTCGGTGCCATATGTTTCATATTCAGCGATTGTTGGTCTCGTTGTTGCTGTTGGTGTTGCTCGCATTCCTGTTTTTCTTGTTGTCGTTCCTGGCCAGCTTCTTCGCCTTTATCCTGATGGTGTGTAGATGATTCTCCAACCGCCTGTGTGGTGGGTGTGTATTCATGCATGAAACTCCTCCGAGGTGTTTTTGGAGATGGCACCTTCATCTTAGAGTTGAGCCTTCCATAAGGGAAGTTTGGGAATTTTTTGTTGTTCGAGGCCTGTTCTATCCCCAAAAAATTGGTGCGGTCTTTGAAGACATGCCCAGGAAAACCACACAGAAAACATAAGATAGGTATATTTTCATAGGAGAACTGAACCCACACACCTTTTCCAATGTTTAGAATCACACCCGGCATGAATGGCTTGTTGAGATCTATCATGACGTATACTCTTGGAGGTGAGCTATCGAGGTCGATCTGGAGTACCGTCCCTGTCTGTGATTTCTCAATGAGGTCATAGATCGATTTTTCATCCACAAAGAACCTCGGTAGGTTGAGTAGTTGTAGCCAAAATGGAGCAAACTTGAATCAGCTATTTGGGTGTCGGTTGAAAAGGTTCCAGTCTTCCATCATGACTACATGTGGTCCAACAGTCCATGGATGGTTTGCTAGAATGAATTCTTTGTCTCCCTGGAGTTTTAGAGACATTTGAATAACATGCAGTGTTGAGCTCGTCTCTATGTGATGAATTTGGATTGGGAATAATCTACCTATAATCGCCCTTTTAAACGTTGAGAAATCCACCGGTCCTCCAAGAACTTTGAGGGCCACGATATGTTCGTTATGTGATTTCATCAGGGTCTGCATCCTTTCCGTGAGTTGAAAAATAGGTGTTCTGGTATCTTTTTTGTTTTGAGAAAAGGTTGATGGATGATTAGTTTCAAAAGGATCTTTATAAGGTAATGATTGACTGGCTCCTTTCCTGTGATGATTTTGTATATAAACTTTTTTAGAAAGGTTTTTTTTTGGGTATTCTTCTTTTGAAAAAGTATCCTCGCTGCTCGGGATGGTTGTGGTCGAGCATGTAAAGAAAATATGGGTTGATTTCTCAGAAAGATTTTGGTTTTTAATCTTTTGGTTATCCGAACTAGGTGATGAATCTTCTGAGAAGGATACGCATGGTGTTATTTGTGTCTTTTGAGGCTGCTTTTCAGAGCAGTTAGAGTGTAGATTTGGTGGAGTCAGGGATGTTGTCGAGGTGGATGGGCTATGATTGGTGGTTGGAGGCGGTGTTTGAACATTCATTGGGTCGAAGTGGAGGTGGCGACAGGTAGGAGAATAAAAAGATTAAAATCTCAGTAATTTAGACGCAGAGTTGTCTAGAAGGAAGAGCATAATTCCAATATTTTCCGTTTCTTGAAGGATATTTGAAAGAATCTTGTGAGGGAATGAAAAACGATTGGTAGTTGTTCTTTAGTTCATAGAAGCAAAAACTGTATTGATATGCAGGTTTTAGATTTCATTGACCCTAGTCAATGCCAACGGCCAACATCGTGAAAATTCGATTCCACAAATGGTTATTTCACTTCATAACTCTGATGGGCGCGAGTTCGAAAAAAATATATATTAATAGCAGAAATGAGTAACAGCCGAGCTTCAACTCATGTCTTCTGGTGGGGACAAATTTATTATAACAAGTGTTTCATAATTCTCTCAAGCTTAATGATCAGAATCCAAAAATTAAGGGAGCATACATTGAAGGAAACTCCTGAGGAAATGGGCATTTGAATAACAGATCCGATCAAGCTTCTGATGGGATTATTAAGACGTGGAGATTATATTCACCACACCATCATAGTATTTCATGGAGATGAACGAGTGTTCCGAATATATATATATACAATCAGAAGATAAACTAAATGCATATTAATTTTGATCGAGTTACTTTCACTCGGGAAGTAATGTAACTTTTTTCACAACTACATACTAAAATGTCTCAAGTTTGAGAACTGATACCAACAAGAAGAATATCTCGAGAACACAGAAATTAAAGTCAAGTTTTTGTGGGATAAGTAAATCAACCAGGTTGAAGCAGAGAAATCACTGACGGGTTTTTGTGGGAGATTCCCTAGTGTTACTAACTTTTCAACAGACAGCCATGAAGCACAGTTCCACTCACGAAGAACAAACAACTTTACAACTGAAATATTCCTTCAGGAGATGGGCAGCTGCTCAGTTTGAGGGATCACTGTTCGAATAAGCATTACAAGTTCTACTGTTGAGAAGTGCACTTCGTGAAACAACTTAGCTTTGGATGCAGACTCACCTTTGGCAGACTGTTTCTTTAAGTTCGAGAAAGATTATGAGGCATAAAAAATTCCTACCGGCAAAGGTGGCAGCAGACTCCACTATTGATGTATGACCCCGATGTTGGTGCTGCACCAATGGTGGTGAGATGCCATAGGTTTCACCAATAGTTCATCCCAGTCTCCATCTCGGGTACAAGATCAACATGCTCGGTAGATCCATGAACCTTCATGTTGGAGATGAGATGCACCTCCATCTCGTAGGGTAGTTACGAGCAACGGCAGTTGAGTCAATTAAAAAAAAAAGAAAAAAAAAAAGAGGTAACAGTTGATAAAACACATTATGTTCTCCCCAATTACAAATCATCAAAATTCACAGCCTTGTGAATATCATTCACCTCGCGAAGATCGACTATCCGACAAATACAAGGTTCGCCGCTAAGCAATAACTACAAGATGCAAGCAAGTTATTAATCTCGATTGCTAATATATACGTCTGTATGCCGCTAATATTTAGGAGTCTTTCCGTTGCATAAAGATAGAGTATGGAACCATCTAAACCGCATGGAAATTTACTAGATCGATTTTATGAGGCTTGGCACCATATGGACAAGCCGAAGCTGCATGAAGAATGTTTATTCTACTCCTTGTCTCAAGATTACTTGTCTTACCTAAATTAATAGAATTGTACAAATTCCATCATACAGTCTGTTGTCCGTGACGAATCCACAAACAATGGCAAAAAAGTCTCACCTAACACGTGAGCAAATTTTATTGTAGGTTATCATAGTTGGGGGCATATTTGTAATGTCTCTACTCACGCTTGGGGGCGAATGGCGAGTTACGTCATCAACGCGAAGGAAAAACAAAATTCTTAACCCCCAACAAGTTAGAGGTTAAGAGGGGGCGATGTTTGTACCATGCATAAAATACATGGTAGGCCTGCAAATCAATACAAGGAGGCATGCAGGCAGTTTCATACAGAGTTAATTCAAGGAGGCATGCAGGCAGTTTCATGCAAATTTAATTCCAGGAGGTATGCATGGAGATTAATGCCATTTAAGTTTATCTTGAAATTAATTACTTAGCCCTATAAATAGGGACAACCTGATAGAAGGAAAGGAGAGGAGGTTTTGACAATCAGAGAAAAACATTGTACTTCTTATCAATAAAATATATGTCCCTAGGGGGATTTCATCCGTGGATGTAGGCATCAATCGTCGAACCACGTAAAATCTGTCTTCTTTATTTTTCTTCATTAGTAACTTAACCCAATTACACATCAATCACCAAAATCATCGTGTTTAGTACCTGAAAATATTTTTGGCTACAAACAAGCCCTTTCTCTAAATATTTACTAGAAATACTTATTTCTTAGTTACGGGAAAAACCAATTAATTACCGAAAATCGGAAATATTGGCAGAATAAATCCAAGTGAAATGATACTATGGTTTTCCTGCACGTGGTGTGCCAAAGTTTGAACAATTTTTTTGAAGGCAATTTAATTGGATAACCAATTTTATTTGGATTTTATTGACTCGTCAAGTGGATTGTCAACCGTTACTT
The DNA here is from genome assembly GCA_023529315.1 of Papaver bracteatum. Classification (NCBI taxonomy): domain Eukaryota; kingdom Viridiplantae; phylum Streptophyta; class Magnoliopsida; order Ranunculales; family Papaveraceae; genus Papaver; species Papaver bracteatum. Next base: position 1,920,684 of record JAJJWX010004844.1, read on the forward strand.
TATCTCGCTATACATGCACCTTTTAACCATCAAAAGTTCATCTTCCTCCGTATTCCACCATTAAGAGAAACTCCAATGGGATGAGCACATTTTGCTTATTTTCCTGTCCACGTGGACGGACAATCGTGATTTCTTACAGTAGTCAACATGGAAACTTAACTAGGGAATCCACTTTAATGTATAAAAAAATATTTTTTTTAACTGGTGGATCTCGTTTTTATATAAACAAATATTTATTTTGGTTAAGTGGGACCGGTTATATACAAAATATATTAAAGTAATTAAAACAACTAACTTAACTAATATTCAGGAATTTTATAATAATTGTTGCCTTGTGGTATTTGAGACGATCATCTTAAGCTGAGATTATTGACTTTTACTTGTTTTTCAGTCCCGCTGTAGGTGTATAATGGGCAAATTTGTTAGTTTGTGAGTCTCATTGGACTTGATCTTACAACTAGTATAGGTGATGGAAAATTGGTTTCCACATAGTTATCTTGTTCCCTTGCATCAGATAATTAGGGAACCCGCTGGAATGTCATTTACAAGTGGGATTCATTTCCAAATTGATCCCATGGATTTCATCTCAATGGAGATCCATCACTCTGGTGTTCCAACTTCCAACAAAAGGGGTATACTAGGACCTTCAGTCCAAAGATTTTTCATCATTGAACTAATTTATGAATTAGTTTGAGTATGTTCTATACTTTATAGTCATATTTTATATTTCCAAAGCAAATCTTGTAAGCTGCAAAAACTCTTAAACATCATTAGTCAGCTTCGTAATGCATCTGGGCAACATATAAACTTTTCAAAGTCTGGTATTTTTTGCAACAAAAAGATTCACTCTAAACATCAGAGAATCATGATTAGGCTCTTAAAAATAAAGAAAATAAACATCACATACTCTTACCTAGGAGCACATTTGTTCATAGATAGATCGAAAATAAAAAAAAATTGACAAAATTGTGCAAAATATGGAGACTGGGCTAAATGTTGGAATAGTAAATCAATGTTTCAGGTGAGTAAGAAGATACTTGATAAATCTTTTCTATCTAGTCTGCATATATACCAAACGGATTGTTTCTCTTTGCCAAAGAAAATAACTAATAAAATCGACGCAATCCAACGGGAATTTTGGTGGGGAAAACATAACAACTCTAATGATTTTTACCAATTAGCTGGGAGTTTCTTTGTGAACCCATAGAACTAGGAGGTTTAGGTTTTAAAGAAGCTAAGAAAATGAACAAGGCAACGATTGCCAAGCTTGCTTGGAGATTAACAACTAAACAGAATACTCTGTGTAACTCTGCACTGAAAGATAAATACTTTAGAGATACAACTGTTTTCCATTCTAAGAAACAATGTTTCTTGGATACGGAGATCTATCATGCATGGTGTTTTTCTGATTCATCAGTTCAGTTGCTAGGATGTGGGTGATGGTAAGTTAATTCATGTGTGGATAGACAAATGGATACCAGGTATGGAAAAAAATCTCTTGTCTTTCTGTGGTAATCAACTAAACTCTTTAACACTTGTATCTGAGTTATTGGACTCAAATACGAATAAGTCGAATGAAAAGAAAGTTAGGAATAAACTTCTCGACTGACATTGCTAAAAAAATCCTAAGTATTTGAATATTTACGGATAGGAACAACAGGATGAAACAAGATAATTTAAGATGGGTTCTCACCCAAAATGGGATATTCACTATGAAATCAATGTATCAAAAACTAAAAAACTCATCTATTGATCAAACTAGGCTAGCAAATATATCTTTCTGGAAATCTTTCTGGACACTAAATATCTCACAAAGAATTAAGATATTTTTGTGGAAATGTATACATAATGCACTGCCTGTTAGGAAGAAATTGGGTAATTACATGAAATATATTGATATGAAATGCATCTTTTGTGAGCATGAATGTAAATCTGTAAAACATCTGTTTTAAGGTGTCCTTATGCTAGGTATGTGTGGATGTTACCTCCTTTGGTGAGTATGAATCATAGAAATGATAATGCTCTTTCATTTTATTTTATGTACTCAGATTGGATTGCAGTGGTCTGTAATAATAGTGATATAGAAACATGTCTACAAAATGTTGGCTAATTTGGAAGGAAAGATGTAATGAGGATCTTTCAGTCTAAATCAACCACATCCTTACAATTAGCTTTAACAGTTCAGAGACACATAAATTTCTGGTTACCCTTGAATGAAAATAAAAATGAAACCTTAAATCATAGGACAACAACTGACCTCGTTCTTACAAGACAACCAAACTGTACGGACCAAGTTTGGACTAAACCTCTACATACCCAGTCCAAAGTTAATTTTGATGCGTCTTGGATTGATTCTCCTTCTCCTGTTGGTTATGGAATAATATTTCGTTCTGATACATGAAAAACTATCCAGGCTATAGCTGAAACCTTCAACGCATCCTCTGCATAAGAAGCAGAAACTCTAAGTCTTTTGGAAGCTGCTACCTAGGCAAAAAGTATGGATCTTAGCAACTTTTGGGTGGAAGGTGATTGCCAAAGGTTAATACTTTATGTGCAAGATGAATCAAGTAACATTTTCTGGAGGAACCAGGCTATAGTTTCATAAGCTATGAAGATTTTTCTTTCATGTGACAATTTTTTGGGTATTCAGTTTAGGCACAGAAGATGTGATGCGGTTGCTGATATATTGCAAAGGAAGCACGCAAAAGAGGAATCCATAAACAACAATGGATAAAGATGCCAGACTATATCTACTATGCTCTTATTTTAGCCTGTTATTTGTTAGAGGGAGAGCAAAAAGCGATTTGAGGAATACAAAAATCGTAGTTGACTCGCAATTATGACCTATTCAATATAACTTTTCTAACTTGGACTACAATGCCCCTCCCAAAACGCCCACTGACGGCACACCCGTTCTTCACATATGCCCACCACCACTAACATCAGTTCCTCCGCCGACGCCGACCAACTGATAAAAAGTTTTCACCGCCTTCGTCCCTTCCTCTTCTCTATCACCAACAATCCTATCAAGCCAATCAACCGATTTGATCTCCTAATTGCTTTAATCAAAATTTATTTAGTACATGACACTTACATACGCAACCCGATGGATGGAAGAAACCCAAGTCTTGAAAACCCTCAATTTTAGATGTTGGAGCTTCTTCCACATCTGAAGAAAGTTTAGGAGTAATAAAAAAATTGCTCTGGGTAACGAAAGAAACTGATATCTTATGGCACACGAAGAGAAAATACTTAATTTTATTAAGAGATGTAGGTTAGCTTTTGATTATCTACTAACATAATATTAAGCATTCTGACCTTTCTGTTTACAATATCAGTGTTACTTTTATAGGTTGTTTCCTTTTAGTTTTTGGTTTGGCTAAATATTTTTTGTTTTGATTACGTTGATCTGAGTCTTGAGATCGTTAGATTTTCAAGTGATCATACAACGGTGGTGAAGAATTTCTTCTGCGTTTTTCTAGTAGTCGTCATTGGTGGTGATGGTGGTGCGGACACATTAAAGAGAAGGGTGTCAGCTGTATTAGGTTTAGTGGGCGCATTTAGGAGGGGCATTGTAGTCTGAATTAGAAAAATTATATTGAATAGGTTCTAGTTGTGAGTTAACTACGATTTTTGCACTTTTCGGATCTCTTTTTGCTCTCCCTCTAACAAAAATCAATTACAATTCCAAATGCATTTCCAATTTCTGCTGAGGGAATGGGTAATCAACACTTTGGATATTCCTATGTTTCCGTAATTTGTTTTAATCTACTCAACTCTTGAAGAAAAAAAACTGCAAAATCAAACATAAGTTCCAACAAAATTAAGACAAAATAAATGATTATGCATGTTGAAAAAGTAAATTCAAGATTAGACAAACAGTAGATTCAGTTATTAACAAATTATATCAATCACTAATATGACATGAAAACGTATAATCCATCTTATGCAAATGCAATATGATGAGTGGCAACAACTCATAAAGTAGACAAACCCTAGTTTCAGTTAGCATCATTGATACCGCCATATCATATTGCAAAGAAAACAAAAAAGCGGGATTTCAATAGCTTAGTAACCAAACTAATAGTTCAAGGCCATCTTTATTTTGCAACTAACATAGATATTTCTAACTTGTTCTCAACTTGTGGAGGGGTTACCTACTAACATATAGTCTAGGTAAAAAGGGTCAAAAGTTTCCAGACAAAAGGTATTTTCACCTTTAGATGAAAGGTTAAAAAAAAAAAAGGCAAGAAGCGAGGTGACAAAGTCCAAGGACCTGGATTCAATATCATATCAGGTCCGCTTATCAAGAAGCAATACAGTGCATTGTTTACAGATACGCTTCTTCGTTTGGTTTGAGATTAGCCATCAATTACGATTTCGCTGCTTTAGCTGCCTCAAGCTGTTGCAGCTCTGCCAATCTTACAGCCCATGCTCTGTCCCTTGCTACTGCAGCCATCTTACGCTCAACTCTTTTCTCGATCTTCTTCCTTTTAGCTTCTTGCACCTGAACTTTTCGTTTCTTTGCTTCAGACTGTCAAAAACCAGCCACGAGTCCAACAAATCAATTATATGAGTTTATTTCTAAGAGCTTCTGCTACATAGAGAACTTACTGCAAGGATATCTAAAACGTGAAAGTAGTGATCCACTTGGACAAAATCAGAAAAACTGAACTAGTTGAATTTGAATCTAGATAAACGAGATATAAAGAATGGTTCCACAGCCATACACTAGTAAACTATTTTTAAAAGGAAAATATCTAGCCTTGTTAGCCCATATTGCAAAGGTATGGAAAAAATGATCTCATCAGAATTTCCACAGACAATTTAGTAATGCAGAAAGTCCCACCATACACTTCGTTCTATTTACTCTTTTCAAATCAGTTGGGGCCTCAAATAGAGTACAATTGCAAGATTCATAATATAAAGCATCTAGTATGTTCTTTAACTATCCACTTTCACCTGACAGTAATTTTAAGCATCCCATATTTTCACCAAGAATCAACACTGACATCCTAAATTGATGATACTGTAGATACGGATTACTGTATAAACTGGTAGAGACCATCTGAACCCATGCTTAGTTCAAGACAGATATTTCAATACTTTAGATTTAGTGACGAAGTTCAGTGTCATGTGGCATTGCCACTACAAAAGTAAATGGGCAAGAAAGAGCGACTATCAACTATTAGAGTTTGAAAAAAATTGAAGGACAAACAGGTTTGTTATAAACTTTCCTATGAGTTATGTTCTTGTACAAGACCCAATTCAGAAATTCATCCTTAAGGCTGCACCTCTGGTTCCACACACAGTCCTCAAAATGATCTCTACTCCCTTCAAATTTCAGCAGATAAGACATCGGCCACACTGAATCCTATTAAGATTAGCTTCAACTTAAAATCATAACATGGTATACCCATATTTAAGCACTCTTTAGCTAAGAAACAACACATTAGTCATAAAGTTCCCCTTGTGCATATAATCCTCTAACACCATCGAGAATTAGATACCATGCAAACATAAACACAACCACCATAGAATCACTCAAAACCTCAAAGTTCTGAAATAACTAAGTAGTACCTACGCATATCTCTATCCATGGTTTGGTTCACTACTTTCCTCAACTTGCAAGGCTTGTTCACTAACAGGTTTCAAAACGATTTGGTGAAATTCATGGCAGTATTCCAGTTGCCAAATACGTTCTTTCACTTGATCTTGCCAACATTTCCAACTCCCAGTCAGGCACTTAGAGTCAACCAAACTCACATGTGGAAACATGTTAAGGTATTATATACACCAGAATAACCAAACTATGGGGACAATCTGAGAATACAAGACACCATGGGCATAATCCAACAATGTTGAGGGTAACTTACTACCAAAACATTTCCACACTTCAGATGATTATATTAAACACAGAGCAAAAGAGTGGGATTTAGGCCACTCAATTCAGCTGAACACGAGAAACCATACCTTTATAAATGCCTTTCTCTGTCCAATTCGCTTCTTCTCGTTCCTTCTCTTAACACTACCTTCATTAGGTGTGTTTGGAAGTAGTGGTTCTCCAGGTGTGTATTGAACCCAAGCATATGGACCTGCATTCTCTCATAGTTAGTGTTCCTACTGATAACAATTAGGATACTGCATTTCTTCACATACGAACATAATTTTAACAAGAAAAACCTTATTAATAAAAGCGAATGAAGAAAACATTCTCGGATTAACTAAAACCCTAATCCTAATACATTTTTCTAACAGGAACTTTAAATTGAATTGAAAAGAATAAATAAGTAATAAATCAGAGAGAACTGCCAAAAGAAAAAGAAGACAAAAGAAGATTTAAAAACCTGGGGGTTTCAAGCCAGCTCGTTTCCTTCTATTAGTAAAACCAGGTCTTCTCTTAGGCAATCGAGTATCGGTTAAGCTATGAAACTCATTTGATCTGTTAATCATCCATGATTGACAACTTTGGTTCAAAAACAGACTGAAAACGGACCTTAACTCTGGTGTTGTAGAAGTTGATGAAGCTGATGAAATCCCGAGAGGAAAACGTTCCAGGCTTCGATTCAAAACTGTTCTTGCAAATGGGCGAATCATGTTTCTGAGTGAACCCAAACCCATCATTTTCTCTCACCTTCTCAATCTCTCACTTTGTATAATCGAGGAAACTACAGGCTGGGCATAGGAATGAGACTGAAAGGGAAGAAAAAAAATATTTAGAGAAGAACACCCAAACTTGTTATAACTTTGAAAACCCTAAGAATACCATAACACTGTTTTACAAACCCTAAATGCTCCCTAACCGAATCGAACCATATTCAATCATTTAAATCGGGGCTCACAGCAAACCCAGAATTCAGGAAAATCAGATTGCCAAATGAAAGAGAAATTGACAGAGAGAGGGAGGTTAGGAAAGAACATACCTTTGGTACAGAGATGGTTGCAGAGAAAGAAGCACTTCACTTCTTACTGCAGCTAGCTACTCTTTTGGAGTTGAGATTTAGGGTTTACTGAGAGAAGAAAAAAAAAAATATATATATATATATATATATTGTTATCCCGTGGAAATTCTAGTAACCAAACTGATCTGGGAAAAAGAAACAATGAGGGAGATGGATTTAGATGTTAGGTCAATAAATGAAGTTATAAAAGCTGAAATCCTAGAAAATGAAGACCGACATACCTGAAGGATCATCAACCGCGTAACCTGAGAAAATGGATGTAGCGAAAGAGGAGAGATTTTTTATGGATTCAAACAGAGAGGGGCGGGTTCTGCTGCGGAGAGAAAATCGAAGGTTTTGCACCCCAGAACGAGAGCTTTTTCTGGTTACTTACTGTACTCGAAATGACAATTGGGAGGAGGCATTAGTATTTTTGGCCCTGATAGGTTAGTGCGAATTTTCGCCAATGCAAATATTCGCCAATGCAAATATTCGCAGGTGTACCAGACCAAAACCAGTACTATTTGTTAGCGCGACTTTCAATTGCCAAATGAATTTTTTTGTTGAGCCATGTGAATGGGCAAAAAAAAGTTTTTCCACTAAAATAAATGCATTGGGCGAGGTATAATGAGACACGTGAATTAAGGTTAACAGTTGGTGGACGAAGAAAACCCACTCACGGATCTTCTAAGACCGCGAACGACAACTTTTAAATGGTCATCGGAACGACTATTTTTTTATCCCAATAAATATTGTTCAAGCTTCATCTCCCAAATTCACAACAAGCTTTCATCAAATCATTTTTTTTTGTAATTTCAATCGCTTTTAATTTTCAACCATGAATCTTGATTTTGGTTCTTCGGAGGAAGATATGGAGATGGATGAAACCTTGTATGAAGAAGAGGAAGTAATGTATATAGAGATTTTGCGTCAAATGGATGAATATGTAATGCTAGATAGAAGGAGGTGAAATTTTATGTTGCAATTACAATCAGGGATAATACCAAAGCCTTTAGAGCCATTTGAAGTTATGACCAGAAGATGGGCGTGGCGAGATCGACATTTTTACCACGAAAAGATGATGAATGATTATTTTAATCATGGATGTGTCCATTCTGATGAGGATTTTCATAGTCGATTCTGCATGGGCCGCAACTTGACGCAAAGAATTATTGCCGAGCTTTGTCAGGTACAACCTTTATTTAATTATCAGTATGATGCACGTCATGTAAGAGGATTTAGTCCCGAACAAAAGGTCAATGCCGCCCTCTGTATACTATGTTATGGGGTACCAGCGGATTCCACAGATGACTACATCCGTATTGGCAAAGCAACCATTTTTAAGTATGTCAAATTGTTTTGCGAAACAATAGTCGAGCATTTTGGTCCAACTTTTTTAAGAAAGCCAACACAGGAAGATGTTGAAAGAATCACAGCCGAAAACACCGCGAGGGGTTTTCCAGGAATGCTAGGTAGTCTTGATTGCATGCATGGCATGCGTGTCTGGTTGAATGGGCAGGTCAATATAAGGGTCATTATCCAAAACCAACTGTAATTTTGGAAGCGTCGCTACTTATGATTGTTGGTTTAACATATATTTTTTTCGGTCTCTCGGGTTCAAATAACGATGTCAATGTTTTGCATAAGTCACCATTGTTTGAAAATCTTGAACATGGGATCGCGTCGCACTGTACTTTCACCATCAACGGTCATGATTACACTCAGGGGTATTATCTAGCAGACGGGATCTATCCAGAATGGTCAACTTTAGTTCAAGCAGGCTTGGACCGACGACTGCGAAGGATATGAAGTACTTTAACGATCAACAAATGAAATTAAGGCCGGTTACACTGTAGTACAGTGGTAAAGTCATTGGGTGATGATACCAGTGACCCGAGTTTGAAACTCTCCAGCACCAAATTCTTTACGATAAAAAAAAACCCAGATAAAATTAAGAAAGGACGTTGAACGCGCTTTTGGCATACTGAAAAGGAAATTCGCCATCATAGCTGGCCCTGCACGCTTTTTTGATCTTCAAGAAATGAACAAAATTATGCTAACTTGCATCATTCTACATGACATGGTTATTGAGGAAACCAGACGTGACCCAACTTAGACTAGTTTTTCAGACGAAGATTTGAGGCCGAGGCTTGTGGTGCAGCATGGATGTTCGACAAGAGAATATAGAATTTCCACCGACAGAATCCAAATCCTGAAACTCTATGGGAAGCTAAGGTAATATCTAACTAAGCACCTTTGGGGTATAAAAGGTGCAGGAGACGATGTAAGGGGGCGTCCAAACCATGGTGGCCGAGGCCGAGGCTAATAGATGTTGTTTTTCAATTTCATGTTATTTATTTTAATTAGATGTGAGGCTAATGGATGTTGTTTTTCAATTTCATATTGTTTATTTTAATTACATGTAATCCAGTGAGGCTATTTAAGTTAGTTGATAAGCTAAAGCAATAACATATAAATTAAACTTAAGTATTAAATAAAAATTAAATTTCGCTACATCTAATTAAGGAGGTATCATCTTCGTCTTCTTCCGAGGATACATCGACATCAGCATCATCTTCCTCATTCTCATACTGGAAAGGTTGTTCAGGGACTTGTTGTTCCGCCTTATCCATTTCCCCAGTCCATAAAACAAGTTATCGTGCATTCATTGTTGAAGTGTTCAAGGAGAGTAGCTTGTTCATCTTAGAATCCATGTAGTGTTTTTTTCACGAAAGAATACTTTTTCGAAATTTCCTTAACTTAATGTCACGGTCCATGCTTCCATCTTGTTCTACCTTCTTCCCAAAGTCCTTGAACTCAGAATAGTTGAACTCGTTTGAATCTCCTTTTATTGCTCTTTGGGATGTGTCTCTCGTTGCTTTTCCAGCTTTTTGTCCCCTACTCTTGTTCTCTTGACGTTAGTGTTAATGTCCATATTGGTATTGTGTTGTTCCTGAATACTTAGAGACCCAGCATATGGAGATCCATTTCCTTCCGGTAAGGAAGCAGGCCCACTATTTTGGAAATCATGATTTCAAAACTATACGTATCTTGATTTCTAGTCTACATTTAGTCAAGTCTCAAATTAGGATATAAGTTTGTAGTTGAGTATCGAACATCACTGTGTTATGCCGTTTGAAAGCGAAGATCAACCGAACTCTAGAGAACTTCATCAACAAAAGGTAAGTGAAGAATGAACCACCTATTTCTCAAGTTTTCACCTTTCTATCTATGAGACACTGTTACATGACTAAATTAGACATTACATGCATAATATAAATTTCGAGTCAAGTTTATTTTGAATATCGTTCTCGAAATATGACTGACTAAGCTTAAGAAAATTTGGTCATACTTGATGAATTTGGTTAAGAACAATTTATTGTTTATGACCTAAATTATGATTCAATATTTAATCGTTTGAAAATAGCCTGGAACAGTGATATGTGTCATTGATGTTATTCGGGAATGTTTCAAATCGATTATTTGAGAGATATAAAACTACTGTAAATCTGGATACATATAACAGTATGCATACCAGTTCACATACTGGGAGAACTGTTATAGTTTCGGAGCCGCAATACATGTACCCATTACACATACCGACGTAGATATAGTTCGGCGGCGATTTTTTGGTATGCATACCCAGTATCCATACCATAAAATGTTTGTTGACTCGTGAACCAGGAAGGTACGCATACCTAGTATGCAAACCGAAAAATATATGTTGGTTTCTAAACCGTAAAGGTACGCATATACTTAGTATGCAAACCGGAAAAGATATATGGATTCCTAAATCCTTTTTGGTCTTAAGGATACACACACCCGGTACACATACTATGACAAAAATACTCACGAACAGGTAAATAGTACACGTATTTACCCTGTCGAATATTTTCATATGCATCAGAATTATTTTTATGAGATAATCGACATTTGAAAAACTCTCTAAAAATACTATCGAGACATGTTTGGTCACATTTTTGACACAAGATTAAAGTCTTAAAGTGTTATATGAAATGGTTAAGCTTATAGTTCGATTGGTTAGTTTCGACTAACCTTTCATGAACAAATAATTGTACACGGTTCGGTTATGGTTCATCCTAACCAGAGTGTATATGTTGTTATGTTAATTTCAATTCAAGTTTTTATCGAACGGTGATTATTGATTGCTTGATTCCAATGATACCTTGTCTTAAATCTAAAGAAACCTTGATCATGAAAGTCTATATAAGGAGAACCTCAAACAACTGGGATCTTTGAATCCCTGACACTATTTTTGTATGTCCTAGTTGGAAACTAGAGTTGTCCTCTCCTTTAAACCCTTTTAAGGCTTAGCGACTAAAAATACTTCACCTAGGGATTCGTGAAGCCAGGTCCAACTATCTTTATCTTGGTAGTTCGTGTATTCTGATCTTGTTGTGATTGTTGAGCCTTGCTCTAACAAGCAAGATAGATATAAATCACAAAGTTTCTTCGTCTCAGACTTTGTGATTCCATAAGTTTACACTTGTGAGGTGAATAATGATCTAGGTTGATCTCCGGGAGTCATAAAACCGAATTTTGAGGTTTGCTAGACTTTGTCTATTGCAATCGATTTCCTACTTCACCTGGATATTTGATCAAAACGGAAATCACATATAGGCTTATCCTTGGGAGGCAGATTGGTCTAAAGTCTTTAATTAAGTTAAAGAAACTCTTAGATTGTAAAGGACGTAAGCTAAGATAATCAATTGCATGGAGTCCTGTTGGGATTCAAGAGGTGTAAGGAGCGCGACTATAACTGAATTTATGTGACGATTTAATTAGGTCTCAACTACATTCCGGTCTGAAGTTTTGATAGTAGGCTAGAGTCTGTAGCGGCTTAATACAGTTTGGTGTTCAGATATGGACTAGGTCCCAGGGTTTTCCTGCATTTGGGGTTTCCTCGTTAACAAAATTTCTGGTGTCTGTGTTATTTCTTTTTCTATAATTGAAATATCACAGGTTGTACTTAAATCAATCAAAATAAATATATCCATCATTGTTTGTTAGATACGACTTGATTGATCTTGGATATTGATCTTTGGAATCTCGTCCAAGTACTCTCACGGAATAATCAGGTTAACTGACTAATTTTTGTTTACATTCTGATTGTGAGAGAAAGAGATATAAACTCTGAATATTATTCCTGATTGAGATTCATTAAGTTGTAACTCTCAGAATTGTATTTAGGTTTAGTCCATACAGGTTTCCTAAGAAAAAGTTGATAGTGTATTTTGGTACCCCTGCGTTTTTCATGTGGGATTTTTCCCACTCTTCCCGACATCTTCGTTCCACATCCGGTTCAGTTTCACCACTTTTTTTGGAGCATCACATTTGCATGATTAAATCTATGTATTCATTGACGTCTTTGCTAATTGCATGAAAACGACGAGACAACCCATCGGGATCGCGATTATTGATGTTAGCGGTTTCTTCACAAAATCTCTTGAATTTTTTTCCATAAAAAGTATTATTTTCTTGTGAGCAACCATTGATTTGATCTACTGTAAATAATACATAATTCCTACAAATTTATTCATCTTCATCCATCGTATACTTGACACAACGAATTCTAGTAGATATTGGTTGAGATTGTTGTTGGGATTGTTGCGAGGGGGATGCCATATTTGTTAGAAAACTTGATTATTTGAATTTTTTCCTGATAGATTGGGATGATATGAGTAGTTGTGTGTGAAAAAAAAGGAAAAAATGGTATTGAGATGATATTAAATTGAAAAATTTAGAGGTAAAGGTGTATAAGATGTGAATTTTAAGTTTGAAATGAGCTGAATTTATAGTGAAAGAGTAAGAGCCGTTGGATGAATGGATTGAGATATAGCCATTGGCGTGTTAACATTACGCGTCAACGGGTCTTTACAAGCTGCGTGGATTTTCTTCACCCAACGACGGGTTTTCTTCTTCCGCGTGGTTCAAAATGAGACGCGCGTCTCATATTGGTCCGTAGTGAACAAACCAACAAATTTGTTGGTGTGACCGTTCGTTTTTCATGTTTGTTGAGTCCATAGTGGGAGAAAAATGAACAAACTTCTCGTTCCATAGGAATTTCCCTTAGCAAGTCAAGAGTGAAGAGTGACGTGGAAATACATGAAAAAGGGTTGAGATTTTTGGTCAAATTTCATTGATCTTAATTAACCGGTTATTGCAATTTGGTATGTGCATTTGGAATGCTTGATTGGTCGTTGTAGTCTGAACACTTTCCTTGTCTGACTATTACTATCACATGTAGGGTTGTAATTTGGGCCGGGAAGTAAAATAAGTGGAAATAACCCAGAAAAACAATTAGGGGCCTCCCACTAGAAGACAAAAAAGGTCATCAAAACCTAATTTGAGTCACACCTTAACCAAAATATTTTTAAATGGCTAAACTGCCCTTGAATGATTAGTATTAAAACTTAATTAAGTTAAGTTAACTAGTGTGGTTAGATTATCTTAGATTAAAATCAATTTTTAGAATCAATTTTTTTTTTTTAGAAGAAGAAGAGGTTTTAGAGGAAAAATTAGGGTTTTTAGAAATGAGTAATTCAAGTAGGGGAAATGATGTTGAGGAAGGTTCAAGCAACAAAGATGATTGTCTTGATGGTAAGATTATCTTAAATTCTCCCACGGATTGGATATACGTCACAACACAGAGAAAGCGTCGTCAATGCCGAGGGATGTATAGCCCAACGACTCTATAAAGTCGTCAATGTATTGACACCAAAAATGACGACTCAAACCTGCAACTTTTCCAGGTTATGAAAAATCGTCAGGGTAATATGATATACCCTGACGACTCTTAGCTTGGGTCAGAAAGAGTCGTTATTTTGTGTGTTTATACTAAGACGTCTCTGAATTTTTTTGGGACAAAGAGGTTGTTTGTTTTTCACCCGAGGTCATTGATGTTTAAAAAAAGGTCGCTTATAAAGGATCGTCATAGGTTTCTATATTATGTTAACGACTCTAATCTAAGGTAAAAAATATGAAAACCATAAATATGGTCGTTATCTTAATCATCATATACCCTAACGATTTTTTATGGTCTCTACGTGTATATGAAAAATCGTTAGGGTTTAGGCTTGTCGAAATTGACGACCCTTTTACTGTAATTGAAAATTGTCGGGGAAGATTTTTTTTTCTTTTTCTTGGAGTCGTTAATGGAGGAGAAAAGAAGAGTCGAGAAGGTGAGAGGGGAGGGAGTGATCTTTTTGTTTAGAACTAGAAATGAATTGGGGCTTAGGATTAAAGATTAATAGGTTTTAAGATTTATTTTTAGTGAAGGGTAAAATAATACTTTCACAAAATTTTAATACATTCCTAAAAAATTTGGGGTGCAAATAAAATGGGTGAGGCCCCTAACCGTTTTTTGGGGCCCAATTAAACGAGGGGAAATAAGTGTCATGCGCATTACAGTTACAAAAGACGAATATTGAGGTTAGGACTTGGGAGAGAATTTTGTCATGCGTGTTCTAGGGGAAAGCATGTGGAAACCAATTTCCACAAAAAGAGTTGAATTCTATGCAAAACTGATCTTCCATTATTTTTTCTGTGGTGTGTTCACTAGACATGAGACCATCTAATCTGGCCAAGTCCGGGAACAAGTCCCCTGCGATTCCCACCGACAAGCTGCTGGTTGGATCTGCCCTTTTGTCTCTACTAGAGCTACTAACATAACGGTTTTGAATTTCTGACCCCTTAAAAATCCACCATTTCGTCTACTTTCTGCCGTTTCTAAATATGATGCTCTGGTACCAGTATGGCATAATAGATGCTAGTCACAAACACTACATCAAGTTACTTCGACCATAATCAGCCCCACAAGAAGATAAGGTTGGATGAGAAAGTACTTTCAATTATTATTATTTTCAAATTACTTTCAATTATTCTCTTCCTCTGAAATGGAAGCCTATAAATAGGATTTACCATGAGCTATTATATAACTTCTGGTAAATGTTTTACAAATATTACAATAACCGATGGATGAGATTCATCGCACCAATAACTGCGAACAAGTTATGTGGTTGAACTATGTTGGAAGGACAATTCTCATCCATCAATAACTGCGAACAAGTTATGTGGTTGAACTATGTTGGAAGGACAATGATTAGTGGGTAATAAAATACTACCTCCGTTTCAGGAAAAGTGTTACTTTCACTTTTTCATTTTAGCCTCCAAATTGAAAAAGTGAAAGTAACACTTTTCCTGAAACGGAGGGAGTATCACACATTTTACTCTAATTATCCTACTAAAAGGAAAAATGAACTATTTTTTTTTTCTATGTAAATCATGTACAGACAACATTCACACTAAACTTACTTGTGATATCTTTCTATAAGGCCTTTTGATCTAACCTCTCATTCCAGTTGAGGCAGCGGATTAAGCTATGGAACCAGTCACAGGTTTGATCGGATTTGTTGACCGTTGGGAGTGGATGTTTGCTCATGCATATCCGAACAGAATCTCCTCGAGATAGCTGTTGTCGCCTTTTCCCATCAAATGAAACCCATGCATTACTTCGGGTCTCTGCAGGTATCTGCGCACATTAACAAGAAGACACAAACTGATTTACCACATATTTGTTCCAGAACTTTGAAAACTATTAACAAAGTGCAGTTGAAATACATATGGACCACAAGCTTCAAGTCGAAATGCATGTGAAGTCAAAACCATACGAGACAGACAATCTTCCTCTCTTATAGATCAATATTATCTATAAGAATCAATTTACCTTCAATTCTAGCTGTGCAGAGTCTGGGAGGATCACAGGTCTGAAAGAAAGGGAATGTGGGCAGATGGGTGTGAACAGCATGCATGGAACATTCGGATGAACCTGCATTCATATCATTGACGATTAGATGGTAATGACATAGAAAATTTAAAGTAGACATGTAAATAAGTTTGCATAATTCAAAATAAAACATGAAAGCACAATGCAAACATATAATACGAGAAGGCTTTGAGAAGTAGATATAGATCAACTTGAGAACTATCCCTTCATGAAAAATGACTGAATACTGTGTAAGGTCACAATAAAGTCTATACTTCCTATTGACTGGATAAAATCAGGACATGAGAAGCATCAAGAATAGAATACCAACACATGCTAGACATAAAAAATAAAAATATAATAGTGGAAAAACAACAACATGTCCTTTTCTTTAATGTTTCTTGCTGTGATTTTTTACCAACATTGAAATTTGGTATTCATTGTTATGCATCCAAAGTAAATAGATGACTTTCGTCTTAGACCTGCTTGCTGATAAGTGACCAACCAGCAGAGATTAACATAGATCATTGAAGAAAGATAAAATAGAAATATCAAATATCAAATGCCTGAGGAAAGAAACAATATGCCAAGTTAAGGAAGGTCTATGTGTTCATATTAACTGAGATCTATATATGCCAAGTTTTTGTTTTCTTTGGAAATGAAGTAATGCAGTTAATGAAGGTTTTAAGTGTTTCATTTAAGATAGCGACGATAGGTTAAAATCTGAAGCCCAAGATGTAGACATACCATGGATCCCCCTGCAGCCGTCGAATAAGCTGTACTCCCTGTAGGCGTGGCTATAATGACTCCATCACCTTGCACCTAAAATGGATCTAAATTAATTAGAATAGAGGAAGCACTAACCAGAGAATCAAAAAATATTAAGAATACAATATACATGAAAGTCGGTGGAAAACAAGAAATAATTATTTTGACAGGAGTTACCAGCAAAAGTAACTAGTTGAAAAACACGGAATAAAATCAGGACATGATTCAAAAGGGAAACTCGTATTTTGCTATTGACTCGCACGATTAAGGAAGATGGTACTCTTTTTGCTTACTTTAGTTATGAGGCGGTGATGTTCATAACATTCAATTTTAGACAGGTAAGGATTAGAACCCCGGTCGACGACCACCTCATTGAGGACATCAAATACTTTCCCAGGCATTGCTTTTCCGTTTCGGAATATTTCACAATGGAGACGCATCCTAAGAGTTATGTAAACTCCATCCAAAGTGTTGTTCCCATAGATGACTTGTCTCAAATCCTGCCTAAAATCTTCAAACTGTAACAGAAAAGGAAAAATTATTCAGAGAAAAAAAATAAAGTAAACATATACTACATAATCGAATCGCCTTCTTGAAGCTTTCTTATGTGTGATTTCCCAATAATAACATACCCTTAAAGTTTATACTAATCATGAAGAGATAAAAAGGTATCTAGATACCCTAGTTGGAAAAGTTGCCCATTTGTACACGTGTACTAGCTATTACACAATGCGTGTGATATGTATAGGTTTGTGAAATTTTATAGTAGCTAATTTCAAGGGTTGTGTTGTGGTCGATGTATTAGAAACACATTGCTCCTAGAATGATGTATTAGAAACACATTGCTCCTAGAATCTCCCCACTTGGAACTTGTTAATTATAATCATATAACGAACATACATATAAAAATGATTTAAATGAACCAATAATTATTTATATAGTTTATATAATTTGTTTTTTCTTTTTGTAAAAAGCCAAATGCACAAAACGTAGGTTACAAAATTTAAAATCTGAATACTAAAAGAATCATTCATGTGCAGCAGACATGCCAACATCCAGTAGTGAGAAAAGGAATTTTTGAACAAAAAAGTGATTCCTAAAAAGATGGAGTTTAGAAGCATACAGTATGCGAAGTGAGAAACCCAAGAGATCCAAGATTAAATGAGACCACCGGGGGAACAGCACCTCTGAATAAATTTGATGCATGGAGTATGACCCCGTCTCCGCCTAAACAAGCTACAAAGTCTACTCTTTCGTGAAGGTCACTGCAAAATAATTAAGGCAAGAAAAGTGGTCATCAATACGGGCATGACATTTAGATATAATGTACTTGTGTCCCAGATCCATAAGTTCAGTACCTGGTATCTTGACTGTAAAAGGTCTGAATAAAACCAAATCCTGGGATTCTTGCAAATACGTCGTGCACATCAGGTTCTACAAGGACATTCATTTTCTCTTGGTAGTACAGAAAAGAGGCAACCTACAAAATAGAGAGAGAAGGCTCAATTAACTAGCCCAAGCAGCGCAAGTATCCCCACTTTTCCCATTAATACAGTGTCATTAATGCGGACAATTTAAGGTGTTAATGGAAAGCTCACTGCGCAGATTATTTATGATGAACTACTCCTTTCTGGAACTTGAGACCCCACCACAATTTGATTCAGACTCACAACCAATATGGAAGCCATAAGCCACTCACTCGGTTTTAGCGCTAGAAGTCACAAGTGTTGTGAATCTCACCCAGGATGATCACAAAATAAGGATCATCCTCAATCGAAAGATTGCAGCATCATTCTCCTAACAGACTATAAAATAAAAAAGCAAGTAACTGAACCTAAGATGTTCTACTGAATAAAATAAATAGGTACCTCTTTAGCTTCTTCAAGCAGCTCATTTCCCAGCTTTTTAAGCAATAATACAGTTTTGGGTGGGGATTTCCACATTAGCATCTGCTGTTGAGTGCTAGGGTGAGTAAACGCCAAAGAGGACTCTGTTACCTTTTCCCTAGCACATGAGTGTCCATCTGTCCGGACTAGGAACATCTCTGCTTTCTTTCTTGACTGCACTCTAACCACACCAGTTGCAGAAGCACACATATCCCCCTCAAATATCTCCATGTTACTGTCATTTGGGGCTACTAAAACTTTTTCAATGCCTTTTCGATCGTCGCTGATAGTTGTAGGCTTTCCGTTCTTTTCCAAACCAAGATTTTCGACCAAGGATTGCTGAGTTTTGGCATTGATGTCTTTCTTCTCTGTTAGATCATAACCTTTTGCATCCACGCCAATAGAAACATAATTATCACCGTCAGCAAGAAACTTTCCATTGATGGGAACATTCTGAGGCTTCAAGCATAACTCCTCCTCAGTTACACCATTTGGACCTCCTGTGTCCAGCAATCCTGATACTGGATCAACCAGAGGTACTATGTCACTATTTTGAACTGCAGTCCAGCCTGTCTTTCTTGAGACCAATGCTTCCTCAAACTTTTTCCTACGATAATTAAAAAATTCTGGAGGTGAGATGTTTCTATTTCTGAAAAAACTGGACATTTCTCTTTTAGAAAAAATATCACAACTAGGAAACTGAGCATTGAGTGGGTCTACATCGGCGCTGAAATTCGCAAGAGATCCCACCTCCAGTGCACCGTTCTCACTTTCTAATAGCGAAGGAGATTGATCTTTCCCTTTCCCTCTTTCATCTTCATCTAGATCTTTTGTAGGCCTGGCAGTCCGCTTGGAATCTATAAGATGTGAAGGTGAACGAGCCATATGCTGTCTCCATCTAGAGACCATAGCAGAAGTTCTCCAAACACCTTCCTGGCTGTGCAGATAAAGTGGCTTCATATCAGGATCCGCCACCAAAGAAGCAAACCTCTCGACTTGATCCATTGAAGGTGCAGTTCCAACTTCAACAGGAAGTTTTACCACTTCAATTCTCCCACTTGAAACAGCATCTTCAAGTGCTGCTTGATAAATATCATCCTGGACAACCTCTGCTCTGAGATCAACAACCACTTTAAAACCTCTATCCATTAACCACTTTAAACCTTCGTCTATGACCTGGCCACCTCTCCAGAAAGCTACTTCACAACCTTTAGTTAAAAGTTGGCCTTCTTTCGAAGGGTGCAGGGGTACAGGTGCCCAATTTGCAAACAACGTTTGACAAGGGCAATCATGAGCACGGGGAAATCCAGCATCGTAGCAGACATTTTTCAACATTTGCAATTTTCTCCAGATATTCTTGCTTCGATTGTCAGAGGAACGTAAATAGTTCTTAAGCACAGCATGCAAACTTTTAGAACACATTTTCATCTCTGCCCTAAAAATGGCAAGTGGTGGTACCTTGCCCTCTGATATGTTAACATCTGTCACAAATTGAGAGGAACCAGATGATCGCCCAGATAGAACATCTGCCCTTCCTTTATTCAGTAGAGCAACCATGCGTCCCAGCACCGCCACTACTTTCTCTTCTTGCAATGGAAAATCTTCCTCAGACTCGGAGGAGGAATCATATGTAACAGAACACTCTCCGGTTTCTGGGTTGCATAACGTTTCCATTAGAGCAATATGAAGCTGTTCTGCAGCTCTAAAAATTCTACAATACGCCTCCACTTCTGCTATATCTCCAGGAACTGGACCAACCCAAGACAGCTGTGAAAAATCTTGAGACTGGAACGTTTTCAATTCATTTGTCACCAAAAAATACCTCTATCAGTCCCATTTCTATGGAATCATAATAATAATACGATTGTAGGAATAATAATGTTACATTAATACTCAAGAGTAGTCTTAATAATCCTCACAGAAGTAGTAAATATAATAATATATGAAAGAAACAATAGGGCGAGAAATGATGCTAGTTAACTAATTGTTTCAACTTACAGTTGACTGAAGCAGGCTAGCCAGCTATGTCTAACAACAAAAATTGAGAAAGACAGGAAACGAAATCCACGTCTTTAACTCCTCATTCTCGATATATGCATGTTTAAAATTACTTTCTGTATTTCATTAACTAACCTCTTCTCTTATATAACCACAATACTATGCTCTCCGTTCTAAGTCAAAATAAACCCCTGGCTAAAATACCAAATAAAGGGTAAAAGGATAATCTCAGTCCTACTCGGGGACAGATAAATAATCCACAACCATAACACTCGGCACTACTACCACCTACCAAAAAGTATTGCATCTTTTTAATGCAAAAACAAAGATATACCCCGAAACCAAATAGGAGAGTACCGTTCTATAAAGAATTTACAAAGACAGTTCTATAAAGAATTTACAAAGACAGTAAGCCCACGAAATGGGGAGCATGAAGGAAGGGGGATTACTCAAATTTATAACTTTTGGATAAGAACTTAGTCCAGAAGATCATACATAATCTCATCTCACTAGCAACTAGCATTTAAGCATATTCATGACAGCAGAAAAAGATGATTAAATCAGTAGAAAACACGTGTTGATTGCCGTTCTATATTATACCTAATGTAGATTCGGTTTATGTATGCCAACTCTAATTACATTGGTATCACTATTGTTATTAACTTATTACACTTATTTCATCATTCTAGTGCATTTGGTGACGTAGTGATCGATTGCTCCTGACCGAATAAAACATGCCATGCACACAGTTAAGGTTAGGACATACAAAATTTGGTTCTATTCTTATGATGTAACTTATGCTACTGAGTTCTAACAACTGAAATTAATTCCAGACCTAATTTATAGTTCTCATTTCATTTCAAACTGAAAAATAAAATTTACCTCAGGAGTGTCCAAATCGATCTTTACTGGGGAAGATGCTGAGAAGAAGAAACTGGTTAGTTCACCACTAGCTCCGACTCCAAACCTAGAATTTCCAGATGATGAATTTTTCCCTCTTTTATTCTGCTGATGAAATCCAAATTCGAAGAATCCGTTGTTTTTGTGAGGATGAGAAGGGAAAGTGCGAAAAAGGTGATGATGAGACGCCGATGATGATGATGATGACGGTGATGATGGGTTGGAAGCACAACCCCATCTCACATCCATCATCATCATCTCTCAATCGATTTCTTGTTGATTAACCTTTAATTTATGTGAGCAGAGAATGGGATTTGGATGGTATACCTGAAATGCGAAATTGGATAATTTGTTTTTGTTGTTTAGTTTAGTTTTTCTGTGGAAGTGTTAAAAGAGTGTGGATGAAATGGAGTTTTATGAAATATCATCGATCACCCAACTGTTTCTTTTCGAAAACAAACAAAAACTTCGAGATATAGTAGCATTTTTGAGAAGGGGCCTTCTTTTATTCCGCACCACATGATAGAAGAGCTGCCCACCACGTAGATGTGTAGATGTATTGTACTGCGGCCGGTTAGAGCGACCCCTATGGCGAAAAAAATAAATAGGCTAAGCCAAAATTTTAGGGTTCCAGGGAGGAAGAAAGCAACCACTATGACCCTAGGTAATTTCAAGGCGGAGATTAGGTTTCTGTGTGAACAGTGTAGGTGGTTTTCACCAAGTCTAAATTGACTTTGACTTGGCGGAAGCTCAGGTTTCAGTCACGATGAAACATGCACGTTTTTTTTTTTATTTTTCTATACCTTTTTTGAATATCAAAGTTATCTTAGTTTTTTTTTTTTTTTTTTTAATGCTACGCAATCCTCAATCTTGAACATCTATAAATAAAGACATTCATTCAACTTGGAAAATCAATCCCTGACATTTATGTGTCCTAGTTGATTGCTAGTATCGTTCTCTATTGACCTAGATTTTCTCTGAGAAACATAATTAGGTCTATGAGTGAAAGGCTTTACTTAAGGATTCGTGAAGCCAGTTCCGACTATCTTTACCTTGATAGTTAGTGTATCATGAACTTGTTCTTTCTGTTATTAAGGTTTTAGTAATCTCATTCAGAAGCGAGATACATAGATATTGCAAAGTTATATTCGTCTCAGACTTTGTGATTCCTCAAGATAGGTATCTAAAAACTATTCTTAGTTAATGATTGTTCTTGAGAGGTGGTTAAGAATCCAGGCTTCTCAGCTAGCTAAGTGTAAGTGTTCCGGATTTGTGAGGTCTGCTAGCTTTGTCTACTGCAAAAAAAAAATCCCAAGCCTTGATCTTTTATCTAAAAGGAAAATCAAATAAGGTTATCTGTTAGACAAATTGGTATCAAAAGTCTTCACTTATGCTTAAGAAATTCTTAGGCTGTAAAGGACGTCAGCTAAGGAAATCAATTGTGTAGAGCCTTACGAGGTTCAAGAGACGTAAGGAGCACGATTACATCTAAATTGCTTGGGGGGTTAATTCAGTCTCAAATACATTCTAGTTCGAAGTCTGATTGTAGGCTAGTGTCTGTAGCGGCTTAATATAGTTCGATGTTCAAATCTGGACGAGGTTCCGTTTTTTTTTTTTTTTTTTGTAGTTGTGGTTTCCTCATTAACAAAACTTCCGGTGTATTACGTTTTTCCTTTTCCGCGTTATATTATCTTTATAAACCATTTCATGGGGAACTTTTTCCCTAGCCCATTTCATATTTTTTGTGTATTATAAACCCATCATTAAAATTACATATATCAATAACCCATAATTATTAATAGTTTGAAATATATTACTTAAATAACCTTCTACCCAAATAAGTTAATTAATTTGTTATTTTAAATCTAAAAACTAAAACCGTTCAGAAAAATCGTGACTAATCAATTTCCTAAAATTACTCTTCATATTTATCACACCTCCTAAAACCACTCTTTTACTAAACCTCCTAAAATTACAGTCGTTACCCTAATAAGTTTGATTTTAAAAACAGAATATTTGAGAAATTTTCACTTCTTAAATTTCTTATAAATTTGTGAAAATTTAAATTTTCCGGTGCAAGAAATTGGTGAAAATTGATATTTTCACTCAAAAAATAATGAAAACACCGTTTATCACATGAGAATAAAAGTGAAAATTTGATTTTTCACTTTTAGTAAAAGTGAAAGTTGGAATTTTCACATTTAGTAAAAGTGAAAATTCGTATTTCACTAGTAGGAATTTGTAAAAATTATTTTTCACGGCTAATTACAGCGAAACCCTAAAATTATGGAAGATGTATTAGTGGCTAAATAAGATGTAAATGTAAATATCTCTAACCACTGGATTTCCTAGAACACGCTGTGGGGATCTGTGACGTCAAACATCCTAAAACTTAAAGAGTCGTGCTATAACACGGTCGTTCGCATAACTCAAAAAATACGGTCGCACCTTTGCACCGTTAGATGACTTTAGATTATCACATGTTGGAGATGCACATATCTTAGTGCATGTTATCAGAATTTTGACTTTTTCTTAAACCTCAATTTGTTAATTATTTGCATACAATTCCTTGAATGCACTTTTCGTTTTTCTCTCGACCGTGATGGACCACTAGAGAATCAGGCATGAAGATGAAACAAAGGTCCGAACCGGCTTTATTTACATCATCATCATCTCAATATATCGATGACCATTACAAATATTTTCTCAAGCATCAATAACCTAGAATGAATATGCTAAAAAAAAAAAAAAATAGAATGAAAATTTTAATCAAATTAGTCATAATGTTTAACTTCAAGATTTCTCTGATTCAATTCTTATCAGTGATGCTTCCTTCATCCGATTCAATGATCAAACCATCATCAACCCATTTTTGTGTCTAATTCCTTCAAGCATTGCAACCCAAAAAGAAAGAAAATAATCTCCATGAAATATCTATGATTCTCATCACTCTTTTTGTAATGAAGTTCATATCACCTTCTACTGAAACGATAAACAATGTAACAATGGTGATGAGTGTATATCGGATCAGGATTTCCTATAAAATACAATTAGAGGCTATAAAATAATTAAGTATATATTTTTCTTATTAGAAAAATCTAATCTAGTGTATCTTGATAAATGGAAAATCCAATGGTGCAAAGGTGCGACCTTATTCTTTGAGTTATGCGAACGACCGTGTTATAGCACGACTTAAACTTAAAAAAAAGCTTAACTAATATAAAACGTGTAAAGTTTGAAACCTATATTCTGCATTATTTGTTGTAGATTTATTAAGAACACCATATCCGCTGATAGAATTGAATAATGGTTAAAATAGGAGAAAAAAAAGGGACAAAGAAAAGATGTAATTAATATACGAATAAAAGAGGAAGATGATAACGGAAACAGTGAGAGTTAATAAGTAAACGTGTGCTGTTTTTAACAACTGAAATAGGGATAACAACTAATCCATAAAAAGTGGAATTTATTGATAATAAACCGTTATAATTTATAAGTATTTCGTTTTCGACCTTTCTCAAATTAAAAATTACAACTCAAAAGGACAAAAAATTATTATTAAATAAGGAAATAATGGCTAAAGGTTAATCTTTTCTTGTTTAAAATTTGAAAACATAAATCTGATTTAATACTATCAATCTTAACCGTTGATCTAATATTTTGGGCTAGAGATATATACCATCTTATTTATGGGTTTATAAAAGAGAGAGGGTCCGAACTTGGGCTCCTTAGATGTTTCTACCATATTTAATTCTAGTAGATGCATCCTTATTAATTGTAATCCATTATGAGCCTCGATCTTGTAGAATTCATATCTTGAAAGATAGATAACAAGTTTCACACTTGGTAGACTTCCGATTGATTATTTGGATACGAGTAGATTGATCTTGGATATTTATTTTTTTGAGATCGTCCAAGTACCCTTCTGTTGATGGTGGTTTTTAGTTTAGGGATAAAACTGTAAAACTTTATATTTATGTGCCTTCGTTCTGTAAAGAAGTAGAGCTATTTAAAGCTGATGAGTGTCTATGCCTCTCTGCTTACATATGTACTGAGTAATTCAATGTCTTTATATACATAATTTATTAGAATAATATTGGTGCATGTCGCAAAAATCCCAAGTATTCTGTAAATTTTATTGAGCTCATATTTGCATTATTTATTAATGCAAAGCCTGCTGAGTATCCATCTTATGTTGTGTTCCCAGCTGAACTCTTAATATTGACATTACATGACGATTAATGTTCACTCTTAGCTGAGTAGCATGAACTTCCCGAAGTGTCAGAATTAAGATATGCATGAAGGTACCTAATCAGAAGCGCGCAAGCTGTGCCAGTAAGACCAGAGATGCACTACTAATAAGAGTAAAAATTATTAATTTTGCATCAACGTGCAAAATTCACCAAAATTGATTTTTTTTTCTTTTCTAAATCATAAATTTTATTACCAAAGATAAACTGAATTACAAAACCAGCCAGGGTATAGTCTCAGCTAGAAAACTGAAGAAATAAAGAATTACACAATTTTGAAACAAGCAGATTACTATTCAGCAAAACCTAAAATAACTTTTATCCTCATTCTCCAATGCACCTAGGAAGGTAGGTTTTGCTGTGAAGTATTGTGTCTCACCTTTTGCTAATAGAACCCCTTTCTTGGCTAGATCATCTGCTGAGAAATTGATCTCCCTGAAGGAATGTTTGAAAGAGATTGTAGCAATTTTCAGTTTAACTAACTACCATCTTGAATTACAAAAATTGATTAATTTTATGTCAATTCACAAAATTCAAATTCTAACCTAATTTTGTGTCGATTTACAAAAATTAGATTTTTGCACTAAAACGGAGCAAGCATGATATCTTGATCCCTATTGATCGAGACTAAACCTAGGCAAGCTAGGAAATTGGCTCATCATAGAGATAGTAGGAGTAAAATTCTAACAGAGATGAGAAAAAATAAATATAAGGGGTAGGGCACGACCGCGCCACTAATTGGTCGACCGGTTTTCCCTAGCTCACGCCCACCATGGACGACCAGCCTTGCTCGTGTTAGCCCTCGTGCGCTCCTCTTTCCTATCGACCAATCATATCGCTTCTACAATCTCCGCTTTAAATTGAAGATGGAAGTAGGCTGGTCGACGCGTTTAGTTTCTTAAGAAAATAGATCTTGGCCGCCCAAGTCAGTCGCAAAATAAACGCGAACACACAGCTTGGCTGGCTCAACTAGCTAACCCTAATTCTTACTAGCTCGTCAAATAAGGTGCCGTTGTGATGGTCGGTCACCCATATATTTTCTAGACCAATCACATCGCTCCTAGACTATCTACTCCGCTCCAAATAGTTGGCCAAAGTAGGATAGTCGAGCTCTTCTTGTATATAAGAAATTAAATATAGACCGTCCAAGTCAGTCGCGGAATGATCACGACCACACGATTTGGTCAGTCAATTTAACAAGCTTGGCCCTCTCCTAGCATGATCGAGCAAGCTCCATGATAGCTACATGCGGGCCCTCTATTTTTCATCCAATCAGGTCATTCCTAGCATACCTACTTTTCTCTGAATCATCGCCCAAAGTAGGCTAGTCGCGCTACTCATAAGGGTCTTAATTAGGTTAATCGATAATAAAAAACTTCCGCAAATCATCTCAACCATCCAACTTGGCTAGTTGATTTGACTGCCTTAGATTTAATTTGAACCAATAAACAAGGTGCCATGAATACTACCAGTCGTACCCCTCCTAAATGGACCGATCACCTCACTCCCAACTTGCTTGTACGGATCCCGGTAGTTGCTCAAAGAAAAGATGCACCAGTCGTACCCCTTCTAAATGGACCGATCACCTCACTCCCAACTTGCTTGTACGGATCCCGGTAGTTGCTCAAAGAAAAGAGGCCACACCACCTTTTTAACCTTAAGATCCATGACTAATTCAAGCAGGCTCAATATAATGATGCATTACATGGATCAAATATTTTGAGCTGCTTGCTTGAAAATGATGCTTCAAATGGATCATTTACAAACGATATTTTATGAATATCGATCTCATAAACAATTTAATTATTTATTTAACCAAAAAACACCATATGTTATTTTGGAGTACTAACTCACGGCAAGTATGTAGTGAACATCACTACAATTGGATATGCAGAAACAGATCGGTTGATAAGGTTGAGGATTATTGAAGAAGAAGGATTGGGAGAATTAGATGATTAACAGGAGGGAGAGACATAGACAGGGAAGAGCAAGAGAACTTGAGAGAGAGAGGTTAACTCATTTCATTAATTGATAACCGTATCCAACAACATACCGGGTACAAGTACAAGTCATGCCTTAACAACAATTACTAAAGGCACACACACAACTACTAAGGGCACCAGACAGAGCTACAAGGTCTATGACAAATACCCCTCCCTTCAATTGATTCTTGTCCTGAAGAATCGCATCAGAAAATAGTTGTTGCAGCTTGTTCACGGGTACTGCAAGAGATATGACCTATATAATCTTCAACAACAAGGCCCATATAAGCTGAACTCGCGTCCGGGTAGGCACTAGTAAAACACCACTCGCATCCATGAGTAACAATCCTGAATTAGTGTTACCAATTACTGTATGAGTACCTTTCAATGTAAGAGATCTATTCCCATCAATAGTTTAGGCATGAGCATGCATTTCAGGTGGAGTTGTACTTGTAAACAATCTTTCCATAGGGAGATAATTCCATCTTTGTTGGCCTGTAGCACTGAATTTTCACCTTTCTCAAGCATCACCTGACCTGGTGATGTGATATTCCGCTGAACTAGTGGCTCTTGCACAAGCATATGCTGTAATCTAGTATAATCTGTCTACACCGAGCAGTCCATTGCTTGTTTTTTCAGATACTTCTTTCACTATGCTCTCTCCACCGTTAGCTCCCATATACATTTGACTGAGCAACGTGTACCATCTGCTTTCCACTCCTTTTTTTCGAATTAGCAAACCTAATAACTGACTATGGACCAGTTTGCATTGCCGCGTATCAACCCAGATGAGAATACCTACTAGATCATAGTTTAGAATTACCTTAACTATCGTGAAGGCATACCTCAGAACTGCAACTTTCGGATGAGTCTTTATGAAACTGCCCTGTTCATTCCATTCACCACCGTTATCAACCTGCCACGAACCTATAAAAAAGACTTTTCAATCATTAGCTCCCATATTTCTTTTGCAGAATTCCATGCCTCTATAATACCTCTTGTCTCGTAACAACAAACCCAACACTCTACCGGCACAAGGAATTTCCTGTCGAGCAGTAACCAAAGTGTAAAGACCAATAACAAGCTGCAACATTTCTTCAAGGAACTTGAAATTAACCTGCCTGTCACCATTGCTCATAAACACAAACACCAGTACATTCGGATACTCCCATAATAATTGTGAACAGTATCGAAGTGCTAGGATTAGCTCATAAAGAAATTCCCCATTGTACTCATTCCTCCAAGTAGACTTTGTAAGAACCAACATCTCAGAAGTAAAAATATTCAAGCACAAATTATAACTACTTATAATCATTCCTAGCTATCGTCCCCGATCAATTACCTTTCCAGTAATATACATACTACAATCGAGACATTTTGCACTGCTCAAAATACTTTGTACACTACTAGGGATTGTGAGGAAACAATACCTCAATTGTAATACTAGAGAATTATCACCCGTATTATCCAACACCAACCCATTTGAATTCTCAAATATCATTCTAAATTGATACCCACTCATAATAAATTGCTCCTGAACAAACTCTGTAGTATGTTTATCCAATAAAATCAAACACAGCTTAAGCACAAACATATAAGAAGTATTCATGTGGAAACAAAATCTATAAAATTCTTTGACGAAATAAGTAAATCCTTTAGTAAGTGCAAACACCCTTCCACGACCAAAAAGCATACCACCATAATCAGAACTGGGTGAAATAGCACACCAAAATGTACTTGAATTCACACTCCATAGTTTCTCACAATACTCATGAGCAGAATTTAACTTTGAAGCAAGGTCATTAGTGTATTTATCCCTTAAATTAGACCCATCCAATTCTCTTCCTCTATCAAAAATCATTCGAGTATCAATACTGTCACTCTTCTTAGCAAATAGAAACAAATTCGAGTACTCAATTGACAAATCCAGATGGTACCCCAACTCAACAATCAACTGATAAACAAAATTCGCACTGCGTCTAGGCACGGAAATCAACCAATTCAGAACAAACAAGCCAAGAGTAAGTATACCCAAACTTGAATGAGAATTACTGTTATTCTGGTGAGAAAACATACTGAATAGTTCAATCCACTTTCCTCTATCAAATAAGGTTCGAGCCAAATCCAACCTACAGCAAAGACATATTCTCCTACACTGCTTGTTGATGATAATGAATAAGACCTTATGAACATTAAACTTTTCATAACACATCTCTTCCTCCACTGCCAGAGGAGTAGAAGCATTTCTACTGAACTCATTCAACGAGTTGAAATACTTGACCTCTCCATTTTCAACCATTTCAAGTACATTCGAACAAGCAGACAACAACTCTAAGCTATACCAAGGCTTAATATATGGCTCATAGGCATTTTTATTAATATAATCATTCATTAATATTGAACCAAGCATCTTTCCAGCCTCCCTAATATGATTATCATTAACACACACAAAAATAATTGAAGGTATAGAACGAATTTCTGTTTTATAACCAAAGGCATGCAACACTGGACAATTCAATTTCTCATGATAATTCAAAGATGTGGTTGTACACTTACCACGATCGAATAAGGAGCGAATTCCGACCCACAGAAGAGAAGAATAATCCAGACAGTGTAATTGGTGTTGGGAATAGAATAACTCCTTTAAGTAATAAGGATTTTTGTACTTCTTCACTTCAACTGTGTAAACTTGATGCTTGTAATCCTGAATTGAATAAGTAGATAATTCAATTTGGAGTTTAGGTCTGTAATTACCTACCTCTACTGCTAGAGGACTAGAAGTATTTCCACTGAACTCATTCAACAAGCTGAATCCCTTGACCTCACCATTTAAAACCTGTCTAACTTGAAAACCCAAATCAGCATCACAAGATTCATTACCAAAATTGAATGGTTTACCTTCTTGGTAATACAGAAACATTATAGGGGTCTTGTATTTTTGAATCTCATTAACAACACTAGATCCATCGATGATAAGGGAATCAACTATAGGTATAGAATGATAATTACCTTCATCTGAGCTCAAATCACTTGAATCAAGTGAAATTGATTTCGATTTTAAAACAATTTCATCTTCGATCATCTGCGATTCACCCAATCTATGAGAACGGTTTGTAGCTGGTAAAGGACCTAAAAATCCATCTGACTCATCGGCGATTTCATCCTCAAAAGCAATTTCATCCTCAATCATCTTCACCATCAGCGACACCTTCTTCATCACCGACCCAACTAATTCGAAGCTTTCTAACGAGTTAGATTTCTAGTCTTCATCAGTAGATTCACCCACATATATCCTATGCTCTAATATAAGAAGTTGTTCTGCTTTTGTTGTTAAAAATCTCTTCCATCTGGCTAAAAACTCTGGAGATTGGTTATTTTTTCAATCATCCAATACTTTTGATATCTCATCCAGGGCTAATACTAACGCCTCAACTCGAAGGGATAATTCTTCAATTTATGTGATGTTTACTAACTTATCAATTTTTAAGGATAGCTCTTCAATTTCTGTTAGGGATACCATGATTGCAGCCGTAGAATCGACTGCTCTGATACCACTTGTAGTGAACATCACTACAATTGGATATGCAGAAACAGATCGGTTGATAAGGTTGAGGATTATTGAAGAAGAGGATATGGAGAATTAGATGATTTACAAGAGGGAGAGACATAGACAGGAAAGAGCAAGAGAACTTGAGAGAGAGTGGTTAATTCATTTCATTAATTGATAACCGTATCCAACAACATACCGGGTACAAATACAAGTCATGCCTTAACAACAATTACTAAAGGTACACACACAACTACTAAGGGCACCATACAGAGATACAAGTTCTATGACAAAGTCTCATTCATACGACTTGACTTGTCACTTATAGCCACCTGCTGCCTAGCTTGTGCATGATTGGTCGAAATATTTAGGTTTTACAAATAAGACCCATGATGTATGATTAGTTCTAAAATTTTGGTTATATTCTTGATCATGATGTAACTTATGCTACTGAGTTTTAACAACTGATAAATTAATTCCAGACCTAATTAATAGTTCTCAAACTGAAAATAAAAATTCAATTAGATTACCTCAGGAGTGTCCAAATTGATCTTTACTGGGGAAGATGTTGTGAAGAAGAAACTGGTTAGTTCACCACTAGCTCTGACTCCAAACCTAGAATTTCCAGATGATGATTTTTGCCATCTTTTATTCTGCTGATGAAATCCAAATTCAAAGAATCTGTTGTTTTTGTGAGGATGAGAAGGGAAAGTACGAAAAAGTTAATGATGAAACGTCGATGACGATGATGATGATGGGTTGGAAGCATAACCCATCTCATATCCATCATCATATCTCAATCGACTTCTTGTTGATTAACCTTTAATTTATGTGAGCAGAGAATGGGATTCAGATGGCATACCTGAAATGCGAAATTGGATAATTTGTTTTTGTTTTTTAGTTTAGTTTTTCTGATGAAGTGTTAAAAGAGCGTGGATGAAATAGAATTTTATGAAATATCATCGATCCAATCATCCAACCCAACTCTTCTTTCAAAAACAAACAAAAAACTTGAACCATCGTTTGGGGCATACATAGTTATTATGCCATCCCATGGAAGATGATAAGGGGTGTTCTAGTGATGCTCAAGTTGTTATAATACCCTTATACAATTTAAATTACATTATTACCCTACAACTAAATTAAATTCTAATCCTAAAACCTTCCCACTAATTAAGAATGCGTGATTGGGGGATATAAATTACTATCCCCATCCAATAGTGTATGCTAAGGTGTGTTTTCTGGGGGCGGAAATACTAAAATACCCTTTGGTTAATTAAAAACACTATGAAAAGACCATACTACCCTTCACATAAAAGAAAAATCTTAAAACTTAAAATCAAAACATCCCTCATTCTCCTTCATCTGTTCCGGCACTCCTCTAGGTTTAGGGTTTTGAATTTGTTTTCTTCATCGTTCTTCATTGTTGATTAATCGTCAATTCAAAAATATCTTCGTCGATTAATCGAATCAATAACCATGCCTCCGCGAAAGAAACCCAATCTGAATCCGCAATCAAAATCAGTAGCTCAACAAAAACAAGAAAAAAAAATCAATATGATTGCTCTTGAGCAAGAAGAAGAAGAGGATTCAGACAATCAAACTCTCGAAGAAGAAATGACTTCTATGAGAAGGCAAGTGATTCTGAACTGTTCTATAAGTGTTTTAATCGATTTAAGGCATTGGGTTTAGGTTAGAATCACGAACCCTAACTCAAACATTTGAGTTACAGTCAATCCCGGCATTGAAACTAGTATGAATACAATGCCGGTACTGATTTACGACATTGAATTTAATATGAATACTATGTCGGTAACATGTTTTGGCATTGAATTTAGTATGAATACTATGCCATCTAAAAAAATAAAATCACCTGGAACTGAATGTTTAGTCCCGGCATTGAAATTAGGATGAATACCATGACGGGACATTGTTACGGCATTGTTTTTGTTTTTACATGTATGCCGGCAATGC
Organism: Papaver bracteatum; assembly: GCA_023529315.1. NCBI lineage: Eukaryota > Viridiplantae > Streptophyta > Magnoliopsida > Ranunculales > Papaveraceae > Papaver > Papaver bracteatum. The sequence continues at coordinate 1,953,715 of JAJJWX010004844.1, forward strand.
TCTTTTGGTATACATGAATAACCTAGGAATTACCTAAGACTACAGGAATTGTCGGCATTCTCTCGACAGTGCCGGCTTCATGTCCCGGCATAGTTTATTTTTAAATTAAAACGTCATTTTATGGTCTCGGCATGGACGGTTTTTCGTTCAGTAATGCCGGCACTTGTTATTCAATGTCGTTATTCAGCATATCTACGTCGACATCAGATATGATTGTTAGTTGTATTATATTTATTTCGTGTGTCTTTTGATATAGGGCTAAAGCTAAGGAATCTAAGAAAGGAAAAACTAAAGATGTTGGCATTAAGAAAAGAAAGAAAAACGTTCTTGGTACTCCCGGTTTTCTGCCTCCTCGAGGGAAAGAACTTGGTCGCAAAAAGCATTTGGGGGAAGGCTCTACAAGAGGGAAAAAATGGGAGAGTGGTGGGGACCATAGAAAACTCGTAATCCGTGAACATACTGGAACAGTTGATAATAAACACGATGAAGAGGAAGATGATCAGGTTGATCTAAGTCAATTAGCAATTCAAAGCGAAGTTTTAAAGGAGGACACTGGGCCAAGTCAACAACCAACAGAAGGTGAAGGTGAAGGGGAATAACCGGTAAAAGGAGATAAAAAGAAGAATAAAGTAGTAAGTAAACATTTTGCACCTTCCTCATTCTGATAACATGATACCTGACCTTGATCGTGGTAGAATTTGGGGTGAAGCATTGGATCCGAGAATGCTATTTGGATACAAGGACATGTGGGCTCGTACTATCTGTCAAACCTATGTAAGAATTTTTATCTTGTGCATATGTATTTTTTTTGTATTTATGTAAAATCTCCTAATTATAGGATTATAAGTAAGATGTGCATGTTTGCTGATACCAAGCCGCGACTCATTGGAATTTGGCTGAATGTAAAGAATTCCAACAATTAGTAAAGGACTCTAGCTATATCTTTTTGTTGAAAATTATGTAAAGTATGATTATGTGATAGTCAATTGCTCCGTCGAGAGGTTTCATGGTGAAACTGATACCATGCACTTCCCGTTTGGGGAAATGACCTTGATTCCTGATGATGTTCAGAACATTCTAGGCTTATGGGTATTTTGGGGTAAAAACTGTTTCTGCTGGTTTTGGTAAATTTGGGTGTGTTGATGAGAAACTAATTTAGACCTAATCAAATGCACTGCACGAGAGTACTTTAGATTCGAGAGATTAATCTGTACAATCCTGGACTAAACCAAGAAATGGTCGTTCCAGTCTTGCTTCGGTCATAAAGTGAAGGAGAAGGTTTGGTCTTAGAGAGGGAAGCAAAGAAGTTGTTGAGACCAGAATGGTTAATTCTGAAGGTGTGGCTATTTATGACTTGTATCATAATTTGAAACTGGCTTGCGGGATGTAAGCTATAAGTTTTTATGTGTTTTTCTGGATACTGTGTTATTGTTAACCAAAACTCTGTTGTTTGGTCGAAATAGGTAGAAACCTATTTATACAAGTCATAATTGAACGCACCCTGTGTTAGAGTACTGCTCGGTCGAACTCGCAAGCATTTCTATCTCAAGCTTGTTTTCAAGTTTAGTTGCCAAAACTATAAGTCTTGATTTCTAGTTTACTTATAGCTAAGTCTCGGACTAGGATAGAAAGTGTAGTTGAGCTTTAGGCTCCATGGAGATTGATGGTATTTATCAATGATGTTGTAGTTAAAAGGTTCTTTGAGACTTGTGAAGGAAGATTTTTTAGACTCTAATTTTTTATAAATAAAAATAACAAACTCAATTAAAAAGTGTTGTGAAAATTAAAGAGAGACTGGGGCTAGGATTCCACCAAATATTCAAATTCATGTAATTCACTTATTTATTCTAAACCATTATAGCTCATTCAATAAGAATTTTAACTCTGTTTCTTTGCCTAAGGTAGATTCTTAAAATATTAATTGTAAATCTTAAGCATGGAATATCAAAAGAATTAATCCTAAGCATAAACCATCAAATGAAATGACAATTAATTAAGAAAAATCTTTTTCTAATTTTAGTTTAATGCAAATAGTCAAATAAAGAATTAAATAGATTTGCCACATGATGAATTTTGGTTTCCTCCATTGCCCCAGAGGATGGGTTTAGCTCCTCATGTTGGAAACACGCTCAAAATAATTTTTCATTGCTCGAATAGGTGAAAAACAAGAGAAAAGTGCTAATACAGAGATTTGCAACACTTTTACGGTATTGCAATAAACTGTTACAGAGATCGATATAAAGGAAGTGTCGCTATAACCGTAGCTTATAAGACTGCTGAGGAACTGTCGCAATTGATGTAGCATGAACGACGGTCTCAGGGGGTCTTATGTTCTTCGTGTTCTTCCCATGTAGCAGCATAAAACTTTTCTATGCAACTCGATTCTCGCTTCTGTCTTCTCCCCCCAAACTCTCCGTCCCTCTATTCGACGTCCGAAACTCCTTTTATACCCCGCATGCCTAATAATCTCTCGTAATTAATCCTCCAAATCTCCAGTACATGCAAATATTTTATTTTTATTTCTCTCGGATATTGACGGGAGAATAATTTACCTTCTTGTTGTTTCACGCATCTACAGATTCGAAACCTTCTTTGTTTAACTCCTTCACGTCTCTGCAACAACCAAACGCGTGCAATACTCGTGTAAACTTGCTACGAATCCGTGATTAACTCTTCCCGGTCCTGTGTATCTCTGATTTCTTCCACACGGCAAACCAGCCAAATTGGATCGATTTCAACACCTATACCATCCCTGTCTAGCCCATAGAAACATACCCAATCAATTCCAGCCCTTTAGTCTCACCGTAACAAGCTCAAATCGCCAACCCTAATTCTGCCAGTTGAGAGTTGTTTTTCCCGCCAAAACTAGAAATTTGAAATGATCCTAACAGAGATGGGGGTGCGAATAGAAGCTGACTCCTGGGGGTGCCCTAATCCAAATCGAGGGTGCCTTTATCATTTTTCTCCGGGGTAAAAAAAAAACACTTTTTGAGCAACTTTTTCCGCATAATTGTATTTCTCCAAAAACACCTACACAAACATAAAAACACCATAATAAGTACAAAAATCGAGACTAACAATAGAGACACTGAGGATAATTCAGACACAAAAATGTGTCTATCAAATACCCCCAAACTTATTATTTGCTAGTCCCGAGAAAATCGAATAAAAATAAAACCGAGTTAATCTCGGGAGGGTTTACCAGAGGTGTACCCACAAAACCATGACTTTTAATTGGTCACAAGTATCCAAAGATCTATGAGGACATACAAATTCTCAACCTATCTCCAAGTGACTAGAATGCCAGAGAAATTAAAGGTGCCAGCTCTAAAGCTGACTGAGGAAAAGGGGAGACACATCCGCAACACTGCTAGATAAAGAGATATCCGCTACACAGCTAGATAAACATTGTAAGATGCGTCCGCTGATTTACAGCTGGATAAGATTAGGAGAGAGAGAAAGATGAGAGGGACATCTGCTACACAGCTGGACTAATTACGTGTGATGAGTTAAACCAGTGCTAGAAAGATCTTGTGTCAGATTGAAAACGGACTAACAAAGCAACCAAATGTATCTTTCTTCGACTCTCTCATAGTGCTCAGTAGAAACAACATCTTCTTCGGCTTCAACTGTTGATGATAAACTCTTGAACCTCGTAGAACCTTGACAATTAACTCTTCTCTTTGATTCCTCATTTGAAACTTCCTTATAGATTTTTATTTCCCTATGGCCTTATTGAATAAAATTTTAAAATATATATATATATATATATTTTTATTTTTTTATTTTTTTTATTATTTTTTTTTTCATTTTTTTTTTGTAGAGTAATAACAAGACAAAAATTTACATGGCCATCACAAAAGGAATTTAACACTTGGATTTTCACAACTTGTAATGTCTTAGTATCATGAACTTCAACAACTTATATCGTTTGATTTTTCTTGCTCTTATAACTTCTTGTAACCCTTGATTTTGAATTTTGATTTTCTATTGTTGCTTCTAAACCTTAAACTTCTTCAAATTTCTTCATAGATTTTAATGTTGATGATGATAAGTTTCTACTGAGAGAGAATCGTACTCCAGTAACTAAGACTACATTATGAGGTTGCTTTGTCTTTCTGGCATTTCCTGACCTACTTGCCTTTCCATCATGGATGGTTAGGTCCATCACGGTTACCCTCTAAAAGGAACAAGTTCTCTCCTGAATTTCAAGGATCTCAATGTCTTTTTCTCTAATGTCTCAATAGGTTGTTATCCCTAGCATTCCAATTTCTATCTTTTCGGTGAGAAAAAATATGTAAACTTAGATAACCGGAAACCATGTGACGCTAGAAGTTTCAAAAATGCAACTAAAAAGTTTCTCCCATTACCCCCAAACTTAAATCTAACATTGTCCTCAATGTTCTAAAGATGAGATTAAAAACATGAACAAGGAGAAACCGTTACCACTAGAAGGAAATGAGGAAAAATATTACCGTGTTGCATGAGCAAGGGGTACCTCCCAAGGAGTGCTAAGTTTAAAGTCTTCAGCCAGACATCAAATACCTCAAAAAGGATCTTCACCTTCCAAAGTCATACACCAATAGCCGAAATAGTTGTGGATCCATAAGACCAAATAGAGTTAACACCAATATGTGACAACTGCACTGGTTCAGAAAAATGAATAGAATGAGCACATCCTCATCTAAGGTTTCTGTCAAGACAACTGGGTTTATCTGGGAAAAATAACGAAGCTTCATATGTGTGCCTTGATAAAGAGATTCATCCAAAATACTGGCCTCTAAAACCTGGGTCACTTCCTGGACAGTATCAGGAGGATCGGGTTGCGGAGTCCGAATAGACTCAAGTAATATCTCAGACGCACAAGGCTCAATTCCCAAGTTAGGGAATTCAATTAGGAACACGTGACGATCACAAGAACCATCACTACCCCCAAACTTAGGGTTTTCACTACTAACAGACAAACCTCTAACGATTGCTTGAATTTCTGGATCTTCAGAGTCTCTAAAGTATTCAAGAGCTTCTTCTAGTTCTCTACCCCCAAACTTAAGGTCATCATTATTCTTAGAAAGACCTAACACTATTTCTTGGATTTCTGGGTCCGTAGAGTCTTTAAAATACTCAAGGGATTCTTCTACAGATTGATCACACGTCTGGTCTAAGAGAATGGTTTCCTCAAATTCATCTAAAGAGTCTCCTAGTAAAGTGTCATGCCAATCATCTTGAACTAAATCCTGAACTAACATGCTAATCATATTCACTGAACAGGTTGGGTGTCTAGAACAACAAAATCCACTGGATAAATAAACTTATCAACCTCAATCAGAACATCCTCTAAATCATCATTCTAAACATGATATGGAAGTAAGTTAACAAGGTTTCCTAGTAACATTAAATACATTTAGTTCGGTGGTCATATTACCAAAGGATATATTCATAGGCACAAAGATAGCAGAATTTCTTGGGACTCCTTAGAAATTGTTTCAATTGATGGGCTTCTCCTCTTGGGAAGTAGAAGGTGGCAAGTATGTTAGGCATGGCTACCTTATTTTCTACCGTTTTACCACTCCTAAGGGTTGTAATAGAATTCACATGAATGAATGGGGGACGAACCTTCCATCTTCTCTTTCACTTATATACTTAGCTATCGAACTTGAAGTTCTAATTTATCAAGAGACCTGGGAATTATTCTTAAAATTCTACTTGGTTTCCTCTTGAAAATTAACTGGCTCTTTATTAACATTTCTCTTTGTGATAGGGGTCTTATGTTCTTCGTGTTCTTCCTGATCTTGATTCGATCCCTTAAACCAAGAAAAAAGGATGGTTTCTCCTTTTCTCCGCAACTATAGACAGACTTGGGCGATTCTTCGTTATACTCCACAACTAGAAACTTGAGAGGTCTTCTCCGACCCCAAACTCTCCGTGCTACTTCTATTGACTAAGAGTCCTCTATTGGGATTTTTCACTACATCTTCTAAGAACGAAAGTGCATCATCAACACTTTTACCTCATCGTGAAAACTCCTTTTATACTTCGAAACCATGGTGAGGACCGATTATCCATGCCTAATAATATCTCGTAATTAATCCTCCAAATCTCATCTTTTCCTAAGAATATAGGGTACATGCAAATATTTTATTTTTTATTTCTCTCGGATATTCACGGGAGAATAATTTCATTTCTTTGCCTAAGGTAGATTCTTAACCTTCTTGTTGTTTCCTCCATTTTCGAATAGGTGAAAAACAAGAGAAAAGTGCAAATAAGGTGTTTTACAGAGATCGATTTTATCTGAACGACGGTCTCAGGGGTCTTATGAGATTCATGCCTAATAATATCTCGTAATTAATCCTCCAAATCTCCAGTACATGCAAATATTTTATTTTTATTTCTCTCGGAAACTTGTTGTTTCACGCATCTACAGATTCGAAACCTTCTTTGTTTAACTCCTTCACGTCTCTGCAGCAACCAAACGCGTGCAATACTCGTGTAAACTTTCTATGAATCCGTGATTAACTCTTACCGGTCCTGTGTATCTCTGATTTCTTCCACACGGCAAACCAGCCAAATTGGATCGATTTCAACACCTATACCATCCCTGTCTAGCCCATAGAAACATACCCAATCAATTACAGCCCTTTAGTCTCACCGTAACAAGCTCAAATCGCCAACCCTAATTCTGCCAGTTGAGAGTTGTTTTTCCCGCCAAAACTAGAAATTTGAAATGATGAAGATGACCTCCCCCTAACAGAGATGGGGGTGCGAATAGAAGCTGACTCCTGGGGGGTGCCCTTATCCAAATCGAGGGTGCCTTTATCATTTTTCTCCGGGGTCCAAAAAAACACTTTTTGAGAAACTTTTTCCGCACAATTGTATTTCTCCAAAAACACCTACACAAACATAAAAACACCATAATAAGTACAAAAATCGAGACTAACAATAGAGACACTGAGGATAATTCAGACACAAAAATGTGTCTATCAGAGATCATCATACAAAGACGAAGAACTACTCAAGGAACTGGTGGAAATTCATCGACTAAAAGGTATGTGGAGAGTTGAACTTATCCATCACTCAAAAGTCTATCTACTCTATCTCCTATATTGAGACAAAAGTCGTATTCCTATATAGACTATGATTATACACATTTGCTATTTTGAGCCGAGTTTATCTCGCTTATCTATTTCTCGAAATATGTGTTGATAAGCTTTTGCTTTGGAAAAATTCATTTTTGCTAGTGACAAAAGTCATATTAGTTTCAATTACTTGAAAATCGCTTTGACGAAAAATAGCTTGTGAATAATAACTATATAACGTCCTCTAAGAATATTTTAATGATTGAAATGAGTGTTTAGAATATAACCTTGAAAGTATATAAACATTGTGTGATAAATCATACATGTGTAAGTCCTTATTCCTTAAACCAAAGTATGTGTACTTTGCTGCTCAGGAAAACCGGAACTAAAGTCCGCGTACCAATATGTGCACTGTCGGAGGTTCACATCCCATTAATTTCTGCTGGAGTTTGTGAACTAAAAACAAACTTATTCCGGGTTCTTAAGTTCGCGTACTAGTATGCGTACTTAAGTGGGTTAGTTTCTAAAAACGGTTATTTGTGAACTTAAACTTATATAAACTAAGGAATGCATACTTGCAAACCATGGCTATAAAGTTCATGATCAAATTGTTTTTGCTTTGATTATGTCTTATATACTTCTATGAGATCTAAGCAATTGAACAACTCTCTAACTAGTTCTCTTGAGTTATTTTAACTAGTTATGGTTAAGATGAATATGGTTGATATAAAAGTGCTCATATGGCTAACCATTTGGTTAACTACTGTTGAACCAACTAAGTGTACATGTTTGTGTACGGTTACACAAACCTAAATAAACGTGCATTTCATTTGTGTGTAACAAGCTAATTTCAATCTAACGGTTGAAAGATATTAGCTTGAATATAATCAGGTTTTCATCTAACGGTGAATATTGAATGCTTTGTTACTAAGCTAACATTGATTGCAAACCCTGATTTGAGAGACTATATAAAGGATAACTCTAGCAACTGGGAAACCTAATCCCCATACCTCCTGTGTGAAACTAGTTGTATTTGCTAGAGTCGATTCTCCTTTAACCTTAGGTTTATAACGAGGCCCTGTAGGTTAACAACTTGAAGACTTCATTGGGATTGTGAAGCCAGAGCCAACTATTTACTTTGTAGTTGCGTGATCTGATCTTGATGTTTCTATTGTATTTGAGTACAATCATAAGATTGGCTTGAGATTGATTTCTCTGATAGGCAAGATGTAAAATTAGTCACAAACATCTTCGTCTCATCGTTTGTGATTCCATAATATCTTCTTTCGCTAGTCGATTAAGATTATTGTGAGGTGATTGATAATTCTAGGATGTTCTTCGGGAATATAAGTCCAGGTTATCAATTGTTCTTGTTCACCTTGATTTATCAAAAGACAAAACAAAACTCGTAGGTATTTATGTGGGAGACAGATTTATCTATTATCGTATACTTTTCTGTGTGATACAGATTTGTTTATTAAAGTCTCCGACTTTGGGTCATAACAACTCTTAGTTATGGGTGAGATCAGCTAATGGAATATAGTGCGTAGTATCGTGCTGGGATCAGAAACGTAAGGAGCGCAACTGTACCTTGGATCAGTGCGAGATTGATTGGGGTTCAACTACAGTCCAAACCGAAGTTAGTTTGTAGTAAGCTAGTGTCTGTAGCGGCTTAATACAGTGTGTGTTCAATCTGGACTAGGTCCCAGGGTTTTTCTGTATTTGCGGTTTCCTCGTTAACAAAACTTCTGGTGTCTGTGTTATTTTTTTCCGCATTATATTTTGTTATATAATTGAAATGACACAGGTTGTGCGTTGAATCAATCAATTGGGAAATCCAACCTTTGGTTGTTGATTAAAATTGATTGATCCTTGAACATTGGTCTTTGGTACCGTTTAAGTTGATTTCTCTTGTATTCAATTAGACTCGCAAATTTCTATTTGTTTGAGTAAGTATTGAATCGAGAAATTGAGATATAACTCTTTGATATACTTTTCTTAAGATTGAGTCTGACTGTCTAGTTTATTCTCTTAAAAGTATATTGGAGTTTGTCATACAGATTGTTAATCGAAATATTGGGTGTGGTTGTTAGACCCCCACTTTTTTACCCTGATCTCGTATGAAGTGGGAGTAGCTGAGTGATAAAGAAGTGGGGTAACGTGTATATGCTAGAAACCTTGTCCCCACTATGAGGGAAACGAGTTAGTTTACACCCACTAATTCTTGCCGTCACTATCTTCCCGCTTTCCTGACACTTTTTTATAATGGGCATGTTGCACACCGCACACTGTAAACCGCCAGACCAATACCCTGATGAATATCCCCTAGTTTGTGACATGTTTGATGTCTCGAGTATTTTCGTGGAAAATATGTAGCAGATTGCTGAGTGGGTCTCTTATGTAAGACCTAGTTATTCTGATTAATTGTACGCAAGCTAGGTGGCGGATAGCCATGTGTGGCAAGTAAGTCAGGAGACTTTCCGCAGGAGAATGGCGTGTGACGCTATTAGGTTAGTCTTGGTTGGTCACTTAAGACTTACCATAGTCCGGTCAATTCCGTGGAAAATTTGGACGGATGAGATTGTAATTCATGAGAGAAGGTGGCCGTTGATTATGGACGCATTCCATTAGCACTTGGTGATGGAACAGTGGCGCCAGTGGCATGGTGGCATGATTGGCACATGCCAGTGGCATAGTGGCGCGAATGACGCCTGACGTAGCCGCGGTCGTTATATCTTGGTATATTGGTGTTGAATCCAAATATGGCTTGACAATATTGGCTCTAGTTGCCATATCAAACTTAATGCCCTATGTAGCATTATTTGGAATGGTTAGCGAATCAACCTTACTTAAATTAGGGCTTGGCATACCAAAACCCTAATTAGCGCGTGTGGCATGGTAACATTCTTTGTGCAGATGGTGCCATGGCCGCGTCAAAGGAATTATGGCAAGGCCATAGTGTGGGAATGACTTCAAGCGCAAGGATATCCATGGGTGACCATAGCATGGCGCCATTTTTAGGGTTTCCCTTAGTCCCGTATGGCTTGCGACATGTTGTGGGGCCAAAGTGACATAATTTGGGCCACGACTGGAAATTAAGGTTTCGACTAGTGCTGCTAAAGCAAAAGTCATGCTTCTGATTAGAATACCCTTATTGAAGTCTGTTATGACGTTGGAAATGAACAGAAAGTGGGTTACAACGTAGCTGCGCCATTTGTGGCACATTGGCATGTTACTGTGGCGGACTGGCATGTTAGCATGTCGATTAACACGTTGACATGGCATGACACTTTTGGCATGCCGATTAGCATGTTGTCATGGTGGCCGTTTGGCATGGTTTGTCCTTTTTATGCACGTGGTGGGTTTAGAATGACCTTATTGGTCAATAGAAAAGGGTCCGGCCAAACATAGGGCTTGGCCACATCTCTAGTGCGTGTGGCGCATTTAAAGCGACCTGATTGGCCGATAAGAAAGAGGGTCGGAAAGTATGGGCCCGACCACTTCTCATGTGCATGTGGCGGATTTAGAGTAACCTGATTGGTCGATGGGAAAGAGGAGGGCCGAAAAGCAGCATGGGGGCGTGGTCATCTACAGGTGAAGATGGCTGGCCTATGGCACGACCACACCTCTCCCTTTGTTGTTGCTCCTATTTTTCGCGGCTCCTTTTTTTTCTCTTCTGATTCTGGGTAGGACTTTGCACCTACTAATCCATGGCATATCAATTGTCTAGTTTTCCTAGGTTTAGTTTCGACCAGCAGGGTCTGATATACTGCACAGGGCACAAGAAACCTAATTTTTTCAAATTAATTAGGTTGATATTGAATCTTGTGATTTATCACAAAATTGATTGGATTATGCGCGTTGACACAGAGTTATTTATTTCCAGAGAGCAACATGCTTTCTAACTGAGTACTTTTATGCAAACCTCAACCTTGATACTTCGGGAAATTTATGCTACTCGGCTGCGAGTGAACACTAATTGTCATGTCATATAAATATTAAGGGTTCATCCATGGAACACAGCACAGAAAGTATTCAGTGAGTCATATATTAATGAATAATATAGGTAGGGTGTCGAAATTTACAGAATATCCGGGATTGTGGATACATGCACCGTTCTGGATAAATTTCATGTAAACATATTGAATTGCTCAATTAATGCGCAAATGAAGAGGTTGTGTACTCACCACTTTTACATGGATCTGTCTCTTTGCAGAATGATAGCATAATAAATGCAAGGTTTTACCATTTTAGCCCTGAACTAAAAACCACCATCAACATTAAGTCCCCCGCTTAGCACGTAACAGTGACATTATTGCGGGATAAGCATTAGATGGTGACAAACATGAGTAAAATCGATAAGGCAAGACATGTAGAGATTACCGGAAAAGTTTGATTGACCCTTAGTAAGAAGCATGAGTGATGGTCTCCGTGCTGGCGTGCATCTGGCTTGGCCACGGAATATTGGTGTTATGGAGTGTTGGCATCGCGGTCCAATAGTTCCCCTTCAAACGATGGCCTCCGTACTGATACTGCGACCTTAGGCCTAGGGTTTGACTCGGCGACCCAGCCACTCTTTTCCGTGCACGAGTCCAAGATGGATTCCTTTTTTCACTCGAATTCCCAAAAACATTGTGTATATAAAAGGTGTTACCCTTTCTTTTTTTCGTTGGATTTGCTTCTGTGTCCTCGCATTAGCAGCAAGGGTGTATCAATCAGGAGCTTATCAGTGGAAAGAAAAGTAGCAGTACAGGAAGACGAGTATATTTCAGGTATTATTCCAACGTCTCTTCCCTTTTGTTTGCTCTTCCGTGTTGGTGTGAACCCTAGCCGTAGGCGTGACTTCCATGAACTTGCAAACTTATTCCAATATGAATGATTCCTCTTTTCTAGTAGTATTGTAGAAGTGTTAACCAAAACATTGATAACAATGAAACCGATTATTATTAGTATCGCTAGCAAGACAAGCAAAGAATTCATGGGCGGGTGGCCTCCATTTGCTCCTTCCTTCATAAAACCTTTTTTTTGCTATGAGCACAATTCCCGCAACAATACACAGTTCTCAGCCGATAGCATAATTCCCACGGCAAGACATGTATTTTGTTTGAGCGGGCACCAATCCCCATTCCTTTTGTCCATAGGTGACATGGCATGTGGCCAAACAAAATCTCCCCATAGAGAATTTGTTGCTGGCTCTTGATCATTAATGGAAAAAATCCTCATGCATGGTTTTTTTTCAAAGTAGTAATTCTTTTCCTATTTTGCTCCATTGTAGTTACTCCAAAAGTAAAAAAGTAGCATAAGGAATTCTTGTCAAGATGTCACCTGGAGATGGTTCTGTTGCCGTGTCGAGAAATGCTAACAACTTCAAAGAAAATCCAAACATGGATGATGAATTATTCACAAGATCTTGTACAATCATGAGGACCCATCCCAAACATGTGATAAGCCGTGACCATGTGAGGTCTAATCTGATTGAGGCGCAAATCATGAATGTTTTCATGGCATCTGCGATACTTCAGATTAGTAAAGTCGTTGCAGATTTAATTACTTTCATCTTCAGATGGTGCGCGAAGACTCACATGGCTAGATGCAGATGGGGCTAAATGACTATTACTTTGGAAAGTGTAGCCATCCTGTTAAATCTTCCAGTAATTGGGAATCTTGACGTTATCTTGTCTGAGGAAGAAGAATAAATGCAGGCCACTTTAGTCACGAAGTTGACATGATATGTTAGGAAGGACTATGAGGAAAAGTGCTTTTATACTTGGTGGGTGTCTGAATGGTTCCCCAAGGAGCCGGAGCCGGATCGGGTGTTGGATAACACCCTAAGTGTTGCTGCATTTTTATCCTTGTGGTTATCCAGAGATATTTTTGATGATGGCTCTGGCAAGAAAGAAATAATACAGAAGCTCATCAAATTTGCTATCAAATTGGCGAAAGGAGTTGCTCTTCCCATAGGCAGTTTGTTCCTTGGCTCCTTGTACACACATCTGGATTGTTTGGCAGCGGACATGTATGTTTCTAATGGGTATATAAAGGTAGACTCGTATATCCATGTCGCCTTCCTCCAAACATGGTTGTGGGATCATTTCAAAGATTATACTCCTAATCTGGTAACTTTACTTCCTGGTACATATGGTGGCTCTAGGATACTTCGTTGGTTGAAGAGGTGTCCAAGACCTGGCTCAAAGCTTATCTATTTCTTTGACAAGTATATGCAATCAACTTCCGTCCCTGGGCTCCGGTCCACACGTCTATATTTCAGGAAAATATTTTTGCTTCCCCCCCAGACATGACATTGCATTCTGATGGAGAGAACATGAGCATTTGGAAGATTGTGTTCATGCGAAGCTGTATACCTGGATATGTACTGTCTTTTTGCAAGGAATCTCTTGAAGTGGTTCCTTATAACTTCGACAGTGATGCTCGTCATATGGGTTTTGATCAGGGAATTCCATTCCGCTCATCATAGTGGTTCCTTATGGGTGAAAACTGTTTCTGTGGTTTTTGGTAAATTTGGTTGTGTGGACGAGAAACGAATCTAAACCCTAAACAAACTCACTGTATGGGAGTGCTTTTTGATTCGAAAGATCAATCTATATAATTTTGGCCTGAACTAAAAATAGCCGTTCCAGACTTGATTCGGTCACAAAGTGAAGGATATGGGGTTGATCTTAGGGAGGGAAGCGAAGAAGGTGTTGAGATTGTGAAGGTGTTGGCTGTTTATAACTTGTATCAGAATATCGAACTGGCTTGAAATAATATAAGCAATCATCTCTGGTGTTTTCTTGATACGAATGACAACACTTGGTTTTATGTACTTGTCTTGTGTTGTTTGGAAATAAGCAAAGGACCTATTTGTACAAGTCATTGAGTGCAAACCCTCATCTCGTAGGAAGTGGAGGAAGTTGAGTGATGTAGTAGTGGTGTCGTGTGTGTGATTGCACGATCACGTCTTATCCCACTTCCCTCATCATCTTAACCGTCCATACCTCCTGACACGTTCTTGTGATGGCGCGTTGCACGCGACATGCTGTAAACCGCCAGACTAGTACCCCAGTAAGTATCCCCCAGTTTGTGACATGTTTAATGTATCGAATGAGTGGATCGTGGGACCCACATGAGGTAGCATACAGTGCTATATTAAATAACCGAGTTATTTAGGAAATCAATATTCATGAAATATCGTGTATACTTTATGCATGTAATGCATCGAATACAATCAATATGTATGAAGCATCGTTGTTTTAAAGCATAACGGAGTAAGTGATGAGCACGAAAGTACGACGCATTTTCACCCATAAATACATTAGCTAGAACTCATTTTATCACTAATAATCTTGTTTGTAGGTGTTTTTGTCAAATAAGCTCTTATGGAGAAAGTTGCTCGAAAAGTGGTTTTTGAACCCCGGAGGACACATGTTATTCGGACTCTCAACGGATAAAGGGCACCTGTAAGGAAAGTGCTAAAGGGACACCCGTAAAGGATTAAGGGGAGGACATCTTCTTCCCAAATTCAAATTCAAAATTTGGCGGGAAAAATGGTGGCAGATTTAGGGTTTAGCTTTTGGAGGTGTTCTAGTGAGACTAAAGCGCTGAAATTGAATACGCGTCTTCCTTAAACCTGAACAGGTAAGGTATGGGTCATAGTTTCGATCAAAATTGGCTAGATAATCGATTTGAAGCAAAACATGAAAAAAATACTTTTGGCGGGAAAATAGATTATTCACCTGCGACATTTTTGGATCGATTTCTGGAGGAGTTTTAGTGTGAGTTTTAGCCGGAGTTGGATTGGTATGGACCTGTTTTAATCAAATAGGGATGGTAAGTCCCTCAGATTCGAATAAATAAGGAGATATTCTGAGTTTGCATGAAACAGGGGAGTACGTGTATGGTGGGATATTCTCCATTAAACAAGAGCAGATTTGGTGAGAGTTTCTTGCCGTATTTGTTTGATATCAAGCTGTCACGGTCAACAGGAGGTGGTAATTTCTTCAGGTTCGATAATGGTGAGATGATTCTTCGGTTGGAACAATTCAAGGAAAGAATATTTGATCGAGATATTTTTGGGAAGTTGGCACAAGTATGAGTATTTACTGCGAGTGTTGGAAGACTCAAGCTAGCATTTAGATCATTACCAAGTTAAAAAGGGAGAATATACTCATTGTAGAGGCGTGAAGAGAAGAAAAATAGGAAAGAAATATTCCCGTATCTGCAGAGAATTGAATAGAAAATTATACGAAGTTATTGTTGAAGATTTGGTGCTGGTAAGGTATAAAAAGTCCAGGGAATTTCTTAGAATGGAGATATAGTGATTGGGGAGGCTACAGAGTCGAGAAAGTTACTGCAGAGAAATCTGCAGCAGCAGCAGAAAAATAGTGAAGAACACGAAGAACAGACTTGCAAAGACTGTCGTTCATGCTTAAGAAATAAGACTGTTGCCTGCAACAGTTTACTGTTATTCTTTGTAACAGTGGGTTTGCAACGATTATAAACGTTGTGAATTCCCGGTTTAATTTGATTTTCTCATTTTCTCTTCTTTGTAACACCATTTGAGCAATAAAAATGAACTTTGAGTGTGTTTTCATCATGAAAAGCTAAACCCCAACACTGGGTCGACGGAGGAAGCTGAATTTCATACATGGGTGAAGTTGTTTTATTTTCTATTTGACTTTTGCACTTATTTTGAATTGATTTATGATTCGATAAAATTATTTGTGATTCAATTAGATAGGTTATGATTTGTTTAGATAATCTATGCTTAGGGGATACAATTAATGTTTTGAGGATCTACTTTGGAAAAACAAGAGTCGATGTTTTATTTATTTACTGAGCGATAATTGTTGAGAATAAATTATTGAACCTCATGTTGTGAATTCGGTGAAATCCTAGGCCCAGTGAATCTCTCTTCTCTTTTATTATTTTCGTTAAACCTTTAAATTTAATCTTCGCAAGTCTGAGCCAACGAATCTTAATTACTACTACGAAAACTTTGAAAAATCATAAATCATTTTGGCGTCGTTGCCGGGCGGATTTGTTTTTATATTAATTTTTAGGTTTATTTTTATTTTTTATTCTGTACAATATTTTCTTTTCATTTTAGATATTGTGTTTTCCTTTTTGTGCGTTTCTTTTCAGGGACTTTTTGAGGATGATGACTTCTCCCGAGGAGACGTCATCTACGATGACACTGGCGGAATATATGCGCAGAAATTCAAATCATCAGGCAACTTCATCAGAGATGACGCTTGGTAAATATATGCATAGGCAACGGTATGGAGTTTCTGCTCCACATGAGGTAAGTGAAGAATCTCCGTTATAGATATATGAGAAGTATTATAAACACACACCACTTAGTTTGGAACAAAGACTGAGAATATTGGAATGCCAAAAATTATTCAATGATGATGATGATCAGTCTTGTAGTGACTCTCTGTTCCAGACATAATTTGAAGATGACCCTTTGGATGATTGTGTAGATGATTTTCCTAATTCGATAGATGAATCTATCTCACAAGATAATTTACCGAACTTAGAGGTTGTTTCTAGACCCCTAGACTTCCAAAAGTTACCTAATTTAGGGTTAGAATTGTGTGCTTCTAAAATTTTATTGGAGTACTTTGCATCTAAGTACCAAGAACACTTGCATATTCTTGATATCGTGCATGAGCCGATTGATAATTCCCTGGTCTCAATAGAATCCCCATATTTTGTTCTTTACGCACTTCCTTGTGCAGTAAAAACTTGGTTTAGGGGTAAATCTCTGTTTTTGATAGTTTCAGTGTCTCCGCATCGTAATAACATAAGTGTGAAGCTATCGTTTGAAAATATTGTATTTTGGGTTGATCCCCAAGTTTTCAGGTTATTAGTTTATGGGGATTCATTTTTGTACATTCCAGTATGTATAATTTTTTATTTATTTTTGTTTATTTTATTTTTTAATTTCCCATATTAAGTTTTGCATTGGATGACTCAATTACATTGAGGACAATGTAATATTTAAGTGTGGGGGAGTGGTTAACGTTTTATTTTTCTGTTTCAGGAATTTTCTTGCTTATCATGACCAGCTGTGGAGCGGGTCTCAAAAAAAAAAAAAAAATTGTCATGACCAGCTGTGGAGCGGGTCTATGAAAAAAATTTATTATTATGATTGTTTTGCTTATGACCAGCTATGTAGCGAGTCTATTTTTTTATGTATTTTATTTTTATGACCAGCTATGTAGCGGGTCTATTAAAAAAAAATTGTGTTTGGCATTTGTCATGACCAGCTGTGTAGCGGGTCTAACTCTCTCTTATTTTATGACCAGCTGTGTAGCGGGTCAATTATCTGTTTTTCTCGAGGACTAGCAAAATGCAAGTGTGGGGGAATTTGATGAGCACGAAAGTGCGATGCATTTTCACCCATAAATACATTAGCTAGGACTCATTTTATCACTAATAATCATGTTTGTAGGTGTTTTTGTCAAATAAGCTCTTATGGAGAAAGTTGCTCGAAAAGTGGTTTTTGTACCCCGGAGGACACATGTTATTCGGACTCTCAACGGATAAGGGGCATCTCAACGGATAAGGGGCACCTTATGTACTATTTACACCCTGTAAGGCAAGTGCTAAAGGGACACCCGTAAAGGATTAAGGGGAGGACATCTTCTTCCCAAATTCAAATTCAAAATTTGGCGGGAAAAATGGTGGCAGATTTAGGGTTTAGCTTTTGGAGGTGTTCTAGTGAGACTAAAAAAGCGCTGAAATTGAATAGGCGTCTTCCTTAAACCTAAATAGGTAAGGTATGGGTCATAGTTTCGATCAAAATTGGCTAGATAATCGATTTGAAGACAAACATGAAAAAAACACTTTTGGCGGGAAAATAGATTATTCACCAGCGACATTTTTGGATCGATTTCTGGAGGAGTTTTAGTGTGAGTTTTATCCGGATTTGGATTGGTATGGACCTGTTTTAATCAAATAGGGATGGTAAGTCCCTCAGATTCGAATAAATAAGGAGATATTCTGAGTTTGCATGAAACAGGGGAGTACGTGTATGGTGGGATATTCTCCATTAAACCAGAGCAGATTTGGTGAGATTTTCTTGCCTTATTTGTTTGATATCAAGCTGTCACGATCAACATGAGGTGGTAATTGCTTCACGTTCGATAATGGTGAGATGATTCTTCGGTTGGAAAAATTCAGGGAAAGAATATTTGATCGAGATATTTTTGGGAAGTTGGCACAAGTATGAGTGTTTACTGCGCGTGTTGGAAGACTCAAGCTAGCATTTAGATCATTACCAAGTTAAAAAGGGAGAATATACTCACTGTAGAGGCGTGAAGCGAAGAAAAATAGGAAATAAATATTCCCGTATCTGTAGAGAATTGAAGAGAAAATTATACGAAGTTATTGCTGAAGATTTGGTGCTGGTAAGGTATAAAAAGTCCAGGGAATATCTTAGAATGGAGAAAGAGTGATTGGGGAGGCTACATAGTCGAGAAAGTTGATGTAGAGAAATCTGCAGCAGCATCAAAAAAATAATGAAGAACACAAAGAACGGACTTGCAAAGACAGTCGTTAAACCACTGTCGTTCATGCTTAAGAAATAAGATAGTTGCCTGCGACAGTTTACTGTTATTCTTTGTAACAGTGGGTTTGCAACGATTATAAACGTTGCGAATTCCCGGTTTAATTTGATTTTCTCATTTTCTCTTCTTTGTAACACCATTTGAGCAATAAAAATGAACTTTGAGTGTGTTTTCATCATGAGAAGCTAAACCCCAACACTGGGTCGACGGAGGAAGCTGAATTTCATACATGGGTGAAGTTGTTTTATTTTCTATTTGACTTTTGCACTTATTTTGAATTGATTTATGATTCGATAAAATTAGTTGTGATTCAATTAGATAGGTTATGCTTTGTTTAGATAATCTATGCTTAGGGGATACAATTAATGTTTTGAGGATCTACTTTGGAAAAACAAGATTCGATGTTTTATTTATTTACTGAGCGATAATTGTTGAGAATAAATTATTGAACCTCATGTTGTGAATTCGGTGAAATCCTAGGCCCAGTGAATCTCTATTCTCTTTATTATTTTCTTTAAACCTTTAAATTTAATCTTCACAAGTCTGAGAGAACGAATATTAATTACTACTACAAAAACTTTGAAAAATCATAAATCAGTAAGTCGCGGATTAAGCATCTTAAAATAGCTGCATGCCCAACCATATTCGAGTGATTGTTTGGAGGCCACATGGCGGGCCATCCCTTGGTCGATCACTTCTTGTGGTAGAGTGACGGGCGGTGATCACCAAGGCACCTCATTGGCCGTTTAACTCTTAGCCTAGGTTGCCTGACCAAGCTAGCAAAGTTGGACAGACGAGATGATCTACGACACATATTTGCGACCGTTGATGATTTTTAGGGTTTTAAAGAGGTGCGCAACCATCACTCTTCAGCTTGACCGAAATCAAGCATGGACAATTTTTTTGGTGGGACCGACTGGGCATGCGTGTAGACGGCTTACCGGTGTACATGTCCATACCATTCTATCTCGTGGAGGTACGATCTAGGCCACTTAATTTGTCTGGCAAAGATGAGTGGTCATGATCGTTTTGCGGTAAAAATCAGTTGCTGCAAAGGTTTTAGAGGCCACGCGACATGCCTCCATGGTTGGCCTAGGACGATCGGTCACACGCATAGGTGGGCCCATGGTGATCATGTTAATGCTCTTTGGACCCCTTAGTCTATATCTAAACCCTCCATACAAGTTGGCGAAGATGGATGGTCATGATCGAACTGCGACACATATGCCATGCCGCAAACCCTAATTAGGGTTTTGAAATGTTCACGTTCACGCAACTTGGGCCAAACGAATTGGCAAGATGCGCTTCTCCTTTGAGGAGGCCGATTGTGTGGGTCCCATATTGGGCTAGTGGTGAGCATGTATGCACCTTCCTGATGATCCTAAGTTCGATCTAAGCCATCCAAACATGCCGGCGAAGTTGGATGGTTGTGATCAATTTAAGACACTAATGGAATTCCGCGACCCTTTAATGCATCACGCCATCCATGTTTTAAGCAAACATTTATTGTTCAATGGCTTTGTCGTGAGAAAACTGATCGGGCAGGGATAAAGTGGGCCCGCCAATGTGTGTATTGGCGCCTCCTCCATCTTTCATGGTGCGATCTAAGCCGTCCAATCAGGCTAGTGAAGTTGGTCGGTCACGATCGTTTTGAGACTGTCTTAAGCAGTCTTGATCACTCGAGCTTCTTCCAAAGCAGCGTGGCCACCCTACTTTAGGGATGGCGTTTTGGCATGCTGGGAAGTAAAGTGTAATGTTCGACCGACTAGGCCATAAATAGTCCCGCGGGTGATCATCAAGGTGATAGACTGCTCCTGCTAGGGTTCGTCTAGGCTGGTTAAATCATGTGGTCAACCTACGTGGCCGTGATCGTTTCCGAGACTGATATGGACAGTCCATATTTCCCTTAGGAAATTAAATATGCTCAATCGGGCTAATATAACACACCGAGAGATGTTGCCTGTACGGGTATTTCGTGCATGCCTCACCATTAACACTTGGAGATTCGTGTTACTCTGCTAAGAGCAACACTCAGTCGTCATGCCGCACCAATAATGAGAGTTCTGCGGGAACAACACAGGAAATACTAGGCAAATCATGCATTATAAATAATGCTAAAAATTCACAGGGTATTTAGGATTGTTTCTACATGCTCCATCCTGGATGAATTTTGTGTATTTAATTCACAGAATATTTGGGATTGTTGTTATATGTTCCATTCTAGGTGAATTAATAAAGCGAAGAGGTACTCATCACTTATCAAACAGCTTTATCCTCTGCACGATGTTAGCGCATCAAATTTGGCTTTACAATTTTAGCCTTTGAACCAAAATCCACCATCAACATTAAGTCCCCTGCCTAGCACGCAATGGTTGCACTATTGTGGGGTAGGCATTAAATGGTGACAAATAAAGATAAAACTTATGAGACAAAGTTAGATGTTACCAAGAGAGATGGGTCATCCTATCTTTGGAGCATGTCACGTTCAAGAGGCGTCCAGGTGAACGTTCCCCTAGCATGATGTCGGTTGGATTCTCAAACTATTTATGACAATTTTGTAATCACTGACTCTGATGAGGACGATCCCTATCATGAGTAATATCCTTAAAAGGATGCTGAAGCAATTTCTTAAAAAGATGTTGAAGAAGCTCCCAAAATAATGGTGATGTAGCTTCCAGAAAGTGTGTTGAAGCGGCTTCTGAAGCGAACATCGAGGCGGCTCCTGAAGAGAGCGTTGAAGCAGCTTATGGAGGCAACGTCGAGATGGGTCCCAGAGAGCGTTGAAGCGGTTTTTTGTTCTGGAGAGAGCGTTGAAGAATCTTTTGGAGGGCATCTCTCGGAGAGAGCGTTGAAGCATCTTCTGAAGCGAACGTCGAAGTGGCTTCTGGAGAGAGCGTTGAAGCGGCTTCTTCTTCTGTTTAATTTTCCCTTACGAATTACATGCTCCTTGATTGACCATCTCTCTTGTGTTGAAGTAGTCACTGACTGACGGTGAAGGATTTTTATGCTGAGCCTCAGTCCCCAAGGGTGATTTATAAGGTTCTATCTTGTATGGTCGGTGAGTTTACCATAATAAAGATATCACCATATCTCCTCCGTGACTCTATTACTTCTCCGTGGGGAAATAAAATACGCAGAAGTTCGGATTACCTCTGTCCATAGTGGTTGTTTTTATGGTGAAGCTCGGGAACTGGTATCTACAAACGAACAACGGTTCTTAGCTGCAGCTGTGATCGGAAGAGACTGGCAGGAAGAGGCGTGACATCTACGGGCACAAAATTGACGGTCTTCATATAGTAGAAGAGCTTGTCTCGAGGGGGAAGCTAATGATGGAACTGATAGCTTCCTTGATGTTGCTTCATGGAATGAAAAAGAGGGATACAGTCCCCTTCCCACGAGTATCCATTAAGCCTTCAACTTGATGGACGTTTTCACGCTGGGTTCATGAGGTCGTCTTTACATCTGCGTTGTGTTTCATAGATGTCCAGGAATATCACTGGTCTTTGACAATAAGTCTGCTCTCTTGAGTGTATCCTGGTCTTTGGACATATTGGAATCATGCATGCTTGCATCTCCCTAAATTCACCATCTTTTAGATGGGCAGTGCTAAGCAGTCCCCAGTCACACTCCTCTATCATTATCACCTTTGGATCGTGTCTTTGAGGAGTATGAAAGTTCCTTCATGCGAATGACTTAACTAATAGTCTCTACAAATATGATGAAGTTCTTTTCATGGAGAATATGTATGTACCTATTAAGTATCAGGTGCAATCTCCTTTGGTAACACAACTAATTCTTCTATGGGAGACGAAATTCTGAAAGCGTCTCTCATTGATATTGCAGACATCGTTATCTTCTTGAGGATGCTCCCTTGGGGTGTCGTCTTCAGTAGATATGAAGATGTCCGCGCTCGCTCTCGTCCGGGCTGACATAATAGGAGAACCCTTTATGATGATTTGGAGGTGACAATATTCATCAAATATTCTGAAACACTTCCTGTTGTAGTGCGGTCCAAACGAAACTTGCTCATTTCTCAGCAATGGGTGAATGAAGCAACGAGCTGGGATAAGCTAGGTATAAAA
Source organism: Papaver bracteatum (assembly GCA_023529315.1). Lineage (NCBI taxonomy): Eukaryota > Viridiplantae > Streptophyta > Magnoliopsida > Ranunculales > Papaveraceae > Papaver > Papaver bracteatum. Next base: position 1,976,443 of record JAJJWX010004844.1, read on the forward strand.
CCTCGAATATAGTTCACCTTGACCATGAAGTTTTGGATCTCCTTCACAGTTCGTGGCGGCGGCATCGTGAGGATAGCTTGAGTCTTGGATGGGTCCACTTTGATCATCTCAGCAGTTACATGGAATCCCAGAAATTTTCCTGAAGAAACGCCGAAAGCGCATTTCAAAGGATTCATCTTTAATTAGTATTCACGACATATTTCGAACACTTGCCTTAGGACTCCTGCGTGGTCCGCCCGAGCTTTTTTGATTTGACTACTATATCATCACGTAGTCTTTAACTTGCTTATGCATCATGTCGTGGAAGATTTCCGTCATAGCGCATTGATATGTTGCACCGGCGTTCTTTAAACCGAATGGCATTACAGTATAGAAAAAATTTCCGAGAGAAGTTCGAAAAGATGTCTTACTTGCGTCATTCTCATACATACTTATCTGATTGTAGCCTCTATATCCATCCATGAAGGAGAACATGCCGTGTCCGCTAGTAGCATCTACTAGCATGTCGATGTTAGGGAGAGGAAAATCGTATTTGGGGCAGCATTTGTTCAAGTCTCTGAAATCCACACAGCACCTGATCTGTCCGTTTTTCTTTTTTACCGGAACCACATTAGCCAACCAGGTCGGATAATGAATGGGTTTAATAAAGCCAGTATCTAGCAATTTCTGTATCTCATTCTTGATTTTCTCTTCACCTCGTGCCTGAATTTCCTCAGGGATTGTTTGATCATCTTGAATCCAGGTATGATATGCAGATGATGGGTAACCAATTTTTCATCTAGACCGGGCATTTATTCATACGTCCAAGCGAATATGTCCTGGTATTCTTTGTGAAGTTGCACGAGCTTCGTGCGTTCATCAGTAGACAAGGTTGAGCTGATGAAGGTAGGCCTGGGAGATTCTTCATTCCCGATATTAACGATTTCGAGTTCATCAATCGGAGTTGGTGCCATCATATAGCTGTCGTGGAGCATCTAACACCTCTTACTATGGCTCTTCATTGTTGTAGCATTCCATTAGGCGGGGAGACTGGGTAATAGTCTCCCCTGCTAATTTCTAACAACGGCATTGGTACATAGTCTTCCCTTTCAGATCACAGCTGGCCACAAAAGTCTGTTCTCTCTTAGTGTGAACATGGGTTGCGGCACCAGAAGAAGAAGGATGCCATGTCAGCGAAGATATATCGCGGGGCCTAGCCCTCAATGATGCGAGTCGGTCCTCCTCTTGGATTTATTCCCACGTGGGGAGTGGTATGCAATGAACTTTGCCTAATTCTTCCCGTGGAGTTTCCCTTGGCTCAAACAACTCCACTCCATATATTGGTACGTAAGTAGACAACGACGCAGGAATTCGAACGACTTCTTTATTCAGCATAGTCTTCGGGCACTGGTGATACGTTGAAGGGATAATCCTATTGACATGAATCCATGGTCTCCCCAGTATCATGTGGTAGTCTGGGTCCTTTTTTATGACTTCAAATTTCACGTTTAACCTGACAGGCCCTACAGATAAATTCAGATTGACATACCTGTACGTGTTGGTTTGGTTTCCTTCAAAGTCCGTCATAGTGGTAGGTTGTCGCACGATCTTTCTTGGGCGAACCTTGGCCGTCATGAGTGTCTTGAGAGTAATCACATTCGAAGATGCTCCCATGTCGATGGGGTCCCTCTTGAACTCTGAATCCTTGATGTGTTCAGTAACGTGTAGGGACGGTTGTGACCTTCTTCTGCCATCATGTCTTCTTCTGTAAACATAATGTTATTTATAGACATATCTAATGCTTTTGAGGCTTCTGGACGTAAAGAAGTTAAATGCACGTCCAGGGCTATCTGGTTGATTGCAGCGAACGTCTCTACTTTCCGACTCTTCGAGAGCTGTAAGAGTTCGCATAAACTTTCCAATAGAGAAGCCGCTTCCTGATCCACCAGCCTCTAGTTCATAGTGAAACTATTGACTTGAGGAGGGTCATTTCGAGGATCAGTCCCTAGTGTAGAAATCTCAGTGACAGGAGAACCGCTCATATCTGATGTCATCTTGATGAGGAGATCGAGTATGCCGTTTATTGGTTCCTTGATCAGGTCCATGTTCTTCGTGTGAATCTCATGCACCCGTGTTAACTCGATCAACGTTGGGATTCTTCTAGTTACGCCATCAGATATACCATTGGGAAGAGGGGTATCTTCATTGGAGGAGCTTCGACATGAATTTGAAATTATTGGGGGAGTCTTAAGACCAGCCATTTTGAAATCAACCAAATAGGATTGGGTATTGAAGAAATTGACTTCACAACCGAGAGATTAATCTCCCACTATAGTCGCCAATTGTTTATGGGTAAAAACTATTTCTGTGATTTTTGGTAAATTTGGGTGTGTGGATGAGAAACGAATCTAAACCCTAAACAAATGCACTGCACGAGAGTGCTTTCTGATTCGAGAGATCAATCTATATATTTTTCGCCTAAACCAAGAAATGGCCATTCCAGACTTGCTACGGTCACAAAGTGAAGGAGATGGGGTTGATCTTAGGGAGGGAAGCGAAGAAGGTGTTGAGATTGTGAAAGTGTTGGATGTTTATTACTTGTATAAGAATATCGAACTTGCTTGAAATAATGTAAGCAATTATCTCTGGTGTTTTCTGGTTACGAATGACAACACTTGGTTTTCTGTGCTTGTCTTGTGTTGTTTGGAAATAGTCAAAGGACCTATTTACACAAGTCATTGAGCGCAAACTCTCATCTCGTAGGAAGTGAAAGAATTTGAGTGATGGGGTAGTGGTGTCGTGTAGTTAATTGCACGATCGCGTCTTAGCCCACTTCCCTCATCATCTTAACCGTCCATACCTCCTGACACGTTCTTGTGATGGCGCATTGCACGCTGTAAACTGCTAGACCAATACCCCAGTAAGTATCCCCAAGTTTGTGACACGGTTGATGTCTCGAATGAGTGGATCGTGGGACCCACATGAAGTAGCATACGGTGCTAGATTAAATAACTGAGTTATTTAGGAAATCAATATTCATGAAATATCATGTATACTTTATACATGTAATGCATCGAATACAATCAATATGTATGAAGCATCATTGTTTTAAAGCTTAACGGAGTAAGTCGCGGATTAAGCGTCTTAAAATAGATGCATGCCTAACCATCTTCGAGTGATTGTTTGGAGGCCACATGGCGGGCCATCCCTTGGACGATCACTCCTTGTGGTAGAGTGACAGGCGGTGATCACCAAGGCACCTCATTGGCTATTTAACTCTAAGCCTAGGCTGCCTGACCAAGCTGGCAAAATTGGACGGACGAGATGATCTACGACACTTATTTGCGACCGTTGATAATTTTTAGGGTTTTAAAGAGGTGCGCAAGCATCACTCTTCATTTTGACCGAAATCAAGCATGGACAATGTTTTTGGTGGGACCGACTAGGCATGCGTGTAGACGGCTTATCGGTGTACATGTCCTTACCCTTCTATTTCACGGAGGTACGGTCTAGGCCACTCAATTTTTTTGGCAAAAATGAGAGGTCGTGATCTTTTTGTGGCAGAAATCAGTTGCCGCAAAGGTTTTAGAGGCCGCGCGACATACCTCCTTTGGGCATGCATTCCTAAGCGCCTGGTCATGGTTGGACTAGGTCGGTCGGTCACACGCATAGGTAGGCCCACGGTGATCAGGTTGATGCTCTATGGACCCCTTAGTCTATATCTAAACCCTCCATCCAAGCTGGCGAAGATGGAGGGTCGTGATCGAACTGCGAAACATATGCCATGCTGCAAATCCTAATTAGGGTTTTGAAATGTTCACGTACAGGCAACTTGGGCCAAACGAATTAGCAAGCTGCGCTTTTCCTTTGAGGAGGCCGATTTTTTGGGGCCCACGTTGGGCTAGTGGTGAACATGTATGCACCTTCCTGATGATCCTAAGTTCAATCTAAGCTATCCAAACATGCCGGTAAAGTTGGATGATTGTGATCAATTTAAGACACTAATTGAATTCCGCGACCCTTTAAAGCATCACGCCATCCATGTTTTGAGCAAACGTTTATTTCTCCATGACTTTATCGTGAGAAAACCGATCGAGCAGGGATAAAGTGGGCCCGCCAATGTGCGTGTTGGCGCCTCCTCCATCTTTCATGGTATGATCTAAGCCGTCAAATCGGGCTAGTGAAGTTGGACGGTCACGATTGTTTTGAGATTGTCTTAAGCAGTCGTGCTCACTCGAGCTTCTTCCAAAGCAGCGCGGCCACCCTACTTTAGGGCTGGCGTTTTGGCATGCTGGTAAGTAAAGTATAATGTTCGACCAGCTAGGGCATAAATATGCCTGCTGGTAATCATCAAGGTGATAGCCTGCTCCTGCTAGGGTTCGTCTAGGCTGGTTAAATCATGCGGTCAACCTGCGTAGCCGTGATCGTTTCTGAGATTGATATGGACAGTCCATATTTCCCTTATGAAATTAAATATGCTCAATCGGGCTAATATAACACACCGAGAGATGTAGCCTGTACGGGTATTTCGTGCATGCCTCACCATTGACACTTGGAGATTCATGTTACTCTGCTAAGAGCAATGCTCGGTCGTCATGCCGCACCAATAATGAGAGTTATGCGGGAACAACACCGGAAATATTAGGCAAATGATGCATTATAAATAATGCTAAAAATTCACAGGATATTTGGGATTGTTGCTACTTGCTCCATTCTATGTGAATAAATAAAGCGAAGAGGTACTCATCACTTATCAAACAACTTTATCCTCTGCAGGATGTTAGCGCATTAAATTTGGTTTTACAATTTTAGCCTTTGAACCAAAATCCACCATCAACAAATGCCTTCGCCAGACTTGCACGTGGCCAGAACATGGCACCTTTTGAAGAAAAATCTGGCGATACCGAGCCTTTTGATGATGGAGAGGAGGACGAAGAAGAAGAAATCTTAGGATCTGGTGGTGACAGGAAAAGTGCTTTGGAGTGTAGCAGTGAATCTTCTTCCAGTGGGCCCACAGATGAGTCGGTGAGTTTTCCCCATATTTTTCCTTCTTGGACTATTTATTTACATGGAATAAATATTCAATGGGTGATATTGCAGGAGGAAACCATCCTTGAAGATAACCCTCAGATGGAGAATCATCATAATGAGGATGTGGCTGCATCAGTTTTCTTAGAAACCATGCCTATCGATAATCCTGAGATGGAGATTGATCGTCATGAAGATGTTGTCGTGCCTACAGTAGTGGAAAACGCTTCCGTGGCTGCTGGAGCGATTATTTGCAAAGAATATTTTATGGTCGCGAATTCGGATTCAGTTGCAGGTGCCACTTTCGACTTTCCATTTTTGGCTCCTTTTGAATGTCATATGTTGATCGAAGGATTCAGTGTACCAGCTAAGTATGCAGTGTTGTATACCCAAATATGGCATAAGTATGGACACATCGCAACAACTAAAAAGATCACCAGCCGATTTTCATTAGTTAAGCGCATGGAAGAATCCCTATCTTCAATTCATGATATGTGCAATGTGACCGACCACACCATTTATGGAGATGTAGTCTCAAGTTGGGAGTTCCACCGGGACATGTGCATGGGCTTTGAGTTTAACGCCTCCTGGTTCTATGAAGGATTTTCCAAGATCTAAAAACTACAGGCTGAAATGGTTGAAGGTCCCTCTGTGGATTTGATTAATCAACAAGAGGCAGAAATCGAGAAGTTATCTCAAGAGTTTAAGTTGAATCAGGCGGCTCTTCAAAGCATGAAGGATGTTTTCTCCAAGAAGAATGGGATGTTGTTGGATAATTTCCCTTGAATGATTTTATTTTTCTGAACTTCCGCCTCTTAGGTTTTTTTGTTTTTAAAGGCAAGAGACACCTCCTTTATGGTTTGATTTTCTGGTTTTTGGATTAATAGATGATTGCTTTATAAGGATCCTTTGAATTGATTTATTTTGGAATGGCTTCATAAGTAACTTTTTTGAGTACTTGGATCAACTAATATGTTGGGATTTAAATTATGAATGCAAGTAATGCAATTGTTTAGGAGAAACTGTAAGTATTGCATGAAAAAGGGGAAATATGGGAGAAATGCGAAATCTTAGAACAATTGGGTTATTTAGATTCTGTTGTCAATATGGAGCTGACGCCTGTGTCAGATCTCCGACGAATTCAAAAATTATGGGTTATGTAAACATTGCTTGACAAAACTTACTCGCTTAGGGCCTCCCAACGAAACTGAATTTTCCACAATCTTGGTCGCGAGAATTCCCCAATCGTTCTTTATTGGCTTTGTAATATCTTTACGTCGATCCGCGGTAACACGGAGAATCTTCAGTTCCCAGGTGCAATTCCCCTGAATTAATATTTTCTTGGATAATGCGCTTCAGACCATTGGACTCACTGGTAGGATGATGGATAAATCTGTGATAGTGGAAATATCTTGAATCTAACATATTTTGATCAGTTGGTGGGCGCCATACCGGGGGTAGTTGGACTGCTCCTTCTCGCACCCAAACTTCCATTAATTATAGAAATTTTCTTATAAGCCATGGGAAGTGTGGATGTTTTGAGTATAGCTTTTCTCGTATCAGGGGATGCTATGGTGGATATTCTTGTAGGCTTTGATATGAAGCTATTTTCGAGGACCGAATCGATGCTTGGGAGGTCATTGATTCGTAAGCGGGCCATTTGCTTCTGCCATATTGATGAAGGGTAATTTCTCTTAAGGGGCCTGTATCAGTGACAGTGATGCGAAGTGGCTGGGCTGGATATTTTTTTTGTTTGCACAACGCTCGTCACCATGGGTATCTTGGCATATTTCCACTTCTTCGGGTTCCTCTCTTTTCAGTAAAGCAGTTGTGGCTGTGGACTGTTGGACAAATCTTTAAATTTATGCAAGGGTTTGGAGATAAAGGTTTTCCAACAAAGCTTCATAGGACAGATCTTTACTTTTGTCTTGTAGATATTGTGGCGCACCTGTTAAGTTTCCTCCCTTAGTTTTGTAAAACTATCTTGGCTCTTTGTCATCGGCATAATTCAATTTTTTGCTTCTCTCCTGCTCTCGCATGACACGGATACGTGTTTTGTCGGTATCCTCATTGGTAGAGGCATGAACCTTAGCCAAAGATTCAATATCTTTTGTATCATCTCTGATATTAGTAGGATCCTCCGGGCAAATGTTCACTGACTCTTTCCACAATCGGCTTAACATACTCTTCAGGATACGAAGCGTCTCATTTTTCCTCTTGATAATAGCAACTTTGTTTTCGGCCATATCCTCTAACATTTTCGTTATGCCTTCCATGGTAGTTGGTTTCCGAGCATTCATTTCTTTGGTAAGTTTAGGACGATCAGGATACATATGAAAAGTTAAAATTGGTGATTGAAATGAATTTCAGTGAGTGATTGAATTATGCCTAAGACCAACTAGAAGGGAAATGTTTCGCAACCGAGAGATTAATCTCCCACTGTGGTCGCTAGTTATTTTGGGATAAAAACTATTTCTGCTGGTTTTGGTAAATTTGGGTGTGTTGATGAGAAATGAATTTAGACCTAAACAAATGCACTGCACGGGAGTACTTTAGATTCGAGAGATCAATATGTATAATCCTGTCCTAAACCAGGAAATGTTCGTTCCAGTTTTGCTTCGGTCACAAAGTGAAGGATAAGGGTTGGTCTTAGGGAGGAAATTAAGTAAAGAAGGTGTTAACACCAGAATTGTTAATTCTGAAGATGTGGCTATTTATGACTTATATCAGAATTTGAAACTGGCTTGCAAAATGTAAGCTATGAGTTCTTTTATGTTTTTCTGGATATTGTGTTGTTGTTAACCAAAACTCTGTCGTTTGGTCGAAATAGGTAGAAACCTATTTATACAAGTCATAATTAAATGCACCCTGATCTCGTAGGAAGTGGGAGTGGCTGAGGGATGGAGAAGTGGGGTAATGTGTAAATGCTATAAACTTCGTCCCCACTATAAGGTAAACAGGTTAGTTTACACCCACTACTTTTTGCCGTCACTAACTGCCCGCTTTCCTGATACTTTCTTATAATGGGCGTGTTGCACGCCGCACGCTGTAAACCTCCAGACCAATACCTTAATGAGTAATGTAGGACCAGAATATCACCACAACGATATTCTGGCGATGGAAACGACACTTCTGCGAGAAACCCAAACATTTCTACAAGTATTAACAACATTTTGACGAGAACGTCGCAAGATTCTTCAACGACATTTGGCGAGTGTCACAAAAGAGTAATATAACAGTTAACGACTGAAGATATATGAGAAGAATAAGTCTTCTTCACGATGGTTACAAAGTTGGCGATGGTGAAGACTAAAGTTATGACGATGAGATCGCAGAGTAGATCCGAATTAAGGGGAAATCTTAGCTGTCTTCCACTATGTATTTTCCTATATAAAGGGTTCGATTAAATCCAGAAGAGGATGATGTATTTTTGAGAGTTTTGAGGAGAGAGAAACTCCAGAAAGAAAAGTTGTATTTCTGAGTTTCGATATTTCTTGTAAATCTTCCTGAAAGTGAATTAATAAAAGTGTTGTTGTTCATTCTCAATCATGACTTAATTTTCATAGATTCTTGACAAGGGTGTAGTGTGGGAAATCCTGCAACTACATTTTGGCGCCCGAAACAGGGAGAATCAAGCTAAGAAATCTATAATTACAACTTGAAAATTTGAAGAAATTGTTAGAATTGAAGAAATGGCTAGAAGAAGAAGAAACACATCAGAACCACCAACAACTGTGAGGAGAAGTAAAAGACTTGCAGGTGAAGGAACAGGTGAATTAGAAGAATCTTTAAGGATAAGATCAGGAAGAAATATAACAAGAAATAAAGCAGGAAGTTCAATCCAACATCCGAATCAACAAGCGCAAACGCAGGATAGGGATGTGAATTATGATAGAGTGAGTGTGCATACTTGGAGGTCAGATTCAGTAGAAGAGGCAGAAAATCGACAATTGAGAAATGAGGAAGAAGGAGAAAGAAATCAAGAAGTGGATGGAGGATTAATTCATGAAGGACGTGAAATAATAGATGATTTGAGACAAAGAATACAGGAAGAAAGAAGATTAGAGGTAGAAGAGCGTGCAAATTTAACAAGACAAAATCATGAGCTAAGAATGGAGAATTTGAGGTTACAAAGAAGGAGATCAAGAAGTACTGTTAGATCAAATTCAAGATCATTCAGAGAAGAACCAAGGCAAAATTCCCCTATAATAAATGTTAGAGAAAATATTCGAGGAGAAGTGCAAAATATGGAAGAAGAGATAATTGGTGATCGCTATAATCCGCGTGACAATAGAAATCAAGAGGGACGAAACAACCAAATTAAAGAAGAAAATCCATAAGAAGGTAGGATAATATTACATGGGCGAGAAAATCAAAGAATGATTGAAGAAGAAATTGAGAATCATTACGCTGAACAAGCACGTCTAGCTCACGAGAGGGAAAGATTAAGGGCAGAAGTAGAAGAACATGAATTCCGAGAAGCATTATGACAAAATAACCATGAAAATCGAGAAAGGAGACGTACACAAAATCGCTACAATGATAATATTCAGGAGGAGTATGATAGAATACAAAGAAGATTAGATAGGCAGCAAAGAGAAATGAGGAGAAATGAAGAAATCCACAGAGAAGAAAGTAGACGGCTGGGATTTCAAGAAGAGGGTGAAAGAGAAAATTGCATGGAAAGGAGAGATGACACTGAAGAAGAAGACACACAAAATCTCGTGAGACAAGAAAGGCAAGAGCGCAGAAGAAGGGAAGCTGCATTAAAAAGGCCAATGGAGCAAAACTCAACTGAGAATGAGAAAATACTGAGAGAATTAGCAGAAATACGAGGAATAATAAACAATAGAAAAGAGGGAGGTAGAAGGCAACTTGATGAAGCTATTGAAGAAGCTGCGAGAACTCCATTTACTCAAGAAGTACAGTTAAGAGGGATACCTCCAAAATGCAATTTACCAAAGATTAACCAAAGATTTTTGATGGAACTACTTGTCTTTGTTCAACACGTCAAAGCTTATGTTAGATGTATGCTACAGTGGGAAAATCATGATGCTGTGCTATGCAAATATTTTGCATCTAGCTTAACTGGCGAGGCGTTGAAATGGTTCGAGGGATTACCAAAATATACTATAACTTCCTTTGATCATTTACAAGCTACATTTTTAAGAGCGTATATTAGCAACAATTCATCGCGGCCAGGTATTGAAGATGTGTTTGGGTTAAAACAGAGAGTTGGCGAGAGTCTGAAATATTTAACCATAAGATGGAAGACAATGTGCAGTGAGATGGCAGGAAGAGTTGATGAGATATATCTTATCTTGTATTTTATCAATGCAATGTTCGCGACCAATCTACTCTACATACAAATTTTCAGAGTTAAGAATACAATCACTATGACTGAACTGCGAGAACTGCAGGAAGAATACATTGCTTTAGAGGAGAAACAAAATGAGATGGAATCATACCCCATCGCGAACACCAATCCCAGAGCAGCAAATGGGATTTTACTTCCTAAAATGATAAACAATGTAGCGAGCATCTCGCAAGTGTAGCAAGAAAAAGTAGAGATTGATAACCAGCATAAGTTGGTATCTATGGGTAGTAGAGATCAAGAAGAATATGAAAGGGAGAAGAATTACTACAATCGCGGTGGAAATAATAAGATTCAAAGGCTTGATCAGCCGCAAGAAACTTATGGCGGACAGAGGCAGAATAACTATAGAGGGCAAGGAAGTCAGAAGATCATATGGGAAGAAATTAAGATGCCTCCTCTTAATGCTAGTATAGAAAAAATTTGGGAAGCTATCATTTTGATGGAAAATATACCATCTCCATGGAACATGGGAAAAGAACCACATCCTAACAATCGCAGTCAAGAATTTTGTCTTTACCATCATCTTCATGGCCACACAATAAATGACTGCAGGAATGTAAAGAGGATAATTTTAAGGATGATTGAACAAGGAAAACTAAATCACTTTTTAGTAGGACATCCACAATCTCAGCGATTACCTCCAGCACCAGAAATTCGCAAGGTAAATACTGTAAAAGGAGCAGAATCATTCGTAATAGATGTTGGAGCTAAAGAAAAGAATTTGTTTTGTAATTCTATTGTACATTCACACAGAACTATAGAGGATTTCCATGACAATATCCTAAGAAGGGTCTTCGCGAGAGACACAGATGGAAGAGAGATATTAAATATCGCGAGAGCCTCGCCATTAGAGGAGTGGCAGAAACATACTATATCTTTCACTGCACAAGAAGTACCAGAACCTGGTGAGTAGCACGATAACCCATTGGTAGTAAGGTTAGAGATAAACCCCAAGCAAATAGTAGAAGAAGATGAAGATTCTTGGGCTATCAATAGAGTTCTAATAGACACAGGGAGCTCAGTTGATATATTATTTTATCATACCTATAAGACCATGGGCGGAAAAGACGAAGATCTAATTCCATCAACATACAAAATCTATGGTTTTAACGGCACAACTAACAAGCCAAAGGGGGGAATTGAAATGCAAATACCGTTAAAAGGAGTATCTTCAAAAATCTTATTCTGTGTTGTGGACATCGAGTCACCTTACAATGCTTTGATAGGACGACCTTGGTTACACGGGATGTTGGGTGTATCATCTACTTATCACCAGTGTATCAAATTTCCTCATCTTAAAGGTGTTGGGGTTATTAAAGGAGATTGGGGAGAAAGCAAGAAATGTTATGAAATCGATATGAAGTCTTGCGAAGAAAGAGATGAAAAGAATAGCAATTTGAAGTGCAAAATCAAACAACAACAGAGATGTGAAAGATTAATGATTGATACAATAGAGCGGAAAGAGGATGTGCAAGTTGGTGGCGAGCGTCTCGCAGAAAAAGAAACAACAGTAAAACGTAGCAGAAAAGCAGAATCAGAAAATAGTAAGTAGAAGAGGTAAAGTGATGAACTTTAGAGAACTTTATGGATGATTTGTTTGAAGAATATGTAATTGAACAGAATATTCTGCTTTAAAGAATCGCAAAATTTTACAAAGTTATGAAATTCTATCAGATTTAAAATATTCGCGAGAAGCGCGGATAAAATTTCGCAGAGATTAAAGAATGGGACGAACCTTTATGGCGTGCACCCTAGTTCGGTAATAAAATTTCGCAAGAGGCAAATATAAGACCTAATAGCGCGTCATAGGAGGGGGTATCTCTTGAAATAATTCAGGGGTAAGGTTATACCGCTGCTGGATCCTGAGTCATGCAGATGTTGGGGTTAAAGAAAATCTATCCGGGAGAGAGATCTTGGATTTCCAACTATATATGGTTATACCCTGGTTGGACGACCAAGAATCTCTTCCAAGAAGTGCAAAGTATGACCAAGGCGCCGAGGTACACGGTTGAGCCAAGGGTGCCAAGGGCGTACGAAACTCCCTTGCCATTCTTGGTAAGTCTTGGCTATGATGCACTTGGCCTGAAGAAAACCCCACTTAGGGTGTAGTCTTGTAACTATAAGCCATATAGGCATAAAGGACAAGAGGCTGCGAAAACAGCTGGTTGTTGGTAAATATGTATGGGAGGAGCTAGTATTGTATGGCCGATGTGCCCTCCTTGAAGGGGAAACCATGGGAAAGATAAGGGCGGCACCCTCCATTGGGAAGCTGATAAGTGTCTTAAGACGGCAATGTCATGGGGCTTTATGATCGCAAAAACATTTAGGCATGTCATATTGTCGCGTGACGAAAATTATACAGAGGCAACAATCCAAAAGAGAAATGTTAAGATGAGATCAATGGGTTTTTACATGAAAGTGTAAAGACGTCCTGCTATTTCATCGCAAGACGGCAATGTCACGAGCCTTTGATTTTGCGAGAAATCTTAGACTTGTCATATTGTCGCAATATAATCAAAAGAATACAGATAAGGCAAGATCAATGGGTCGATACATGCACATGTAAATACGTCCTGCGATTTTATCGCAGAGAAATGTAAAATTTGGCAAAATAAGACCTTTAACTAGGAAGGCATAATAAGACCAACAGATAGTTGCGATATTGCTCGCAGTATTTATGAGATTTGGCAAGTATTGAGGCATAATGTAACGCCAGTGCTGAGACATAATATATTTTTACTTTAACTAATATTTAATATTTATGCAATTTTCTCTTATTGCAGATGAATAATAGAGGCAAGTATGGGAATGCACAGAATGATAAAATTATTATTCATTTATTATATGATAAAATTGCATTGATAAATAACATACTTATACAGATCATTAAAAGATAACAATTATATTGATTGCTTTGCAGAAGAGAATTGTTTTTTTGACTCATACAGATAGAAGCAAAAGGAGTTTATAATGATGGAGAAACTCGTAGCTAATTACACAAAAGAGGAAATAACTATACAAAAAAGATAAAAGAAGTAGAAAATTAATCATACTGATCGCCATCTTCATCGTCAGATTTCTTATTTTCATCGCCAGATTTCTTTTCTTCACCATTGTCAGATTTCCCTTCATCGTCAGAATTTTCTTCTTGTTCATCATCACCAATACTGTCTTCATCGCTAGAATATTCAGCTTCGCTATCAGAGATATCAGGTCTTGGAATTTCTTCTGGGATTTCTTCTTCTAGATCAGGATATGCATAATGAGAGATATTATGATCATCACAAACCAACTTAATGAATTTATTGCGAGTAATAACAAGAGATCTGTTAAAATCGCAGTAGTAATTTTGAGATGGTCCTTCAATCTTGAATACTTGTCATTGCGAGTAGTAAGTTTGGTCGCGAGCTGATGTTTTTCATCTTCAAGTTCTTGAAATATCTTGCGATAATTCCCTTCAACAACTGCGAGAACGTGACAACGAATTAGAAGCTTTATCAAGAAGAATATTAAAATGAAAAATTAGCAAGATTTGAACAAGTTAACAACCTTCTGTTTCAGAAATCATATCCCTAATTAAAGACACTTGTTCAAGTTGAAGGCTAACATTTACACCTAGGTCATTCCTAGAATTATCAAGAACCTTCGCAGCCCAAGCAAATTCGTCATCGCTATTAATAAGGAGACGAGATCGAACTTGAGTCTCCCCCGCAATAAGATCTTCATTCTCGCGGATAATTTTATCTCTGTCCATTTGAATATCAAGGAGAGTTTTATGAAAGTCTTCTAGGGTCTTGGATCCCTTTTTGATAGCAAGATCTTTCTCGTCAATAAGATCGCTATTCTTCTGTCTTAATCTATCTATTTCTTTCTTTGAATCAATATAAAAGCGCTTATATCTATCAGTCAGACCTAAATTGAATATGTGTTCAATTTTTAAAAGATTAAGCTTGGATCTAAGTTCATCTATGGAGAAGGATTTAATCTTATCATCTGAGAAATTACTTAAAGAATTATTAAGACAGGAGAGAAGAGTATGATCATCTACAGGTTCAGGGAAAGATTGAAAGAGTATAGCCTCGTCAGTAAGACCATAAATATCTACAAGTTAAAAGTGGTCGCTTGAATAAACTGCGATAAAGTAAAAAGAATTAAGAGAGAAAGGAAATCAGTCATACCATAGAGTTGTTGGTTAGCTCTATCAAGATCAGAGATCTTTTTCTTATCAACAGAAGCTTCAGTCTCCAGCTGTTTATTCTTCTTGCGAAGCTCAATAACTTCATATTCTAATTTTTCTTTATCCACGCGAAGTTTAGTAGCTTTCTTTTCAGATTTGGGACATTTTTTATCTAGATCAGAAGCAACATAAAAAGAAGCCCTTCCAACCTGCGAGAGGGTTATGTAAATTAAGATTTGGCGAAGAAATTTGGCAAAGAAATAAATACAAAAATAAACAAGAGGAAACATACCAGTATACCAAGAGAATTCGAGAGGCTGGGAGTCAGCGATCTTGAAACTCTGCGAAGAGAAGCATTATCATCTAAGATAGGAGCATCGCAAATTTTAGCGAGAGACTGAGATATTTTAGTAATAGCTTCGTCTCCGCACTTATTTGGGATACCATGTTCAGTATCACCAAAAAATTTAGATAGCTGAGGCATGGAAGACTCAGAAGGAGAAGAATTCACCATGGAAGGAGCACCATTATCAACATAAAAGTTATCCTCATTATCTTTATCTACATCAACATTTAGGTCATCAGGAGTAGATTGAGGAGTTGAAGAAGAAGAATGTTGAGTTTTTCTTTTCTTTGAAGGAGGATCGCCAGATTTATCATCATGAGGGGCAATAGGCTTTTCTTTAGAAGAGGCAGCAGATTTTCCTTTGCGATCAGTAGAAGATTTTCCCTTGGGTTTTGGTTCTAAGGGTTCAAGCTCTTCAATCACCTGCGAGCACAGATAAAGATAAGAAATAGGGGCAACAATATATTGTTAAAATCTATAAAAGAATATTTCTTACTTCATCTGTGAAGGATCTCAGAGCTAAGAGAGTATTGGGTTTCCTAGAGAGCTTAAAGATGAGCTTCATTCTGTCAATCTAAGAAGGATCAAAGAGATTAGTGAGGATGTAAAGATATGAGGAAGATAGTGAATAATAATAATGCAAAAGTTGAGAGGATATACTTCTTTAGATCTTTCAGGCCAATTAAAGACCCATGGCTGTTACTCTTGAAGATTCACGGGCAATGCGAGAGAACCAGAGATATAATATCCTTCAAGAAATAATGGAAAAATAAACCACTTGTCATCGCTAGAATGGCGAGGTCCTTGATTGGTCTTTGTATGAAAATCAATATCTAACATGACAATTTTATCTTCAGCGATTTTATCTTTTTTCTGTAAGCGGAATCCCCAGCGAGTACGATCTCTTTTCATGGGAATTATTTCATAATTGATAAAGAAATTTTCCACAGTATACATTGCAGGAATGATGTGAACATCTTTGAATTCATGATTTTTCGCTTCATCAGGATAACGAGAACCTTTATTAGCCCCACGAGAGGCATATTCAAGTAATAATCTAATACAATCTCCACCTAATTAATACACTGCTCGTGAAAATTTCTCATGAGAAATTATTTGATAAAACAAGGGAAGCTCTGGGTCATAAAGTGGAATGGGAAGGCCAGCTTCAAGTTGACCTAGCGATACTATAATTTTATTGTGAGAAAATTGATGTTCAGAAAATAACTTGACATAAAGTTCAAATTTAGAATCTTGACCTGGAATTGTTGACAAAGTAAAACCTTTGTTTTTGAGATTTTCTCTCATCTCGTTAAATGCGGTCAAATTTTTAGCACTAGCAGCCACCATTTTTGAAGTATGGGAATGAAGGAAGAAATTGAAAAGGAAGAAATCGCGAGAATAATAAATTCGCAATTTACGGAAGAACAGTAAAGTTGAAGAGAAGAAGAATGAAGAAGAAAGTAAAAAGAGGAAAAGAGAAGAATGAGAGAGGTATTTATATAGGAAGAGATTGCTCGAGAAAATAAATGAAATTAATGTAATGAGAGTACATGAACGGTCAAATCGCAGCGGTTTAAATCAACGTGTCAAATGTTGATTGGAAGGAGAAATTGCATGGAGACAGCTGGTTAAGAAACATAGAAACTTGTCAGAACAAAGATGATAATGAAAAGATAAGTAGTTGCAGCATTTTGATTCTCATGATCTTCTCTTATTCTCAGAAAAGATATGAGAAGAGGCAAGATGTAGGACCAGAATATCGCCACAATGATATTCTGGCGATGGAAACGACACTTCTGCGAGAAACCCAAACATTTATACAAGTATTAACAACATTTTGACGAGAACGTCGCAAGATTCTTCAACGACATTTGGCGAGTGTCACCAAAGAGTAATATAACAGTTAACGACTGAAGATATATGAGAAGAATAAATCTGCTTCACGATGGTTACAAAGTTAGCGATGGTGAAGACTAAAGTTATGACGATGAGATCGCAGAGTAGATACGAATTAAGGGGAAATATTAGCTGTCTTCCACTATGTATTTTCCTATATAAAGGGTTCGACTAAATCCAGAAGAGGATGATGTATTTTTGAGAGTTTTGAGGAGAGAGAAACTCCATAAAGAAAAGTTGTATTTCTGAGTTTCGATATTTCTTGTAAATATTCCTGAAAGTGAATTAATAAAAGTGTTGTTGTTCATTCTCAATCATGACTTAATTTTCATAGATTCTTGACAAGGGTGTAGTGTGGGAAATCCTGCAACTACAAGTATCCCCCAATTTGTGACATGTTTGATGTCTCGAGTATTTTCATGGAAAATATGTAGCAGATTGCTGAGTGGGTCTCGTATGTAAGACCTAGTTATTATGATTAATTGTACACAAGCTAGGTGGCGGATAGCCATGTGTGAAAAGTAAGTCAGGAGCCTTGCCGCAGGAGAATAGCGTGTGACGCTACTAGGTTAGTCTTGGTTGGTCACTTAAGACATACCATAGGCCGGTCAATTCCGTGGAGAATTTGGACGGTTGAGATTGTAATTCATGAGAGAAGGTGGTCATTGATTATGGACACATTATGTTGGCACTTATTGATGGCGCCAGTGGCATGATGGCATGATTGGCACATGCCAGTGGCATAGTGGCGAGAATAACGCCTGGCGTAGCTGCGGTCGTTATATCTTGGTATATTGGTGTTGAATCCAAATATGGCTTGGAAATATTGGCTCTAGTTGCCATATCATACCCAATGCCCTATGTATCATTATTTGGCATGGTTGGCGTAGCAACCTTACTTAAATTAGGGTTTGGCATGCCAAAACCCTAATTAGCGCGTGTGGCATATGGCTGTGGCATGGTGACATTGTTTGCGCAGATGGTGCCATGGCTGTGTCAAAGGAATTATGGCAAGGCCATAGTGTGGGAATGACCACGGGCACAAGGATAGTCATGGGTGACTATATCATGGCGCATTTTTTACGGTTTCCTAGGTCCCACATGGCTTGTGACATGTTGTGGGGACAAAGTGACGTAATTTGGGCCACGGCTGGAAATTATGGTTTCGACTAGTGCCGCTAAAGCAAAAGTCGTGCTTCTAATTAGAATACCCTGATTGAAGTCTGTTATGGCGTTAACCACGAACAAAAAAGTGGGTTAGCACATAGCTGCGCCATTTGTGGCACATTGGCATGTTACTGTGGCAGAGTGGCATGTTGGCATACCGATTAGCACGTTGGCGTGGCATGGAACATTTGGCATGCCGATTAGCATGTTGGTGTGGTGTCCGTTTGGCATGGTTTGGCCTTTTTATGCACGTGGCGGGTTTAGAACGACCTTATTGGTCAATAGAAAAGGGGTCGGCCAAACATAGGGCGTGGCCATATCTCTGGTACGCGTGGCGCATTTAAAGCGACTTGATTGGCCGATAGGAAAGAGGGCAGGAAAGTATGGGCCCGACCACTTATCATGTGCATGTGGCGGATTTAGAGTGACCTGATTGGTTGATAGGAAAGAGGAGGGCCGGATAGCAGCATGGGGGCGTGGCCATCTGCAGGTGGTTCCGGTTGGCCTATGGCATGGCCACACCTCCCTTTGTTGTTGCTCCTATTTTCCGCGGCTCCTCTTTTTTCTTCTGTTTTTTTTTCCAGATTTTGGGTAGGACTTTGCACCTACTATTCCATGGCGGATCAATTTCCTAGTTTGTCTAGGTTTAGTTTTGACCAGCAGGGTCTGACATACTGCACATGGGACAAAAAACTTAATTTTTGCAAATTAATTAGGTTGATATTGAATCTTGTGAATTATCACAAAATTGATTGAATCTTGTGAAGGAGATAAGTGTCCGGACCTAGAATGGTCGAAGTTACACTCTTTGACTAACAATCTTTTTGGCTGGGACTACAAAACTTCTTTGGAAAGCTTCTACGTATCTAAGAGTAATAGGAAAAATACCATTAAACTGGAGATGCTTAAGGAGACTTTTGAAAAGATGGAAAAGAGATGAAAGTAGGATGGATGGAACCCCGCCAAAATTCGTTATACAACCACTGCGTACCTGTTATTCATCTTGGGCACTAAGGTATTTCCTGACCCTAGTGGGAACATGGTGAGTGTAAACCACCTATAATACTTTGATCAGTTGGAAGAGGTCTGTAGCTATTCTTGGGGCACCATGGTAATGACACATTTGATAGCGGAGATGAGAAAGGATTCTAAGGCTGTTACCAACCAATTTTTTTGGAATTTCACTCTACTCAAGTAAAAAAAAAATTAAACTTATGTTCTTATATATATTGTTCACATGTACCCTTATTATTATAAACATAATTACTTCTTCTTATATGTATCATTCCACATTGGCATAGGTGTGGGCTTATTAACACTTCCCAACATTGTTCACGAACTACAAATCCTTGACAATAAAAAAAAAGTTCTGAACCCGAGGAGCCTAGAGCTCAGAGATAAGAGTTCAACAATACTCCGAAACTCGGTAACAATCGTCGATTGATAGATATGAGATTGGTTCTGGATGAGACTACCAAAGAGGTTGTGTTCGACCCTTACAAGGAGGCTAGAGAAAACCACCACTTTTGAGGTGTGCTAACGTTATATTTTACAATGGACCATTGTTTCACCCAAATGGATACTTATGGCTGATCCCCGACGTGTGATGTAGAAACTTGGATATAAACAACAAACTAGTTGTGAGACTAATGCGTTTGAAAGTTACACTGTTGACTATCCTCGGAGCATTTTATCTTCCTTAAGGTTGAGGGTGGAGTATATGCCAAATCCAAAACCAATACATTGGAGGGATATGGAACCATATCGTTTGGTAGATATTAGTAATTGGGAGATTACGGAAAACGGTGATGAACCCCATCCCGACTACATGCGGTATTACCTGCAATAGTCACATCATTTTGTTGTGCGCCCGGAAAACGTCAAAGTTCCACTTCAGAAAAACCCTCATGTTCCAACTCCTACAGAGGCACCACCTACAATTGTCGGACTTGAGAAGACCTTTGGATTGTTTTTAAGTATTGTTAATTTCTTATTCGTTTAATGTATACATAATTTTATATTATCATATGTATATAAATACTAATTATGTGTTGGATGTATAAAACTAGCGGTGTCGGTTTGACAGGTTGAGGAAGATGTTTGGTTGCAAGAACGAGAAAGGAGAGGTGCTATCCCCTGGAAAAAAATGAAGGAAGTCGAGGAAAAGCTTGATAAAATGGAAGACCCTAATGTAAAAGCTTTGATCGTGGAAACGAGGAAGGTGGTCTACAAGAATCAAAATACCAAGTGATATAAGATTTGTATTTGTGTTTCTTCATTTGGATAGTGGTTGTTACTTTTTGAACAATTTGGAACTTGTTTTTGTTTGTAACTCATGATGAACTCTTTAGTTGTTTGCTTTACTTTTAGTTTATGGTATCTGGATTAAGAACATTTAAGCACAATTCAGTGTTTTGGTTTATGTTGAACATGATTATATTTTTAGTAGAAAGTTATTTTCTAATTTTTATTTACATTTCAAGATATTGAAATAATCAACATGACTTTCGTCACTTGTAAAGATGAACTTGCCCAAAGAGAAAGCTTACCAACACATATTTCGAGAAATAGATAAGCGAGATAAACTTGGCTCGAAATAGAAAGTGTGTATAATCGAAGTCTATATAGCAATACGACTTTTGTCTCAAGATAGGAGATAAAGTAGATAGACTTTTGAGTGATAGATAAGTTCAAGTCTCCACATACTTTTTAGTCGATGAAGTTCCACTAGTTCCTTGAGTAGTTCTTTGTCTTTGTATGATGAACGTCGTGGAGTCTAGAGCTCAACTACGCTTTTTATCCTAGTCCGAGACTTATCTATAAGTAGACTAGAAATCAAGACTTATAGTTTTGGCAACTAAACTTGACAAACAAGCTTGAGATAGCAACGCTTGCGAGTTTGACCGAGCAGTGCTCTAACAATCTCCCCCTTTGTCAATTTTAGTGACAAAACTATCAATACATATGGAATACAAAATAAATAAATTTGCAGCTTCTCTTCCACATGCATGATCTCCTTGGTTCTTCAACATTACTCGAATTCTTCGTCACTTCCAAGTACTCCAATGATTAGAAAGGTTGTAAGTTCAGCATCATTTTTGATGAAAATATGTAGCCATAACAATGAGAAAATAAAAGATCTCAATCATTGTTACACAATGTCATAGTATTATTACACATCATCAAAGTTCAAT
The DNA here is from genome assembly GCA_023529315.1 of Papaver bracteatum. Lineage (NCBI taxonomy): Eukaryota > Viridiplantae > Streptophyta > Magnoliopsida > Ranunculales > Papaveraceae > Papaver > Papaver bracteatum. Next base: position 1,997,610 of record JAJJWX010004844.1, read on the forward strand.
TATATCACAACTTCGAAAACAATACTATGGTGATATGTATCACCCCCCCTTAGTCAATACTCATCTCACATGGAAACTACTCCCCCTTATATAATGATCTGAAAGCCATATGTATTTTTAGTGTGAACTACACATTAATTCTCTCCCTTTTTGTCAATAAAATTGGCAAAGGTACGAAAACTAGTGGGATCCTAATGAAATTTCCATAGAGACACTGCATGACCAAAAGAAAGCACATATAAACTTTTTTTATATGCAATCATATTTACGAAACTAAATGCATTCATCAAGGAGTTTATAAAGATACAAGATAACCCCAATAATATTCCACAACTGCACTTCCCACAAAGATTTGGCAATTAAGCACAAGTTCAAAAAGAACTCTCCCCCATAAAATGTCATTCCCGAAAGAACAACAAGAGCGAACTTACTTTCACAATAAAATAAGGATTTCTTTGGACTATACAAATCACATAAGAATACAAATTTGTATCCAAAGAACTCAATTAAATTATCCATAAGAGATCCCATGATTAATTCAATCGGAATACTCAACTAAATTAACCACAATAAAAACTATGATTAATTTATTCGGAAATGCTCAGCATAAGAGAACTTGCGGAGCCGCACGGTATAAACATAAAAGATATGGATCAGGGAAGATCAATATCGCGGAATAAACAAGGATTCATTCTATTTTCCATCATTATTTGCATAATGACATGCAATAGACATAATCCTTGTAAACAAATTTTTTATCCTTTCTTTTTATCAATATAATGACATAAAAGGCTTTAGCTTTTGTATTGTCAAAATTTCATTCGATCTTTTATCAATACTTGCATATCGACATATGAAAGACTTAAATTTTGACCATGTATGGGACAATCAAAGTTCACGGACGCAAACACACATATCCCATAACACATTGCAATATATAAAACCATAAAGATTAATACTGCAAAAATCATCTTCCAAACAAACTTTAGAATTTAAACAAATAAATCTAAAAACATTGAAGATGAAAATCGTTGGACATAGCTATATGTAATCACAATAATGGCTATTCCAAACTCTTGTTATTTTTATTAAAAACATAAGAATAAAATTCTCATAAGAAGTTTTTATACGCATAGAGAGAAAATCAAGTTTCTTTGACAATTTCATACCTTTGAAAGGGTCCAACATAAAAGGTATCGCTGATATCCTTAATTTTCTTGACCGTGGAGACTCCATGTTCATGAGTTAGAACATTAGTTTTCCGATCAACAATATGAGAAAGATGCTTAGCTTTGACACTGTCCATGATGAGTTTCTTTTGGTTCCTAATCAAGATGTTTTGATTATCAAGGATTTTGGCCTGACCATCAATAAGCTGATTTATTTGCAGTTGAAGATTTTTAAACTCGGCCCTAGAGTCATTCTGGAAAAAAATTAAATCCATGACAGATTCCCCTATCCAGAAGTTGTAATCTTTCCTTTCAATCATCCTTTTCAGGACAAGTTATTGAATATGATCGCGTCCCTAAGAGTCTTCTTCCATTTCAAGATTTACAACTTCTTGAGGCCTTGAGGAGTTTTCCATACTTTTTTTTTATTATTAGGGAAGGAAAAACAATATAAGATATATATGTTTTCAAGCAAGAGAGTGACACCCTTGTTGTGGAATCCCTAAACTCCCAAGAGAGACCCGGACCTTCGTGGACTGTTTGAAAATAACATACCATAAGAAATTCAAAAGTAACAAATACCTCTGTTTTCATATATCCCACATCATCATGACTCAATGATTAAAAGGTTAATCAGAGCATAAGAATGAGAAACTCAACAACAAGGAGTCAAGTGACTCTAGTTTTACATCAAAATAAAACAGCATAGTCAAACATAATACAAATGGAAAACTACAGTAGACTTGAGTGTCTCCAAAGAGTCATTCTTGCATCTCTCAAGTTAGATACAAGAATAAACATGCCTATGATTAGGTAGTCAAGTGAGATATAATCTCACCATGAGTATTGACAGATGAGTTGTAAATTCCATCTGAAGGTTTGAACCTGGTGTTCCTAACCTTCCTTCGGTTATTTTTTATTCCATAAGAATTTAACATAACCTTGTCAAGTGATCCATCAAAAATGTTTTTCTGAGGATTAAGTCTAGGACCTCTAGAAATTGGTTCTAGGGAATTCGAAGAGACATGTCTCCACCATCTAGACTTAATTTTACCATACTTGTTCTCATAACTGCTTGGAATATGTATCTTTGCACCATTCTGAGGAACACAATTCATGTGGGGATTTCGAGATGAGTGACCATTGAAATCCATATTATGAGAATCCTTTTTCTGTATGAATGAAATCCATTGTAGTGGTCATTAGAGAGTTTACTCTGTCGACAGTGAAAAAAAGTAGATTTTAAATCTGTTTCTTTCTAGCAAAATAATGATAAACATAGTGATTCTTTTTCCCACATAAGGAACAAGTTCGTGGAGGAGAAACATTTATAGGAGCTTGTTTAAACTTCATAGCCCTATTAGAAGATTGCAAGTTATGTAAACACTTCTTAGCAGAAACTTCCTTTGGAAAACATCTCTTCATGTACTGTAATTCTGTTTGAGAATTGATCATTGGTACAAAGGAATTTTCCATTAAAGCAGAGTTTTCCTTATTCAAAGATTTGCATTGTTCTTGGGCTAGAGTAAGGGAAGCACTTAGTTTCTCTTTTTCAATATGAAGTCTGTTTAGATCAGATGAATGTGTCTTGATCAAATGCTTTTCTCTAATTGAGTCTTCTTTAAAAATATCCTCAAGAGCACTAATTCTTTCATGCCGTAAAGTAAATTCTTGAAGTAGTTTCTCGATATTGTTGGAGAAGGATTCAATGATGCCATAGAGTTCCCATTATCGATAGAGAGACTTTTAAAATTCATCCAGAAGTTGAGCAAGATTGTAAAAATCAATTGGCTCAGCCTTTTTTTTTTAGTTCTGGTGACATTCCTTTTGGCTTCTGTCATAAATGTCGGTTGTCTCATTTTTACCTCTAGATTCGGAAGAATCAACTAAGGAGTCATCCTTTGAGGAAGGCCCAAGACATTTGACATAGTGAAAAGCATTGGAAGATATCTTGTTAATGTGTAATACAGAGATAACCTTCAGTCCTCAGAATCAGATTGATACAAACACAGACTTATGAGGTCTTGAACGTGTTTGCTTGCTCTGATACCAATTGAAAAACCGGGGGTTAACAACCTCACCCAATATTTCACTTAGAAATCTGTATGGACTAACTCCAATATACATTTTTTAAAAATCAACTAGACAGGCATACTCAATCTTAAGAAAAGTATATCAAAGAGTTATATCTCAATTTATCGATTCAATACTTACTCAAACAAATAGAAATCCACAAGTCTAATTGAATACAAGAGAAATTAACTTGAACGGTACCAAAGACCAATGTTCAAGGATCAATCAATTTCAATCAACAACCAAAGGTCGAATCTCCCAATTGATTGATTCAATGCACAACCTGTGATATTTCAATTATATAACAAAATATAGTACGGAAAAGAAATAACACAGACACCAGAAGTTTTGTTAACAAGGAAATCGCAAATGCAGAAAAACCCCGGACCTAGTCCAGATTGAACATATAATGTATTAAGCTTCTACAGACACTAGCCTACTACAAACTAACTTCGGTCTGGACTGTATTTGAACCCCAATCAATCTCACACTGATCCAAGGTACATTTTTTCCCCTTACGTCTCTGATCCCAGCAAGATACTACACACTTGATTCCCTTAGATGATCTCACCCATAACTAAGAGTTGTTATAACCCAAAGTCGAAGACTTTAATAAACAAATCTCTATCACACAAAAAAGTCTACAGGAATAGATAAATCTGTCTCCCACAGAAATACCTACGAGTTTTTGTTCCGTCTTTTGATAAATCAAGGTGAACAGGAACCAATTGATAACCCAGACTTATATTTTCAAAGAACAACCTAGAGTTATCAATCACCTCACAATAATCTTAATCGATTAGCGAAACAAGATATTGTGGAATCACAAACGATGAGACGAAGATGTTTGTGACTACTTTTCTAACTTGCCTATTGGAAAAATTAATCTCAAGCCAATCTTACGATTGCACTTAATATGATAGAAACAACAAGATCATATCACACAACTATAGAGAAAATAGTTGGGTCTGTCTTCACAATCCCAATGAAGTCTTCAAGTCATTAACCTACAGGGTCTCGGTAGAAACCTAAGGTTAAAGGATAATCGACTCTAGCTTATATAACTAGTATCATACAGGAGGTGTGGGGATTAGGTTTCCCAGTTGCTAGAGTTGACCTTTATATAGTCTCCAAATCAGGGTTAGCAATCTAAGTTACCTTGGTAACAAATCATTCAATATTCACCGTTAGATGAAAACCTGATTAGATTCAAGCTAATATCTTTCAACCGTTAGATCGAACTTAGCTTGTTATACACAAATGAAATGCACGTTCATTTAGGTTTGTGTAACTATACCTAAACATGTACACCTAGTTAGTTCAATGGTAGTCAACCAAATGGTTAGCCATATGAGCACTTTCATATCAACCATATTCATCTTCACCATAACTAGTCCAAATGACTCAAAAGAACTAGTTAGAGATTTGTTCAATTGCTTAGATCTCGTAGAAGTATACAAGACACAATCGAAGCAAAAACAATTTTGATTCACTCGAATCAATTCATGAACTTTATATCCACGGTTTTCAAATTATGCATTCCTTAGTTTATATAAGTTTAAGTTCACGAATAAACCGTTTTTAGAAAATAACCCACTCAAGTATGCATATCGGTACGCATACCTAAGTACCCGGATTAAGTTAGTTTTCAGTTCACAAACTCCAGCAGAAATTCACGGGACGTGAACCTCCAACAGTACGCATATAGGTACGCGGACTTTAGTTCCGGTTATCCTGAGTAGCAAAGTATGCATACTTTGGTTCAAGGATTATGGACTTACACAAGTATGAGTTCACATACATTGTTTATATCCATTCAAGGTTATATATTCTAAACTCTCATTTCAATCATTGACACATTCTTAGAGGATGTTAAATAGAGGTTACTCACACACTATTCTTCATCAAAGCGATTTTTAAGATATTGAAATAATCAACATGACTTTCGTCACTTGTAAAGATGAACTTGGCCAAAGAGAAAGCTTACCAACACATATTTCGAGAAATAGATAAGCGAGATAAACTCGGCTCGAAATAGCAAATGTGTATAATCGAAGTCTACATAGCAATACGAATTTTGTCTCAAGATATGAGATATAGTAGATAGATTTTTGAGTGATAGACAAGTTCAAGTCTCCACATACCTTTTAGTCGATGAAGTTCTATCAGTTCCTTGAGTAGTTCTTCGTCTTAGTATGATGAACGTCGTGGAGTCTAGATCTCAAATATACTTGTTATCCGACTTAGCTATAAGTAGACTAGAAATCAAGACTTATAGTTTTGGCAACTAAACTTGACAAACAAGATTGAGATAGCAAAGCTTGTGAGTTTGACCCGAGCAGTGCTCTAACAAGTTCATCTTCTCTTTCAACATATTCTTTTACCTTCATATAACACCCATCACACCCATCAATAGGCTTGCATTGGTCCTTGTGTTTTTCTCTTGATTATGATAGTGCAACAGTTTTGTCTAACCATTGAAACTCTTCGCATTTTGGGTGATTCAAACACCTTAGAAACACTCTTCCATTTTCAGCATCATCAGTTTTTGCAATTCAAACCCAACGTGTCCCATCATAATTTTTACACTTTGAATAAATATAAGGACAATATATGGCTATGATAAGGTGACTTGCAAATTTGACAGCTGTAATGATGACTCTGTAAGAGAAGATTATATTAGTGATACATCCTAGTATAGAAGATTTTAACTGTCGATATGGTATTAGTAATGGTGAGTCTACTTACTTTGGAAGTAAAGATTGATGGTGGTTTGCAAATAGAGCTTGTTGATAAATCGCCCATCGCTTGTGAAGCTTGAACCGTGCTTGCTTGATCTATTTTTTGACACTTGTGTTCTTTAGAGAAGGATTTTTGTTATTTGGTGGGTGATTTCAGTATATTTTTCCAAGGGAATAGGGGGTATTATATAGAAAAAAGCTCCAACGGTCATATTTTTTCAAAAAACTAGACGTTACTTTTTGAATTTCACTTATGCCAACATAGACGTATTTATATAATCAATGTCGGTCTATATGTCGGCGTTGTTTATTGGTATAAAACGATGCATGCATTTACTGCAAATTAGTCCCAATCTCTGTATAAAATAAATCAAGTACCAGTATGGATATGGAATAATAATCAATACCAGAAACAGTTGTCGACGTTCATAGTTATATTAACATCAACGCCGGTATTTGTGATTTCAAAAAAACTAGCCGTTGAGGTATTTATCTATATAAAGAGAGCTAATACTTGAACCCAGATTTCCCAAACCCGTGTGTTTTATATATCCTTAAGATCTTAACTTATTAGCGAATTTATGAAACCCTAAACCCTTGAAGAGTCATCTATAAATAGCCTAGTATAGAACCTACTCATCCCCTACTTCCACATACAAAAAATGGCATCGTTTGAATCCGAGAAAGATTTAGCAATCACTCAAGCATGGTACGCCACAACTCGAGTTATAGATCGCACTTCGTCCGAGAATATATGGGTGAAAATTTATAACAAATTTAGGCACGATTATGGGAACCCGAAAAGAAGAAGTGTTCAACAAATCGAGAAACGACACGTCATCATCCTAGATGCGGTAGTTGAGTTTTTAAAAATCAAACCCCGGATCGTGTGCGCTGCTAGCCACAATAGATTGTCCCCTCAACAAACTCGTAAATATCTTTATGATTTATTCGACAAAGTCCACTTTTTTCAATTTTTAGGTAACAAAATAAGTTTGTGTGTTGTTTTTGTAGCACGAGGCCGTGAAAGCGCATTGCTTAGAGGAAAAAGGGGAAGCATTCACGTTTGATGAAAATGTGAACTTCATGGTAACCAAAGTTACGGAGTACCACTAGCTGGTTGAATCAGAGACGGATTATTCGTAAGAAGATTAACAGGTTTAATGGTTTTTGGTTAGGTTTTTAGGGTAGTTTTTGGTAAGGTTTTGTGGGTATAGCTTTATGTAAACTCTCACGAGACTATAACTCATCCACTTGGGTCACCAAGTGGTTCAAAGGCTTGCATGTGCTAAGTGCATCCGTGATTTCGCGAAAAGTATTAGATTTGAAATAAATTATAATTCCGGCATACTATGTTAATATAAATCAATGCCGTTACGGTGCTGACGTAGAGACCACATATAAAGCTATGCAGGGATAGCGTGTCAAAATGTAATGGTTTATGTATACAATAAACCCTATTCCGGCATTGAATTCATATACTGATCCAAGCTGGCATGTGATTCCGGCATGCCCGTTGTATTTAGTACATTGTCGGCATTTAACATTTTGAAAACTAAACAGCTTTTATCCGAATTTCAATGCCCAACGACTATTTTTTTAAAACCAAAAACCAATAAAGGGAACTTCCGGCATGGATGCTAGGTTTCTTACAATGCCGGCTTGATAAAGTGGAAAAGAGCCGTGGGTCCTCATCTATTTAAGGTAAAAGAGTTACCCATTGCACTTGTTACCTCAAAAAAAAAAAATTGTAAGCTCCACCACATATTTCCAATGGAAAATCCATCACCAACTACCGAGTTCTTTGTTGCCATGGAAAAAGAAAAACTTAAGATGAATAAATTATCCACTCCAATAGGAAATCCGTTATCATCCAACACCAACTCAATTGCCCTTATACAAGAAAAACTTAGAAGGAAGGAAGGAAGAAACCACCAAGTCAATTTCCGCAGTGGAAGAAGAGATACTTAAAAGGAAAAGAGAAGAAAAAACTAAAGAAATATACGAACATGCAAAATAAGCGAAGATAGAAGCGGATGTTGAGGAAGAAACCGAATGGATTAAAAATTTCTACATAGTATCGGATCTCCTGGAAGATGATTGCCCTTTAAGCCTCTTTTGGGGTCATGTTACTACTGATCCTTATATGCCGAAGTTTATGGACGGTAAGTGCAAGAAACACAGAATGAATTACGGTGATGTGTATGTAGCGAATCGAAAAACTTTCCTCAGAAAATTATGTCATAAATACAACGACTTTCTCGCAAAATATAAAGGGAATAGATATCAAGATCATGCCGCATATACCAAGTGGAGAGGAGAGCCTTTTAGGCATTTCGAAGCTTCTTTGTTTATTGAATCTCGTTCCAAGAAATGATGTTAGTTGCAATTAGCTTAAGAGATTTCATTTTATATGTTTAATCTTTTAACCTTTTAATACGAAAGTTAATTATATTATTCTCAGTTTGGGTTAGGTGCATTATAGTTATATTTGAACTGATACCGGCGTGATAAATAATTTTTCAACAATACCGATACTAGTGCCGATACTGAATTTTGACCAAATACCAATGTCGGCATTCTGTACATAATTTCAATTGAATCATCAGATTTCCGGCGTGGAAAATGAATAATAAACAATGCCGGAATTATGATGGTTTGTTTCCTTTAAACCATCATAAAACCTTTTGGAATTACCGTCGCACCCCTTAAAAACATATAAAACCTTAAAACCTAATTCTAACGCATTCTTCGTATCCCCCATTCTTTTATCTTCTCTTTATCTTTTTTATCTTCTCTCTTCTCTTCTCTACCAAAACCATTCAAGTCTCATCTTTTTCTTCTCTTGTCTACCAACTCCAATCGATTATTCATCACCAAAAAAAACATGGGTCGTCGCAAAAAAATGAAAACCAAAAAGATGATCCTAAAGGAGCAGTTAAGGATACCGAAAATCCAAAATCCAAAATCAAAATCAAAATCAAAATCAAAATCAAAATCAAAATCAAAATCAAAATCAAAATCGCAACAATTACACGATGATAATATACATAAAATTACCGCTGAACAAGAAGAGGAAACGGAAAGAGCGAGGTTAAATAAGCAAGTGATATCTATACTTAAGAACATTCATATTGAATTTATGCATCTTTAGGATTATGTATGTTTACGGTTTATAGTGATCTATAATATTCTAGAAACTATAAATTGAAAGTGCAATAAATTTAATTACTAACTGAAAACTTGCAGTTACAATTCAATTTCGACATGGAATTCAATTTGAATACCATGCCGGTACTCCCTAACCAGTGTGGAATAATAGTTCAATTCAATGCCGATATCAGTTTCGATTTTATTGATATCTCTGTAAACAATTAAATAGTTTCCGGCATTGTCTATATTTAGATTTCAATGCCGGTTTATGGTCTCGGCATGGTATATATTTTGGTGGAAAATGCCGACATAGATGCCGGTGTTAAGTTTTCATTTTATTGAGTGCCGGTATCTGGTACCGGGTTGGTCGATATATTTATTACTATGCCGGCAATGTACTTATATTTTCATCAATATGCATATAAATGTATTATTTGATCACTTGTATGCCAAAAAATAGTTGACTGTATGTACGTGTGTCTTGGGACGTAGGTCTAAACCATCACATGCTGATAAAGGAAAGAGAAAAGTTGTTGAAGAAGGAAAACCTAAGTCTTCTCGTCCTCGACGTAGTCGATCTGATAAAGACCGTGGTAAGGTCATGATTTGGGAACATACGGGGGATACAAGAAGTAGTGATGAAGAAGAGTGGGAACAATTAGTACATGTTGAACCAGCCCGAGAAGGTGGATCATCCTCACAAGGATTAGGACAAGCTGGAGTTGAAGTTGAAGCCGTTGAGAAAAAGGAAAATGATCTCCCATCCCACCTTCCTAATAAATATGACATGCTTTCAGAACACACAAACGACAACCAGTAGGGTCATCCGAGAGATCCACAACTCTTATTTGACTACAAGGACGCTTGGGCTTATTGGATCTATTCAACTTATGTAAGACATTTGTGTTAGAGCACTGATTGGTCGAATTCGCAAGCGATGCTATCTCAAGCTTGTTTGTCAATGTTAGTGATCAAAACTATAAGTCTTGATTTATAGTCTACTTATAGTGATGTCTCTGACTAGGATATATATTGTGTAGTTGATCAATGCTCTAACAACAACCCTCTCAAGATTAGGACTAGGTCTCGTGGTTTTTCTGCATTTGCGCTTTCCTCGTTAACAGAACTTATGGTATTTGTGTTGTTTCTTTTTCACACTATATTTTGTTATATAATTGAAATATCACAGGTTGTGCGTTGAATTGGTCAATTGGGAAATTCAACCTTTGGTTGTTGATTGAAATTGATTGATCATTGAACGTTGGTCTTTGGTACCGGTCAAGTTATTTCTCTAATATTCAATCGGGCTCGCAAATTCTTATTTGTTGATTGCGGATTGAATAGAGAGATACAGATATAAAACCATTTGATATACTTTTATCTAGATTGAGTCTGACTGTCTAGTTGATTCTCTTGTAAGTATATTAGAGTTTGTCTATTCAGATTGCCAAAAATATTGGGTGTGGTTGTTAGACCCCTCACTTTTTCAATTGGTATCAGAGCAGGCAAACACGTTTAAGACCTGAAAAGTCTGTGTTTGTAGAAATCTTATCTCTATGGACCTAAGAAGTATCTCTCAATTTAACGCACATAGAGATGTTCCCCAAAACTTCTGATTATGCCAAAAATCCTGGTTTTTCCTCAAAGGATAACTGCTTAGTAGATTATTCCGAATCCCAAGGGAAAAGCAAGAAAATTGATATTGTTTCAGAATCATAAATGGAACTCACCGGATCGTTAAAAAAATATGTTGATATCATTGACTTTCAAGATTCTAAAATCAAGACTCTTGAAGAAAAGAATGATCATCTCATTGATGAATTTGAGAAATCTCTTGAAAGAGAACGTGAACTTTGTTGCTTTATTGAATCTCTTTCTAACAATATTGAAAAATTGGTTCAAGAAACTACTCTACAGCGTGAAAAGATTAGTACACTTGAAGATATTATTAGAAAGAACTCAATTAGAGAAGAACATTTAATCAAGGCTCATTCATCAGAAATAAACAATCATCATGTTGAAAAAGAGAAACTTATTTCATCTCTTCGATGTTCCCAAGAACAGTGTAACACCTTGAAAAAGAAAAACTTTGTTTTGATGAGTAAGTCATCCTCTACACCTTCTTCTGATACTCACAAGGCTTTACCCAACATGAAGAAAATTCCCTCCAAGGAATTACCCACTATGAATCACTTGCAAAATTCACATGGGTCAGAAAAGGTCACGATTCAAGGTAATTATGTTTTCAATCCACGATGTTGTTCCTTCTGTGGGAAAAAGAATCATTATGCTCTTCATTGTTTTTCTAGAAAGAAACAAATCTCTGATCTTCATAATTTGCTTATTTTTACTGTCAACAGAGTAAATCATCTAAAGAAATCTACAATGAATTTCTTTCATACAGAAAACTAGAGTTCTTATAATGATGATCTCTCTTCAAGAAATCATCATAGGTTGCAAGTTCCGCTTTATGGATTAAACTCTTGTGACCCGAATAAACACATTCCCCATGCTTATAAGAACAAGTCTAGCAAGTCTAGATTGAGAAGATGGAAGTCCTTAAACTCTTCTCCTATGGAACCAATCTCTAGAGGTCCTAGACTTAAACCACATAAAAGTCCTTCTGATGGATCTCTAAAAGGGTTTATGAATAATCCTTATGGAATAAGTTATAATAAATGGAAAGAAGGGAATACACGATACAAATACACTAAATATTTGTATAACTCTTCTCCCATAATTCATAGTGAGAACACTTCTCACTCCTTTGCCTGATTCCAGGTAAGTTCATCCTTGTATCTACCTTGAGAGTTGCAATGATGATGATCATGGGAGTCTCAAGATTAGTTGTATGTTTTTATGCGTTTTTATGTTATCTATTTGTGTTCTTGATCTTGTTGATCATGTATCATGCTTTAACTTTTTGAGAATTGTCATTATATAGTGTGTTTCATTTTTGTTGGATATTTTCCAAATCCATTCTTAATATGTGACCGGTCCACGAACGTCCGTGTCCCCTTCATATGAGTTCATTTGGTTTCCATAACAAGAGATTTCTTCTCCAGTTTAAAAACATACATACATACATATATATATATATATTCTATATTATTTTATTCTATCCCTAACAAAAATTATATGGAGAACTCTTCACGATCTCAAGAGATTGTGAGTCTTGACATGGAGGAGGACACTCAAGGACGTGGTTCAGTTCAAGAACTGGTTTTGAAGAAGATACTTACAAGGAAAGATCACATCTCCTGGATTGATGAAACTGTCAAGGATTTAACTCGTTTTTAGGATGATTCAAAGGTCGAGTTTGCAAACCTTCAACTACAAATAAATCATCTTTTAGATGGTCAGGCCAGAATCCTTTCTAATCAACAAATCTTGATACGGAACCAGAAGAAACTCATCTTGGATTGCATTAAGGCTAGATAACTTTCTCATGTTGTCGATCGAAAAGTTAGTGTTCAAACTCATGAACATGGAGTTTCCACCTCAAGAGAGTCAATGAAATCAGCGACACCTTTTATGATGGATTCATTGAAAGGTATGAAGTTATCAAAGAACAATAGTTATGTCTAGGAAACTTCTTATGAGAATTTATTCTTGTGTTTTAAGAAAGATAACTAGGGTTTGGAATAACCATTATTGTGAGTACACATAGCTATTGCCAACGTTTTCATCTTGCAATGTTTTTAGATTTGTTTGTTTAAATTCTAAATTTTATTTGGAAGATGATTTTTGCAGTGTTAATCTTTATGGTTTTATATTGCAAATTGTTATGAGATATGTTGTTTACGTCCGTGAACCTTGACTATCCCATATTTATTCAAAAGTTAACTTTATTATATGTCAGTATGAAAGTACTGATAAAAGATAGAATGAACTTTTGAATACAAAAGTTAAGCCTTTTATGTCATTATGCAAATATTTATGGAAGAAATGATGAACTTTTGTTTACAAATATTAAGTCTATTATATGTCATTATGCAAATAGTGATGAAAAATAGAATGAATCTTTGATTATTCCGCAGTATTGGTCCTTTCCTGATCCACATCTTTGTGTATATACTGTGTTGCTCCGTAAGTTGTCTTATGTTGAGCATGACCAATTGAATTGATCATTTTCCTCGTGGTTAATTCAATTGAGACTTTTGGATACAAATTCATGTTTCATGTGATTTGTTAATGTCCAAAGAAATTCTTATTTTCTTGTGAAAGTAAGGCCGCTCTTGTTATTCTTTCGGCAATGACATTTTTTGGGGGAGAGTTCTTAATTGAACTTGTGCTTAATTGCCAAATATTTGTGGGGAGTGGGTTGTGGAATAGTGTAGGAGTTATCTTGTATCTTTATAAACTCCTTGATGCATACACTTGTAGTTGTAGGATTTCCCACACTACACCCTTGTCAAGAATCTATGAAAACTAAGTCATAATTGTGGATGAACAACAACACTTTATTAATTCACTTTAAGGAAGTTTTACAAGAAATGTCAAAACTCAGAAGTACAACTTTCTTTCTGGAGTTTCTCTCTCCTCAAAGTACTCTCAACTCTCAAAAATGCATCATCATTTTCTGGATTTATCGTGCTCTTTATATAGGAAAACATATAGTGGAAGACAACTAAGATTTCCTCTTAATTTGGATCTACTCTGCAATCTTATCGCGATCGTTACAATATTTCTCTATCGCAAACATGATGGCCATCGCAAGATAAGTCTGGTTCTTCTTTTACTTCTTCCATCGTCAGTTTCTTTTAGTTATTCTGTAACGCTCATGAAATGTCGTTGAAGAATCGTCAGTGACGCTCGCAAAAACGTTGTTAATATCGCAGGAATAGTGCTGTAGCGATATTCTGGTACTACATCTTGCCTCTTCTCATGTCTTTTCTGCGAAGAAGAGAAGATCATGAGAATTAAGAATGCCATAATCGCTTATCTTTTCTGCTTTTCCATTCTGACACGTTTCTACGTCCTTCGCCAGCTGTTTTCACGAGTTTCTTTCTACCAATAAATTTTTGACACGTCTTCTGTAACCGCTGCGATTTGACCATCCACATCTTTCCTTTGCATTAATTTCCTTCAACCTTTTCGAGAATTTTATTCTTCTATAAATACTCTTCTCATTCCTCTTCTTTTCTCTTTTACTTTCTTCTTCCTTCTCTCCATATTCTCTCTGCAATTTTTACTGTTCTTCCGCAAATTGCGCTTTTATAACCGCTGTGATTTATTTCTTCTTTTCAACTTTTTCCTTCATTCCCATACTAAAAATGGTTGCTGCTGGTGCTAAAAATTTGAAGGCCTTCAATAAAATGCGTGAGAGACTTAGAACTAAAGGTTTTAATTTGTCTTTAATTCCAGATCAAGATTCTAAATCAAAACTTTCCCTTAAACTGTTCACTGATGATCAATGTTCTCGAGAAAAAAATCATAGTATCGTTAGGACAACTTGAAGCTGGTCTTCCCATCCCTCTTTATGATCCTGAGCTTCCGCTGTTTTATCAAATAATTTCTGATGAAAGATTCTCACGAGCAATATACCAACTAGGTGGGGATTGCATCAGATTACTACTTAAATATGCTTCTCGTGGTGCTGGTAAAGGAACTCGCTACCCCAATGCTCCAAAGAATCCTTTTTTCGCAGATGTCCCCATTGTTTCTTGCGATTATACCGTGGACAATTTTTTTGTAAACTATAGTATTGTCCCTATGAAGAGGGATAGTACATGTTGGGGTGTTCGTTTGAAGAAAGAGAAGGTCGCTGGTGACAATGCTCTTATGATGGATATTGACTTTCATATATCCACTAACCAAGGTCCTCGTCATTCTAACGACGATAAGTGGTTCATCTTCCCATTAAGTCTTGAAGGTCCTTATATATCTGGTTCTCGCGAACTTCCCACGAATCTCGCAGAATATCAACCCTGGGTCTTCTACTGGCCTGAAAGATCTAAAGAAGTATATTCTCTCAAATTTTCATGTTATTATTATTTATTGTCTTCTTTACATTCTCGCTAACTTTTTTGATTTTCTCAGATTGATAGAATGAAACTCAGCTATCAAACTCTTAGGAAACCCAGCATTCTCTCGGCTCTGATATCTTTTACAGATGAAGTAAGAAATATTTCTTTATAAATTTGAACAATATATTGTTGCCCCTATTTCTTATCTTCATCTGTGCTCACAGGAAATTGAAGAACTAGAACCGCTTCCTCCTCCAAAAATCAAAGAGAAATCTTCAAAGGAACCATCTGGGAAATCTATAAAGGAGAAGCCTACTACTTCTTCTAGAGGAAGGTCTTCTGCCCCTAGCAATGATGAATCTAGAGAGCCTCCGCTAAAGAGAAGCAAAACTCAACCTTCTTCTTCTTCAACTCCTCAAAATATTCCAGAGAATCCCAGTGCTTTTCTTGATAAGGATATCAATGAGGAGTTTAATGTTGGCGAATTTCCTTCAATAAGAAATTCTTCTTCTTCTGATTCCTCAATGACTCATCTGTCCAGAATTTTCAGCAATATTTCCCATAGCATGACCTCTAATGGCGAGGATGAAGTTATTGAAAAGACATCTCAAGCTCTCGCTAAAGTTTGCGATGCTCCTATCTTAGTAAATAATGATTCTCTCCAAGAAATCTCAAGATCATTGACTCCCAGTCTCTTGAATTCTCTTAGTTCTTTGGTATGTTTTCTTTTCTTCAATTTGTTCATATTTTCTCTATCGCTAGATTTTAATTTATTTCTTTTCTTCGCAGGTTGGAAGAGTTTCTTTTGCTGTTGCTTCCGACTTAGATAAAAGATGTGTTAATGCTGAAGAAAAAGCAGCTAAGATTCGCCAAGATAAGGAAAAATTAGAGTCTGAAGTTATTGAACTTCGCAAGAAGAATAAGCAGATGGAGACGAAAGCTTCTGTTGATAAGCAAAAGATCGCTAATCTCGATAAATCTAATCAACAACTTTATGATATGACTGATTTCCCTTCTCTCTTGATTCCTTTTATTCTATCGCAGCTTATTTAAGCAATCAATTTTCACTTGCATATGTTTATGGTCTTACTGATGAGGCTATAATCTTTCAAACTTTCCCTGAACCTGTAGATGATCATACTCTTCTCGCTAGCCTTAATAATTCCTTGAGTAACTTCTCAGATGATAAGATTAACTCCCTCTCCATAGATGAACTTAGATCCCAGTTTACTCTCTTAAAACTTGAACACAAATTCAATTTAGGCTTGACTGACAAATATAGGCGCCTTTATTTTGATTCAAAGAAAGAAATAGATAAATTAAGGAAGAATAATAGCGATCTTATTGACGAGAAGGATCTCGCCATAAAAAAGGGAACTAAAACCTTAGCAGATTTTTATAAAACTCTCCTTGAAGTTCAAAAGGTTAGAGATAAACTTATCCGCGAGAATGAAGATCTTCTTGCAAGGGAGACTCAAATTCGATCTCGTCTCCTTATTAATAGCGATGATGAGTTTTCCTGGGCTGCGAAGGTCCTTGACAATGCCAGAAATGATTTAGGTGTAAATGTTAGCCTTCAAGTCGAACAGGCGGCTCTAATTAGAGATATGATTTCTAACAGAGAAGGTTATTGGCTACTCTTCTTCTCGTTAATTTCTTGTTTTCATTATTCTCTTTTATAAAATTTCTAACTTGTTGTTATATTCTTGTAGAAGATGAAAAAGGTTATCTTGAAAGAATCAAGGAGCTTGAACAAGAGAAAGATCAGCTCCTTGAATACTCTTCTTTGCTCGCAATTACAAATATTCTCAACTGAAGAAGCAGTTTGTCATCACCACCGCGAACTTCAATAGATCTCTCATTGTTGTTCGCAATGATTCTGTTAATTTGTTTTGCAATGACCATGGGATTTCTTCTTCTCTATATCCTGATCTTGCAAAGAGAGTACCCGAAGTGATTCCAAATCTCGATATCTCTGATAGTGAGGCTGAGAATTCTGACGAGGAAGAAAATGATAATAATGATGATGAAGGTGAAAAATCTGGCGAATAAGAAGATCATGATGACAATGATGAAAGGGAAAAATCTAACGATGAAGAGGGGTCTGATAAAGAAGATGACGATGGATCTAACTAGTTCTTCCTTTTCCTTCTCTTTTTTCTGTAACATTGCCATTAGTTTCTCCACATTTGTAAATTTCTTTTTCCTCTTTACTTCTACCTGTAAGAATCAGAAAACATCTCTTTTTATGCAAGTTAATCGATCAATATAACTATTATTCTTTTAATTATCTGCGTGCCTGTTTTTATGCAATTTTTATATGATAGATGAATAATAATTTCATCGTTCTCATGCATTCCCATACTTGCCTCTATTATTCATCTGCAATATAAAAATTGATTAAGTATTAAATAAAAATCAAAATTTACCTTAACATTTGCGATCTTACCGTCAATAATAGTTGCGTGAAATCGCAATTCTTATAACATCTGCGAGTATTATCGCAGTAATCTTGTGGTCTTATTGTTCCTTCCTAATTAAAGGTCTTATTTTGCCACGCTTCTTCTTTCTGCGACAAAATTGCAGGACGTCTTTACATTTGCATGTATTGAACCATTGATATTGCCTTAACTTCTTCTTTGATTATATTGCGATAATATGACAAGTCTAAGTTCTCTCGCAAGATCAGAGCCTCGTGACATTATCGTCTTGTGATGAAATCGCAGGACGTCTTTACACTTTCATGTAAAAACCCATTGATCTCATCTTAACATTTTTCTCGTGGCTTGTTGCCTCTGCATTATTTATGTCACGCGACAATATGACATGCCTAAATGTTCTTGCGATCATAAATCCCCATGACATTGTCGTCTTAAGACACTTATCAGCTCCCTAATGGAGGGTGCCGCCCTTATCTTCCCCCTGGTTACCCCTTCAAGGAGGGCACATCGGCCATACAAGACTAGCTCCCCCCATCCGGATTTTCCAATAACCAGTTGTGTTCGCAGCCTCTTTTCCTTTATGCCTATATGGCTTATAGTTACAAGATTGCACCCTAAGTGGGGTTTTCTTCAGGCCAAGTGCATTGTAGCCAAGACTTACCAAGGATGGCAAGAGAGTTTCGTACGCTCCGGGCACCCTTGGCTCAACCGTGTACCTCGGTGCCTTGGTCATACTCTGCACTTATTGGAAGAGATTCTCAGTCGTCCAACCAGGGTATAACCATATATAGTTGGAAATCCAAGATCTCTCTCCCGGATAGGTTTTCTTTAACCCCCTCGTCTGCATGACTCATGTTCCAGCAGTGGTATAACCTTATCGCTGAGTCATGTCAAGAGATACCCCCTCATATGACGCACTATTAGGTCTTACATTTGCCTCTTACGAAATTTTATTCGCGAACTAGGGTGCACGCCATAAAGGTTCGTCCCATTCTTACATTTCTGCGAAATTTTATTCGCGTTTCTCGCGAGTATTGTAACTCTGATATAATTTTGATCATTTTGGTAAAGTTTTGTGATTCTTTCAAGCATAATATCGTGTTCAATTACATATTTTTCAAACATATTATTCACAGAGTTCTCTGAAGTTCATCATTTTACCTCTTTACTTACTATTTTCTGATTCTGCTTTTCTGCTACGTTTTGCTGTTGTCTCTTTTTCTGCGATACGCTCGTCATCAGCTTTCAAATCTTATTTTCGTTCTATTGCATCAATCATTAACCTTTCACATTTATGTCGTTGCTTAATTTTGCACTTCCAATTGCCATTCTTTTCAGCTCTTTCTTCGCAAGACTTCATGTCGATTTCATAACATTTCTTGCTTTCTCCCCAATCTCCTTTAATAACTCTAACATCTTTTGGATGAAGAAATTTGATACACTGGTGATAAGTAGATGCTACACCCAATATCCCGTGTAACCAAGGTCCTCCTATCAAGGCATTGTAAGGTGATTCGATGTCCACAAGACAGAATAAGATTTTTGAAGATATTCCTTTTAACGGTATCTGCATTTCAATTTCCCCCTTTGGTTTGTTAGTTGTGCCATTAAAACCATATATTTTGTATGTTGATGGAATTAGATCTTCGTCTCTTCCTCCCGTGATTTTAAAGGTATGATAAAATAGGATATCAACAGAACTCCTTGTATCTATTAAGACTCTGTTGATAGCCCAAGAATCTTTAACTTTACTATCATTCTCTTCATTTTCTTCTTGCATTTGTTTTGGATTAATCTCTAATCGTACAACCAGTGGATTATCGTGCTGCTCGCCAACCTCAGGTACATCTTGCGCATTGAAATATAGAGTTTGCTTCTGCCACTCCTCTAATAGCGAGGATCATTATCTCTCTTCCATCTGTGTCTCTCGCTAAGACCCTGCTTAAAATATTGTCATGGAAATCCTCTATAGTTCTGCGTGAATGTACAATAGAATTACAAAACAAATTCTTTTCTTTGGCTCCAACTTCTATTACGAATGTTTCCGCTCCTTTTACAACATTTACTCTGCGAGTTTCTAGTGCTGGCGGTAATTGCTGAGATTGTGGATGTCCTACTAGAAAATGATTTAACTTTCCCTGATCAATCATTCTCAGGATTATTCTCTTCACATTCCTACAATCGTTTACTGTGTGACCATGAAAATGATGATAAAGACAGAATTCTTGACTTCGATTGTTTGGATGGGGTTCTTTTCCCATGTTCCACGGAGAGGGTATATTTTCCATTAAAATGATAGCTTCCCAAATATTTTCTATGCTAGTATTGAGAGCGGGCATCTTAATTTCTTCCCAGATTATCCTCTGATTACCTTGTCCTTTAAAATTATTCTGCCTTTGTCCACCATAAGTTTCTTGAGGTTGATCGAGTCTTTGAATCTTATTGTTCCCACCGCGATTATAATAATTCTTCTCCCTTTCATATTCTTCTTGATCTTGACTGCCCATCGCTACCAATTTTTGTTGGTTATCCATCACTACTTTCTCTTGTTGTGGTTGCGAGGTGCTCGCCACATTATTTATCATTTTATGGAGCAAACTTCCACTTGCCGCTAGCGAGATGGAGTTCACGATTGGATATGATTACATCTCATTTTGTTTCTCCTCCAAAGCAATATATTCTTCCTGTAGTTCTCGCAATTCTGTCATGGTAATGGTATTTTTGATTCTGAAAATTTGAATGTACAGCAAATTAGTCGCAAACATTGCATTAATGAAGGACAATATCAGGTATCTTTCATCCACTCTTCCAGCCATCTCACTGCACATTGATTTCCACCTTATGGTCAAATGCTTCAAACTCTCGCCAACTCTCTGTTTTATCCCAAACACATCTTCAATACCTGGCCGCGATGAATTGTTTCTAATATACGCTCCTAAAAATGTATCTTGTAAATGATCAAAAGAAATTATGGTATTTTTTGGTAATCCCTCAAACCATTTCAACGCCTTGCCAGTTAAGCTAGATGCAAAATACTTGCATAACACAGCATCATGATTCTCCCATTGTAGCATACATCTAACATAAGCTTTAACATGTTGAACGACACAAGTAGTCCCATCAAAAATGCTGGTTAATGCTGGTAAATTGCATTTTGGAGGTATTCCTCTTAATTGTACTTCTTGAGTAAATGGAGTCCTCGCAGCTTCTTCAATAGCTTCATCAAGTTGCCTTCTACCTCCTTTTCTTCTATTGCTTATCATTCCTCGCATTTCTGCTAATTCTCTCAGAATTTGCTCATTCTCAACTGAGTTTTGTTCCATTGGCCTTTTTAATGCAGCTTCCCTTCTTCTGCGTTCTTGTCTTTCTTGTCTTAAAGATTTTACGTATCTCCTTCTTCATCTTCATCCTATCTTTCTCTGCGATTTTCTCTTTCACCATCCTCTTGAAATCGCAGTTGCCTATCTTCTTCTCTGCGAATTTCTTTATTTATCCTCATTTCTCTTCGTTGTCTCTCTATTCTTCTTTGTATCCTATCATACTCCTCTTGAATATTATCATTGTAGCGATTTTGTGTACGTCTTCTTTCTCGATTTTCATGGTTATTTTGTCGTACTGCCTCTCGAAATTCTTGCTCTTCTACTTCTGCTCTTAATCTTTCTCTCTCGCAAGCCAGGCGCGCTTGTTCAGTATAGTATCTTTCAATTTCTTCTTCAATTATTCTTTGATTCCTTTGATTCTCTCGCCCATGCAATATCCTCCTACCTTCCTCTGGATTCTCTTCTTCAATTTGGTTGTTTCTTCCCTCTTGATTTCTATTGTCACGCAGATTATAACGATCGCCAATTATCTCTTATTCTCTATGATGTTGCTCTCGATTTAAATTTTGCACTTCTTCTCTAACATTTCTCATTGGTTCTTCTATGAATGATCTTGAATTTGATCTTATAGTACTTCTTGACCTCCTTCTTTGTAACCTCAAATTCTCCATTCTTAGTTCATGATTTTATCTTGTTAGATTCGCATGTTCCTCCGCCTCTAATATATTTTCTTCATGTGTTCTTTGCCTCAGATCATCTACTGTCCCATTTTCACATCCCACATGAACTAATTCTCCAGCCATTCTTTGATTTCTTTCTCCTTCTTCTTCATTTCTTAATTGTCTATTTTCTGCTTTTTCCATTGAATCCGACCTCCAAGTGTGTACGCTCACTCTATCATAATCCTCATCCCTATTTTGCGATTGTGCTTGTTGATTCGGCTGTTGATTTGAATTTTCTACTTCATTTCTTGTCCTATTTCTTCCTGATCTTATTCTTAAAGATTCTTCTAATTCACATGTTCCTTCACCTGCAAGTCTTTTACTCCTCCTCACAATTGTTGGTGGTTCTAATGTATTTCTTCTCCTTCTAGCCATTTCTCCAATTCTAACAATTTTTTCAAATCTTCAAGTTGCAATTTGAGATTTCTTAGACTGATTCTCCCTGTTTCTGGACGCCAAAATGTAGTTGCAGGATTTCCCACACTACACCCTTGTCAAGAATCTATGAAAACTAAGTCATAATTGTGGATGAACAATAACACTTTATTAATTCACTTTCAGGAAGTTTTACAAGAAATGTCAAAACTCAGAAGTACAACTTTCTTTCTGGAGTTTTTCTCTCCTCAAAGTACTCTCAACTCTCAAAAATGCATCATCATTTTCTGGATTTATCGTGCTCTTTATATAGGAAAACATATAGTGGAAGACAGCTAAGATTTCCCCTTAATTCGGATCTACTCTGCAATCTTATCGCGATCGTTACAATATTTCTCTATCGCAAACATGATAACCATCGCAGGATCAGTCTGGTTCTTCTTTTACTTCTTCCATCGTCAGTTTCTTTTAGTTGTTCTGTAACGCTCGTGAAATGTCATTGAAGAATCGTCAGTGACGCTCGCAGAAACGTTGTTAATATCGCAGGAATAGTGCTGTAGCGATATTCTGGTACTACAACACTAACTTTTGACTATGCGAAATCATCGAAATAAGTTGGTATGTTGTTCTCTTTTGGTCATGAAGTATCTCTATGAAATTTCATGAGGATCCCACTAGTTTTCGTACCTTTGCCAATTTATATTGACAAAAAAGGGAAGAATTAATGTGTAGTTCACACTACAAATACATATGGTTTACGGATCATTATGTAAGGGGGGGTGGTTTTCATCGTGAGATGAAGTATTGACAAAGGGGGAGTGATACATATCACCA
This sequence comes from Papaver bracteatum, assembly GCA_023529315.1. Classification (NCBI taxonomy): domain Eukaryota; kingdom Viridiplantae; phylum Streptophyta; class Magnoliopsida; order Ranunculales; family Papaveraceae; genus Papaver; species Papaver bracteatum. The sequence continues at coordinate 2,020,407 of JAJJWX010004844.1, forward strand.
TAGTATTGTTGTCAAAGTTGTGATACAATTGGACTTTGATGCTATATAATGATACTATGACATTGTATAACAATGATTGAAAGCAACTATTTTCTCATTGTTATAGCTACTGATCTTTAACAACAATGATGTGGAGTTGAACACATTTGGAATCATTGGGGTACTTGGAAGTGACGAATATTTCAAGTAATGTTGAAGAACCAAGGAGATCAAGCATTTGTACGAGAAGCTACAGAGTTTATTTATTTTGTAATCCATATGTATTGATAGTTTTTTCACTAAAATTGATAAAGGGGGAGATTGTTAGAGCACTTCTCGGTCGAACTCGCAAGTGTTTCTATCTCAAGCTTGTTTTTCAATGTTAGTGATCAAAACTATAAGTCTTGATTTCTAGTCTACTTATAGTGATGTCTCATACTAGGATAGGTTTTGTAGTTGAGCATTAGACTTCACGACGTTCATCAAATGAAGACGAAGAACTACTAAGGCGAGCTTATGGAACTTCATCAACAAATGATATGTGGAGACTAAAACTCATCTATCACTTGGAAAATCTATTTCTACTCTATCTCCTATATTGAGAAATAAGTCGTATTACTATATGGTTTTCGATTATGCTGATGCGTGTCATGAACGCAACAAATTAAATCATTTATTTCCACACAATTAACTGGTAATATAATGGAAGCAAGGATCATTACCACGAAAAGCAGGGAGTTTTTAGTTGTCAAGTGTCATAAATGAGGGGTTTTGTTTGTAGGTTGCAAATAAAGCAAAGTAAATAATAAAACAAATAAATTAAGATGTAATCAAGGATGAGGAGTATGATCGAGGAATCCTTCTTTGTTACTAATCATTAATCAAAGTAATATATTTATCTTTAATCATAGATTATCACCAACCGTAGGGTAACATGTACGCTTATTTACCCTTAAGACTCCTAATATCACCGAATAACATGTACGCTTAGCTATCAGATTCTATCCGTCTGAACCACCTTGAGGTACACTTACAAGATGTAACTCAATAGAATGCTTTAGGGTTTATGAATCTTGGTTCGATCCTAGCAGTTAAACTCGATACGATCAGTTCACTTACTAGTATTGTTCCTACACGCAATTGCTCCACAGGATTTCTCTGCAAGGTCTCACATTTTCTACTTGTGTTAGGGTTATTCAACAGTTACGGATATCCTAACCCGTTACTAGCAATAGATCAATTAAGGTATACGTTTAGTAGGCCTCCTAAATCAACTAATCAATCAATCATAAATATTAATCATAGTAGAAACAAACGATAATCATATGAAGAAATCAAAATAGATTCATATATTAAATCAAATCATGTTTAGAACTTAGAATTTATCCTCAATCAAATAGGAGTTTATCTACTCATGGATTTAGTAAAACCCATGATATACATATGATAAAACCAAAGATAAATAGTTTCGGTAATGGAAGAACCCAAAACCCAAGCTTTCGCTCCTTGTCTTCTTGTCTCCACTTCTGTATCTCTTGATAAAAATCTTTGTTCGGTACTTGGAACTCTCTTAAAAAGTATTTGGAAGTATCTTTCAAATATCCCTAAGAATATTTGGGTTTGGAAATACTTCGGAACTAAACCAATTTTGGAAAGTATTTTCGTCACTTCTTGGAGGGTGTAACCGATCCTGGTAATTGGTTGGTATGATCGGTCACACACGTAGGTAAGAATTGGGCCTTTTGATCCATACGTTTTTCCCCACAACTTTTGCATACGAACTTGGAATGACCTCATTCTTTTTGAGTTCTTTCCGTCTCTTCATTAACAACAAAATAGAGTTGAATACTCCTGAATTTGGTCGAGTTACTCCCCGGTCCTTAGTCCAAGCTCATGTTTATATCTGCTTTAGCACTCTTTTCGCTCCTTTTGGATGATTCTACCTAAATAAGACAAACAAAAGAAAACAATAGTAATACAAGGCAATATGAAAGAAACATTGCAAATAAAAACATGGAATTGATAAAAAAAATTATAGTAAATTATGCACTTATCAAATTCCCCCACACTTAGATTTTGCTAGTCCTCGAGCAAACTACCCAACCTAAACCAAATCCTAACTCACTTTCGCTGGAATTACGGTTATACTTAGCATGTCCAACAATCCTTTAAACCCCTAGGTGTCCCTAGTGGATGAGTTATCATCTCGTGAGGGTTTACAAGAGGTATACCCACAAAACCTACTCCAAAATATAGCAACAAAAGAATAGTTAAAGATCGACACTGAGCAAGCTAAATAATTAGCCAACAAATGTTCTTTATCTATCAATATCCCACATAAATTCCAATCATCACACATAAGCAATTTATTGCGTGTGACATTCATAAAAATTAAGTTAACTCTAATAATATAGTCATTTACATATACTTGATGCGATATCTTTCGACGTTACGCATAATACTAGCGTATCTATTTAGAAACTTGAATCACATGGATAGATAAGAGAATGGATGGAAAAGTGAAGTGTGCAAATGTTGACTAAGATGAACGATGTTGTATGAATGTCACCAAAGGATATATAAATGTATTTAGCACACTAGTTGAGATAAGCACCCATTTAACTCGACAACATGATTAGATACTATCTAAGCGCATGTTCTTTTCAGCAAGTATGTGATAGTTGCCTTGGATCCTGCGTTCCACGCTTATTTAGGCGATGGTGACAGGGACAACGTTCCACACATATTGCGATCCAAGTGTCGAGAACTTCATCAATAGTCTTTTTGACTTGCTAAATAATGATGATAGGTTTCACTCACGTATGCCCATATAAAATCCTTTTGATTTGGATTCGCAATAAATAATGATGTGGTTTCGCTCGATTTATCGACAACTTGACAAATATGGATCTTTTGGATCCAATGACATACTCATGATAGTTCCCATGGATCCTGCATTCCACAATTGTTTAGTCGATGGAGACAAGGAGAACACACACTGTTGCCATCAAGTGATGAATACCACCTCAAATCTTTTGGATTTGCTACAAATAGTAGTAATGTGGTAATCAAGCCTGATTTTTATTTTGGTACCTACTTGTGATCGGTCATACTAGATACTAGGATCGGTTACAAAAATTACAAGGATCGATTACACAAGCTCTTGTGATCGGTCACACCAATTACAAGGATCGGTCATACCATATCATGGTGATTACTTAGGATCAATATACCTATTGATTTCCCTTTTAATTCATGAAACAAGTTCACGAACCTAATTCCTTTAAACGAATGTAAAACATTGTTTCCTACGATGAAATATTCACCATAAATTAATACATATAACCAACCAATTTGATCAGTTTTTATTATATTTGGGGCTTCTATCTCAACCAATGATTTTTCCTCGCGACAACATCAAAGCAATACTAGAGTCCCACCAAATCACTTAGAGAAACATATACTGCAATTGTACCTGTGTATTATTAGCATTGGGTTTCTCATCCATGTACTCATCTTCGGTATTTGGCTCCAAAAAGTCATCATCTTGAGCTTGAGAAAAAAGTTGATTTTGGGTTTGGGTAAAATTGTTTTCATAATCCAACAAATAAGCCAGTCCGGATCTCCATCGTAATTGATATGTATTTTCTTAGCTTTACGTGATGAAGATTCACCTTCCCCACTTTAATTTGGATCACATATCTATCAACAATCACAAAGATCTCAAAAAAATAAATTAAAAAATAAAATTTTTTCCCCCACTCTATTTTCTTCTTCTTCTATAATAAGTCACTCATTCAATCTCTCTAAAAGAAAATTACTATCCTAAATTAACACTAACACTAACTATAATCATTAACAGCTAATCGTTAAAATTAAAACTAATCATTTAAGGGTATTTTTGCCTTTATGAATAATGGTTGGATAGGGGGCACTCTAGAAACACTATTTCCAACCTCATTTTTGTCCCATTCAATATGTCCCAAACTTTTTCAGTATGCAGCAAATGACGGTTCAAAAACTTTGAGATATAATAGCATTTTGAGACTGGAACTTCTTTTGTTCTGCACCACATGATAGAAAAGCTGCCCACAACGTAGATGTATTATACTGTAAAGGCCGGTTAGAGCGAGCCCTAGGGGATAAGCCAAAATTTTAGGGTTTTTAGAGGAGGGAGAAAGCAACTACTATGACGCTAGGTAATTTCAAGGCGGAGGCTAGGTTTCTGTATGAACAATGAATGTGTTTTCCACCAAGTCAAATTTGATTCTGACTTGGCAGAAACTCAGGTTCCGATCAAGACAATTTTTGTCTGTAGAAAACGTGCGTGTTGTTTTTCTTTCATTTTATTCTTCTTCTCCTAAAAAACCAAGAAAATTACCCTCTTTCATAGTTTCATCATGTTGTAGGTTGGTTCTGGTCGCCGAAGCAAGGGTTTGTTCTCTTCTAATCGTTGGTTCTATAGCTTTTCTTAATTTCGAATACGACCCAAAAACAAAGATAAGATTACTTATTTAAATTTTTGTTTTTAATTTTTTTTTTCCTATAATCATGATTCTTTTGATACTTGATTGATTTTTTATATTCTAGACAACTCAATTATCATATGTGAAAATAATGTATTATATACACAATGTTTGAGTTTTTATATGACCATGAATTGTTGTTTGAGTTGTGATTAGAACATGATTGAAATTCAATTGAACATATGATGTGTATGTGATGGCTTGTATGATTTGAATGTGATTGAAATATGATGTCTTTACAAGGTAGGGATGATTGCAATATTTGATTCTGTTTAGTTTTCCTGGTACGTTGATTTTAAGTTCTATGATATAAAATTTTGACGTTCATTAAGTTGATTATTAAATTTTCGGTCTCATATTGGCTTACTTTCTTATGGTTAGTGACTTTTGATGACATATGGTTTTTCAATCATATCCTTGTGATTATTACATCAAAATCATAAGAAAGTTGTGATGATTTAACTCATATGTGAGACACAAATATTAATGATTTTTATGCTCCAGAATTGATATTTGTTTTTAACCTTTACCGGAAAAAAAGTTAAGAACATGATTTAGTTATCTCTTGCTAGTGGTAGTAGAATACATGGGGAGAGGAAATCCGAGAGTGTTGTTGTTATGGAGAATGAGGAGGTGGTGGTGGTGAATAAAAGTGTTGATAGTAATGGGAGTAAGGTTGAGAGGAACCAAAGGATCGCCTAGATAGAACATATGCCCTTCCTTTATTCAGTGGAGCAACCATGCGTCCCAGCACTGCCACTACTTTCTCTTCTTGCAATGGAAAATCTTCCTCAGCCTCGGAGGAGGAATCATATGTAACATAACACTCTCCGGTTTTCGGGTTGCACAACGTTTCCATTAGAGCAATATGAAGTTGTTATGTAGCTCTAAAAATTCTACAATACGCCTCCATTTCTGTTATATCCCCAAGAACTAGACCAACCCAAGACAGTTATGAAAAATATTGATACTGGAACGTCTTCAATTCATTTACCACAAAAAAAAAAACTCTAACAGTCCAATTTCTATGGAATTATAATAATAATACGATTGTTGGAAAACTAGTAGTACTTTAATACTCACAGTAGTCTGAATAATCCTCACAGAAGTAGTAACCGTAATAATATATGAAAGAAATAGTAGGGAGGAGAAACGATGCTAGTTAACTAATTGTTTCAACTTAAAGTTGAATGAAGCAGGCTATCCGGTTATGTCTTACAACAAAATTTGACAAAGACAGGAAACAGAATCCACGTCTTTAATTCCTCATTCTATGTTAAGAATTACTTTTTGTATTTCACTAACTAACCTCTTGGTAGTACAGAAAAAAGTTGAGTTTGAATTTGAGTAAAATTATCTTTATAATCCAACAAATAAGCCATCTCCAGATCTCTATCGTAATTGATATGTATTTTCTTAACTTTACGTGATGAAGATTCACCTTCCCCACTTGAATTTGGATCACACGTCTATTAATAATCACAAAGATCTCAAAAAAAAAAAGGTTTTTCCCCCCACTCTATCTTCTTCTAATAAGTCACTCGTTCAATCTCTTTAAAAGAAAATTATTATCCTAAATTAACACCAACACTAACTATAATCATTTAAGGGTATTTTTTCCTTTGTGAAAAATGGCTGGATAGGGGGGACTCTAGAAATACTATTTACAACCCCGTTTTTGTCCTATTCAATATGCCCCAAACGTTTTCAGTATTCCCCAAATGACGGTTCAAAAACTTTGAGATATAGTATCATTTTGATAATGGGACTTCTTTTGTTCCACACCAGATGATAGAAAAGATGCTCACCACGTAGATGTATTGTACTGTAAAATACGGTTAGAGCGAGCCCTATGGGCTAAGCCAAAATTTTACGGTTTTTAGGGGAGGGAGAAAGATATTACTATGACGCTAGGTAATAAGAGGTGAAAGCTTTTCTCAAATAAGCACGGGGCTTTATCACTCAGTTGCAGTCACCAAAACGTCTCGTTTATGGATTCGGAAACAAAGAAAGAGCACAACTTGGTTACGACTAATTAATCTGTGTGAAAAGTTTTTGAGCATTGCTCGGTCGAACTCGCATGCGTTTCTATCTCAAGCATGTTTGTCAATGTTAGTGATCAAAACTATAAAGTCTTGATTTCTAGTCAACTATAGCAAAGGTCTCGGACTAGGATAGAAAGTGTAGTTAATCTCAAGAACTCCATGGAAATCATCATACAAGACGAAGGAATACTCAAGGAACCAGTGGATCTTCATCGACTAAAAGGTATGTGGAGACTTAACTTATATATCACTCAAAAGTCTATCTACTCTATCTCCTATCTTGAGACAAAAGTCGTATTACTATATAGACTAAGAATATACACATGTGATATTTCGAGCTGAGTGTATCTCGCTTATCTATTTCTTGAAATGTGTGTTGGTAAAGCTTTCGCTTTATCCAAGTTCATCTTTACCTAGTGATTAAAGTCATGTTACGTTTCAATTATTTTGGAAATTGCTCTGACGGAAAATAGTTTGTGAATAACAACTATATAACGCCCTCTGAGAATGTTTCAATGATTGAAATGAGAGTTTAGACAATATAACCATTGGGGGATATAAACATTGTTGTGGTAACACATATATGTATAATTCCTTAGCACTTGAACCGAAGTTTGCGAACTTTATTGATCAAGTGAAACCGGAACTTGATCAGCCAACTCAGTCCGCGAACGTGCATAGTTCTCGAACCCGACAATTTCTGCTGGAGTTGTAGCTCGGTTTCAGTCCGCGAACTGACGGAAGTTCTCGAACCTGAGAATTTCTGCTGGAGTTTGTGAACTCCAACCTGTTAACTTGAGTCCGCGAACCCAGTCCGCGAACTTGAGTGGTTATGTCTAAAAACGGTGTTCGTGAACTTATCTTAATAAACTAAGGAATGCTATTGCAAACAGTGGCTTTATAGGTCATGAATCGATTCGAGTGAATCACATCGTTTTTGGTTTAATTGTGTCTTGTGTAGTACATGATATCTCATAGCAATTGAACAACTCTCTAACTAGTTCATTTGAGTCATTTGGACTAGTTATGGTGAAGAAGAATATGGTTGATATGAAAGTTATCATTTGGCTAACCATTTGGTTAACTAGTATTGAACCAACTATTGTACATGTTTGGGTATGGTTACACAAACACAAAATCGTCAAGTACATGTGTGTATGACAAGCTAAGTTTTTGATCTAATGGTTTAGAAATATTAGCTTGTATTTAATCAGTTTTTCATCTAACGGTGAATATTGAATGCTTTGTTACCAAGCTAACATTGATTGCAAACCCTGATTTGAAAGACTATATAAGGGAGAACTCTAGAAACTGGGAAACCTAATTCCCACACATTTTGTGTGATACTAGTTTGCCAAATCTAGAGTCGATTCTCCTTTAACCTTTGGTTTTCTTCTTCTAAAACCAGGTTAACGACTTAAAGACTTCATTGGGATTGTGAAGCCAGACCGATACTACTTTTCTTGTAGTTGTGTGATCTGATCTTGTTGTTTCTATCATACGAGTACAATTGTAATAATTGGCTTGATATTTCTATCTCCGATAGGAAAGATATAAAATTTATCACAAACATCTTCGTCTCATCGTTTGTGATTCCTCAATAAGCTTCTTCGATGCGTCGATTAAGTTTATTGTGAGGTGATTGATAAAATTGATATGTTCTTCGGGAATATAAGTCTGGTTTTATTGATTGGTTCATGTTTACCTTGATTTATCAAAACGCGGAACAAAATTCATAGGTTTATTCGTGAGAGACGAATTTATCTATCTTGTAGACTTTTCTGTGTGAGACAGATTTGTTTACTAAAGTCTTCGACTTTGGGTCGTATCAACTCTTGGTTGTGGGTGAGATCATCTAAGGGAATTAAGTGCGCAGTATCCTGCTGGGATCAGAGGCGTAGGAGCATAAATGTACCTTGGATTAGTATGAGATTGATTGGGGTTCAACTACAGTCCAGACCGAAGTTAATTTGGAGTCTGTAACGGCTTAATACAATGTACGTTTAATCTGGACCAGGTCTCGGGGTTTTTTTGCATTTGCGGTTTCCTCGTTAACAAAATTCTAGTGTCTGTGTTATTTCTTTTTTGTATTATATTTTGTTATGTAATTGAAATAATACAGGTTATGCGTTGTTCAATCAATTAGAATATCCGACCTTAGAGGTTGTTGATTTAAATTGATTGACACTTGGATATTGGTCTTTGGTACCATCCAAGTTATCTCTCTTTGATTAAGACTCGCATATTTTATTTGCTTGAGTAAATCAAATTGAGAAATTGAGATAATAACTCCTTGAGATATTTTCTATTGATTGAGTCTAACTGTCTAGTTGATTCTCTAGAAAATAACTCGGAGTTGTCCATACAGATTGCTAATCGAAATATTAGGTGAGGTTGTTAGACCCTAGCTTTTCCAATTGGTATAAGAGCAGGCAAACACGTTTAAGACCTTACAAGTCTGTGTTTGTAGCGATCTGAATCTATGGACAAGAGTAGTATCTCTGATAAATGAATCACCAGAAATAAAGAATCTGTCTTGTCAAAATCTATTAAGAAAGATTCTACAATCTCAAAAATAGACGAACCTAGTGTTCAAATCAGAAAGACAGATATTGACATGCATCATTCCGATGGCCCTTCAAAAGAGTATATCTCTCTAAGTGAATGTGACATAGCTGAAGAGAGTGAGTTAATTTTAAATCTTATTAGAATTCAAGCTGATAAATTTAATCGGTTGAAGGAACATGTCAAAATGCTTCTTGGTGTATTTAGAGACTGCAAAATCAATGAAAATATTGAAGACCATTCTTCATGTATGACTCTTGAAGCAAACCTCATAAATGATGCTTTTGAAATATAACGTCGCTTGAATAAACTCATTATTCAAGGATGTTGTAAGCAGTCTAATATACCAAATACCCATGCTACAACGGAAGATTCTCCAGAAGTAAAAATGGAGTCCCTTCTAATTAAGAAAGTTATGTTAGCTTCCTATGATCAAGGAAAGTCAACATCACATGGAAGGAAGAAATCTCATGACGAGAATGTCAAGACTAAACTGCCTAGTCACTCATGTGATCAGAAGGTATGTTACTTTTGCGAAGCAAAAAGTTCTACCAAACAGAAGGGAAAAACTAAGCTGAATAAAATTTCTCATGTTCAACTTCAACGCACCTTAGACTTAATCCTCAAAGGTGTAACTGACATTCGTATGTCGAAACCCATTGGTTTTCATATGAATCCTGTGTACATTACCAGGAAGGTCAGTTCAATGAGTTCCTCAAATACTAGGAAGCAGAACAAAAGTCTTGATAAGAATCGTCTAAGAAAAGACCAAGTTGTTTTTTCTGAAAAAAAATGCTTCACTTGATTCGAAGAGAATCCCAGGATAAAGAAGAAAAGTTGATGATATAAGGAATAACCTGATAAAGATGATTCAAGGGTACAAAGAAATTGTCGACAGGTTGTCATCCTCCTCAAGTCAAGACTCTTCTGGTAAGAACTTAAACTATGTCTCATTTTTGATGACAGTCAGTTTTATGATAATTTCTCAAATCAAAAGGAGTCTCTCTCAAAATTCAGAAGGAAAAAGAGACTTGATTATAGACACAGTTCCTTAGATGAGCTCAAAGCTCATACTTGTGCTAATTAATCACAAAGTTAGGAACTTTCTCATAAAAATCATGTTGAGCAAGATGTGTAAAAGTCAAGTGTACTTTGGCAATTTGCGTTTTGTCTAGTTGATCTGTTCTCTTATCGTTTATATCTAAACTAGTGCCTGCTGACAATATTGCCTAAAAAGTATTTGCAATGTCTTTTGTTATTTTCCTGCTTATTTTCTTGGGGTGCACTTTGTTCGAATGTGTACACAGGTTACCATTTCGAGTTTACATCTTGGAAACCCTAAAAACCCTTCTTCTAAACGAAACCTTTAAATAACCAACCTATTGAGTTACATAAGTTCATGAACGCATACTCTAGGTCATTATCTGGGTTATCAAGAATGTCATCTTCTTCATCTCTCTATGGTGTTTTTGCTAAAGGATTTCTTAAGAAAGGTTTTAGTGTTGAATTAAAAGGAAGGAAGAAAAGAACTCTTGTAGAAGATGGTGTACCTAATGCCTCATGTTACTATACATACTCACATCAAGATGTTGAGAATGAGGACATGGTGTCTGCTGAAGTGGTTCATGACTTTCTTAAATACTTTGAGAAAACAAAACTGCAACTTGTTGATATAATGAAGGATCTTGATGTGGTTAGAAGTGAGTTGGAAAAGGTTACTACTGACCTTGGTCTAATGAAGTCACATGTTGAAGAACTTCTCAACAAGGATATCTTCTCCAAAGATGCAGTTGATAATATGGATCACAAATTCAAAAGTCTTGAAACCTGTGAAGCTGTCGGACGTGAACTTTACCTCATGATCGGATTCTAGTAACCTGAGTTCTTAATGTCTAGTAAACCTTCTATTTTTCTCTTTTGTTTAGAATAATAACTAGTGTTTTGGAATAGCAATTATTGTGATTACACATAGTTATATCCAAAGTTTTCATCTTCTTGTTTTTAGATTTATTGTGTTAAATTCTAAACTTGTTTGGAAGATGATGGTTGCAGTATTAATCTTTATGGTTTCATATATTGCAATATTTTGATGGGATATGTGTGTTTACATCCGTGAACTTGATTGTCCCATATTTCTTTAAAAGTAAAGTCGTTCGTGAATTGATATGCAAATATTGATAAAAGGATGAATAGACTTTTGACAAACACAAAAGTTAAGCATATATTGTCAATTATTGATGTAAGATAGGTTAAAATATTTTGTGATACAAGGATTATGTCAATTGTGTGTCATTATGCAAGTGGTGATGTGATAGGTGTCTAAAACACCGTATTATTTATCTATTATTTATGCTTTCTATGCTAGTTTTCTTGTAAATTATGTATCTTATGTTTCATTTTTGAGTATTTAGGTACTTTGGAGTCATTTGGATCAAAAGAGGAGGAAACATGGCAAAAGCGTTGGAGGCGGACTATTTCTCATTATTTGCTTTTATTTCTTCATCTCTGTCTGAAAAGTATGTCGGCTTTGGTGATGCAATTTTTGTCTGAAAGGCATGACAACTTTAGTGATGAATAGAAATTGAAGAGAAGAAGTGAATATGAGGAGTAAAAGACGGATGTTGTCGGTGGAAGGCGAAAGAAGGCGTTCATGTGGAGCGAAAAGGAGCACAAAGCGTCATTTACATGCGAGCTATACTTAGAGCGGGCTAAGGTGTGCGAGAAGGAAGTGAAGAATGAAATGTCAGTTTCGCAGAATTGACAGTTAAGTTAAGCAAGAAATTAGACCGTCGGTTCTCTGTAACCAACAAGCTATATATGGATTGGGTAGCCCTTATCCGTTGGTGCAGAGTACCAATATCAGTTTTCATCCCAAGACCTAAAATTTGGAGAAAATTATTTCTCTAATCATTAATGCCCTGTCTGTGTCTGTGGCGGCTGACGAACAAGAAAAGAAGAGGAGAGAAATGAGAGGAGGAAAACAGTAGCCATTGAATAAAAATCGAAATTGAGAGAATTTGGCATCTCAGGAGTTGTTTTGGTCCGAATTGAAGATGGTTCTAGGTTGTGAAACTAAAAACCAGAAAGAAGAAAATGGTGGATGTTGCGAGCTGCTGTGATGAGGGAAACGATTGAGATCGAAAAGGGGTTGAGAAATTGTTACTGCTGTTTCAAGAACTGAAACCAGAGAAGGAAATTGTTGGGTGTTGGTTACAAATGAAATTGGATGTCCAGAATTGAAGAATTAACATAGAGGTTAGGGTTTTGTGATGGTAGAGAAATTGAATTAATGTGATGGTGAGATGAATTTGCGAATTGGTACTGGGTTTGTCATGGAACTTGAGTTAAAACATTAATGTGTTGTTAAATCGAAGATGAGGTTGGTGGTGATTGAGCTTGTAGAAGAAGAACTGTAGCTGTGAGCATCAGGGAAAAGATGGGTGTACACTGAATATGGATGGAGTAGCTGTTGTGATGTGTTGGAATGATTAGAGATGCTTGGTGGATGTTTATTGAGAACTCAGAACTGTTGAAGGATGAAGAGGTTCTGGTGGTGATTTGAGAAGTGGTACTAACTTATGGTAGTTGTTTTGCGGTGGTCAAGTGTTGGAGTGAGTGCAGTTTGGAAATTGTTGTTGCATGCTGGCTTTGGAAGGTTGGAGTTGAACTAAAAATATCCAATAGCAGAAGATGAACACTGAAGCTGTTGAGTCAAAGTGAGGCAGGAACAACACATTGCTGTTGTGCAACTACAGTTTGGGTTGCAGCTGATTTTTCATGACAGTAAGCATTATAGGTGATGGGTATGATGGCATTGTATTGCAGGAAGTGTGGGGAATTGTCACAGGAATGCTTTTGTGGCTGTAGATCTAGAGGAAGATGCTGAATTTCATGGCTTGAACTGAGGTGTTTGAACTGGTGGATTGGACTGCAGTGAATGTTTCAGGTGGTGATCAAGCAGTACTTTGTGTGCTGAGTATGGTTGCAATAACAAGAAAAATACAGGCCAAAGTGGAGAAAATGATAAATTGTTGGCTATAGTTGAATTGAGTTGCGGTGCAAGTCGATGCAATGGAATAGATAGGCGAGAAGACAAAGAAGGAACTGGAGTTCCAACTGCAGTTGTAGATGGAAGTGAATGAAAATTTCAGGTTTTGCGGCCGAGTTCGTTGGTACAATAAGCTATAGCTCATTTGAGATGCAATGAAAGCATTGCAGTAGCTAAGCGAGTGGATATTGAAGCTCGCAATGAAGTGAATGCATTGATGTTACAACTGCAATGGAATCGGTGGTAGCTGGTGCGTGTGATCAAATGGAGGAAGAAGGGAAGAGTCACTGCGGCTGAAGCAAAAATCTTGTTGCTGGTTCCGTTGATTTGCAGAAGTGCAGGGAAGGCTGATCTGGCAAGGATTTTCTGGTGCAGTGTGAGCTCAAGATGAACAATTACAGGTGATGGCATGAACTACAGGTGTTGTGCTATTGTGCAGAGTTAATTGAAACTGAGAATGAAGGCTGGGGTTGCAATGGTGGGCTGCGCAAGAGCTGAGATTGCAGACATGGTGAGAATGGGAGTTGACTGGAGGTGGCATCTGGCTATTTCAGCTGAAGTGCATTTGGTTGTTGCAGTTCAAGTCGAAGTGAATCGCATTGAGATAATGGAACTGTGGGAAGAATGGCCTGAGTTAGGATGGTTCTGAGATGGCAGATGAGGCTGCAAATGGTGATCTTGAGAAGAGATTCAAGAGCAAGCTAAATTACATGGACAGAATGGCAAGAAACCAAAGTGCAGAAAGCGTAGAAAAACGGGGTGAAAATGGCGCGCCGGTGAGCATAGTTCCGGTAGTCGGATTTTAGAGGTTAAAGTGTCAATCATAATATTTCAGTGAATCGCGAGGGGGGTATGAGTCAGATACAAGAATTGATGGTTGGAAGTATGAGCTACGCGTCACGCTTTTGGGTACGTTTTTGCAAGAATAGAAAATTGGATTTAGATGGGTTATGCAAATGTTTGAAAGGCAAGAAAGCAAAGTTGAGCAACTGGAAGTGTAGAATTGACTGGTGACAGTTTCCAATAGTTCAAGTGATCGGAGAAAGTTTTCCGGTGACCGGATTCAGGCGATGACGTCAGCACTCCGGCGACCAGTTTTGGACCCGAAAATTCCAGAGATATATTTTTCACACATGGGCTTGGTGGACATGTAGATGGACGTGGACTTGAAGATTTTGAAGACTTTGACCTATTTTTGGAAAGCAAAGGGCTATAAAAAGAGAGTTTCTACAACAAAGAGATCACGTATTATTCTTGGAGCAGAGGAGAGAGCCGCTGAAACTACAACTAGGGTTTGCTTTCGTATTTAATATTCATCTCCTTCATTTGATTATTGATTATGATGAACTCCATAGCTATGAGTAGCTAAATCTCTTATTATTGGTTAAGGATGTAGTCCGATTTCTAAAACTTGTGCTTGATTAATGTATTAGTTTTCTCTCTTGATTATCGTTCATATCTCTACTGTTTTTAATATCACATGATTGATGTATTGTGATAGGGTTTTGATGTTTGTTTAGTTAAGTGTCCAATTAATTGAACTTGCATCTTGTCCATATCTATTTTAGGGTTTTTCATCGAGCGATAACCCCAAATACAAGTAGCATGATATGATTAAAGTTTGTAGTGATACACTCTTATAATCATATGTAGAGTATGACCATTGTCCGAATTGTTATGCGCAATGTATGACAATTGCATTGATTATCCTATTTCCAAAACTTAGTGCTCCTGGGAATTGAACTTGATTAGCGCAAGGCGTTAGGTTATTCTTTAGGTAGAATTCACATACGCAGCTCTAATGTGTGTGTTGATTAACTTGGGAAATTTTCAGATTATCTTGCTCTCTTGATTTTCTAGGCTTTTGATAATAAAAGAGATTAAATCGTAATTCTAATCATGTATGCAAGCACATGTTTAAGATTGAAGATGAATTCCTTAACCAATATTTTTCTCTCCTTGATAATTTCAAATATTTACTTAGCTTTATTTTACTTTTATTTTACAAAAATCAGAAATCCCCCTTTGGGTTACTAAGAAACTAGAATTTGATAACAACAATCGCCTCTCTGTGGATACGAACTCTTCCTTACTTTATACTTCATTCATATTTTATCGAGTAAGAAAGTGAATTATTTTTGTGTCGGCTGACAACCGATCAAATTTTGGCGCCGTTGCCGGGGAGGTATTCGGCTTGTTATCTAGTTTTTAGTTTCTGTTCGCATACTGCTTTTCGTTTCTTGTCTTGTTTCTTACTTGTTTGTGAGAATTGTTTTTCAGGTACCTAATCCCTGGATTCTAAAGATTGGAATTATCCAAGGTGCGGGATATCTACTCAAAAAGGCACAATACTCCAACCAAGACAAGGCACAACGGAAGAACACAACTTGGGTGAAGGCGAAGCTTTTCATCAAGAA
Source organism: Papaver bracteatum (assembly GCA_023529315.1). Classification (NCBI taxonomy): domain Eukaryota; kingdom Viridiplantae; phylum Streptophyta; class Magnoliopsida; order Ranunculales; family Papaveraceae; genus Papaver; species Papaver bracteatum. The sequence goes on from JAJJWX010004844.1 coordinate 2,035,987, forward strand.
GGCGAAGTAGAACACGAGATTCCTTTTGAAGAAGAGGAAGAAGAATAAGAAGCAATGGGTGACCCTGCAGATCGTTCACTTAAAGACTTAGCTTCTCACAAGCTGGATATACAGCAGGGTTGCATTCAAACCAACTCCAATTTTGAAATCAAGCCGGGACTTCTTAGAGAATTACCAAAGTTTCATGGCTTGGTGAATGAAGATCCTAACAAGCATGTTATGGATTTTCACACCATTGTCATGGCTATGATTCCAGCAAATATGGAGGCGGATGGTGTTATGTTGAAGGTTTTCTGATTTTCTTTGGAAGGTAATGCTAAGGATTGGTTATACTATTTGCCTTCCGGAAGTGTTACAACTTGGAATGGGCTCAAGAAACTCTTTTTAGAGAGATATTTTCCTGCGTCAAAGGCTACTCAAATTCGCAAGGAGATTTGCGGAATGAAGAAAAATGCGGGAGAATCATTATATGATTGTTGGGAACGATACAAGAGGTTGGTGGCAAGCTGTCCTCATCACCAATTCAGCGATGCTATGATTATCCAATACTTCTATGAAGGACTCCAATCAAGTAATAGGAATCTTATTGACTCTACGGGTGGTGGTGCACTAGTAATCAAGACGGTGACTCAAGCTAGAGAGTTGATTGAGAACATGGCAGCGAACTCCCAACAATTTGTGAGTCGTGGTTCGGACATGCTTCTTAGAAGGGTGAATGAAGTGAGCGAGGTGGAGGAACTTCGTCAACAAATGGGTAACATGACAGCAATGATGCAACAAGTTGCAGCCGCGGTTATCCCAAGTTCTCATCAAGGATATGAAGAAGCCAATGAGCAAGCTAATGCGGTCTTTCCAAATCAGCAGAGATGGTATGATCCTTATTCCAACACTTATAATCCGGGATGGAGATATCACCCCAATTTTAGCTATGCCAACAAGCAAGGAGCGGTCCAACAACCTAATTTCAATAATTCGGGTGGATTCCAACCTCAACAACAACAATTCCAGCCGCGTCAACAATTTCAACAACAACAACAACCTCAAAATCAAGGGTCAAGTATGGAGGAGTTGATGAAATAGTTTATACAAGAGACCAAGAGTTCGATGAAGGAGTTGCAGACCCAAGTTGGTTCTATGGCTCTTGAGTTGAACCAATTGAAGGCACAAAATAGTGGGAAACTCCCTTCTCAACCTATCAACCCAAAGGAGGGTTTAAATGCAATTACATTGATAAGTGGTACACAACTTGTGCAACCCGAAGCTGCTGATTCGGGCAAGGTGGAGACACCAAAGGAACCTGTTTTGGAGGAGAAGAACGAGGACTCTCCCCAAACTTCTGAGGTACCTAATTCTAGCTCTAAAACTCCGGTTTCTACTTATGTTCCTCCTTTACCTTTCCCTCGCAGATTTGCAAATTCTAAGAAGGAGGCATTAGAAAAGGAGATTTTAGACATTCTCAAGAAGATTCATGTGAACATACCGCTCATAGATGCAATCAAGCAAGTTAAAAAGTATGCAAAAGTGTTGAAGGACTTGTGTACCAATAAGCAAAGGCTCAAGGGTAATGAAGTTCTTAGTGTGGGGGAGAATGCTTCGGAAATCTTGCAACACAAACTCCCATTGAAATGCAAGGACCCGGGTAGCTTTGACATTCCCGTCACAATTGGTACCAAAACATTTAATAAAGCTATGTTGGATTTAGGTGCATCCGTTAATGTTATGCCTGCATCTATTTATAACTCACTTGATTTAGGTCCTCTCAAAAAGGCTGAAATTGTGTTGCAATTAGCCGATCGCTCTAATGTCTACCCTATGGGTATTGTTGAGGATGTTCTTGTGCAGGTTAACTAACTTGTATTTCCAGCTGACTTTTGTATCTTAGAGATGGATGAAGGTGCACCAGACTCGTCTCTTCCATTGATACTTGGGCGTCCCTTCATGAAAACGGCAAAAAAATTTATTGATGTTGATAAGGGAACGCTGACTATGGATTTTGATGGAGAGACAATACGTTTCAACATTTTCGAGATGATGAGATATCCTAGTGATGTCCACTCTTGTTTCTCCGTTGATGTGATGGACACATTGGCGCAACAAATGTTTGAGTTGAATGGCGCTGATTCTTTGGAAACCATGTTCACTACACCTATTGATAACGGTTTGGAGTACGGTGATGAGATTAAGGAAACCATTGGTTCTCTTAACTCATTACCGGAAAAATCTGCACTTAAGAATGTTTCATATGTTTCTTTACCTCGCAATGATGAAAAGCTTGAACCTTCAATTGTTAAATCTCCAAAGCTAGAATTGAAACCTCTTCCTAGTCACTTAAAGTACTTGTACTTGGGTGACAATGAAGAGTTGCCTGTGATTGTTTCTAACGAGCTTAGTGAATTACAGGAGAAAAAACTTCTAAGGGTTCTAAGGAAGAACAATACGGCCATAGGATGGACAATCGCTGATATCAAGGGTATAAGCCCTGCCGTTTGTATGCACAAGATCCGTTTGGAGGACGATGCAAAGCCTACAAGGGAAGCGCAACGTCGTTTGAACCCTCCCATGATGGAAGTTGTGAAAAATGAAATACTCAAGCTTTTGGAAGTGGGTGTTATCTACCCCATATCCGACATCAAGTGGGTGAGCCCGGTACAAGTTGTACCAAAGAAATCAGGTGTGACGGTGGTGGAGAATGATGAGAATGAACTTGTCCCAACTCGTGTACAAACCGGTTGGAGGGTTTGTATTGATTATAGGAAATTGAATGCCACTACTAGAAAAGATCACTTTCCATTGCCTTTTATTGATCAAATGCTTGAACGTTTAGCTGGACACGCTTATTATTGCTTTCTTGATGGCTATTCAGGTTATAATCAGATTATGATAGCGCCGGAGGATCAAGAGAAAACCACTTTCACTTGTCCTTTTGGTACTTTTGCATATCGAAGGATGCCTTTTGGCTTATGCAATGCTCTAGCTACCTTTCAAAGGTGTATGGTAAGTATCTTTTCAGAATATGTTGAAAACATAATCGAAGTATTCATGGACGACTTTAGTGTCTTTGGTGATTCATTTGACCTTTGCTTGAACAACTTGTCACTAATCCTTGAACGATGTGTTGAAACAAACCTTGTGCTGAATTGGGAGAAGTGCCATTTTATGGTAACTCATGGCATAGTTTTAGGCCATATAATATCTTCTAAAGGCTTGGAAGTTGATAAATCTAAGATAGACCTTATTCGTGCTCTAAACCCTCCCACTACGGTGAGGGAGATTCGTTCTTTCCTTGGTCATGCAGGTTTTTATCGTAGATTCATCAAGGATTTTTCCAAGATAGCATCTCCACTTTGTAACTTATTGCAAAAAGATGTGGTTTTTAACTTTGATGAGAAGTGTGTGGTGGCATTCAATCGTTTGAAAGAACTTTTGATTTCAGCCCTTATCATTAAACCACCGGATTGGAGCAAGCCTTTTGAGCTCATGTGTGATGCAAGTGACTATGCGGTTGGTGCGGTACTTGGGCAGCGTGTGGGGAAGATACCTCATGCCATTTATTATGCTTCTAGAACGTTAAATGAAGCCCAACAAAACTACACAACCACTGAAAAAGAGTTATTAGCTATTGTTTTTTCTTTGGAAACGTTTCGCTCTTATCTAATTGGTACAAAAGTTATTGTTTTTTCTGATCATGCAGCACTTAAGTACTTGCTTACAAAGAAAGAGGCGAAACCGAGGCTCATACGATGGATTTTACTCTTGCAAGAGTTTTATATAGAGATCAAGGACAAGAAAGGAATTGAGAACACCGTTGCGGATCACTTGAGCCGTCTTGCTGTGGACAAGGAAGCTATCCCGTTGCGTGAAAGTTTCCCGGATGAGCAACTATTCTCAATTGCCTTTGGAGAACCATGGTACGCTGATATTGTTAATTACTTAGTTTCTAAACAAATCCCAAAGAACTTGTCTCGTGCTGAGAGGGACAAACTTAAGAAGTTAGGAAACCAATACATATGGGATGATCCATATTTATGGAAACATTGTAGTGACCAAGTAATACGAAGGTGCATTCCCGAATCCGAATTTAACTCTATATTGTCTTTTTGCCACTCATATGCATGTGGAGGACACTTTGGGAGCAAGAGAACCGCTCTCAAGGTATTAGAATGTGGTTTCTATTGGCCGACTTTGTTTAAGGATGCGCATGCATTTTGTATAACATGTGATAGGTGCCAAAGAACAGGAAATCTAGGAGCCCGAAATCAAATGCCACAAACTATTATTCAATTTGTTTAGGTCTTTGATGTATGGGGAATCGATTTTATGGGCACTTTTGTCAATTCTAATGGGAATTATTATATCTTGCTTGCTGTTGACTATGTCTCGAAATGGGTGGAAGCTAAGGCCACCCAAACTAATGATTCTAAAGTTGTTTTAGATTTTGTGCAAGCAAATATTTTTGCAAGGTTTGGAATTTCAAAGGTTATAATTAGCGATGGAGGTTCACACTTCAAAAACAGGTTTTTGCAAGCCTTGTTAAGGAAGTACAATGTGTCGCATCGGATTGCAACACCATACCATCCACAAACAAATGGACAAGCCGAGGTTTCCAACCGAGAGGTGAAATCCATTCTAGAAAAGACGGTGAATCCAACAAGGAAGGATTGGAGCATGCGCCTCAATGATGCTTTGTGGGCGTATAGAACCGCATACAAAACACCTATTGGGATGTCTCCCTTTAGGCTTGTGTATGGTAAACCTTGTCACTTACCCGTAGAAATTGAGCATAAGGCGTTTTGGGCTATTAAGCAATGCAACATGGAGTTGGATGGGGCTGGAAAGCAAAGGAAGTTGCAACTCCAAGAGTTAGAAGAGATTCGAAATGATGCATTTGAAAGCTCAAGGATTTACAAGGAAAATACTAAGGCATTTCATGATAATATGATTACAAAGAAACAATTTTGCATAGGGAAGAAAGTGCTTTTGTTTAATTCTCGTTTGCAATTATTTCCGGGTAAACTAAGGTCACGTTGGATTGGACCTTTTGTTGTGACTAATGTGTTTTCTCATGGTGCAGTTGAGATTCGTAGTTTAGCTACAGGAAATGAACTTAAAGTGAATGGGCACCGGTTGAAACCATATTATGAGAACTTCTCTTCGGAAGTTGTGGAAGGAGTGAACCTTGTGGAAGTGCTCCCTCTGGAGGAGTCTTAGCAAACAAGGAGTACGTCGGGCTGACGACTTTAAACCAAGCGCTAAGTGGGAGGAAACCCATCGGTTTTGTATCTTTACCCTTATCTTTTTATTTTTATGCATTTGCTTTGCTCTTTATTTTTCTTGTTTTTGCATATCATTTGCGGAATTTCCCACCTTGAACTTTCTTTGGACGATTCAATTTTACATTGAGGACAATGTAAAGTTTAAGTGTGGGGGAGCATCTATATGTTTGTATAGTTTGTTTTAGTGTGTTTTATGCCTTTAAAAAAAAAATCAGAAAAATAGAAAAACCAAGAAAAATTTGTGCTTTTTGAACTCCGAAATCTAGAAACTTGTGCCTTTAGGATGACACCATTAGTGGATGGAACCATTTTGATTGCAGGATTTGAGGAACCAATTAACTAAAGGGGACGAACATACCTCAGAAATCACAAATAACATGATAGTTGTTACCATATCTCGGAATATCACCATATCGCATTCTATTTTTGTTTTTTCATATTTATCTATTGTTCTCTAAGTGTTTTAGTGGGTCACTAAAAATCGAGTTGTTATTACTGCTAGGATGAAATAGAGTGATTGAGTTACTAGAAAAAAAAATGAATGAAAAAAATGAATGAAAAAAATATAAATATATAAAAAAGAAAAAGAAAAAAAAGACCGACCAATTAGACCAAAACGGAATAAAATGACACTTGGGAATAGCAGTATGTGTGAAACGTAGTCCCTGTCTCCGTCGCCTAAACAAGCGTGGAATGCAGGATCCAAGGCAACTATCATGTATTTGCTGACAAGAATCATGCGCTTGGATCCAGTTTGATCCAATCATGTTGTCTATTAAAAAATAGAAAAGAAAAAAAAAGTGAAAAAGCAAAGAAAAAAAAAGAGAAGAAAATATTATATTGGTTGAATAAAGTCACTCCTGGTTCCCTTGTATATGCCGGTGAGTTGATGTAGAATTCAAACCAAGTAGCTCAATCCAATAGGCATAGGTTCATCTTAGCAGTGACCTTCAGACAGATATGGGAAACATCGATCACTTGTGAACATTCGCCAACATCTACATCTATATCCATCTTCTTAATCTTTTCATTGTGATTGTGGTTTGTTAGTTTCCGAGTATTGTGGCTTGTTCGACTATCTAATTAAAGCTTTATTTATTAATATATGAATTGAAATTGTGCAAGGTACCTCCTCCTCCTGTAGTCATTTTGGATTCGTTCATTGATTTGTCACAAATAGACGGAGTTGGAAATATAGGTTTTGTAGGCAAACCTCTTGTAAACCTTCATGAGACTAAAACTCGTCCACTAGGGACACCTAGGGGTTCAAAGGCTTGTTATTTATGCTTAAAGTGATCGTAGCCTCGACGAGACGGAGTTGTATGTATTCTTTATAATTATTTTTGTTTGATTTGCTCGAGGACTAGCAAAGTCTAAGTGTGGGGGAATCTGATAGGTGTCTAAAACACCGTATTATTTATCTATTATTTATGCTTTCTATGCTAGTTTTCTTGTAAATTATGTATCCTATGTTTCATTTTTGAGTATTTAGGTACTTTGGAGTCATTTGGATCAAAAGAGGAGGAAACATGGCAAAAGCGTTGGAGGCGGACTATTTCTCATTATTTGCTTTTATTTCTTCATCTCTGTCTGAAAAGTATGTCGGCTTTGGTGATGCGATTTTTGTCTGAAAGGCATGACAACTTTAGTGATGAATAGAAATTGAAGAGAAGAAGTGAATATGAGGAGTAAAAGACGGATGTTATCGGTGGAAGGCGAAAGAAGGCGTTCATGTGGAGCGAAAAGGAGCACAAAGCGTCATTTACATGCGAGCTATACTTAGAGCGGGCTAAGGTGTGCGAGAAGGAAGTGAAGAATGAAATGTCAGTTTCGCAGAATTGACAGTTGAGTTAAGCAAGAAATTAGACCGTCGGTTCTCTGTAACCAACAATCTATATATGGATTGGGTAGCCCTTATCCGTTGGTGCAGAGTACCAATATCAGTTTTCATCCCAAGACCTAAAATTTGGAGAAAATCATTTCTCTAATCATTAATGCCTTGTCTGTGTCTGTGGCGGCTGACGAACAAGAAAAGAAGAGGAGAGAAATGAGAGGAGGAAAACAGTAGCCACTGAATAAAAATCGAAATTGAGAGAATTTGGGATCTCAGGAGTTGTTTTGGTCTGAATTGAAGATGGTTCTAGGTTGTAAAACTAAAAACCAGAAAGAAGAAAATGGTGGATGTTGCGAGCTGCTGTGATGAGGGAAACGATTGAGATCGAAAAGGGGTTGAGAAGTTGTTACTGTTGTTTCAAGAACTGAAACCAGAGAAGGAAATTGTTGGGTGTTGGTTACAAATGAAATTGGATGTCCAGAATTGAAGAATTAACAGAGAGGTTAGGGTTCTGTGATGGTGGAGAAATTGAATTGATGTGATGGTGAGATGAATTTGTGAATTGGTACTGGGTTTGTCATGGAACTTGAGTTAAAACATTAATGTGCTGTTAAATAGAAGATGAGGTTGGTGGTGATTGAGCTTGTAGAAGAAGAACTGTAGCTGTGAGCATCAAGGAAAAGATGGGTGTACACTGAATATGGATGGAGTAGCTGCTGTGATGTGTTGGAATGATTAGAGATGTTGGTGGATGTTTATTGAGAACTCCAGAAACTGTTGAAGGATGAAGAGGTTCTGGTGGTGATTTCAGAAGTGGTACTAACTCATGGTAGTTGTTTTGCAGTGGTAAAGTGTTGGAGTGAGTGCAGCTGGAACTTGTTGTTGCAGGTACTGCTGGAAGGTTGGAGTTGAACTAAAAATATCCAATAGCAGAAGATGAACACTGAAGTTGTTGAGTCAAAGTGAGGCAGGAACAACACATTGCTGTTGTGCAACTATAGTTTGGGTTGCAGCTGATTTTTCATGACAGTAAGCATCATAGGTGATGGGTATGATGGCATTGTATTACAGGCAGTGTGGGGAATTGTCACAGGAATGCTTTTGTGGCTATAGATCGAGAGGAAGATGCTGAGTTTCATGGCTTGAACTGAGGTGTTTGAACTGGTGGATTGGACTGCAGTGAATGTTTCAGGTGGTGATCAAGCAGTACTTTGTGTGCTGAGTATGGTTGCAATAACAAGAAAAATACAAGCCAAAGTGGAGAAAATGATAAATTGTTGGCTATAGTTGAATTCAGAGTTGCAGGTGCAAGTCTGATGCAATGGAATAGATAGCTGAGAAGACAAAGAAGGAACTAGAGTTCCAGCTGCAGTTGTAGATGGAAGTGAATGAAAATTTCAGGTTTGCGGCCGAGTTCGTTGGTACAATAAGCTATAGCTCATTTGAGCTGCAATGAAGCAGCTGCAGTAGCTAGGCAGAGTGGATATTGAAGCTGCAATGAAGTGAATGCATTGATGTTACAGCTGCAATGGAATCGGTGGTAGCTGGTGCGTGTGATCAAATGGAGGAAGAAGGGAAGAGTCGCTGCGGCTGAAGCAAAAATCTTGTTGCTGGTTCCGTTGATTTGCAGAAGTACAGGGAAGGCTGATCGGCAAGGACTTTCTGGTGCAAGTGTGAGCTCAAGATGAACACTGCAGGGGATGGCATGAACTGCAGGTGTTGTCTTTGTTGTGCAGAGTTAATTGAAACTGAGAATGAAGGCTGGGTTGCAATGGTGGGCTGCGCAAGAGCTGAGATTGCAGACATGGTGAGAATGGGAGTTGACTGGAGGTGGCAGCTGGCTATTTCAGCTGAAGTGCAGCTGGCTGTTGCCAGGTTCAAGCTGAAGTGAACTGCATTGAGATAATGGAACTGTGGGAAGAATGGCCTGAGTTAGGCTGGCCTGAGTTAGGCTGGTCTGAGATGGAAGCTGAGCTGCAAATGGTGATGCTGAGAAGAGATTCAAGAGCAAGCTAAATTACAGGGACAAAATGGCAAGAAACCAAAGCTGCAGAAACTGTGCAAAAACGGGGTGAAAATGGCGCGCCGGTGAGCATAGTTCCGGTAGTCGGATTTTAGAGGTTAAAGTTTCAATCGTAATATTTCAGTGAATCGCGAGGGGGGTATGAGTCGGATGCAAGAATTGATGGCTGGAAGTATGAGCTACGCGTCACGCTTTTGGGTACGTTTTTGCAAGAATAGAAAATTGGATTTAGATGGGTTATGCAAATGTTTGAAAGGCAGGAAAGCAAAGTTGAGCAACTGGAAGTGTAGAATTGACTGGTGACAGTTTCCAATAGTTCAAGTGATCGGAGAAAGTTTTCCGGTGACCGGATTCAGGCGATGACGTCAGCACTCCGGCGACCAGTTTTGGACCCGAAAATTCCAAAGATATATTTTTCACACATGGGCTTGGTGGACATGTAGATGGACGTGGACTTGAAGATTTTGAAGACTTTGACCTTTTTTTGGAAAGCAAAGGGCTATAAAAAGAGAGTTTCTACAACAAAGAGATCACGTATTATTCTTGGAGCAGAGGAGAGAGCCGCTGAAACTACAACTAGGGTTTGCTTTCGTATTTAATATTCATCTCCTTCATTTGATTATTGATTATGATGAACTCCATAGCTATGAGTAGCTAAATCTCTTATTATTGGTTAAGGATGTAGTCCGATTTCTAAAACTTGTGCTTGATTAATGTATTAGTTTTCTCTCTTGATTATCGTTCATATCTCTACTGTTTTTAATATCACATGATTGATGTATTGTGATAGGGTTTTGATGTTTGTTTAGTTAAGTGTCCAATTAATTGAACTTGCATCTTGTCCATAGCTATTTTAGGATTTTTCATCGAGCGATAACCCCAAATACAAGTAGCATGATATGATTAAAGTTTGTAGTGATACACTCTTATAATCATATGTAGAGTATGACCATTGTCCGAATTGTTATGCGCAATGTATGACAATTGCATTGATTAGCCTATTTCCAAAACTTAGTGCTCCTGGGAATTGAACTTGATTAGCGCAAGGCGTTAGGTTATTCTTTAGGTAGAATTCACATACGCAGCTCTAATGTGTGTGTTGATTAACTTGGGAAATTTTCAGATTATCTTGCTCTCTTGATTTTCTAGGCTTTTGATAATAAAAGAGATTAAATCGTAATTCTAATCATGTATGCAAGCACATGTTTAAGATTGAAGATGAATTCCTTAACTAATATTTTTCTCTCCTTGATAATTTCAAATATTTACTTAGCTTTATTTTACTTTTATTTTACAAAAATCAGAAATCCCCCTTTGGGTTACTAAGAAACTAGAATTTGATAACAACAATCGCCTCTCTGTGGATACGAACTCTTCCTTACTTTATACTTCATTCATATTTTGTTGAGTAAGAAAGTGAATTATTTTTGTGTCGGCTGACAACCGATCATGATGGAAACATAGAATGAATCCTTGTGGATTCCGCAGTAATTGAGCTTCCCTGATCTATCCTGTGTGTATTACTATGAGACTCCGTATTATGGCTTATGTTGAGCATTAGACAACCAAAGTTGATTATTTTTGTGATTAGCTTAGTTGTGTTCCGTAAGGTACTTTGCGTTGAGTATGTTGGACTAAATCGATCATCTTGTGTGATTATTTAGTTAGCACTCCGTAAGTTTTCTTATGTTTGAGCATTTCTTTGACTAGGTTGGTTATTCATGATTAACTTATTCATTGCTCCATAGAGTTATCTTATGTTGAGTGTGGCCAATTAAATTGATTACTGTTGTAATTAGTTTGGTTGAGTATGACAATTAGATTATTTGCGAGTTTTCTTGTGATTAATCTAATTGATTTATTAAGTCTCCATAAGATTACTTGTGTTGAGCATATTTAGTCAAATTAATCTTGGTTTGCTTTGGTTAATTTGATTGAATATTTCTTGTTGGATTCCAAATCCATACTTGTATGTAATTTGTTGAGTCTAAAGAAATCCTTCTTTTCTTTTGAAATTAAGGTCGCTCTTGTTGTTCCTTTGGGAATGACATATTATGGGGGAGAATTCTTTTGAACTTGTGCTTAATTGACAAATCTTTGTGAGGAGTGCGGCTGTGGAATATTATATGGGTTATCTTGTGTCTTTATGAACTCCTTGATGAATGCATTTAGCTTCGGCTTTATGATTGCATCTAAATAAGATGATATACATTTACCTTTGGTCATGAAATGTCTCTTACGGAAATTTCATTAGGATCCCGTTCTTGTACCTTTATTGACAAAAAGGGGGAGAATTAATATGTAGTTCACACTACAAATACATATTGTTTTTGGATCATTATGTAAGGGGGATTGGTTTCCATGTGAGATGGAATATTGACTAAGGGGGAGTGAAGTATCACCATAGTATTGTTGTTCAAGTTGTGATGAAATTGGACTTTGACGTTGTGTAATAATACTATGACACTATATAAAAATGATTGAGAACCGGTGCTTTTCTCATTGTTATAGCTACAGATTTTCAACAACGATGATGCTAAACTTACAACCTTTGGGATCGTTGGTCTACTTGAAAGTGACGAAGATTTCGAGTATTGTTGAAGATTAGACATGTGGAATAGGAGCTACAAAGTTTATTTATATATTTTTTGTATTCCATATGTATTAATAGTTTTGCCACTAAAATTGACAAAGGGGGAGATTGTTAGAGCATTGCTCGGTCGAACTCGAATGCGTTGCTATCTCAAGCATGTTTGTCAATGTTAGTGATCAAAACTATAAAGTCTTGATTTCTAATCTACCATAGCTAAGGTCTCGGACTAGGATAGAAAGTGTAGTTGAGCTCAAGAACTCCATGGCAATCATCATACAAGACGAAGGACTACTCAAGGAACCAGTGGATCTTTATCGAGTAAAAGGTATGTGAAGACTTGAACTTATCTATCACTCAAAATTCTATCTACTCTATCTCCTATCTTGAGATAAAAGTCGTATTACTATATAGACTAAGAATATACACATGTGATATTTCGAGTTGAGTATATCTCGCTTATCTATTTATCGAAATATGTGTTGGTAAAGCTTTCTCTTTAGCCAAGTTCATCTTTACCTAGTGACGAAAGTCATGTTACATTCCAATCATTTTGGAAATTACTCTGATGAAAACTAGTTTGTGAATAACAACTATATAACTCCCTCTGAGAATGATTCAATGATTGAAATGAGAGTTTAGACAATATAACCATTAGGGGATATAAACATTGTCGTGGTAACACATATAAGTATAAGTCCTTAGCACTTGAACCGAAATTTGTGAATTTTGCTGATCAAGTGAAACCGGAACTTGAGCAGCCAACTTAGTCCGCGAACGTGCGTAGTTATCGAACCCGAGAATTTCTGCTGGAGTTGTAGCTCGGTTTCAGTCTGCGAACTGACGGAAGTTCTTGAACCCGAGAATTTCTGCTGGAGTTTGTGAACTCCAACCGGTTAACTTGAGTCAGCGAACCCAGTCCGCGAACTTGAGTGGTTATGTCTAAAAATGGTGTTCGTGAACTTATCTCAATAAATTAAGGAATGCTATTGCAAACCGTGGATTTATAGTTCATGAATTTATTCGAGTGAATCACATCGTTTTTGCTTCAATTGTGTCTTGTGTATTACATGAGATCTCATAGCAATTGAACAACTCTCTAACTAGTTCATTTGAGTCATTTGGACTAGTTATGGTGAAGAAGAATATGGTTGATATGAATTTTATCATTTGGCTAACCATTTGGTTAACTAGTATTGAACAAACTATTGTACAGTTTGGGTATGGTTACACTAACCCAAAATCGTCAAGTACATGTTTGTATGACAAGCTAAGTTTTCAATCTAACGGTTGAGAAATATTAGCTTGTATCTAATCAGGTTTTCATCTAACGGTGAATATTGAATGCTTTGTTACCAAGCTAACATTGATTGCAAACCCTGATTTGAAAGACTATATAAGGGAGAACTCTAGCAACTGGGAAACCTAATTCCCACACATTCTGTGTGATACTAGTTTGCTAAAGCTAGAGTCGATTCTCCTTTAACCTTTGGTTTTCTTATTCTAAAACCAGGTTAACGACTTAAAGACTTCATTGGGATTGTGAAGCCAGACCGGTACTACTTTTCTTGTAGTTGTGTGATCTAATCTTGCTGTTTCTATCGTATGAGTATAATTGTAATAATTGGCTTGAGATTTCTATCTCCAATAGTCAAAATATAAAAGTAATCACAAACATCTTCGTCTCATAGTTTGTGATTCCTCGATAATCTTCTTCGATGCGTCGATTAAGTTTATTGTGAGGTGATTGATAAAACTGAGCTTTTCTTCGGGAATATAAGTCTGGTTTTATTGATTGGTTCCTTTTCACCTTGATTTATCAAAAGACGGAACAAAATTCATAGGTTTATTCGTGGGAGACGAATTTATCTATCTTGTAGACTTTTCTGTGTGAGACAGATTTGTTTACTAAAGTCTTCAACTTTGGGTCGTAGCAACTCTTGGTTGTGGGTGAGATCAGCTATGGGAATCAAGTGTGTAGTATCCTTCTAGGATCAGAGGCGTAGGAGCAAAACTGTACCTTGTATCAGTGTGAGATTGATTGGGGTTCAACTATAGTCCAGACCGAAGTTAATTTGGAGTAGGCTAGTGTTTGAAGCGACTTAATACAGTGTATGTTTAATCTGGACTCGGTCCCTGGGTTTTTCTGCATTTGCGGTTTCCTCGTTAACAAAATTCTGGTGTCTGTGTTATTTCTTTTCCGCATTATATTTTGTTATATAATTGAAATAATACAGGTTGTGCGTTGTTCAATCAATTAGAATATCCGACCTTATAGGTTGTTGATTTAAATTGATTGACACTTGGATATTGGTCTTTGGTACCATCCAAGTTACCTCTCTTTGATTAAGATTCGCATATTGTATTTGCTTGAGTAAATCAAATTTAGAGATTGAGATAATAACTCCTTGAGATATTTTCTATTGATTGAGTCTAATTGTCTAGTTGATTCTCTAGAAAACAACTTGGAGTTGTCCATACAGATTGCTAATCGAAATATTAGGTGAGGTTGTTAGACCCCCACTTTTTCAAACAGTGTAGGTGGTTTCCACCAAGTCAAATTTGACTCTGACTTGGAAGAAAGTCAGGTTCCGATCAGGATGATTTTTGTCTGTAAAAACGTGCGTGTTCTTTTTCTTTCATTTTATTCTTCTTCTCCTAAACAACTTTGGAGAACCAAGAAAATTCCCATCTTTCATAGTTTCATCATGTTGTAGGTCGATTCTGGTCTCCAAAGCAAGGGTTTGTTCTTATCCCATCGTTGGTTCTATAGCTTCTCTTAATTTCGAATACGACCCACAAATAAAGATAAGATTACTAATTTCAAATTTTTGGTTTTAAATTGTTTTTTTTTTATAATCATGATTCTTTTGATGCTTGATTGATTTTTTATATTCTAGACAACTCAATAATGATATGTGAAAATAATGTATTATATACACAATGTTTGAGTTTTTATCTGACCATGAATTGTTGTTTGAGTTGTGATTAGAACATGATTGAAATTCAATTGAACATATGATGTGTATGTGATGGCTTGCATGATTTGAATGTGATTGAAATATGATGTCTTTACAAGGTAGGGTTGATTGAAATACTTGATTATGTTGAGTTTCTCTGGTACGTCGATTTTAAATTATGTGAGATAAAATTTTGATGTTCATTAAGTTGATTATTAAAGTGTCGGTCTCATATTGGCTTACTTTCTTATGGTTAGTGATTTTTGATGACATGACATATGTTTTTTGAATCATATCCTTGTGATTATTACATCAAAATCATAAGAAAGTTATGATGATTTAACTCATACGTGAGATACATATATTAATGATTATTGTGCTCTGCAATTGATATTTGGTATATATACAAATGGTTTTGGTTTAGTTTTAGTCTGTTCTTAGGCTAAGTCCTATGGGAGAGTTTGGAGTGCTAGATTGGCCAAAAAGTGTTGCAAATAATGAAAAAAGTGTGAGAAAAAAGTTAACACTCAATCTGGCTATTTCTCTCTCCTAGCATTTGCTCGCAGTCTCACTATCGGCGAGATTGAAACGCCGAACAGAGCGGCGCTCAAAAAGTAGCACAAACGCTGGATTATTCGGCGTTATGCGAATATTCCAAAGAATAACACCGAACTGTTAGGCGCTGGTGTGGACGCTGTTCCATTCGGAGTTACGCTGAGACGCCGCTCCATCCGGCGCTTGACTCTTTTTTTAAAACCAACGGCTATTTTTTCCAGAATTCCATTTCTACAAATTTGACAATTTGTTTCGATCGTATTTTGTTTCAAACTTTGGAAAATTATCAAAGTAAATGTAGCCGTTTGAGAATTTGTAATATTCCATTACATTGCAAAATAAAGTTACAATGTTTTTTTTGAAGAAATTAAAAAGTACATTGAAATTGAAATCCTACTTCTAAAATAACTTAAAACATAAAAAACTACATTGAAATTGAAATCCTACTTCTAAATAACTTAAAACATTAAAAAGTACATTGAAATTGAAATCCCACTTCTAAATAACTTAAATTATCACTTTAGTTTAGGGGATATGGTCCAAACCATAACGGGCTAAAATCTCGTTCGTCCATATTTTGTAGATGGGTCTCTCACATTCTTGTAATTCATTCAAGGGTTGTCTTAGGATCTTCATTTCCAATTCTCTTTGTTGCGTTTGTGCCAAGATTGAAGAGCTTTCCAAATTCTTCCTTAGATACTCTTCCTCTTTTTCATATTTGGCCTCTCTATGTGTTTGTGCGTTTTCAAGAAGTTCGATGAGTTTATCCATTTTTTTCATCTGATTTCTGCGATGCTTTAGCCTCACGAGCCTTTTTCTTTGCTTGATCTCTACATTCACTTCTAACATCATCGGTTTGTTCGAAATAACGTCTTCTCTTTGATATGTCAGAGGTTTCTGAATTACGAGTAGATGAAGTGCCACCAAACCTTGCCATATTTTACAAATCTTCATCCATATTATCATCTTCATTTTCTTGAGTAGCTTGAGTTTGTTGAGTAGCTTGAGTTTCTTGAGTAGCTTGAGTGGAAGTGCCGGCTCCATCATCATTATTCACCGCCGGGTTGTAATCTGGTTGATAAGTCTTCGGGATCTGGAAAGCCGATTCGTACTCCATTGTTTTTTAGTATCTTGTTCTAGCTTATAATAATCTCATTGGTATTTTCCACGATGATACTTTGGAAAAAAAAATTAGAGAAAGAAAGGAAGAGAACAAAATGGAAGAAAGAAAACATTAAATTTTTTTTAGGTACTTACATAATCCGCCTTGGTCATCCCCGTAGGTTTGTTTCGGAAGTAGGGCCTAACAAATGAAATATATTTCCTCACTTCGGTTCTTATCGTGTTACACTTTGTTCGCAATGCTTTTTTATCTCTTTCGACACCATTGGGACCTTTTCTTTTATTGTACTCTTCAATAATCTTATTCTAAAATGTTGCACCTTTTTTTATCTTTTCCATGAATTGGATCGTTGCTTGCTATGACCCAACCATAAATTAGTGCATCTTCTTCTATTACTAACCAAACTTTTGTATATTGAGTTTCTTGAGTAGCTTGAGTGGAAGATTTGCCGGCTCCATCATCATTATTCACCGCCGGTTGTAATCTTTTGTAGGATTTTTTTGTAGTGTTTTTATAGATTTTTTTAGTATTTTATTAAAAAATAAATAAATCAAAAATCAAATTTTTTGTTGATAAGTCTTCGGGATCCTAAAAAAATATGGAAAGCCGATTCGTACTCCATTGTTTTTTAGTATCTGCTTCATAATTCTGTTTTCCACGATGATACTGGAAAAAAAAAATTAGAGAAAGAAAGGAAGAGAACAAAATGGAAGAAAGAAAACATTAAATTTTTTTTAGGTACTTACATAATCCGCCTTGGTCATCCCCGTAGGTTTGTTTCGGAAGTAGGGCCTAACAAATGAAATATATTTCCTCACTTCAAGTTTTTCAACATCTTGGTTCTTATCGTGTTACACTTTGTTCGCAATGCTTTTTATCTCTTTCGACACCATTGGGACCTTTTCTTTTATTGTACTCTTCAATAATCTTATTCTAAAATGTTGCACCTTTTTTATCTTTTCCATGAATTGGATCGTTGCTTGCTATGACCCAACCATAAATTAGTGCATCTTCTTCTATTGTACTAAAGTGTGCTATAGTTTTGTATGAACAAAACTATTTGAAGAAGAGGAAGAAAATCAATGAAGAAGATAATCAATTGATTTTGGTGTGAGGGATGATGGAGAAGTAGTCCTCTATTTATAGGGAAGCTTGAAAAAATAGATGTTGGGGTTTTAAACTGCTATTTAATCTTAGTCGTTGAAAATGCAACGGTCATATTGATCTGATGGCTGAGATTCCATAGCGCCATTTGATTCGGCGTTTTATCGCTGAATGGTAAGGCACTGCATTTCCTGCCGTTGAATCTTCAACAGTCACTTTTGATCTCGCGGCTGTTATAATAAACGCCGCTTGGTTCGGCACTGGACGCCTGTTGGTACAGCGCGCCGTCTAACGACTACATTTTCACCCCAAACTCACATCACTTCATGTCTCCATATAAACTCAACACAATAGCTCAAAATCCCCAAACTTGTTAAGTTTCATTCTCTTTTCTTTTCTCCTAATATTGTCAATTCAACATTCAAGCATGATTGCATTCTCAATTGAAGAATACAATGACTTGGTGAGAAGTTATTGTGCAATTAACAACACTCAAATAACAACCAACTCCTTTTGGGGACAAGTTGTTGAAGAATTTGTGAGAATCAATGGTAATGCTAATGAAAGATGCAAAAAACAACTAAAAACTCGGTTATCAAGCATCAAGTATAAGTGCAAGCGTTTTGTCATTTCATGAAGGCATCAAATGGTAATCGTGAGGATGCTATGACTTTATATCAAACGGATCATAGAATGACATTCATTCATAACACCGCTTTGGAGATACTTGGTTATGAAGCATATGCATGAATAAGTATTATGAAGTTAAATATGTAATGTAATTGTCAACGTACTTAAGTGATAAAAAGAGCATTATGGAGTTTACAAGAACTAATTAAAATGTCTACTTATTAATGAAAGTGTGCTTGATAAAAAGAGTATTATGGTATTGTGGCTCAATTCTCATAAAATGCCTACTTAAAATATGAAATTTACTCTCCATTCTCATAGAATGCACCATCTTCTTGAGGGTCATATTGGTCTTCATCGGTGTCCACGTCGGTTGTACCCTCATGAAATTCCGGCAAGGCATCATCCATAACCATGTTTGGAATATCACCATCTCTCAAACCTGCTCCGTGTCGGTTCCATATGTGTGTAGTGAGTTCCAACCGAAGTTGTCCCCAAATCGCAGGGTTGTACAATACATGAGGATCTAGCCTTACATTTCCTTGAATTGGCGGTTGAGGTTCATCTCCCGTGATCCTCCACACAATCCTCATTGCGGTATTCCAACTCAACACACATATTATGCATTATCAAACAACCCCTCATAATTGCCTTCATGTTCGACTTTTTATAATAACGACATGGTTTCAAAATAATGCCAAACTTACCTTTAAGACCACCAAATGCACGTTCTATGTCCTTCCTTTTCGCTTCTTGGTATTGATTGAAAAGATCTTCTCTATTGTTTGAGGAGGGTTTGTATGCTTGCACGATACAACCATACATAGGATATGCACCATCTCCTAGGTAGTACCCCTGCTCGTAATTCATTCCATTGATTTGATAATGAGAAGGAGGTGCTACACCATTAAGTTCTCTATCGAACAAACCCGAAGCATGCAAGACATTAAGATCATTGTTCTGCCCACCCAACCCAAAATAGGAATGTCATATCCATCTATCATATGTTGCTACCGCCTGCAAAACAACTGAGGGATATGTCTTATAGCCGCTGTGGGAACCTGCTTGATCCATTGGACATGCTCTCCATGCCCAGTGAAAACAATCGACACTACCAAGCACACCATGAAATCCCCGAGCTTCATTTTCTGCTAAAATCCTTTCTGTATCTTGAGCGGTAGGCTGACGCATGTATCGACCATTATAAATCCAAATAATTGCATCCATAAACTTCATAGAATAATAGTAGATAGTGGTGGCTCCCATTTGTGTGTAATCATCTAACGAATCCGGTTCAATGCCTTTGGCAAAATGCTTCATGACGGCAACCATTTTCATATATGGACTATGACCAGGAATACCGCAAGCATCCGTTTTTTGGCGAAAATCATGGTCATAATCACAAACTTGCTCTAAAATTCTCAAAAAAAGTGGACTGGGCAAAGCAAACCGACCTTTGAGCTTCTTTGGCCCATACATACATTTGAAGTTGAAGTATTGATGCATCATACGAGCATCCGCATCTACACGTTTTCTGTGCACTGCCTGACGGGTCTTGACTTCATTCGGGATGGGTTGATGTATTCCCCGCCTCCTCTGAGTCTCCAAAAGTGTAGCCACTGCTATAACATTCATCTCAATATCATTTCGTCATCCGGAAGGCCAAACAAAATTCTTCTTAAAGCTCCCTGCATAATGTACCTACAACAAATAAATAAAGTATAACACTCCATTGATTATAACACTCCATAAACAAAATATAACACTCCATAAAAATTTAAAAACTTAAACACTACATAAACAAAATATAACACTCCATAAAAATTAAAAAACTTAAACACTACATAAACAAAATATAACACTCCATAAAAATTAAAAAACTTAAACACTCCATAACAAAATATAATACTCCATAAAAATTTAAAAACTTAAACACTCCATAAACAAAATATAATACGCCATAAAAATTAAAAAACTTAAACACTCCATAAAAATAAATAGTACTTAAAAGTATAACACTCGATATGGTTTCATAAACACTACGACAAGTAATTTAATTCAGGTCAAAGAAATTATGGGGTTGTTGGATGATCTGAGTATCATAAACAATGTTAGGCTCGCTTTCACCCAACAACGCATCGGTAAACTCATTTCCTTGTGCATATTGTGCATTTCCTTGTTACGATGTATTAGCTCCATCTTCGACCCTAGGAGTGTAAAATCCTTGATCCATAGCCCATTCATATGAACCACCTAATGTGAGGTCTTGTGATGTAAAAGCTTTATTTAGAGCATGGACAGATGGTACTGAAAAAGATGTAGATCTGCCAGATGAGGAACACGAAGTTGTAGCCCATTTGTATGACTGGTCCCATGAGACCTGACGAGCTCCAAGCTAGAATGAAAATTGTTTTTCCATAAACCCAATGCATTCATCCTACAAGTATATAAATTAGAGAATTTAGTGAAATATTCAAGAAACTTAAAATGAAAATGAGTACAAAATGTAAATGTACTTACCACTGTCAAATTCATCGCCCGAAAGTCATACGGACAAGGAACTACTGGAAATGGTACTTGACATTCTACGCCGGCTTCATTGGAAAATGGTAAAATGAATTCTATCTCCGGCAGTTGTGATGGGGGCTTATTCTGTGTGTGATAGGTATATGTCTGTGACATCATGTCAGGAGGAGGGTGAGTAGGAAACAACCTGCGAGGAATAGCTGAGATACCCACTGCTATCTCATCGACGTTCTGTGCATGGTATGACTCATTGACATAAGGTCCAACACTCTTCTTCGCCCACCAAGTGTTATATTGATCCTCACTGACTATATAATAGTCATTGACCTCTACTACAATATCATCAACATCAATTATTTCCAAATTTGGAGGATTTGCCGGGACTACAACATCACTTGTAATATGACTCAGGAATCTCTCCGCCAAGTAATAACTAACTCTTGTGCGCTTTTCAAAGTTAAAAAAAAAAGAACTATCTTTTTGGATACCTCCAGTGCATACTCATATTGGTCTCCCGCAGCATACCCACTCTCTGCCCATGGAATCCAAATACATGATTCCCTTGTTCTAGTGTCGATCTGTGTTCTTGCGCTTTTTACTGAGTGTTTCATAGTATCCTTTTGGCCTTCTCGATGTCCTCTCTTCCTTGATGCATTCCTAGTCTTCTTGAAGAGACAAATCTTTGGGAAAACATCATGATAACCAGAAGGTGACTGACAAAGCAAGGGTTGCATGTTGCGAAAGTAGTAATAGTACCAATACTCAAGTACCACAACCATGCCAACTAAATTTGTACCCCTAGTTGACCAATTGTCGAGATATCGGTAGGTGTTACCTAACGAATCTAGACCCCAATCATACTCCACAACACTATTCAAGTCATCCAATAACAAAACCCAATGTTTATCTACTTTTCCAGAAGAAGATGATAGAAGAAGATGATAGAAGAAAATGACCAAAACACCACATAAAGAATGCTCGTGTCAATGCCACTGCACATTCAATATTATTCTGGCCTTTTATACTTTCAATGTAGTTTTTCAAGACAATTAAGGACAATGTATTAGTCTTGGAGTCCCATATACCATGATTTTTGATCTCCGAAAAATACAAATCATCCAAAGAAGGATATGTTAGATTACTACCCAAATGTGGCATAACTACTGGTCGTTTACTAGGGTCACCAGTGGGAATTACCATTAACATGTACCAATCTAAGGGAAGGAGGCCAATCTCAAACTCCCGAAAATGAAATCTCCTGGTACTTTTCCACCATCTCTCGGCTATGGATTCAACTAAGGCTCTATCCCCATTGGCGAAATCAAACTCAAAAACAGAGGAAAAGCCACAATTATCACAAAAATTTTTTGCTATCGGATTATCTTTCACTACAATTTTATAATACTTCTCGATTTCCTTGAAACTACCTCTAAAGCTTACACTGCGAGACTCTTTCGTAACATCTTGACAAACATGTCTATCACAATTTTTTGATGAAACTATATCCAACCGGTCTAGCAATTCATCCATACTCGTAACTACAATCAATAACAAATATAAAAAAGAATATCATTATCATTCATTTTCATTCATACTAATTATCATTATAATTCATTTTAATCATACTAATTATCATTACCATTCATCTCATACAACTAAAATATCATTATCATTCATTTTCATCCATACTCAATTCATAACTAATAAAATTATCATACAAATTCATTTTCATCATACAACTAATCAAATTATCATACAAATTCATTTTCATATATAAGTAATCAAATTATCATACAAATTATAATTCATTTTCATCACAAAAATCAAATTTTCATTTCTATTCATCACACATAATCAAATTAAATCCCTAAAAAAAATCACAAATAATCAAATTAAATCATACACATATCATCTACATCATCTAAATACCAAATATCAATCATCAATTTGAATTAAATCGCATCAAAAATCCTAAAACTTTAACCTAAAACTTAAATTTCTTACCTCGGATTATTTCGTGGATGGAATCGCGCCAAACCACTTCCAATCGACCACAAATTCGATGAAGCACAAACCCACGGGAGGAATTAGAAAACAAAGTTATAGAAATGAAGATCTCTCGAAAACATATTTGGGAGAATTTTTTTTTTTTTGGGGAAGAACTGTAATGGAGGAGAGGCCGAGTTCCTCTGGATGTATCGATTTTTCTCAATGCCGAACAGAGCGTCACGTCAACTTAGTTGACTACGGTCCAACGCCGCTTGATTCGGCGTGAGATCGAACGCCCTATTGTTCGGCGTTAAACGCCAAATTGTTAGGATTTTATCTGCTAGATTGGCCATCCCATAGGGCTTAGGAGGTTGCTCAATCTAACGTGGATGGCCAATCTAGCAGCTAAATATCTCTCTCATAGGACTAAGCCTTATGGAAAGAGATAACTAAATCATGTTCTTAACCTTTTTTCTAGTAACGGTTGTCTTGTTGTTATTCTCCTTCTGTTATAAGATAACACATACATGGGGAAGTTCTTAATTGAACCTATGCTTAATATATATAACTTTTTTGTGGAGTGTTGTTGTGAAGACTGAAGGAAAATTTATTTCTGATAATTGCTTTCCTGATAAGTAACTATTTAAATTCTTAAATTTCTAGGCTTGTCGACTCTAAGAAAAAATTACTCTGGTTAATTTTTTTCCTGGTGAGAAATTAATTTAATCATGATCCTGGTAAGCTTATCTAATTAATGGTATGTTATACCTCCTGTTTTTCTAATTCTTTTATGTGACAAAAAGGGAGAAAAATATATAGAGTGGTTTCGATCACTTGGTTGTAACTTGTCTACAATGACATGTAAGTCGCTAATTGCATTGATTTTCTAAGGGTGAAAGAAGTATATGTGGTGTATAGTCATATCTAACAAAAAGGAGATAAAGCATTGATTAATGGAGAGAAGTATATGTGGTGTATGATATCACTTGGTTGATATTGGACTGATGGAATAACAGTTATGGACCGATTGAATATATTCCGATCTCAGCTTTGGGGGTGGGGGGAGTAACAAGAACTGCTATTGGAAGCTTCAACAACATCATTTACTTTGAATACATGCATGTAAGCAAGATGTTGAATCTTGGATCAAGTGTATGAAGAAGAATTAAAATATGTTTGTGTTCATGTTAAATCTTGGATCAAGAGTTTTGTCACCGACATTGATACATGTGGAGATTGTTAGAGCACTGCTCGGTTGAACCGACCAAACGTTGGTATGTAACGTTTAATTTCTAAACTCAGTCACTTGAATTGCTTACTAAAGTTGACTTTGTTAGGTTAGACATATGATATAGAAACTTTCTTCAGCTACTCATTAAAGACCTGAACACGTATTAAAGAGAAAACGAAGCCATCATTCTTTAGTTTAAGGTGTATAACTATTGACTTTGACTTGTTCAATTTCGATCAAGTTCTTATGGTCGTAGTTCATTAAAAACATAACATGCGAAGTTTGTTTATATGGATTTAGTATATAAATAACTTGATTATTATTATGATCTAAGTATAAAAAAGAAAGGTCAATAATTGTTTCTACTACTTGTATTGAGTTATTATGTAGTATAGTTTTCTATCCTTTCATGATTTCAACATAACACTAATATGACTCTTGTCATTAGGTACTTTTCAACTTTCGGGAAACTTGTATCTTGTCGTGAATTCAGACTTTGAAATCATGTTAGGGAAGCTTTTTCTTGGACATATTTTAAAGTTTATTGAGACTTGAATTAAGTTTCTGAGTTTAATACGATTAATGTCTTGCATAAACTCAAAATTTAGGTTCTTCACTCTATTAGAGTATTGCTTGGATGAACCCACCAAGCATTGGCATGTCAAGTTTGGGTGTCATATTTTAGCTCCAACACTCGAAGTTACTTGATTAGATTACTAGAGTCAACTTCGTTAGGTTAGAATAAAAATATTAGAAATGTTGAGACTTGAATCGCTTTCATTTCTATCTATGTTTTTTTCAAATCGTTTAGATGGAAAACATAACACACTAAGTATATTTATTTGTCTCTAGTATTGGAGACTTGATTATTCCATTATGATCAAATTATTAAGAAAATATACACTAGTTTTTTCATACAACTTTGGTATATAAGATTACGACGTATAACGTTTATCTTTTGAACTTCAACATTGCGATATAACACTATGTTTATAATTCATTACTAGTTAGCATGTCGAATTTGATTTGATTCCATACCTATAAAACTATGTTGAACTACATGAGTTTAAGGAGTTAGACTTGTGAAACTTGTTTTGAAGTTGAAAGGAATCAAATGATCTATTTTAGGATCGATCCTTTGAATAAGGGTCTATATACTATGATTGGTCCCATGGATTTATAGCATGACTGATCCCTTACTTGGGAATCTATAATACAACCTGTAACACCCCGAGTTCTGGATCAGGGTTAAACCTATCTGGAGATCCGAACTCGAAGCGTTGCGGGTCGGAAATAGACCTATGCATATATTTATTCTCTTAGTTTATTATAGGCTTTTCTTAAATATAACCCACACTTTTATTATTCATAGTCCACTTGAATTTGTTCAGTACTGGTCGAATATAATTTTAAGTTTGACCTTTTATATTATTATCCATAACCCATAAACTAGGCTAGTGATTTACTGATTAAATGAGACACCAAGTTAATCGATTGTTGACTCAGTGGCCCGTATTAACGACTACTATATATTACCGAGAAATAAAAACTTCTGACATCTATGTTCTTGATATGACTTGATCGATCCTAAAGATTCTTATGAGGTGTGCTTGCTTTCTTGTCTGCCTACCATTAGCATCAATGAAAAGAATCATAGCATCAGGTTGAGTAGCGCCAGAAATGGTATTTTAGAAGAAGAAAAAATCATATGTATGACCGAGAGAATCGAGCAAAACAACATGATACTCCTTCGGAAATCTCATCCAGTATGCCAACATTTGTAGCCTAAAGATCCTTCCATTTGTACATAGTCAATCTCTTGTTTACCCAAATTTTTGTGTTCTGCATGAAGGCCCGTTTTTTCCTAATTCAAAATATTAATGGAAATACTGTCAAAATAAAGTTTATATTCATGGAAAATTTTAGAGTACAACGGGCTGAAACTTGTTTTTAGTCTGTTACATCAATACACTGGTTACTCGGTGTTTTTTAAATGATGAACCTTAAATGTGGAAACAGCCAAACATGGATATTCCCTTTTGGTAACAATCAATTATAGGAAAACTTCTTCCTTTTTTTTGTTTAATTAATTAGTTCATCCCATGATGGATTAAACCCCGGAGATGATTCGATAGACTGATTTTTTTCCTTTTTTAATTTGAAAAAACTCCAGGGTTCATGACTATAGGTCGAAGAAGAGGGTTTAGATCAGTTGTATCTCTATTTAACACGCTAACTAGCCAGAAATCCCTACTGACTCGGTAAACGATATCTTGGGTTATGATTTGGTATATTTAATATTTTGAAAATAAATTGTAGGTCATAATTAATATTGGTTATGGTTAATAAAAACGTGGAATTTATTTAAGAAAATACTTATTATATTTTATTAAGCATAATTAAATTTTAAGACAATAATTATCCTTTTAAACATTCTTTAATTAATAATGTTCTTAACAAACGATTACATGTCAGGAAATTACAAGATATATAACATAATCATCAAGATAACTAAATGCTTAGTTCCACTTCTAACTTCCGTGAAATCGGCAAGAAATGTCAATTGGGGTGAGGCGACAACTCAGTAAAATGCATTCTCAATCTCAAAACATGCATAATAATATCAATGAGTCAAACAATAAACATGAGCATACGACATAATTTCTAGAAAATCACTGATTTATATATTCAACAACATGATTACCACACAAGTATTATTTTAAACAAATCATCTGTTCAATCATGAATTCACAAGACAAATATTGTTTCTAACAAATCATCTTAAGATTTCAAAACAAGACTTCACAATATTAACATTATTTCAACAAATCATCCTTCAATCATGAGTTCATAATACCAATAATACTTTCAATAATTCATCCAATTAAATTTCACAATTGAGTTTATAACACCAATAATATTTTTAACGAATCTATCAATTTAGGTTTTAATAATTAAGTTTATGGTATGAATGTCCTTGGTTCATACACCCACCTATAGTTTCTCTGGTACAGACAACCGCCATCGATGGTCAGGAACATAAGTTCCTATGGGGATCATTACCCATTTAACTTTCAGGGATCATTACCCATTTTACTCTCGGGGATCATTACCCGCCGTTAGCATGGAACCAAGTTCCATCTAATGGTAAAACTTAAACTCATTATCAATTTGTAAATCATTTTTACAAACAATACAAGCAACCATGGCTTAACAATACATGGACAAACAACATTAATTTCTTTTAAGCATTTAATCAAACAAACTAATTGCAGCCATATTACATTATATGTTTCATGTTGATAATTTTACCTGATCATCATAAAACTTTTCAAGTTCATAATGAATCAATATCTACCGATAACCGAAGCCCTTTAGTCCCGATCAAGTCAGGGCAGGGCTAGAGATATTATTTCGTAAATATCTTATATCATAAAAGTATGGCTAAGTTTCTACGCCAACTCGCCTGCCTAAGAAGCCTGTACAGAGATATTATCCAATCCTTGGCACTTCCATGCCACATTCATTTTGGTACAGAGGATAGGTAGTCACCACATCAATTGGATTACGGAATCATGACCATTGAGGTGGGTATACTGACATCCTTCCCGAGCTGCAGGTCTACAATGAGGAATCCCTCCTTTAACGATCCTATTACCTGCATATCTACGGGGCAGAGTCCCCCCCCCCCCTCATAATATTCTAGGATGGTTTCACGTGTTCGAAACTTCTAAGGACAATAATCGATACCTTCTCGATAGATAAGCACATGAACCAAACGAGCCTTTCCCGAAAAAGAATTTGGAACGATACTGAAGAGGTAACCTGGCTTGTCGTTCGTTGTGCAGAGCGGAGAGCCAACCAACATACAATAACCAAACACCACCCCTACGACAACACATATTTTCCATCAAGAAACAACTATCTCCAGTAGGAGAAGCCAGCCAATCCATTTAAGAAATGGAAATCACGAGCACCAGAGACAAGTTGTTACAAAAGAACACGTTGTGCGTGAAAGATCTATCTTACCAACAATAGGTAAGCTTACACAACAAATGAGGGGACACCATCGATACCTTCTCGATAAATAGACAACACAAGAACCATATGGGAACACGAGGATGGCCTGGATAGGTTATCGGTCTTGTCGTTTACCGCTAGGGGCAGAGAGCCAACAAGAACATGGGAACAGAACACCACTTATACGACAACACGTATTTTCCATCCGGCAACAACCATCTCGGGAAGAACTAACAACTCATGTCACTGAGGATAAGAGACACGCGATCTCCCAAGACAAATCATCCCGAATGGACACGTTGTGAGTGAACTGAATCAATAATCTACAATATATCAAAAATTCACAGTAAACCAACGGTTCAAACAAAAGATATTGAATTTATAATGTCATCCTAAAAACTGGGAAAATTACATGTTATTACCATAATAACTTGACGTTGAGAAATTCCAAAGCGCAATGAAATATATTATACATGGCTACAACGTTTTTCAAGATCACACATCATTCTAAAATCATTTAAATTGCCTAAACACACCAAAGTCATAGCAAAACGTAACTGTCCAAAAATTCAGAAATTGTCACCCAGATTCAAACAAACATTCAACGGCGAATTTAAGGTGGATTAATTTCAAATTTTATCCATATGTACCTAATCATGTAATATATCAACATTCAAAGGATGATCATCAATCGGATGCACAATATTATGCAGATAAATTTTAGAAACCTAATGATATAAGAATTAAGATCAAGTATAACAAAGAAAGAAAAAGAAAAGTGAGATTTAACATTCTACCTTTCAATTGTTACAAACTTCTATTGATTTTTCTTAATCCTTCTTCTCTAAAATTCTCTAGATTCATCTCTTTCTTCTTCTCCCTAACCTTTTGTTTTCTAACTTGTAAAATTCCTTTCCTAAACTTTTAGTTATAAAAAAACCATAATAATACTAATGAAAAAGCGGGGGTATAACAACCACACCCAATAATTAGTTCGACAATCTGTATGGACTAACTCCAATATAATTCCGAGAGCTCTAACTTAATAGTAAGCTCAATCAAGAAATATATCAAAGAGTTATATCTCTATTTATCAATACAATCTGCAATCGAACAAATAGAAATCTGTGAGCCCGATTGATATGAAACATAACTTGGACGGTACCAAAGACTAATGCCCAAGTGTCAATCAATTTATATCCAACAACCAAAGGTCGGATTTACCAATTGATTGAACTACGCACAACCTGTGATATTTCAATTATATAAACAAATATAATGTGGAAAAGAAAACACAGACACCAGGAGTTTTGTTAAAGAGGAAACCGCAAATACGAAAAAAACCCGGGACCTAGTCCAGATTTGAAAACCACATTGTATTAAGCCGCTACAGATACTAGCCTACTACAAGTTAACTTCAGACCGGAATGTAGTTGAGCCCTAACCAAGTCTCACACTGATTAAGGTACAGTCACGTTCCTTACGTATCTGAATCCCAACAGGACTATACGCACTTGATTCCCTTAACTGATATCACCCACAACTAAGAGTTTCTACGACCCAAAGTCAAAGACTTATACACAAATTTGTCTCCTACATATAAGTCTATTCTGATAGATAAATCTGTCTCCCATAAATATACCTATGAAGTTTTTGTTTCGTCTTTTGCTAAATCAAGGAGAACAGGAACCAATTGATAATCTGGTCTTATACTCCCGAAAAGCAGCCTAGAAATATCAATCACCTCACAATACCTTAACTATATGGTAGTAGAAGAAGTTATTGTGGAATCACAAAAAAATGAGACGAAGAGCTTTGTGATTACTTTTTATATCTTACCTATCGGAGATAAATCTCGAGAAAATCTTAAAGAAGATAGTACTCAATATGATAGAACAAGTAAGATCAGAACACACAACTATAGAGAAAATAGTTGGGTCTGGCTTCACGAATCCCAAATGAAGTCTTCAAGTCGTTAACCTATACTGGTTTTAGAAAAACCTAGGTTAAAGGAGAATCGACTCTAGTCGCAACTAGGACACATGAAAGTGTCGGGATTAGGTTTTCCAGTTGCTAGAGTTCTCCCTTATATAGTCTTTCAAATCACCGTTTTCTTTCAATAAAAGCTAAGATATCTTAGTAACAAAGCATTCAATATTCACCGTTAGACGAAATTATGATTTAAGATTCAAGCTAAGTTTTCTTAAAACCAAAGAAATATCTCTCCACCGTTAGATGGTCTTAGCTTATTCACATAAATTAAATATACCTTTATTTAGATATAGGTAACCGTACCTAAACATGTATATTGAGGTGGCTCAACAATAGTTAACCGAAGTTAGACAAATGAACACTTTTGTCTTAACCACATTCATATAACACTTCTAGATCAAATATGATGATCAATCAATCATGAAAGATAATCAAATGAATCTAATTGTGTTACTAATAGAGTTGTTCAATTGTTTACTATCTCATAGAAATATATATGAACCAAATGAAACAAAATCGGATTGATTCGTAATCGTACAAAGTACTTATACCGAAATCAATTCATGAACATTAAACCATGGTTTGCAAAGATTGCATTCCTTAATTTATAAATGTATTTGTTCTTGAGTATGAAAACATATTTAACCGATTTTAGAACTTTAACCACTAAGTTTTCAAATATGTCCGCAAACTATAGTATTCAGACTTTGGTCTTGTCCAGCCGTTTGCAAACAGGTATGCAAACAGCAGTCCTGGACCTAACTTAGGTAGAACCGTTCGCATACTGGTATGTAAACTTGGTTCCCATACTTTAACAGTTAAAACCGTTCGCATACTGGTATGCGAACAAGGTATCCGGACCTGAATCATACCAAAACAGTTTGCATACTGTGTTGTATCCAAACAAAGGTTAATTGTTATAAACTCACATTTCAATCATTCAAACATCCTTAGAAGACGACAATAGCTGTCTCACACAAACTATTAGCATATAAGTGATTTTCAAGTAATTGAATGATCAATACGAAACTTTCTGAGTTGACATCAAATGTGTATAATAGACTTCAGAGTTATAGATAAGTTTTAGTCTCCATATACCTTTTGTTGATGAAGTTCCTCCAAGCTCTCTTCAGTAGATCTTCGTCTTTAATCGATGAACATCATGAAGTATATAGCTCAACTACACATTATATCCTAATCCGAGACATAGCTATAAGTATACTAGAAATCAAGACTTATAGTTTTGATCACCTAAACTTGACAAAAAAGCTTGAGATAGAAACCCTGCGAGTTCGACCGAGCAGTGCTCTAACAACTAATATTAATAATAATAACAACAAAATAGGTGGTTCACTACTCAATAGGGTAGGTTTGGCTATCCAGAAGGGTGTCGGCGCACAGATTGTGGCCCATCTCCCACCCATTCATGTGTAAATAATTACTATCTGTTTATCAATAAAATCCCAGGGTGACATCTTTTATGGCAACTAATATTATTATTTTCATTTATAATACTTGTATTATTGGATAAAGAGTATTATTACATTAATAAGCTGGAAGCCTAACAAGCTAAGCTCCAACAACGTACCATTACATAAGTTGAACAGGTTGCCTTGATAGCCTACCCGCGATCCTCATGAGGAACCAAGCCAAGGGAGTCGAAGAGGATAGGGGGGTTGTGATTATGTCAAAAGAGGGGCAATCTAACTCTACCTTCCATGTTGAACTCTATAATATTGTGCCATCTGGGACTCGAACCTGGGACCTCCTGGAGCGTATGAAACCTATATGGGACGGAAATGACCAGTTGAGCTAGGTGGTCCGATTTTTTTTTTTTTTTTTTTTTTAATTTTCTTTTTATTTTATTGACTTATTAAAATAAATTATGTGACTTTATTTCCACCCTAACTTGTATCTTTTCTAGTCCAAACAACCCAACTAGACTATGGAAAAACAAACAACCTAAATAATAAATTAAGGCGAATATAACCCGATCTGAACGATAAATAAAAATCCCGGTATTACAGAACCGATCCCTAAGATAACCATTTAAACTTTTTTTCCTATTCGACAATAATCTTAGGGTTTTGTTAGCTATCAGAAATTGAGTTTGGTTATTATTGAAAGTTCACAAGATGTCTACATAATATTCTGAACATGTGCTAAACTCTTATTACTTAATGTTCAAGTATTTTCCTTGATTATTAAGGTGTGATCCCAAACCGAAATATTCCATAATATCTTCTTTGATATTTGGAATTTGTCTTTAATTTTCCAGTAATTAAAGCATATGTTTGGATATTATAGTAAAGTATACTTGTATGCTAGCTAATATTGATTTTTCATCTGTGAGAGATTTCAATTTATTAGTTAGACAATATTTGTAATATTTACAAAAACGAAAATATGCATTTATTGCTCATCTTTTAGTATTTTCGGAATTGATAATTATTTGTTGTTCTATTTAACTTGGTCATTATAATAATGAAGTTTGTTATTCTTACAAATTTATCATGCGACACACGTACTTCATCTTGTCTTACAATATTGAATAAAAGATTATTCAAGAATTGTCTTATACATACCCTCTGCTTTTCAAACATCACCTTTTTTTTACATAGATATATTTTATAGATTTAAGTTAAATTGTTCTCTTTCATGCATGTCGTCCTGTTCCCTTGCGGAAATAACAAGTACTGCTCCCAAGATCAAGTATATAATAATGATAGACAATTTGGTTTTTAGTCTCAATCATATAACAATTTCCAACCATACTTGGGTATAATCACAACTAATACTTTGGTTATGATCATTACCCTATAAAATCTAGTGACTATCCCCATACATACCAACGACCGTCGTTACCTTACCGGGGGGAGGGGTATGTAAGTGACCAATCACAAGGATGGGGGACAACTATGATTTAAATCATATTTATTCTTATTTGAGTGTTTAATAGATGAAATTCCATGGTTTATGGGGAATGGATTCAATTTTTAGACAACCAAGTTCGGAGGAACGTTCGTTAACCGAAACCGACTACAATATGCCTAACCCTTTTTTTTATTGTTTTTTTAATCAATCACTCATTCAAAGGGAAGAGATTTGTCCTAGATCTACTATAAGTGAGGGTGTAACACTAAAAAAGCAAGGGTATAACAACCGCACCCAATAATTCGTTCGGAAATCTGTATGGACTAAACTCCAATATAATTCCATGAGCACCAACTTAAAAGCGAGATCTATCAATAAATATATCAAAGAGCTTTATCTCTATTTCTCAATGCAATTATCAAATCGAACAGATAGAAATCTGTGAGCCTGATTGATATGAGAAATAACTTGGACGGTACCAAAGACCAATGCCCAAGTGTCAATCAAGTTATATCCAACAATCAAGGTTGGATTATCAACTGATTGAACTACGCACAACCTGTGATATTTCAATTATATAAACAAATATAATGCAGAAAAGAAATAACACAGACACCAGAAATTTTGTAAACGAGGAAACCGCAAATGCAGAAAAACCCCGGGACCTAGTCTATCTTTGAACACTACACTGTATTAAACCACCACAGATACTGTATTAAGCCGCTACAGTCGCATTCCTTACGCCTCTAGAGCCATTACGGATTCTGCACACTTGATTCCCTTAGATTATTTCACCCACAACTAAGAGTTT
This sequence comes from Papaver bracteatum, assembly GCA_023529315.1. Classification (NCBI taxonomy): domain Eukaryota; kingdom Viridiplantae; phylum Streptophyta; class Magnoliopsida; order Ranunculales; family Papaveraceae; genus Papaver; species Papaver bracteatum. Next base: position 2,069,522 of record JAJJWX010004844.1, read on the forward strand.
CTACGTCCCAAAGTCGGAGACTTATAAACAAATTTGCCTCCCACAAATATGTCTATTCTTTATTTGGTTTTTGTTCCGTATTTTGATAAAAATGAAGGTGAACATGAACCAATTGATAATCCGGTCTTATATTCCTGAAGAGCAGCCTAGAAATATCAGTCACCTCACAATAACCCAACTGATTAACATAAAAAGTTATTGCGGAATCAAAAGAGTCTGAGACGAAGAACTGTTGTGATTACTTTTTATATCTTACCTATCGGAGATAAATCTCGAGCAAATCTTAGAGAATATAGTACTGAACACGATAGAAAAAGTAAGATCAGAATACATAACTATAGAGAAAATAGTTGGAACTGGCTTCACGAATCCCAGATGAAGTCTTCAAGTCGATAACCTAATATGGTTTTGGAAAAACCTAGGTTAAAGTAGAATTGACTTTAGTTTGCAACTAGGACACAGGAAAGTGTCGGGATTAGGTTTTCCAATTGCTAGAGTTCTCCCTTATATAGTCTTTCAAATCAGGGTTTCTTACAATCAAAGCTAAGATAGCTTAGTAAAAAATCGTTCAATATTTACCGTCAGATGAAATCCTGATTTAAGATTCAAGCTAAGTCTGCTTAGAAATGAAGCAATCAATCTCCACCGTTAGATGGTCTTAGCTTGTTACACACAAATGAAATATATCTTCATTTAGATATAGGTAGCCATACCTAACGTGTATATTAAGTTGGCTCAATAATAGTTAACCGAAGTTAGCTATATGAACACTTTTTTCTTAACCATATTCATCTAACACTTCTAGATCAAATATGATGTTCAATCAATCATGAAAGATAATCGAATGAATCTAATTGTGTTTCACATAGAGTTGTTCAATTGTTTGTTATCTGATAATAGTATACATAAACCAATTGAAACAAAATCGGATTGATTCTTAATCGTAAAAAGTACTTATACAAGAATCCATTCATGAACATTAAGCCACGGTTTGCAATGATTGCATTCCTTAATTCATAAATGTTTTAGTTCATAAGTATGAGGATCATACTTAATCTATTTTAGAACCTAACCACTGTGTTCACAAACCAGGTACGCGAACAACAGCTCTGGACCTTGGCATGTCTCGCCGTTCGTAAACCAGGTACGCGAACAGCCGTCCCGGACCCAACTCAAGTAAAACCGTTCGCATACTAGGTACGCAAACAAGGTTCCCGGACATTCACAGGTAAAACAGTTCGCATACTAGGTATGCAAACAAGGTTCCCAGACCTGAATCATTACAAAACAGTCCGCATACTATGTATGCATACCGTGTCATATCCAGATATGGTTAATTGTTCTAAACTCCCATTTCAATCATTGAAACATCCTTAGAAGATGAAAATGGTTGTCTTACACAAACCATTAGCTTCAAGTAATTTTCAAATGATCGAATGATCAATATGAAACTTTCCAAATCGACATCAAATGATTGTCTCCCACAAATCATGTAAGATGTTTCAAGGCAATTTCCACTTGATCATCTTTTGACTTAACATTTAGTTTCCAACAAATGATTGTTTCCAACTAAACTTGTCAAGAATACAATGAATATAGTTAAAGCAAAAAGCTTCCAACACATATTTCGAGAAATAGATAAGCGAGATAAACTCTCTCGAAATAGCAAATGTGTATAATGTAAAAGTCTATATAGATATACGGCTTAGTCTCATTAGAAGATATAATAGAAAATACTTCTGAGTGATAGATAAGTTTAGTCTCCACATACCTTTTGTTGATGAAGTTCCTCCAAGATCTCCTCAGTAGATATTCGTCTTCAATTCATGAACGTCGTAAAGTCTAAAGCTGAACTACACATTCTATCCTAATCCGAGACATAGCTATAAGTAGACTAGAAATCAAGTATATAGTTTTGATCAATTAAACTTGAAAAACAAGCTTGAGATAGCAACACTTACGAGTTCGACCGAGTAGTGCTCTAATAAACACATTCTATCTAGAAGGATAGTATCATCCATTTTACTAAACGGTTAGACCAACAGACTATAAGATACACCGATCAAAAAAAAAAAAAAACAGACTATAAGATACAAAATTTATCCCAAGAGATTATAGGGATTCTAAAGAACATAATAAATGGCCTTGCTCAAATTAATGGATAACGGGATAATGTCTAGTTGCAAATCCCAATAAATACTGTGACATTCTACCGTATACTAATGATTATTCGATCAATTGAGATTTTAAAAAAGATCAACCTTAATTTGGAAAGGTTTTATATCAATGATGAAGTTATTCCATTTTTGACTTGAATCAAAGTGAATCATATTCAAAACATTATATTGACAACCTCCCTAAGGGGTTAGTATACAAGAAATTTCAATTACAAAGAGCCAAAAAAATTATGATGAAACTTTTTGACGTTGCACTTTTCTATAGATTGCAAGCATCCTGAAGATCCATCATTTGTCTAGGTCTAGTATGAAGTTAAGTAGATATAACCAAAAATATCGACTTTGAAAATCTCCATAAGGGGCTTGTACAGGGAAAATTTCAGACTGAAATGAGTTTTTTTTTTGTTTGTTTAAATTTTTAACACGTTTAGTAAGCGTCATAAGTAGCCATTTATCTAATTATGAATTGATCAATTGATCAAAATTCAACAAACTGACAATTCGGAAAATCCCTTTATAGTTGGTTAGTACAAACCTAGCTTCCACCCTTCACTACTAGAGCTCTAGGAGCTCTATACGACAACACCACGATGCTCGTATATCTCGAAAAATATTATCAAGGTTTCTAAGTTCTTGATAAGAGTATAAATTTTAACTTGGTATCAGAGCTCGTTCGATCCGAAATGGGCGTAAAAGTTTCCGCTACTAATTGATGGGTTTCAAAGCTTTCGAGTTGAGAAGATATGAAGTTTAAGAAGGAGAAGATGCAAACACCACTAAGAAGATTTCAACCATTGCAACTGTCAAAAAAAAAAAAAAAAAATCATACCTTCACAGGAGCAAAAACGCCTCCATGTGGAAAAAGAAAAGTAGAGAAGAAAAAAAGAAATCACTTTTTGATAAGTGACCAGAAGACAAGTTTGAGGGAAGAGAGCAATAATTTTCCTCCTCAAATTGTTTACAAAATTCTAAAGACAATTGTGGGAAGAGTGCACCAAGGATTGCCTCCACAATCGTTCAAGAGTTTTAGAAGCCGATATCATGAAAATTAATCAACAACGAATGCCTCCATATATTGAGGGAAGAGAGCTTCAAATGATCGCATCCTCATATTGTGGGAAGAGAGCCTCAATGAGATGACCTACTCGGTTTTGAGAGAAAAAAAAATGGCAAGAAAGCCATGTTTGTCACGACAACATCAAGTTTCTACTTGTGACACGAAGCCGGTGGACATGTATCCACTGGAAGAAGAAAAAACTACTGCTACTACAAGACAAATCTTTTGTAATATCGACATTTCAAAAATGTTGAATTTGTAGAGGCTTGCACGCAGAAGTTAGGAGACATACTAAATGAGCAAGAAATACTAAAAGAGAAGAAATGGGGTCTCCATGAAAAAAAAAAAATGGGGTCTCCATGAAAAAAAAAAACAAGATAAAAGAGAAGAAGAAAGGGTCACTTCCTAATAAGTGATCAGAGAAGGGTTTGAGGGTAAGAACAATAAGTGGTTGTTTCCTCAAATCGGGAAGAAAAAAAAAAAAAAAAAAAAAAAGAATATTGAGGGTAAGAGCAACAGATTGCTTCCTCAATTGTCGAAGAAAAGCATGGCATGTTTGTCACGAGATACTAAATCATACTCGTGATAAGAAGAAGAACAAAAAAAAAAAAAAAAAAAACCGGTACGTGGCGGCAAACATAAAGAGTTTATCATGCGAGCGAAGCAAGCATGAGGAGATAAGAGCAGCAAACGGAGATTGGGTGAATATCAAAAAAAACAGAGCCATTACAAATTACGGGAGTGTTGGAATTACCTAATTTGTAATGTCCAAATGAAGTCTAAATGGGTTTACAGGTGTTTGTTTAAATACGTACAAACCAAAGTGTGACAATTATGTCATAACGTGGCAAATCTGTTACGAATTCAGAAATGTGGCAAATCTGGATAAAGTGGAAAATTTGTAACATCAAATAACAAGAAGAAAAATAGTTAGAGCTTGTGGCAGAAGCTTGACGAAATGAAAGATTGTGAGAGAATATGGATAACCAAAGAAGTGTTACAGTTTTCGAACAAAAGCGTGACTGGAACAAAGATGAATAGAAGAAGAAACAACAAAAAATGTTGTGAAGAAACGGAAGCAATCACCAAGTGGTGATGAGATAGAGAACAACAAAAGTGGGTGAAAATCCTATGAGTTGTCTAAAGAGTACAAGAAGTATTTTACTGAAACGAAGAGGACCGCAATGTCCCTAAACTACGATGGAACCCGTATGTTCTAAAACTACGAAGAGGACCGCAATGTCCCTAAACTACGATGGAACCCGTATGTTCTAAAACTACGAAGAGGACCGTAATGTCCTTAAACTTCCGAAGAGGACCATAATGTCCTTAAACTTCCGAAGAGGACCGAAACGTCCTTAAACTATGAAGAGGACCGAAACATCCTTAAACTATGAAGGGGACCGAAACGTCTAAGATAAAGAGAAGTTGGAAAGTAGGTGTTGAGGGGGAGTGTTGAATATTCAACACCAACTTAGTCAAGAGTTCACACCTATCTAGACTAACCTAGAAATATCTAGGATGTCTAACCTAAACAATATTATAAGTCCAAAAAGTATGGAAACAGTATCAAAAGTCTAAATGGATACAAAACAACCTAATACCTACTAATATATGCCCAAACACTCTGTGCAGTCGCGACAACTACTAAACCAATGAATATCAAGCCTAAACTCCATGCTAGGAATACAGATCCTACAACTCTATAAGATATACGACATAGCCTAACCTGACCCAAATTCAAACAGATAACGTTAGGTATATCATCCCCAATGAAAAGAGTAGCTGCAAGGCTAAAAATGGACGTCGAAGGATCAAGGTTCTCTTTCCCAGTTGTTAGCACCTCTATATTGCTTTGCTGCGAAGAGAGTCCAACAAGAACGGCTGACACTCCAAAAAAGACAAATACAATGAAACCAAAGATAATGACTCTCATGACAACTTTAAAACCAACATCACATTCCAATTGACCTCCTAATAATTCAACAGTTAGGGAGGCAAGAGAAATGCCAATAACTGTCCCAAATGTAAGCAAAGCCACAATTTTTAAAAATAAACCCCAAACTCTCTTTGACATCCGTCTCACTTTTATCATCCCCTTCTTCGTTGAAAACTAATAATATAAATCGATTAATTTGTGAGGATTTGAGTGACAAAATCAACCAAGATGACCAAAACCTCTAAGCTGAAAAGAAATTCATGGAATCTGAAAAATGCATCATTAAGAATAAGTCGTGTCTCCTAACTTATTAATAACCTAATTATGAATGAAAGTTAAAATAGTTTACTATATATCTAACTTAAAGTTCAAAGTAGTGTATTTCAGATTCTACTATGAATGATTAACGAATCGTTTCTAACCAAAATTGGGTTCTTAATAAGTTAGACTTTTTATTAAGGATTTTGAAAAGAATGTGAATCATATGTGTTTTTTTAGTTGAGTTCTTAATAAGTTAGAAGACACTAATGATTATTAAAGATACATTTTTTAGATTTCATGAATTTCTTTTCAGCTTAGAGGTTTTGTTCATCTTGGTTTCTTTTGTGTTCCAATCCTCATAAATCAACCGACTGATTATTGTTAGTTTTCAGCGAAGAAAAAGATGAAAAAAGTGTGACGGATGTTAAAGAGAGCTTGGTATTCATTTTTAATCTTGTGGCTTTGATTATGTATATGATAGTTGTTGATATTCCACTACAAGAAAAACTGGATTAAGCAAGCGGTCATTTTTGGTTGCAAAAGCCCATATTAAGTCGCTCTAACCATTATAGCTACTTAATTTGGCTCTCGCTCGTTAGTTGCAAAAGGTGGGATTTGTACAAGTCTAGAGCAGCTACGCACTTGCTCCAAATATGTTTCAACTACCATCGGCGATTAACTAATATGATTGCTTTAAATTTGTTCCAACTATCCCAAAGTGAGTCGCTCTAAATATGCTCCAACTACCACCAGCGACTAACTAATATCACTGCTTTAAGTTTATTCCAATTATCCACAAGTGAGTCGCTCAAAATATGCTACAACTATCATCTGCGGCTAAGTAATATCATTGCTTTACATTTGTTCCAACCATCCTAGCGAGTAATATCTTAAGTTGACATACGCCTTGAGCAGCTTAACAGACCAATAATATCGGTTGCTCAAGGGATTTTAGTCGGTACAAACTTTGAACTTGTCGGAATTTTAGTTGCTCTACAGGAATGTCCCGGTTCTTTAAAAGGCTTCCGGCCGATTTTGTCTCAAATTAAATGAAATCAAAACTAATATGAACCAAATTAAATGCAAAATTAATTTAATTTATTATCACTAAATTCAATTTACAACATCATTATACAAAAAATTACAATCTCAAACTTTTACAAAAATTAGATAAAAACAATCTCATATCTTTGAAAAAATACTTTAGAATCTCATCATGGTATGGAACACCGTTAATACAACTACTTCGACTTTGATGCCCATCATAGTTCTTTTAATCTCACTGGAAAAGCTGAGTGGAGCAAATCTAACATGATTTGTTCATTCCAAACCACAAACACTGAAAATCAGACCAATTGAAAAAATTCAAAGAATCATAAGAACAACCATATTCATCTAGCGGCTAAGAGAAAGTATCAGTGTGGACAAAAAAAATTCAGACCCGTTGAAAAAATTCAAAGAATCCCAGGACAACATTAGTCATGATTGATAACAAATCTCTATGGAAAGCATGAGTATGAAGAGATGCATACAGATGCAGATTAGTATAGAGGAAGAATAAACGAAAATTGTAAACAAAGAAAAATCATATTAACAAAACCCAAACTTTTAGATCTGAATCATTCGTTTTCCCTTTAATATGAACTGAAAGCAAAAATAAAATAAAAATCGAAACTATTAGTAAATCCAACTCAATGAAGATCAATTAACAACCTTTATCATTTAACACGAGATCGATCTACTAAGATAGAGTAAAGTTGAAGAAGATAAAAATATTGTGAGGGGAGGCGCATAGATACAGAGTGAAGTTGAAGAAGAAGATGAAAAGATTGTGAGAGGCGCATGGATTAAGAGAGAGAGAGAGGGGATGAGCGGCAGAATGAGTGGACAGAAAAGAATTAGAGACTTTAAGTCAAAAAAAAAAAAAGAATCTATAAGTTTTCTATGGAGAGGCAAAATACTGACCGTCAGATTTGATAGAATAAAAAAACCAAATGGACGGATGAGGTTTACCTCATCTTCCACATCACGGAATGATTTTTCTTTTCTTTTTTTTCTAGTGGGTTCTTGCTGCACCACGGGACATTAGTCCACCTTACCCATATGGTCATATGGTCAATCCGTATGAGTATTTCTTGTGAGTTAGTATCGGTTGGATTATATTTCCTAGTTTTCAATTGGTTGGACTAATGTCATACTGATTATGATCGTCATCATTTGCGTGTTTTTTCCTTCATATGTCCATATGTAAATAATTCTTTTTTTTTTTTTTTTGATGGAAAGAGGTATCACCTCGTAATTTCATTAATATGAAATTTGGCTTACATTGATCAATTACATTTGGAAACGGAGAAAAACAATCCGTACAAAATTTACATATTTCAGGAATGAAAATAGAAAATTGTACAGAGATTTTACAACCCGTTGGAGAAATTGACATCCTTCTAATGGTTTCAAACCATTTTGTTTGTTGATCGTTTGTTTCTTTATCATCATCATCATTGATGTAAGATGCTTCCATAATAAGGAAGTAATATGCCCTTATTGATATCATCACAATCAATATCGGTCTTACTCTGATTTGCCGAAATAGATTGTCTCCTTCCAAAATATATTTGATAAGAGTGCAACACCACCAAAAAATGCCATAATAATGGCTATGAGATAACAAGTCTAGATAGCATAAAAATACCATTAGACCAATGAGAAAATAAACAGGAAATCCAAAGTTGTTGGAACAACAATTTGTTTTATTTAGATATATAATAATATCTACAATTCCACCCGAATCTTAAATAATTCAAGATCCGGGTAGAAAATCTATGGAAATATTAAAAAAAAAAACAATGGAGAAGATGAAGATAACCGTCAAATGACTTGTAATTGGAGAAGATAAATGTTTTTTATTTAAGATAGAGTTGCAGAGCAAAAATAGGGGAGAGAGAGAAAAGGAAAAGTCAGGCCTATTTTAGATGATGTAAATAATTCTTAATTCATATCTATAGTGGTTTAATAAATAAATATTATAAGTAATTTATTTATTTTGTGTTAATAAATTCTTTTTTCCTTTCTAAAAAACAAAATATTTGCATAAATTCAACAACTTTATCGAGACCAGATCATACAAAGCTTTTGGATGGTAACCTAGCAACAAGCTGGGCCCCCAACTCCTTTTTGAATAGCAATACCTAATCTATAAAAAAATAAAACTATCCAAACCGCTACTAGCATCATTACTTACCAGACGATTCTTCACACGCTTATATCATAATTTTGTGATTTTAAAAAAAATTAGGGACCTCGATGTGAAAGAATCCAAAAAACTTTGATTCCTAAGATTTAATCAATATGAAATTGTTGTAGGGGTTTTATCAAAATCTTGAACATTTCGAAAGTATATCCTTCAAATTTATTGATCATTCGTTTTGTCAAAAAATGAGCAGAACACACGCTCGGGTCTAACTCTAGTAATCTTTGAACCCGTGATGTTCAATTTTGATATATTTCATCTTTTGTTCATCCGAACGAGAAACTCGGGTCTAACTATAGTAATCTTTGAACCTGTGATGTTCAATTCTGATATATTTCGTCTTCATTTCATCCGAACGAGAAATTCGGGTCTAACTCTAGTAATCTTTGAACCCTTGATGTTCAATTCTCATATATTTCGTCTTCTGTTCATCCGAACGAGAAACTCGAGTCTAACTCTAGTAATCTTTGAACCCGTGATGTTCAATTCTGATATATTTCGTCTTCATTTCATCCGAATGAGAAACTCGGGTCTAACTCTAGTAATCTTTGGACCCTTGATGTTCAATTCTCATATATTTCGTCTTCTGTTCATCCGAACGAGAAACTCGGGTCTAACTCTCGTAATCTTTGAACTCGTGATGTTCAATTCTGATATATTTCGTCTTCATTTCATCCGAACGAGAAACTCGGGTCTAACTCTAGTAATCTTTGAACCCGTGATCTATCAGTCTTACACGAAATCGCTCGACCTCACTTAATTTATCCTAAACTCCATCGGTTTCTCTAGTATCCATCAACCTCAATCTTACCCAATGTTGGTCGAATTCATTTTTTCTCGGATTCCATTGACTTCTCCTGTTTCCGTCATGTTTATCCGGTATCCGTCGATATTAGTTAATTTCACCTGTTATATATCAATCCTATATATCTAATATCGCCCAACCTCACTCGATTTCTCTTGGTTCCACGTGTTTATATAAGGTTATTACCTATTAATTCAAACCGAATTTTCATTGACTTCACTTGTTTCTACTTGTTATCCGTTAATCTAACCCAATACCAGTCTACTTCACTCGATTTCTCTCGGATTCTCCAGTTAAAATCAATCACCTAAATTTTAATAAATTTTTATTGACCTCAATCTTACCCAAGGAGTGTTGGAAAAAATGGGTAAAAACAGAGAATGATAACACTAAAAGAAATTGTTGTTGTACTCAAAAGCTTTCAAGGCTCGGGTGATTTCTTTTAGACGATTATTTCTACCCTCCCAATATAAATTGGCGATTGTAACAGGTATGCGAAATAATGCCTTCAGGATACAATGAAAGCCCTACAACAGGAAATTGGATTCAAGGTTTGCACCCCTTGACCCAACCAAGAACACATGAGAGAGATTTCTGATGATGCTTTAGATGGAGAGAAAACAGGTTGAATTCATTCTAAAGAATGGGAGAATTCCTTCACTACTTATAGGGTTATTCATGCCTATTGGAGATGCCTCTTCACTTCCAAAAGACACATAAGGTGTCTGTTGGGAATGGTTGTGTCCTTTATGAACCATCACACCTATTAGAGGTGTCCCTTCATCTCCAACTAACATCCATTGTGTTTATCCAACACAGAACACTTCCCCATCGTAGTGACAAACCAAAAACGAAAACAATTTTATTTTCTAAGTTATTGAAAATATCCAACAAAGAAGCCATAGAAGAAAGGTTCTCGTTATCAAAATTTGGATCACCAAATGAATTCGGGTCACGACTCGCCACCTAGTCTGATACGTATGATACATTTTGCGTCCAATAGAAAACTAGAGTATGGCTCGCCAACAAGTCCAATCCGTATGACACATTTTTTGGCCAGTAAGAAACTAGACTGTTTCATCGTACGAATAGATTTGTAAATGCAAAAACGCACACGGATCAGTTCCTTATCCAACGGTGTTGGAGAATTGCCGCCCAAAACATCTTTGTTGAAAAATTATGCGGGAATTTTGCGCGCTCTAGTTTAAATTTGCCGCCCAAAATAATTTTGGTTGAAATGTAAATTCTGATAAAAACACTTTAAAATTATAACCTCAATTCAAATCCCTCAAACTCTCTCCACTTTCATTATGAAATTCACATCTTCTTTCTCGGTATCAACTCGTCAAAAAAAAAAATCTATTTCTTCCCTAACCCCTTTCTTATAATTAAAGAGCAATCAATGATTTTCTTCAAAGTGGGTTTTTATTTTATTGTAATTATGGTTTAGATCTTCGAATTGAGTGATGGTGTAATAGAGAAAATCTGAGATATGTAAAGTGGGGTTTTGTAGATAGAGGTAAAACTTTGTTCTTGTGAAGGGTTTTTTCTGTCTGGGTTGTGCTAAATTTTGGTTACTGATTTTTTTTTTATATGATTTCTACTTCAGGGAGAAGAAGCAAAACATTGAGAGAGTTTGATGGAGAAAGGTATCAGAAATTTTCCATCTCTACCGACAGTTAAGTTTCTGACGTTCCATATCTCTATTTATTTACATATGCTTATAATCTGTTTGACAAAATTACGCTTAGAATTTTCTCTCAGTTTTGGTTAGTTTATTCTTGACGAGCTTGATTTGTGTTTTCATACGGAGATTGTATCTTTAATGAGATTGTTTTTATGGTGCCAGCAATTGAGAAGGCAATTGAGAAGGCAAGGATAAGGGATAAATTTTCTCCCTTGATTTGAGAATAATGCCAGTGTGGCGCGGTAGGATAAATTTTCCACGATATGGTTATGGATTCTCACTTGGCAGTGAATATGGTGCCAGTGTGGCGTGGTTGGATAAGTTCAAACCTCAAATTCACTCATTAATGGATAACACACTTCACAAAACAAGGGTATTCATTTAATTTCCATATATATCTAAACTGTTGCGATTTTCAGGTTTCGGATATGGCTTTGACGAAATCAGGTCAAGAACATGTTTCTGGAGGTAGCAATGTAAGGATTCTCATTTCTCTTAGGTTGATCTGGTTCATTTTTATCATAGTCAGCACTTAACCCAATCATATTGCTCTTTAACTTCAACTGTTAGAGATGCCTGTACTTGTTAATAGGATTTCAAATTTTTTTCTTGATTCTTTATAACATACAGCAGTACTAGTACTTCATCAGAATTGTCCTCTTTATCATTCCTCAAGTCACAAAAGTACTTGGTTTTACAAAATGTATAATGAATAGTTGCAGATTATTGGTCATAATAATGTCGAATATGTGGGTCTTTGCTTCATTGGTACTCCGTGGAAAATGAAAATTAACTTTCAAGATTGTGCAAGTTACAAGAGATGAGAGCATACAAGTGGCCTCCTTGGTGCCATTTAGTTTTCAAAATATATTGTTTTGTTACCCATGACGTTGCTTGGATTAGTGTCCAATGGACAGGAGTAACTCACCATGCTCTTTCAATCCTTATTGTGCGCATTGTTGTCTGACTGCTGCTCTAGCTTTTCTATGGAGTTTAAACAAAAGTTGATTGGCAAATTTTATTAACAAGTCTAGGAATAACACTTTTCTTGTAATTGTTTCTTTTTATTTACTTGAAAAGGATTTAAGAAACTGCTAGAAAAGGAATCCTACAAGGACAATACTTTGACAATGCTATTGACTGTGACCTGGCTAATTTGAGTTTCTTTGGTGTATGCGCCTTGGTTTCCTCTATTGTAGTTAAGGTCCCCCTTTTTTTTTTTACAGAGGAAGTACTCTTAGACAAAGCTTTAAGAAAGAAGTCTTGCATTTCTACTTGCACTTTTTGATGTATTGTTTAAGAGTTGTATTTGATTTCAGTGATGAGGGTTGTCAAACTGATGGGTTTATTATTTACATGTGTTCTTCAAGGACCTGCAATTACTGGTAGTGCAGCTGATGTTATTGATTCAGTTATTCTGCAAACTTCAGCATTCTCAGGGTTGATGATAGGGATTGTAATTGATATAATTGCCAGCAGTGGGGAAGGCAAGGATAAGGCAATTATGGATTTAGTTATTCTGCATAACTTCAGGCATTCTCAGGCTTGATATAATTTCCAGCAATTGAGAAGGCAAGGATAAGGGAGAAATTGGGTTTTACTTTTGAAATTGTTGAATCTGACTTGAGTGTTAAAAGTTTCAGAATCTAACTTCAGAGATGTGGGTTGTTGGATTTGTAAAAGAGAAATGTTAATTCAGTCGATTAGTGTTCAAATTTTTCCCATTTGCGTGTCCAAACATTTGATAATGTGAATCAAAGCATTAATTTGAATGAGTTTGCGTGTTCCATCATATAAACTTTATTAAGACTACGGCATTAACACTACGATTGCAAATGCCTACTTCAAAAACCAACTCTGGTGGTGGGTGGGAGTTGGTCGCTGAGAGAGGTTTAACCAACCCATTTGTTTTTGAGTTGTTACTAGACGGTGCCTCAAAGTAAATAGCTATACGATCACATATTTGGTCGTTATCAATTACTTGCAAAAGAGATCGAGCGAGCAAACATATCCGGTAGTTGCTTAAATTTAATGGCCATAAATTTATAGCAATCCAAATGACTTGTAGTTGCAAGTTTGGCTGCTTGACTCCTAAAGCAACTAAAATTATGGGTTCTTGCTAGGATTTTGGTCGCTTAATCTAGGTTTTCTTGTAGTGTTCCTATTACCTCCCTAACTGCTGAATCATTATGAAGTCGATTGGAATGTGACGCTGGTTCCAAAGTTGTAATGAGAATCATTATATTTGGTTTCATTGTATTTGTCTTGTTTGGAGCATCAATCATTCTTTTTGGACTCTCTTTGTAACATGCAAATCAATACAGAGGTGCTTATAACCAGGAAAATAAAATCTTGATCCTTCGACGTGCATTGCCTAGCCTTGCAGCTACTTTTCATAGTGGGACTAGGTATCACCGGGGCCTTACGGCCCCGACTCAACCTTTGATTTTCTTTGTATATCTGTCCTGGAGTATAGGTTACTCTGACTGCTGTAGTTGGTAGTGTTTGGTGAAAATTTGAGGCCCTACACATGAATGATGTTAGTTAATAGTTTACATAACATCTATATGCTAGTGGATTGATGTTGGGTAGTTCATATGTTGTTTTACATTACAACATGTAAATAAGTTTTCATGTATGTAAAATTTTTAGCAAAATTACCGACGAAAATAATTGAACCCCTGTAAAAGTAGATACAAAAAATATCAGAGTAGCGGTCAATCATGTTTAAAAGTAAATTTTTTAAATTTGAAAGTAGCATTCTCACGTACAATATTCTAATAACTTAGCTACTTTACAGCCAATGATTTTCGTTTATCATGCACTAATCTCACTTATTGCTATGCGCCGGGAGCCTTAAAAAACCATCCACCAGTATTTTTATATGCACGTGAGAATGCGACTTTCAAATTGGACCAAGATGGGCCGACATGTATATCATGCGCTGCCGGGTCCAATGCTTTATGTATCACAAAGGAATTTCTGGATCATTAGCGAAGCCGGTCGGCAAGGGGTAGATGGAATAGGTTTTTCCTGGTACTGGTACTTCCTGGAAATGGTTCCCTTTAGAGTTGTTGTTTCCGCCAGATTCAGATCTGGGATGGTCCTAAACTTGATATTCTATCAAATTCGACATCATTTATTTATTTTCATTTTTGTTGGTCGGCAAAGAAATTCGACACCATTTTTGAATATGAATTTAGCCTAACTCCAATTCTGAGAATGAAAATTCAGGATCTATAGTTTTCAATCTCCAACAAATGAAACCGTCGATGGAAATAAGGAATCTCGCATTGATGAAATTGTCGATGGGAATGAGGAATCTCTCAATCAAGAATTTGATGCACTCTTTCGTCACGTGTAAAATCAGGTGGCTATAACGATATCCTAATTGACTTTAGATTTGTATAATTATTATTTTAGATTTTTTGAGAAATTTGTATCATTTATTTTAGTTTGATGCCAAAGATCTAAAAATTTGAACATTATATGATTTGTATAGTCTGATTCTTCATATTCTTAGTTATATGAGTTTACCAAAGATCTAAAAATTTGATATTACAGTGAAATTTGATGCCACTGTGTAACTGACAAACAATAAATAAGATTGAATCCAAATTTACTAATTAATCTTAGAAGAACAATTAAAAATTCAAATACTAACATCGCTGGATTGTTTTCATCATAACCCCGGTCTACTCTTTAGTGCCGGTGGCTTCGGACCACTCTAGATAGAATGTCATCATCAATTTTGTTCTCTTTTACGATCTTCCAACCTAGACACTCTTTTGATGACATAAGCTGGTAGTCTTCCTCCCTAGCAATAATTTGTTTTCGGTGCCATTCGTGTCATATATGTTTTATTCTCCATTGTTATCCATTTCGATTAGTGTTATATTTTCTTTTAGCTGCATCAAAATTTAAACTGTTATATTATTCAAAATTATATAGATGAGAAAATAAATGATAGAAGAATTCTGATAGAAGAATAAGTCAGTATTCGTCTTTTGACGTACCTTTCTTTCTCTTTCTTGATCGTCATTTCTTCTTCCATCTGTTTATGAGTACTAATGACTTCTTATTTTTCTTTTGGTCTAGTTATACTTATTAGTCCTTGGATCTTTGACAAAGTATTTAGTGATAAATTTATCATGGATATTATTGGGACCCTTGAGTGTAAGTTATTTTTACAGTTTCTTAAAAGTCTGCATAACATTTATTTTGAATAATTAAACTTTGTTGCTATGTTAATGAACAACTGAAAATGTTCTTCAGATGATCAGGAAATTTTTCATGTGCATCATCGTGCTTTCTTGAAAGGGCATGTGGTCTTTTAGGAATACACATTTTCTCCTTCTTAGATGTCAGGTGTAGGCAAGTCAATAGATGGGCTAAGCAGCTGGTTAGCTTGCACTAACTTAAAAATGTTGTTATTTTTCTTATTGTAGGAAATCCCAATCAAAGATCCCTTAGTTTTGTCAAAGATACATCAAACTTATAGAATTGGTTATAATTTTGGTAACTTTTAGACTTGTCACTTCTTTGTGATTGGTGTAGTAATACTGTGATAGCATTTTTTAGATTTTTGTTGTATTTTGTAGGATGTGATTCTGCATGAGTCTATGACTGTAAATTTTAATTCGATCATTCAAGGAAATAATATAGCAGTGAGTTCCCAATTGCGAATAATTTATTTTCATTTTTTTTTTGTCATCACCTCTTTCCCTAATTGCAGGTGGACCCATGTACCTGGTCTCTAGAGTCTAGGGACAACTCCATAAAAATTTCAGCCTCGCCCCAACAGTCTTCCTAATTAGAATTGAGAAACTCCTCATATTCTCTTGAGTGCAGCTTGAGTTGTGCAAGAATTGTGCCATGCTACTTGGAATGTGGAGGAAGTCTAAGTTGGAAGAGGGATATGGAGTTTAGGATGAGTTTTTTGGACTTGTTGATTTACGCTTTCTAGAATTATGATTTTACATTGAGAAATTTGACCGGTTAGTGCTTGGTATGATTGTATCCGTTGGATTTTACATTCCTCATTATCCGTTGGCTTTTACGTTCTTTTTATATATTTGATTATGATTGGAACAAAATGTCGATACCTGTTGTATTTGGTTTCCAGTGCAAAATTATTTTTCTATATCTGATTATAATACTTTAGGTTTGTATTCGTACCTCCATATTAATGCCGCTGATTTCCATGAATTTTGATATTATATTAAATGGTTTGATCTCTAGGTACCCAATAAAGGTTTATTATCTAGCCCATAATGCATCCAAAACAGTCATTTTAGACATCAATATAGTCTTATTATATTGTTTTGTAAGAAAATTTAGGCTTGCCAGTTTACTCACTAAATTTTTTCAGATTATGTAGAAAGTCGAGCCTTACTGATTATGTAGAAACTGATTGATATTTGTATTGTAGCCATTTTGAAAAGAAGAAGAGAATAACATCTTAATAAATTGTTTCTAACAAATTATGTATAAAGTTAAACA
The DNA here is from genome assembly GCA_023529315.1 of Papaver bracteatum. Classification (NCBI taxonomy): domain Eukaryota; kingdom Viridiplantae; phylum Streptophyta; class Magnoliopsida; order Ranunculales; family Papaveraceae; genus Papaver; species Papaver bracteatum. The sequence goes on from JAJJWX010004844.1 coordinate 2,086,200, forward strand.
GAAAACTCTACCAAGTGCATTTAAATGTTGTTAATGAACTAAAACATAGAATTCAAAGGTTTTCAAATATCTCTTTATACACAACATTTTGCGTATATCCTTCTGGCTCATTACCATTTTGAGATATATATCTATCTCATCCTTGTTTGGTTTTTTAATTTGATCAGTGTCAATGTTGTCTCCTGAATTGTTTTTCTTTACTGGGATTACTTGTAGAATGCCCGTTATTCTATCATTTCCTTTGTGCAAGTACTTGAAAAGATATTTAACAGTTATACCTCGGTAGTTGCATGCCTCGAAATTGATATGTGCATCATATGTGATTATCAAGTCAAGGTTGTACGGCACAACCCATTTATTATCTAACTTGATTCCATCCTTTTCAATTCCCCATGCGCTTTTATGCCTCCTGTAAACTGGATATCCACTTTCATCAACACATGTTTTGTCATAATATCTCTTTGGGAATTTTTTTGAACATTTTTTATTCTTCATGCAGGGAGAGTCAGTCTTGGCATCGCCGCATGGACCATGAATCATAAATTGACATACTACATCATATCCAATTTTGTCCTTGTCTGGGTCTGGAATCTATGTTGATATGATCGAATCAATATGCGCTGCACTTCTGGGTTTATCCTTTGGTTCAAGCCACAACAATATGTGCGCATGAGGTAAACCCCGTTTCTGGAATTCAACAGTATATAAAGCTGCATTGCAATATGAAATATGTCAGCGTAGTCTCACTAAGAATTCCCAAATGTAATGAAATTAATATATACGTGAAATATGCCTCCTTTGACCTCTTCAAAATTCCTAGCTCCCACCAAATTAGACATTAATTGTTTCAATTTTATGTGAAATACGTGACTTACTATATCCGGCCTGTCACCAATTTCTAACAATCAATGAATTTTAGGGCTTCTGTGATTTCGTTCCATTTTGGATTGCATGTGAATGTAATGGTGGACCTAGCTCCCTGCATATTGCCATCGCATCCTGGTAATGCTGGATCATATACCTTGGGCCACCAGTGAAGCTTGATAGCAAGATCACCTATCCCGTGGTATCTGGTTCTGTGTCTCCACCTGCGACTGCTTCTCTTATACCTTTATATGTATCGCAACATAGTTCTTCTTGGTGGCCTCTTACCCAATTCAATGTGCTCTGCTCAATTGTAGCATATGCATCAACAACGAATTGCTGAAATAGTCGACCTCCACGGATTAGGGTTTGTCCTTCATTCTGCCTTTGTTGTATTCTAAATGCATAGTACTCCCTCATAATCACGCATTGCCTTTTATTTTCGACACCTAATTCATCTTGTTTTTCAGCGTTACTCTGTTTATTATATGGGATATCAGTATGAAATGAATCTTCACCGTAGGGAAACAAAATTGGATACTGTAATGCTATGTAACTGGGATGCAACTCACTTATATCTTTCATCTTCCCATCTTTCTCACTAATAATAATATCCCTTTTTCCATCTGTCTCTGGGTCATCAACTAAAAGCCCTGCAATTTCAGATGCAGTTGCAGATCATATTGCCTTGCATCTCTACTTCGGGTACCAATAAGGCGTAGCTCAACTTTTCCTAGCTCATTTTCCTTATATCTATCCCTCCACATCATGAATTTCTGAAACAACCAATTGTGCATGTCCAATATTTCCTTCAACCCTGATATCACATTATCATCCAATTTGCTTGTGGTTTTACTTTGGTACTCGTCTATGTCTTCCTTTTGTGGATCAACATGATCATCTGCAGTCATATCTGTCCCCAGTTTATTATTTTTCCTAGACATAGCATTTTTCCTATGTTGGATCTCATTTTCATTATATATCATGTACAACTGGAAAAATGCAGGGAACTAATCTTCCAATGGAAATAAAGAACCAATCCAGTGATGATTTTGGCCATACATTGTAAATCCCCACAGAGCTTTGCCATCCTTCTGATTTTTCGCCATCTTGGCCCCGTTTTAGGTAAATGCAAACATAAAATTATAGGCCCTAATGTTGATTATGAATTCAGATGATCAAGAACCACCACCTGAATATCTTTTTAGATCTTTAAAAAAATTTGGTGCTTCTCGCAGAAGAGGGAGTTTAACAGTTCCCTTCAAACAACAAAGTCCAAACTCTGGCGGCTTATTCTTCTGGATTTCGTTGGTCCTCTCTTCATACCACATCATTGCTTGAAAATGAGGGAATACCGCAGTTGGACCCCCGACATCATGCTTTGCAAGCTCCATACCTGGTAAATATAGAAGATTCAGTACAACGGTAAGTTTCAATTAGACATTGAATCCATGCTACTTTACAATTTAAGCATGCTTAACTTACATGTATATGGGGACTCTTCTTCTGATTCATAATCTTCATGAAATACCTCATTGGAGTCACCTTCTTTCTGGCCTAATGTTCAAAACAACATTATGCAAATTAACAAGATAAACCATATATAAAAGAATAGGTTGACTGTACCATATATAAAAGAATAGGAAAAACATGTCACCATCCATGTAACTCGTAGCGAAAGTTTTTGCTCGTTTATTTACGGCTTTAGATTGGTCTTTTGGTGACACTGGTAATAATTTTGATGAGTATCAACACATGGTATATTTGTCTCTGGAATTCATTAAGATTAATCAAAAAAAAATTTACCTTTTTTTTTTTTGGAATTCCGCAATCTCCTGAGTAATATTTTCCTGCGTGTTCGGCATTGTTGGACCGTATATGCTTTTGGTATGGCTTTCTTTGTTGCAGCATGCTTTGATGTTTTTATGGCAGTATCTGAATTAAAAACAACATTCAGAATCAAAAGTACAACTGATAAAAAAATCATATAAGCCATACACACCATGTTTGTTTTTTGTCGATGGTTGTTGATGTATCCCCAATAAGGAGACTGCATATTTATGAACACATCCTTATAAAAATAACCAATGCAAAGAATGTGCAACTTCTACCGAGTATGCATCTGTCTGTTATTCTGGATGCCTTCTACTCTGAATAAGTTGTTCCTACTTTTTTTTTCTCCACCTGAAAAAATCTTTACTGCAATATTATCTATCTGCTGGTCAATGATTGCTATCCTATCATCCTGGACTTTATCTCCATTAGATTCTAGCCTATCATAACGTCTGTAGACATAATTATGGAAGTATCGAACTGCTCTATTGTTTTTGTCCCTTTTCCATGCACATAAATTATTTGGATAAACATAATGAGTATTTTATATGCATAAATAACAATAATAACGAAATTGAAAAGGTTACATAATAATCATCACGAACCTTGGTTAGAATTTTGGTCAGCTTGGCCAGACATGTTTACCTGACAGTTTTGAATGATTGATAAATTAATGGATACATAGCAATTGTTTGTAAGCAGTTCGATTGATCGTTGCACTCAATTGTTGTTCAATAACAATGCACAAACTAAACCCTTATATAATTATTACTCAGTGATACTCAAATTTTTGAACTTATATACATTATATAAGTTGAGAAAATGTTGTATGTCGCATTTTCAATGCTTAATTGAGTACCACATTGATATTATGTAAGACATGTAAATAAATAAAAAATTGTGCTGGAGCATATGATCTAGGTAGTTGATCATGCAGTCGAATTTTCTTCTTAACCCTTCACATCATTTTGGGATTTTTGTGGAGTCCAACGAGACGCTTTATATTTATTGAATTAGAGCGCTAAATAGGGTTGTTCATATGGTTACTTTACTAGTTCGCTTCAGTTTATTCCCTTGATAGGTTTAACTTAGTTAGAATTTCTTTATCCTACGATAATATATTGGTTTGATGAGTTCACGAAGTTGATATCTTAATGTATGGGTGTGTGCAGTATTTCAGAGTGGGATTCTTAAACATGTGCTGGAGATGCAGGTCCAGTATGTTTGATAGTGGTGTACTCTTGATGAGATGAAAATCCCAAGTAAGTATTCCCAAGGTATTAGTGTGGTCTGTCTTTATGAACTATATCTTTTATGTATATACTAATATAAATGTATTTGCTTGAAGTTCCACTGCAAGTAAATTATATCCAAACTACACTAAACATAAAACCTACCTTACATGTTTAGTGTAGTTTCAAGGAAGACCTAATCAGTAGATCATGATGTCAAACAATCAGGACCATGAAAATACTGCAGTGATATCTATAAGTTGTATGTATGATCATTCATGGTTGTGTTCTGTTTTCACCATGCATTTTTTTTGATGTAAATCCAAGTTTGAGTTCGATTAAATCTCTTTTCAAAAAACATAATGCACAAACTAAAGCCTTACATAGTTATATATGTTGCGAAAATGCTACCTGTCCCATTTTGAATGCTTAATTGAGTACCACAGTGAATACAACAGATATTCTATAAGGCATGTAAATAAAAAAAATTGTGTTGGAGGATATGGTATAGGTAGTTGATCATGCAGTCGAATTTTCTTCTGAACCCTTCACTTCATTTTGGTTTTTTCGTGGAGTCTAGCGAGACGCTTTATACCTGTTGAATTAGAGAGATAAAGAGGGTTGCTCATATGGTTACTTTACTGGTCCTCTTCGGTTCATGCCCTTGATAGGTTTAACTTTGTTAGAATTTCTTTATCATATGATAATATACTGGTTTGATGAGTTCGCGAAGTTGATATCTTAATGTGTGGGTGTGTGCAGGAATTGGGAGTGGGATTCTTAAACATGTGGTGGAGATGGAGGTCCATAAAATTGCGACAAATCTGCTCCAGTCAGACTTAGTAGCTATTTTGGTTTGCTCAAAACTGCACTATGTTTTTCCAGAAAATTAAACCTACTAAGGAATATGTTTAACTTTGTTAGAATTTCCGTATCATATGATAATATATTTTGTTCGATGAGTTCACGAAGTTGATATCTTAATGTGTGGGTGTGTGCAGGAATTGGGAGTGGGATTCTTAAACATGTGGTGGAGATGCAGATCCATACAATTGCGTCAAATCTTCTCAAGTCAGACTTATTAGGTGTTTGGGTTTGCAGTTCGGTTTCATCAGTGGTAATTTCTTAGTCAATCTCTATTTATATTATTGCCTATATTACGATGTATGCTAGCTCCAAATCATTGCAATGGTCATTATTTACACTGATGGTAAGACTTTTGAAATTTAATGATGCATCGTTCAACATGAATTTGAATATGTACGTTAACCAAGATAATTAAAGGAGATGACCATTAGTTAACCAAGAGGGGCTTTACAATCCAAGAGATAAATTATACGTCAGCGAATAGATTAATTGTCTGTGAATGAACTGTGAACATAAATCACATAAACATGGGTAATAAACATGAAAAATGTATTCTTTTAATCTCCTCACACCCATGTTACCATCAATTGCTTATACATGTGTGACTGTTATCCTTTCTTTTAAAATCGTAAGATTAATTTTATTATTGTTTCTTCAAGGGAAATAATATAAGATTTTGTCATTTGGCATAACAAAGGAAAGGGAGTTGCACATGATGTAACAACCTTCTATGCAATTGAATATATACCTATGTACATGTATGATTAATCCCTTAAGTAGGACACGCTAATCTTCTTTTTCTTATAATCAAATAGTTATGAATTCAAAAATATTTGTCGGCATGCATAAAAATTGAAAAAAAGAATAATCCATCCCGAAAATACATAAATGTTCATACGTGAATTCAATATAGATATACAATAAAACCTTGGGGTAGACAATGTTTGTAGTTGAAAGGTCCTTTGTTTCATTCGGTAGTAGCACAGTTATTCTATGTGAGGCAGTGCATATAGACAGTGCTACATAAAGTTGACCGTGGCTAAACACAGGAGTGCTTAGATCGATCCTAACGTATTTTACTGACTGTCCCTGTTACTTGTTAATCATCATAACATAAGCTGGACGGACAGGAAACTGACGTCTTGTCAGGTTAATATTCATCTCTGACGCAGATGGTTTGAAATTTATCCTCGGGATAAATACAATTTCTCCCCAGGATAAATACAATTTCTCCTCGGGATAAATACAATTTCTCTTGTCTTTTCGCCGGTTAAAATCTTTTCTTCAATCACATGTTGTCCACATCTAGTGACCAACAGTCTTGTGCCGTTGCAAAGGCCTTCTTTGGGTGCAAGATTTCCCAACATCATGATGGGGCATCCAACCTTTATATCCAACTTGAACGGAGGCATTCCAGGTGGATTTAAATTTTGAAGGTTTTCGCTGGAAATGTGTGGAATATTGCCAGTATCATCTGCATTTAACCTGTCTGCAGCAAGGTACGTGTACATATCCCCGTCTAATCTTTTCATTGCTTCTGCATTAATCTTTTTCACATCATCATTATGGGCTGACAGTAAAATCCGCTCGGTAAAACATTTTGTAGATACCCTTTCTTTTGTTCCCAGCCAGGGGTAAAGATAGGTTATAAGTCCAGCCATGTTATCACATCTATTTATTGTGTTTGGAAGATCAACATTTTTTTGGGGATTATCACCAACCTATTATTTATATCGAACAGATACAGGTATAAATCAGAGCCATGTTCAAGGGTAAATGCAACATAAGTATGTGAAAAATAAAGTTGTATTCATACCTATACCAAGAACTCTGCGAAGGATACACTGTCTGGTTCAAGTGCATCCAGCCTCATATTTTGGTGCAGCGCCAATATAATGACGTCATTCCAAAGAAGCGATCTTTTCAGACATGCTCCAACAACTGCTTCATGACATCCACCGGCTATAACATGCAACGTCTGCCTAAAGTCTCCTCCTAAAATAAAGGTAATTCCACCGAATGGTTTTTCCTTATTACCAATATCACGTAGAGTTCGATCAACTTCTTTAACACATAATATGTGTTACATGGGTACTTCGTCCCATATAATCAGTTCAACTTGTTTCAGCATTTTGGAATGGGGATCTTGTTTTTCAACTCCACAAACGCTGTTCTCGGCTATTTCAAAGGGAATCCTGAACATAGAGTGCGCAGTACGACCTCCTACCAGCAGAAGTGAAGTAATGCCGGACTTAGCAGCAGTCAGAACTATGTATCCATCCCTGCGGCAGCTAGATGCTAATGTGTTATATAGAAATGTTTTTCCGCTTCTCGCACTGCTATTTAGAAAGAACAGTTTACCCTCACCATCTCTCACATAACTGAACACGGCATTGTACGCTGACCTCTGGGCGGAATTCAGCTTCCGGATGCTCTGTTCGACCTCAGCATCATTCACTGCAAGTTGTAGGCACCGATGCTCCCACATAAAATTGTCACCAACAACATCACTCTATGGTAGTTTTGATCTTGTCATATCCACGAAGTCTTCAAGTGACTTTCCAGATTCACGCAGTTGTTCATTTAAAAGGTATAACCCATAATCAAATATTTGCTCATCTTTTGGATTTTTGATATTATACTTCATGCGTATTTTAAAATGCAAATCATCACATATATGTTCCCTAAACTTTGACCACAGAACATCTGGTTGATTTGGATTAAAGTCACAAAGAATTATCTTGAAAAGTTTTCTCAACTGAACCCCAGTTTTCATCACTGCTGCCTCTTATAAACACTTAGACCATTCATTGTCATCTCCTAAAATTCCTAGTGCGATGCATGCTCCTTTAAATATATGGTGCAGTTTCCTATAATCACCATCCTCAACTGTTTTCAGCGTGTCAAATGAATCTACACCGGGTACAACCGTTAGTAATAACCGCAAGTAATACAGTTCACCGGCATTAGGACTGATGAAGTACATCCTTGCAATTGCAAATCCTTGTTTCCTTTCTTTTATTCTTTCTTGTCCCATACAAAATGTTGTGGGAACTCTTGATAAGTGTATGCTCTGGCAGTTGGATTTTTTTGATAATACTCAAAGAACCCCATCAATGTCGACTTATAGTTTTCTGCAACAAAAGTGACCCTTTCCATTGAATTAGTTGCATCATACACAAACCTATGTTGCTTGGGAAGATGAATATCCGAGCGAATCACATTAGGTTCTTCCTGATGCATTGAGTGTCCGTATAAACGCCATGCAGCCTCGGGTGCCCCAATATATATTGCATCAATGTATTGTTGTAACTCATCACACTCACCAACAATTAGTGTTGCACAATCGTGTCCTTTATAAATATATTTTTGTATGTACTTAATAACTCTTACACCCCCACATATCTCAACATTAATGTGGAAATTGAACATCCTTGACAGGTAAGGATTGTACGGAACAACATTTGTGTTGTTTTCTTTGAATCCAGTTCGGACAAATACCTCCTTCCCATTGTCGCGGCGACGATATACTGGATATCCACCTTCGTCCATACTTGTATTCTGGGTATGTGTTTTTGGATAACCTTTGCTGCATTTTACATTTTTCATGCACGTGGAGTCCACACCACATAGACCATGTACCATGCATTTACTTACAGTCTCAAACAAAGCTGGATCTGTTTCTCCGTCTGGGAATTCGGCACTCACAAATTTATCTACCTGTTCAATTGTCTTTATTTTTTCAGGACCATCCAAAAATATAAGAGCATGCATATGAGGTAAACCACGTTTTTGAAATTCAATTGTAAACACATGAGAAACCACCTTTCCGAACACTTTTCCTTTCTTTATCTCTTTCATCAACTCAACTCTCTTTAACTCAAATACACGTGCTATGATATTTGGACGATCTGATGCATATTGATGTGATTCAAGTGCATCCTGAATTTCTGGACAACGCGGATTTGCGGTCATTGTTAGGAAGATATCCGGATAATGATTAAACTGTGTAATGGCCATTGAATCTTGATAAATCTCATACATATGCCTAGGACCTCCAATAAAAGTCGATGGTAAAACATATGGTTTTCCCAAGTCCTCGGGACTTAGTCCAGATTCCGCCGAGTCCTTTATATGCGTATACGAATCTGCTCGTAACTTATCCTGATTTATCTTAAGATAATACAGATTGTTTTGTTCTGTTGACGCCCAAGCATCTACCAGGTACTCTTGAAATAACTTTTTTTTCTCTTAGGATGGTAGAATACTCGATTGAACGCTTGAATAGATGAAAACTGTGAAATTATTTTAGAGTTAACCGCTTAATAGTATGTTTTCCTGTTCCAGGGTCCAGCTGCTTTATTTCAGGCTGCCAACTCATCTCGCCGTATGGAAACAGTAAAACATAATGCATTGGCAAGTATGCAGGGTGACACTCTGAAATACGTTTGAATCCATGTTTCCCCTTGCGATGAAGTATTATATCTCTGAATTTAGGCTTTTGAGAACCTTGTCTAGGTAATATTACAGAGATTTTATCGGCTGTAGGTAAATTATAACGCCTCTTATCTTTGGTTTCGTTATAGTGCATGATGACTTTTACATTTTGGTATGCATGGTTAGCATTGCTCAGAAGATCTTGTGCCTGATAATATTTACTGCAAAATACATTATACTTGTAGACAATTTTCTGGACCTTTTCAAGAACGTTTTTATTCAGCTGTGGATTCCGTTTTGCATGAACATCCAATGCATGATTTGGATCGTAGAAAAATAGCTGATGATAGATCGGGTCACTACCCTCATCTGGAAGTAATGTTCTTGTATTGTGCCTAAGTTCCCCATGAATTGCAAATCCTTTTGGGCCCTTCCCCTTCAAAACCCACTTATCCAGTTTACAACCAAGACTGGTATAAGCATTCGCAGTATTAAACTCTCACATGTGTTCTCTGTAAAATTTCGAATCGGCATCGTCTCCTTCAAGTAACTCTATCAGTTCTGGTGGAGGCTCGAGAAACAAAGGAAGTTTTACTTTTCCTTCGCGACAATACCTTGAAAAGACTGGTTTTTTCTTGGATGATTTGCTTGTCCTCTCATCAATCCAGTGCAATGCTCCACACGAAGAATATTCAATATTCATTTTACCAAGGTAATGACGAACAGATAGGCGCAAGTCATCTTCTTGGTTTTCAATTCTCTCTGCACCAACACCTTCCTCATCATCCGAAAGACTACAGAGTTCATCAGAACCATCTGATGTAAAACCTTCATTAGCAACTGACCTGTACACGCCAACAAAGGTAATTAATAATGAAGCATATGTAGTTAGACGTGTGGTTAAACTGTTGTTTGTCTACTGCATTATAAGTTGCTTAAAAACAACTCGAGAAATAAGAAAAACTATAAAGAACATGTGGTTGTTACTCTTTGTCATTATACACCTAATTAGATCTTCTTTCTTAGACCTATAAAGAACTTACTAATGTATCTTGTTCATGCAGTTAAACTTTACGTGACATTGGTTCCCTTATGAATCCATTATTTTTCTAACTGATTGTCAAACAACATGAATTCACCAAGACGAAGCTTGCAAATGTTGATGGGATTTTTTTTCTTCAGATAATTCACCGAGGTCAATGGCATCACAATCAGTTAATGCACGGTAAGTCTGGCTTTACGAATAAACACAGTTGTTTTCTATTTCAGCAATATCGACATAACTTTAGGAATCAACATGAGTTCACATATAATGGTATATGCATCTATGTTCCAGCACTCTAAATTAGCAATAAACATAGTTAAACATAAGAAACTTTAAAGATTAAAATTTATGTAAAAGTGGTATCCCAACGCAGTGAGCAGGTATGTTAGTAAGCACCATTTAGACCCTAGTCTTACTATGCTAACTGTAGACTTCACCAACGCTTTCAACCTAGTTGACCGCACATCCATGCTTCTTGAGGTTCGTAGACTTTGTCCATCTATATCCCCATGGCTGGATTATTTGTATGGTCAACCGACAAGATTATATGTGGGAGATTATCATATCTATTCTTCGACGGGGGTGCAACAAGGTGACCCGCTGGGTCCATTGTTGTTTGCTTTGGTGATTCATCAACTTATAATGAAGATAAATGAGCAGTGCACATTATCCTTACAAGCTTGGTATCTTGATGATGGTATTATTATTGGTGACACTGTCGAAGTAGCGCAATCACTTACTGTCGTGCAAACAGAGGGGCCTCGGTTGGGACTTATATTGAATATTAAAAAAACCGAAATCTTTTGGCCCTCTTGTGATGGAAGAAAGGTAAGGGAAGGGATGTTTCCTGCTGAAATATCAAGGCCAGACAATGGGGTAAAACTTTTAGGGGGTGCAGTCATCCTTAATGATGAGTTTGAGAAAAGGCTTGCTATCAGGAGAGCAAAGAAGGCAGTGGAGTTAATGCAGATTTTTTCCAGACTATGTGATCCTCAGAGTGAGTTATTACTTCTGCGTGCATGTATGGGCATCTCTAAGTTACTCTTTGGCCTTCGCATTTGTTTCCCGGGATATACTACAGAGGCAGTAGATATCTTTGATAGAGGCTTGAGGGAGGCGATAGAGGGAATCGTTGTGTGTGGAGGACCGTTTTTTGGGGAGCTGCAATGGAGACTAGTTATACTACTTATCAGATATGGAGGCCTTGGTTTATACACGGCTAAGGAATCATCACAATACGCTTTTCTTTCATCACGTGTGCAATCTTAGGGATTGCAAGATCACATACTCAGGGATAGTGGAGTGGAAGGTATGGACGATAATTTTTATATGGCATTGAAAACCTTACAAGAAACTCTGCCCGACCAAAACTTTAGTAGTTTTACCAATAATGACACCGCCCCACTTAAAGTACAAATAAACCTGGCGAGTGCTCTTTTTGGTAAAGTTGTAAAAGATATGGGTAGGGTTTATGGGTTTTCGGACAAACAGAAAGCATTTTTTGGTTGCTTACAAGCAGCGCATGCGCAGGATTTTCTTCTTTCTATCCCGATTGAGGGCCTCGGACAAAAGATGCCCCCTTGGAATACCGGTCTATCCTTAAATACAGGTTAATGATTCCCATATACCCTTCTGATTCTCGTTGCCCTACTTGTATTACAGGCTGCTTAGACGCATATGGGGAACATGTTGTTCATTGTAAGGTAGATCTTGGTTTTAAATATAGACATGATCATGTGAGAGATATCTTATATGATGTATTATGGAGGGCTGGTATTTCAGCAAAGAAAGAGGCATCGGTCAACTTTTTGATGGATCCTCCTGAAGGGAGATCAACACTCAGGCCAGCAGATGTTCTTATTTTTGGGTGGGATAACGGAAAACATACGTGTGTTGATCTTATTGGGGTTTCTCCATTAGTAAGCATCGGGCAAGGCTCTTTCACAGTTGGACAGGCAGCTTTGAAATCTGCCTCGGGTTAGATAACGAAGCATGAAAAGGCATGTATTGATAATGGACATGCTTTTATTCCCTTTGCCTTTGACACTTTTGGGTATTTAGCGCCAGAGGCGGTTGGACTCCTAGCGAGAGTTCAAATAGTCATGCACAATAATGTCATAACTCCCAATTCGAGGGAGTTTGTGTTTAAGAGGATAGGGTTTGCTATTCAAAAAAGGCTTGCGGCGCAGCTTGTTGCTCGCTTGCCTGCTATGTAATAACTCGGTTTTGCTTATATTTGCGTTAATTATGTACCCAATTTTTTATTTATTTTAAATGCTCAAAAAAGTGATATTACGTTTCAATATAAATAGAATCCAGAGATTGATCAGCTGACTCTGTGGGATCCATTGATGCGTCTACCATTATATCATCGTTGTTGCCCCGAATGCTTGAATTCTTCTGTACATTGATATGCAATCAATTAGTTGTACATTGATATACAATCATTGATATGATAATATGTTTAGACATGCTTGAATTCCTCTGTACGATAACATGTTTAGGGATTTACCGGACTTGAGCCAACAATGTCAGGCAATTGGATTATGTAGCATGGGCGCATTCGTTTGGTATGGCTAGTCTATAACATATATAGGTAAATTTGTCAGCAACATGCAACACCCAGTAATACAATGGAAAGTAGCAACAACAGCATATAGGCTAGACATTGTCTAATAATAACATATGTTGTATACCTCTTTTATTGGTGCATCTCTCTTACGCGGAGTTTTCTTCTGAAGACCAACTTGTTGGGCAACCTGTTGAACCATAAAGACAAACTGATAATTATGTACTAATCCATGTAATGTAGAAAGAAGACTACAGATTCATTAACACATCTATAGACTAATTCCAAAGTTTTTACCAAGACTGCATTTGTCTGTTGTTCTGGATGACCCGTACTTTGAATAAGTTGTTCTTTTTTATTTTTGTCCCATTGTTTACGCAAGCCTAAGGACCTTTTGCTACACAGGTTATGATCGTTGTGATTCTGGGAACCTCCATGTTGATTCTTATTAAAAGACCATCAAGACAATGTAGTCAATTGTCTTCTCTATGATTTTCTTGGAAACAAAACAGGGTTATAATCAAACTATTAATCATGTATTAACCAATGTATCCTAGCATGAACTGCAGGCTTATTAACACATAGATAGAAAAATTACAAATTATTTACATGTAAATTTTAATGATTTCTTACCGAAATTGCATATGTCTGTTGTTCTGTAGGCTGGCGACTCTGAATAAGTTGTTCCCGTCTTTTGTTCCCCCATAGTTTTAGCTGGCCTAAGGACCTTTCATTACACAGGTTAACATCATCAACATGTAAATCCTGTTTTTCAATTTCCACCGAAATTGCATCTGTTTGTTGTTCTGTAGTCTGGCGACTCTGAATAAGCTGTTCCCTTTTTGAGTTCCCCCATCGTTTTAGATGGCCTAAGGACCTTTTATTACAAAGGTTAACATCATCAACATGTAAATCCTTTTTTTCAATTTCCTTTTCTCTACACCTCTGTTCCCGTTTCTGACCCTCCTTTTCTGTTCGTTTCTGTTGTGCGATCGACCCTATACTGCTACAGTTGAGATAGGTATCTTTTGATGGCATATTCTAGCAGAACTGTGCGAAAATAATGTGAATTTTATTGAAGAACAGATATAACAGAATGTTCAATGGACAATTTACCTTAAAAAGAGTTGTTTGATATGATAAAATTCAGAGGTGATGTATATATGGTAAAACTCTAGAGTTTAATAAGTGCGGGCTAGTTCCGTGAATTGAAAACTGATGGAACATAATGTAAATGGTAGAACTCTTGATTTTCATAAGTGTGGCCCCCTATCATTCCCAGCCGTCCAAGTCAAACGAAATTCAGACGATCCCGACCGCAAGATGACCCTTTTCGGCCAATCCTGTCCACCGATCGACTCTTTGATCAAGGAGACAAAGTGCACCTTTTTTTATAATAGTGATGATATTTTTGATGTTACCTCTTATGGATTTGGCTCAGGCAAGGCTAGGTCATAAATCTTGTCGATCTATAAGATCTATATTCCTAGATTGGAGTTTGGGCTTGGTATTCACTGATTTAGCAATTGTGGTGACTTCATAGGGTTTTGGACATATATTAGGCAGTAGGTTGTTTCGTATCTATTCATACTTTTGAAGTTTTTGAGGTTTATTATGTTTGGTTGTTCCATACTATTTGGACTTACAATAATGTTTAGGTTTATATTTTCGAGGTTCATATATTTCAATTTTTTTGTTTATATTTAGAACATACTAAATTTATATATCAAATCCCGCTTATATACATCATTTATGCATATACAGTTTAGTCGAAGTTTTCGTGTACCAACCTCCATAAGGAAATTTTCAAAATTGCCAGTTTTGGATTGATTTAAATCAATTCAAGTTAGAACTGGACAAATGGCTCCTTATGATGCTTATACTATATATGTAAACATGTTAAAAATTCAAACAAACAAAAAATATAACTCATTTTAGTATGGAATTTTCCCTATACAAACCTCTTATGGAAATGAGATATTTTGTAAAAATGTCGTATATTTGGGGTCTAATTAGAGTCTGGGTCATAAACATGCAGTTGGTGCCTTGGGGTTGTTGACTGACCAAAGACTGTTAGAAGGTGGTTAGCTGAATTTTTTTTTTAAAACCCCAGACCAGTAGTTGGCTTGAATTGACAATCAAAAAATTTACTCTCACCTTTTCCGTTTTTATTCATGTGGATTCTCCCTCTTCCATTTTGATTTAGCCGGGTAACATAAGAGTTCTTAAATTCTCCTCCTTCTTCAAGTTCCATCATCATCCACTGAAAGTAACTTATCATCAATAAAACCTTCAATTCACTTCTTCTTTTACCTCCCAAATACTTCCTCCAATCAAACATTTTATTCAATTAAGATTCACTAAATTCAACACAGAGCTACCAACATCAAATTCCATAACAAGACAAACTCATACCAAAAATTCGATTAGATTCTTTTAACAGAAACATAGAGAAAAAAAGGTTCTCATTCTTTAGCTCGCAACTTCACCGATCACGACAAACTCGATTTTTTTTTTCATTCTACATATCTATTCCCTCTATCTCAAGTCATGTTTTTATTCAAATCAAATTATGATTTTAGCTAAACATGTCCCCAACTTTCAAACCCCTTTTAAACATAAGGACATCGTTTGTACTGTATCCGCATAGATTAAATAGAAATACGAATACGCGATCTAATTCAGTGCGCAACTACTATATTAGAAAAGAACATCAGTGAGTAATCTTGTTATGGGTTTGGAAAAAATAAGAAGTGTATGAAAATGTAGTAAAGATGTTCGAAGAGATGTCTTGGTTAGGTGTTTAACTAATTTTGGGTATAATGTTATTTACCTATTTTTTAAAGGTATTTTAGTAATAAGTTAAACGGTCAAATTTAATCTACGACCATAGTGCATCAACTGCATCTGTCATGATCCAGACCAATGTAGTCAATCTCGGCCGAGATTCCGGCGATTTTTCCGGTTTCGGAAAAATAAAATTCGAAATTCATAATCTCGCTGAAACGAGAATATCGTCCGTCTCACCTGAAATCACTCAAATTTCGGCCGAAATTTCTTTCAAATTCAGATGAATTCGAGTGCTTTTGATTTCGAAAAAAATCCCATACAAACTTTCTGTTTTGTAGCAAATAAAAGTCAAGAGATTCACACCCATAACATCGATTTCACCTTCTCGAAATCTACTTATATATAAATCAATCCTTCAAATCCACTAATTTCAGAGTTTACTTACAACACCACCATGATTTTTTAAAATAAAAAAACTAAGAAAAGAAGACCAAGAAGATTAAGATGTTAAGCTATTAAGATTGAGTGAGTAATGAAGGCTAGGCTGTAATATTTATCTCCGTCGAATGGATCGATCAAATTGATAGGAGTTTGAGATATACAGAGATGATGAAGGATAGGTTTGAGTGATTAATTATGAGCTATAAACGGAAAAAACCAAAAGAAAACAAGTCCAAAGACTTACATGTCTTGATTTACAATAAAGATAATAAATATATATTTACTATATTGATTTATAAGGTAGGTAAGTATATTTCCTAGATTTTCAAAAAAAAACATTCCAGAATTTTGAATGGAAATCTCGGCGAAATATCGTTGTCTCGCTGTCTCAGACCCAGCTGAGACAGACCGAGACACGAGATAAACTATATTATGCATTAAAATTACGACCCTTTTACAAAGTAACTCTATGGAAATTTTCAAAGTTGGTGTTTTCGGTTAAATCTACCTAAATCATATATACTGTAAAGAAATTAATGATGGCTCTTGGGACGCTTACCATCTACACAAAAGTACATCGTCAAAAAATTCATAATTTTTTGGGCTCATTGTAATTGAATTTTTTGGTGTACAAGGTGCTAAGAAAGCTGCACACTTCAGATCTATTGGTTTAGCAAACTTTAATTTTAAAGTCATCACAAGGATTATAACCTCCAGAATCAGTACTATGATTGGTAGAATAGTGTCATAACAACAAGGTGCTTTTATCAAAGGAAGAAATATACATGAAAAAAATTGTCTTAGCATCTGAGCTTATGAATGAGATGAATATTAAGAGAAAGGGTGGCAATGTAGCTATGAAAATTGATATTACACAGGCATATGACTCCTTGAGTTGGAGTTTTTTGTTTGAAGTTTTAAGAAGATTTAGTTTTTCAGAATGTGGTATACAATGGCTTCAGAAGATATTTGAGTCAGCAATAATTTATGTACTTGTAAATGAGGGACCATGTGGATTATTTGGAGTAGGGAGAGGACTCAGGCAAGGTGATCCTTTATCACCAATCTTATTTGTTCTAGCTGAGGAAGTTTTGAGCAGAAATATCACAAAATTGGTTCAAATGGGTAAAATTCAGCCAATGGTAAATAGGGGTGGAAGTCAACCAACTCATCTGATATTTGCAGATGATATTTTCATATTCTACAATGGTCATAAGAAGACACTAGAAAGTTTAACTGAATTATTATACAAGTATCAAAATTCTTCAGGCCAAGAAGTGAATAAAGCAAAAAGCAAATATTTTGTAGGAGGGGTATCTGTCTCAAGAAAAATAGTATTTCATAGCAAATGCAGATGGAATTATCTTTTTTCCCTGATAAATTTTTAGGAGTGATTCTTAATCAAGGAAGAGTCAAGTCTCATCAAGTATGGGGGATAGTTGAAATGATGCAGAAAATGTTAGCTGGTTGGATAGGAAAGTTATTAGCATTTTCCGCAAGACTGACTTTGGTTAAATTTTTGTTATGCAGCATGACCATCTACAATATGTCAGTGTATAAATGTCCCAAGAGTGTAATTCAATCTCTTGAAATAATCATCAGGAACTTCTTATGGTCAGGGGATCCTTCTGTCAAAAAGTTGGTGACTGTAAAGTGGGATAAAGTGAATTCTCCAATAGCAGAGGGGGGTTTAGGGTTGAGGAGACTTGAAGTGATAAATAATGCTCTTCTTATGAAATTACTTTGGAAAATTGAAACAGAAGATGTGGAATGGACTTTGTTTATGAGGGCTAAGTATAAAAATAAAAATAGAGAATGGATTAAGTATCATAAGCATTCCACAATTTGGTCTGGTATTAAATGTGTGATTTCTGAAGTTCAAGAAGGAAGCAGATGGATTGTTGGTGATGGGGAAGACATATCAGTATGGAGTTATAAATGGATTAAAGATTATGCTATAATTGAAAGGCATTCTGGAGATGAGTATATCCTGCAGATAAAGGTAAAAGATTTAATCCATAATGGAGAATGGTGTATCCCTAAAGCTATGATGCAATATTTTGATGCTAGTGAATTGCCAGTATTGGTGGGAGGAAAGAATAAAATAATTTGGTCAAAGGACAAAGTTGGCAACTTTACAGTGTCAAATGCAACTCAAATAATCAGGAAGAAGTTTCCAGTTAAAGCTTGGACTCAATAGGCATGGAAACCTTGCATACATACTTGCACATATACAAATCTATGGAAGATACTAAGAGGTGCATGTGGAACAGAAGAATCAGTAAGAAAAAAAGGTTTTTCAACAGTCTCAAAGTGTTATTTGTGTGGTAATGCTCAAGACACAATGGAGCATATTCTGTGGCAATGTGATTTTAGTGAAGCTATATGGCACTGGATGTGTGGAGAGTGGAGTGTTTAAATGCTCTTATTCTCAAAGTTTTGATGAAGTTTTAAGTCTTGCAAAAGGTAAAAGCCCAGTTGTTAAAGAGGTATGGTTCATCTGTGATTTTAATATTATGGTTGAATTATGGTTAGCAAGGAATGTTGTGATATATGAAGCTGAAGTTCCATCTGTGGATAAATTGAAAAGAAAAATTCACAGATGTGCAAAGGAAGGAAGTATTAGAATGAGGGGAAAAATGTGGGGAAATATGCTGGACCTACATATAATGTTACATTTTGGCATCTCAGGGGTAAAAGTAAAATCTATAAGAGTGAAACAATGTTTCTTCACATTTCCCTCTCAAAATCAAACATTGATTTTTTTGTGATGGAGCTTCTAAAGGTAATCCAGGAATGGCAGGAATTGGTTTTATTACTAGAAATCACTATGGAGAACATATGGGGTCAGCTTCTGGTGGACTGGGGATTGCCACAAATTACTTGGCAGAGGTGATGGCTCTAATTATAGCAGGTGAGTGGGCAATGCCAAAAGGATTATTGAATGTATGCTTCAGTTTAGATTCTAAAGCTGTGATAATGGCGTTCTTAAATGATAAAATACCATGGATGGTACAGAGCAGATGGGTTAGAATCACCAAAGCTATTCCAATTATCAATTTTAGACACTCATATAGAGAGGTCAATTTTTCGGCAGATAAAATGGAAAAAAGATGGGTACTGCTGAGCAGGAGAGAAGTGCATTATTTTGAAGAGAAGCCTATGTTTCTTGGAAAACTAGAAGATGAGGTTGATCTGTATTTTAGATTTTAACAACTCTGTAATTCAGTAGTTTTAGTGACTTGGATATGTCTAGGCTAATGGTAGCAGTTGGGCTTATTGTAATGGGTTGATAGTCAGTCTTTTAGATTCATTTCATTTTTAGTGGTTATGCCTTGAAAAATATCTTAGCTTTCTGTAATGTGTAAATGTAAATGCAAAAGTTTAGTAATAAAATTTAACGATTAAGCAAAAAAGTAAAAGAATTTTTTGGTGTACTAACCCCTTAGGGAGATTGTCAAAATCGGTGCTTTTGATCAGATTTACTTAATTCAAGACAAAACTGTATTAACTTTTTTTTTAATTCAAAATAGTTTTTTTTTATTTATCTAAATATTTTAATTACAATGGTAAAATCTTCTTTGCCCAGTCTAGCATATACTGTGGAAGATTATCAATGTACTCAAAATCCAGCTGATCAGTTCTAGTTTTTTTTTGCTATTTTATCTGCTAGACCATTCTTTAACCTATTCATTGATTAAAAAAAGAAAAATTCATGACCCTGTAATAAGAACTTGATATCAAGGAAAGTTCATTGGTTCATCCAGTGAACACAAGAGGATTTTTCATTTATTAACTTCACTATCAAACTCTAGAATAACTTTGGTGTAGCCTCTAGCATTTGTCCATTCCACTGCAAGTTTCATAGCTAAACATTCCAGTTGCTCCACCACCTGATCAGATATCATTCCTACATTGAAGAATTGTCCTTTGGCTCCAAGGAATTGACCTGCAAAATTCCTCACTATTAGTACTATGCTCCATGTATAAGATATCTTATCAAAATATGCATCAATGTTGATTTTAGTTTAGAATCTGTCTAGTGGATCCTATTTGAGTGCCTGCACTTAAAGATTAGTGTTAGTGTTACTACTGTGAATAGATTTGCAACATTTAACCAGTGTATCAATATTGCTTATGGAGATCAATCTGTTTGGTTTGATATTCTGGAAAACAATATTACATCTATCTCTCCAGATTATCCATAGTGTAATCATAAGCAAATTTAGTTTTTGCTCTTTATCAGCAGGAGAGATATATTGTAAGGACACATAATTTTACTCGGGTTTAATTATACCCATTAGACAAATTGTGCATTTAAATTTGATTAAAACTCAAACACCAAAGTATCCTTTAACTTTTAGGATGCCTTAAAAAAATGTTCTACCTATAGAAAAGTCTGCCTTAGTTCAAACTCTTGAGTACCTTAATATCTTTTCACGCATGTTTTTTTTTTTAATACGAGAGGATTTTATTTATAAAATAAAATCTTACATAGTTGTTATATCATCAGTTATTGTTGATTCCAGCCAAGAAGGCATTATATATTGCCATTCTTTAGTGTTAAATAGAGATAAAGCATGCTTAGATATAGAGTCGGTTATTGTGTTTGCTTCTCTATGAGCATAATTACATGACCATTGTTCAAATTTATTTAAAAAATGCCGACGGTCTTTGATAATATTATTATTTAACCAATGAATTTCTCCTTCCTTCCTATTTAAAGCATTAACTACTCTTTGGCTATCTCCTTCTAATTAGATTTGTTATAGTACCTTTGCATCTGCCCATTTGATTTACTCTAGAGCTGCTTACGCCTCCACTTGCTCAGGTCCTAGAGCTTTTTCTGGAGCACTTCTAGCTCCATTGGAGATACCTGCCACATTTCTAGATACATTCATAGTTCTTATTGTCTGCTGAACACTTGCCTGAACTCCCTGCCATTCAAACATGTGGTTTCTCATATTTCTCATAATGGCATCAGAATTTATCTGCACATATCAAACACCATAGAGCATCTACATTTCCATACTTCCCATATAACAAAGCAACAAGTATAAATGTGATTGATTTTATTAGGTTTAGCTTGTATATCATTGTCAAACCAAGATGAAATCCAATCATATATATTTTTACCTTGAATTATCTGAACCAAACTAATACCAATACCATTCAACATAGCAGAAGTCACAGTGCAATCCAAGAAAAGATGCTGAATTGATTCACAAGAGTTTTCACACAAGGGGAAAGTTTTATCAATGATATTGTTATGCTTAGTAATTCCGTCTCTAACAGGCAAGCATTTATGAATCAATTTCCAAAGAAAGTGTTGATTTTTCACAAGAAATTTAGTCTTCCATAGAGTTTTCCAGCATATTGGTGGTCTAATGGCAGCTACCTCCTGGTTTTCATTCAAAAGGGCTCTATATGCAGATTTGACAGAGAAAAATCCATCATTTGATGGTTTCCATATTATTCTATCCACACCTGTGAGTGACATCCTAATTTTCTTAATTGCTTCTATAGTAGGGATTATCAAACAAGGCTTGTAAAATTTCAGTTTTCCATTCTTTACTCTGGTGATCTATAAGTTGTAACACAGTTTTCATGGTTGCTGAGCTGAGTACTTGTGAGCTAGGTGGTTTGTTTAAGGATGAAATCCAATTATCCTTCCATATATGTATTTTTGTGCCATCACCTACTTCCCAGCAGTTAATTTTTTTAATGGTTTCAAAATCATCACAGATACCCCTCTATACCCAGCTACCCTCCCGATTAAGCACATCAGACAAAGGATCAATATTCTTAAAGTACTTGCATTTTAATATAGAAGAACAAAGAGAATAAGGTTGTTCAATAACTCTCCAAGCTAATTTAGCAAGAAGAGCTTCATTTAGAATTGCAGATTTCCTAATATTTAGACCACCTAAATCTTTTGGAAGTGCATTGCCCTTCCATTTTTTTAAAATAAGTACCATTCCCATTATCCTTCTTATTCCACCAGAAATCTCTCTGGATGGAATCCATCTTATCTGTAATTTATTTTGGCATTTTAAAAACAGACATATGGTGACTTGCAAGAGTGCCCAGAACAGATTGGGTCAGAGTAGTCTTACCTGGTTGGTTAACAAATTTAGATTTCCAAGCTGCAAGTCTAACAGAGAAATTATCAAGCAAAGGTAAAAAAGATTCAACTTTACTTCTTTGGAGCAAAAGAGGTACCCCAAGTATTTATCTTGTAAATCTAATCTATTGATGTTTAGGATATTAGCTATTTCTTGTTTAACATGATTTGGAATTTTATAAATAAAAGGAAATCCAGATTTTTCAAAATTTACAGACTGACCTGAAAATTTGCTAAAATATTCAATAATGGTTTCTAAGGATCTAGCTTCTTTAGTCCTAACTTTTGTGAAAAGCAAACAATTATCTGCAAAGAACAAGTGAGAAACAGAAGGTATCTTTTGTAACTGTTATACCATGAATATCTCCATTTCTTTTAGCAGTAGTTAGAGCTCTAGACGAGACTTCATACAAAGAATAAATAGGTAAGGAGACGGTAGGTCTCCTTGTCTCAAACCTCTCTGAGGTTTATACATTCCCCTGGAGATCTATTTAGCATGATAGAAGTAGAGACAGTTGTGATGCATTGTTCAATTAATTCACATCATTCATTAGAAAAACTAGACTTTTCACAAAAAAAAAAAAAAAATCCATTTTACTCTATCAAATGCTTTGGACATGTCTAGTTTAATAGCCATCCAACCATCTGATTTTTTTTCTTCATAGTATCAGTTAGTTCATGTGCAATCACAATATTGTCTGAAATTACTCTACCTAGCAAGAATGCAGTTTGTGATTGAGAGATGATATTGTTTAGTAAAGGCTTAAGTCTAGTAGTCAATAATTTGGAAATTACTTTGTATGTGACATTACATAGACTAATAGGCCTAAAATCCACAGGACTAGTAGGACAATTTTTCTTAGGGATTAAGGTAGTGAAATTATGGTTAATTTGTTTACGAATATGTTTTGAATGAAAGAAAGATTGCACCATTTTCACTATGTCATCACCTACAACATGCCACATTTGTTGGTAAAAACCATGGGGATAGCCATCAGGTCCAGGAGTAGTCCATGGCTGCATACTAAACATAATTGTTAGAGCATTGCTCGGTCGAACTCGCATGCGTTGCTATCTCAAGCATGTTTGTCAATGTTAGTGATCAAAACTATAAAGTTTTGATTTCTAGTCTACTATAGCTAAGGTCTCGGACTAGGATAGAAAGTGTAGTTGAGCTCAAGAACTCCATGGCAATCATCATACAAGACGAAGGACTACTCAAGGAACCAGTGGATCTTCATCGACTAAAAGTTATGTGGGTACTTGAACTTATCTATCACTCAAAAGTCTATCTAATCTATATCCTATCTTGAGACAAAAGTCGTTTTACTATATAGACTAAGAATATACACATGTGACATTTCGAGCTGAGTATATCACGCTTATTTATTTCTCGAAATGTGTCTTAGTAAAGCTTTCGCTTTAGATAAGTTCATTTTTGCCTAGTGACAAAAGTCATGTTATGTTTCAATCACTTTGGAAATTTCTCTGACGAAAAATAGTTTGTGAATAACAACTATATGACATCCTCTGAGAATGTTTCAATGATTGAAATGAGAGTTTAGACAATATAACCACTGGGGGATATAAACATTGTTGTGGTAACACATATATGTATAATTGTTTAGCACTTGAACCGAAGTTTGCGAACTTTGTTGATCAAGTGAAAACCAGAACTTGAGCAGTCAATCCAGTCCACGAACGCAGTCCGCGAATGTGCATAGTTCTCGAACCCGAGAATTTATGCTGGAGTTGTAGCTCGGTTTCAGTCCGCAAACTGACGGAAGTTCTCGAACCCAAGAATTTCTGCTGGAGTTTGTGAACTCCAACCGGTTACTTGAGTCCGCGAACCCAGTCCGCGAACTTGAGTGGTTATTTCTAAAAACGATGTTCGTGAACTTATATAAATTATCTAAGGAATGCTATTCCAAACCGTGGCTTTATAGTTCATGAATTGATTCGAGTGAATCACATCGTTTTTGATTCAATTGTGTCTTGTGTAGTATATAAGATCTCATACCAATTGAACAACTCTCGAACTAGTTCATTTGAGTCATTTGGACTAGTTATGGAGAAGAAGAATATGGTTGATATGAAAGTTATCATTTGGCTAACCATTTGGTTGACTAATATTGAACCAACTATTGTACACGTTTGGGTACGGTTACACAAACCTAAAATCATCAAGTACATGTTTGTATGGAAAGCTAAGTTTTCGATCTAACGGTTGAGAGATATTAGCTTGTATCTAATCAGGTTTTCATCTAACGATGAATATTGAATGCTTTGTTACTAAGCTAACATTGACCCTGATTTGAAAGACTATATAAGGGAGAACTCTAGCAACTGGGAAACTTAATCCCCACACATTCTGTGTGATATTATTTTGCTAAGATAGAGTCGATTCTCCTTTAACCTTTGGTTTTCTTCTTCTAAAACCAGGTTAACGACTTAAAAATTTCATTGGGATTGTGAATCCAGACCGATACTACTTTTCTTGTAGTTGTGTAATCTGATCTTGTTGTTTCTATCGTACAAGTACAATTGTAATAATTTGCTTGAGATTTCTATCTCCGATAGGCAAGATATAAAAGTAATCACAATCTTCTTCGTCTCATCGTTTGTGATTCCACAATATTTTTTTTGGCTATTTTAATTAAGACTATTGGGAGGTGATTGATAAAACTGAGATGTTATTCGGGAATATAAGTCTGGTTTTATTGATTGGTTCATGTTCACCTTGATTTATCAAAAGACGAAACAAAACTCATAGGTTTATTCGTGGGAGACAGATTTATCTATCTTGTAGACTTTTCTGTGTGAGACAGATTTGTTTGCTAAAGTATTCGACTTTGGGTCATAGCAACTCTTGGCTGTGGGTGAGATCATCTAAGAAAATTAAGTGCGCCGTATCCGGCTGGGATCAGAGGCATATGAGAATCATTGTACCTTGGATCAGTGTGAGATTGATTGGGGTTCAATTATAGTCTAGACCGAAGTTAATTTGGAGAAGGCTAGTGTCTGTAGCGGCTTAATACAGTGTATGTTTAATCTGGACTAGGTCCCGGGGTTTTTCTGTATTTGCGGTTTCCTTGTTAACAAAATTTGGTGTCTGTGTTATTTCTTTTTCGTATTATATTTTGATATATAATTGAAATAATATAGGTTGTGCATTGTTCAATCAATTAGAATATCCGACCTTATTGGTTGTTGATTTAAATTGATTGACACTTGGATATTGGTCTTTGGTACCATCCAAGTTATCTCTCTTTGATTAGACTCGCGAATCACATTTGCTTGAGTAAATCATGAGGCATGTTTTGACACGGCTTTCAAGCATGCACCGATTCATATTTTACAAAGCTATGATGAATATGTTTTCGAAAAGCCTCTACCAACCGAGCGTTCGATCCCTGGCATTTCATTGTGATCTCTATGCATCTAGGCGGTTCTCCGTAGATTGAGATCTTAGCACCTTTAGGATATCGGTGATACTCACTATCCCTGACTGTAGGAGAGATACCCACCTCCACATAGAAGAATAGTTGGGCAGCAGACGCCTTCAGGACGTCGGTGACACTTCACCGTTCCATGATTATGTGGAGATATTGTGCATAGATTCCTGCGGTTCTCCGTAGATTGAGAACATCAATGCATTTAGGTCGTAAATACCACCATAACTCCCTGACTATGCACCATTCAGAATAGATGTGACACTTTAACTGGCTAATATCTTTTCTAAATATAGATTACTTCTTCCGTGATATTCTCTACTGAATTCCCATAATGATCTACTATTGCTCCTATTCTATGGTCGAATCCACGACCTGATCCCATGGAATGGCAATAAAAATTGCTCCTATTCCATGGTTGAATCCACGTCCTGATCCCATGGAATGGCAATAACAATTGTTCCGATTCTACGATCGAATCCATGGCTTGATCTCAAAGAATAGCAATGAAATAACTATATTATCTCATTACTCTGATTTCATGATCGAATCTACTGATCTCATGAAATGGTGATGGATAAATCTTAACTACTCTGATTCTATGGTCGAATCCACGATCCCATGGGATGGTAATGCTCGATTTATTATTCTGAATTCGTAGTCGAATCCACATCTGATCCTATGAATTAATAATGAAACATCCATTCACTTTTATTACTCAGTTTCATGAAATATTTTCCATTGAATTTCATAAACTGGTAATAAATACTAAGTAACAAGGCATCTAGACCATCACTAAGTAAGCCCCACAAAAATGGTGCAAGTGTACTCGACAATGATGCACGACTGAGCACCCGGATGGAGAGTTCTCCACAAAATAGGAGAGAGAAAATAATAAACAATAAAATAATGGGAAGCTCCCATGGGACGGGCCCACCGGACATCCGGCCGTGCCATAGACGTGGCCGGTCCCATGCTTCCCCATTATTTTTCTTTATTTTCTCGTGATTTTCATAAACCCATGGAGGCTTCTCCATCTTGGCAAAAATTTCCCAATTTGTACAAAAACTCGAGAGTTCTCCATAACTTGGAGGATACACCAAATAAATTATAAAATAAAGAGAGGTGTGCGAGACCGGGCAACTTAGCCGGCCGGCCGTCCATGCCCAAGCTGTGGCCAGTCCCACACCTCACAATCCTTAGCTTTTTATAATTATTATTCCAAAACTTCATGGATTCTCCATATCTTCAAGGACTCTCCATAACTTCAAGGATTCACAAAAAATAATAATAAAATAGGGAGAGGTGTGCGGGACCGGGCAACATGGACGGCCGGCCATGCCCTAGCCGTGGTCGGTCCCACACCTTGCAATCCCTAATTTCTCATTATTATTATTTCCCCCAACTCGTGAAACTCCTGGGTTTGAACAAAATTCGTGACTTCTCCATATTTTCTCAAATATTGCTCGAATCACGAAAAACCAAAAGCCAACATGGTCACGCGGCCGGCTAGGCCCTCACGAAAATTTTATATTATTAAAATATTTTATTTTAATATTTTCAAAATATTGATGAATTGAGCATACATGCTCATTCCACTAAAAATCGAGAATTCTCAGCCAAGATGAAACTCTTCTGAAAATTCACAACATCACTCAAACGCGCATCAGAAAATACTGAAACTCTCAATATGGAGAGAAATGTGCGTAAGTCGTGGATTGACTTTACGACTTTACCACGACGTGGAACCGACTTACCACGATCTCCTACTTTCCCACTCTTCCACTCAAGAAACCGTCACACTTACAGGTATCAGTGGTGTTACTACTCTAACAGTATAAATAAGTCTCTGAATTCACGATTGAGAAGAAGGAATTAAAACATTAGTAATCATCCTTGCAGAATTTCTCGAGTAACTACTCTCAAGAATTCACCAATCACTCAGAACTTATTCGAACTCAACAGTTCACCAATACTGCAGAAACCTTCAACACACCCACAATCATCGATCATCACTGATCCCACACAATTCTTAGCTTCCCTCCTACAGATCAACCCATCTCCCTCTTTGCGACCGAATTGATTCTGGAACGGCCATTGTCTTGGTTTGGGCTGGATTCATACAGATTAATTTCCCGAATCTAAGAACCCCCTTTGGAGCGGTGCATCTGTGTGAGGATTAACATCTTACCCGGTTGAGGAGTCTCGAAAACTAGCTCGACTTTCCACTTTCCCGAAAAATCGGCGACACGTTTTTCCCCATCCACAGATTGGCGACCACAGTGGGAGATTAATATCTCATTTGCAATCTCTCATTTTTCACAAAGATGGTCGGTCTCATGATTAACCCAACCGCTTCAGATCCTAGCCAGGATATCCCAAATGGTAATGTTCCTCATATTCCCTCAAATGATTTTGGTTATAATGAACTTTCATACTTTACCTCTCCATTCATCTCCGTTGAACTGATTGATGGAAAAATCCCAAGTTTGGCTGAACTAGCGCGGAGATAGGAAGATTTGTCAAGAAACCTGGATCGGCTAAAAATAGCAATTGATAACTTGTTCACTTGCCTGATACACGTGACAAGGATTCTAGGAGCAGAAATGGTGGAACCTCCGAATCCATTACCTGCCGATTCCCCTCAAGCCAACATCTTTACCACTTATGAGAAGCCAGTGGAGCAAGAGGTCACACAGCTGATCGATAATTTATGTGAACTCCTACATTTATCCAGGGATCAGTGCACAGATAGTTTTGCTGCACTCAAAAAAATATCCTCTGACGTGCAAGTCGTCTCACCGTCTCCAGTAACCGAACAAGGGTCCATGATGTCTGAACTGTCAATCAACAACATCACCTTCACTGAAGAAGACCGAATGGCAGAAGAAGGACATAACCGTGCTATGTTCGTGACTGCCTCCATCAAAGGTGCCGAATTTAGGAGAGTCCTCATCGATACAGGTGCTTCCACGAATCTCGTCACCATGAAGACTCTCAAAGAGGCCAAGGTTCCACAAACCAAGATCGTTCATCATCCCATAATGATGACGGGTTTTGAAGGAAGCCAAAGTCATACATACGGGTATGTCTATGTGGATATAAAAGTAGGGCCAATTCAATCCACTATCAAGTTTCATGTGATCGAGAAAGACCCTGATTACCACATGATACTCGGAAGACCATGGATTTATGACAACAAAGTTGTTCCCTTGACATACCACCAATGTATGAAGGCTTTGCTCAACAACAAAATTATCCGTATCCCAGCTTCAGTGTCTCCCTATGCTCCGATTCACGATGCCGAGTTCCTGGAACCTCAAAAGAGCATCCCTGAACCTCCAAGCAAGATCTACACTACTCCACTCCCAAGTTGGAGGTCCATTGAGAAAGAAGACAAACCATCACCAACGGATGCTAAATCCATCAAGTCGTCCACCACGCCACTCAAACGCCATCAAGATCAAGGTACGACTCATAAAAATTCCAACTTCATTACTGATCGTGACGCAGAGGGGAGAGTCATTTACCTTCGTCGAGAATATTAGCAATTAACAGGGGATGTCGATGAAAAGTCCCCGCCCCGAAGAATCATGCCAGAGTGAATAGTCACTCGACGGAGAGGTTCGAGACACGCTACGACAACTGCAAGATGGCACAGATTCCACAACTGACGACCTCGAGACTATCAACTTTGGAACCGATGAAAATCCAAGGCCAATTTTAGTTAGTTATGCTATCTTACCAGAGGAACGAGAAGGATTTATAAGTCTGATGAAAGAGTATCAAGATATCTTCGCATGGACTTACGAAGAAATGCCCGTCCTTGACGACAAGTTGGTTACTCATCATCTGCATATCACTCCCGGTTCCAAACCTATCAAATAGCCGCCCAGGTAGTTCAGACATGAAGTCGAGGAGTAGATCAAGGTGGAAATTCAGAAACTACTGACAGCAGGGTTCATCAAACCCATTCAACATCCAACATGGCTGGCGAATGTTTTCCCAGTCGAGAAGAAAAATGGCCAAATCCGATGTTGTGTAAATTTTAGAAACCTAAACAAGTTCTGCCCAAAGGACGATTTTCCACTACCTAACATCGACATGCTTATTGATGCAACTAGTGGTCATGACATGTTCTCATTCATGGACGGTTATAGCGGATACAACCAAATCAAGATGTACAAGCATGATGCTAACAAGACTGCAATCCGGACTCCCATCGGTAATTTTCGTTACACAGTAATGCCCTTTGGTCTGAAGAATGCAGGTGCCACTTATCAGCGATCCATGACTGCAATATTTCATGACATGATGCACAAGCAAGTAAAAGACTATGTTGATGATGTGGTGGTGAAATCAAGGACTCGGGCATCTCACCTAGACATTCTGAGACAAGTATTTGAGAGGTGCAGAGAATACAAGTTAAAGATGAATCCTCTGAATTGCGCTTTCGGTGTCTCTTCCGGAAAGTTTCTGGGATTCCTAGTCACTGCAGAAGGAATCAAGGTGGATCCAGACAAAACAAAAGCCATCACCACCATGCCCCCTACACGAACTGTGAAAGAACTCCAGAGTTTCATGGGCAAGGTAAACTACATTCAGCGCTTCATTCCTGGACTGGTCCAACTTATTGCTTCATTTACTCCTCTGTTGAAAAAGGGAGCAAGTTTTATATGGACGACTATTCAACAAGAGCACTCCTCGCCCAAGAGGATGAAAGTGTTCCTCCGAAAGTAATTAAAGGACAAGCAATCGGACTTACTCGCCGCCTTCCATGGAGAAGACATCTCAATGTTGCATGAAAATACAACAAATATTACCATCACCCACTATCACTCCTCATTCTTGACGTCTTGCAACCTTGTCTTGTTCATTTCATCAATGACGGACAATAATACAGCAACTGTGATCTGTAAGGTCTGCGGAAAACCTCTCCACACTTCGGTGGTAGCGACATGACCATATCTTCTCCAGATTTTGGTGTAAAGAGACGCATAGCAATTGGGAACGATGAAACCACCAATCAATTAATTATCTGGGCAAACATTGAGCATAGGAGTATCGTATGGGAGTCCAGATGTTGGGTATTCACGAACAGAAACCCTAGGATCGTTACCTATAGAGTTCTCCGAATTCTCAGCATGAACGACGCCACAGCCATTTGCCGCAACCGTGGACTTTCCATTCCTTTTCCTCCTGGATTCAACGACGACATGAACATCAACCTGTAACAACGAATATTTCAGAAAACCTGGATAGTGATCAATCAAAGAAGATTCTCAGTAGAAAACTTACAGATGTCCCGGTCTCAGCTTCACGGGCGCACCTATAACGCGCAGGAGCCCGGACAGTTTGTTTAAGCCTCATACGAGATTCATTCCCTCGGTTGCCCTGAAAATGGATCACTTTCTTTGATCAGGATTAACCTTTGATTGCGAAAATATGGAAAGCATGCTATACTTACTAGAGTAGGCATCCCAGGCTCATAATTTGTCGAAGATTCATTTCAAGAAGAAGCGCTACTACCAGACATGTTGGCAGGAGGTATGATTATGATCAAAATTTCTTATGATAATGCACAGCGGAAGAAGATGAGTTATAGAAGTATCAAAACCCTAAGTGTTGATAGTGAAATCTCTAGTACAAGGAAAGCCTATAGTCAACATCGATACTTTGCACACATCTTCATCATAGCCTACGTAGGTATTAGGTCAATGTCGCCATTGGAGCACTCCTCGCCCAAGAGGATGAAGAATGTATCGAACGTCCAATCTATGTGAGCACTCACATATTATTCAATAGTCTACACTGACTTTCCAAGAAACCGTGAGTAATTCACATAACCCTCTATGTGAGCACTCGATTTCACGAACTTAGTGATTTTATGTATACATTATTCAATAGCTATAAAATCACATAACTGATTTTATGTATACATACGCTATAAAATCACTGAATTCGCATGTACATTGTGAGTTCACCAAATTCATAAATTGTGTATTTTCAAAAACCCAATTTTTATTTAATAAGGCGTGAATAAGTCACGCACTCTTTTTAGAAAATAAAATAATTCGTGAGTTAATAACTCACGTAAATTACAAAAAAAAACTTTTTGCTCAACTGAGCATTCGTCTATGAAACCAGGGACTTTTCTATTTTTGTAAAGTTCTCCATATTTCAAATAAAACTTCGAGAGTTCTCAAATAAAATTTCAATATGAACTCCATGTCTTTTCAAAATTCCTTTAACTCTAAGGATTATTATTTACTACTTTTACGAACAAATTACGTTTATAAAAGTATCTGCAAAGTTTATACTTTCAAAAAACGAACTTGGATTTTCATGAAACCTAATAAACACAACCTTTGCTACTGCAACTAGACCATGTCCATTCAAAAATTAACATATATCTTTCATAATAGGGATTTTTGCTCGTTTCTCCAACTAACGAACAAACGTGCATATACATACGTTTTCTAAAAAATCCTTCATAAATCCTACACATACATATGTAACCATGGGATTTTGGGTTTTGTGAACAATCATCAATCATAGAACCTGCAGAAAAAAAAATATGCACAGACTTACCTGCCGGCGACGGCCGGAATTTCGTCGGACGGTGATCGGATGGCGGTGGTACGGGCTGGCGTGAATTTTCTTCCTCACTGATCCTGCTGCTCGTGTGAAGGTGATGGTGAAGTCTTGGTCGGCCAAAGGAAAAATAAAAAATAGTTTTTAGGGTTATTCCCTTTTAAATCAAATTTATTTCCAAAACCTAATAAGCATGGGTTTTCCTTTTGGGCTCGGGCCCGCAAATCCTAAATCGACCATAACTAAGCTTTTAAACACCCAAATCAATAGTGCCTCATCTCTCCACACTCATGATATGACACCCTACCTTACTATTAGAGTTCTCATCCACACATTTGCTCGTACATGATCTCATTGGGGTAAATTGAGGATTCTAAAACTACCTTTGTAGACTGAGTTCAACCAGACCTCATCGACTGAAAATCACCATTTAATGCATACTGCAGAACATGACTGTTCCCCACTATGCAGGGGACTTAATGTAGATGGTGAATTTTCAGCAAAGGGCAAAACCATAAAATCATGAGGCATGTTTTGACACGGCTTTCAAGCATGCACCGATTCATATTTTACAAATCCATGATGAATATGTTTTCGAAAAGCCTTTACCAACCGAGCGTTCGATCCATGGAATTTCATTGTGACCTATATGCAGCTGGGCGGTTCTACATAGATTGAGAACTTAGCGCCTTCAGGATGTTGGTGATACTCACTGTCCCTGACTGCAGGAGAGAGACCCACCTCCACATATAAGAATAGTTGGGCGGGTGATGCCTTCAGGACGTCGGTGACACTTCACCGTTCCATGATTATGTGGAGAGATTGTGCATAGATTCAGGCGGTTCTCCGTAGATTGAGAACATCAATGCCTTCAGGTCGTAAACACCACCGTGACTCCCTGACTATGCACCATTTAGAATAGATGTGACGCTTTAACTTGATAATATATTTTCTGAATATAGATTACTTCTGCCGTGATATTCGCTACTGAATTCCCAGAATGATATACTATTGCTCCTATTCCATGGTCGAATCCACGACGTGATCCCATGGAATGGCAATAATAATTGCTCTTATTCCATGGTCAAATCCACGGCCTGATCCCATGGAATGGCAATAACAATTGTTCCGATTCTACGATCGAATCCACGACTTGATCTCATAGAATAGCAATGAAACAACTATATTATCTCATTACTTCGATTTCATGATCTCATGAAATGGTGATGGATAAATCTCAATTACTCTGATTCTATGGTCGAATCCACGATCCCATGGGATGGTAATGCTCGTTTTATTATTCTGAATTCGTAGTTGAATCCACATCTGATCTCCTATGAATTAATAATGAAACATCTATTCACTTTTATTACTCAGTTTCATGAATTATTCTCCATTGAATTTCATAAATTGGTAATAAATACTAAGTAATTGGGCATCTGGACCATCACTAAGTAAGCCCCACAAAAATGGTGCAAGTGTACTCGACAATGATGCACGACTAAGCACCCGGATGCGCGAACGATCATCCAAAAACATGAAACAATGGACAGTTCTCCACAAAATAGGAGAGAGAAAATAATTAACAATAAAATAATGGGAAGCGCCCATGGGTCGGTCCCACCGGCCGGCCGTGGTCGGTCCCATGCTTCCCCATTATTTTTCTTTATTTTCATAAAGCATGGAGACTTCTCCATCTTGGAAAAAATTTCCCAATTTGTGCAAAAACTCGAGAGTTCTCCATAACTTGGAGGATTCACCAAATAAATTATAAAATAAGGAGAGGTGTGCGGGACCGGGCAACTTAGACGGCCGGCCATGCCCAAGCCGTGTCCGGTCCCACACCTCACAATCCTTAGATTTTATAATTATTATTCCAAAACTTCATGGATTCTCCATATCTTCAAGGACTCTCCATAACTTCAAGGATTCACAAAAAATAATAATAAAATAGGGAAAGGTGTGCGGGTCCGGGCAACATGGTCGGTCCCACACCTTGCAATCCCTAATTTATAATTATTATTATTTCCCTTAACTCGTGAAACTCCTGGGTTTGAACAAAATTCGTGACTTCTCCATATTTTCTCAAATATTGCTCGAATCACGAAAAACCAAAAGCCAACATGGTCACGCGGCCGGCTAGTCCCTCATGGCAATTTTGGATTATTAAAATATTTTATTTTAATATTTTCAAAATATTGATGAATTGATCATACATGCTCATTCCACTAAAAATCGAGAATTCTCAGCTAAGATGAAACTCTTCTGTAAATTCACAACATAGCTCAAACGCGCATCAGAAAATACTAAAACTCTCAGTATGGAGACACGGACACCATGGAAACACGTGCATGCCTCCATGACTAACCAGGTACCCCTAGGGCTTGCATGAATCCGGTCCCACACGTTTTCACAATTCTGACCTAATTTGATCAGTCGCTCATACTGGGCCCGAGATCTCTCCAATCAACTGGAGAATCCTCCAAATGACCAACACTTGGTCACGTGACCACCAGGAGTCTGTCCCATGACCTCCTGGTCGGTCCCATCTCTTATACCTAGGTTTTACACCTAATGCTGAACCCATCAATATTTTCAGTAAATGGTGAACTCCCCATTTAATCATCACTTTTCACCAACTCTCAAAATGAGAACCCTGGTGCATGCTCACTCGAGCACTGGGCATCACATGGACGTTCTTCATCCCATGTGGTCAGTCCCTCCATCACTCATAATCAATTTTCGGCAATTCTCCAATTGATGGAGGATTGTACAAAAATTAGGGTTTCGAAGAATGCTCTGTGAAACCATCATTCTGAGCAATTCCGAACACTAATAAATTTGTGTTGAATACATTAATCGACATCAAAATCAATTATACAATATTCGGTAGTGTACCAATATTTTAATTAATTAATATTTTACTGGGTTACTGGTAAATAATTTGGTGAGTTGAGCAATGCTTGCTCAGTTGCGCATCAAATCCTTAATTTTGGTGAATTGAGCAATACTTGCTCAATTTCCCATCAAATCCTTAAATTTAGAGAATTGAGCAATACTTGCTTAGTTCCCATCAAAATCACATAATTTGGTGAATTGAGCAATACTTGCTCAGTTGCTCATTGAATTCACATAATTCGCAGTACTTGCTCAATCACTCAACTAGTCAGTAATTCATCATACTGACATCTATCCAAAGAACTACATGTTCGAGCCATGAATTGCTGAGCATTCACCATTCATGCCTGATTCACCAAACTTAGACTCAGTATCTAATCAATCAACAATTGACTAACCTAAACACGTCTGCCCCGCAGACTCCACGATTTGTGAGATATCAATCACGTCACAAATGGGGGGATATCACTTAGGGTTTTGGTCTAGCGGTCTACGGCACGTGGATTCATCCCATGACGAGAAATTTGCGTAAGTCGTGTCAACGGTTGAAGGAGTTAGCAAAATAGTGGGTACACGATCAGTCAAGTCTCCACACGACGTGGAACTGACTTTACCACGATCTCCCACTTTCCCACTCTTCCACTCAAGAAACCGTCATACTTACATGGATCAATGGTGTTACTACTCTAACAGTATAAATAAATCTTTGAATTCATGATTGAGAAGAAGGAATTAAAACATCAGTAATCATCCTTGCAGAATTTCTCGAGTAACTACTCTCAAGAATTCACCAATCACTCAGAACTTATTCGAACTCAACAGTTCACCAATACTGCAGAAACCTTCAACACACCCACAATCATCGATCATCACTGATCCCACACAATTCTCAGCTTCCCTCCTACAGATCAACCCATCTCGCTCTTTGCGACCGAATTGATTCTGGAATGGCCATTGTCTTGGTTTAGGCCGGTTATACAGATTAATTTACCGAATCTAAGCACCCCCTTTGTAGCGGTGCATCTATGTGAGGATTAACATCTTGCCCGGCTGAGGAGTCTCGACAACTCGCTCGACTCTCCACTTTCCCAAAAAACCGGCGACACATTTTTCCCCATCCACAATCTTGTATCTTTATAAACTCCTTGATGAATGCATTTAGATTCATCTCTATGATTGTATCTAAACAAAATGATATACATTTACCTTTGGTCATGAAATATCTCTTACAAAAATTTCATTAGGATCCCGTTCTTGTACCTTTGCCAATTTTATTGACAAAAAAGGGAAGAATTAATATGTAGTTCACACTACAAATACATATGGTTTTTGGATGATTATGTAAGGGGGAGTGGTTTCCATGTGAGATGAAGTATTGACTAAGGGGGAGTGAAGTATCACCATAGTATTGTTGTTAAAGTTGTGATGCAATTAGACTTTGACGCTATGTAATGATACTATGACACTGTATAACAATGATTGAGAACTCTTATTTTCTCATTGTTATAGCTATGGATTTTCAACAACGATGGTGCTAAACTTATAACCTTTGGGATCATTGGATTACTTGGAAGTGACGAAGATTTTGAGTATTGTTGAAGATTAGACGACATGTGGAATAGGAGCTACAAAGTTTATTTATATATTTTTTGTATTCCATATGTATTAATAGTTTTGCCACTAAAATTGACAAATGGGGAGATTGTTAGAGCATTGCTCGATCGAACTCGCATGCGTTGCTATCTCAAGCATGTTTGTCAATATTAGCGATCAAAACTATAAAGTCTTTGATTTCTAGTCTACTATAGCTAAGGTCTTGGACTAGGATAGAAAGTGTAGTTGAGCTCAAGAAATCCATGGCGATCATCATACAAGACGAAGGACTACTCAAGGAACTAGTGGATCTTCATCGACTAAAAGGTATGTGGAGACTTGAACTTATCTATCACTCAAAAGTCTATCTATTATATCTCCTATCTTGAGACAAAAGTTGTATTACTATATAGACTAAGAATATACACATATGATATTTTGAGCTGAGTATATCTCGCTTATCTATTTCTCGAAATATGTGTTGGTAAATCTTTCGCTTTAGCCAAGTTCATCTTTACCTAGTGACGAAAGTCATGTTATGGTTCAATCATTTTGGAAATTTCTTTGACGAAAAATAGTTTTTGAATAACAACTATATAACGCCCTCTGAGAATGTTTCAATGATTGAAATGAGAGTTTAGACAATATGACCATTGAAGGATATAAGTATTGTTGTGGCAACACATATATGTATAAGTCCTTAGTACTTGAACCGAAGTTTTCGAACTTTGTTGATCAAGTAAAACCGGATAAGTGCATGAGCTTCAGTTCACAAGCTTAGTCCGCGAACCCAGTTCGCGAACCGGCGGAAGTTCTCGACCGAGAATTTTTGCTGGAGTTTGTGAACTCCATCCGGGAACTTAAGTCCATGAACCCAGTCCGCAAACTTGAGTAGGTTATGTCTAAAAACGATGTTTGTGAACTTATCTTAATAAACTAAGGAATGCTATTGAAAATCGTGGCTTTATAGTTCATGAATCGATTCGAGTGAATCACATCGTTTTTGCTTCAATTGTGTCTTGTGTAGTACATAAAGATCTAAGTAATTCAACAACTCTCTAACTAGTTCATTTGAGTCATTTGGACTAGTTATGGTGAAGAAGAATATGGTTGATATGAAAGTTATCATTTGGCTAACTATTTGGTTAACTAGTGTTGAACCAACTAATGTACAAGTTTGGGTACGGTTTTCACAAGCCTACAAATGCACAGTACATGTGTGTATAACAAGCTATGTTTTCAAAATAACAATTGATAAATATTAGCTTGTATCTAATCAGGTTTTCATCTAACAGTGAATATTGAATGCTTTGTTACTAAGCTAATATTGATTACAAACCCTGATTTGAAAGACTATATAAGGGAGAACTTTAGCAACTGGGAAACCTGATCCCCACATATTCTTTGTGATACTAGTTTGCTAAGCTAGAGTCGATTCTCATTTAATCTTTGGTTTTATTCTTCTAAAACCAGGTTAACGACTTAAATACTTCATTGGGATTGTGAAGCCATACCGATACTACTTTTATCGTAGTTGTGTGATCTGATCTTACTTGTTAGAGCATTGCTCGGTTGAACCCACCAAGCATTGGTATGTCAAGTTTGGTTGTTATATTTTAGTGAAGCAAAACTCATTTAAGAGTCGTTTGATTTAAATGTACTAGAGTTAACTTCGTATAGGTTAGCTTGAAAGTATTAGGGTGAGACATTGCAAGTATTGCGAAGACTTGAAGAAGTGAAGAAGTGCGGATCTACAATGACAACATCATCCTTCCACTTGAGGTTAGTGATATTTGACTTGAACTGTTTCATTCCCTAATGTATCTTTCAAGTCATGCATATTGAAAACATAAAACTGTG
This sequence comes from Papaver bracteatum, assembly GCA_023529315.1. Lineage (NCBI taxonomy): Eukaryota > Viridiplantae > Streptophyta > Magnoliopsida > Ranunculales > Papaveraceae > Papaver > Papaver bracteatum. The sequence goes on from JAJJWX010004844.1 coordinate 2,124,799, forward strand.
AAGCATGAATACTATAGATATACATAGTATTAAGGAATTCAATATGAAGTTTTTTGCTTAACCATTAAACTTTTTATATAAGACATCGACATAATTGTATGAATGCTATTGTGATTATGTATGGGTATGAGGTGAGGATTTCATCCTAGGGAACAATGTTTACATGTGTTTTAAGGAAGTAAGTTCATGATATGTGTTGTGAACCGAAAAGGAAATCGCCAGGCGTTATTGGGGATGTTCTTTATTGCATATCTTATGAACGACCAATATGTGTGATTAGTATAACCGCTCATGACTTGTTTATATTCTTGGTAAAACTATTCACATGAGGCCCGACTTATGTATTGGTATGACTTTTATTAGTGAAACCGATCACATGGGGTATGATCGGGTTGTATATGTCTGAAATTATTACTGGGAAGAGGGGAACCGATCCTAGTAAGAGGTGTAGTGCATCACAAGGGAAACCGATCCTTGTATGAGGTGCAGCAAGGTTTATGGAAGAAAGGGGAACCGATCATATGAAAATGTGCAACAAGTTTTTGGGAAGGGGGAACCGATCCTATGGACATGTACAGTGCATACAAGTTAGATACCAAATATATGTGGGGAACCGATCCTAGTACCTAGTCAGCCGTATCTTTGGTAAGCTAGTGTAAATATGCACAATACTCACATGGAGGTAGAACCGAAACTTGTTTTGGTAGAACCGTAAACCCATAAGTTGTGATTGAGTGGAACTTGATTTATCACATAGTTCTTGAAAGTCATATGAACCAATTCTAAACTTGTTTGGAAGTGTGGTAAATCGGTTTCAAGTGAGCAAGCATGGTAAAGACTTGCAAGAGTAAGATGTCGTCACTCTTTGAACACGGTGCATTAATGCTTATTCTATTTTGTTCAAAGATATTCCTTAAAGGCTAAGAAGGAAGTAAATCCCAAGATCGAATTTAAATAAGTTAATAATCTTTTTAATTAAGGGTTTTTAATTATATATGGAAAATAAAAATTAGTAATGTGCATTTTTGCTAATTAAAGATTTTCCATGGAGATTTCGATCATTATTTTTGGACAGTGCATTCACAGGAATTATGAAAACCGAATTTGGTGGACTTATGAAAAATATCTTGAGAATATTTTCGGTTTTGGAAATTCTTTGGTGTCCAAACTTCCCTGTCTATAAATACTTTGAGTTTTCATTTCTAGCAAACTAATCCTGCGTAACCTAGACTTACTCTTTTGTCTTTGTTACTGGTGAAGCCACCTATCGGAGAGGAGAGTAATCTAATTAGGTGAAATATCTTACGGCCGCTCAATTTAAAGTCTTATTTGGGATTGAGAAGCTCTAGCGCAACCCGTTGGTGGGAAACTAGATATTGCGGTTTTCTTTAGTTTTCGTATTGATTTGATTGACTAATGGTGGTTGAACTTTGATTTCACCTACTTTGTTTATGCTTGAGAATCTTCTCTTCTGATATAAGATTCACTCAAACTAGTTCAAGGTTTCGACAAGGATCTTTAGACTATTGTTAGATCTAAAGACGATCTTGTGATAATCCATTGTTAACAGACTCCGTTCTGTGTGTCATTGATCACAAGAGATTCAAGTGATTGTGTGCAGGTGTTTATTGAAGATCTAAGAAGATTTGAAGACAAAGAAGATATTGAAGATTTCTTACTTGGTGTTTTTATAGTCTTTAGTGTGCACAATACTTGTTTGGGAAAAAGATGATCCAATTAATAATTGTTTTATCCTTATGGTAGATTGGATTGATTAATTGAGGAAGATCGGCATCAACACATATCACTTGGTTTAAGAGTATTGTTGGCTTAATATTAATGATTACCTTTGGGTAGTTGAACATAAGATAGATCTTGGAACCTGGCAAAGGAGTTTATGTTAAGATAAACAAGGGAACCTTTGCGCAACTCATATCACTTGGTTGAAGAGAGTTGATACCAAACAGATTTGGTGTTCCTTTACTGTTTGGAATACGAACCAAAGGAATTGGTCCAAGTACGTGACTTGTTTACAGGTTAGAGGCGTGGGAATACAGACAGAACTAGGTGAATCACATCGTTTTTTCTTCAATTGTGTCTTGTGTAGTACATAAAGATATAAGCAATTGAACAACTCTCTAACTAGTTCATTTGAGTCATTTGAACTAGTTATGGTGAAGAAGAATATGGTTACTCATATGGCTAACCATTTGGTTAACTATTGTTGAACCAACAAATGTACATGTTTGGGTACGATTACACAAACCTAAGATGTGCATTTCATTTGTGTGTAACAAGATAAGTTTTTGATATAACAGTTGAAAGATATTAGCTTGAATCTAATCAGGTTTTCATCTAACGGTGAATATTGAATGCTTTGTTACCAATGTAACTTAGATTGTAAACCATGATTTGGAGACTATATAAAGGAGAACTTGGTAGGTTTGGAAAACCCATAATAAAATACTGCAAGTGCACAACGTCTAACTAGTAGAACGATGGAAAGTACAGGTCGTTCCCACGAGGAGTGTAAAATACCCTACCAACTAATACCAAAAACAAAGTAATCAACAAGATGATGTTTAATGATTTTTAAGATATTCGGGAAAAAATGAAATAATAAATAATAAAGACGTAACCAAAATAGGGAATGAGTTATTAGGATTTTCGGTTTCCACCAATTAATTATGCAAACTCTACTAATCGTTAAAAATATATTCTATGCCTTTTCAAATACTGTTTCTCCGCTGTAATTTTCTTCGCTTCTTATGTAGTGATCCTAAAGCATTACCTATCTATCCTTGCATACCACGTCTAGGGATTTAACCGAAGCATGAAATATCAATTCAAAAGCATAAATAATCAAGAAAATCACATAAATAATTAGATACAAGCTTTTATGAAGGTAAATTACTAGTCATTCAAATCATTATTAAGCATATAAATGTAGAGTTTTCATAATAAAATTGGGTTCTACCTAAACCCTAACATGGTTCTAGTTAGCCATGGATTTCTCAAAAGCCATAAAAATATTAAAATCAAAATTAGCTAAGCAAGAACAAAAACAAAGAGATAAAACTTCCAACTCAAAACCCTATTCTCCGCGAAGCGGTTTTTTTTTAGATGTCACCAAAATACCAAAATGTGACTTAGCGAATAACTTCTAAGGCCCGGTCCAATAACTGATATCCAGCTTCCTCCTAATTTAGGCCATACCCAAACTTCATCTTCTTTTTAGGCCATACCCTGTGAATTCACAAGTCGCGGAAATTAAGACCTAGCAGCTGCCTAGGCATAGTCCATCTACCAACTTCCAAGTCCACCTCGGTCCATAACCTGGCGCTTCCTTCAATCATTTCAGCCACATCACCTTCTTCTCTGTCGACTGAAATCTTAACATTGACACCATTGATCACCACCACTGACTGCACTCTCCTCCATTGACTGCACAGTTCAACCACAATCCCTTGAAGCCGAAACATCCAACCCATTACGGAGTATCCAGCCAACACCAGCAAAACTCAAGACCTGACGCCAATTTCTATTATTTGTCCTTCCGGCCATTCATGACTAATCCAGGCAATCATACACATACTCCCTTTTGTTTCCTGGATTCAGTTGAATCATTCTCAGTCCATCAAGACGTTTTTGCTAACTACCAATCTGTTCATGTTCGTCTCAGAACTGAGCTCCAAAATACATCCAGTACAGCCAGCAGAATCTCACTTCGGATAATTAGAATTGCGAAGTATCTTCCAGTCCGAATAATTTTCTTTGCACTATCGACTTAAACCATAACACAACGAGCAATTGTTTATCACAGCCAACTATCTCGTCTTCTCAGCAGCCACCATCGTTCAGAATTATCACCGAGGAACCACTACTGCTACCATGAACATCGTCAGAGCATAGGTAGTAGTGGCACAAAACAAGCCAGCAGCGTCACCCACATCTCATAGTCGAGATACATAACTTATCCATCCAACCAACACCAGCACCTCTTCAGTTTCTTATTGTTTCATCGTCATGCACAAACTCAGGTCAAATACCACCTGAAGTTCTTAACGACTCCATCCAATAATTCTCCACAAATCTCTTTTAACTCCATATACTTCAGTTCACATCCAACCACAACGAAATGTTGCAGAGAGCTGTTGCCATTAAACCCATTACGTCCTTGCTTCAATCAAAACTGAACCATCCATTCTCCATTAAGCTGCATCACCAGTTTCTCTTCTACCTACTTCCGAAACAAACCACAACACCAACTCCACTTGCCTTGATCTTCCATGAACAGAACCAGTTAACTGCCAACAACGACAGCGGCAATAAACTCTTCATTTTTATTTGCTTTATCGTTAGCAGCGACTATCATTCATCTCCACTTGTTTGGAAGCTAAATTAATCTCTCGGCATGAACTAAAAACACTAGTAGCTGCTACACAACAAATACCTTCTCTCACAACTTCAGTTGATAAACGTACCCTGCTTGCCAGCAGCTCCTTTTATCTCCTCAATCTATCAATGCCAAACATGACCCCTGCAACAATCTCTCTCAACTTCTTGTGTTTACGGTGCCAACACCAAAGGCACCACTCCTTGCATTACTAGCTCTTGTGAATGTCTTGTACTCGAAAACACCTCTTCACCATTTACGTCTGCAGTCTTCTCAAAATCGATCACACTATCCACCTTATGTAACTCGTTGTTGCTGTAGGAAACTGTTGATGGTGGTTTTTAGCTTAAGGTTAAAATCGTAAAACACTAAACCCTAGCAGACAGTGATGTCACAACATTTAAAGAACAAGCATTTACTAGGCATATTTACTGAAACCTTTAATGTGTCTCTAAATAATTACCGGGGTATCTTTTTCAAATCAGGGTTACGACAAGACAAACCCTAATTCCCACGTGTGCTAATGGAAAATCATGCCAGCCATACCGACCGCGCCAAAGCATGCCAACCATGCTAGCCGCACCTCTGTGCTAATGGAAAATCATGCCAGCCACACCGACCGCGCCAAAGCATGCCAACCATGCTAGCTGCACCTATGTGCCAATGGAAAATCATGTCAGCCACACCGACCGCGCCAAAGCATGCCAACCATGCTAGCCGCACCTCTGTGCCAATGGAAAATCATGCCAACCACACCAACCGCGCCAAAGCATGCCAACCATGCTAGCCGCACCTCCGTGCCAATGGAAAATCATGCCAGCCACACCAACCGCGCCAAAGCATGCCAACCATGCTAGCCGCACCTCCGTGCCAATGGAAAATCATGCCAGCCACACCTACCGCACCATGCCAAACGCACCTCGCCATGACCCCATGCCGCGCAACCATACTGGCCTTCACTACGCGGCTATCAAAATGAAGGCATGCAACAATCAACGGTTTCCATTCAATCCCAAGAGAAAATCCTGACCGTCTAAGGTTACCAAACGACCTTTGCCCAAAACCCCTAGCTTGGTCACGCACCTAGCCCAAGCTAGTCACGCCATGCACCTATGGCAACCCCTTGGAGCCACATGCCAAGCCAAAACCGCACCTAGCCCAATCTAGTCACGCCATGCGCCTATGGCAAACCCTTGGCCCCACATGCCAAGCCAAATCCGCACCTAGCCCAAGATAGTCACGCCATTCGCCTATGGAAAACCCTTGGCCCATCATGCCAAGACAAAACCGCACCTAGCCCAAGCTAGTCACGCCATGCGCCTATGGCAACCCCTTGGCCCCACATGCCAAGCCAAAACCGCACCTAGCCCAAGTTCGCCGCGCCATTCCAAACGCCCTTGCCTTTGCCCTAGCCACGCCATGCGCCTATGGTAACCCCTTGGACCCACATGCCATTCCCAAACCGCACCTAGCCCAAGCTAGCCGCGCCATACCAAATGCACTCTGCCTTGGCCCTAGCTATGCTAGTCACACCATGCCAAGCCAAACACCCTTGCCTTGGCCCTAGCCATGCCATGCGTCCATGGGAAACCCTTGGCCCCACATGCCAAGCCAAAACCGCCACTATCCCAAGCTAGTCACGCCATGCGCCTATGGAAAACCCTTGGCCCCACATGCCAAGCCAAAATCGCACCTAGACCAAGCTAGTCACGCCATGCGCCTATGGCAACCCCTTGGCCCCACATGCCAAGCCAAAACCGCACCTAGACCAAGCTATCCGCGCTATGCCAAACACACTATGCCTTGGCCCTAGCTATGCTAGTCACACCATGCCAAGACAAACGCCCTTGCCTTGGCCCTAGCCACGCCATACGCCTATGGAAACCCCTTGGACCCACATGCCAAGCCAAAACAACACCTAGCCCAAGCTAGCCGCGCCATGCCAAACACACTCTGCCTTGGCCCTAGCTATGCTAGTCACACCATGCCAAGCCAAACGCCCTTGCCTTGTCCCTAGCCACGCCATGCGCCCATGGCAAACCCTTGGCCCCACATGCCATGCCCAAACCGCACCTAGCCCAAGCTAGCCGCGCCATGCCAAATGAACTCTGCCTTGGCCCTATCTATGCTAGTCACACCATGCCAAGCCAAACGCCCTTGCCTTGGCCCTAGCCATGCCATGCGCCCATGGAAAACCCTTGGCCCCACATGCCAAGCCAAAACCGCCATTATCCCAAGCTAGTCACGCCATGCGCCTATGGCAAACCCTTGGCCCCACATGCCAAGCCAAAACTGCACCTAGCCCAATCTAGTCACGCCATGCGCCTATGGCAGCCCCTTGGCCCCACATTCCAAGCCAAAACCGCACCTAGCCTAAGCTAGCCACGCTATGCCAAACGCACTCTGCCTTGGCCCTAGCTATGCTAGTCACACCATGCCAAGACAAACGCCCTTGCCTTGGCCCTAGCCATGCCATACGCCTATGGCAACCCCTTGGCCCCACATGCCAAGCCAAAACAACACCTAGCCCAAGCTAGCCGTGCCATGCCAAACACACTATGCCTTGGCCCTAGTTATGCTAGTCACACCACGCCAAGCCAAACGCCCTTGCCTTGTCCCTAGCCACACCATGCGCCCATGGCAAACCCTTGGCCCCACATGCCAAGCCAAAACCTCCACTAGACCAAGCTAGTCACGCCATGCGCCTACGGAAAACCCTTGGCCCCATATTCCAAGCTAGCCGCGCCATGCCAAACACACTTTGCATTGGCCCTAGCCATGCTAGTCACATCATTCCAAGCCAAACGCCCTTGCCTTGGCCCTAGCCACGCCATACGCCTATGGAAAATCCTTGGCCCCATATGCCAAGCCAAAATTGCACCTAGCCAAAGCTAGCCACTCCCAAGGAGAAACCTTGGCCCCACATGCCATGCCTAACCACACCCTAGCCGCGCCACCCTGTTGGCCTTCCCTACGCGGCCAACAAAACGAAGGCGTGCAACAATCAACGGTTTCCCTTCAATCCCAGGAGCAAATCCTAGCCATCCAAGGTTACCAGACGACACATGGTAACCTTTGGACCGAAAACCTAAGTTTGGCCATGCTAAACCATGCCATGCCAACCTAGCCGCGCCACCTATTGTCCCTCACTACGCGGCTACCAAAATGAAGGCGAGAAACGATCAACGGTTTCCCCTCCTCTCAAGATGAAAAATCTCGATCTTCGAAGGTCACCAGGCTAGCATGTTTCCCGATCTTGACTTGCCAAGGCACAACAACATGCTACATGTTTTCCAAAAATATTTGACATCAACACAAACTGGGGGATGCTCATTTGGGTGTTGGTTTGGTGGTTTATAGCGTGCGGCATACACAAAGCCTATTTCAAGATAGTGTAATAAGAATAAGACGGTTAGTAAATGCAAGAAGCCACGGTGAAATGCTCTTTCATTATGGAACATTAATTCCATCAAATTCCATCAATACCAGGCGTTACCACCTCTTCCCATTTAACTCATCCGTTTTCTTTTCTTATGAGGCCAGAGTACGTTTCTTTTTAGACTTGTATAAATAGGCTTACCTATTTCCACCAGAGACACAAGTTTTTGGTCAGGGAAAAATACCACACTCAGAAAGGAAACTCTTGTTAGCTTTCTCAAAGCTTTCACCTTCTGATACAAGTCAAGTATTACTCTTCCAGAATTATTTTGGTCTCAACACTCTCTTCACCTCCCTCCCTAAACCAACCCTTCTCCTCCACTTTATGACCGAAGCAAGTCTGGAATGACCATTTCTTGGTTTAGGACGGACTTGTACAGATTGATCTCTCAAATCTAAAGTACTCCCTTGCAGTACATTGTTTAGGGTTTAAATTGTTTCTCACTTACACACCTGCAATTACTAAAATCAGCTGAAACCATTTCACCTATAAATAATTGGAGACCACAGTGGGAGGATTGATCTATCTGTTATAATATCAACTCAAACTCCTGATTTCGTTTCTCGAACGTCAATCCCAATATGGTGGAACTCATGTCTGGAGAGGCTGTCGAGAATACCAGCACAGAGCACGTCCCTGATGTTAACGTCTCTCCCAATAATGTCGTTACATCACCTACTGACTACAGTAACTCCGAATGTACTCCCTCAAGCGTAACACCGCCAATCACCAGGGCCAGAGCCGCCTCCGCCTCTAATGTCTCTGCACAACCCTCTAATCACGGCAACGAAAACACCTCTTCGGGCGTTATGCCACCAGTCACCAGAGCCAGAGTTGTCGCTGCGACTGCGGATCCTAATGTTTCGTCTAGCATGGAACCTCCAACCACAACTAAGGTTCCAACTACCCCACCGACTGGATGAGAGACCGGAGGGACCAGAGGAATCTGTCCTTATGTCACCATCACTGATTTGATGGAACGACAGGAAATGCTCACCAGAGCCAAGACGGATATGGTTTCAACACAGAAGGAAGTACTCGTATTTCTCAAGATTCTTACAGAGAGGCTACCACGTGAGTCGCGTCCTCCAGAGCCGTTTAGAAACGTCTCCAACAACCCCGACGCTAGCACCTCGGCGGATCACGCCTCCACGGACAAGGAAATTCGCGCTAGAATCCCATTGGAAAGAAATTAGCCGTCCAACTTCCTCACGCGAGAAGATCTGGAGAAAATTCTCTGCAACCGAATCAAGAATAATGAATTGGACATGCATCAACACCAACCCCCTTACCCATCTGAAATGAAAAGAATCCCTCTTCCAAGGGGGTACTCCTCTCCCCAATTCACCCTGTATGATGGTACCGGGAATGCACATGAGCATGTCTCCCGTTTCTTGGAATCCCTAGGTGAACATGAATATAATCACGTTCTTCATCTAATGGAGTTCTCAAAATCACTTACCGGAAGGGAGTATACATGGTACAACAACATCCCGCCGAACAGTATTCCCAACTGGAGTAGCATGGTTACCGCGTTTTACAGGAAGTACTTCTTCGTGTCTGAACAAGTTACTTTCTCAGACCTCGGAAGAATGTACCAATGGGATAACGAACATCCGAATGATTTTGTCAAAAGGTCCAGTATTCAAGCGCTCGACTGTCATGACCCAAACGTGACTAAGCAACAACTGGTGAACGCGTGCATCAATGGTATGGTTCCTATTTACCGTGCCTTGCTAGAAAACTTGCGCTTCCAAACATTCTCCGAACTCCATGAAGCCGCTAGACGATCTGCAATGACAGCACCATCATTACTGGAAAGAACTAAGCCAACTCGAACCGAAGAAACGTGTGACACTCACGGGAATAGATTCCTCACCAGCAAGCAATTTAATACCGGCTCATCTTTTGTGAACATAGTAAACGAAATAGGGAAAAGGAAGGCCCCAACTACAGGCCACCATCCAAAACGTGAAGAACTGACGCAATGGGAAACCCCGCCATGGAAGACCGCCACTAAATCTCCCATGCATCATTATGAAACCGAAGGGAATACCTTCGATTTCCCGTTTTCCATCGAGGAGGTGATTGACCTCCTAGAGGCATGGATTCAAGATGATGTTATCAGACCGCCACCTCCCAGACGTCCACCAACTGAGGTTGAGATGGAGAACCCAAAGTACTGCCATTACCACAGGTTCGTTCACCACCCAACCAGTGATTGCAACAGACTAAAACATATTTCAAAGAAATGATAGAAGCGGGAGTGCTCCAACTAGGAGACGAGGGATTACATCGAGACCCACTCCCAATAAGAAACTGTGGGTTCTCTGGGGACTCCATGCACGAGACTGTATAATTCATGATGCAGCATGTATGCGAAATTCTCTATCTTTCCAAGGTGCAACGCCAAGATATTTTCGCAGCTCTCAATCGCGCTGTATCTGGCAAATGGCTTTTTCTTTCCCCGGAAACCACACCAGGGGCCCAAGCTTTCCAAACGGACGGAATCAAAGGGGAGAACTGGGGACGGCTGACCACGTCCCATTTAAGAGGTATCGAATTTGGCAACACGCTCTTCGACGCGGCCTCTGACCTCAACATCATTACTTTCAAGACACTAAAGGCTGCGAGATTTACAAAACAAGACGCTACATATTCCCCATCTGTGATGAAGAACCCAAGAGGAGAAGCATTGAACGCGCATGGATACATCAACCTCGAGATCAAGATGGGAGAAGCTATAATGCATAGAAAATTCCACATTGTCAAAGAACTGGGTCACAACATGATATTGGGGCACTTATGGGTACTCGACAACAAAGAGAAATTAGATGTGCACCCTCTACCGACGTTCATGCCCGAAGGAATTTCCAATAAATAATCCCACTGGTTATTGCATCGACGAGTTATCAATGGAACCCAGACATCTGGAGAAGACCTGTTGACGCTAGCTCATAGATTTCAAACGCAAGTAAGTCTGGCCGAACGACCATCTCTACAACCAGTCATTCCTTACCCTATTTCGTCATGGGGACTCAGCGCGATTACTGGCACAGACGCAGTCAAGAAATATGAATGGGGTGCTGTGCCATTTGAACACTTTGAAAAAATCTTGGAAACTTCCATCGAAACAATGAAGCCAAGACTTAAACGGTTGCACAATGCCTGAACCCGTTTTCGATCAGAGATATAGTGGTTAAGGTAAATTCGTTTCAAGTTGGGAAGATGATGGTAAAAATGGCTACTCAAATTGATTCTCCCAATGGAAGAGAAGACGAGCCGTATCTGGTGGCAGACACCCTTTTAGGAGGATATTACAAGCTCATCAACACAGACACCCCTGAAGGCGTGATAGTTCACTCGCGATGGCTCAAGGCCTTCAATCCCTAAAATGATGTACTCTCCCAGCCACTCTCCCTTTAGTATTTCCTTTAACAATTCCTCTTAGTAGTTGTATTTCCCCAAGATGAATACACCGTTTGTATTCTTCCCTGGAATTTCATTTTTTTCGTCAAAAAAAAAGAAAGTAAGAAAAGAGCATAAATACATCTCTTTCCAAACGAGTTCTCTAGATGTTAGAGAAATACATCAAACTAACCCAGAAAACCACTGCAAATCCATCATACCACAACCAGAAATACCTCATTCAATTATTCAAAAAAAATAAAAAATAAAGTAAAATATTGACTGATGAAGAAAAAGGTAAAGATGAGTTTACGAAGAACATCAGGGGAACTAAGCAACTAACATGAATTAAAAAAAAAGAGGGAGGAACTAGCCCTCGAAGGATGGAACATGAGTCCCCTTGGTCAAGGATATCTTCAAGCACCTCCCCCAACAATCTCTCGGGCAATAAAGATTCCATTCAACGGTGTTAGCAGTAACAACCTCAATATCCCATCCCGAAGCAACCACAACAGAAACAGTGTCCGCTTCGACGACCGGTTCAGCATACGCCACCATGACCCCTCCAATATCGCCAACGACACCTCTGGCATCAACTCCAAAGGCTACTTTGTTCCCGTCAGACGCTCCCTCGGAGGTTTTCTCATTGACCCATCGAAGATGATTTTTTGATTCATCCGCATCAAATTCGAGAACCATGGCGCTTGCCTCTAAAAGCTTCACATGTTCGATTTTCCGTTGCTCCGACCTAGAAAAAGTTCGATCTGCCCTATAACTGGACCTATGAAAGGTTTTTCCGCACTGGAGCTTCTCAACACGCCAAGGTTCTTCCTCATTTTCTCGTCCCTCCTCCATGTTCACCGAATCCAAGAAAGTACGAACACGTTCCTGCACTTCATGGAGATAGATGGAAGGGAGGTCCTTGATGATTTCACCAGCTTCATGAAACATAGATTCGATTCTAGCTAATGCCTCCTCATGAGAAAAAGAGCGGTTTCCTCCAATTCTGAAGTACTTCTCCGAAGAATCAAAGACATGGCTATCCCCAGAGGGTCCCATCATACACTACAAAGAACAAGGAAAATGGTCAAGTTCCATCCTATTTATACACACATAATAAATAGGATAAAATAAAAATAAGAAGGAAACGCGAGGCGATACCAGTAAAGAGGATGGACGAAGACAAACTACGCGAATGTAGAGTTCAATATCATATTTTATGTACAACAAGATGACGCAACCTCAAAATGGAAAGTATTTATACCTGCCGTGAGTTAAGGCATGATATCTGATCCCAATTAAACCTCATGCCTGGCTATGAGAAATAATTATGGTTGGTGAGAAAGCGTGGAAGAACGTGCTCGAGGCCTACTAGATCGTGTTTTCCTTTCCTACCGCTAACGCTAAGCTTCGGAAGCAAAACCTGAAACATAACCAAAGAAGAAAGAGTAACGCTTTTCCTCTTTTTGTGGGCGTAACGTTTTGGGTTGAAGAGAAGAAGAACTTCATGGTCGAGTCAAATAAGGAAAGAGGCAACCAAGCCCTAGAAGATAAATCACCAAGCAATCCGTGCCATGTCTCATCCTCACCGCTACTGGCCATCTGTGCACGTCTCACCCCACCAAATCGTGCCTTGTCATAGTCACGCCAGGTCAATCCCTCGCTCCATCATCGCGGCTCCACCAAGCCTAGCCGTCCGTGTACGTCTCGTCTTGCTAAGGCCACACTATGACAAGTCGCCTGCTCCACTATCGCGACCCTATCATACACGCGTTTTTGCCTTACCAAGACCACGCCACCTCTTGGCCCCTCGAGCCAAGCTGTCCACTTGCACCGCCTTCCAAGACAGCGCCCCCTTTGCCTTGGAGATGTACGACCATACCAAGCCGGTAACTTTCATCTCACCAATCCACGGTCTCTATTCCCAGTACAAATTACGCAGGGCCTCCAACACGGGAAGCCAAAACTCTCTTTACCACTCAAAACGTTTATTCGGATTCTCCTGACCATCTTTGAAATGATTTACACCTCGATTCCGTCCTTGTCTGTCACCATCATATGCTTACCTCGCAACAAGGCACATGTTCCGATCTAAGCAGGGGACTTAATGTTGATGGTGGTTTTTAGCTTAGGGTTAAAATCGTAAAACACTAAACCCTAGTAGATGGTGATGTCACAACATTTAAAATAACACGCATTTACTAGGCATATTTACTGAAACCTTTAATGTGTCTCTAAATAATTACCGGGGTATCTTTTTCAAATTAGGGTTACGACGAGACAAACCCTAATTTCCACGTGTGCCAATGGAAAATCATGCCAGCCACACCGACCGCGCCAAAGCATGCCAACCATGCTAGCCGCAGCTCTGTGCCAATGGCAAATCATGCCAGCCACACTGACCACGCAAAAGCATGCCAACCATGCTAGCCGCACATTTGTGCCAATGACAAATCATGCCAGCAACACCGACCGCGCCAAAGCATGCCAACCATGCTTGCCGCACCTCTGTGCCAATGGAAAATCATGCCAGCCGCACCAAACGCGCCAAAGCATGCCAACCATGCTAGCCGCACCTCCGTGCCAATGGAAAATCATGCTAGCCACACCTACCGCGCCACCATACTGGCCTTCAATCCCAGGAGTAAATCCTGACCGTCTAAGGTTACCAAATGACCTTTTCCCAAAAACCCTAGCTTGGTCACGCACCTAGCCCAATCTAGTCAAGACATGCGCCTATGGCAACCCCTTGGCCCCACATGCCAAGCCAAAACCGCACCTAGCCAAAGCTAGCCGCGCCATGCCAAACGCACTCTGCCTTGGCCCTATCTATACTAGTCACACCATACCAATCCAAACGCCCTTGCCTTGGCCCTAGCCACGCCATGCGCCTATGGAAACCCCTTGGCCCCACATGCCAAGCCAAAACCGCACCTAGCCCAATCTAGCAGCGCCATGCCAAACGCACTCTGCCTTGGCCCTATCTATGCTAGTCACACCATGCCAATCCAAATTCCCTAGCCACGCCATGTTCCCATGGCAAACCCTTAGCCCCACATGCCAAGCCAAAACCGCCACTATCCCAAGCTGGTCACGCCATGCGCCTATGGCAAACCCTTGGCCCCACATGCCAAGCCAAGCCAAACCTAGCCAATCTAGTCGCGCCATGCCAAACGCACTTTGACTTGGCCCTATCCATGCTAGTCACATCATGCCAAGCCAAATGCCCTTGCCTTGGCCCTAGTCACGCCATACGCCCATGGTAAACCCTTGGCCCCACATGCCAAGCCTAAATCGCACCTAGCCAAATCTAACCATGCCCAAGGCAAACCATTGGCCCCACATGCCAAGCCTAACCATACCTTAGCTGCGCCACCCTGTTGGCCTTCCCTACGCGGCGACCAAAACGAAGGCGTGCAACAATCAACGGTTGCCCTTCAATCCCAGGAGAAAATCCTAGCTATCCAAGGTTACCAGATGACACATGGTAACCTTTGGCCCGAAAACCTAAGTTTGGCCACGCCAAACCATGCCATGCCAACAACATTCCAACCTAGCCGCGCCACCTGTTGGCCCTCACTAAGTGGCTACCAAAACGAAGGCATGCAACGATCAACGGTTGCCCCTCCTCTCAATATGCAAAATTTCGACCGTCGAAGGTCACCAGGCTAGCAAGTTTCCCGAGCTTGACTTTCCAAGCCACAACAACATGCTACATGTTTTCCAAAAACATTCAAGACATCAACACAAACTGGGGGATGCTCATTAGGGTATTGGTTTGGTGGTCTATAGCATGCGACATACACAAATGCCTGTTTCAAGATAGTGTAATAAGAATAAGACGGTTAGTAAATGCAAGAAGCAACGGTGAAACGCTCTTTCATTATGGAACATCAATTCTATCGAATTCCATCAATACCAGGAGTTACCACCTCTTCCCATTTAACTCATCTGTTTTCTTTTTATACTTGTATAAATAAGCTTACCTATTTCCACCAGAGACACAAGTTTTTGGTCAGGGAAAAATACCACACTCAGAAAGGCAACTCTTGTTAGCTTTCTCAAAGCTTTCACCTTCTGATACAAGTCAAGTACTACTCTTCCAGAATTATTCTGGTCTCAACACTCTCTTCGCTTCCCCCCTAAACCAACCCTTCTCCTCCACTTTGTGACCGAATCAAGTCTGGAACGACCATTTCTTGGTTTAGGCCGGACTTGTACAGATTGATCTCTAGAATCTAAAGTACTCCCTTGCAGTACATTGTTTAGGGTTTAAATTGTTTCTCACTTTCACACCTGCAATTACCGAAATCAGCATAAACTATTTCACCTATAAAAAACAACTAAAGACACCACCTAGTTGTCTTGATAATGAGATGTAATGAAATGTTCAAAACGTAGACCACACGTACTGTGAGAGTAAATAAAAGAATGGAGGTCCATTCAATGGTTTCTGCCGTGATAACAAGTGATGCTGATATATAGAAATATCAGGCCAGTGTATTTGATCATTATGGTTGCTGATACATGGAGATACCAGGCCAACCCGGCTGCTGATATATAGAAATACCAGGCCATCCCATTTCATTGCTGCTGATATATGGAGATACCAAGCCAGCATAATAAGTGCTGCTGATATATAGAAATACCAGGCCAGCATATTTGATCATTGGTTACTAATACATGGAAATACCAGGCCAACCACATTTTATCATTTTGGTTGCTGATATATGGAAGTACCGGGCCAACCACATTTTTCCATTTTTCTCGCAAACACCATTAAGTCTCACATTTTGTTGTTTATTCGCTGGATGATCGAATTCACTTGTACTTTCTACCAAAGAACTAAAATAGTATTAGTAACTAAAACATTGTATCCTAGCTAATATAAATATGGGTATAAAATGTAGCAATTACATGCTTATCAACACCCCCACACTTATTTTTTGCTAGTCCTCGAGCAAAATAGAGATATTATGCAATCAATTTTATTTATTTATTTATTTTATTTTTTTGAGAAAAGTGAAAATCTACAAAAATATGGATAATTACCCACTCCCACTCCCCCACACTTAAACATTGCATTGTCCTCAATGTAATTGAGTCATCCAACGTAGAAATTAAGATGATAAATGCGAAAATAAACAAAAAGAAAATAAGAGATAAAGTAGAGGGAACAAATATGATGGGTTGACTCCCATGAAGCGAAAGTTATATGTTTCCATGCTTGCCAGTAGCACGTTCTCAAACAACGTGGAGTTGGAACCCCAAGGTAAGCTGCGAATCATATACATAAAGCCTGAAGAGTTGGGGATAAACCCAACTAATATGATTAGTCATAAACATGAACCTGCAGTAAGAAAGATTAGTACCCAAAGAGATAAAACTGAATTCAGTCTTATTTAAAACATAATTCGAACCTTGAATATGAAGTAAATCAGGTACGAATATAATTAGTAAAGATTGTTTAATGAATTTTACAGTTTTTATACTCCCTAAATCAAGTTCTAAGTCAGCGGAAATAACTTCCACCACTGATATTGGTTCAAATTCAGCTAAGTTGGGCACACAAACATATGTTGGTTCAAATGAACTCTCTGAACAAGGCCTCAATGGAGCAATAATATCACGACTTATAGACCCATTATCATCTAAAACGGTTTCATTATCAATATCATCAAGACGAAAAAATTCAGAACTTAATGGCTTATGTATAAAATGTAGCAATTACATGCTTATCAGAACTCTAGAAACTCAGATTCGCAACGGAAATGTAGTTGTTGCGAATTTTTAGTTGCGAATTTATGTTGCTAAAAATTCGCAACAGCCATATGTTGTTGCTAATTTCGCAATTGCTGGTTCTTAGTTGCTATTCACAACTGTTTCTGTTTTAGGCGTGCGAAGTACCCCTGTGACAAAAAAAACACCTGCAAACACTTTTTTTTTTTACCTTTTTCCCCCAAGCGTGCAAATTTCATGTGTGCATTCCTCTTATCCTTAGAGAAAATATCCCAGTTCAATCATTCAACACTCGTCCTCTCTCTCACTCTTTTTCTCCTGAAGAAAAAAAATTCCCGCCATGAATATTTCACGCCGTTGAAATCAGAGGAAGCTAGGTATGGATGATGATTAGTGTTTTTTATTTAGGGTTTAAATCGATTGGTGATGCTTTTTATGTTATTTTTTTATAGTTAGGGTTTGGTAGATTGGGTTTGATAGTTCGGGTTTTGTATATTTCTCGCCGTTGAAATCAGAGAAAGCTAGGTATGGATGATGATATAGTGTTTGTTATTTAGGGTTTAAATCGATTGATGATGCTTTTTATGTTAGTATTTGATAGTTAGGGTTTGGTAGATTGGATTTGATAGTTAGTGTTTTGTATCTTTTTGTTCAAATCGATTAATGATGTATTTTTTATGTATTTTGGTAGATTGGTACTTAGGGTTTTATGTATTTTGTTTAAAGTGGAAAGAAGAATAAAGAAGGTGATGAGTATTAATCGGGTTTGAGGTGAGATTAGGGTATGCTTAAATGTTATCTTTCAAAGTATGGATTCAATTATTAGAGTTAATTAAGTTTAAAGGTGTGATTAGATCTGAAAAGTAGGCTAATATTAATTTTCTAAAGGACAATCTTTGAGACACCGTTTTTGTTTTGTTGTTTACACTTTGGAATTTTTAGTTAGTTTTGGATTGAACCAGTACAAATTTAGGAATGTTTAACAAGGATTTGTAAATGATATAGAGTATTAGTAATCACTGTCTAATTTCGATTATTCATTTAGTTTTGTATTGGTTTAAGAGGTCGGGATTGCAGAAGTGGACAGATGTATGTAATATTTTATTTAAGAGACATGGAGAGAATTTAAGCTAATTTTATGGTAGACGTTTAGTATGTTAATGGGTTTCATCATCTTTTTATGTTGTTCTCAATTATGAACTATTGGATATTGTTATTCAATTGGTGTTCATATTAATTATGTCGATGTGTGTGTATAGTATGCATTGTTTGGGTGTTCTATTTTCTTTTATTTTCTATTGGACAAATATAAATTTATTTAGGAGACCCATTCGTGTGCATACTCCACGTGATTGTTTTGTTTTGTTTTCTTTTATTTTCTTCTTCTGTTTGCGATAATACTAATCTCATGGTTTGGGGTCTTTTCATGAGGATAGACTATTTGGTGAGTTAATGATGAAATTGACATTCCTTCATGTGGGTTATTGATTAATGATTTTCTCAAGTTTTCGTAATAGTAATTAAGATTCGTTCTCTCGGATGTTGTTAAGATTAAAATTAAAGGTTTAAATAAAATAATAAATAAAAGAGAGTCACTGGGTCTTAGATTCCACCTGATTCACAACACGAAGTTCAATTATTCATTCTCAACAATTATCGCTCAGTGAATAAATAAAACATCAACTCTTGTTTTGCCAAAGTAGATCTTCAAAACATTATTTGTATCCCCTAAACATAGATTATCTTAATTCAAAGCATAACCTATCTAATTGAATCACAACTAATTTTATCGAATCATAAATCAATTTAAAATAATGCAAAAGTCAAATAGAGAATAAAATAATTTTACCCATGTTGAATTTCGGCTTCTCCGTCGACCTAGTGATGGGGTTTAGCTTCTCATGATGATAACACACTCAAAGTTCATTTTTATTTCCCAAATGGTGTTTACAAAGAAGAGAAAATGAGAAAATCAAATTAAACCGGGAATTCGCAACGCTTATAATCGTTGCAGACCCACCGTTACAAAGAACAACAGAAAACTGTCGCAGAAAACAGTCTTATCTTTAACGCATGAACGACAGTTATTTTACGACTGTCATGGTAAGTCTGTTCTTCGTTTGCTTCCTAATTTTTCTGTTGCTGCTGCTGCAGATTTCTCTGAAGCAATTTCCTCTACTCTGTAGCCTCCCCCCAACTCTCGATCCCTCTTCTGATCACCGAAAATATTTTTATACTCGACAGCTACAGAATATCTCCTCATAACTTCTCCAAATCTTCTCTCTGTCAAGCCATTACTCGATATTATCCTCCATGCAAGATACAAGAATTTTCTTCAATATTTTTGTCTCTTCACGCACTCTGATGGTGTCAAATTCTCCATATTTATCTCTTCCACGTTCCGGTTGGAGTTAAATACATTCCAAACACGTTATAGCTTGAGCAAATCTTGTTGTAATGAAGAATCCCGTGCATATCTCTCACGCCCTGTTTCCAAAAATAAAGAGATATCTTCCCTTTTATGCGATTCCAGGCACATTACCAATCCTGTCTCATCATTACAGATCATTACCAATCAATTCCCGTGACCAAAATCTTCAAAAATCTGTCCAAAATCAATCCACAAAATTCTGCAGTTTGTTAAACATTTTTCCCGCCAAGAGTTTACTTTTCAAACGATGAAGAAAGGGTTGCCCCTTATCCAAGTGCGGTGTGCGAATAGCAATTAGGGTGCCCCTTAGTAATTGGGTGCCCCTTAGCCAAAATTGGAGTCCGTTTAGCAAATATCCTTTGGAGGAGCCTTTAGCAGTTTTTCGAGCCAATTCTTTCAAAAATATTTATTTCTTAAAAATACCTACAAACAAGTTTATTAGTGATAAAATTGAGACTTAGCTAATATAAATATGGGTGAAAAATGGTGCATTTATGTGCTTATCAGTTATAAATATGTTTTTTCCGTGTTCTACCTTTTATCAGTAATTACCATTTTTACTATCAGCTTTTACTGGACCTTGCTGATTATTTATCCTTTTGGTGCCAGACGATACATCTATAGCTAAAAGCGAACTCAAGGAAGTGGAAAGTGAATACTACATTTGTCTTGAGTGAGTGTGCAAAAGCTTTTGCCTAATCTGTACGTTTTGTATATGTCTTTTGTGGTTTCGACAATGACTGAAAATATGTATGTACTAGGTTTGGTTAATGTATAGACTTAAGCTATCTCGAATGTATGAGTCCTATAGTTAAGAAAGTAGCATTTGGTACAGGTGGACACAATGATGTTGTTTAATATATATAATCTTTTTTGTCTGATAACCATGTTAATAGTATGAAAGTTGAATTACCATTTCGCAAGTAATGTAGTCATTTTTTGGTAGTCCTTGTCAATCTTCTCGCCCCCTATTTATTTTTGTTTAGCATCTTAGCATTATATGTTAGGAACTAATGACTATGGGTTGTGACATTATGCTATTTCTGCAGGTAGAAGATCCAATCTGAGATTTCATAAGGAGTTACTGCAGCTGCTATTGCTAATCATGTATGGAAATTTTGTTTATTATGGCTAGTGTTGGATTTCCATATTGACTGTTTAATGATAATTTTACTAGTGGTGGATTGCGGCTTATTCTCTTATCTTTGAGAGAATAATCCCTATAGGTTAACAACATATAACTCTTCTCTTTGAGAGGAGATTGTTGTTGTTAACCTACGGGGCTTTGGAAACCCTTTACCAGTAGGACTAGTTTGTTTTAGTTCTTCTTCTTCTTAGTAATATCCACAGCTGTATTTATACCATAAATAAAGTTATGTTTTGGTCATTCTTATTTTTTTATTCAAGCAGTTTATTACATGATGAAGTATTGTATAGTTTGTGTAGTAAATGGAAATCATGTTTTGGTGATGCCTAATTTAGAAACACTAAGTATCTGTTGTGCTATATTGATTCTCACATGATATTCTTGTACTTAAACCAGAACTTACATGATGAATCATTCATGCTTGTTAGTTAGTTTGATACTAATGAATATTTGAAAGGCAGGGTATCTCATATACGGTATATACACATAATGAATCTGTATGCAGGAAGAAACACAACTTCCTGAACATCTCTCAATTATGCTATGTATCCTCATTGTTCCTTTCTATGTTTCGGTTGTGCATATGTGTTAGTCTGTGTGTGTATTCGAGGTGTTTCATCTGTTTATTTTATTTTTCCTTTAACTGGCTTTTCTTATCATAATTAGGTGATAATGATATTTCTTACATTTGTTACAATAACAATCACAGTTTCATCTCTGTGACTCACAAATTAAGGTTTGTCTGTTCTGCTAGAACCGAGAGAACAATCAGGACTTTGAGCATTCGTTTCTTTTAGGACTGGTATTTTATTCACCGATAACACCTATTTTCCATCTCTCCTAAGAGGATATACTAGCTAGAATAGATCTAATACTTTGGTTAGGATATGTACCTCCACCTTTAGAAAGTGGATTCAGAATCTTAAGTTTTATGCTTTTACCTGGGATTGCACTTGTTATTCTCAAGGGGTTTACATCGTATGTCCCTTATACCTGGGGTAACAAGGTAAATTAACGAGTCACGTGTCACAAATTCTGTTTTATTGCATTGCTGAAGTGCAAGGGGAGATGGAATATTTTTTAAAGATGCTCAAGGAGTCTTATTTTTAGATGTCAGATGTCTCAATTGATATTGTTCTCCTCCTCCTTCACTTAGTTCTGATGGGTACCTCCTTCACTTAGTTGACTGTGAAGTTCTTCATAGTAGATCTTATAGTGTTAGTTAGCTGTGCCGAGAGCATTAAAGCATTGAATGATTTTACTTTTTGGTAGCTTTATTGTGTTAGTTAGTCAATGGTTTATGAATGAGGTTGCAAAGGTTTATCTTTCTTTCATTGGTTAATTGTATTACATCATCATTAAAGTGGACATACAATGGTATAATTCTGTTTACTGATCTTTGTAGGTTAATGAAAGGTTTTAAAGGTTTGGTACGAAATAAAAGGTATATTGATGGCTGCATTGCAAGAGGGTATACATTGCATGAAGCCAGCTTATACTGTATGAAGGACCTGTTAACTGATGGTGATGGTACTCATAAACATACCCGACAATCCTTCTTAGATGATGACACTGAGTTTGCCGATAAGATGCCTTTGAGTAAATCTTAGAGTATCAAATTAACCCAAGTACAGTTTGAGCAAGCTCGCAAGTGGATTCTGTCTAAGTATGTTGGAATAGAGGAATGGCAAAGGTGCATTTTTTTACTTCCATACCTAATAGATGTTTGATTATTAGGCATGTCTATCTGATTGTTCTTGCACTGTTGTTTCGTTTCAGGAAGTATGATTCATATGTTAACATCGCCAATAATACTTCAAAGAGTTTCCTTTTATGGTTAAGTGACGAGGTAATATATATTAGCTTCTAAATTAATTTGTAGTAAAGCATCGAGTGGTTTTGGCTATGCAACTGACACACATATGTTCTCTTACAGTTGTTAGAAGCCAAAGTTAGAAATTATGTACTTTGGCGCCTAGTGCAGGGACCTCTTTTCAAGGCGCAGTCATATAAGAAATACCAAGTAAATGGCTTTAAGTTCTCTGCACATAGGTACGAGGAGGCGGCGGTATCGCAAAACAGTGGTGTGTTTATAAGAGAATTTACGAGACAGAAAGATTTGGAGGAAACTGAAATTACCTATTATGGAGTTATTACGCAGATTATTAAGTTGAATTATATGGAATTCAAAGAAATAGTTTTTTATTGTGATTGGGTCAGAGTTCAAGATAGGTCTAACGCGTGCAAAGTTGATCCTAACTCAAACATGATAAAAGATAACTTGTCTAAGCTGCAAAGCATCAATCAAGTTGTGGATGTCCATTTGTTCTTGCCTCTGAAGCGACACAAGTGTTTTACTCAAAGGATATTTCTGATGTGGGATGGTCTGTGGTCTTGCATTCACAACAAGGCTTAACTTCCTTAGTAGATGAAATTGAATATCCTACTATTTATCAGTCAGCTTTTACTGACAATGGTAGTTTAGAAAAATTTATGTGTGTCCAATCTAGAGTTTAAAATGTGCATGCCATCAATGCAGTGTGTGATATAGCTACATATTTTGTAAAAATTTGTTTTATCCCTTATGCAAAATTAATAGGTTCTGTTTGTTTGAGAAAATTGATTGTGTTGTTTTATTTGATAGTGATAAAACAAATCTTAACTTCCTTAGTAGATGAAATTGAATATCCTACTAGTTATCAGTCAGCTTTTACTGACAATGGTAGTTTAGAAAAATTTATGTGTGTCAAATCAGGAGTTTAAAATGTGCATGCCATCAATGCAATGTGTGATATAGCTACATATTTCGTTAAAATTTGTTTTATCACTTATGCAAACTTAATAGGTTCTGTTTGTTTGAGAAAATTGATTGTACTGTTTATTTGATAGTGAAAAGTTGGTAGTTTTTGTTTCTTTTGCATATAGATGCTCTTTAACACTTATTTTGCAGGTTATGATGGCAGCAGTAGAGGTAGATTAAAATGGGCTTCCCATGTCTTCCAATTCAACTACACTTGGCCACCTGAAGGGCGCCTTGATCCGTACTCATATCCATATCTCCTACAAATCCTGGAAGGATGTGCCGAAAACTAATAAAGACGATGTCTTGAATGATCTACATGTACAAACTTACCTCAATTTGGTTTATGTTCCTACTAATATTAAATTTATTTGAGTTTAAACTAGATGCTGTGTTTTTTCAGTTAGCATATCAATTGATACCTCTAAGAAAACGATGGTAAAGGGAATGTCTGATCCATGGAGGTGAC
Organism: Papaver bracteatum; assembly: GCA_023529315.1. NCBI lineage: Eukaryota > Viridiplantae > Streptophyta > Magnoliopsida > Ranunculales > Papaveraceae > Papaver > Papaver bracteatum. The sequence goes on from JAJJWX010004844.1 coordinate 2,148,628, forward strand.
GTAAGTGGGAGTTACGAAGAAAGTACTATGATCCATATCCTACTAATGAAGTAAGGATCTTACATACCCCCCTGGTGTAAAAGATGAGGACTGGAAAGTATTCTGTCGTAACGAGGAAGGAGAAAAAACACATCAAGCTAGAATTGATAATAATAGGAAAAGGGAAAAAAATATGATTACAGCCATACCTCTAGTCGCAAACCTCATAGTTTGGTAAGAGCTGAACTGGTACGTATATTATATCGACAATGTTCGGATATTTTTGAATTTAAACTCTTTTCGATGTTAGGGTACATGTAGATAATTGATTAATGTACTAATCAACTCATTGCATTTTTGAATTTAGGAGAGGGAGAATCTTGGAGTGGAAATCACTACCTCTGACGTGTGGATTAAAGCCCATACACAAGAGGGTGGGAAAATTCTACCCAGTGCGCAGAAATATTATGTGAGAATGTTGTTAAACTATTTTCTTAATCTATACACTAGTTTGGTAATTTTATATTTAACTGAATACACTTGCTCGACATTACATGACGATCTTAAGAAAGCGCATGTAGAGATTAAGGAAAAACAAGATTCAGGTTCTTCTTTAGATGAATTAAATCCACTGGCTTTAGCTTTTTGGAAGGATACAAGGGGACGGGTTCATTCTGTTGGTGTTGTTTCTCGTACACAATATGATTATTCAGCTCCTGCACGTGCAAAAGTTGCTGAAATTAAGTCTAGGGATGGGGAGCTTAAGCATCAAGTGAACGATTTAAGTAGCAAGATCGGGCTTATAATCGAAGGCTTGGGAACCTTAAGTCACATTATGAAGGATATCCAATATGGAAAAGCCTTATATATTGCCTCAAACAACATGGACAGTTCACAAGGTCATGGGTATTCACCTGCTCATACTGCTTTAGCTGGCAATACAAGTTCACCTGCTTACATATCTGTACCTGCTGAAAACATATCACCAGGTCGATCATCTATAGGTTCTGATGTGCGATGCTCATTGCTGAACATAAATGGTGACACCATGGCTTTTGGTAGACTTTGTACCGGTGAGTTAGTAGAAATAGCTCACGTCTCACTTGTAGCATCTAATCATGCGAAAGTAGCTCTTGATCTCATTCTCATGCCAAAGGAATTGACTATAAAAGTTAACAAGTTTGTGTGCACCTTTCAAGATGTTGGAATTGGAGGATATGTGGTTCATCCAAAGATTTGCATCGCATATGATTAGGAGGGTCGATCTGTTTTTTCGGAGATGAAGATTTCTCAGCCATCATCTTTTGCGTATATAAACGATACATATATGACTGAAGTAGTATATGCGGTAGACTATTATGAAAATATGCACTTAGGAAGTATTTTACTTTAACTTAAAAAAAAACTTGGCATGTAATATATATATTTTGTGAACCTTGACCATTCTCGTATGAATGAATTTTACTTTTTGCATTTGTGTGGTTCCTGTATATGTATATTTTGTAATTATACAGGAGTATCAGGTCAGCTGAAGCTAGTAGCCACCTGGGGGAATATCAATCCCTGGTAAGTTCATTTGATTATGCTTGGATTCAGTTTGTTGAAACTTGTTAATAACCTTCAGTTTACACTTTCTTGCGTGGTATTACACTTAATGGTCATATTGCTGTCGGATTTAGCCATTGGTGACCTTTCTTTGGTAACTCTCTGTTGTGATCTTACCACAAGCTTCATAGTTTATTGTAATTTTTGAATGTTAACATACCTTAGTAACTGTTTGAACTGAAGGTTAATCCTTTACATTGTCTTTCAAAGGAATGAAATTGCTAATGAGAAAATGAAAAGCGAGATTGGCAATTTTTACTTCTGAGAATTTTGATAAGCAAATTTTATGTACATTATTCCAATATCATTAGCATGATATCTAGACTTAAACCATTCGACTTTCCAGGAATCTATTTCAAGACTCTTAAACTAATGAGATGCATTTTTTGCGAGAATTGTTAGCTCAGACTTAGTCTATTAAAGACTCATTTTCTAGAAATTAAAATAAGATGCTTTTGGTGGTGAGAATCGTAGACTGAAACATGATTTTTCATGCAGATAGCGTCATTCCTGTTATATCTTTCTGATGTGGAAGAAGGTGGTGAAACAATATTCCCATACGAGATAAAATAATTAAGCAGCTTTTATTTTACTTTTCCCAGTAAGTGACTTAAAGATTCTTACTTGTTGAAATGCCGAATGGTTCGAATATGAATATCGGCTATGACTATGAAAAATGTATTGCCTTAAAAGTGAAGCCCCGTAGAGGGGATTGCCTGTTTTTTTATTCGTTATATCCAAATAGTACAATTGATCGGGTATCCGAAATTTGGTTCCGTCTATTATGAGTTGCAGGGATAGTGCTTTTGTTTACTGCATTTTCTATATCTAATAATATGGTATGTACTTGTGTTACAGGGATTGTCGCATAATGCAGATGAGATGAACATGTGAAAATCTAGCATTGATATCAGGTGCTTGTTCTTATTGAAATTAGGTTATCGCATAACTCAGAAATTTGTATCTTACACACTCACCATGTATAGATGTTGATGGTGGATTTCTATTTAAAGGCTAAAATTGTAAAAAACCAATTTTTGTAAGTTGACGCCCTGCAAAGGATAAAACCTTCAGGTGATGAATATTTCTCGCCATGATAATTCATTGGAGCATGTGCAACCTTCCCGATTTTCTGTAGGTTTGCAGCATTACTGCTTTAATTAAAGCCTTGTGTTCGACATGCAAACACCCATAGGCTACCTGACGGCGGGTTATATTAGCCCCGTTGAACGCATGCAAGACTACCCATGTTAGTCTCACCTGCTGAAAACAAACCCAAAAATAGATCTCATTCGTCCAAGTTCGCAGGCATAGATGGAGGGTGCAGATATAGATTCAGGGAGTCTTGAGCATGCTACCATAATCACCTCGGACCCACCTTCATGCATGACATAACGGTCAAGACCAACTACAGTTGTTCCTTCCAAAACATGCACTCAAAGTGAGCATGACGCACGGCTAGGGTTTCTTTTAATCGTGAACGTCCAACTTCGCAGGCATAGTTGGATGGCTTAGATTATACCCTAAAACAAGTAGTGAAGTGATGATACACCATTGGCGGACCCACTTTCTACCTACATGACCGACTCCCTCATAGACAAGCCGTGGTGCAAGAAACGATTGCCCAAACAAGGCTAGGTTAACGCCTTATGCAGGCTGAGAAGATCCAAAACGATCACGACCATCCGACTTCGCAGGCATAGTTGGATGGCTTAGATTGCGCCCAGGGTCATAGAGCAAGCATGTACATGCTCACTGTCGGCCCAAGATGTTGCATACATGTTCGGTCTCCCCAAAGGAGGCGCACGCAACCCAAAACCGATCGCCCAAAGTGGCCGGTCCAAAATCTTAATTAGGGTTTGCGGCGCATATGTCGCAGAAACATCTCGAGCGTCCATCTTCGCAGGCTTGGATGGAAGGCAAAGATGGAGACTTAGAAAGAACCGAGCATGCTAGCATGACCACCGTGGGCCCGACTTCACGCCTAGATGATCGTCCAAGACCGGCAGTGATCAAGTTCCTTGGGACGCGTGCCCAAAGGTGGAATGTCACGGCCCCTCCATAAGTTCTAATCTCGACCACTCGTCTTTGCCACCTAAAGTGGGTGGCTTAGATCAAATCTTTGCAAGTCAAGAAGGCATGGGCGTGAACACCATTGTACCACCTCCGTGCAGGGCCAATCGGTTCCTCCATAGAAACTCCCTTAGCATGCAAACGTTTGGGTTGAAAGAGGCAGCATGCGCGCCTCCCATCCAACGATCGCAAGCAAGGCTACGAGCCATCTCGTCCGTCCAACTTTGTAATCTTGGACGAATGACTTAGGGTGCAAATCAACTAGCAAACAAGGTATCACCATGATCACCATCCGTCACTATTCTTCACAGGGTGACCGACCAAGGCATGGCCTGTCTATACAGCCTCCAAACGGTCACCTCAATATGGATGCATGCGATGTTATACCAAGTTCACGATTCACCCTGCACTATTTTCTGTGGGTCCCACGATCCACACACTCGAGACATTAATCACGTCACAACTAGGGGATACAAACTAGGGTATTGGTCTGGAGGTTTACAACGTGCAGCGTGCAACACGCCATCACAAGATCGTGTCAGGGAAACATGGGCGGTTAGCGATGATAGGAGAAGTGGGCAAGCAACCGTGTGACACTAACACACAACTCCACTTCCTCCATCACTCCATTTCCTCCACTTTCCCACGAGAGACGTGATGAAGGCTTATCGACTTGTATAAATAGGTTCTCCTCCCTATTTCCAACAGAACACATAAAAACCAAGTGTTAATACCATCGTATTCAACACCCAGAGCCTGCCTGCAACATTTTCTAGCCTGCTCAACCTTATGTTAACAAGTCATCAAATAGCCTTCACCGTCATACTCTCAACACCTTCTTTGCTTCCTTCCCTAAGATCAACCTCACATCCTTCACCTGTGACCGAAACAAATCTGAAACGGCCGTGTCTTTGGTTTAGGCCAGAATTGTACATATTATCTCTCGAATCAAAAGTGCTCATCGTGCAGCACATTTTTTGAAGGTTTAAATTCACTTCTCATCCACACACACCCAAAATTACCTAAACCTGCAGAAGTAGTTTTCTCCCACAAACAATAGATAAACATATTGTTATTAGAGTTTAAAACTAAATAAGAGTCTCATTAAAATAAAGAGTAACTCATATGTATACCATGTGTTGATGAACATATAATTGAATGTTCTTTCTCTTCTATGGTAATTTTCTTAAATGTTATTCTTACATATAATTGAACATATCAATGTCAATATAAATATTGCAAAATATGATTGATTGTTGGATGGATTCATAGGGTTATGGGTAGTTGCAGGATAAATAGAACTGTGGGTGGGAGATTTTTGACCAGGTCAACAAATACCTACTTTTTTTTACTGTTGCGAAGAATTAGCAACAACTGAGATCTATTGCTAAATTTGTACCAAAAAAATGGAAGTCGGTCTTCTTTGACTTACTCAAATAATTTCGCAACTGCCAAATTATGTTGCTAATTTTTTTATCGCGACTTTGAGGGTCAATTCCGCTAACTTAGTCAAGAATTCGCAACTAATAGTACAAATTTAGCAACTGCTTATTAGCTGTTGCTAAAATTTGGATTCACAACTGCTTGAAACTGTTGCGAAAATAGTTGCGACTCGAAATTAGCAACAGCTACATGTCCGTTGCGAAATTTCGAGTCGCCCCCTGTAGAAACGGATCTCTGCAGTTGCGAACCCGATTCGCAACAGCGAGAGCCTGTTGCAAAACTCCATTTTTAGTTTAGTGTAACATCTAGTAAATCTTCTATTTTCTTGTTTTATTTAGAAGAATAACTAGAGTTTGGAAATAGCCATTATTGTGATTACACATAGCTATGTCCAACGTTTTCATCTTCATATTTTTAGGTTTATTTGTTTAAATTCTAAAAAAAATGTTTGGAAGATGATTTGCAGTATCAATCTTTATGATTTTATATATTGAAATTTGTTATGGGATATGTGTGTTTGCGTCCGTGAACTATGATTATCCCATACCGTGTCAAAAGTTAAGTCTTTCGTATGTCGATATGCATGTATTGATAAAAGAATGAATGAACTTTTGACATTACAAAAGTTTGAAGCCTATTATGTCATTATGAAAATATTGATAGAAGATAGGATGAACTTTTGTTTATAAGGATTATGTCTATTGTATGCCATTGTGCAAATAGTTCTCTTATGTTGAGCATTTTGGATTAAATTAATCATAGGTTCTATTGTGGTCAATTTAGTTGAGTATTCCGGTTGAATTAATCATGGGTTCTATTGTGGTTAATTTAATTGAGTATTTTGGATACAAATTCATAGTCCTATGTGATTTGTGTTGTCCAAAGAAATCCTTCTTTTCTTGTGAAAGTCAGGTCGCTCTTGTTGTTTATTCGAGAATGACATTTTATGGGGGAGAGTTCTTAATTGAACTTGTGCTTACTTGCCAAATCTTTGTGGGGAGTGAGGCTGTGGAATAATATAGGGGTTATCTTGTATCTTTATAAACTCTTTGATGAATGCATTTAGCTTTGGATATATAATTGCATCTAAAAAGTTGATATGTACTTTATTTTGGTCATGAAGTGTCTCTATGGAAATTTCATTAGGATCCCACTAGTTTTCGTACCTTTGCCAATTTTATTGACAAAAAATGGGAGAATTAATATGTAATTCACACTACAAATACATATGGTTTTCGGATCATTATGTAAGGGGGAGTAGTTTCCATGTGAGATGGAGTATTGACTAAGGGGGAGTGATACATATCACCATAGTATTGTTGTCGAAGTTGTGATACATTTGAACTTTGATGTTGTATAATAATACTATGACACTGTATAACAATGATTGAGAATTCTTGTTTTCTCATTGTTATAGCTACGAATTTCAACAACAATGATGCTGAACTTACAACCTTTGGGATCATTGGAGTACTTGGAAGTGACGAAGATTTCGAGTAATGTTTAAGGTTAGGCATGTGGAATAGGAGCTACAAAAGTTTATTTATTTCTTTTTGTATTCCATATGTATTGATAGTTTTGTTACTAAAATTGACAAAGGGGGAGTCTGTTAGAGCACTGCTAGGTCGAACTCGCATGTGTTGCTATCTCAAGCATGTTTCTCAATGTTAGTGATCGAAACTATAAGTCTTGATTTCTAGTCTACTATAGCTAAGTATCGGACTAAGATATAAAGTGTAGTTGAGATCAAGAACTCCATGGAGATAATCATACAAGACGAAGAGCTACTTAAGGAACTGGTGGAACTTCATCGACTAAAAGGTATGTGGAGACTTGAACTTATTTATCACTCAAAAGTGTATCTACTTTATCTCCTATCTTGAGACAAAAGTCGTTTTGCTATATAGACTTTGATTATACACATTTGTTATTTCGAGCCGAGTTTATCTCGCCTATCTATTTCTCAAAATATGTGTTGGTAAGCTTTTGCTTTGGCCAAGTTCATCTTTACCTAGTGACGAAAGTCATGTTATGTTTCAATCACTTGAAAATGGCTTTAACTAAAAATGGTTTGTGAATAACAACTATATAACGTCCTCTAAGAATGTTGCAATGATTGAGATGAGAGTTTAGATTATATAACCATTGTTGGATATAAGCATTGTGTGGAAACACATACATGTATAAGTCCTTATTTCTTTCACCAAATTATGCGTACTTTGTTGATCAAGAAAACCGGAACAAGAGTCCACGAACCCATTCCACGTACTGTCAGAGGTTCTCTTCCCGAGAATTTCTGATGGAGTTTGTAAACTTGTTACAAACTTATTCCGGGTACTTGAGTCCGCGTACTTAAGTTGGTTATATCTAAAAATGATTATTCGTGAACTTATACTTATATAAACTAAGGAATGCAAGTTTGCAAACCGTGGCTATAAAGTTCATGAATCGATTCGAGTGACTGAAATCGTTTTTGCTTTAATTGTGTCTTGTATACTTCTATAAGATCTAAGAAATTGAACAACTCTCTAACTAGTTCATGTGAGTCATTTGAACTAGTTATGGTGAAGAAGAATATGGTTAACATGAAAGTGCTCATATTGCTAACCATTTGGTTAACTATTGTTGAACCAACAAATGTACATGTTTGGGCACGGTTACACAAACCTAAAATGTAAATTTCATTTGTGTGTAACAAGCTAAGTTTTCAATCTAACGGTTGAAAGATATTAGCTTGAATCTAATCAGGTTTTCATCTAACGGTGAATATTGAATGCTTTGTTACTAAGCTAACATTGATTGCAAACCCTGATTTGAAAGACTATATAAGGGAGAACTCTAGCAAGTGGGAAACCTAATCCCCACACCTCCTGTGTGATACTAGTTGTATTAGCTAGAGTTGCTTCTACTTTAACCTAAGGTCCTACCGAAACCCTGTAGATTAACGACTTGAGGACTTCATTGGGATTGTGAAGCCATGTCGATACTACTTTCTTGTAGTTGTGTGATATGATCTTGCTGATTCTATCGTTTTGAGTACAATCATAACTATTGGCTTGAGATTAATATCTCTGATAGGCAAGATATAAAAGTAATCACAAACATCTTCGTCTCATCGTTTGTGATTCCACAATATCTTATTTCGCCGCGTCGATTAAGATTATTGCGAGGTGATTGATAATACTGAGTTGTTCTTCGGGAATATAATTCTGGTTTATCAATTGGTTCATGTTCACCTTGATTTATCAAAATACATAACAAAACTTGTAAGTATTTGTATGGTAGACAAATTTATCTATTACCGTAGACTTTTCTGTGTGATACAGATTTGTTTATTACAGAATTATGGTAGACATAATTCTGGTTTATCAATTGGTCGTAGAAACTCTTAGTTATGGGTGAGATCAGCTAAGGGAATCAAGTGCGTAGTATCCTGCTGGGATCAGAGGCGTAAGGAGCGCAACTGTACCTTGGATCAGTGTGAGATTGATTGGGGTTCAACTACAATCCAGACCAAAGTTAGTTTGTAGTAGTCTAATGTCTGTAGCGGCTTAATACAGTGTGTGTTCAATCTGGACTAGGTCCCAGGATTTTTCTGCATTTGCGGTTTCCTCGTTAACAAAACTTCTGGTGTCTGTATTATTTCTTTTCTGCATTATATTTTGTTATATAATTGAAATATCACAGGTTGTGCGTTTGAATCAATCAATTGGAAATCCTACCTTTGGTTGTTGATTGAAATTGATTGATCCTTGAACATTGGTCTTTGGTACCGTTCAAGTGATTTCTCTTGTATTCAATTAGACTCGCAGATTTCTATTTGCTTGAGTAAGAATTGAATCAAGAAAGAGAGATATAACTCTTTGATATACTTTACTAAGATTGAGTCTAGCTGATTCTCTTGAAAGTATATTGGGTGTGGTTGTACCCCGTTTTTTCAAGATTCATTCGAGCAGACGAAAAGTTTTTTTAAAATGACAAACCGAGTTAAATCGGATTTCGCCAGATTTGATGAGAAGAGAGAGAGGCCACCCAATGCATTAACAAATGTGGTCCCTTTTCACGCATGGCAGCTAGGTAATCTAACATTTTAAAGAGAAAAAAAGAAAGGAAATCAGAGCTGGGGATTCTTTTTTCACTTTCCTTTTCTTCTTCCCTTCATTTTCTTCATGTTGAATGTTACTCCCCCGTGTAGAGCTTGATTTAAATCACGCAATTAGTGATCTTAATGGAGTCATGGCTTCACTGAGTTTGCTGATGGTTCAAGATGGTTGGCCTTATACAAGAGGAGGTGAAGGTAATTTTACTTTCTGTTTTCCAGTTTGAAGAAATTTGATTTGAGGAAAGTGATTTTCACGCAATTGATTGATGTGGCTGTCATCAAGCGATGGGTTTGTGCTATTGCACTTGATGCATGTTTTGATCAGGTATTTTGCTACAATTACATCCTTGAATTGAAGATGATGTTCATAAAAACTAGTGTTCTACTTTAACTGTGGGGATTTTTCCCAAGGATGTGTTTGTAAGGTTAAATTTGTGTCAATGCTTGAATGGGTTTGCAGCTACTTCCTCGAAATTTTAGTTTCAATTGCATAATCAAGTCCCCTGTACTCCAGGGTAGTCGTTAATTTCTAACGGCGGAATTGGTTTGAACCGTGTTTAGACTAAACTGTTCAATGTCGATAACCTTGCTTTTACTTCGTTGAAAATGAAAAGGATATGTTGTTTAATGGAGTTTAACGAAATGTGTAAATGTTGTAATATGTTTCTTGGAGTTAGTGCATGGAATTATCAGTTCATCAATATTACTGCGACTCTATAATAAATTTGGACTCTTTAACATTTGGATATCGTGCATGGTAATGGCGGTGGTCTTATCCCTGTTTCGGGACTCCCGTGTTGGTTAGTAAGTACCCAGAACCCTACATGGTTTACATGAATAGCAGCATAGTTGCTTATATAGTCTCTTTTTCCATAATCGTTATTGTTTCTTGTGTGATTTGTGGATGATAACACCCTTGTTCAAGTCTGGTTCGGTCATCTGCATTTCAATTGGTTGTATTATCACCGGCTCCTCAGTAAATATCAATCTTGGATATCAGTCTATACTTTTTGGTCTGGGACGGCTATGGAAATCATTTTACTCATGCGCACTTTAATGTATTACATGGTTATTGCACAAGTATAGAGTCCAGTTGTGCTGTGGTGAATGAAATGTTACTTATTTTTGTGCATCCTAAATTTGGCTAACCATGAGAGATCGCTCTTAATTGTAAACCAGCTAGGATCGGTTAGCTGTCTAGTAAAGGGAAATGGAAATGTCGGCCCATTCTAAGGTCCGTGCTAACTTCGAATTTAATAAACACTAAATGATGATTTTATAATGGTGTCATTTGTTGTTGCTGGAAAAGAAGGTTCTCTGTATGGTGGAATTTTAATATGATTCAATTAAATTCTCGTTGCATTATTCTATAGTCCGGTGGAGCTTGGTGGAGCTTTCTTTTTGATACTTGCGTGAGTGTTATGTAGTCAAATCTTAAGCTATAAACGGTGAAGTGTTAATAAAATCTAATCGAACTTCAGTAAGATGTATGGCGACTTGGTGTTGTCTGTTGCATATTCATTTTTGAAATTCTTAAGTTAGAATGTAGGTGTTGCGCAAGGAATTTGGAAACTAAGAACAACGACTAAATGTGTATGATAGATACTGGCCCTTGGCTTTAAAAGGGATAATTTTGGTATGAGATGGGACTTGTGTATTAGATTTTGTAGAAGGCTAGATATGGAGATTAGATTTATATCTATGAGGAATTATGCCATCACAGTTAAACCAGATACAAGGGTAGACTGTTTGGAATGGGAAATATTTGTTCTTTTCCACTGACCTCATATAATAGTTGATAAGTCTTAAACTTGGACGTACATGGAACTGAGCCTACTGTGTGTCAAGAACATAAATGTGTGGATTGATCAACTTGGTGAAATGTGTGTTTAGATATGTTATGGAGAAATGTTCTATGTGATGATAAAATGCTTCAGATGTGGATATCGAATGTAACTATTCTTTCAAACGAAAGGCCTTGATTGGTAAATCTTTACTGTTTGATTGCTAAATTTATAATTTAAATTCATAATTTAGTGTTTGTAGAAATTGATGAATTATGGTTTGCCTGGAGTAGTAGTTGTTGTATTAAATATTTTTCCTTAGTTTACAACTAGCAGGAGTTGGTGTTAATTCTTAGTTGACAATAATGCGTGGACGACGGTTGATTTAGATCCTAAAACTGCTGGAGGTGGTTGCTGCCTATTCATTAGCGGTTCATACTGTTAGACTTTTTTTATGGTTTAGCAACTAATCATGTTTTGTTTGATAAAACCGGATTAGTCTAATCTTAATCAAGTGTGTGTTTAATGTTTAGATCATGTACTAAAGGCAAGACTTTTACTGTTTTGTGGGGATTGTACATAAGGCTATAGTACATCAAACTAATCCATTAAGTGGCATGCAAGTTTTTTATTTGAAGTTAAGGGATGTGTTTCCACCTCATGATGGCTGAGTAGGTGACACATGTCTATACAGTTGGAGGTGGACTCCCTTCTAGCCTTATTTAAAAGTAATTTCTGCCATTAGAAGTTTAAGGACATAGAAGTGGATGAAAAACCTTCCTTTGAAGCAATCTGTTTTAGGTACTAACTATTGTTAATTGTCTATTCTACACAGAGGAAAGTCAGATATATCTACTCTATTATCTCCTTGTTTATTATGTGTTGGTTGTTTACTTGAATCCTATGTATTCAACAAGTTTTAGCATGAGGCAGTTGTATCTCAACATGATGAAGTTAAACTTAAAGCATGTTTTCTCTATGCACTGATCATGTTGATGTTTGAGGATGTAGCACATGTAATCCTAAGCATAAGGTGAATTATATATCAGCATATGTCATAGCTAGTAATCATGATTATGTAAAGCATGCTTAGTAATTTATCATGTGAAGATTAAAGCATGATTAGAGGCTGATATTCTAACATTGGTATCAGAGCCATAGGTTTAAGTTGTGTTCTACATCTGATTTTCATATACTTGTTGTGTTTGACATGAAGTTTTCAGTATCTCACATGTTCAATCATGGTGTGTTGATGTTGAATCTGTTAGTACCATGAATAGGTTATTTGTTGCTCATGTGTTGGCCTGAAATGAAGTTGTAAAGTGTTATACGCAGCAGCAGTCTTTATGCATCTTTGTTACTTGATAAGTGTTGCCAAAGTGATTACTTTGATAGGACACAAAGTGCATGTTTCTGTATGAATAAGGATTTGCATGTAGTTGCATTTTGGATCTCATTCGTATGCCTAAACCCAAAGGTTAATCATGCGGATGTTATCTTTAATGGACAAGATGATTTGTTCATATCTAGTAAGTGATATTTCTAATGAACCCAAAGGTTTAACAAATCCTTTACTTACTTTATATGAGTAGATTAGTCTTGAACTTCATTTTAGGGGACTTCGATAGGTAATAAATTTACCCAAAGGTGAAGTGACGACACTATCGAGTCTTATAAAGTTTATGCTTGCCTTAGTGCTTAAAGTTAAATAAAGAATTTTGTTTTTTGTTTAGTTATGAACCCTTCGCAAGTTCGATTGCTATGGTTGGTATCGATCCTTTAAGTGGCTCAAATTACTTAAAGTGGAAGTCGCAAGTCGATATAGTTCTAGGGTGTTGGAATTTCGATATAGCTTTACGGGGGAACCAGAACCAACGAAATTACAGATGAGTCTACAAATGCTCAAAAGAAGGCATATCTCAAGTGGGGAAAAGCAAATGGAATGGCTATTCTAATCATTCGAGGGGCTATACCTGATGATATCCGAGGAGGAATCCCTGTTAAAGACACGACTACAGAACTGATTGAGGTGATTGAGAAGAATTTTATGGGGTCTACAAAGTCTTTGGTTAATACTCACTTAAGTCGGTTATCTTCAATGAAGTATGATGGGAAAAACAGTATCAGAGAGTATATACTTCAAATGGCAGAACTAATCTATAAACTTCGTAATCTAGACATGTTTCTACCTGATGACTACATGGTGCATCAAGCAATAAATTCTCTTCCAAAACAGTTTGAAGCGTTTAAGATCAACTACAACACTTGTGATAGGAAATGAGATTTGAATGAACTAATTCCTCACTGTGTACAAGAAGAAGATGGGCATCGACGTGAAACACCGGAGTATGCACATTCAATGCATCATTCAGCTGCACTAGGTCCAACTAAGAAGGACTTCAAAGTATCAACATCAACAGGCAAAGCATCAACATGAGCAGATAAAGAGGATGGTGTAGGAGAAGAAAAGCAAGGTTCACATAGCTCTTATACATGTTTCTTTTGTAAGAAGAAGGGTCATCAAGAAGAACTGCTTGAAGTATCAACGATGGCTGAAAAAGGTCAAAACATAAGTTGTCGAAAAGAAGTAACTAGTGGTTTAATAATCTAGCAAGTCTATGGTTGTGTGTTTTTGGATGTGTTTGTTTGTTGTTTGCCTTGTGTTGTTTTTTTGCTTGTGAAATATAGTAGGCAAACATGTTTATGTTTGTAAATTAGTTCTATAGCCATATGCATGTTTTTATCTCACTCATAACATTGTATTGTAAAGTTCAGTGGGAGAAAGTTTTTTTTGTTACTATGTACAATTCAGTGGGAGCATATATATTATGTTTGCAATAAAGTGTGTTTGTGCTAGCGTAATTTCCTTTAGTGAGATATGTTGGATCTCTTTTGAGACGATACAGTAAATTCAAGTGGTCTGTCAAGTTTGGGTATAAAGTGAAACTCATTTTCAGACATTGTAGGTAAGTTGGATCTCTTTGAGATCGAAAATTTGTCCTGGTCATTAAGCATAAGGCTTAGCTTAATGTGAAACCTAAGTTTGTAGACATCCTAAAACTATGTATGCCCATAAATTTAGCTTAAGGATAATGACCCGTCTATTGTCGTGATTATGGAAATGGCCAGTGCATCCTATAAGTGGTGTTCATGTCTCTATGATCCAACAATAGTGTTCCATTTGATCTAAGCATTCAGTTATACATGATATTCTGCACATTGATTATGATTCTTTGTTTTCTAAAATGGGTGGCCACCTGCAGTCGTTTTTTGTTTCTAATCCGAAAGGTCTTTTGCTAAATGTTTTAAAACAATAAAATGATTTGTTGCTTAACCGAGTGGGAGATGTTAGACTTTTTTATGGTTTAGCAACTAATCATGTTTTGTTTGATAAAACTGGATTAGTCTAATCTTAATTAAGTATGTATTTAATGTTTAGATCATGTACTAAAGGTAAGACTTTTACTGTTTTGTGGGGATTGTACATAAGGCTATAGTACATCAAGTTAATCCATTAAGTGGCATGCAAGTTTTTTATTTGAAGTTAAGGGATGTGTCTCCACCTCATGATGGCTGAGTAGGTGACACATGTCTATACGATTGGAGGTGGACTCCTTCTAGCCTTATTCAAAAGTAATTTACGCCATTAGAAGTTTAAGGACATAGAAGTGGATGAAAAACCTTCCTTTGAAGCAATCTGTTTTAGGTACTAACTATTGTTAATTATCTATTCTACACAGAGGAAAGTCAGGTATATCTACTCTATTATCTCCTTGTTTATTATGTGTTGGTTGTCTACTTTAATCCTATGTATTCAGCAAGTTTTAGCATGAGGCAGTTGTATCTCAACATGATGAAGTTAAACTTAAAGCATGTTTTCTCTATGCACTGATCATGTTGATGTTTGAGGATGTAGCACATGTAATCCTAAGCATAAGGTGAATTATATATCAGCATATGTCATAGCTAGTAATCATGATTATGTAAAGCATGCTTAGTAATTTATCATGTGAAGATTAAAGCATGATTAGAGGCTGATATTCTAACATTGGTATCAG
Source organism: Papaver bracteatum (assembly GCA_023529315.1). NCBI lineage: Eukaryota > Viridiplantae > Streptophyta > Magnoliopsida > Ranunculales > Papaveraceae > Papaver > Papaver bracteatum. The sequence goes on from JAJJWX010004844.1 coordinate 2,163,672, forward strand.
AGCCATAGGTTTAAGTTGTGTTCTACATCTGATTTTCATATACTTGTTGTGTTTGACATGAAGTTTTCAGTATCTCACATGTTCAATCATGGTGTGTTGATGTTGAATCTGTTAGTACCATGAATAGGTTATTTGTTGCTCATGTGTTGGCCTGAAATGAAGTTGTAAAGTGTTATACGCAGCAGCAGTCTTTATGCATCTTTGTTACTTGATAAGTGTTGCCAAAGTGATTACTTTGATAGGACACAAAGTGCATGTTTCTGTATGAATAAGGACTGCATGTAGTTGCATTTTGGATCTCATTCTGTATGCCTAAACCCAAAGGTTAATCATGCAGATGTTATCTTTAATGGACAAGATGATTTGTTCATATCTAGTAAGTGATATTTCTAATGAACCCAAAGGTTTAACAAATCCTTTACTTACTTTATATGAGTAGATTAGTCTTGAACTTCATTTTAGGGGACTTCGATAGGTAATAAATTTACCCAAAGGTGAAGTGACGACACTATCGAGTCTTATAAAGTTTATGCTTGCCTTAGTGCTTAAAGTTAAATAAAGAATTTTGTTTTTTGTTTAGTTATGAACCCTTCGCAAGTTCAGATTGCTATGGCTGGTATCGATCCTTTAAGTGGCTCAAATTACTTAAAGTGGAAGTCGCAAGTCGATATAGTTCTAGGGTGTTGGAATTTCGATATAGCTTTACGGGAACCAGAACCAACAGCAATTACAGATGAGTCTACAAATGCTCAAAAGAAGGCATATCTCAAGTGGGGAAAAGCAAATGGAATGGCTATTCTAATCATTCGAGGGGCTATACATGATGATATCCGAGGAGGAATCCCTTTTAAAGACACGACTACAGAACTGATTGAGGTGATTGAGAAGAATTTTATGGGGTCTACAAAGTCTTTGGTTAATACTCACTTAAGTCGGTTATCTTCAATGAAGTATGATGGGAAAAACAGTATCAGAGAGTATATACTTCAAATGGCAGAACTAATCTATAAACTTCGTAATCTAGACATGTTTCTACCTGATGACTACATGGTGCATCAAGCAATAAATTCTCTTCCAAAACAGTTTGAAGCGTTTAAGATCAACTACAACACTTGTGATAGGAAATGAGATTTGAATGAACTAATTCCTCACTGTGTACAAGAAGAATATGGGCATCGACGTGAAACACCGGAGTATGCACATTCAATGCATCATTCAGCTGCACTACGTCCAACTAAGAAGGACTTCAAAGTATCAACATCAACATGCAAAGCATCAACATGAGCAGATAAAGAGGATGGTGTAGGAGAAGAAAATCAAGGTTCACATAGCTCTTATACATGTTTCTTTTGTAAGAAGAAGGGTCATCAAGAAGAACTGCTTGAAGTATCAACGATGGCTGAAAAAGGTCAAAACATAAGTTGTCGAAAAGAAGTAACTAGTGGTTTAATAATCTAGCAAGTCTATGGTTGTGTGTTTTTGGATGTGTTTGTTTGTTGTTTGCCTTGTGTTGTTTTTTTGCTTGTGAAATATAGTAGGCAAACATGTTTATGTTTGTAAATTAGTTCTATAGCCATATGCATGTTTTTATCTCACTCATAACATTGTATTGTAAAGTTCAGTGGGAGAAAGTTTTTTTTTGTTACTATGTACAATTCAGTGGGAGCATATATATTATGTTTGCAATAAAGTGTGTTTGTGCTAGCGTAATTTCCTTTAGTGAGATATGTTGGATCTCTTTTGAGACGATACAGTAAATTCAAGTGGTCTGTCAAGTTTGGGTATAAAGTGAAACTCATTTTCAGACATTGTAGGTAAGTTGGATCTCTTTGAGATCGAAAATTTGTCCTGGTCATTAAGCATAAGGCTTAGCTTAATGTGAAACCTAAGTTTGTAGACATCCTAAAACTATGTATGCCCATAAATTTAGCTTAAGGATAATGACCCGTCTATTGTCGTGATTATGGAAATGGCCAGTGCATCCTATAAGTGGTGTTCATGTCTCTATGATCCAACAATAGTGTTCCATTTGATCTAAGCATTCAGTATACATGATATTCTGCACATTGATTATGATTCTTTGTTTTCTAAAATGGGTGGCCACCTGCAGTCGTTTTTTGTTTCTAATCCGAAAGGTTTTTTGCTAAATGTTTTAAAACAATAAAATGATTTGTTGCTTAACCGAGTGGGAGATGTTAGACTTTTTTATGGTTTAGCAACTAATCATGTTTTGTTTGATAAAACTGGATTAGTCTAATCTTAATTAAGTATGTATTTAATGTTTAGATCATGTACTAAAGGTAAGACTTTTACTGTTTTGTGGGGATTGTACATAAGGCTATAGTACATCAAGTTAATCCATTAAGTGGCATGCAAGTTTTTTATTTGAAGTTAAGGGATGTGTCTCCACCTCATGATGGCTGAGTAGGTGACACATGTCTATACAGTTGGAGGTGGACTCCCTTCTAGCCTTATTCAAAAGTAATTTCTGCCATTAGAAGTTTAAGGACATAGAAGTGGATGAAAAACCTTCCTTTGAAGCAATCTGTTTTAGGTACTAACTATTGTTAATTATCTATTCTACACAGAGGAAAGTCAGGTATATCTACTCTATTATCTCCTTGTTTATTATGTGTTGGTTGTCTACTTTAATCCTATGTATTCAGCAAGTTTTAGCATGAGGCAGTTGTATCTCAACATGATGAAGTTAAACTTAAAGCATGTTTTCTCTATGCACTGATCATGTTGATGTTTGAGGATGTAGCACATGTAATCCTAAGCATAAGGTGAATTATATATCAGCATATGTCATAGCTAGTAATCATGATTATGTAAATCATGCTTAGTAGTTTATCATGTGAAGATTAAAGCATGATTAGAGGCTGATATTCTAACACATACCAACTAATGAGAGATAGTTACTATCATTGTTGGTAGTTCATACTATCAAAATAAAATTGACGAATTACGGTCGTGCTTGATCCCTTTGAGCAATGAAGAGGGTACGTAGGCAACCGCTATGTGGTTCAGCACAAATCCACAAGGTTGTTCATATCATTTGAAAAAGGTTTGGTTGTTGTTTCGCATTTCACACCACCTATTCGGAGATGATTGTAATTTTGGCATAATATATCGTTTGTAAGAGGTAGTTGCAGTATTAGTTGTTCATACTACCCAGTGAGAGAGGATTGTTACCATCTCCCATGTTAGGCAACTGGCCGTGTAAATTATTAGAGTTGGCAACTGACCATCTCCCATTTTTGGCAATTGGCCATATAAATTGTTGGAAACGGCAACTGGCCGTTTCTTATTTTTCGGCAATTGGCCATCTTTTATTATGGGAAATAGGCCTTATGTTTGGCCGTATGTCATTTTGGGCAACTGGCCCTCTGTTATTTTTGGCAAATGGCCGCCTGGCAACTGGACGTCTCTGATTTTAGCAACTTGCTATATTTTATTTTCGGCAATTGGTCGTTTCTTATTTCAGCTGCTGACAATCTCTTATTTTGGAAATTGAAACCCTTGTGGAATTCTATGAGTATTATGGTAAGGGACATATGCTCATAGAATTCTAACCTTAAGACTAATGAAATTTCTATGCCGTATCAGGATTATAATGAACAAAGTATGTCAAAGAGTTATATCTCAATTCCTCAATTCAATACTTACTCAAGCAAGTAGAAATATGTGAGTCTAATTGAATACAAGAGAAATTAACTTGAACGGTACCAAAGACCAATGTTCAAGTATCAATCAATTTCAATCAACAACTAAAGGTTGGATTTACCAATTGATCGATTCAATGCACAACCTGTGATATTTCTATTTTATAACAAAATATAATGCGGAAAAGAAATAACACAGACACCATAAGTTTTGTTAACGAGGAAACCACAAATATAGAAAAACCCCGGGATCTAGTCCAGATTGAACACACACTGTATTAATCCGCTACAGACACTAGCCTACTATAAACTAACTTCGGTTTGGACTGTAGTTGAACCCTAATCAATCTCACACTGATCCAAGGTACAGTTGCGCACCTTACGTCTTTGATCACAGCACGATACTACGCACTTGATTCCGTTAGCTGATCTCACCCACAACTAAGAGTTGCTACGACCCAAAGTCGAAGACTTTGATAAACAAATTTGTATCACACAGAAAAGTCTACAGGAATAGATAAATCTGTCTCCCACAAAAATACATACGAGTTTTGTTCCGTCTTTTGATAAATCAAGGTGAACAAGAACCAATTGATAACCCGGACTTATATTCCCGAAGAACAACCGAGAATTATCAATCACCTCATAATCTTAATCGACTAACGAAACAAGATATTGTGGAATCACAAACGATGAGACGAAGATGTTTGTGACTACTTTTCTATCTTTCCTATCGGAGAAATTAATCTCGAGCCAATTTTACAATTGTACTCAATACGATAGAAACTGCAAGATCAGATCACGCAACTACAGAGAAAATAGTTGGGCCTGGATTCACAATCCCAATGAAGTCTTCAAGTCGTTAACCTACAGGGTCTCGGTAGAAACATAAGGTTAAAAGAGAATCGACTCTAGCTTATACAACTAGTATCACACAGGAGGTGTGGGGATTAGGTTTCCCAGTTGTTAGAGTTCTCCTTTATATAGTCTCCAAATCAGGGTTTGCAATCTAAGTTACCTTGGTAACAAAGCATTCAATATTCACCGTTAGATGAAAACCTGATTAGATTCAAGCTAATATCTTTCAACCGTTAGATCGAACTTAGCTTGTTATACACAAATGAAATGCACGTTCATTTAGGTTTGTGTAACCGTACTTAAAACTGTACACCTAGTTGGTTCAACAGTATTTAACCAAATGGTTAGCCATATGAGCACTTTCATATCAACCATATTCATCTTCACCATAACTAGTTCAAATGACTCAAAAGAACTAGTTAGAGAGTTGTTCAATTGCTTAGATCTCATAGAAGTATACAAGTCACAATCGAAGCCAAAACGATGTTGATTCACTCGAATCAATTCATGAACTTTATAGCCACGGTTTGCAAATTATGCATTCCTTAGTTTATATAAGTTTAAGTTCACGAATAAACCGTTTTTAGAAAATAACCCACTCAAGTATGGATACTGGTACGCATACTTAAGTACCCGAAATAAGTTTGTTTTCAGTTCACAAACTCCAGCAGAAATTCACGGGACGTGAACCTCCGACAGTACGCATACAGGTATGCAGAATTGAATTCTGGTTATCCTGAGCAACAAAGTACGCATACTTTGGTTCAAGGATTATGGACTTACACAAGTATGAGTTCACATACAATGTTCATATCCATTCAAGGTTATATATTCTAAACTCTCATTTCAATCATTAAAACATTCTTAGAGGATGTTAAATAGAGGTTACTCACACACCATTCTTCATCAAAGCGTTTTTCAAGATATTAAAATAATCTACATGACCTTCGTCACTTGTAAAGATAAACTTAGCCAAAGAAAAAGCTTACCAACACCTATTTCGAGAAATAGATAAGCGAGATAAACTCGGCTCGAAATAGAAAATGTATATAATCGAAGTCTATATAGCAATACGACTTTTGTCTCAAGATAGGAGATAGAGTAGATAGACTTTTGAGTGATAGATAAGTTCAAGTATCCACATACCTTTTTAGTCGATGAAGTTCCACCAGTTCCTTGAGTAGTACTCCGTCTTTGTATGATGAACGCCGTGGAGTCTATAGCTCAACTACACTTTCTATCCTAGTCCGAGACTTAGCTATAAGTAGACTAGAAATCAAGACTTATAGTTTTGGAAACTAAACTTGACAAACAAGCTTGAGAGTTCGACCAAGCAGTGCTCCAACAATCTCCACCTTTGTCAATTTTAGTGACAAAACTATCAATACATATGGAATACAAAATAAACAAAACTTTGCAGCTTCTCTTCCACATGCATGATCTCCTTGGTTCTTCAATATTACTCGAAATCTTCGTTACTTTCAAGTACTCCAATGATTCCAAAGGTTATAAGTTTAGCATCATCGTTGTAGAAAATCCATATCCATAACAATGAGAAAACAAGAGCTCTCAATCATTGTTACATAGTTGTTTATAGATGAAAATGGTTTCTGCTGATTTCGGTAATTGCAGGTGTGAAAGTGAGAAACAATTTAAACCATAAACAATGTACTGCAAGGGAGTACTTTAGATTCGAGAGATCAATCTGTACAAGTCCGTCCTACACCAAGAAATGGTCGTTCCAGACTTGCTTCGGCCACAAAGTGGAGGAGAATGGTTGGTTTAGGGAGGAAAGCGAAGAGAGTGTTGAGACCAGAATAATTCTGGAAGAGTAGTACTTGACTTGTATCAGAAAGTGAAAGCTTTGAGAAAGCTAACAAGAGTTGCCTTTCTGAGTATGATATTTTTTCCCTGACCAAAAACTTGTGTCTCTTGTGGAAATAGGTAAGCCTATTTATACAAGTCTAAAAAGAAACGTACTCTGGCCTCATAAGAAAAGAAAACAGATGAGTTAATTGGGAAGAGGTGGTAACACCTGGTATTGATGGAATTTGATGGAATTGATGTTCCATAATGAAAGAGCGTTTCACCGTTGCTTCTTGCATTTCCTAACCATCTTATTCTTACTACACTATCTTGAAACGGGCATTTGTGTATGCCGCACGCTATAGACCACCAAAACAATACCCTAATAAGCATCCCAAGTTTGTGTTGATGTCTCGAATGTTTTTAGAAAACATGTAGCATGTTGTTGTGGCTTGGAAAGTCCATCTCATGAGACTTCCTAGCCTGGTGACCTTCGAAGGTCGAGAGTTTGCACCTTGAAAGGAGGGGAAACCATTTATCGTTGAATGCCTTCGTTTTGGTAGCCGCGTAGTGAAGGCCAACGTGGTGGCGCGGCTAGGTTGGAATGCCGTTGGCATGGCATGGTTTGGCGTGGCCAAACTTAGGTTTTCGGGCCCAAGGTTACCATGTGTCGTCTGGTAACCTTGGATGGCTAGGATTTTATCCTGGGATTGAAGGTCAACCGTTGATTTTTGCACGCCTTCATTTTGGTAGCCCCGTAGTGAGGGCCAATAGGGTGGCGCGGCTAGGGTGTGGTTAGGCTTGGAATGTGGGGCCAAGGGTTCGTCTTGGGCGTATGGCTTGGATAGGGCCAAGGCAAGGGCGTTTGGCTTGGCATTATGTGACTAGCATGGCTATAGCCAAGGCAAAGTGCGTTTGGCATGGCTCGGCTAGCTTGGATAGGTTTGGTTTGGATTGGCAAGGCATGTGGGGCCAAGGGTTTTCCATAGGCGCATGACGTGACTAGCTTGGGATAAGAGCGGTTTTGGCTTGTCATGTGGGTCCAAGGGTTTGCCATAGGCGCATGGCGTGACTAGCTTGGGCTAGGTGCGTGACCAAGCTAGGGTTTTGGGGCAAAGGTCGTTTGGTAACCTTAGACGGCCAGGATTTTCTCCTGGGATTGAAGGGCAACCGTTGATTATTGCACGCCTTCGTTTTGATAGCCGCGTAGTGAATGGAAGTATGGTGGAGCGGCATGGGGCCATGGCGAGGTGCGTTTGGCATGGCGCAGTAGGTGTGGCTGTCATGATTTTCCATTGGCACAGAGGTGCGGCTAGCATGGTTGGCATGCTTTGGCACGGTCGGTGTGGATGACATGATTTGCCATTGGCACAGAGGTGCGGCTAGCATGGTTGGCATGCTTTGGCACGATCGGTGTGGCTGGCATGATTTTCCATTGGCACAGAGGTGCGGCTAGCATGGTTGGCATGCTTTGGCGCGGTCGGTGTGGCTGGCATGATTTTCCATTGGCACAGAGGTGGAGCTAGCATGGTTGGCATGCTTTAGCGCGGTCAGTGTGGATGGCATGATTTTCCATTGGCACAAAGGTCCGGCTATCATGGTTGGCATGCTTTGGCGCGGTCGTTGTGGCTGGAATGATTTTCCATTTGGACAGAGGTGCGGCTAGTATGGTTGGCATGCTTTGGCACGGTCGGTGTGGCTGGCATGATTTTTCATTGGCATAGAGGTACGGCTAACATGGTTGGCATGCTTTGGCGCGGTCGGTGTGGATGGCAAGATTTTCCATGGGCACTTGTGGGAATTAAGGTTTGTCTTGTCATAACCCTAGTTTGAAAAAGATACCCCGATAATTATTTAGAGACACATTAAAGGTTTCAGTAAATGTTCCTAGTAAATGCTTGTTATTTTAAATGTTGTGACATCACTGTCTGCTAGGGTTTAATATTTTACGATTTTAAACCTAAACTAAAAACCACCATCAACATTAAATCCCCTGCTTAGCTCGGAACAGGTGCCTTGTTTCGAGGTAAGCATATGATGGTGACAGACAAGGACGGAATCGAGATGTACATCATTGCAAAGATGGTCAGGAGAATCCGACTAACCTTTTTGAGTGGTAAAGAGAGATTTGGCTTCCCGTGTTGGAGGCCCTACATGTGTTGTACTGGGAATGCAGACCGTGGAGTGGTGAGATGAAAGTTACCGGCTTGGTCTGGTCATATATCTCCAAGGAAAAGGGGGCGCGGTCTTGGAAGGCAACACAAGTGGACGGTAGGGTCGCGACAGTGGAGCAAGCGTCTTGGCCTGGTGCGGCCATGGCTGGGCGCGGCTCGGTGAGGTGAGGCGTGCACGGACGGATAGGCGCGGTGGGGCCGCGGCAGTGGAGTAAATGGCTTGGTAGGGGGCGCGACAATGGCATGAGCGGTCTTGGGCGTGGAAATTGGTCTTTGCGGGACCGGTTTCCTCTTTTCCCTCTTGGCTCAAAATAGGAAATCCTTTCTTTGTTCAAACTCCCATGTACCATGTATATATAAAAGGAGGGCTGGCTTCTCTTTTGTTTCACGCCTATTTATTCCTCCCAGCCGTGTGACAACAGTAAAGCATAGCGGACGAGCAAATCCCAGGTATGCCTTCCAACACTTCTCTTTAACTCGTTTTTTTTTCTGGTGTAAACCCTAGTTGTAGGCGCACCTTTTCATGACCTTGTAGAAATGTTGGCGTGAATCTTAGGTATTTTTTGCCCTATCTTTTCGTAACACTTAGGCATGAATACCATAGTAATGTCGACCGCCCCTACTCACTGTGCAAGGTAGGCACATGATAGTAATTGCCATGTCTTCTCATGAAAACCTAGTTTCTTAGGGTTTGCTCCTTGTTTTGGCCTGGTCGTGTGTATGGTTCCCCTGGCGGGTCACTCCTCCTCGGTTGGACAAGAATTCTATGCCGTAGGGTACGACCTTGAAACAAACTGGCTTGTGTCTTTGGTGAAATAATTTTTGTGCACTTTCTGTAATAATTTATCTTCGCATTGTTCCATTGTAGTTGTTTGAGAAAATCTTCGTTGTGATGTCACTTGAAGAGAGTTCTGTTGTACCGAAAGTCGTTTGCAATCCCAAACCAAACATAGATGATGAATTCTTCACCACATCGGCCACGGCTAGGAGGAACCATCCCGACTATGTGTCTATTCTTCTGACCGGATCGGAAAGTGAGGGAGAATGCCGGTCGGTTCGGTCAGGAAACGTAGTAAGGTTTTTCCTCCAGAGAAGAGAATATCATGCTTCTCCCATTGACTTTAAATTCTCTGTGAGTCCGTTACGTCCCTTCGAGAAATGGATGCGGTTCATGATGAGCCAGGATCATGTAAGAACCAACTTAAACAAGGCGCAGATCGTTGATGCTGTTGCGGCTTTCACAGTGCTTCAGGTTAGGAAAGGTATTCCAGGCTTGGTTGCTTTTGTTGCCAAATGGTGTCCGGACACCCACACGGCCGTATGTAGATGGGGGTAAAATGACCATTTCCTTGGAGAGTGTGGCTGTACTGTTGAACCTTCCCGTAGTTGGAAACCTTGATGTTAAGTTGTCCGCTGATGAATAAGAAATGCATGTCGCTCTAGTTACGAAATCAAAAGGGTTCGTTCGGAAAGAAAATGAGACGAAGTGCTTCTATGACTGGTGGGCGTGCCAGTGGTTTCCTGGCGTGTTAGAGTCAAACCAGAAGAACATTACGCTTCATGTTGCTGCGTTCTTGGATCTTTGGCTATCCAGAGATATTTTTGATGGCGGCTCGGGTAAGAAAGAGATAAGACATGGACTTATCAAGTTTGCCATAAAATTGGCAAAAAGTGTCGTTCTCCCCCTAAGTAGTTTGTTTCTTGGTTCTCTGTATGCACACCTGGACCAGTGGGTTTCGGACATGCGCGCCTCGAACGGTCATATAAAAGTGGATTCGTATGTTCATGCCGTCTTTCTCCAGGCATGGTTGTGGGAGCATTTCGAGAATTATGCCCCAAAACCGTTGGCTATACTTCCTGAGTCTTGGGGTGGCTCCAGAATACTGCGTTGGTCAAACATGCGCCGAAAAACTGGTCCGAAAATGATTAGGTTCCTTGACCGTAAATTTTCGTCCATGGGCTCCGGTGCATGCGTCCATAACTCAGATTAGTACCTTTGCTTCTGCTCCAAACATGTCTTTGCTTTCTCATGGAGGGAATCTAAGCATCGGTGAGATTGTATTCATGCGAAGTTGCACGTCTGGATATATACCGTCTTTCTTTCGAGGATCGTGTCAGGCAGTCTATTATAATATTGAGCGAGCATCTCGTCATATGGGTTTCTACCAAGGGGTCCCTTTCGTTCGTCAGCTGGCATCTCCAGAGGATCCATTATCAGACGTTCTAGATGCTAGTGTTCTTGCGCCGGGCAGAAGACTCCCTTTCTTGCTTTTGGAACGAAATCCGTCGACTACCCCCAAGTATAACGCATTCTGGCAGAGTGAATTCCTCATCATCCAGGAATTTGTGAAAGCCGTAGTGGAGAACACTCGTGGTAGGCCTTCCGCCGAGATTTTAGCAAAACATCCGTTGTTGAGGGATACTTATTTAACCAAAAGGAAATCTGTCGGTCTGGACGTGGAAAGTCCCCAAGTGAAGGAGCGAAGGTCTAAGAATCGTGCTAGTGGTCTTCAGTCGGGTCTGGAGGCTATCCCGACTTTTAGCTCCTCCAATATGCGAGTACGTATAATTTTATTCCTGACTTAGTCGAATTACATATGTCTCTGTCTCATTCTTGAGTGTCTGTCCTTATGCCTTGCCCAGGGTCTCAGCAGTTTGAACGCCTTTGCTAAACTTGCACGTAGTCAGAAAACAACACCTCTTGAGACAGAAGGCAGCGATGCTGAGCCTACCCATGACGGAGGGGAATCCGAGAAGGATGAAAGCTCATAGTCCATATATGGCGGGAGTAGTTCTTCCGGTAGAAGTGATGAATCTTCTTCTAGTCAGTCTGAAACCGAATCGGTGAGTCCCCTCCATGTTTTTCTTCTTTCCTTTTTTTTTTGCAGTAAAACTAAATTTTGATTTTTAAGAGGAAACCGTTCCTGGGATGATCTTGAAGTTGAAGACCACCAGAGCAAAGACGTAACCGTACTTCCTACTGCGGAAACAGTGCCAGCTAGCTATTTTGACATGAAGATTCATCGTCCCGAGGGCGCTGCAGTGACTCACGTGTAGGAGAGCACTTCAGGGGGTGAAATTGTAGTTAGGGATCTCCTTCCAGTTGCTGATCCAGTTGCAGGTGTCACCTTCAATCCTATGTATCTGGCCCCTTTCCCAGGTCATTTGTTGATTGGTGTATTTAGCGTGCCAGCTAAACATGCGACATTGTACACCAAGATTTGGGAAAGATACGGTCATATTTCCATGACTAAGAAGATCACTAGTCGACATGCGTTGGTCAAGCATGTGGAGGAAGCCTTGTCTTCGATTGATGAGATGTGCAACGTGACTGGTCATACAGTTTATGAGGACATAATTTCGATTTGGAGGTTTCATCGCGATATGTGCATGGAGTTCGAGTTCAATGCTCCTTGGTTCGTTAATGCTTCTCTGAGGTTGAAAAGTTGCTGGTCAAAACAGTCGAAGGTCCTTCCGTAGACACGGTGAAGAAGCAGGAAGCGAAATTCAAAAAATTATGTCGGCAACTGAAATTGAAAAGGGCGTCTCTCCAGAGAACAAAGGAGGCCTTTGCCAAGAGGAGCAAGCCATTGTTGGAAAACTCTCCTTGAATATATATATCTTTCTTTTGGACCTCTTATCTTAAGGTTATTTTTTTGTGAAAGGAAAATGAGACGCCTGGTTTTTGGTTTTTTACTTTCTGATTTTCTCGGGTTAATAGAGAAATGCTACCTTGACGGTTTTGGATTATATATATTTTTTTTGAATGAAGTGTTTAGAATTGAATTGTCTTTGGCTATGAATGAAAGTGACGCAGACATCCTAGGAAAACCATGGAACCGTGTGTTGGTAGATGATATGGGATGAAACATGACTATAGGTTTTATCAGAACTTGAAAAAGAAAACCACGTATTTTTGTCTAGATAAGACTTACTCGGTTTCGCAGGTCTTCTGGTGAGAATAAACTTTCCGGGTGCAGGACCAAGTTTTTTTTTTTTTTTGAGAAACATGGTCATGGGAAGTCCCGGGTCTTCTGAGTCGTTGCTGAGTTTTCTGATAACTGCGTCTTTAATCCCTGGGCGGACCATTTTGATTCTAGCCTCTGAGAAGTACCCAGTCATCCCTTGTTGTGTCATGACTGATAATCGAGCCGTCGAGTAACTGAGTCGGAGTGGATCGCCTTCCTCTACCATCTTGACGTCTGGGTCGAAGAATGAGATCGCTGGTTGAAAATTGATATTGTAACCGAAAGATCGAACCTCCCGATGTGGTCGCCAATTGTTTATAGGTGAAAATGGTTTCTGCTGATTTCGGTAATTGCAGGTGTGATAATGAGAAACAATTTAAACCCTAAACAATGTACTGCAAGGGAGTACTTTATATTCGAGAGATCAATCTGTACAAGTCCGGCCTAAACCAAGAAATGGTCATTCCAGACTTGATTCGGTCACAAAGTGGAGGAGAAGGGTTGGTTTAGGGAGGGAAGCGAAGAGAGTGTTGAGACCAGAATAATTCTGGAAGAGTAGTACTTGACTTGTATCATATGGTGAAAGCTTTGAGAAAGCTAACAATAGTTTCCTTTCTGAGTATGGTATTTTTTCCCTGACCAAAAACTTGTGTCTCTGGTGGAAATAGGTAAGCCTATTTATACAAGTCTAAAAAGAAACGTACTCTGGCCTCATAAGAAAAGAAAATGGATGAGTTAAATGGGAAGAGGTGGTAACGCCTGGTATTGATGGAATTTGATGGAATTGATGTTCCATAATGAAAGAGCATTTCACCGTTGCTTCTTACATTTACTAACCGTCTTATTCTTATTATATTATCTTGAAACGGGTATTTGTGTATGCCGCACGCTATAGACCACAATACCAACACCCTAATGAGCATCCCCCAGTTTGTGTTGATGTCTCAAATGTTTTTGGAAAACATGTAGCATGTTGTTGTGGATTAGCAAGTCAAGCTTTGGAAACTTGATAGCCTGGTGACCTTCGACAGTCGAGATTTTGTATCTTGAGAGGAGGGGCAACCGTTGATCGTTGCACGTCTTCGTTTTGGTATCCGCGTAGTGAGGTCCAACATGGTGGCGCGGCTAGGTTGACATGCCGTTGGCATGGCATGGTTTGGCGTGGCAAAACTTAGGTTTTCGGGCCAAATGTTACCATGTGTCGTCTAGTAACCTTGGATGGCTAGGATTTTCTCCTGGGATTGAAGGGCAACCGTTGATTGTTGCACACCTTCGTTTTGGTAGCCGCGTAGTGAGAGTCAATAGGGTGGCGCGGCTAGGGTGTGGTTAGGATTTGCATGTGGTGCCAAAGGTTTGTCTTGGGCGTATGGTGTATCTAGGGCCAAGGCAATGGCGTTTGGTTTGGCATAATGTGACTAGCATGGCTAAGGCCAAGGAAAAATGCGTTTGGCATGGCGCGGCTATCTTGGCTAGGTTTGTATTGGCTTGGCATGTGGGGCCAAGGGTTTGACATAGGCGCATGGCGTGACTAGCTTGGGATATGCACGGTTTTGGCTTGGCATGTGGGGCCAAGGGTTTTCCATAGGCGCATGGCATGACTATCTTGGGCTAGGTGCGGTTTTGGCTTGGCATGTGGTGCTGGCTTCACAATCCCAATGAAGTCTTCAAGTCGTTAACCTACATGGTCTCAGTAGAAACCTAAGGTTAAAGGAGAATTGACTCTAGCTTATAAAACTAGTATCACACAGGAGGTGTGGGGATTAGGTTTCCCAGTTGCTAGAGTTCTCCTTTATATAGTCTCCAAATCAGGGTTTGGAATCTAAGTTACATTGGTAACAAAGCATTCAATATTCACCGTTAGATGAAAACCTGATTAGATTCAAGCTAATATCTTTGAACCGTTAGATCGAACTTAGGTTGTTATACACAAATGAAATTCACGTTCATTTAGGTTTGTGTAACCGTACCTAAACGTGTACATCTAGTTGGTTCAACAGTAGTTAACCAAATGGTTAGCCATATGAGCACTTTCATACCAACCATATTCATCTTCACCATAACTAGTTCAAATGACTCAAAAGAACTAGTTAGAGAGTTGTTCAATTGCTTAGCTCTCATAGAAGTATACAAGACACAATCGAAGCAAAAACAATTTTGATTCACTCGAATCAATTCATGAAATTTATAGCCACAGTTTGAAAATTATGCATTAATTAGTTTATATAAGTTTAAGTTCACGAATAAACTGTTTTTAGAAAATAACCCACTCAAGTATGCATACCGGTACGCATACTTAATTACCCGGAATAAGTTTGTTTTCAGTTCACAAACTCCAGCAGAAATTCACGGGACGTGAACCTCCGACAGTATGCGTACAGGTATGCGGACTTTAGTTCCGGTTATCCTGAGATGCAAAGTACGCATACTTTTGTTCAAGGATTACGGACTTACACAAGTATGAGTTCGCATTGAATGTTTATATCTATTCAAGGTTATATATTCTAAACTCTCATTTCAATCATTTAACCATTCTTAAAGGATGTTAAATAGAGGTTGCTCACACACTATTCTCCATCAAAGCGATTTTCAAGATATTTAAATAATCAACATGACTTTCGTCACTTGTAAAGATGAACTTGGCCAAAGTGAAAGCTTACCAACACATATTTTGAGAAATAGATAAGCGAGATAAACTCGGTTTGCAGTACGACTTTTGTCTAAAGATATGATATAGAGTAGATAAAATTTTGAGTGATAGATAAGTTCAAGTCTCCACATACCTTTTCAGTCGATGAAGTTCCACCAGTTCCTTGAGTAGTTCTCCATCTTTGTATGATGAACTTCGTGGCGTCTAGAGCTCAACTACACTTTTTATCCTAGTCCGAGAATTAGCTATAAGTAGACTACAATTCAAGACTTATAGTTTTGGAAACTAAACTTGACAAACAAGCTTGAGATAACAACGCTTGAGAGTTCGACCGAGCCGTGCTTTAATACTAACATTAACATTTACTCCAAGCCATAAAGACCTAGCGTAAGGACACTCTAGAAAAAGATGCCCAGTTATTTCAAAAGCAGTATTGCATAGGCTACAGTGAGTATCCATTTCTTTCTTATATTTAAAAAAATTGGCCCTAGTTGGGATGATATTCTTAAGAGCCTTCCAAACTAGCAGTTTAACTTTGTGAGGAGTTCTACAACTCCAAAAGGCTTTCCATGTTACACTAGTTACAACCTGAGGAACAACATTATCATTATCATAGTTACATAGTACTTTATAAGCACTTTTAACATAAAATATTCCTTTTCTATTAGGTAACCAGATTAAAGTATTTGAGCCATCCAAAAGGACCTGCATTGACCGAATCTTATTAGCAGTATCATTAGAAAAACTATCTTAAATAAGCTGAACATTCCAGGTTTGAGCTCCAGGTATGAAAAGATCTTTAACAAAGGTTATAGCGGAAACAATTTCCAAACTAATTGTCTCATGAGGGTGATCTAGTCCTATGATATATTTATCCTGCCATATTTTAACTTTATTTCCACACGTAATGGCCCCAAAAATGTTCTCCTTAATAACTGTTATGCATCTATAAATACCTGTCCAAATCCAAGAGCTATTATCTTTAACTTTTTCTAAATAAAGGAAATTGTCACTCTGAAAGTATTTAGCCTCAAGAATTTGTATCCATAACTCATCCTCTTTTGAGATTATTTGGCAAGCTAGTTTCATGATTAAGTCCTTATTGAAATTTTCTAAATTCCTAAAGCCTAGTCCTCCTAATTCCTTAGGGTTATTGAGATTTCCAGGATAAAAAATTTATACCTTTGTGACTATGATGACCCCACCAGAAATTTCTCTGTAAAGTATCAAGCTTATCAATAATGGGTTTAAGAATCTTAAAACAACCCATTTGGTAAGTAAGTAGATAATTCAAGATAAACTTTACTAGAGTAGTTCTACCAGCTAGATTAAGAAATATACTTACCCAATTCTTGAGTCTAGCTTCAAAGGACTGAGCTATAAGATTAAAGGATCTAACTTTGGAGCGACCCAAGAGCAATGGAACACCTAAATAGGTTTCAGATTCATTAACCAGTTTCATATTAAGCTTTATAGCTAGATACTCACAAGCACATGGATTAAGATTACCACTGAAATAAACACAAGATTTTTCAAAATTCAAAGTTTGACCAGAGGTACACTACCAAAATTATGTAGAATATTTAAAATGTTATCAATATTTTCCACATCAGCTTTGGAAAAAATAAGGATATCATATGCAAAAAGCAAATTAGAAATGGGTGGAGCTCTTCTTGCCACCTTAATACCTGTAATATCCTTGTTAGTCTCAGCAACCATTAAGCTTCTAGATAAGAATTCCATTACTAAAATGAACAAGTAAGTAGACAATAGGTCACCTTGTCTAATACCCCTAGTTGGCATATACTCTTGACAAGGTGATCCATTCAACAACACACTTATGCTGGTAGTAGCAATACATTGATGAATTAGATTGCAAAAAGCATCATTGAAACCAAAATGAGACATGATTTTTAATAGAAAAGACCATTCTAATTTATCAAAAGCTTTAGAAAGATCTAACTTAAGATCCATAGTACCACTATGTCCTTCTTTTATTTTCATTGTATGAATGATTTCATGAGTAATGATGATGTTATCATGGATAGATCTACTAGGCACAAAAGCATCTTGGTAAGGAGAAATAAGATTTTTAAGGTACGGCATAATCCTGTTAGCTATAATTTTTGATACCATTTTGTAAGAAACATTACACAGTCCTATTGGCCTAAAGTATGATGGCTTAGTAGGGTCTTTAACTTTAGGTATAAAACAAATGTAAGTTTTATTCAGGCACCTAGGCATATGACCAGATAAAAAAAACTTTTGAACAACATTTATAACATCATTTCCAACTATTTCCCATTGAGTTTGATAAAAACCATCCTGAAACCCATTTGGGACATGAGAACTCCAGTAAGGCATGGACTTAACAACATTAACAATCTCATCAACAGTAGCTATAGCAAGCAAAGTGATATTATCAGTATCAGTGATAACTTGAGGAATAATCTCAAAAATTTCATCATTATGAACATGATTACTAGTACTACCAATAAAACTAAAATGATTAGTAAGCACATTGGATATGTCCTCTTCATCCTTAAGCCAAACACCATTTGAATCATAAAGAGTGTTAATATTGTTTCTATGCATTCTCTTATTAACCAAATAGTGAAAATACCTAGTATTGTTATCCATGTCGTGAACATGTTTGTCCTTGGATTTTTCTGTATTTTTTTTTCTAAATCATATTATTTTATTACTCAAGAAACAACCAAAACACACCTAGCCAAGACATTCCAATGCATAGTTTTTAACACTCAAGATAACAAAAAAAGAAAAATCTTACTAAAATTTTTCAGTAGATTCTAAAATATTTGGTATTCTCATCTTCCATATCCTCTATACAATCTGGTTTGTTCTCATATTTTATTATTTCACCTCTACTCAAAGTGGCTCCTTTTTTGGCAATTTTTTCAGCTGAAAAATTTGCTTCTCTATAAGCATGCTTGAATTTGACTTGCTTCAGTTGAGAGAGAACTTTCTTCCACCTGTTATGAATCATCCAAGGTATTTTGTTTCCAGTAAAAGCTTTTAAAACTTCTTGAGAGTCTAGACTAAAAACCACATTTAAGAAAGATTTCGACACTGCCCATTCACCAGCTATCACTAGAGCTATCATTTCTGCATCAAAATTTGTTACAATTCCTAGACCACCAGCCATTGCCCCCCCACATTCACTGTCACTATTTCTTCCAATAAAACCAAACCCTGCAACCCCTAGATTACCCCTAGCTGCTCCATCACAACAAATCAATATTTGATTGTTTTCTGGCAGACATAACTGAATCTCCTTAATCCTTGTAGTTTTACTTCTTATTCCTTTCAGCCCAAAATATAGAATAATATTGAGATCATAATTACAGTTGAACATCATCCCCTTAATTCTACCTTTGCAAATTTTAGTAAACCACAATATTTTCTGCTTAAAATTTCCTGTGTTTGGAGTCTCATTCTCATATAGTTTTCTATTTCTAGTCATCCATATTTCAACCATCAAGGTATAAGCAGCAATGTACCATATCTCTTTTACTACAAGGCTTTTAGATTGTATACAGTTCATTACTTCATCAAAATTTGAGGGATTTAAAAGTTTGAATATACCTCCCAGCCAGTGCCAAAGCTGCTTACTGAAAGAACATTCCCATAGCAGATGTGGTAGTGTGTCATGTACATTGCAGCATATATAGCATTTTGATACAGTAGAGAAACCCTTCTTCCTGACACTATCTTCTGTATCTACTGCACCTCTCACAATTTTACACATATTTCAGGCCAAGTTTGGATGTATACAAGGTCTCCAGATCTTCTTTTCCCATGAACATTTAGGGAACTTATTTATTATGTCTTGTACTGCATTGGCAACTTAGAAGTCCCCAGTTAGATTGGTTTCCCATATTCTTCTATCAGCTCTATTTCCTATACAAGGTAACTCATCTTCATTAATATAAGCTGTCATCTCCACTGGTAGCTGCCATTTACCATTTATAATCAGATCACACACCTTCATATCCTGATTCTGTATAATGAAATTATCTTGAGGATAAACATCAACTAAAGCTTGAGTCTTTACCCATTTATCTTTCCATACAGAAATTATTTGACCATCCCCAACATTCCATCTAGTTGCTTCCTCAAAATCATTTAGCACCCATTTCAGACCTGGCCAAATAGAAGATTTTTTTTATGTAGTAATCCATTCTCCTCTCTTGTTTTTATATTTTTCTTTCATGAATCTAGTCCATTCTTCATCTTCTGTTTAAATCCTCCATAGTAGTTTCAATAAGATAGCTTTATTTATAATTTCCAACCTCCTTATACCCAGACCTCCTTCTTCTATTGCTGAGCATACTTCATCCCACTTGATTGTAATGAGTTTTTTGATTGCAGGATCACCTGACCACAAGAAATTGCTTATAATCCTTTCACACTCCTTGAGAACTTCACTCGGCCATCTGTATACAGACATATTGTAAATTTGGATACTACATATGACATTTTTCACCAGTATAAGTATTTCAGAGAAGGCTAAGATTTTTCCCATCCATCCAGCTAGTAGTTTATGCAACATTTCCACAATACCCCAAACTTGACTTTTCTTTACCTTTCCTGGATTCAAAATTACTCCTAAGTACTTATCAGGGAACTCAGATAAATCCATTTGAAGGAATCCAGCTATTTCTCTTCTTTTACTTTCTGTGACACCCCCAACAAAATATTTACTCTTTTCTTTATTCATCTTTTGCCCTGAAGCTTGTTGGTACTTTAATAAAAACTGCATTAACTGCTCCAATGATTTCTTATGACCATTGTAGAAAACAAAAATGTCATCTGCAAATAGTAAATGAGATGGTTGGCAACCATTTCTATTTTCCATTGCTTTGATACTACCCTCCTGAATCATTTTAGTTATATTTCTACTCAGCACCTCCTCAGCAATTACAAAAAGAATAGGTGATAAGGGGTCACCCTGTCGAACCCCCATACTCACTCCAAAGAAACCATTAGGTCCTCCATTCACCAAGACTGAGATTTTGGCTGACAAGAAAATTTTATGCAGCCAATTAATATTGTTTTCTGAAAAACCAAAATGTCTCATTGTCTCAAAAAGAAAGTTCCAACTCAGAGAATCATAAGCTTGAGTTATATCTAGCTTCAGTCCCACATTTCCACCCCTTCTTTTAATTTCCAGTTCATTTCCTAGTTCAGAAGCTA
Organism: Papaver bracteatum; assembly: GCA_023529315.1. Classification (NCBI taxonomy): domain Eukaryota; kingdom Viridiplantae; phylum Streptophyta; class Magnoliopsida; order Ranunculales; family Papaveraceae; genus Papaver; species Papaver bracteatum. Next base: position 2,184,007 of record JAJJWX010004844.1, read on the forward strand.
GAACTATCTTTTCATGAATCCCCTTACCTTTTATGAAAGCCCCTTGTTGTTTACAAACTACCTTTTCCACCACACTCTCCATTCTTGTAGTTATAATTCTATTTATTATCTTGAAACAGAAATTATCCTGACCAATTGGTCTAAAAAGATCAGCTCTTCTTGCTCCATGCATCTTTGGTAACAAAAACATAAAATTAGAGTTCATTCCTTTGGGAATAAATTTACCTTCCCAGCAAAACTGTATAGCCTTTACTAAGTCTTGACAAATGATAACCCATGAATACTTATAGAAGCTACCAGGAAACCCATCGTCCAGGTGAGCTATTATCATTCATACTAAAAACTACATTTTGAATTTCCATTGCTGAAGGGGTGGCATCCAACATATTATTATCATATTCAGTAATTACTTTTGGTATTACTTCAAAAATCTTCATAACCATGCTATCTGTTTGTACTTCAAATTTCTTCTGAAAATAAGATACTAAATTATCAGCTATTTGTTGTTAGTCTGTTATCACATTACCATTCTTGTCTTCTATCTCTTCTATATTATTTTGTGCTTTTATAATCTTTATTGTAGCATGGAAAAATATAGTATTAGCTCCACCATCTTGCACCCATTGAATTCTAGATTTAGCTCTTATTAATTAATTATACTGTTGAGCAACCATTTCATGCTTCCCTCTAGCTGTAACCAGATTATTCAATAAATTAATATCTTTAGGTTGAGCATCTGATAAAATAGAAGCAGCCATTACTTCCTCTTCATTTTTTCTAACTTTTATTCTTAAATCTCCAAACACTTGCCAATTCCATATTTTAACAAATTTTTTAAATCTTTTTAATTTGGATAAGAACACAAAAGCTGGATTACCTTCACATTCTGATTCCCAAGACTCCTTGATCAATTGTAAGAATTTTGGATGTGTAGTCCATACATTTTGATATCTAGAAGGTATATTTGCTGGCTTTGGAATATCAGTTGTACTTCCCATAAGTGGTCCATGATCAGATACACATCTCACCCCCACCTTATAACACCAACCATCATGAATATCTAGACATTTCAAATTGAAGAAAGCTTTATCTAAATCACATAGAATTCTTTTCTTCCCCACTCTATTATTACACCATGAAAACTCAATACCAGTTTTATTTGCTTGAATGAGTTCACAAGATTCCAAACAGTCTCTAAAGTCTGTCATTGCTTGTTTTAGAGGACTTCTACCTCCAACCTTTTCATCACTGCTTAACACCACATTAAAATCACCAAGAACTAGCCAAGGGCTATTTAATAAGCTTATTCTTTTTAATTCTTCCCATAGCTCTTTTCTCTCAGCAGCAAGACATGCAACATGAATTCATGTAACTAAAACATCTCCTACTTTCACAGTTATTGCCTGTTTTGTAATTGAAATAACAGAAGGAGGAAGTAAAGAAGCCTGCCAAAATAACCAAATATTACCTTTACCTTTACCAGTAGCAGTAGAGTTGTGTATTAAACTTTGACTCATACCAGGTAATCTCAAGTTCTTAATCTTACTATTATTCACTCTTATTTTTGGTTCAGCAACCCAAAGTAAAGACGGATTAAATTGTTTCACTAAACTACATAGTTTATCTCTGGATCTTACTATTTTCAAGCCTCTTTTGTTCCAATAGAGAACTCTCATTGAGAAGAATTTGATTGAGAAGATTTAGGACTTCTCCCTCCTTTGTTCTTTGCTAAATTTTTAGTAGCTTGCTTTCTGGTTGTAATAAGTGATATACCTAATTTGATCTTTGAACTTTCAGCCTCCTTTGAAGTATTGGACTTACTAGCTTGAGATTTAGTAACTATTTTTTCTTTGACAGGCAGCTCTGAACATTTTTCAACAACATCCACCAATGATTGAAATTTACTTGTAGAAGTACAAGAACTTAATTCCTCCAGACAAGTATTATTTGAATATACTGCAGAAGAAATTTGAATAATATTCTCCATAGATAACACAGGGAATTCCACCAAACAAGTAACATTACCATTAAAAGCTATCTCCCCTTCTTCCAATATATTATGAACATAATCATCTTCCTTATTATTTATAGGTTCTATTGAAAAAACTTCATCTTGAACTAAATTTTGTAAGACATGATATTTACCTGATACTCCTTTACCAGAACTTGTACCTACTTCAGTCACCTTCTCCATTGAAGGAAAAATAGAATCCACAATTTTGTCTTCAGTTAAAAAATCATTTTCAAGATTGTTGTTCTTTTGTGAAGTTGGAGTAGAACATATATCAAAACCAGTCTGTCTTTGAGGATTTTTCTCCTTGAATTTCCATATCTTCCTTTGTATTACCTTAGGAATTTCCTCTCTTGTATCAGTGTGCTCATTAAGTTTCTTTTGCACTCTACATTCAGTGATTAAATGTCCCACTATTTTACAATGATTGCAGAAGCTAGGAATTTTTGGTATTTGTACCTCTTGTTCAAATCTTCCATATTTGGTATTAACTAAAACTTGATTAGGAATTTGGTTTGCTAAATCCACTTCAACTAAAACACTAGCATAATATCCTACTTCCCTTTTAAGACTTGTATCATCAACTTAGATAGCTCTTCCAATAGCATCACCTAGAGTCATGAGAATTTTTTCCTTCCAATATTCAATTGCTAGACCAGGAAAATTAACCCACACAAAGGCTGTAGTAGTTTTCTGAGCACTAGGATTAAAATTTGGTTCCCAAAGTCTCAGTTTCAGAATCTGAGTCTCAACCTTCCAAAAACCATTCCATACATATTTCATATCTAATTCATTGGTTAATTAACTTAATTATAAAAAAAACTTTTCCCAAGTGGAATTAACTGATAATTACCTGAAGTTTTCCATTGTTTCCTCAATAATTCTTCTGCAGAAGCAAATTTTAACTTGACGAAATCTAGTCTCCCAATTAAACTAAAATTCCATTCACTGATACTCTCATCAATATCTTCATCTGGTATGTAGAGAGATGGAATTACACTGGAAATATCACTCTCAACTCTCTTCTCATTTTGATCCGAGAAAAAACTAAAATTATGGTTCTTCAAAATCGATCCCATTGAAAACTAAAAACAGAATTCACCAGAGTAAATTTTCAGGTGATATGAAGATTCAGACAAGGATCGAATAACAATTAAAGCCAATCATCTGAAATCAACAACGATGATTCACCTGAATTAATGAAGAAATAGATTAAAATTTGGAAACAGAAGAACGAAAAATTTCACTGAGTTCGTCGCCCGATTTGCAGATAGTGACTCAGCCTCCAGAGCGTCACGCATCCATTTGAGTGATGTCCAGATTTTTTGTATAGAAACAAGTTTGAATATTATACCAGGTTTCTAATTCCTTAGTGATAGTTTTCACTCTAAAAAATTGGTTCACAGAATTATGCTCATTTTGGACAAATTCTAACTGATTTTGAAGGCTAGGAATATTTTTTTGGATATCACCAAATTCCATTCTGTTCCATTGGGCGAGAGTTGTCCTAGCATTTTTCTTTTTATACTTGAATTTATAAGCAGGACTTCCATTAACATTCACATTCCAAGCATTTTCCACATTTTGTTTAAAAGTATCATGCTACATCCAAGTTACAAAGAATTAAAAAGGTTTCCAAAGATTCCTAGGTATATGATCAGTAATTAACAAAATAGGACAGTGGTCAGAGGCAATGTGGTTAAGATGAATAATTTTAGCCTGAGGGAAATATAGAAACCAATTATTATTCTCTAAGGCCATATCCAATCTAGATTTTCTAGTGCATGTGCATAACTATTATTAGTCCAAGTGAAGTCTTTCCTTCATAACCTAAATCTAGAAGACCAGAATTACCAACCATATTTTGGACCCAAACATCTGAACTGCTATTATTCTTAATACAAATAAAAATTAAGATCCCCAATCACTATCCAAGGCTTAAAAACCTCCTCATTAAGGTTATGAATGAAAGTCCATTGCTTCTTCTTAGGATCATTATATGTGGAATCATACATGAATGACACTAGGACTTCAGGTTTACTTGGATCCAGTTTAATAAGAGCATGGATAATATTATCTGCAGCACAAACAATGTCACAAGATATACCATCCTTCTACGTAAGAATAAGACCACCTGCTCTACCAATTCTATCAATACAATCATAATTGTGGTAATGGACTGATTGAGCTAGGGAAATCATTCTAGAAATATCTACTTTAATTTCACACAAAAAGATGGAATCAAGGCTCTGAGATTTCACAAGATTTTGAAATTGTTGAAATGTGAAATTGTTTGCAATACCCTGGACATTCCAAGACAGCAACTTCATATTGTAGAAATAATAATTTTTAGAGAAAATAAAAAAGTTTAACTTTAAAATAAAAGGTAGTAGGAGAAACTCGTTTCTCCATGTCAGTGTTATGAGCTTGTTTATCTCCAGTTGTGACCATGAGAGTATTCTGGTTGACAGTGTTGTTATCCAAGTTGCTAAATTGAGAAGAAGTTTCTTTATCAGCTGCATCATCAATCAAATCTTTATCAACTCTGTGTCTATTTCTAAGTATGTTATCTTCTGAATCTTCTGGTAATTGTTTCTTGAGAAGAAAATCCATATTAATGGGAATTCCATCTTTTGGAGGAACAAATACTGTTGTTTTGACAAATTTCTTCTGATTCTTCTTTGGAGTAGGAGCAGTATTAGAAGTAACAGTGGAGATACTTCTTCTTATGTGATTAGCCTTTCCAAAAAACTAAGGTTTTTCATGTGCTTTAGCCAGAAAAATTGCAGCATCTTTGCAAGCTACTTTACAGTTGTAGATGGTGGATTTTCGACAAAGGCTAAAATAGTAAACCCATAATTATACGAACCTCTGATTCAGCAATCAGACGTGAATATTGGGGCATGGGTCTCTCATCGAATCCTCTGATGGAGAATACTTTCTCTCAGAGTGCGTATAGATATGTAGTCTCACAGCTGGACAACGTCATATCTCATGAGTACTGAGCACTTCAGTAATTATTTCTATCACGGGATGAACAACTCCTAAACAGCTTGCTCTGCTAGTATAAAGTCGTAACTTAATTATTCCTAAATTCTTGGATTCATCCGCAGAATTTCTGAAAATATTCAAATATTTTCGTAGATATTTCATTACGCAAACCATGGTTCTTCCCAGCATAAGTCCATGGATTAGTAATGAATATTGGATGCACGGACATCAGAGATACCGCTTGATCAAGCCTTGTCTCAAACTTAAATTCTTGGATTCATCCGCATAATTTCTGAAAATATTCAAATATTTTCGCAGATATTTCATTACGCAAACCATGGTTCTTCCCAGCATAAGTCCATAGATTAGTAATAAATATTGGACGCACGGGCATCAGAGCTACCGCCTGAGCAAGCCCTGTCTCAAACTTAAAATCCTGGATTCATCCGCAGAATTTCTGAAAATATTCAAATATTTCGCAGATATTTCATTACGCAAACCATGGTTCTTCCCAGCAGAAATCCATGGATTAGTAATAAATATGCGACTCACAGGCATCAGAGTTACCTCTGAGTAAGCCCTGTTTCAAATGGTGCAAGTGTATTCAACGATGATACATTAACAACCACCACACAAACGATTATTTCAAAATGCGATGAAACGATGAACCTATTCAAAATTGGATGAAAAATAACAAATAAATAAAAATTGACCAAGGCGCTAGGAGTATGGACCCACTGACCGGTCGACCGTGCCGTGGTCAATCCCACGCCAGTTTCGTATTTTATCATATTTTTGTTGTTTTCTCTAAGTTTATGAAAACCTTTCAGTTGAACGAATATCCTTTGTTTTGAGGAAACTCCTCAATTCCATGGTGCTTCCTTCGCACGGAGGAAATAATATAAAATTAGGGAAAGCATGAGGGGGCGTGACCATTGGCCAACCGGCCATGCCTTGGTCCCAGCCGGCCCCATACCTCATATTTCCTCATTATTTTATTATTATTTCCCTAATTTCATGAAAACTCCTTAATCTCACGATATTTCCTTGGTCCCATGAAAAATAATAAAAATTAGGGAAACCCTTGTGCACGGGCCAAACCCTAGATGGCTCACACGTCCTGCTTTTATTAGCATATTTTTCATATTTTCATAATCTTATGAAAATTCATTGATTTCATGATATTTCCTTCAAATTATGAAAATTTCTTCAAATCATGAAATAATGCATAAAATAGGGAAAACGCACGGGACCGGGCTCTGACCGGCCAACCATGCTCCAAGCCGGTCCCACTTTCCCACACATCCCTATTTTATTTATTATTATTTTTTATGTTTCCCTCATCTCATGGAAACTCCTTGATTTCAACAAAACTCTTTAATTTTGGCAAAACTCCTTCATTTTATCATATTTTCCTAAAATCATGAAAAATATTACAAAAATTATGAAAAACGTGTGGGATAGCTCCCTTGGCCGGCCGGCCATGCCTTGGCCATGACCAGTCCCACACTTCATAATTCTTTCCATTTTTCATTATTTTCCTTCATCCGATGAAGTTTTGACGGTTTTATAAAAAACCCTAATTTTGTCATATTTTCTCAAATGGTCGCTTAAACGTGCACTAGAAAATATCAAAATTCTCAGGACTGAGACACGGAAGTCTCAACGACGAAAGAACGTTACCTTGACCGACCAGGGTTGGATTTTTGGCTCCAATGAGCCAGTCCCACGTGTTTTCACAATTTGACCTAATTTGCATAATTGCACGTATTAGGTCCAAAACTCTCCAAATAATTTCAGAATTTGACGGAGCGATCATCATTTGATCCCGTGACCACCCAGGGCCGGTTTCATGACCCATTGGTCGGTCCCTCACCTTTTCATAATTAATTAGGTTTTATCACCTAATGCTGAACCCAGCAGTAATTCAGTAAATGATTAAACCAACATTTAATCATTCTTTCATTAACTCACCAACTCTTCAAAGAGGTCTTGGTTTTTGCTCACGTGAGCATATGAGAATTTCATGGTTGATCCACGGTCCCATGAATCCAGTTCTCCTTCATTCCATGGTTAATTTTCAAATAAACCACCAATCGGTCATCAATTGATCAAATTAGGGTTTCAGAATCCAAGGATTATGATTCCAGATTCAAACACTAATAATTTTGCAACGATCTCATGATCAGTATTCTTGTTAATTATGCTCTGTTCAACTACTAGTTCTTTAATTAATATTTTATTTTGGTTACGCTGCCAATAATTCATCAAACGAGCAACACTTGCTCAGATGAGCAATATTTACTCAAATCAAGGAATATTGGTTCAACTATCAATATTCAACAAATTATCGAGCAACACTCGCTCACCTCAACGTGAGGATTCCACCACTGTCTCAGCAGACATGTTCGATTCATGAGTTGCAGAATATTTCACAAAATCATGTTTAACTCAACAAATACGTTGAATCATTGTCCCACGAAGTCATGAAATCAATAACTGACTAAATTAACCACGAGACATCAATCGTGTCACTTGGGGGGATATCAACTAGGGTTTGGTCTGGCGGTCTACGGCACGTGTGTTCAAACACACGATGGAATGTGAGCAAGTCGTGCAATCAGTTGAAGGAATCAACAAAGTAGTGGGTGGAAAATTAACCAAGTCTCCGCACCATGAGTAATTGGTTTAAAACGAATTCCCACTTCCCCACTCTTTGATTCCAGCAAACTGTCACACTTCATGGGATCATGGTGTTTTCATCTCCGGCATTATATAATGTCTCTGAATCCTGATTGAAACAACAAGATTCGAAGAGTTTTTAAGCATTTGAATAACAATCGTCTGAACGAGAAATTTCTCACCAAATTTCATACAGACGCTCTTTTGTCTACACGAACTCACAGAAATTAATCTCAATCAGGCAAGATTCAATCATTCAGAGCATTTCACGCTGAATTCATAACACATCTACAATCTCAGATCATCATTGATCTCACACATTTTTCAGCTTCCCTCCTACAGATCAACCCATCCTCTCTTGTGACCGAATTTACTCTGGAACGACCATTGTCTTGGTTTAGGCCGGAGTACTACAGATTGGTCTCTCGAACTTAAAGCACCCCCTTCATAGCGGTACATCTATGTGAGGTCAAACATTTCTCTTGGTTCAAGGAATCTCCTCCGCACAGTCGTCCTTAATTCCGCAAAAACCAGCAAATCGTTTTTCCCCATCTACATATTGGCGACCACAGTGGGAGATCATTCTCTCGGTTGCAATCTCTCATTTTCACAAGATGGTTGGTCTTAGGCCAGGATCGGTCACAAATCCTGACGCGAATATCGCTATCACTAGCAATAATGAAGATATCCCGGAAACTATTCCGGCCACTAGCACTAATGGTGGTGACATCACTCCTCCTCACACCAAAACGGAAGGTCATCCTTTGTTCGGCCGACATCCCGAAGTGGTCAAAGCATAAGAAACTCTTGCAAAAAATCAGACAGATATGGCTGCAATGCAACAAAAGCTATTTGATCACTTGAAGACTCTTACTGACAATCTGTTAGAGAAAACTCCATACAAAGGGAAACAGAAGGAGAAATCCTTAGATGCTGCTAACCCTGAGGTAATTCCAATTCACATCGTGAACGATGATGAAACCAACAAAGCTACATGCAATTCATCAGCAAAAGAGTCATCGATCTTTGTCACTCGAGAAGACTTGGAACTCCTTCTGGAGAACCATGGAAAAGACAAGATATCACATGTCCATCGTCACCAACCTCCTTATCCTGCTGCTACACAAAGGACTCCACTTCCTAAAGGTTATACCTTTCCAACTTTTACCATGTATGATGGAATTGGAAATGCAAGAGAACATGTCTCTCACTTCCTTGAAGCTTTAGGAGAACATGAACATAACCATGTAGTCCTTCTCAAGGAGTTCTCTAAGTCCTTGAAAGGAAAAGCATACACCTGGTATAACAACATCGCGTCAGGGACCATCAATAATTGGGGAGAAATGATTAATGCCTTTTATAGAAAATACTTCTTCGTGTCAAAGAAAATCACCCTCTCTGATCTCGGAAGGATTTTTCAAATCGTTGGTGAAAACCCCAACGACTTTGTAAAAAGATTCAGGGTCCAAGCCTTGGATTGTCATGATCCAAACATCACAGAGCAACAACTTGTGGAATTGTGCAATAACGGTATGCTCCCGGTCTACAGATCATTACTGGAGAATCTTCGATTCCAAACTTTCTCAGGGTTCCACGAAGCCACGAATAGATCAGCAACCACTTCTCCCGCTATGTTAGAAAAAATGAAATCCACAAAGGCTGAAGAAGCACAAGACACTCGAGGAAGCAGATGTCTAATCAATAAATAGTACAACCTGCAGCCTTTCGCAAATGTTTTCGCAGAAGGGAGCAAACGGAAATCTGAACCACAGCGCAAGTATACTTCTTCCGCCCCTTCAGAGGCACAAAGGAAGGATGACGCACACGATCCTCCCCAGCATACAGAAGATCCGGAGGCACCTAATTTTCCATGCTCCATTGAAGAAGTCATCGAATTGCTGGAGGCCTGGATTCAAGACGGTGTAATTAAGTTTCCATATGTCAAGAAAGAGCCAGCCGAAGAGGCGATGTAAAATCCTCGGTACTGTCGATTTCATAGGTTTATTGGTCACCCCACCAGCGCTTGCAAGACTTTGAAACGCATATTCAAATAGAAGGTCGAGTCGGGGGAACTTAATCTGGGAACTGAAGGAGTGCATAGAGATCCCCTTTCTGTCAAAACTTTCTTTATTTCTGAAGCACCAGTCAAGGAAGCAGTCCAGTCATTAGTAGAGCATATATGTGAATTACTTTATCTATCGAAGTCGCAAAGAGGAGATATGTTTAAGGCTTGGAATCACATAGTTTCCTGGAAACGCCTGCTGATTTCAGATATACCTCCTGAACCTTCAGCCACTGACAAGGAAATGAACGACTGGGGACTGCTCGCCACAGTGCACGTCAAAGGAAATGAATTCAAAAGGGAACTTATTGATGTTGGTATTGCCGTCAATATCATTCCTTTAAATACTCTTAGAGCCGCTGGCATTACTCGACATGAGGCTACTCACACTCCCACAATAATCAGAGATCATGAAGGAATTCTCAGGAATACATATGGCTTCATGATAAGAGCCTAAAATATATCTTTTGAATATCAATTTCTTATGCTTTTCTTAGCTATTTTATCTTGTATTTTGTATATTACGCTTTGTTTTGCTTTTACAGGCATTTTGAAGTCATGTGACAATAAATAAGGAAAAAGGAGGTTCAATTCATTGATTGGGAAGCTTAGGCATCGACAGATTCAAATCATAGCAAGACACAGGCCTTTAAAGCATCGAGACCAGAAATTACTAGAGCACCTGATTCCATCTACTCAGGGCAATCACTAAAATCCATTGCAGTTTACTATAGAACAACCTAGTTCTGCTAAGGGAGACCATAGCCATCTTATATAAGCTAAAACTGTCAGGGTCAGGAGAAGCCAATTTATCCCCATTTCTTCCTCGCGACCAAGACCTGCCGCTGGTGCCATAGCTCTTGTAAGTACTTGCCATGGGTTTGCTGGTAGTATACGATGGGTTAGGATGATTTTACCAAGAAAAGAAGCACACAGAGCTTGTAACAAGAGTTCTGGCCAACATCACATTTCACTTTATCCTCCGTGAACCAAGAAGTCACTGTTGCTAAGCTATTTCACTCCTGCTGCAACATGGGTCTGGGTTGTTCATTGAAATGGATTTGAGTTTGGTAGGGATTGAATTTAAGCCAGGAATACAGGGAGAAAGAATATAGTTTGTGCTGTTTGATTTGTGGCTGAAAAAGTTATGAATCGAAATGTTTAGAGTTTTGAATGTTGATTGTGGGTTGTGTATGTGATTGTACTGCGCAGGGAAGGAGATGTTTAATGGTTTAGGCCAACAACAGTTCACAATTTAACACAGCAGTATGGCACGCAACCTGTTCATTGAAAGGCCTGAGCCACCAGCGCTACACAAGGTTCAGTTGCCAATGGTTCACCTCCCTATCTCAGTTACGGCTAGACATGGGGTCTGGGTTTGACTAATATTTTGAAGGGTTTGAGATGGAATTCTATTAGAGTTTCTACGGCAGTGCAATAAATGACTATCATTTACAAGCTTTAATAGATCGAGAAGTCAGGGAAATAAGGCATGTTGGTTCATGGGTGTTTTGTGAAAGTTTTAAGACAGGAGTTCGAAGTCAATAAGCATGGTAGAATGGGTACGAGTTTATTGGACTTTGGGTAATGTTTCAAGTACAGAAAGCAGTGAAGACACCACCAATTCAGTTGTGGTTCTATGTAGCTCCTGGCATTGGTTCGATGCTAAGTTTGGATACCAATTTGTCTTGGCCTGGGGCAGTGTTTGGTTGCCGAGAAACCAGTTAAAGAGACTTGGAAGTTGCCGTGGTTGGATTTATGATTGAACGGATTAGATTGAGACTTACTTCAGAAGCTGAGAAGAAGTAGGAGACTGGGTCCTTACCCAATACGATTTTGTAGGAAGTACTTGAGCTATAAAAAGAAAACCTAAACCTAAAGTGTGAGAGCATCTCATACCATCCTTCACAGCTGCCGCCTCTACAGCAGAGAGGAGATTTTGCTCCTCTCCAGAACCACTCCATCAGCATATCACCACCATCTTCATCCCATACACCCAGCATCTCCATCCACATGCATACCACCTGCATCACTCCACCAGTTTGCATACCACCTCATACAGCAGCACCTGGATATCTACCTGAAACTGCAGTCTGCCAACAGGCCTTCCATAGCATATAATCACCACTCCACAGCACCAAAGCAGCAGGAAGCTAGTAAATATAGCTCCAACTCAGTCACCAGTTTGCAGCAGTACTAGTACCAGGACCTGGAAAGCACAACAAAAGAAGCAGGGAGCATAGGAAATACAACCCCAAGGCAGTACCAATTCACACCATTCCACCACAACCATCAGTTGTTGTTTGTTTGGTTTTGTATTCCTTCTATCTATTTGCTATGTAGTCATTATTTCACAATGAAATCCAGTAGCTAATTGCATTTGGTTAAGGACGACTTCAACGTCCAAACTTGAACTCCAATTGATATTTAAAATGCATGTTTACTTGCAATTATTTTGTTATTGCTTATTCTCTACCGTTCTAATATTGCTTATGTGAATTATTTATGAATCATTTAAGTTGCAAATTAAATTGGTTTATGGATGATTCAATTGCTAATTCGAGAACTCTTCGTCCCGTAATTGTCTAGATGTTCCGAATATAAGTAGTAATATGTGGTTATTGACGATGGGATTTTGTTAAATAATCATATGTATTGAATGACACTAGTAGATGAATCGAGCTTATGTGTTTGTCACTAGGAATAGCCTATCTCATGGAGCTTAATGCACTTGTTTGAGTCACACCTAGTAAGCGAACCTCTAGGAAACTTGGCAAGTAGAATCCGGTAGTCGAGCGCTTCCGTGTCCGGTGAATTAGGAGATATTGCGGGATATTTGAGCGTACTAAATATTCTAGGGTTATTAGTAATGGGTACTCTGCAGAAATTAGCTATATCATTAAGATTCATATTTTGTGACTTAGAAGAAGTACTTAATCATTCTCATCCTCATTTGCATTTTTCTCAATCAGAAATTGAATCAACAACTTAGACTCAACTCTCCCTGTGGATACGAACTCGAATTGCCTCACTACTTATTTATATATTTGTGTAGCAATAGAGAATTATTATTGATAGGTTGACAGCCTCGTCAAAATTGGCGCCGTTGCCGGGGAGCGGTCTCTAGTTTGAGTTGTTATTTAGTTTTCTATTTTTGCATTTATTTTCATTCTTTGCATTTTCTAATTTATCTTTTTAGAATTTTATTTTCAGGTACCAAAAAATCATTCTTTTTTGCGTTTTCACAATTGGAACAAGAGGTAAGTCTCTAAACTAGTTGTGTGCAAGATGAATCCTTTTGCGAACAATATATATGGTTCAAGAGACCAAGCATACTATGGTGATAATTCTGATTTTCAATCTCACTCTTACAATAACTTCCAACCATATGACGGATATAATCAAAACCAATATTTTGGCTATGATGATTATTCGACAAGACCTTGTGATTATTCTCATACATCGCAACAACCTTTTGGTAGTTATGTAAGTGGACAATCACAAGAATGGGGGGATAGTTATACTTCTCATACGTGGCAATCTAGTTTCTTGCAGAGGCCTAATGAATTCATGGATTTGCGACCTGCATAGAACCAGATTAACTCAACTCCCAATGTGCCGAGTTTCGTACCAAGTGAAACATATGATAGTGTATATAGACCCGCTCTGGATCATATTTATGATTCTTCACCCATTCAAAGGGAAGAGGCGTGATCTAGAGTACCTATTGTGAATAGTAGCGGAAAACGTGTTAATTTAAAGAAACTCTTTAAACTATATGATCAGTTGGAGAAGAGGGAGCAATGGAAGAGACTCTTCAAGCAATTACTAGGGCCGTACATGATGAGGTTAACCGCCGTATTGATAATGGAGAATATCCCCAAGAAGAAGATTCCGAGGATGATGAACCCTTGGAAAATATTGATAATGTTAGTGCTACTAGTTCAGCTCATGATTTTAATGATCATTCTCCTATTCAAAATGAAGAAGTTGAGTCTAGAAACACTACCATTATTGATGGTAAGACTTATGTTGTGTATGAGAGCGATGATGATTATGACTTCTTTGTGCACCGTACCCCAAATTCAGAGATCGACGATACTTTGAATGAGAAGTCAACTTGTGAAGAACGTAAGGACTACGATAATTTGCTTATGGAAGATCCTGATTTCTTTTCCGATGAGGAGGACTTGGTTATAGAAGAAACCAATGAATGTCTTTCCAAGAGTTCGAGTGAGAATGATGATACTTGTGATGTGAGGATGGAAGTGTCCAGCAGTACCAAGGATCCCGAAATACAAGAGGTTTTGCAAGGTTTGTCTAACCCTTTATGTGAATCTCTATCTAATGATGATCCTCTCAAAATAGTAGTAGTTTCTCAAAGAGTTGTTAATCCATCTTTTAGGAAAATACCTCATTTGGGGCTTAAATTATGTGCTTCTAAAGTTTTATCCGAATTTCTTGCATCTAAGTATCCACCATATGTGTTTGAGTCTAACACAATGCAGATTTTCCAAGAGGAATCAATGGAAGTTCCTTCCACTTACGTTTTGTATACACTTTCGAGTGTAGAAAAGACTAAGTGTGGGGGTAACTCTCGTGGAATGATAATTTCACTTTTCCCACAATTTGCTCTTGTGAAGCTTTTGCAATATATGCAGATTGTTTTGTGGGTGGATCCTCAAATTTTCAGATTGTTGATATATGGGGAGTCGATTTTGAATGCTTCTCATATGCATCAATCAGGTGCACAATTCCAATTCTTACTTCCTTATCTTTTTCAAGTATTCCTCTTATTATTTTTGCAATGGTTTGAAACATTGAGGACATTGTTTGATTTAAGTGTGGGGGTAGGGTTCCATAAAACAAAAATTGACGTGTACAAAACTCTTACTTTTAGAGATTTATGAAAAATTTAGAATAAACACTAGCCTTTCTAAGTAGATGGAATTTTTTCTTGGCAGTGAGGTATATATATTGGCTGAGTCAGGGTTAAATTCCAACTAAATAGCTAGTTTAGTGTTTATCCTCTATTGTTCAGAAAGAGCTATGAGTTGGAGTATCATTTTATGTAATTTGTATATAATTTTTAGAGTTTGATGCCTTTAGTAAATAAAAAAATAAAAAAAAAAAAAAAAAAAAAAAAAATTGCTTGATAAACTCTGAAATCTAGAAACTTGTGCCTTTAGGATGACACTACCAATTTAAGTGGATGAAACCATCTTGATTGCAGGAGTTGAGGAACCTATTAATTGAAAGGACGGACATAGCTCAGAATTTATAAATTATATGATAGTTGTTACCATATCTCGGAATATCACCATATCACATTCTATTTTTATTTTTCCATATTTATCTATTGTTTTCTAAGTGTTTTGGTGGGTCACTAAACATCGACTTGTTATTACTGCTAGGATGAAATAGAGTGATTGAGTTACTAAAAAAAAAAAAAAGACCGACCAATTAAACCAATCGGAATAAAAAAGACACTTGGATAAAGCAGTATGTGTGAAACGTTGTCCCTGTATCCGTCGCCTAAACAAGCGTGGAATGCAGGATCCAAGGCAACTATCACATACTTGCTGACAAGAATCATGCGCTTGGATCCAAAAGATCCAATCATGTTGTCTCGAGAAAAAAAAAAGTGAAAAAGAAAAAGAAAAAGAAAAAGAAAAGAAAAATAATATTATTATTGTGTTGAATAAAGTCGACTCATGGTTCCCTTGTATATGCCAGTTGAGTTGATGTAGAATTAAGATTGTTGATCGATGGTTCCCTTGTATATGCCAGTGAATTGACACTAAATTTCAGACCAGTAGCTCAATCCATTAGGTCATAGGTTCATCTTGGCGGTGACCTTCAGACAGATATGGGAAACACCGGTCACTTGTAAACATTCGCCACATCTACCTCTATATCCATCTTCTTAATCTTTTCATTGTGATTGTGGTTAGTCAGATTCCGAGTATTGTGGTTTGTTTGACTTTCTAAGAAAAACTTTATTTTACTTATATAAATTGAATTTGCACAAGGTACCTCCTCTTGTAATCATTTTGGATTCATTCATAGACTTTTCACAGGTAGCTAAAATTTGGAGTAAAAAGTTTTGTAGGTATATCTCTAGTAAACCTTCACAAGACTATAACTCGTCCACTAGGGACACCTAGGGGTTTAAAGGCTTGTTATTTATGCTAAAAGTAACTGTAATCTCGACGAGAAGGAGTTGTTGTATTTTAATTTTGTTTTGTTAGCTAGAGGACTAGCAAAGATGAAGTGTGGGGGAATTTGATAAGAGCCTAAAATATATCTTTTGAATATCAATTTCTTATCGTTTTCTTAGCTATTTTCTCTTGTATTTTGTATATTACGCTTTGTTTTGCTTTTACAGGCATTTTGGAGTCATGTGACAAGAAAGAAGGCAAAAGGAGGTTCAATTCATTGATTGGGAAGCTTAGGCATCGACGGATTCATATCACAGCAAGACACATGCCTTTAAAGCATCGAGACCAGAAATTACTGGAGCACCTGATTCCATCTACTCAGGGCAGTCACTGAAATCCATTGCAGTTTACTATAGAACAACCTAGTTCTGCTAAGGGAGACCATATCCATCTTATATAAGCTAAAATTGTCAGGGTCGGTAGAAGCCAATTTCTCCCCATTTCTTCCTCGCGACCAAAACCTGCCGCTAGTTCCATAGCTCTTGTAAGTACTTTCCATGGGTTTGCTGGTCGTATACGATGGGTTAGGATGAGTTCACCAAGACAAGAAGCACACAGAGCTTGTAACAAGAGTTCCGGCCAACATCACATTTCACTTTCTCCTCCGTGAACCAAGAAGTCACTGCTGCCAAGCTATTTTACTCCGTATGCAACATGGGTCTGGGTTGTTCATTGAAATGGATTTGAGTTTGGTTGGGATTGAATTTAAGCCAGGAATACAGGGAGAAATAATAGAGTTTGTGATGTTTGATTTGTGGATGAAAAAGCTATGAATCGAAATGTTTTAGAGTTTTGAATGTTGATTGTGGGTTGTGTATGTGATTGTACTGCGCAGGGAAGGAGATGTGTAATGGTTTAGGCCAACAATAGTTCACAATTTATCACAGCAGTATGGCACGTAACCTGTTCGTTGAAAGGCCTAAGCCACCAGCGCTACACAAGGTTCAGTTGCCAATGGTTCACCTCACTATCTCAGTTATGGCTAGACATGGGCTCTGGGTTTGACTACTATTTCGAAGGATTTGAGACGGAATTCTATTAGAGTTTCTACGGCAGTGCAATGAATGGCTGTCATTGACAAGCTTTAAGAGATAGAGAAGTCATGGAAATAAGGCATGTTGGTTCATGGGTGTTTTGTGAAAGTTTTAAGACAGGAGTTCGAAGTCAAGAAGCATGGAAGAATGGGTACGAGTTTATTGGACTTTGGGTAATGTTTCAAGTCCAGAAAGCAGTGAAGACACCACCAATTCAGTTGTGGTTCTATGTAGCTCCTGGAATTGGTTCGATGCTAAGTTTGGATACCAATTTGTCTTGGCCTGGGGCAGTGTTTGGTTGCCGAGAAACCAGTTAAAGAGACTTGGAAGTTGCCGTGGTTGGATTTATGAATGAACGGAGTAGATTGAGACTTACTTCAGAAGCTGAGAAGAAGTAGGAGACTGGGTCCTTACCCAATACGATTTTGTAGGAAGTACTTGAGCTATATAAAGAAAACCTAAACCTAAAGTGTGAGAGCATCTCATACCATCCTTCAAAGCTGCCGTCTCTACAGCAGAGAGGAGATTTTGCTCCTCTTCAGAACCACTCCATCAGCATATCACCACCATCTTCATCCCATACACCCAGAATCTCCATCCACCTGCATACCACCTGCATCACTCCACCAGTTTGCATACCACCTCATACAGCAGCACCTGGAGATCTACCTGAAACTGTAGTCTGCCAACAGGCCTTCCACAGCATATAATCACCACTCCACAGCATCAAAGCAGCAGGAAGATGGGAAATATAGCTCCAACTCAGTCACCAGTTTGCAGCAGTACCAGTACCAGGACATGGAAAGCACAACAAAAGCAGCAGGGAGCACAGGAAATACATCCCCAAGGCAGTACCAATTCACACCATTCCACCACAACCATCAGTTGTTGTTTGTTTGGTTTTGTATTCATGCTATCTATTTGCTGTGTAGTCATTATTTCACCATGAACTCCAGTAGATAATTGCATTTGGTTAAGGACGACTTCAACGTCCAAACTTGAACTCCAATTGATATTTAAAATGCATGTTTACTTGCAATTATTTTTTTATTGCTTATTCTCTACCGTTCTAATATTTCTTAGGTGAATTATTTATGAATCATTTAAGTTGCAAATTAAATTGGTTTATGGATGATTCGATTGCTAATTCGAGAACTCTTCGACCCGTAATTGTCTAGATGTTCCGAATATAAGTAGTAATATGTGGTTATTGACGATGGGATTTTGTTAAATAATCATATGTATTGAATGACACTAGTAGATGAATCGATCTTATGTGTTTGTCACTAGGAATAGCCTATCTCACGGAGCTTAATGCACTTGTTTGAGTCACACCTAGTAAGCGTACCTCTAGGAAACTTGGCAAGTAGAATCCGGTAGTCGAGCGCTTCCGTGTCCGGTGAATTAGGAGATATTGCGGGATATTTGAGCGTACTAAATATTCTAGGGTTATTAGTAATGGGTACTCTGCAAAAATTAGCTATATCATTAAGATTCATGTTTTGTGACTTAGAAGAAGTCCTTAATCATTCTCATCCTCATTTGCATTTTTCTCAATCAGAAATTGAATCAACAACTTAGACTCAACTCTCCCTGTGGATACGAACTCGACTTGACTCACTACTTCTTTATATGTTTGTGTAGCAATAGAGAATTATTATTGATAGGTTGACAGCCTCGTCAAAATTGGCGCCGTTTCCGGGGAGCGGTCGCTAGTTTGAGTTGTTATTTAGTTTTCTATTTTTGCATTTATTTTCATTCTTTGAATTTTCTAATATATCTCTTTAGAATTTTATTTTCAGGTACCAAAAAATCATTCTTTTTGCGTGTGCACAATTGGAACAAGATGTAAGTCTCTAAACTAGTTGTGTGCAAGATGAATCCTTTTGCGAACAATATATATGGTTCAAGAGACCAAGCATACTATGGTGATAATTCTGATTTTCAATCTCACTCTTACAATAACTTCCAACCATATGCCGTATATAATCAAAACCAATATTTTGGCTATGATGATTATTCGACAAGACCTTGTGATTATTCTCATACATCGCAACAACCTTTTGGTAGTTATGTAAGTGGACAATCACAATAATGGGGGGATAGTTATACTTCTCATACGTGGCAATCTAGTTTCTTGTAGAGGCCTAATGAATTCATGGATTTGCGACCTGCATAGAACCAGATTAACTCAACTCCCAATGTGCCGAGTTTCGTACCAAGTGAAACATATGATAGTGTATATAGACCCGCTCCGGATCGTATTTATGATTCTTCACCCATTCAAAGTGAAGAGGCGTGAGCTAGAGTACCTATTGTGAATAGTAGCGGAAAACGTGTTAATTTAAAGAAACTCTTTAAACTATATGAGCAGTTGGAAGAAGAGGGAGCAATGGAAGAGACTCTTCAATCAATTACTAGGGACGTACATGATGAGGTTAACCGCCGTATTGATAATGGAGAAGAGCCCCAAGAAGAAGATTCCGAGGATGATGAACCCTTGGAAAATATTGATAATGTTAGTGCTACTAGTTCAGCTCATGATTTTAATGATCATTCTCCTATTCAAAAGGAAGAAGTTGAGTCTAGAAACACTACCATTATTGATGGTAAGACTTATGTTGTGTATGAGAGCGATGATGATTATGACTTCTTTGTGCACCATACCCCAAATTCAGAGATCGACGATACTTTGAATGAGAAGTCAACTTGTGAAGAACGTAAGGACTACGATAATTTGCTTATGGAAGATCCTGATTTCTTTTCCGATGAGGAGGACTTGGTTATAGAAGAAACCAATGAATGTCTTTCCAAGAGTTCGAGTGAGAATGATGATACTTGTGATGTGAGGATGGAAGTGTCCAGCAGTACCAAGGATCCCGAAATACAAGAGGTTTTGCAAGGTTTGTCTAACCCTTTATGTGAATCTCTATCTAATGATGATCCTCTCAAAATAGTTGTAGTTTCTCAAAGAGTTGTTAATCCATCTTTTAGGAAAATACCTCATTTGGGGCTGGAATTATGTGCTTCTAAAGTTTTATCCGAATTTCTTGCATCTAAGTATCCACCATATGTGTTTGAGTCTAACATAATGCAGATTTTCCAAGAGGAATCAATGGAAGTTCCTTCCACTTACGTTTTGTATACACTTTCGAGTGTAGAAAAGACTAAGTGTGGGGGTAACTCTCGTGGAATGATAATTTCATTTTTCCCACAATTTGCTAACATTCTTGTGAAGATTTTGTAATATATGCAGATTGTTTTGTGGGTGGATCCTCAAATTTTCAGATTGTTGATATATGGGGAGTCGATTTTGAATGCTTCTCGTATGCGTCAATCAGGTGCACAATTCCAATTCTTACTTCCTTATCTTTTTCAAGTATTCCTCTTATTCTTTTTGCAATGGTTTGAAACATTGAGGACACTGTTTGATTTAAGTGTGGGGGTAGGGTTCCATAAAACAAAAATTGACGTGTACAAAACTCTTACTTTTAGAGATTTATGAAAAATTTAGAATAAACACTAGACTTTCTAAGTAGATGGAATTTTTTCTTGGAAGTGAGGTATATATATTGGCTGAGTTAGGGTTAAATTCCAACTAAATAGCTAGTTTAGTGTTTATCCTCTATTGTTCAGAAAGAGCTATGAGTTGGAGTATCATTTTATGTAATTTGTATATAATTTTTAGAGTTTGATGCCTTTAGTAAATAAAAAAATAGAAAACCAAAAAAAAAAAAAAAAAAAAAAATTGCTTGATAAACTCTGAAATCTAGAAACTTGTGCCTTTAGGATGACACTACCAATTTAAGTGGATGAAACCATCTTGATTGCAGGAGTTGAGGAACCTATTAATCGAAAGGACGGACATAGCTCAGAATTTATAAATTATATGATAGTTGTTACCATATCTCGGAATATCACCATATCACATTCTATTTTTATTTTTCCATATTTATCTATTGTTTTCTAAGTGTTTTGGTGGGTCACTAAACATCGACTTGTTATTACTGCTAGGATGAAATAGAGTGATTGATTTACTAAAAAAAAAAAAAAAAGACCGACCAATTAAACCAATCGGAATAAAAAAGACACTTGGATAAAGCAGTATGTGTGAAACGTTGTCCCTGTCTCCGTCGCCTAAACAAGCGTGGAATGCAGGATCCAAGGAAACTATCACATACTTGCTGAAAAGAATCATGCGCTTGGATCCAAAAGATCCAATCATGTTGTCTCGAAAAAAGAAAAAAAAAAGTGAAAAAGAAAAAGAAAAGAAAAATAATATTATTATTGTGTTGAATAAAGTCGACTCATGGTTCCCTTGTATATGCCAGTTGAGTTGATGTAGAATTAAGATTGTTGATCGCTGGTTCCCTTGTATATGCTAGTGAATTGACACTAAATTTCAGACCAGTAGCTCAATCCATTAGGTCATAGGTTCATCTTGGTGGTGACCTTCAGACAGATATGGGAAACACCGGTCACTTGTAAAAATTCGCCACATCTACCTCTATATCCATATTCTTAATCCTTTCATTGTGATTGTGGTTAGTCAGATTCCGAGTATTGTGGTTTGTTCGACTTTCTAAGAAAAACTTTATTTTACTTATATAAATTGAATTTGCACAAGGTACCTCCTCTTGTAATCATTTTGGATTCATTCATAGACTTTTCACAGGTAGCTAAAATTTGGAGTAAATTATTTTGTAGGTATATCTCTAGTAAACCTTCACGAGACTATAACTCGTCCACTAGGGACACCTAGGGGTTTAAAGGCTTGTTATTTATGCTAAAAGTAACCGTAATCTCAACGAGAAGGAGTTGTTGTATTTTAATTTTGTTTTGTTTGCTCGAGGACTAGCAAAGATGAAGTGTGGGGGAATTTGATAAGAGCCTAAAATATATCTTTTGAATATCAATTTCTTATGCTTTTCTTAGCTATTTTCTCTTGTATTTTGTATATTACGCTTTGTTTTGCTTTTACAGGAATTTTGGAGTCATGTGACAAGAAAGAAGGCAAAAGGAGGTTCAATTCATTGATTGGGAAGCTTAGGCATCGACGGATTCAAATCACAGCAAGACACAGGCCTTTAAAGCATCGAGACCAGAAATTACTGGAGCACCTGATTCCATCTACTCAGGGAAGTCACTGAAATCTATTGCAGTTTACTATAGAACAACCTAGTTCTGCTAAGGGAGACCATATCCATCTTATATAAGCTAAAACTGTTAGGGTCGGGAGAAGCCAATTTCTCCCCATTTCTTCTTCGCGACCAAGACCTGCCGCTGGTGCCATAGATCTTGTAAGTACTTACCATGGGTTTGCTGGTCGTATACGATGGGTTAGGATGATTTCACCAAGACAAGAAGCACACAGAGCTTGTAACAAGAGTTCCAGCCAACATCACATTTCACTTTATCCTCCGTGAACCAAGAAGTCACTGTTGCCAAGCTATTTCACTCCTGCTGCAACATGGGTCTGGGTTGTTCATTGAAATGGATTTGAGTTTGGTTGGGATTGAATTTAAGCCAGGAATACAGGGAGAAAGAATAGAGTTTGTGCTGTTTGATTTGTGGCTGAAAAATCTATGAATCGAAATGTTTTAAAGTTTTGAATGTTGATTGTGGGTTGTGTATGTGATTGTACTGCGCAGGGAAGGAGATGTGTAATGGTTTAGGCCAACAACAGTTCACAATTTAACACAGCAGTATGGCACGCAACCTGTTCGTTGAAATGCCTGAGCCACCAGCGCTACACAAGGTTACCAATGGTTCACCTCACTATCTCAGTTACGGCTAGACATGGGCTCTGGGTTTGACTACTATTTCGAAGGGTTTGAGATGGAATTCTATTAGAGTTTCTACGGCAGTGCAATGAATGGCTGTCATTGACAAGCTTTAAGAGATCGAGAAGTCAGGGAAATAAGGCATGTTGGTTCATGGGTGTTTTGTGAAAGTTTTAAGACAGGAGTTCGAAGTCAAGAAGCATGGCAGAATGGGTACGATTTTATTGAACTTTGGGTAATGTTTCAAGTCCAGAAAGCAGTGAAGACACCACCAATTCAGTTGTGGTTCTATGTAGCTCCTGGCATTGGTTCGATGCTAAGTTTGGATACCAATTTGTCTTGGCATGGGGCAGTGTTTGGTTGTCGAGAAACCAGTTAAAGAGACTTGGAAGTTGTCGTGGTTCGATTTATGAATGAACGGATTAGATTGAGACTTACTTTAGAAGCTGAGAAGAAGTAGGAGACTGGGTCCTTACCCAATACGATTTTGTAGGAAGTACTTGAGCTATAAAAAGAAAACATAAACCTAAAGTGTGAGAGCATCTCATACCATCCTTCACAGATGCCGCCTCTATAGCAGAGAGGAGATTTTGCTCCCTCCAGAACCACTCCATCAGCATATCACCACCATATGCACCCATACACCCAGCATCTCCATCCACCTGCATCACTCCACCAGTTTGCATACCACCTCATGCAGCATCTGGAGATCTACCTGAAACTGCAGTCTGCAAACAGGCCTTCCACAGCATATAATCACCACTCCACAGCACCAAAGCAGCAGGAAGCTAGGAAATATAGCTCTAACTCAGTCACCAGTTTGTAGTAGTACCAGTACCAAGACCTGGAAAGCACAACAAAAGTAGCAGGGAGCACAGGAAATACAGCCCCAAGGAAGTACCAATTCACACCATTCCACCACAACCATCAGTTGCTGTTTGTTTGGTTTTGTATTCCTGCTATCTATTTGCTGTGTTGTCATTATTTCACCATGAACTCCAGTAGATAATTGCATTTGGTTAAGGACGACTTCAACGTCCAAACTTGAACTCCAATTGATATTTAAAATGCCTGTTTACTTGCAATTATTTTGTTATTGCTTATTCTCTATCGTGCTAATATTGCTTATGTGAATTATTTATGAATCATTTAAGTTGCAAATTAAATTGGTTTATGGATGATTCGATTTCTAATTAGAGAACTCTTCGACCCGTAATTGTCTAGATGTTCCGAATATAAGTAGTAATATGTGGTTATTGACGATGGGATTTTGTTAAATAATCATATGTATTGAATGACACTAGTAGATGAATCGATCTTATGTGTTTGTCACTAGGAATAGCCTATCTCACGGAGCTTAATGCACTTGTTTGAGTCACACCTAGTAAGCGTACCTCTAGGAAACTTGGAAAGTAGAATCCAGTAGTCGAGCGCTTCCGTGTCCGGTGAATTAGGAGTTATGCGGGATATTTGAGTGTACTAAATATTCTAGGGTTATTAGTAATGGGTACTCTGCAGAAATTAGTTATATCATCAAGATTCATGTTTTGTGACTTAGAAGAAGTCCTTAATCATTCTCATCCTCATTTGCATTTTTCTCAATCAGAAATTGAATCAACAACTTAGACTCAACTCTCCCTGTGGATACGAACTCGACTTGTCTCACTAATTATTTATAGATTTGTGTAGCAATAGAGAATTATTATTGATAGGTTTACAGCCTCGTCACTTCATCAATCTCAAAATTATGAAAGGCTCAACCTGCACTGAGACCAAATTTTACATAATCCCGGAAGACCCTGGATATGCATGACATGATACTTGGACGCACATGGATCCACAATGGAAAAGTTGCACCAACCCCTTCGGTTGTACTTTTATCCGCTGAAGAAACCTCTGACTCGGAAGAAGAGACGGAATATATCTCGCCATTTGAATATCTAGAGGAGGTCAAAGCCTTGACAGAACTTGCACAAAATTCTGGGGAGCATCCAAATGCTTTTGTCAAGAGATTTCACGCTCAGGCAAGTCTTATCCCTTCTCATGTTCCCATATCGTCAGTTTTCAAATATTCCCATTTGGTTCGAAGGCTTCACTCCACAAATGATTTAGCAATTGCCAAATGCTATGCGTGGATCATCGCACAGCAGCGATATTTTACCTAATGGCTGAATCCAGAGCCTCTTCAAGTTTATCATCCAATTAGGTGATTCATTGTAGAAGACGCGGCTAAACATGACAAGCAATATGAGGGATGCTCCCTTTTGCACGAGTGTCCATATGTGCCACAGCCCTGAAGTCACATCGCTCGAAGGATTCCAAATTAACAGAAGATATTCAGGGCACGGATTGCAAAGACAAATAAGTTCAAGGAAGGAGATTTGGTTCTCAAGGCAACTAAACGAGATCTCCATTCTGCAAGGATCTCTAATTGGGAAGGACCGTTTATGATCGCCAGGTCCATCACTGGAGGATACTACAAATTGATCAACACGGATGGACAAACCCTACCAGTAATCCATGAGAATTGGCTTAAGGCGTTTGTCTGAAATTATGGGGCATTCGAGGTACCAGACACTTGAGCATGCATGACGTCTGGATTTGGAATTTTAGGATTTTCTTTCATTGTATTTCAATTCCTCCAAAACGTTTGCAACACTTGCAATCAGTATTTGAATTCGGCAATTTATCAAAAATTGAATTCATATTTCTTCAAAGAAAATCTCTATCAAATCCAAAAGAAAATCCTTAACCATCTACCAATCCAAAACCATGATATCAAAACCCAAATAAAACCTCACATCTCTCAGAAATTCATAAGTTCAAGAGATCATGCAAAATGAATCAAAGAAAATAAGCAAAGAAAGATTTTTGCGCCTCTGCATCCTTCAAAGCCTGTAAATCCGCCTTCTCCTTGTTCAGCTCTTCAGTCAACCTGGCGATCTTGTCCTCCTTCTCCATCACAGCATCATTGGGAAAGGGTATGTTATTTTCACATGAGTCCTTGATAGCATTTATCTTCTTACGAAGCCACTTCACATTGAAGCCAAGTCTCTCAGAATTCTCCAAGTAGAACTCCCAATCAAAGAGTACATCTGGATTTACAACATTCCTGGATCTAGTGCATATGTTTCTTATGACACTCAAGAGTACACTTACCTGCATTATTAAATCATAAGCACGCCCGGGATTCCTGTCGACAATTACATGGCCAAATTTCTCCCATATTTTCTTGTACAAAACCGCATATCCAATATGAATGTTGAATCCACCAACTAAATCATGATACGGGAGTGAGGCATAGAATGGAGGATCAAAATCAACGTCTATGTTTGGGTAATCATACACGATTATACGGTTTTCAACTACTGGAGCAATTTCTATAATCAGAGCAGCAGTCTCTTCGGTACTCCTTGTTGTCGTCTTGGGATCTTCTATCACCGAAGCAACAACAATCTGGATCTCCATGGTTTTATCAATGATATTTTCATGACTTTGAAGTATACAGATAGTTTCCTCCTTATCAAAAACTTCAGGGTTTCTCGTATTGTCATTTTGGGTTCCTTCATTCCCAACTTTGGTATTTTCCACCTGATACGGAGATTACATGAGATTAGGATCATCCAAGCATGAAACCAAAAGAAACCATGAACTACAGCATGCAAGTGGTTTAATATTATCAAATCACTTCATTATACATGCTCGGTGTCATCAAACAATGTGGAAGTCACAAGAAGCACGTTTTATAACAAGTCCGTCTGTTCAGATTTTACAATGCCCTGTACGAAATTTTGAACTGGGAGCAATTGGTGAAGAATCAAAGGTTGATTTATATTCAATCCTATTTGTATTGGTTTCACCTACAATATGTCAAAATTTCATAGAAATCGGACGAACAAGCAAAAATATATGGTCGAAACTCGGAACTACACGACATCTGAAAAAGTTCTGAAAGTCTCCTGGAAGTTCACTATTTCTCCTTTTCAGGACTTGAACATACTCAAAACTTAAAAATCTTCTTTGATAAAGCTTGGAAATTTTCTAGGCTTGAACATGCATATGTAGATCATCAAAATCTGACATCAGGCGAGGATTCTATGACGTTTTTCCTAAAATGCTGAGTTCTGAATTTTTAATAGGTGACGTATTTTCGACAAAACGTGTCATATATTCACATACATTCTCATTCATTCACTCATGGGTCAGAAAGTTTATACTTCTATGGATGAAATACAAGAGAAATACTTACTTGGATGGTCTCCTAAGTGTTCAAAGAACCAGAATTGCTCACGCCGGCGTCGACAGCAATATTATTTTCATTCGGTTCTTGAGTTTGGGAGCCTCTTTATCGCCATCCTTCGAGAAAGTGTCAAAAGTATTCTCCACATCCATGGAGTCATCCTCCTGGACATATCCCCAGCAATCAGCATTTCATTCATAAGGCGCCATAATTGATATGGGAAGAGATACTTACAATTTCTTCATCACTCAAGTCAGAAATTGTTTGCTCAGGAGCGGAGAAACGAAGTCCATCAATACTTGACGGAGAAAAGTTCTACAACGGAATAACAATATCAGTTGCATGATCCTAATTATATGGCCGACAAAGGTTCATAATAAGGAGAGTACTGGAAACTCACCAAAGCGCCAGCTGGGGAATTTATAGTATTGGGTAACAGCTTATAACTCTTATGCCTGCCTTCTACGCCATGAATAACATCCTCAGTCTCTGAGAAATCTACACGGATTCGAGGTCTTAAAACACAACCGTCATGTGATAAGTTTCAGCAACATAATCAGAATACAGTTATTATAATTTTATGAAGATTATATAACAAAGCGTACCTGAGAACATCCTGGAGACGATTTTCGCTTATCACCAGAAAGATATTTCAATCTTGGTCGACTAGAAATCATCTCATCAGAAAGACGATCCTTCACTGGAGGCTGACCGACTGTCACGAATTCATGCAATCGCTCAAATTTATCATCCCAGAAGGCTGCATAACCTGGAGTTACATAGGCGAATCTATCAGATCAAGGGAACCAGTATTTACCTCCTTCCACATGAGTATGGTCCAAATGAGTCATGAGCTGCT
The DNA here is from genome assembly GCA_023529315.1 of Papaver bracteatum. Classification (NCBI taxonomy): domain Eukaryota; kingdom Viridiplantae; phylum Streptophyta; class Magnoliopsida; order Ranunculales; family Papaveraceae; genus Papaver; species Papaver bracteatum. Next base: position 2,211,890 of record JAJJWX010004844.1, read on the forward strand.
TAGATGATGGTTTCCTCCTCCGAATAGTCGGAACGCACTGGTCCATACCCATTTGTCGAGCCGCTCTATCAATATTATACTCTTCCATTGAAAATTCTTCGTACGAGACTGACAGCAGATGACCAGGGGTGCAAATCAACATGAAATACCTCTCACCATCATTCAGATCTGCACCAGACGACAAGATAGTACTCTCTTCAGTATTGAAAGTTATCAGTTGGGAAACATATGAAGGCACTGACACCCAAGGACGAAAATTGAACTCAGACTCATCATCCAACACGTCAATAAGGTGTGCCTTGGACCGAGGTTTCTTTGTAGACCAACGCATGATCGTAGCATTGTCTCTTTCAGGGAAAATGTTGCAAGTGTCAGTATTAGGTCCTTGCAAAACATTACGTGGAATGGGTGCATAATTCTTAAAGTGCTCCCACATTAGGGCTTGAAGAAACATCGTGTTAGCATAACATTCAATCTTCATGAAGCTATTCGACACACTGGAGTCTATAACCAAAGAATCTAAGTTGTAATACAAGGAGCCCAAGAACAAGCTACCTATCGTAAGTTGCTCACCTTGAGCCATTTTATAGCAAAGGGGATCACGAAAGGATTCAACAAGTTTCCAATTTCTTCGAAGACATCTGTAGACAACCATAAACACAAGAAAGAAGCAATGAGTAATATATCGTCAATAGGTCTATCAGAAACCTCATCGTTAGGCCACCAGCGTGTCAACCAGAGAGCATAGCATCCTTTACTGCCAGCCTTGTTTTCTACCTCCATTGCAGATTTCAAGACATGAGAAATGGCCGTCTCTTCATCTGAAAGATCCCCAGGGAGATTGCCCGTGATTGGGAGATGCATCAAAGCTGCAACGTCTTCCAAGGTAACGGTAAACTCTCCCCATTTGCATATGAAGGTGTGAGTAGGAATACACCAACGAGCAAGCAGAGCCACTATACCTCTTGCGTCGTGATAAATGAACAAATCTCCAGAAGCTTGAATATCTCTTGTCACCTGCGCCCGATCGAGCATGACCCTCACATGAGGAAAACCCAACATATGCCTCACCCATCCATCAAACTTCTCCAAAGGTCGACGAGAAAGTTTGAATTATATAATCGATGCAAAGAAGACTTCTCGCTCAAGACAAAACCGGATGACTGTCTTAGGAGTCACGAATTTCTCCTGAATAACAGTCCTGGGATTTATCAGCAGACGATACACTGGAGATTTCAGATGTTTTTCAGCTCCTGCAGCATCTTCCTCAAAAAATGCATCATCAATATTTGGGACGTTCTTAATTCCAGGGGTTTCATCTTCATCTTCACCAACATAAGTTTTATCTGTGCATGTGTCATCTTTGGAGATGTCATCGTCAACACACATTTCGTCTCTTGAAGTGTCGTTAACTTGAGAGATGGTCATATTTACGAAGTTGCTACGAAATGCACATCACATTCTATTTCAGTACTTCATCTGGAATTGAAGAAATACCAGTGCCTAATGGTAACTCTTACCTTTTTACGCTTTCACTAACGGTAGTGATAGTAATGCTAGAGTTAATGCTCCAAAATCGTCTGCTCCTTCGAGACCTACAAAAGTCGTTCAAAAACTCAGATTTTTCATAAAATCATGAACTTTTCTACTGAGTGAACATTCACCATAGAATTATGAAAATTAAAACATTATTTCATCATAAATAATTTTATCTCTAAGCAACATCGCACAAAACTCAAGTTTTGATTTTAGAGAAATAATATATATTTGCATATCAATAGTATAAAGCATAGTTTATCTAACTTTGCCTATCTGAGTGGTGGCCAGGATTTAATCTTGGCAAAGATAAATCTACGGTCGTGGGTTGTTCAGCTTTAATGTTAGTTTAAGTGTTTTATTAATTGATGTTGTCTCATTAATTTCTCATAATAAATGGTTTATTAATTCTTATTTCTCCTAATTAAATTAATAAATTCATATTCCATTAATTTCATAAATGATATTATTAGTATTTTATTAATTGGGGTCTTATTAATTGTTTATGATGAATGATTTATTAAATTTTTATTTCCCTTGATTAATCTAATAAATATATAATTTCATTAATAAATAATTTTACTAAAAATTACCTCAATTGAAACTATTAAACATAAGTGATGGTTGTGATCGGGAATAAAGATGCATGTAACGGGCTCAGATCACATGTTCCGTATTTTCCTATTTGTTCATGTCCTAGCCAACAAAAGCACGCCACCTATTTTTCGCTATATTGTTTTATTTGTAAATTCATGGCAAGATTATATTAACCTAACATCATTGTAGATCACTAAAACTACCCTGTCTTTAGTTCTTTGTCTTTTAAAAGATGAATTTATATCTACTCCTCCCACCTCTCTGATAACCTTAAATAACATGTTAAAGATCGTAAAAACAATAAATATTATATAACGAGTGCAAATATTTTTTTGAGAAAACAAAAAATTAAAATAAATAAAAGGGGATCGTTGTTCAGATCCACAACCACAAATTTAATCCAGTTTCATGAAGCTGGTAGTGGTCAAATAAAAAAAATATGTTAAGTTCACGAAATATTTGTTTTAAGTTGAGAGAACGAAAATTCAAAAGAGGGTGAAAACAAGCGGAAGAAAATTGGTGGAAATATGATTAAGATCGAAAAAAGAGTTATAATTGAGAAAACCTCTAAAGAAAAACAGAGAGGTTTGAGTTTCGAACCCAAAACTAAAATCACCATCCATAGATTACTACTCATAAAATTAGGTCTCTAAACCTACCACTAAAATCGTGTATAACTCTATTTTAGATTTATAAAATGAAGAGAAAATACAACCGATAGTTCATCGAATGTTTCTTTCGATTTAGGACGAGGATTCAAAGTATAATTGAAACTATAATTGTTTGGGTTGGGATTTTATGTTAGTTGATTGCAAATTTATCATATATTTACTGGACCGTAATGACTATATAAACAGAAAATTTCGTGAATATTATCATGACCAATGAGAACCATGAAAACAAGCGTGTCATATTAGGGGTCGTTATCTATTACTTAAACACTTTTAGAGAAAACAGGTGGCGCACTGTCATTGGTTGGGTGGCGCAATGTCATGTTAAAAATAATAGTAAATAAATTACTCTATTAATGGTTATATAAATACATTTTTATTAACTAATACTTAGATTTTCTAGCAATTATATAAATGTCCATAATGGTGGTTATGGTGGAGTTGATGAGCAGTGGAGTGGAGATGACAAAAATGTTATGGTGTTATGGACAGTTGTGGCGGAAGCTATTTCGGTAACAAGAGTGGTGATGGATGGTGTTTTGGGGGTGGTAACTATTGTTGTACAACCTTTGCCGGTTAAAAATAAAATGCACTCATGTCCTTCAACTATACTAGCAGGTATTTGATTAATTTTTTTTTCTGTTTTTCCATATCGAGATAGTTGCATAATCTTATATCACAGTCACCTTTTTGCTTGCTCTCACATTAATTTTTTTAATTTTTTTATATGACTTTGAACCTCAATCAAAACAAACAACAAAAAGGGACAATTATGGTTATTTCATCGAACATGGTATGGTTTTATTTTGGATGTTCCACCGGGCTTTCGACAAGAATAATTGGGGGTGATGGGCTTAATCTCAATTTTTCAATAGATTATGTTATTTTCATGAAGTTCATTTCCCCGAAAATATATTTTCCATGGTCGCTTTATTCTTTATATTCTCAAACTTTGATCATATTACTAAATATTTTATCTTAACTTTGTTGTTATGGATTTTTAAAATGTTAGGCTTTTGCGTACATGATACCATGATTTTGAAATAGTATTATTATAAAAGATAAAACAATTATTTCTTTTGCATACATCTTTATTACTATAACTCTATAACATAGTGCAAAGAAGATATTGACAACGCATACATGTTTACAACTATTATTTTGTCATCGAGACTCTTTTTCTACCTTATTAAGAGGTTTTCTCGGGCGAGCTTACATGATTTTAATTTTTCAGGCAACAAGCGCAAAAATAATGCCAATTGATTGTAAGAATTATTACACATCCAAGAGATTTATAAGGCATTTCACACAAAAATATCCCTTGCTAAATGTTTTGACGTTATTTATCTAACCATGGTTTCATCATTTTTTGTGCATGGAATAACCTCACATTTGGAAGGTCAAGATCGTAGAATGTATATGAGCTTTGAGGAACATGAGATCTTATTGAATTCGTAAGAAATAGAATGTGATATTTATTGTTGAGTCCATATTGGGTTTTAATATTTTTGGGCTATTTTTAAGAGGGAAAATGTTAATAAGGATCTGGACATTTTTAAGGCCTACCCAACTATCTAGGACGGATGAACTTAGGCGACGTAATTCAATGATTTGGTTTTGCACGGTCATTAAAATAAGGTGAATTCAAAAGTGCAATATCATTTCAAATGACCCATAAAATACCTTTGTAAACTTTAAAACACATAATATTTTATTTTATTTTATTTTTTTGGAAAGAGAGTGTGAAAATTAATTATGATTAATTCGTGACTTGAGGATACAACTCCAACATATTTGGGAAGATATAAAAGTGTCGAACATACTAGAAATAAATCATGTGTGAGTATATGAAAAAGGATTTGTACACTAAAGACCGAAAATATCAATCAATTTTTTCTTTACTTTTGATAAGGAGGGAAGAACGAAAAATAATAAGTATTAATTCTAATATCGGAACACTGAAAAATGATACTATCAAATAGAAATTGTGCCCGAGCCGTTACGGCACGGGTTAAGCCCTAGTCAATAGTATAAAGCAGAGTTTAGATAACTTTTCCTATCTGAGTGGTGGTCAGGATTTATCCTTGGCAAAGATAAATCAAAGGTTGTGGTTCTCCATGCCACACCCTACAAGTCGCACACGTGGTGTTCATTCCAATATTATGTATTAAAAATGGATACTCAAGTCAAGATATAGAATTTCAAAAATTATAACGGGGAGGTTTGAACTCATGACCTATTGTGTCATAAGAGTGGCCTCTAACCATTGTTCCACCTTGGTTGGAATTGATAGAAAAGATAAATATAAATCTATGGTCATGGTCATGGTCATGGTCATGGTTTGTTCAACTTAAATATTAATTAGTATAAGTGTTTTATTAATTGATGTCTCATTAATTTCTCATGATAAATGATTTATTAATTTTACATCATAAATATCCCTTAATTAATATTAATACATATCTCCATCAATAAATAATAATTTTGACAAAAATTATTTCAATAGATATTAGTGGTGGTGGTGGTAGTAGAGGAAGAAGTAATTGGTGGAAGCGGTGGAAGGTGTTACTAAGTGGTGGAGGCGGTAACATTAGTTTTGGTGGAATAAATAGTGGCGCTGGATGGTTTTAATGGCGGTGGTATTGGTTTTTTCTTTTTGAATCAAAAATAATATTTTTTTTACATGACAGGTAATATTGTATTGTGAAAAGTATAGTTGGTTGTTTTTGACACGATCAAAAAAGGTGGATAATAAATACTTTTGGGATGATACCAAATCATATAAGACAAAATGGTTGTTTTTGGTACCACAGCTATCTTTGGTAACCGTTCGTACGCATGATTTTCAGTATTAACAAAAAACATATAGTTGAATTAATTAATTGACGACCTAAGTTTGTTAAATCTAAACTTTATACATGACGTGTGGGATTAAAAGTTATAAGTGTGTCAAATATTCTACGAGGGATGGAAAATGGTGGTGGTGGAAAAAGAAGTGATATCTGGTGGTTTGTGGTACTGGCCGGTATTGATGAGTAGTAATTGACTATGTTAATTATGTGCTGCTATAAAAGGATAACACTATAAATGAGAAATGTGGTTGATCGTCTTAATGCTAATATAAACTCGGTTAAAATACATGAAAATTAAGAAGAAGAAAAAAAAAATTGGATGTCACGTTATATATTAAATAACACTAAAAACTACATATTTAGTATCAAGGTTTCTCCGTCCAATAGATAAATCTAAGGTAGTATTGAGATCCCGTAAGCAGAGGGCAAGTTGGTCTTGGATTTCTGAATGATAATGAATATAATGAAACGCTCCCTCTCGGTTTCTCCAATGAAAACCGAAACCTTCTAAAAAATAATCAATCGAACAACACTTAGATGTAACGCATCACCACCAGTGTAAACTTCTCTGAATTGCTACATATCCAGTGAAATTTTTACAGATTAATCTGGTGATTTCGTCCTACCGTAGTTTTTAACGAGGCATGCAATTAAATCTCTAATAGTGATTTTAAAGGTATTTAATAATTACAAAATTCTCTTATAAGTTTTGTTTATGCAAGTATTGATTTAACTTGGGTTCTTTTATATTTTTGTGTTAATTAGGTTGATGACTTTTTAATTTGAATACATGTTTGGTTAACAAACTTTGATACATACAGGGTATTTTATTTTTAGAACTGATGTTAGTCTCTCATTTTTCCCGTTAGCACTTTGTTTCGATCCCGTATTTGTAGACATTATTTGAATAATGTTGGGGTATTTGTTTAATCTCAAGGACGATTAAACCCAATGTGTGTTGTATACATTGAAGGCGATAGATATGTAGTCTCACAGCTGGACAACAGCATATCTCATGAGTACTGAGCACTTCAGTAATTATTTCTATCACGGGATGAACAACACCCAAACATCTTGCTCTGCTAGTATAAATTCTTAACTTAATTATTCCTAAATTCTTGGATTCATCCGCAGAATTTCTGAAAATATTCAAATATTTTCGCAGATATTTCATTACGCAAACCATGGTTCTTCCCAGAAGAAGTCCATGGATTAGTAATAAATATTGGATGCACGGGCATCAGAGCTATCGCATGAGAAAGCCCTGTCTCAAACTTAAATTCTTGGATTCATCCGCAGAATTTCTGAAAATATTCAAATATTTTCGCATATATTTCATTACGCAAACCATGGTTCTTCCCAGCATAAATCCATGGATTAGTAATAAATATGCGACCCACGGGCATCAAAGTTACCTCTGAGTAAGCCATGTTTCAAATGGTGCAAGTGTATTCAACGATGATACATTAACAACCACCGCACGAACGAGTATTTCAAAATACGATGAAACGATGAACCTATGCAAAATTGGATGAAAAATAACAAATAAATAAAAATTGACCAAGGCGCTGGGAGCATGGACCCACCGACAAAGCCGACCGTGCCGTGGTCAATCCCACGCCGCCGTATTTTTATCATATTTTTGTTGTTTTCTCTGAGTTTATGAAAACCTTTCATTTGAACGAATATCCTTTGTTTTGAGGAAACTCCTCAATTCCATGGTGCTTCCTTCGCACGGAGGAAATAATATAAAATTAGGGAAATCATGAGGGGGTGTGACCATTGGCCAACCGACCATGCCTTGGTCCCAGCTCATCTCAGTGAAATCAACTAATCAATATCGTCCATAAAAGTCTCCACATGCTCTTATTTCGCTCCAGCTGACTCATCTATCATGGTCATGTTTCCGATCCTTCAAATAGGCAGAGAATAGTATATTTTTTTGCATTGAACGAATTATACAAACTTTCCAATATGACATGATTTTCCTTTAATTTTTCAACACCCATTATATGACAATGTTTAAAATGTGTACCCATTACCTTTTCGAAGGGATTGTATATATGCGAACCTCTGCCATTAAATCTTCAACAAAGTATTGTTCCCAGCAATTCGTCTTAACGAAGGCTTTGGTAACTTCAAAAGTATTGGACATTTTGTCACTTTCGTATGTTCATACCTTCACTTGGAATACAATCTGGCGACACATTACCTCATAAAGAACCTTGAACACATATTGTACTCCCTGATCCTATTTCAAATTAATATGTTGTCAATAGATCCTTTACCAAAAGTTAACATATTCTACGTTGAATATTTATTAAAAAAAATATTACGGTACACATTTTAGTTTGAATACATGTTAGGTTAACAAACTTTGATACATATAGGGTATTTTCTTTGTAGAACTGATGTTAGTCTCTCATTTTTCCCGTTAGCACTTTGTTTCGATCCCGTATTTGTAGACATTATTTGACTAATGTTGGGGTATTTGTTTAATCTCAAGGCCGATTAAACCCAATGTGTGTTGTATACATTGAAGGCATGTGAAGTTTGTATCGGCTCTACCTTGAAACTAATAATTTTTCTTCGGAGGGTTAGTTGAATTTATGTAGATACAAATATCAATATGACTATGCTCTTTAAAACTCCAAATTACTTGAGTAACACTAGATGTGAGAACGTCAATCATGCACTACTTAGCATAGTTGGTGTGAAATCTTTTTATCCACGAATTTCTTCAGTTTTATGTTATCAATATGATTGAGAAAGAATCTTACACATGTTTTGATTTACTATTATAAGTTTATTTTTTCAACTCACATGTATATATCTCAGCCTTCCAATACCCAAAGGTTCTTCATTTTTATAACTCTCATATTTGCAAAAAATAAATAAATAGTGTTTATCTATAGTAGGGAAAATATTATGGGTTTTTGCTTCACTCCTTAGAGCCTTAGTTATCAATAATTTCGGAACAAATGTATTCATAAACATCATGGAGTTGGATTGGAAGTTTAGGTACATGTATTGTTAGATGAAATATTCTTTTTGAAGTTTGAAATTATGGTATGATGGAACAATAAATGGGGAAATTTTTTATTTACTGTATTTTTTATTTTATTTTCATGTTGGCACAACATTATTACTCCGTCCAGATAATAAATTGGAATAACATGCTTAAGTAAAAAATAAAAAGATCAGGTAACCCATTTTGTTTCCCAAAACCTATTTGAATATCAAAATAATTACTCATGAATAAAATTAAGCAAGAGGAATGTGAACAATATCGTATTAGAGACAAAACATCCCGTGCCATTACGACACGGGTTAAGATCTAGTATGTACATAAACAAAATGTTTATTTACTCACGTAAATAAATAAATATTTTCAACATGAGACAGGCTCATAAAAATAAATTGTGGACACTCCACGGTTCAAAAAAAAAATCCATGAATCTAACATGTTTTTGCAAAACCCTTTTCCTTCGTATCGTCGTACGTCTTCAAAACGAAGGTTTATTTCAATTTTGTGAAAACTCATGCATTACACGATAAAGTTTTACATGAAAACTCATACACAAAATTTTATCACTGGACACAAGTTCATATATGCATAAAGAAGAGAACTCGTTTCTCGCATCATCGTTATTCTTTAAAACGAAGATTTTACTTCGGTTTTGTGAAAAAATCACTTTTTCGTGATAAAACTTTGGCTCACATGAAAGCTCATAAACATAGTTTCATCACTGAACCTACATATTCATATATGAAGGGAAATCACTCCTAAATCAGAGATTATTACTAGTTTTCAAAAATTAACGATCAAACGAACAAACGTTTTCAAAAACGATGGTTTTTGACGAAACCCACACTCATATATACTCGGGTATATAATTTTATCATGAGAAATATGTGAACAACTCATAGAACTCATGAACATCAGCAAACATTAAAGAAAATATTCGATGCATACCTGACGGCGCCGACCGGAAATTGGCCGACGATGGCTACAGCGACGGCGGACGGTGGTGCTCCGGCAAACTTTTCTTATCCTCTTGATGATACGTGAAGGTGATGAAGCTCTAGTCGTGTGGGAAAAATTTTAAAAAAAAGGGAGCAATTCCTTTTATATCAAACTTTATTTCCAAAACCTAATTTTCTATGGATTTCCTTATTGGGCCCAGCCCGCGAATCCTAAACGACCAAGGTCATGTCAACCAAATCAGCGGCTCAACACCAATTTATGCTCGTCAAACGGAATTCTATCATGCTACTGGAATCATCTTTCAAGTCATGGTACGCTCATACGATCAAAATCCGGTAACATCTTAACTTACGATTGAGTTCAATTACTTAAATTATTATGACCGGAAAATCACCATTCAATGCTGACTGAGGAACACATCCTTCCTCACTAAGCAGGGGACTTAATATAGATGGTGGATTTTCTACAAAGGATAAAATCGTAAACCCATAATTATACGAACCTCTGATTCAGCAATCAGACGTGAATATTGGGGCATGGGTCTCTCATCGAATCCTATGATAGAGAATACTTTCTCTCAGAGTGCGTATAGATATGTAGTCTCACAGCTGGACAACGGCATATCTCATGAGTACTGAGCACTTCAGTAAGTATTTCTATCACGGGATAAACAACACCCAAACATCTTGCTCTGCTAGTATAAAGTCTTAACTTAATTATTCCTAAATTCTTGGATTCATCCGCAGAATTTCGAAAATATTCAAATATTTTCGCAGATATTTAATTACGCAAACCATGGTTCTTCCCAGCATAAGTCCATGGATTAGTAATAAATATTGGATGCACGGGCATCAGAGCTATCGCCTGAGAAAGCCCTGTCTCAAACTTAAATTCTTGGATTCATCCGCAGAATTTCTGAAAATATTCAAATATTTTCGCATATATTTCATTACGCAAACCATGGTTCTTCCTAGCAGAAATCCATGGATTAGTAATAAATATGCGACCCACGGGCATCAGAGTTACCTCTGAGTAAGCCATGTTTCAAATGGTGCAAGTGTATTCAACGATGATACATTAACAACCACCGCACGAACGAGTATTTCAAAATACGATGAAACGATGAACCTATGCAAAATTGGATGAAAAATAACAAATAAATAAAAATTGACCAAGGCGCTGGGAGCATGGACCCACTGACAGGCCGACCGTGCCGTGGTCAATCCCACGCCAGTTTCGTATTTTTATCATATTTTTGTTGTTTTCTCTGAGTTTATGAAAACCTTTCATTTGAACGAATATTCTTTGTTTTGAGGAAACTCCTCAATTCCATGGTGCTTCCTTCGCACGGAGGAAATAATATAAAATTAGGGAAAGCATGAGGGGGCGTGACCATTGGCCAACCGACCATGCCTTGGTCCCAGCTCATCTCAGTGAAATCAACTAATCAATATCGTCCATAAAAGTCTCCACATGCTCTTATTTCGCTCCAGCTGACTCATCTATCATGGTCATGTTGCCGATCCTTCAAATAGGCAGAGAATAGTATATTTTTTTGCATTGAACGAATGATACAAACTTTCCAATATGACATGATTTTCCTGTAATTTTTCAACACCCATTATATGACAATGTTTAAAATGTGTACCCATTACCTTTTCGAAGGGATTGTATATATGCGAACCTCTGCCATTAAATCTTCAACAAAGTATTGTTCCCAGCAATTCGTCTTAACGAAGGCTTTGGTAACTTCAAAAGTATTGGACATTTTGTCACTTTCGTATGTTCCTACCTTCACTTGGAATACAATCTGGCGACACATTACCTCATAAAGAACCTTGAACACATATTGTACTCCCTGATCCTATTTCAAATTAATATGTTGTCAATAGATCCTTTACCAAAAGTTAACATATTCTACGTTGAATATTTATTAAAAAAAAAATTACGGTACACATTTTAGTTTGAATACATGTTAGGTTAACAAACTTTGATACATATAGGGTATTTTCTTTGTAGAACTGATGTTAGTCTCTCATTTTTCCCGTTAGCACTTTGTTTCGATCCCGTATTTGTAGACATTATTTGACTAATGTTGGGGTATTTGTTTAATCTCAAGGCCGATTAAACCCAATGTGTGTTGTATACATTGAAGGAGACAGAAGTTTGTATCGGCTCTACCTTGAAACTAATAATTTTTCTTCGGAGGGTTAGTTGAATTTATGTAGATACAAATATCAATATGACTATGCTCTTTAAAACTCCAAATTACTTGAGTAACACTAGATGTGAGAACGTCAATCATGCACTACTTAGCATAGTTGGTGTGAAATCTTTTTATCCACAAATTTCTTCAGTTTTATGTTATCAATATGATTGAGAAAGAATCTTACACATGTTTTGATTTACTATTATAAGTTTATTTTTTCAACTCACATGTATATATCTCAGCCTTCCAATACCCAAAGGTTCTTCATTTTTATAAATCTCATATTTGCAAAAAATAAATAAATAGTGTTTATCTATAGTAGGGAAAATATTATGGGTTTTTGCTTCACTCCTTAGAGCCTTAGTTATCAATAATTTCGGAACAAATGTATTCATAAACATCATGGAGTTGGATTGGAAATTTAGGTACATGTACTTTTAGATGAAATATTCTTTTTGAAGTTTGAAATTATGGTATGATGGAACAATAAATGGGGAAATTTTTTATTTACTGTATTTTTTATTTTATTTTCATGTTGGCACAACATTATTACTCAAAATCCCAGATAATAAATTGGAATAACATGCTTAAGTAAAAAATAAAAAGATCAGGTAACCCATTTTGTTTCCCAAAACCTATTTGAATATCAAAATAATTACTCATGAATAAAATTAAGCAAGAGGAATGTGAACAATATCGTATTAGAGACAAAACATCCCGTGCCATTACGACACGGGTTAAGATCTAGTATGTACATAAACAAAATGTTTATTTACTCACGTAAATAAATAAATATTTTCAACATGATCCAGGCTCATAAAAATAAATTGTGGACACTCCAAGGTTCAAAAAAAAAATCCATGAATCTACCATGTTTTTGCAAAACCCTTTTCCTTCGTATCGTCGTACGTCTTCAAAACGAAGGTTTATTTCAATTTTGTGAAAACTCATGCATTACACGATAAAGTTTTACATGAAAACTCATACACAAAATTTTATCACTGGACACAAGTTCATATATGCATAAATAAGAGAACTCGTTTCTCGCATCATCGTTATTCTTTAAAACGAAGATTTTACTTCGGTTTTGTGAAAAAATCACTTTTTCGTGATAAAACTTTGGCTCACATGAAAGATCATAAACATAGTTTCATCACTGAACCTACATATTCATATATGAAGGGAAATCACTCCTAAATAAGATATTATTACTAGTTTTCAAAAATTAACGATCAAACGAACAAACGTTTTCAAAAACAATGGTTTTTGACGAAACCCACACTCATATATACTCGGGTATATAATTTTATCATGAGAAATATGTGAACAACTCATAGAACTCATGAACATCAGCAAACATAAAAGAAAATATTCGATGCATACCTGACGGCGCCGACCGGAAATTGTCCGACGATGGCTACAGCGACGGCGGACGGTGGTGCTCCGGCAAACTTTTCTTATCCTCTTGATGATACGTGAAGGTGATGAAGCCCTGGTCGTGTGGGAAATTTTTTTTAAAAAAGGGAGCAATTCCTTTTATATCAAACTTTATTTCCAAAACCTAATTTTCAATGGATTTCCTTATTGGGCCCAGCCCGCGAATCCTAAACGACCAAGGTCATGTCAACCAAATCAGCGGCTCAACACCAATTTATGCTCGTCAAACGGAATTCTATCATGCTACTGGAATCATCTTTCAAGTCATGGTACGCTCATACGATCAAAATCCGGTAACATCTTAACTTACGACTGAGTTCAATTACTTGTATTATTATGACCGGAAAATCACCATTCAATGCTGACTGAGGAACACATCCTTCCTCACTAAGCAGGGGACTTAATATAGATGGTGGATTTTCTACAAAGGATAAAATCGTAAACCCATAATTATACGAACCTCTGATTCAGCAATCAGACGTGAATATTGGGGCATGGGTCTCTCATCGAATCCTATGATAGAGAATACTTTCTCTCAGAGTGCGTATAGATATGTAGTCTCACAGCTGGACAACGGCATATCTCATGAGTACTGAGCACTTCAGTAATTATTTCTATCACGGGATAAACAACACCCAAACATCTTGCTCTGCTATTATAAAGTCTTAACTTAATTATTCCTAAATTCTTGGATTCATCCGCAGAATTTCTGAAAATATTCAAATATTTTCGCAGATATTTAATTACGCAAACCATGGTTCTTCCCAGCAGAAGTCCATGGATTAGTAATAAATATTGGATGCACGGGCATCAGAGCTATCTCCTGAGAAAGCCCTGTCTCAAACTTAAATTATTGGATTCATCCGCAGAATTTCTGAAAATATTCAAATATTTTCGCATATATTTCATTACGCAAACCATGGTTCTTCCCAGCAGAAATCCATGGATTAGTAATAAATATGCGACCCACGGGCATCAGAGTTACCTCTGAGTAAGCCATGTTTCAAATGGTGCAAGTGTATTCAACGATGATACATTAACAACCACCGCACGAACGAGTATTTCAAAATACGATGAAACGATGAACCTATGCAAAATTGGATGAAAAATAACAAATAAAGAAAAATTGACCAAGGCGCTGGGAGCATGGACCCACTGACAGGCCGACCGTGCCGTGGTCAATCCCACGCCAGTTTCGTATTTTTATCATATTTTTGTTGTTTTCTCTGAGTTTATGAAAACCTTTCATTTGAACGAATATTCTTTCTTTTGAGGAAACTCCTCAATTCCATGGTGCTTCCTTCGCACGGAGGAAATAATATAAAATTAGGGAAAGCATGAGGGGGCGTGACCATTGGCCAACCGACCATGCCTTGGTCCCAGCTCATCTCAGTGAAATCAACTAATCAATATCGTCCATAAAAGTCTCCACATGCTCTTATTTCGCTCCAGCTGACTCATCTATCATGGTCATGTTGACGATCCTTCAAATAGGCAGAGAATAGTATATTTTTTTGCATTGAACGAATGATACAAACTTTCCAATATGACATGATTTTCCTGTAATTTTTCAACACCCATTATATGACAATGTTTAAAATGTGTACCCATTACCTTTTCGAAGGGATTGTATATATGCGAACCTCTGCCATTAAATCTTCAACAAAGTGTTGTTCCCAGCAATTCGTTTTAACAAAGGCTTTGGTAACTTCAAAAGTATTGGACATTTTGTCACTTTCGTATGTTCCTACCTTCACTTGGAATACAATCTGGCGACACATTACCTCATAAAGAACCTTGAACACATATTGTACTCCCTGATCCTATTTCAAATTAATATGTTGTCAATAGATCCTTTACCAAAAGTTAACATATTCTACGTTGAATATTTATTAAAAAAAAATTACGGTACACATTTTAGTTTGAATACATGTTAGGTTAACAAACTTTGATACATATAGGGTATTTTCTTTGTAGAACTGATGTTAGTCTCTCATTTTTCCCGTTAGCACTTTGTTTCGATCCCGTATTTGTAGACATTATTTGACTAATGTTGGGGTATTTGTTTAATCTCAAGGCCGATTAAACCCAATGTGTGTTGTATACATTGAAGGCGATGAAGTTTGTATCGGCTCTACCTTGAAACTAATAATTTTTCTTCGGAGGGTTAGTTGAATGTATGTAGATACAAATATCAATATGACTATGCTCTTTAAAACTCCAAATTACTTGAGTAACACTAGATGTGAGAACGTCAATCATGCACTACTTAGCATAGTTGGTGTGAAATCTTTTTATCCACGAATTTCTTAGGTTTTATGTTATCAATATGATTGAGAAAGAATCTTACACATGTTTTGATTTACTATTATAAGTTTATTTTTTCAACTCACATGTATATATCTCAGCCTTCCAATACCCAAAGGTTCTTCATTTTTATAACTCTCATATTTGCAAAAAATAAATAAATAGTGTTTATCTATAGTAGGGAAAATATTATGGGTTTTTGCTTCACTCCTTAGAGCCTTAGTTATCAATAATTTCGGAACAAATGTATTCATAAACATCATGGAGTTGGATTGGAAGTTTAGGTACATGTACTGTTAGATGAAATATTCTTTTTGAAGTTTGAAATTATGGTATGATGGAACAATAAATGGGGAAATTTTTTATTTACTGTATTTTTTATTTTATTTTCATGTTGGCACAACATTATTACTAAAGTCCAGATAATAAATTGGAATAACATGCTTAAGTAAAAAAAAAAAGATCAGATAACCCATTTTGTTTCCCAAAACCTATTTGAATATCAAAATAATTACTCATGAATAAAATGAAGCAAGAGGAATGTGAACAATATCGTATTAGAGACAAAACATCCCGTGCCATTACGGCACGGGTTAAGATCTAGTATGTACATAAACAAAATGTTTATTTACTCACGTAAATAAATAAATATTTTCAACATGAGACAGGCTCATAAAAATAAATTGTGGACACTCCACGGTTCAAAAAAAAAATCCATGAATCTACCATGTTTTTGCAAAACCCTTTTCCTTCGTATCGTCGTACGTCTTCAAAACGAAGGTTTATTTCAATTTTGTGAAAACTCATGCATTACACGATAAAGTTTTACATGAAAACTCATACACAAAATTTTATCACTGGACACAAGTTCATATATGCATAAAGAAGAGAACTCGTTTCTCGCATCATCGTTATTCTTTAAAACGAAGATTTTACTTCGGTTTTGTGAAAAAATCACTTTTTCGTGATAAAACTTTGGCTCACATGAAATCTCATCAACATAGTTTCATCACTGAACCTACATATTCATATATGAAGGGAAATCACTCCTAAATCAGAGATTCTTACTAGTTTTCAAAAATTAACGATCAAACGAACAAACGTTTTCAAAAACGATGGTTTTTGACGAAACCCACACTCATATATACTCGGGTATATAATTTTATCATGAGAAATATGTGAACAACTCATAGAACTCATGAACATCAGCAAACATAAAAGAAAATATTCGATGCATACCTGACGGCGCCGACCGGAAATTGGCCGACGATGGCTACGGCGACGGCGGACGGTGGTGCTCCGACAAACTTTTCTTATCCTCTTGATGATACGTGAAGGTGATGAAGCTCTGGTCGTGTGGGAAAATTAAATAAAAAAAGGGAGCAATTCCTTTTATATCAAACTTTATTTCCAAAACCTAATTTTCTATGGATTTCCTTATTGGGCCCAGCCCGCGAATCCTAAACGACCAAGGTCATGTCAACCAAATCAGCGGCTCAACACCAATTTATGCTCGTCAAACGGAATTTTATCATGCTACTGGAATCATCTTTCAAGTCATGGTACGCTCATACGATCAAAATCCGGTAACATCTTAACTTACGATTGAGTTCAATTACTTGTATTATTATGACCGGAAAATCACCATTCAATGCTGACTGAGGAACACATCCTTCCTCACTAAGCAGGGGACTTAATATAGATGGTGGATTTTCTACAAAGGCTAAAATCGTAAACCCATAATTATACGAACCTCTGATTCAGCAATCAGACGTGAATATTTGGGCATGGGTCTCTCATCGAATCCTATGATAGAGAATACTTTCTCTCAGAGTGCGTATAGATATGTAGTCTCACAGCTGGACAACGACATATCTCATGAGTACTGAGCACTTCAGTAATTATTTCTATCACGGGATGAATAACACCCAAACATCTTGCTCTGCTAGTATAAAGTCTTAACTTAATTATTCCTAAATTCTTGGATTCATCCGCAGAATTTCTGAAAATATTCAAATATTTTCGCAGATATTTAATTACGCAAACCATGGTTCTTCCCAGCATAAGTCCATGGATTAGTAATAAATATTGGATGCATGGGCATCAGAGCTGTCGCCTGAGAAATCCCTGTCTCAAACTTAAATTCTTGGATTCATCCGCAGAATTTCTGAAAATATTCAAATATTTTCGCATATATTTCATTACGCAAACCATGGTTCTTCCCAGCAGAAATCCATGGATTAGTAATAAATATGCGACCCACGGGCATCAGAGTTACCTCTGAGTAAGCCATGTTTCAAATGGTGCAAGTGTATTCAACGATGATACATTAACAACCACCGCACGAACGAGTATTTCAAAATACGATGAAACGATGAACCTATGCAAAATTGAATGAAAAATAACAAATAAAGAAAAATTGACCAAGGCGCTGGGAGCATGGACCCACTGACAGGCCGACCGTGTCGTGGTCAATCCCACGCCAGTTTCGTATTTTTATCATATTTTTGTTGTTTTCTCTGAGTTTATGAAAACCTTTCATTTGAACGAATATTCTTTGTTTTGAGGAAACTCCTCAATTCCATGGTGCTTCCTTCGCACGGAGGAAATAATA
Organism: Papaver bracteatum; assembly: GCA_023529315.1. Taxonomy (NCBI): domain Eukaryota; kingdom Viridiplantae; phylum Streptophyta; class Magnoliopsida; order Ranunculales; family Papaveraceae; genus Papaver; species Papaver bracteatum. The sequence continues at coordinate 2,230,101 of JAJJWX010004844.1, forward strand.
TAAAATTAGGGAAAGCATGAGGGGGCGTGACCATTGGCCAACCGACCATGCCTTGGTCCCAGCTCATCTCAGTGAAATCAACTAATCAATATCGTCCATAAAAGTCTCCACATGCTCTTATTTCGCTCCAGCTGACTCATCTATCATGGTCATGTTGACGATCCTTCAAATAGGCAGAGAATAGTATATTTTTTTGCATTGAACGAATGATACAAACTTTCCAATATGACATGATTTTCCTGTAATTTTTCAACACCCATTATATGACAATGTTTAAAATGTGTACCCATTACCTTTTCGAAGGGATTGTATATATGCGAACCTCTGCCATTAAATCTTCAACAAAGTGTTGTTCCCAGCAATTCGTTTTAACAAAGGCTTTGGTAACTTCAAAAGTATTGGACATTTTGTCACTTTCGTATGTTCCTACCTTCACTTGGAATACAATCTGGCGACACATTACCTCATAAAGAACCTTGAACACATATTGTACTCCCTGATCCTATTTCAAATTAATATGTTGTCAATAGATCCTTTACCAAAAGTTAACATATTCTACGTTGAATATTTATTAAAAAAAAATTACGGTACACATTTTAGTTTGAATACATGTTAGGTTAACAAACTTTGATACATATAGGGTATTTTCTTTGTAGAACTGATGTTAGTCTCTCATTTTTCCCGTTAGCACTTTGTTTCGATCCCGTATTTGTAGACATTATTTGACTAATGTTGGGGTATTTGTTTAATCTCAAGGCCGATTAAACCCAATGTGTGTTGTATACATTGAAGGCGACAGAAGTTTGTATCGGCTCTACCTTGAAACTAATAATTTTTCTTCGGAGGGTTAGTTGAATGTATGTAGATACAAATATCAATATGACTATGCTCTTTAAAACTCCAAATTACTTGAGTAACACTAGATGTGAGAACGTCAATCATGCACTACTTAGCATAGTTGGTGTGAAATCTTTTTATCCACGAATTTCTTCAGTTTTATGTTATCAATATGATTGAGAAAGAATCTTACACATGTTTTGATTTACTATTATAAGTTTATTTTTTCAACTCACATGTATATATCTCAGCCTTCCAATACCCAAAGGTTCTTCATTTTTATAACTCTCATATTTGCAATAAATAAATAAATAAATAGTGTTTATCTATAGTAGGGAAAATATTATGGGTTTTTGCTTCACTCCTTAGAGCCTTAGTTATCAATAATTTCGGAACAAATGTATTCATAAACATCATGGAGTTGGATTGGAAGTTTAGGTACATGTACTGTTAGATGAAATATTCTTTTTGAAGTTTGAAATTATGGTATGATGGAACAATAAATGGGGAAATTTTTTATTTACTGTATTTTTTATTTTATTTTCATGTTGGCACAACATTATTACTCCGTCCAGATAATAAATTGGAATAACATGCTTAAGTAAAAAAAAAAAGATCAGATAACCCATTTTGTTTCCCAAAACCTATTTGAATATCAAAATAATTACTCATGAATAAAATGAAGCAAGAGGAATGTGAACAATATCGTATTAGAGACAAAACATCCCGTGCCATTACTAACACGGGTTAAGATCTAGTATGTACATAAACAAAATGTTTATTTACTCACGTAAATAAATAAATATTTTCAACATGAGACAGGCTCATAAAAATAAATTGTGGACACTCCACGGTTCAAAAAAAAAAATCCATGAATCTACCATGTTTTTGCAAAACCCTTTTCCTTCGTATCGTCGTACGTCTTCAAAACGAAGGTTTATTTCAATTTTGTGAAAACTCATGCATTACACGATAACGTTTTACATGAAAACTCATACACAAAATTTTATCACTGGACACAAGTTCATATATGCATAAAGAAGAGAACTCGTTTCTCGCATCATCGTTATTCTTTAAAACGAAGATTTTACTTCGGTTTTGTGAAAAAATCACTTTTTCGTGATAAAACTTTGGCTCACATGAAATCTCATCAACATAGTTTCATTACTGAACCTACATATTCATATATGAAGGGAAATCACTCCTAAATCAGAGATTCTTACTAGTTTTCAAAAATTAACGATCAAACGAACAAACGTTTTCAAAAACGATGGTTTTTGACTAAACCCACACTCATATATACTCGGGTATATAATTTTATCATGAGAAATATGTGAACAACTCATAGAACTCATGAACATCAGCAAACATAAAAGAAAATATTCGATGCATACCTGACGGCGCCGACCGGAAATTGGTAATTGGCGATGGCTACTTGATGGACGGACGGTGGTGCTCCGACAAACTTTTCTTATCCTCTTGATGATACGTGAAGGTGATGAAGCTCTGGTCGTGTGGGAAAATTAAAAAAAAAAAGGGAGCAATTCCTTTTATATCAAACTTTATTTCCAAAACCTAATTTTCTATGGATTTCCTTATTGGGCCCAGCCCGCGAATCCTAAACGACCAAGGTCATGTCAACCAAATCAGCGGCTCAACACCAATTTATGCTCGTCAAACGGAATTTTATCATGCTACTTCAAGTCATGGTACGCTCATACGATCAAAATCCGGTAACATCTTAACTTACGACTGAGTTCAATTACTTGTATTATTATGACCGGAAAATCACCATTCAATGCTGACTGAGGAACACATCCTTCCTCACTAAGCAGGGGACTTAATATAGATGGTGGATTTTCTACAAAGGCTAAAATCGTAAACCCATAATTATACGAACCTCTGATTCAGCAATCAGACGTGAATATTTGGGCATGGGTCTCTCATCGAATCCTATGATAGAGAATACTTTCTCTCAGAGTGCGTATAGATATGTAGTCTCACATTTGGACAACGACATATCTCATGAGTACTTGAGCACTTCAATTAATTATTTCTATCACGGGATGAATAACACCCAAACATCTTGCTCGCTAGTATAAAGTCTTAACTTAATTATTCCTAAATTCTTGGATTCATCCGCAGAATTTCGAAAATATTCAAATATTTTCGCAGATATTTCATTACGCAAACCATGGTTCTTCCCAGCAGAAGTCCATGGATTAGTAATAAATATTGGATGCATGGGCATCAGAGCTATCGCCTGAGAAATCCCTGTCTCAAACTTAAATTCTTGGATTCATCCGCAGAATTTCTGAAAATATTCAAATATTTTCGCATATATTTCATTACGCAAACCATGGTTCTTCCCAGCATAAATCCATGGATTAGTAATAAATATGCGACCCACGGGCATCAGAGTTACCTCTGAGTAAGCCATGTTTCAAATGGTGCAAGTGTATTCAACGATGATACATTAACAACCACCGCACGAACGAGTATTTCAAAATACGATGAAACGATGAACCTATGCAAAATTGGATGAAAAATAACAAATAAATAAAAATTGACCAAGGCGCTGGGAGCATGGACCCACTGACAGGCCGACCGTGTCGTGGTCAATCCCACGCCAGTTTCGTATTTTTATCATATTTTTGTTGTTTTCTCTGAGTTTATGAAAACCTTTCATTTGAACGAATATCCTTTGTTTTGAGGAAACTCCTCAATTCCATGGTGCTTCCTTCGCACGGAGGAAATAATATAAAATTAGGGAAAGCATGAGGGGGCGTGACCATTGGCCAACCGACCATGCCTTGGTCCCAGACGGCCCCACACCTCATATTTCCTCATTATTTTATTATTATTGCCCTAATTTCATGAAAACTCCTTAATCTCACGATATTTCCTTGGTCCCATGAAAAATAATAAAAATTAGGGAAACCCGTTGCACGGGCCATGGTCGGTCGGCCAAACCCTAGATGGCTCACACGTCCCGCTTTTATTAGCATATTTTCATGTTTTCATAATCTTATGAAAATTCCTTGATTTCATGATATTTCCTTCAAATTATGAAAATTTCTTCGAATCATGAAATAATGCATAAAATAAGGAAAACGTACGGGACCGGGCTCTGGCCGGTCACCCATGCTCTAAGCCGGTCCCACACACCAACACGTCCTTATTTATTTATTATTATTTTTTATGTTTCCCTCATCTCATGGAAACTCCTTGATTTCAACAAAACTCTTTAATTTTGGCAAAACTCCTTCGTTTTATCATATTTTCCTAAAATCATGAAAAATATTACAAAAATTATGAAAAACGTGTGGGATAACTCCCTTGGATGGCTGGCCATGCCTTGGCCATGACCGGTCCCACACTTCATAATTATTTCACTTTTTCATTGTTTTCCTTCATCCGTTGAAGTTTTGACGGTTTTATCAAAAAACCCTAATTTTGTCATATTTTCTCAAATGGTCGCTCAAACGTACACCAGAAAATATCAAAATTCTCAGGACTGAGACACGGACGTCTCAACGATGAAAGCACATTAGCTTGACCGACCAGGGTTGGCTTTTTGGCTCGCAATGAGCCAGTCGCACGTGCATGACCCCTTGGTCGGTCCCTCACCTTTTCATAATTAATTAGGTTTTATCACCTAATGCTGAACCCAGCAGTAATTCAGTAAATGATTAAACCAGCATTTAATCATTCTTTCATTAACTCACCAACTCTTCAAAGAGGTCTTGGTTTTTGCTCACGTGAGCATATGAGAATTTCATGGTTGATCCACGGTCCCATGAAGCCAATTCTCCTTCATTCCATGGTTAATTTTCAAATAAACCATCAATCGGTCATCAATTGATCAAATTAGGTTTTCAGAATCCAAGGATTATGATTCCAGATTCAAACACTAATAATTTTGCAACGATCTCATGATCAGTAATCTTATTAATTATGCTCGGTTCAACTACCAGCGCTTTAATTAATATTTTATTTTGGTCACTCTGCCAATAATTCATCAAACGAGCAACACTTGCTCAGATGAGCAATATTTACTCAAATCAAGGAATATTGGTTCAACTATCAATATTCAAAAAATTATCGAGCAACACTCGCTCACCTCAATGTGAGGATTCCACCACTGTCTCAGCAGACACGTTCGATTCATGAGTTGCAGAATATTTCACAAAATCATGTTTAACTCAGCAAATACGTGGACTAATTATCCCACGAAGTCATGAAATCAACAACTGACTAAATTAACCACGAGACATCAATCGTGTCACTTGGGGGGATATCAACTAGGGTTTTGGTCTGGCGGTCTACGACACGTGTGTTCAAACACATGATGGAATGTGAGCAAGTCGTGCAATCAGTTGATGGAATCAGCAAAGTAGTGGGTGAAAAATTAACCAAGTCTCTGCACGATGAGTAATTGGTTTAACACGATTTCCCACTTCCCCACTCTTTTATTCCAGCAAACTGTCACACTTCATGGGATCATGGTGTTTTCATATCCGTCATTATATAATGTCTCTGAATCCTGATTGAAACAACAAGATTCGAATAGTTTTCAAACATTCGAACAACAATCGTCTGGACGAGAAATTTTTCACCAAAGTTCATACAGGCGCTCTTTTATCTACACGAACTCACAAAAATTACTCTCAATCAGGCAAGATTCAATCATTCAGAGAATTTCACGCTGAATTTATAACACACCTACAATCTCAGATCATCATTGATCTCACACATTTTTCAGCTTCCCTCCTACAGATCAACCCATCCTCTCTTGTGACCGAATTTACTCTGGAACGTCCATTGTCTTGGTTTAGCCCGGAGTACTACAGATTGGTCTCTCGAACTTAAAGCACCCCCTTCATAGCGGTGCATCTGTGTGAGGTCAAACATTTTGCTCGGTTCAAGGAATCTCCTCCGCACGGTCGTCCTTAATTCCGCAAAAACCAGCAAATTGTTTTTCCCCATCTACAACAGTGTTTGATAACATAGCATTCATAACAAATTCTGCTAGCCTGCCTATCATAGATTTTTTTTTACCATTTACTAACTCCAGCACTAGTGATACATTTCACTCCCTTTCTTAATGGCATTGATAAATCAACATTAACACAGAACTGAACAAGATTACTTCCAATTGGTATAACACCTTTTGGTTCAATCCAAGAAACTTCCCCCATAACTTCTCCCATTTTTGTTACATATGCAATATTCATATGCTCTGGAAGAAGGTACTTAGCTGAATCCAGAACATCTGAAAACCCCAGTGCTTCTCAGTATAGACCATATCATGAATATAGTCATGAACCACCAGAAGATGCTTGTTGATACTCCATGGTCTTTGTTCAATAGCTATGTTCAACAAATCCCATATATTGAATTTGAAAATCATGAGATTTGGCTCAACTTCTACTATCCTCACATCTTTTTCTATCATAAATTACCAGGTGAACTTGATAAAATTATCCACATTCTGGTAATTCATTCTTCCTTCAATAATAACCTTTCCTATAGCAGTTGCTTTCCTGTTGGATTCAACTTCATCTTCTGTATCATTAGCTTGTTGAAAAACCACAACCTCATTCAAATCTCCAAGCTCTAGAGTGGCTTTATTAAACTTATTGACCAAATCACCAAGATTGCTTGAACTTCCTTCTTCCATTTTACAGATGTAATTAGGAATATTAGAGTTGAGATGTAGAAGAAAGGATTTAGGGTTATAGGTTTTATAAAGTGGTAGATCCCACAAGATAAATTGACTGGAAAAACATATATTCCGTCGAAATTTAAGGTAACAGAATGAATGGGAATAAGTGATATTTTGGCAGTTATGATAACTAATTTTAGACCGAGAATCTTGCAAATTATGATAACTATTTAGTAAACAACCAAGGAAAAGGAGGAAACTAAGGAGAAGACTGACTTTCCTTATTTGATTATTGTTTTGAATTTTGAAATTGTTTGAATTCTTTCAAAGGCACGATCTGATTTGACACAGCGAGTTGAAACGGTGCAGAGGCTTCTTCCACATAGCAACACTGAAACCATGGATAACAACACTTCCAGAACCTTCAAGCAAAAGTTTTAAGAAATATTCTACATACGCTCCAATCACAACATCAAAATAGGAAAACGTCATTAAAGAAATAACGAACTGCATACGTACATCATGGAGAAAACCAAAAATTAGTTACTAATGATTCAAATAAAGAAATCCAATGAAGTTAAAATTAATTTGAATAATATAGCAAAATGTGCTAAAAAGACATGAAACCACTGAGTTTTTCAAACTAGCATGCTTTCAAACTGAAAAAAGGGGAAGATTAAACAAGATTTGATGAGAAAAGTTAAGATCTGATCATTAGAATTTGAAAAAATTTAAAACTGAGTTGACTCAAAAATTAGCCTGATTCGCAGAGCCCTTTGTAATAACTTCATCATTGTCATAAAGCCTTTCTAAATTACTTTTCAAAATCGTCATTCATCGAATATTCGCTAGAATGTCAAAATATGTATTTGGCTTTGCAACTAAACTTCTTCCTTATCTTTTTATCCAGTAATTTGAGCAATGTCGTTTCTTAATTATGTTCTTTAGATTCCTATAATCTCTAGGGCTGATTTTGTATCTTCTTGGTCTATTCCTTTAACCGTTTTGTAAAACGGATGACACTCTCCTCCTGGCTAAAATGAATTGCACTTTTCATAAGTCAAGGGTAATATTTTCACTTTCTAAAATAAAAATAACGGGTAGACTAAATTTTGGACACACATTGTTTCCTTGACGAAAATTTGGTGCTGCCGTTCATTTTCCTTCCCTCACTATTTTTTTCTTCTAGTGTTGGGAAAATAAGATTCATCTCCAAATTCATCGACATTAATTAGAATTACTAAAGAAAATTTTAATAAAATTCGTTAATCTACCACTTGTTTTATTGAAGATCACATGAAAGTGTGTTTATTGAACATCACCTCAGAAAGTGCACAATAACAATACAATTATAATGCTTCAAAATAAAATAAAATAATAATAATAATACAATTATAATCTAACAATTTCCTCCTGGTCCACCAAAGAACAAAGCTATAACCCACGTCAGGCCTGTAGTGTTCATTGAATATTAAGTCGCAGCAGTGGCGGTTGTCAATAGCAGTTTTAAACAGGGAAATGTCTTCTGGCTCCTTCAGCACTCGCGTTTTCAAGAAATCTCACTATCCCTCCCCAAGAAAAATAGTTAGCCCCATGCCTCGGATTTGGAACCATCTCAACTGGCCAGTAACCAATATCGTATGGTTTTGTTCCAGTCAAACTCAACCACCAGTTCTCAGTTTTCATGTCCTGCACATACACATATCGTAATTATATTAGTACCTATCTACTACCATTGAAAAAAGCCTTTGCTGTACCGGATACTTGAAAGTTTTCGTTGGAAAAATAGTGTTTATGAAGTGTCCGTCACCGTCACCTTGCTTTTAATGAAGTAGTCTGTACTCTCTCCAGAAGAGAGGCTGAGACATACAAAAGACAAGTGCGCTACAACGCAATTAATATGGATAGCGACACAAATACTGCTTATGCAGAATGCAGTCAAATGACGCGAGACTTGTGGCAACAATATATCGTGGATGTTCAGCATTTCAAATTAATTCCACAAAAGCACTGAGAGTGTATTGAGAAACAAATAAAAATTACCTGGTGAATAAAAAAAGTAGCTGATTTTACGATTTCTGCACCGTACTTGGATGACTCCAAAGTGACACCAACGCTCACAGAAGAATCAACTTGCACAAACCTCCCTCCATCCGTATTAAAGCCACCTTTTGTTGGTCCGTCCTTCATTTTCACAAAGTTATTACAATCTTAATTTACATGCTATGAGAGCTAAAACGCCAGTGCTTTCAAAATACATGCCACAAAAGAAACGAGGAGGTAAGAATAAGAAATTCTATTTACATGAAAAGTTTCTAGAAAAATGGCGCATAGTGTTGAGAAGACTGTAACTGTAAGACAGGTAAATTAGACCCTTCCTCAAGAATTAGCGAACAATAATAGTTTGTACTCCAGAAACCTTTGTAAGAGTACATATTAAAAAAGAAAAAGTATGAAAAACATAATGTTGTATCTAGCTTGGTACTTACTCTCCAGAACGTAAACAAATGAGTATCGGTGTCCGGGAAAAGCGCAGGCGCCACCTAATCACGATCGAAGAAACAAAATGTTAGTAACAACTACCACTTCCCATATTGTTACGTATCTGTGTGTACCATGATATCAAAAAAAAGAAAAGCACTTACCACCCATCCAGCTTGTACTGCGCTAGAAGTCTCTGGAGGTCCACCTTCAATCCACAACACACTTGCGCTTAGTTGATTCATTAATATATATGGATTGTCAATCTTCATATCTGCTTTGAGTCCAAACGTTGGAGTTGTTGGTACATCCCTAGTATTGTTGTGGACTTGACGAAGTGCTACCTGAGTAATGACGAATATAATTCAGGTGGAAAAGGAACATTCAAATCCTAGAAAAGCCTGATCCTTGCACTTATCTAAGGGAAATGAAGCATTACATGCTGTCCGGCAACAGAACCAACAGCAGTGCTGGGCATGAAGTGTTTCAAGAAATATTTAGATCTTCTCTGCTACTCCTTCGGATGGGAACTGTTCCATTCGGGCAATTATAACCTTTAATATTAATCATTTTTATCCATGGTTGAGTGACAGATGACGACGATGATGATCCAGAGCTTAGACCCTCGGGATAAGAAGTTGGTTTGAGCTGAAATTTTGAATGGATTTATGCATATTAAATAGGGAATTAAACAAGATAAAATGATAACAAAATAATGGAAATTCCTCCAAACCACGTCAAGACAATTTGGTCCTCAATTGACAGGGCATATAGCAGGTTGTTGAATGAGCTACAACAAAACTCCCACAAAGGTTAGACCAAAATGAGGACGGGCTATAAACAAACCCAAAAATTCTATTTGAACCGCCCAATAAAACAACGCCAAAACTACTCCTCACAATTTTTTCAATGGCCCCACTATAAGTACCCCATGTTGTCCATGCAGAACTGTAAGAGCTTTTTCCCATATTGTTTTTGTGTGGTTTAACAACTCGGTCTGTTTAGAACCACCACCTAAATGTTTCGTCCCTGGTTTTACACCCATTAGACGTTGAGACTACACTCAATTTTTCAAAGGTGGATAGAAAGAAGTAAAAACATATACACTTGCCTGTATCTTGTGATTTTTCAGCAGAGGATGGTCTAGTGCAGGCTGCTTATTGATGTCAACACAATCGATTATTTGACCTGTTTTCGTCTGTAATTTTTTTGAGACGTTATATGCATAAAAATAAATAAATACCCTATTCATTAGTACGAGATCAGAAATCTATGCTTCAAAAAAAAAAAAAAAAAAAAAAAGAGAGATCAGAAATTTCTAACAGAAAACTTTTAAGATTAAAAAGAAAAATAACAAATAAGAAATCATAACATACTAATGCTACATTTGTGGATCAGAATTCGTTTTTTCACTGATGCAGCCATGCAATCAAAAAATAAAAACCAACTTCAGGAAAAGGAAAAAAAAACATCCAAGGATGCCGGAGGGCCAGGGGGTCACAAAATTCCATACAGGTTACCATATCCATTCCCAACCGCCCTTCAATTGCAACTTTGCGAGTAGTTTTTTGGCAATCCTGGAAGAAATTTTTGAAAACTACAAAACTTATGAACTTTCTGTTGGATATTTTCAATAACTTAGAAAATAAAACTATTTTCGTTTTTGGTTTGTCACTATGATGGGGAAGTGTTCTGTGTTGGATAAACACAATGGATGTTAGTTGGAGATGAAGGGACACCTCTAATAGGTGTGATGGTTCATAAAGGACACAACCATTCCCAACAGACACCTTATGTGTCTTTTGGAAGTGAAGAGGCATCTCCAATAGGCATGAATAACCCTATAAGTAGTGAAGGAATTCTCCCATTCTTGAGAATGAATTCAACCTGTTTTCTCTCCATCTAAAGCATCATCAGAAATCTCTCTCATGTGTTCTTGGTTGGGTCAAGGGGTGCAAACCTTGAATCCAACTTCCTGTTGTAGGGCTTTCATTGTATCCTGAAGGCATTATTTCGCATACCTATTGCAATCGCCAATTTATATTGGGAGGGTAGAAATAATCGTCTAAAAGAAATCACCCGAGCCTTGAAAGCTTTTGAGTACAACAACAATTTCTTTTAGTGTTTCCATCCTCTATTTTATACCCACATTTTCCAACAGTTTTAGACGATTATATTTTCTTGACAATGGAGGATGAAACAAGTTCTGGTATTGTTGAATTTCTTGAGCACATTTCCTGGTGGTTTTTTAAAATGAAGGGTTTCCCACATGGCTGTTGTTTTCGGGAGAAGTATTATGTTAACGGGCTACAATTTGGACTTTATCATACTTCTAAATGTCTACAACGAATTTCCAGAAGTTGGGGTTTTTCCTTGCACGGGATACGTAGGAGAATGGATGCATCTGTACATCAATTCCAGGGGGAACTTTATTCTCTCATCCAGATGTTCTTTTCACTAACAGGGCACCGACTGGGGCTATCACTAATTTATTTAAACGAGGGAAGATTGTTGTAAGCAGTTCACAGTATTATTTGGAAGTAATCCAAATACATAATGGATCGTGTGCACATCAGGATGTAGAAAGAAGCCTGAAAGGGAAAACATGGAGACTGCTGTCGTGAATCGTCTCTGCTGAGATACACCGAACGGAAGCGATTAACGATGTTGTGACTTTCCAATGATTCAATCGAAAAGGTGGGATACAGGAAGAACGGTTAGTTCAATCACTTAAATTAATATATCACTATATATATGATAATAATTTAAAGTTTATGCATGTGTGATTTCTTGAAATCACAGTTTTCCTTCCCCTGTTTTGGTAATGACCAAATTAAAAAATAAAAAAAATCGTTGATTAAGGAGAAGATGTTTGAAGCGTCTTTCAACTTAAGACTTGTGCCGTTGAATTATAGAATGCATATACATGTATAGAAATTTTACTCGATGGTTGGTAGAATTCTTCTTTTCTAATAAAAATGGGAATTTGCAGACCCCATAAACATAATTGGTAGAACACCTTTTCCCCGTGAAAGAACAGTTAGGGATAGTTCCTTTGATTATTTAAAGGGCTTGAATCAGTGCATGATACCTTGATACCACTAAACTATTTTAAGTCGATTATTAGATTATGATCTAACTAATTCGAAAGTTGGACGATCAAGCCTCATTGTCACAGGTAGAGATACACATTTCTCCGTTTGAGTTGTGATAAATTAGTAAGACTGTTTGATGTATGTTGACTTCTGTATATCTTGTGATAAGTGGTAGTAGCAACAGTGGTTTTCGGTTCGACCGGTACTTGTGTAAATGAGACTTGAGTCATTGTGCCATGAATGCAAAAAAGTGTATTAATAAGACATGCATGCATTGATTGGAATGTTTGCAAAGGAAAGCCAGATCCATAATGATGGTACCCGTACCGGTATATTGGATTTGAGGTTTTAATTTCTATTTAGAAATTATGGGGTACATGTTTGACACAAATGGTATTTCATGATATTGAGTTGCATTTTGGCATTTGAGAATTATCATGAAATAGGGGGAGAATTTATACGAAAATGTCGTATAAAATTTTCTAGTTGGTGGATTATTTTAAAACCAAAATCGTCATAATTGTTGAGACAACAATGGTATGGCATGAACATAATTCTTGCGATAAGAATTATAGGTTCCAAATCTGGAAATTGACATGTCTTAAATGACATCGAAAGGAAAGTGGAATACCGGTGAATATGTAACATATTGGAAGATTGGGCGGCCGACCAAATATCCAACGATGAGGTGTTACGATATTACCGATGCATAAATTATGAACATTTGCATTAATGTGAAATGTTAAATAGACGTTGTCTATATTTTTGGGAATAAATTTGTAGAAGATTGGGCATGAGTAGAGGAGTTACTCATTGTAATAATGTGCTTGTTGAAACAGCAAGTAAGTTGCCTACAAATTTTCTATGCCTCTAGTGTATGCAAGTCTATAATGACTTCTTGTGAATTAACCGTAAATGTTAATTAGGATCACTAGAGAAGTTACAATTATTTTGTAAAATCAAATAGGAACATTTTTTAATAATGTTTTCGGAATTGATTGCATGAGCAGATGCAATTAATGTGGAGGAATGGCTTAGAACTTAATTTGTAGAGATCCCATTTTTGGAAGAAGCCATCTCAAGCGGTCTTGATTAATTGTGAATCAGGATATGATCTATAACGTCTTTAACAAGACTTATAATGAAAAGTCAAGACATACAAGTCTTAGACAAGGAACGGTAAGTCAATTACTCAAGAAAGGAGTAATTGCAGTTAACCATTGAAACGGAGAAAAGCTTGGTAGACCTACTTATGAAGAGTCTCCCAAAGGAATTAATTTCAATGAAGTATATAGAAATGGGACTAAGGTCTGTGAAGGAAGGTTGATCTCCCATAGCAGAAACCCAACCTATGTTTTGAAAAAGATAAACAAGGTTCAATGTGGTACCAACAAGTTATGGCTGTAGATTATGGAGCACTAGCATAAAACTTCCCATTTCAAGTTATTGCTGGTTTTTCTGCAAGAAAATAGGATGGATGTAAATCCTTAATGAGTCTGTGATTAGTAAAAGGTGTCTCGCAGAAACACCTTCGAGACTTACCTATATGAGTATGGAAATGTGGGCCGTTTCCTAAGAGAAGAAGACCATTCTCTAAAGAAGACTCATGAATAAGGATATAAGCACAAGGCCTTTATAGTGTTTGGCTACAGAACACATGTCTTATGGAATCAATATGTGTGGAGACTCCGGCTTTGTCATAAGGGATTCTTGGTTCAAGACTAGTTTCACCATAGAATATCGATAAAGCTTTGAGTTTCTTACACTAAGTGAAGGTTCAAACCCAGAAGGTACCTATCATTTATGTATTGGTTTCAACGATGATGCTTAGTCCCAATTGTGCTTGAACTACGTTGGCTTGATCCCACTCGGGTACGTAGGCAGTCACTTGAGTGATGCAGCCACTCCGGTTTTATAAGTTTTATTTTATTTTATGTTTTTGGTTTTTTGAAAATAGGGGGAGATTGTTGGATATTTTCAATAACTTAGAAAATAAAACTATTTTCGTTTTTGGTTTGTCACTATGATGGGGAAGTGTTCTGTGTTGGATAAACACAATGGATGTTAGTTGGAGATGAAGGGACACCTCTAATAGGTGTGATGGTTCATAAAGGACACAACCATTCCCAACAGACACTTTATGTGTCTTTTGGAAGTGAAGAGGCATCTCCAATAGGCATGAATAACCCTATAAGTAGTGAAGGAATTCTCCCATTCTTGAGAATGAATTCAACCTGTTTTCTCTCCATCTAAAGCATTATCAGAAATCTCTCTCATGTGTTCTTGGTTGGGTCAAGGGGTGCAAACCTTGAATCCAACTTCCTGTTGTAGGGCTTTCATTGTATCCTGAAGGCATTATTTCGCATACCTATTGCAATCGCCAATTTATATTGGGAGGGTAGAAATAATCGTCTAAAAGAAATCACCCGAGCCTTGAAAGCTTTTGAGTACAACAACAATTTCTTTTAGTGTTTCCATCCTCTGTTTTATACCCACATTTTCCAACACTTTCAGACTTGTAAATCAGTGGGTTTTCCTACATACTACGTATTTTAAAATTTGTTTGCTTCACTGTTTCGTCGAGAAAAACATTTTAAAAACCGAATATACTGTACAAAAAAATCAAATCTAAATCCTCGTGTACATATATTTCAACTAATACTTCACACAAAAACAAAGCAAAAATGTACAAAAGATCAAATCTAAATCAATCGTCTAATACTTCACACAAAAACAAAGCAAAAAAAACCAACAAAAAAAAAAACACATGTTACCTTAATGGTCTTAATAGAGGGATTGTTAAGTGCTTTGAGTTGTTGCTCAATCTCAAAATCTTCTTCTTCCGAAACTTCCCATGCTCCAAATCCTTGAACAAAATAGTTCACACTGGTCATATGGAAAACTAGCAACACGATTAGTAGCTTTATGAAGGCCATTTGGAAAATCAGTTGTGGTTTAACGCCTTAGTGAGTGGTCTTAGATCGATTACTAGGCAGTAGCTAAGTATTATATAAATATTGAAGATATGGATGATTGAATGAGGGAACGTAAACTTAATAACTTTGTCAACCTTAGTCACGCCAAAATACTGAACACATGTACAAAAGTCGGAAAGTAGTTTGAGATACCATATTCTCCAATAATGAGAATAATTTGCCAATAAAGAACTAAGATATTACAGAATATATCCACGCAACGTTTACAATTAAGGGCCCTAATTGATTTCGTGCTAGTCTCTGTGTAAAGATATATACGCGAGATTTTGTGATTAGTATACAATATACAAATTAATATCATGGCATTTACGAAGGCTTGCTTTGGCATAAGTATGAGCTTTTAAAAAAATAATTTTCTATTGTGCATTTTATTATGTTGTCCTTCAAGGAGAGAGAAAGAAGTACAAGGACACATCTGTGTTCCAAATCCATAACCGTTAAAAAGTTAAAAAGGTCCGAGCAAACCCAAAATGCTGGGATTCTCGCAAATACGTGTGCACATCAGGTTATCCAAGGACATATAATTTTTCTTGGCAGTACAGAAAAGAGACAACCTCCGGTAAAAAACAGAGAGAAGACTCGAATAACGAGCTCGAGATAGCATATTTCTCTTACGTATGTACTATAAGTCTACAAGATAGAAAAAGGAATCCAGAAGGCAGAAGAAGAGTGTTTATTCCGGCCTAATAGAACTGAGTTGCTCGTGTATCCGTTTGAATTTCTTTGAGCTTCTGCATCTGCAAAACACATATGGAGTATCCCAATCAGACAGAGACGTTGAGAAGTGCTGCCAGAGAAAGTAAGGAAGATGATAAAAGGACGTACCCTTTAAGCTCAATCTCCATATCTCGCTTTTCTTCTGCCCAGTGCATGAGTGGCGTAAGTGTGTAACGTTAAAGACACATTCCAATGCAATGCATGCTCCAGGTTTTCACGGAGGAGGGATGGCAGAGCTTTTCCACCACTGGCATTAGAAGGAAACCGTTTGAAGTGCCACACCACAAAAGAAGGGGGAAAATAGATAATAAGTATTATCTTTCTAAACGACAATCTTAATGTTATCAGTACGAGGAGAAGAGATTTTGCAGTCAATCGGAGGTATAAAGCTTTTATTCTCAAAGCTTTGGAAATCAACAATTCTTTTGCTTCTTCTTCCTTTTTCTACGTGAAAAAAGATTGTAATTATATGCGGGATACCTTAGCAAAAGGTCTTAATCGGTGTGTGAATCAGAAAGTTGACTCTTGGTACCGGGAAAAAGATAGGAAGAAAGACTTTTTTAAGAATGTTTTTAATTTAAAAAATGTAATGTTTCTTGCTTAGCTTTCATATAATTTCCTTTTATCAAAAAAAAAATGTCCCAAAGAGCAGTAGAGTTCAGTTTTTGTCGCTGATTTTTTTTCTCACAAAAATAATATATCTTAGTGCCTCTAACATGAACATCGTTATATTTCACTTCTTTATCTGTAACTGGCTAGAACAGAGAGAAATATTGGATACAAACCTACTTTGTTCGTAACTGGTGAGTAAATTTATTATTTTCCAAAGTAAATCCTTCTTTTGCGACTAGAGAAAGGTCGGTCATGTTGTTCTTTTAGGAATACATCAAATGGGGGAGAGTTCAATTTGAACTTGTACTTAATTGTCATATCTTTGTGGGGACTGCGACTGTGGATTATAGGAGATTCTTGTACCGATAAATCTCCTTGATAAAGACGCTATGTTTACTTGGTGAAATCATCTAAATAAAAGCTGGTATGTATTATCCAGCCTTGATAACTATTTTGTATTAATTTATTGCGATCCCTATTTTTTCGTCTTTGCCAATTTTGTTGACAAAAAGGTGGAGAATTATTTAATAATATCCTACTACAACATATGGCTTTTTGGAGTATATATATTATATAAGGGGAAGTGGATTATAATATATAAGTTTTACCTATTACGCAAAAGAAGTAAGTATTGACTAAGGGGGAGAACATATCACTGTAGTATTACTTCAAAGTTGTGGTGCAATTGAACTTTGAGGAAGGTAACAATACAATGTTTTAGGTATAACAACCATTGAGTTGAGTGATCTTATCATTCAATAAAAGGTCTAATAGAATGTTCTCATAAGTGGTTATCACTGCGGATATTCAAAAACAACCGATCCGAAACAATCATATGCACATGCTTAGAAGAACTTGAATAACAAAAAATTCAAGATGATGTTAAAGAACCAAGGAAATCAAACATGATGGATTTTGAGCCAAAAGATCATTTATTTTGAGTCCATATGTATTGATAGTTTTGTCACTAAAATTTTAAAAAGGGGGGAATTGTTTGAGCACTGCTTGGTAGAACTCGCAAGCTTTGCTACCTCAAGCTTGTTGTCAGTGTTAGATGACCAAAACTATATCTTGATTTCTAGTATACTTAAGTCAAGTCTCCGACTAATACTAGAGTATGGCAGTCGAGTATCAAACATCATTGAATAATGCTCGAAGATCGATGACTGGAGATCAAACGAATTTTTTTTGGAGAACTTCACGAACAAAGAGGCATGTGAAGACTGAACCATTCTATTTACTCACAAGTATTACCATTTTATCTATATGAGACTACGTCGAATGACTTCTACTATATATTGCAAAGAAGAAGTTTCGAGTCAAGCTTGTTTTATTAATTAAACATCTCGAAATATGGTTCAAGCAATAGTTGTTCATATACTTGACAAACTTAGTTACGAATAATTTAATCTTTGGCAATGAATAAGAGTCATAATTCTCATAGAATAAGTTGAGGTTGTCTAGAATTAATATTTGAACCACGTGAATATGAAGTTTGGTGGAATCCTGATTCCCAGTAATCTCTTAATTTTGTTATAATCTTTTGTTTACTTACTATTTTATTCTTAGAAACTAAATTCTGAAACCAAATATTCACAAGTCTTGGACGAACTTTCTTATCACTATAAAAAAATACATCAATAGGCTTATCTGTTAGAATCAGATTGGTAGCAAAAGTCTTCACGTATGCTGAAGCAACTCTTAGGTTGTAAATGACGTACTCTGAGAAAATTGATTGTGTATAACCTTGTGAGAATTAAAAGACGTAAGGAGCACGACTGGAACTGAATTGCTTGGAGGATGAATTCGGTCTCATCTACATTCTGCTCTGAAGTCTGATAGTAGACTAGTATCAGATGTCGAAGATATTTTTTTTATCACTTAGTTGTTTGCATGTATCTCCTTACTTACATCTCTTGTTTCATCAACATATCCTGCTTATATTTTGAAGAAGATAGGTTTGAGAAACAAAGATATTTGTTTCATAAAACTAAACTATTAGTTTAGGTCATGTAATTAATCATTGGGTGTTAATTAACTAATTGAAAAAACTAGGTTTCACTATTACCATCTCATTAGTGTTGCTAAAAAGATAGCCAAATTGATTATGTAGAAGAAGTCTAGCTAAATTACTTTGACTTTTCACGGTCAACTGTCAATATAGATTAAAGTCAACTTTGGTGATCCAATCTTTCGGGTGTCACATCTTCTTCATTCGAGATTCGATTGGCGCATTTAAGTAGTCAATTTCGCGTAACTTTTCGAGATTTGTCCAATGGTACTATTGGTTTGTCCAAATTATTCTTATTAATTACTATAGTTTATGTTCCATTTAATTCAGAAGTTGTAATTTGGCGATATGCAAACTAATTGGGGATATGAACTACTTTTCTCATCCTAACTATCCTGCTAAGGGCTGTCTTAAAAGCATAAAAAGTCCAAATTACCCTTTTCATATATTATTAAATTACTATCATTTAAAAATAATTACTTTTCAAGTTTCTCATTTGAAAACATCATAAAAAAATCGGGATGGATAAAAAAAAATTAAAATAAATAATCTTTTTATAAAAAAGAAATTAAAAGTTAACTAAAAGTACAAGGGCAATTTAGCCATTACAAACAATATATGGATAAGGGTTTTTTTATTTTACTTCAAAATTATCATATTTTGCTTTACTGAATATCCCCCATTAATTTCCATATCCCCCGATTGTGGATTCTTAATTAATTAGGTCATTATGCGATATAATCGACATTTGAGTTGTCTATAGGCAGTGACCTACTTGTGTATCTTTATATCGGCATTCAAATCTGAACGAGGTCCCAGGTTTTATTTGCAGTTGTTGTTTTCCTCGTAAACAAAACTTCTGGTGTCTTGTATTTTTCCCTTTCCGCATTATATTGTTTTATCACTACAATAGTAATATCACAAGTAGTACGTAATCAATTCTAATAGATAAGTCCATCCTAATTATGATCAATTATGAGACTCGCTTTTATATAATTTGTATCTTGAAAGACAAATAACAAGCTTCATACTTGGCATAATTCGGTTTGATTATTTGGATACCACTAAATTAATCTTGGGTATTGATCTCGGGTATTGATTTTTGAGATCATCCAAGTACTCTTCTATACAATCAGGTTCACGGACCTTGTTGTCTTGACTTTCTGATTTTGAAGAGAAAGATATATAAACTTTATATATGCACATATTATTCAAGGATCATTAAGTTCGTCTACTTACAATTGTATTAGGTTTTGTCCATGCAGGTTGTTGAACGAAAAAATTAGTGGTGTACTTGGTACCCTCTCCTTTTCAGGGAGAGATTGCAGTGGTGGAGAATATAGCTATGATGATGATGGTTATGATTAATCATCATAAAAGCATCAAAAATATTTTGATGAGAAAGCCTTTGATACTGATTTAGACAAAAGGTAATCGAGCTTCTTTCTGAAATCTAAAAGAATCTTGTTGGTGTTTGTATTTTATGCTGCTTAAAGAATTGGAAGTAATGGTTGGGATGTTTTTTTTGTTATAACGCACGACTACTCCGTGATTATCTTACAAGTTTTTATAGTAGGTAAGTGAAATGATAAAGGTACCGAGTACATCACAATATTTTCGATATTAACCTATATATATAAACACACCTAGTACAATCTTACGGAAAAAATAACTTCAAAAAGAAGTAACTTGGTATATAATCAAAGTACGAGGTTGAACTAACTATGGGATTGTACCAAGTGGATTAACATAAAAATGCAATTACTTATAATTATTAAAATTATAATTCGGAAAGTAAAATAATGGAATGACATGCAACATTTTGTTAACAAGGAAAATTATGTGACAAAAAAACCTCAGGACATAGTCCAGCTTTGAATACTCTCAGAATTAAGCGACTATATAAATTGAAAATTCTAACTTCATATAATTGAGACCAAGTAAATACTCCTTCATTACTCAGTTCCTTCGGTATCCCTGCGTCTATAACCAATTTAGCATATGCACGTGAATCCCAAGAGAGAGTCCACTATCTTGATTTCCTTCACAGGATGTGAAAACTTTACACTCTCAACTTATTTGGACCGCAACCCAAAATAACAAAGGACTAAATTCGTTTCAGTAACCAACTCACTTATCAATACCCCAAATCAATCTTTTGATCAGAGATAAAGTAAAGTAAAGGATATTTCACTTCTTTAATATAAACTCTTTTGGTAAAGATTAAACCAAGATAACAATTATTGAAATACTCAATCTCAGTGAACAAGCTCTATCCAAGCAACTTAACAAGAAAAAATAACTAGACAGTTGTTCAATCTTTATACAAGTCTTATATTTATCAAGATAAACTGCTTGTTTGGATCCTAAGGAATCAAGTATGCAAGAATAATCACAAAGATCAAAAACTAAAAGAAAATTCTTCAAGTTTTTAATCTTCTTCAATCTTCAAAGTAACCACTGCAAATAACTTGATTCCACTATTAGTCAACACACACAAAACATAGTCTTTTAACGTTAATTGATCAATAGTTCTATCTACATATCTTGAATCACCAGGTCTGTAATATCAAATCCTCAAAAAAACTTGATTGTCCTTATATCAAAAGAAAACAACCATAAAACAAAAACTTTGGTCTATCAAGGATAACTATACAGTTATTTCTTAATTAAGTCAATTAATTGAAAAAATAAATTAGAAATACGATTTAGTTCCCAACCACCGGTACTACTAAAAGCTTATTGATCCCTAAAAGACTTTAAACGAAGGCAAAGAAAGATATCTTACCTAATTAGGTTATTCTCATCTCTTAACAACTTTGCTTCCCACACAATCACTTAAGGTATATGTCAAGGGATGAGTTTGTAAGAATGTAAGATCAATTATTTATAGTGTTATGACTAAGGTATGATTAGAAGACAAGATGTTAGAGCATTGCTCGTTCGAACTCATAATTGTTGTTATCTCAAGCTTGTAGTTGATCAAAACTATATCTTGATTTCTAGTCTACATTTAGTCAAGTCTCATATTAGGATTAGAAGTGTGTATTTGAGTATCAGACATCACTGCGTTCTACCGTTTGAAGACGAAAATCAACTAAAGATATTTGGAAAACTTCATCGACAAAAGGTATGTGAAGACTGAGCCAACCTATTATTCAAGTTTTCACCTTTATATCTATGAGACTAAGACGCATGAATAAGTGGACTTTAAAGTATTGCACAATAGAATTTCGAGTCAAGTTAATCTTGTTACTTATTCTCGAAATATGAATGACTAAGCTTAAGAAAATTTGTTCAATACTTGATGAATTTGGCTAAGAACAATTCATTGTTTATGACCTAAATCATGACTCAAGTTAATCATTTGAAAATAGCATGGAACAATGATATGTGTCATTGTTGTTATTTGAGAATGTTTCAAATTGATTATTAGAGATATATAAAACTACTGAAAATATGGATAGAGGACAATACACATACCGGCTTAACTTTTATAGTTCATGATCCGCAGTATACATACTAGTGTGCATACCGATGTAGCTATAGTTCGGAAACGACCTTTGGTACATACTCGTATGGATACTAAAAAGTTTCATTGACTCGTGAACTCAAGAAGGTACTACCAAAAGTTCCTAAACTATTTTTTTTCTTAAGGGTATACACACCCGGTACACGTACTATGACATAACTGACTCACAAACTAGAAGTAAGTTCACATACTAGTATGCATACTTACCCAGTCGAATATTTTCAGATGCATCAGAATTATCTCTATGAGATAATAATCATTTGAATAACTCTCTAAAAAAACACCTCTGGACATATTTGGTCATAATATAACTTATAGTTGTGACTCAAAATTAAAGTCTAAAGTGTAAAATGAAAATGGTTAAGCTTATGGTTCGTTTGTCTAGTTTCGGCTAACCATCCTTGAATAAGTCATTATATACGGTTCGGTTACGGTTCGTCCTAACCAAAGTGTATATTCTATTGAGTGTTTCTCAAGTCGAAGATTCATCTAACGCTGGATATTGATTGCTTGATTCCAAAGATACCTTAGCTTAAATCTTAAGCAACGTTCGATCTTGAAAGTATATATAAGGAGAACATCAAGCAACTAGAATTTTTGAATCCCTGACATTATTCTTGTGTGTCTTAGTTGTAAACTAGATTCGTACTATTATTAAAACCCTTATAGGGTTTAGCGACTAAAAAAACTTCGCTTAGGGATTCATGAAGCCAGGTTCGACTATCTTTATCTTGATAGTTCGTGTATCCTGATCTTTCTATGGATTGTTAAGTCACGCTCTGATCAGGAAAAATAGATAGAAATCGCAAAGTTCTTCGTCTCAGACTTTGTCATTCCACAAGTATATTCCTCCATAACGATTCTTCATTGAAATCGGAGTAGGTTTTACTTGTGAGGTGAATAATAATTTAGGATGCTCTTCGGAAGTCATACGTACCGGATTTTGAGGTTTGCTAGACCTAGTTTACTGCAAACGATACCTTATCTCACCTAGATCTAACGATTAGAAAGGAAATCACATATAGGATTTTCTGTGGGAGGCAGATTGGTTTAAAGTCTTCACTTAGGTTGAAGCTACTCTTACGCTGTAAAGGAACTCAGGTAATGGAATAAATTGCGCAGAGTCATTTGATATTTAAGAGGCGTAATGAGTGTGATTGTAACTTAATTAATGTGACGGAAGATTCGGTCTCAACCAGTCCGATATATTGATAGTAATCTAGTGTTTGTAGCAGCTAATACAGTTTAGTATTCAAGTCTGGACAAGGTCCCAGGGTTTTTATGCACTTGCGGTTTCCTTGTTAACAAAAATTTTGGTGTCTGTGTTATTTCTTTTCCACATTATATTATTTATTTATATAATTGAAACATCACGTGTTGTACTAAATTAATCAAAGTAGATAAGTCCATCTTTAATTATTGGATACGACTTGATTGATCTTGGATATTGATATGTGGAATTGTCCAAGTGCTCTCACGGTATAATCAGGTTCACGGACTTGTTTCCGTTTACATATTGATTGTGAGAAAAAGAGATATAAACTCTTTTTATAATACTCCCTCTGTTCCAATTTAGTTGATGTTTTACGGGTTTTTTTGTGTTCCAAAATAGATGAGAGTTTAAGTATTTCCCCAATTTCTGACTAATTCACCCCTGCTTTGGAATCACACCATAACATTAATTCTCATTGTAATCATCAAATAGCCCAATTTTTAAATATATTCCATGGAGGATATATACTTCATTTTTGTTAATTCTTTATTAAAAACTAGGTGTTTCAAACTTCTAAGAAGGTAATAATATGGGTAAATTTGGAAAAACAATTACTCTCTTTGTTGTTTCTTAATCTGTGTGAATAACTCTAAAACATCAACTAAAACGGAACGGGGGGAGTATGTGATTGAGTTTAATTAAGTTGTTATTCTCGAAATTATATTAAGGTTTTGTCCGTACATGTTGCCTACATAAAATTTGGTGGTGTATTTTGGTGCCCCCGAGATTTCACAAGATATTACCAATTTCGAAAATCCTTAAGTGAAATATATGTTTATTTCCGAATTTGAAATACCAATTGTGTTACAACTTTTAAATCGATGTCTCTCATAGTTGACAACTAATATTAGATAGCACACATTCATGTACTTTACGAAAATTGTAATTAAAGATATGCAAATCCTCTAGGATATGGTAAGCATATTTTTTTTTGTATCTAAAATATATTGAAAAATTGGTTTCAGGATATTGCCTTAAGTATCAAAGGAATATACTTGAACAATAATATATTAGAGTTTATAGAAAATGTTCAAATCACTATGTCAAAACTTATAAACATTCCAAGTTTAACTCGATGTTTACAGAAACCCGAAGATAACAAATATTTCGAAAATGTAAAACAAGTTAAGCATTTCCAGGAAAGGTCCTTTCCACAAGGGATCGGTCCTGAGATCGGTCTTATACTTAGGATCGTTCATGGGATCAGTCATAAATCAATTTTTTACTACAAAAGAAGTTTTGCAAGTCTACTTATTTAAACTATATTTTTGAAATTGCTTTCAAACATAATTCCAAGGTTTTTGTATTCATCTGAAAGTTCAACACAGTAAATAGCGAATTACCAATAAGTGCAGTATCGATAACACGAAGTTTATAGATAAAATATACTTTATAACTTGATATACTTAAGTTGTAAAACCAACTAGTATATCATTCCGCATTGATACTTTGATCATATTATAATGACCAAGTCACCAATACTAAATTCATTGTAAACAAACCTCACTTCGTGTGTTATGTTTTCAATTAATATAGACTTGGAAGAACAAAAGATAGAAAAGGAACAAGTTAAGTCTGTAATTAATAACCTCGCATGGAAGGATGATATCTTCATTATCTTCGATACGTCTTCAGATCTTCGTGGGTAACCAAAGCAAGTCTCAACATTTCTATGTTCCTAATCTATAATAACAAAATTGATTCTAGTAACCTAATCAGGAGACTTGAGTTTTGGAATTAAACTTGACAACCAAACTTGAAATACCAACGTTTGGTGGGTTTAACCGAGCGGCGTTCTAACAATAAGAATAGTACTATAAACGGGTATTTGAAAGTTCTTTTTGTTTTTGATGTATTAGATGTTTTTAAAGACAATATGGATGGTATTTCTACGTAATAATGATATTGTAAATGGGTATCAGATGCAAAGTTTGATTTCCAGTAAGATCCATTGGTTGTAAATAAAAGTTTTGAATTTTAGGGAAGCAGTTTTAATCTGATAACCGATGCCTGATACACGTATTGAAACAATGAAATCCCATATTAATCAACTAAATTCAATATTAACCATAAAGTATCTACCTAACGACATAAAACTTGCACCATGACCTACAATCTGTAACCACGACCCAAAATTCTCTACGCGATTCAAGAAGCCCTTGATTCAAAATATACCTTATGATCAAAATATAAAGTAACCCAAATATGTGAGATTATCACTTTATCTAGTCACATAAGTTGAGATTTGACATGTAATCCCTCCGTTATGAGGTTATCATTAGCAAAAAAACGGTGGAAAGAAAAAGATTCACCAATATAAAATTGCATAGTTTCCATAGCTTAATTGATTCTTCCACGTGTCCATATCAACAATTAGCAGTCTAGATGATTACCACATGACTTAAAACCTTTAAGATTAATCTAGTCATTACAAAAAACAAAAAACAAAAAAAATCATATCAGTCTAGATGATTACCACATGACTTACAACCTTTAAGATTAATGTAGTCATTACAAAAAAAAATATCATATCATTTTTCCAGCACACGCACATACTTTGAAGGAAATTTGTGAAGTAGGTGTAAGTTCAAAACTAATGGACGGACCATTTGTACATGGTTGCATCCACTAAATACCAATATATATATATATATATAATTGCATAGTTTCCTGAACTTGGTCGAAGAAAATAGGACCCATTTTAAGGTAGTACATACAAAAGCATCTTAAGATAGAAAACAATTTTGGTGTTAAATGGGTTGCTTAGCAAGTATGGGGAAAAAAAAAATAGGACCCATTTTAAGGTAGTACCTACAAAATAAACCTTAGCAAGTATGCATGGCTAGCCACCAAATGGGTTGCTTCATACTACCAAAAAAGATTACAAGTAAAATTGATCCCCTTTAATGAGATTTTTGGTGGGTGAAAGAAACAAACTACAAAGGATACTACCCTAAATCATACTCTTGTCTTTGTAAACCAAACAGTAAGGGAGGTCTAGGCTTCAGGAATGCCCATAAATTTAATTTAGCTCTTATCACTAAACTAGATTGGAGACTTATGACTGAACCCAAAGCCCTCTAGTTGTCTCAATTAAAACCTAGATATTTTAGAAAAACTTATGCCTTTAGAGAAAAAATTCCATCTACAAGTTCTTGGATATGGAAATGTATATACAAAGGAATTAAGCTAGTAGAGAAGAATAGTATATGGGAAATTGGATATGGAAATAGTGTTAATATTTGGGAAGATAATTGGATACCTAACATGACAAACAATCTCAGACATTTCAAAACAGTGAACAATTCTTCCCTAATCATGGTGAAAGATCTTATAGACCCTAGTACTAAAAAGTGGAATGAATCTTTGATTCATGACTCTTTCCCTTTACATATAGCTCAAAAATCTGTAAAACTGGAATTGCCATAGGCAATAATATGGGAAATAAAGTAAATACTCTCAGATGGCTTCTAACCAAATCAGGAAAGTTCACTATTAAGTCAATGTACAATAAATTGAATGAAAACACTATAAATAATTATAACTTAGGTCAACCAGACTCCTTTTGGAAATAGTTATGGGCCATAGGAACATCTCAAAGAATTAAGATCTTTACTTAGAAATGCTTGAAAAATGATGTCTCTACTAATCTTAAGTTGTCAAAATTTAAGAAAGACATATCTCCTAACTGTGCTTTTGGATGTAATGAACTAGAATCCATAGAACATCTAATCTTACATTGTCACTATGCTAAAGCAGTTTGGGCTACAGAGCCCTTTCCTGTATATGTAAATTTCAACTATTCTACTTCATTTTTAGATATTTGTAAAGAATGGCTGGGAAAAGATAATCCAACCATACCTATAGAAATTATAATGACTAAGATCTGGTTCATTTGGAAGGAAAGGTGCAATAGAATTTTTGGTCAACAGCAACAAACCCATAACCAACTATCTTTAGAAATCCAAAGACACTTAGATTTCTGGCATAAGGATAAGTACTCACAATAAGCACTTATATAGAGAGAATAATCCTAATGGTAAATGGAAAACCCCAGGAGTATGTCAATATAAATTAAATCTGGATGCTCCTTGGATTTCAATGAGTATCCCGGCAGGTTTCTCTTTAATCTTCAGAAATGATGCAGGTGATTTCACATAAGTCAGGGCAGGACCACTTACAGCCTTATCCCCAGAAGAAGCAGAAGCATTAGTACATGCAGCTCAGTGGGCTAAAGAAGAAAATCTATCAAATTTCAGTGTAGAGGGAGATTGTAAGAATCTTTTTCACTATCTGAATGGGAAACCATCTCAAATAACTTGGCAGAACCGGTTCATCATTCATGGATGAAGTGAAAAGGGGGTTTTCTTTTTGTCAAAATTTTCTAGGTTTTTTATATGTGCCAAGAACAGAAAACAATGTAGTTGATATATTGGCTAAGGAAGCTAAATCATTTAGAACTACTCGATTTTGTGCCCGTTCTACGCCCCAAGAGATCTCGCCCCATCCAGATACATGCTTAAGATTTTTTATTTGGTTTAGCTCGGCTTTGCCTCGCCTTGTCTTAATGCGTGTTTGAGATTTTTTATTTGGAGTGGCTCGGCTTCGCCTCGCCTTGTCCCAATACATAGTTAGGATTTTTGATTATACTCGCGCTATGCATTTGGCATCTTTTTCTTTTAACTATTGTGATACATTTTGTTTTTGTTATAGATCGGCTTCTCCTCACACCATCGCTTAAGATTTTTGATTTGGTGTAGCTCGGCTTTACATCTCCCCATCCCCATGCATGCTTAGGATTTTTAATTTGATGTGCTCGGCAAAGAGATAAAAATAAATACCTTTAATGGGAACTAAAAACCACAAATTACAAATGTGGGAAATAAACACTTTTGATTGAGGAACAAAAAGTGGTTGGTACATGTTTATCAGATCCGACCTCATGTCATAAAATATATATCCATCATTTGTCCTAATCAATCACAAAAAAAAAAAAAAACAGATGCCCATCAACATGAAACTTAATTTTAAATAATGTATTTCCAAGTAACTCATGTATACACTCTATTTACAAAGATCCCTATACTTGTTGTCACTATGAACATCTCCATTTTCATCAAAACTTCCCAGAATTCTAAACACTCATCTAACCCCATTGATCCCAAATACAACCATTACTTCCTTTAGCATTAGAAATTTATCTTCAGTTAGCTTTCAAGACTCATGTAGATAAAACACATTACCACCAGCAAATTCAATCCATCACCGCATGTGTCTAACCAACCAACTCTCGTCTAATCAGTTAACCCCACAACAAACACAGATCAACAGCGTCCCCCTATCTGAGTGCCGCAAATTTCTGTCCTCAACTAAAATCTCAAGAACTCATAATTCAGATTCATCACTAATCCCAAGATGACTGAATCTTCATTATAGCTGCAACTTCGAGAGCAGCAAGCCATAAGCATCCACAATAAGTACTAATTCCATGAACTATCCAAGTATCGTAAGTTTTATCAATATAATTTTACCTACAGTATAAAAACATTTACTGGTTAGATTTCCAATGCTAACACGTTCAAATGATATAAACAAATTGAGTCCAGAAGCAAATGATTATGTTTGACATTATGCTTAAAGCAACGCTAAACTTAATGCCGGTGAAGACCAACTTCCGCAAGAGAGTGAAAATCTAACCAATGGTCTAGGCCACTCAAGAAAGTTAAAATTACAAAATATTTTTCGAATCCTAATCTAGTGAAGTTGAAAATATCTTTCTTACAGCTATTTTACCCAGATCAAGAACACCGAAATAGAAATTACCTTAAGGACTGGCTAAAACTGAAGTCTGCTATCTCACATTGGTGTTTCCTACTATCAAAAAGTTATCACATATAATGTCACATGCACTGTATTATGTCAAGTTGAACAATCAAAATCTTTAGACTGCTGACCATACAAAAATGAAAGTATCAGATTGTTCATAAATAATAGATTAGCTATACTAATGTCACAAATTTTCAAGACAAATTAAGGGGTCTGGCATAGCTCGTGTAAGTCTCCAATTGTGTATTAAGCTGCAAGTGACAAATCAAAGGGTTCTGTGTCATTGTGAATAGTGTCCTGCTCGTTGACAATGATATGCATATATGTCCATTCTAACAGTTCTATGCCTATCTGTTCAGCCTATCTAGTTTGATAACAAAGTAAACCAATAAGACAAAGAAAATGAAACAACACTTACTCATAGTGGTAAATCCCTCCGTACAAAGCAGCAAGTTAGCTTAGTAACATATATTTTCTTTGCTGTCTCAATTACCCCTTCAATTTTCCTGAAGTTTGAGCTCCACCTTCATTTGATTGCTCTAATACCTAAACATGGGTCATCAAGGTCAAGATAAAATAGGTATACCAAACTAAAAGCTTTCCAGAAAAGTGTCAAGAAACAGAAAAGCTTTAAACTAAATTTGCACCTTTTAAAAATTGTAGTAGAATCACTGTTGGATGAAGATTCAATAGGCGCCCATCATTTCAACCTTTTTTCTGCAACACGGGCCATAAACTTACATAGCACCACCAGCTCCAATTACCAGTTTCCATTACTCACAAACAACTGCTAATGAAAACTAATTCTTAAATTAAGAGATGACTTGCTTTCTGCACCCGAGCCCTGGTCATCTTCTTGAGAAGAAAAATGTCCTATTTGACCGATGTACATTGCTAACATTAAGAAATGGAACAGTCATGAATCCCGAGTAACTGGCGGGGCTGCTAAAGTAGCTAAAGTTGTGATTAATACCGTCAATAAAAAGGTGCAAAGAATCCTAAAAACTTGTTTTGGGGTATCATTATATACACACAAACAATCAAACCAAACCAAGCCAAAATGTTCTTAGTTATTAGCTCTCAATCAGGCTAAATTTTAATACTCAATCAAATAAACAGAAGCTAAATTTTCTCTGAAAACCTAATCTAATTTTAATCAATCTGCCTACACCAAATTAAAACTCAATCTGAATTTTTTTTAAAATTACAGATTTAAAAATCTACGGTTTCCACATGTTTACCTTGTTCTTCCTTTCCTCTGCATCGTCTTTGTAATCAAACTTTGCCTCCTAAATCAATATTACAAACTTTGCTTCATAAATTTCCTGCAAACATCAAGCACACAAAGCAAACATAAATCAACATACATCAACAATTATAATTCCTGCAATTTATAATCTATGAACCCTAATTTATTTCAACACCGCAAGCCTAATTCTCTAATTTCTCAATTCACGCCCTCAAATTAGCATGATAACCATCCTCTTCATGTCATATTCTTAAAACCCATCCCTAACTATTCAATCAATAATCAATTTTTGAAATAAATCAATCAACATAGAAGAAACCCTAAATTATACACCCGGATTTACCTTTCATGTTGCATTCGAATCAACCACACAAACTCATACAATCACTATCACTCGATTCTTGATCATTTACCTCCTTTTATGATCTCAAATCCTCCATTTATTTTTCGATTTTCAGTTGCAGGTGAAGAGAAGAAGAAGAAATAAGGAGGAGAAGAAGAATAAAGAACGAAGAATAGCTTCGTACAGTTAAGAATTGTTTGGTTTAGTTTTTTACGGGAGTATTGTCCACTTTGACGGGGTTACTTAACGTCCAGTTAAATATTCGGTTTAAACATAATGTAACAAATTATAGAGGCACAAATTCTGACAAAAGTATTGTCTACCCACGTTTTTTCTAAAGGGGTTACAAACGGCCAGTTAAATACAGGGTGTAAACATAGTGTAATCCAAGTTTTAATGTCCCGACCAATAGAGTCCCGCCAAGTGTCCTCTCCAGAATTACTAATGCCCAAAGATTTTATCTAATTTAACTACTGTGAAACCCGTGCGACGCACGGGTCTGTTCATTGCTTATGTTTTTATCTATAGAATACATTATCAAAGAGGGCCAAACACGAAGATTATTAAAATTTTATAAGCTCTGATCAAAATTATTCAGAAAACTTCCTTGCAAAATATTGCTACTATGAACTATAAAATTGATAGAAAAATTAACTTGATTATGCATCCTAATACTAAATAATTTAATTTATTTTTTTCTCTAGAAAAAGTTTCTCTCTCAGTAAAAAATCTCAAAAATACGATAGACAAATAAGTAGTCTATTTTATCAAGTTGGATTTTAGCTTTCTAGCCAATAGAAATTATCCAATTGAATCACCATCTCTTTGCACCTTTAATCGGTCTCCATCTCCATGTTAGAATCCGATGTTTTCTTCTGCAAATCAGCATGAAACAAAAATTCTTAGTAAATGAGTGTACGTTAAAGAGTCACTGCAGGTATATATACTAAATAATTACCTCTTCAATGCACAAGTTTCTCATGGATTTTAATGGGGTCAGTGGGTCGTAGCATTGCATTTTCTTATCGAACTTTGATGGTATGTGTGGTTGGTGATGCTACGTGTCTCTACTCTTTGCTGATTTTATGACCCCTCCGAGTCTCTCGAACTCATATTTAGCTTCCAATTCGTGATTGAGATGATATATTTGTCGTACGTTAATGGTCTTATATCCATATAACTCCACTCCAACGATCTGTAACTCGAACACACATGTGATTCCACATGTTTCCATAATCTCAGGTATATTTTCTGCTAGATTATTCTGCAATCAATTGTTTTTAGTTTAGAGTGTTTAGAAAGTACAACATGCTACGAATTGTCACTGAATGCAGTTTCATATCTCTCTCATGACTGAACTGATTCGCATGAGGCTTGAAACTTTTGATTTATCACTGAACAAAACCTCGGCAACTGGCCCTTCTACATTAATTGTTCCAGTTCCAGATTTATCTTCGTGTATTTTTAATTCAAACTTGTATCTACTCATGTTTGTCCATCAGTTAAATTACTAAAACAATTACTAAGAATTAAGTGTAAGCCAACACTTTCATAGTATATCTCTTACATCAGCACGCATCTTTTGATCCAGCAGTTGCATACATTGCACCAACTCATTCCATCCATTGTCACACACATAGTATTGCACTCTGAACATACCATATAATACCATGTTGAACCTGGCACAACTCCAATTTTTGTTTCCTTGCACGTGAAGGTCATTCACTGTCATAACATCACATATTGATATAATGATTACTGACAACGAAACTAATTATTTTTGTTAACTTTGGATCTTACCAAAAAAAATTCATCATATATTAATTTGCAACCCTCTCGTAAAGTTAATCTGTTATGGAAAGGCATCTCCTCGATTGGTCCTCGTTGGTTTCTCTCAATATTCATAGTCAATATTGGCAAGTAGTTTCCACATCTGCTGATCGAACAATATTAATATTTTTTTACTTAATACAGTACTTATAAATAAAATAAATAAATAAAATACTTGCCTCTCTCGCATGATCGAAACCTGTGGGATGTCCAAGTCTGCATATATTTTGGTTGCTTTTGTAGAAAACAGATGATATAAATCTGAACCATCCATTAGTACGTCAAACAAACATCCCACGCCTATAGAAATCAAAGTATTTTCACCTTCAATCTCCTTAAAATTATACAATGATATGGCAAGGAGACCAAGGAGATTAATCTCCAAATCAGTGATTATGCAAAGTTATAAATTTTACGGATTTTCTTTCTCCTTTTAAACGCCGAGATTAAATTGGAGAGACACCCAATTTATTGTACATTAAAATTTATTATTTAATATGGACACAGAATAATTTATGGCAGGGTATACATATCCTATATAATTGCGACAATATCCGATTGGATTTCTTCCATCCACCAGCACACCAACACCTCAATAATCATGGTAAATATGCTAATTACTGGTTCTTATATTTTTAGCATGTTTTTAATATGTTTTGTATACATACAAAGGATGTTTAATTTTCAACATAATCGTTCGTATTATTCCATATTTTCAAGACCTGTTATAAGGAAATAAAATATCGCCAAAAAGATACCATTTTACGCAAAATACCAGGAGTGCAAAGAGGGTTTTGGTTTTGACATTTATTCCATGATGAGGCATGTCCTGCCCAGTCAAGATTTCGATATGGTTTTTTTGCGAAGTACAAAATGCCAATTCGCTCGGTAACAAACCCTCATACGAATTATTATAAGTTTAGAAGCAAGGTTTCTTTAATAGCATATCTAACTTTGAAAAAGCGGGGGTCTAACAACCACACCCAATATTTCGATTAGCAATCTGTATGGACAACTCTGAGTTACTTTATAGAGAATCAACTAGACAGTTAGACTCAATCAATAGAAAATATCTCAAGGAGTTATTATCTCAATCTCTCGATTTGATTTACTCAAGCAAATATAATTCGCGAGTCTTAATCAAAGAGATATAACTTGGATGGTACCGAAGACCAATATCCAAGTGTCAATCAATTTAAATCAACAACCAATATGGTCAGATATTCTAATTGATTAAACAACGCACAACCTGTATTATTTCAATTATATAACAAAATATAATGCGGAAAAGAAATAACACAGACACCAGAATTTTGTTAATGAGGAAATCACAAATGCAGAAAAACCCCGGGACCTAGTCCATATTAAACATACACTGTATTAAGCCGCTACAGATACTAGCCTACTCCAAATTAACTTCGGTTTGGACTGTAGTTGAACCCCAACCTATCTCACACTAATCTAAGGTACAGTTATGCGCCTACACCTATGATTCCAGCAGGATACTATGCACTTGATTCCCTTAGTTGATCTCACCCACAACCAAGAGTTTCTACATTCCAAAGTCGAAAACTTTAATAAACAAATCTGTCTCACACAAAAAAGTCTACAAGATAGATAAATTCGTCTCCCACGAATAAACCTATGAGTTTTGTTTCGTATTTTGATAAATCAAGGTGTACAGGAACCAATCAATAAAACCAAA
Source organism: Papaver bracteatum (assembly GCA_023529315.1). Classification (NCBI taxonomy): domain Eukaryota; kingdom Viridiplantae; phylum Streptophyta; class Magnoliopsida; order Ranunculales; family Papaveraceae; genus Papaver; species Papaver bracteatum. The sequence goes on from JAJJWX010004844.1 coordinate 2,264,276, forward strand.
CTTATATTCCCGAAGAACAGCTCAGTTTTATTAGTCACCTCACAATAGTCTTAATCGACGCAGCGAAAAAAGATATTGTGGAATCACAAACGATGAGACGAAGATGTTTATGATTACTTTTATATCTTGCCTATCGGAGATAAAAATATCATGTCAATTATTACAATTGTACTCGTACGATAGAAACAGCAAGATTAGATCACACGACTACAAGAAAAGTAGTATCAGTATGGCTTCACAATCCGAATGAAGTCTTTAAGTCGTTAACCTGATTTTAGAAGAAGAAAACCAAAGGTTAAAGGAGAATCGACTCTAGCTTAGCACAACTAATATCACACAGAATGTGTGGGGATTAGGTTTCCCAGTTGCTAGATTTCTCCCTTATATAGTATTCAAATCAGGGTTTGCAATCAATGTTAGCTTAGTAACAAAGCATTCAATATTCACCGTTAGATGAAAACCTGATTAAATTCAAGCTAATATTTATCAACCGTTAGATCGAAAACTTAGCTTTTCATACACACATGTACTAGACAATTTTAGGTTCGTGTAACCGTGCCCAAACTTATACATTAGTTGGTTCAAACATCGTTTTTAGACATAACCTACTCAAGTTTGCAGAATGGGTTCGCGGACTTAAGTTCTCGGACGGAGTTCACAAACTCCAGTAGAAATTCTCGAGTTCGAAAACTATGCCAGTTCACGGATTAGGTTCGCGGACTGAGCTTGTATGCTGAGTTCGCGGATTGAGCTCACTCACTACTCCGGTTTCACTTGATCAACAAAGTTCGCAAACTTTGGTTTAAGCAATAAGGACTTATACATATATGTGTTACCACAACAATGCTTATATCTTCCAATGGTTATATTGTCTAAACTCTCATTTCAATCATTGAAACATTCTCAGAGGGCGTTATATAGTTGTTATTCACAAACTATTTTTCGTCAGAGCGATTTCCAAAATGATTGAAACATAACATGACATTCGTCACTAGGTAAAGGTGAACTTGGCTAAAGCGAAAGCTTTACCAACACATATTTAGAGAAATAGATAAGCGAGATACACTCAGCTCGAAATATCACATGTGTATAATCTTAGTCTATATAGTAATATGACTTTTGTCTCAAGATAGGAGATAGAGTATATATACTTTTGAGTGATAGATAAGTTCAAGTCTCCACATACCTTTTAGTCGATGAAGATCGAATGGTTCCTTGAGTAGTCCTTCGTCTTATATGATGATCTCCATGGAGTTCTTGAGCTCAACTACACTCTCTATCCTAGTCCGAGACCTTAGCTTTAGTAGATTAGAAATCAAGACTTTAAAGTTTTGATCACTAACATTGACAAACATGCTTGAGATAGCAACGCATGCGAGTTCGACCGAGCAATGCTCTAACAATCTCCCCCTTTGTCAATTTTAGTGGCAAAACTATTAATACATATGGAATACAAAAAATATATAAATAAACTTTGTAGCTCATATTCCACATGTCTAATCTTCAACATTACTTGAAATCTTCGTCACTTCCAAGTAGTCCAATGATCCCAAAGGTTGTAAGTTTAGCATCATCGTTGTTGAAAATCCATATCTATAACAATGAGAAAAGCAATGGTTCTCAATCATTGTTATACAGTGTCATAGTATTATTACACAGCGTCAAAGTCCAATTGCATCACAACTTTAACAACAATACTATGGTGATACTTCACTCCCCCTTAGTCAATACTCCATCTCACATGGAAACCACTCCCCCTTACATAATGATCCGAAAACCATATGTATTTGTGGTGTGAACTACATATTAATTCTCCCCCTTTTTGTCAATAAAATTGGCAAAGGTACAAGAACGGGATCCTAATGAAATTTCCGTAAGAGACATTTCATGACCAAGGGTAAATTATATCATCTTGTTTAGATGCAATCATAAAGCATAAGCTAAATGCATTCATCAAGGAGTTTATAAAGTTACAAGATAACCCTTATAATATTCCACAGCAGCACTCACTACAAAGATTTGGCAATTAAGCACAAGTTCAAAAGAACTCTCCCCCATATTATGTCATTCCCAAGGGAACAACAAGAGCGGCCTTAATTTCAAAAGAAAAGAAGGATTTCTTTAGACTCAACAAATTGCATACAAGTATGAATTTGGAATCCAACAAGAAATATTCAATCAAATTAACCAAAGCGAACCAAGATTAATTTGACTAAATATGCTCAACACAAGTAAACTTATGGAGGCTTAATAACTCGATTAGATTATTCACAAGATAACTCATAATTAATATAACCGGAATACACAATTAAACTAATCACAAGTAATCAATTTAATCATATATACTCACATAAGAAAATCTATGGAGCAATGACTAAGTTGATCATAAAAATAACCAACCCAGCCAATCATGCTCAAACATGAGAAAAACTTACGTAGTCATAACTAAATAATCACATAAGATGATTGATTTAGTTCAAAATACTCGACGTAAAGTACCTTACGGAACACGACTAAGCTAATCATAAAAATAATCAACTTGGTTGTAGTGCTCAACGTAAGACACCATACTGAGTCTCACAATAATGCACAAAAAATGGATCAGGGAAGATCAATTACTGTGGAATACACAAGGATTCATTCTTTGTTTCCATCACCATTTGCACAATGACGTACAATAGACATAATCCTTGAATCACAAAAAAAAATCAATCTATATTACATCAATAATTGACAATATAGGCTTAACTTTTGTGTTTTGCCAAAAGTCTATTCATTCTTTTATCAATATTTGCATATCAATTCACGAACGACTTCACCTTTGACAACATATGGGAGAATTAAGTTCACGGACGTAAACACACATATCCCATCAAAATATTGCAATATATAAAATCAAAAGATTAATATTGCAAAAATCATCTTCCAAACAAGTTTAGAATTTAAACAATAAATCTAAAAACAAGAAGCTGAAAACTTTGGATATAGTTATGTGTAATCACAATAATGGCTATTCCAAAACACTAGTTATTCTTATAAACAAAAGAGAAAAATAGAAGATTTACTAGGAAATAAGACCTTTGAAGAATTCTTTATCGTCCCCTAACTCCTTGTCTTCAACATCCATTGGAACATAAGGTTCATTAAGGTAGGAGTTTATATCAATAAACCTTCTTGGTTGTTGTTGTCGAACCAGGGCCTTTTGAATCTCATGAGTCTTATACACAAAAGCCTTTATTTGCTGAATCTCCTTTCGCAGCTCCTTCAACACTTCAAGAACATCAGAAAACTTCTGATAATTTGAAGGAACAGCTCTTGGCTTCCTCATATTCCTTATTTTTCTTTTTAAGGTTGGAGGCAATGGAGATTTTTCTTTTTCCTTCATGATTGATGGATTAACAATCACATTACCTTATTTTTAATCAGAAGACATCATTCTTGGAGTTTCCATGAACGTATGGGTTTGTGAGAGGAAATCACAATTAACTCAACAAGTAGTCTTGAGATAAAAAGAGTTTTTAGAGAAGGAAAAGGAATGTAGGGTTCGAAACCTTTAAACAGGTTCGTAAATGATCAACTCTCAACCTTACAAAGAGTAGAATTATCGATAATACCCTTTTCTTTTGTTTGATAGACAAAAAAAAAACAAAGACAAATCTAAGAAAAGAAGAAAAAAACTTTTCTTAAAGCCTGAGAGGTACAAAATCATTGTCTCTTTTGATCAGGCACATGAGACAAGATTTTAAAAACAACACAATCAAGTTGTGTTGTGGTGAACGACAATTTGTCCACCAATTTCCTCTTATGAGGAATCCACAGACCTCTGTCTATCAAAATGATTTGTCCATACTTTCTTTTCAAATGGTCTTGGTTTTTCCTTTGGAAACTAACTTCTTAGACGAAGATAAGATCTTACATACCTCAGCGGTCTTCTGAGCAAGTTTAAGCTTTCTTGCTAAATGATTTGCTCTTCGTTGAAGTTTGTTGACGTGTCTTTGTTTGTGTTTGAACTTATAACACTTCGAGAGTTCATGACATTTTAATGAACAATATGAGCACGTCATACTTGGATAATAATCAGGCTTCTGAGATGTGCAAGCAGATAGGCACATAGTGTATCCTGAAACATTATAAACAGAGTTTCCAAGGAAATGGTCAACTTTTTATTCCAGAATGGTTGGATTTACTTCTGAAAGAATATCAAGATTGATATGTATATTGTTACAATTATCAAAATCGATATTTTCACCAAGAAGTGCAACACTTGATTTCTCATCTTCATTTGAATCATAACTGTCAGACATTTCATCAATAGTTGCAGCAAGACCTTTGTTCCCAGTGTATTTTCTCCGATTTGGACACTCATTTGCAAAATGACCAAAACCTTTACACTTAAAGCACTGAGGCATATCCTCATCATCAGTTTCATCAATATCCCTATTTTTAGGAGGAACACGATTATGATGTTTGACTGATGCCTTAGGCTTATCTCTGGAGAACCGTTTACTTCTCTTCAACAGAAGATCCCTAAACTGTCTTGTGATTATTGAGACTAATTTGTCAAGATCTTCATCTGATGAATCTGTCGCAGAGTGATCATCTTCAGAGATATACACTTTTTTACTTTTATCAAGTATTTTAGTGTCCTTCAGTGCTTTGAACGCAGCATCCTTAGATTTTGATGAATGTTCATGATGAAAGATCTTAAGTTTTTCAACCAGCGTATTTCTGGAGAGAGTATCAAGGTTATTTCCCTCAACAATGGCATGCTTCTTAGAATCGTATCTAGATGGCAGTGATCTGAGAATTTTCATCACAATGTCCTTTTCAGTAATAGTCTTACCCAATGCAAAAGATGCATTAACAATTTCAGACACTTTGTGATTAAACTCATCAAATGTTTCTTCGTATGCCATACGAAGGTTTTCCCAATCGGAATTAAGGTTTTGAAGTCTAGCTTCATTTTCACTGGAATTTCCTTCGAATATGGTTGCTAAGATATCCCAAGCTTCTTGCGACTTATTGCAATTAGACACATGGTGCTGAAGATTTGGGGTAATGGCATGTATGATCGCATTCAAACCGTCGGAGTTTTGCTTTGCAGCAAAAATCTCTGCAGGAGTGTATTCACCAATATTCTTTGGAACGTTTACACCTCCAACTGCCTCTAAGGGAGTATCATAGCCATTAATAACATATACCCATGACTGGAAATCACGTGCTTGAAGAAAAGCTCGCATAGAAATTTTCCACTATAAATAATTAGAGCCATCGAACACTGGTGGTACGTTTATTGAGATAGCACCTATGTCCATAGAGTCAGATCGCTACAAACACAAACTTGTAAGGTCTTAAATGTGTTTTCCTGCTCTGATACCAATTGAAAAAATGGGGGTCTAACAACCACACCCAATATTTCGATTGGCAATCTTTATGGACAACTGCGAGTTACTTTCTAGAGAATCAACTAGACAGTTAGACTCAATCAATAGAAAATATCTCAAGGAGTTATTATCTCAATATCTCGATTTTATTTACTCAAGAAAATATAATTCGCGAGTCTTAATCAAAGAGAGATAACTTGGATGGTACCAAAGACCAATATCCAAGTGTCAATCAATTTAAATCAATAACCAATATGGTCGGATATTCTAATTTATTGAACAACGCACAACCTGTATAATTTCAATTATATAACAAAATATAATACGGAAGTGAAATAACACAGACACCAGGATTTTGTTAACGAGGAAACCGCAAATGCAGAAAAACCATGGGACCTAGTCCAGATTAAACATACACTGAAATTAAGCCGCTACAGACACTAGCCTACTCCAAATTAACTTCGGTCTAGACTGTAGTTGAACCCCAACCTATCTCACACTGATCCAAGGTACAGTTATGCTCCTATGCCTCTGATCCTAGTAGGATACTGTGCACTCGATTCCATTAGTTGATCTCACCCACAACCAAGATTTGATACGACCCAAAGTCGAAGACTTTAATAAACAAATCTGTCTCACACAAAAAAGTCTACAAGATAGATAAATTCGTCTCCCACGAATAAACCTATGAGTTTTGTTCTGTCTTTTGATAAATCAAGGTGAACAGGAACCAATCAATAAAACCAGACTTATATTCCTGAAGAACAACTCAGTTTTATTAGTCACCTCACAATAGTCTTATTCGACGCAGCGAAAAAATATATTTTGGAATCACAAACGATGAGACGAAGATGTTTGTGATTACTTTTATATCTTGCCTATTGGAGATAGAAATCTCAAGTCAATTATTACAATTGTACTCGTATGATAGAAACATCAAGATCAGATCACATAACTACAAGAAAAGTAGTATCGGTCTGGCTTCATAATCCCAATGAACTCTTTAAGTCGTTAACCTGGTTTTATAAGAAGAAAACCAAAGGTTAAAGGAGAATCGACTCTAGATTAGCACAACTAGTATCACACAAAATGTGTGGGGATTAGGTTTCCCAGTTGCTAGAGTTCTCCCTTATATAGTCTTCAAATCAGGGTTTGCAATCAATGTTATCTTAGTAACAAAGCATTCAATATTCACCGTTAGATGAAAACCTGATTAGATTCAATCTAATATTTATCAACAATTAGATCGAAAACTTAGCTTGTCATACAAACATGTACCAGACAATTTTAGGTTCGTGAAACCGTACCCAAACTTGTACATTAGTTGGTTCAACACTAGTTAACCAAATGGTTAGCTAAATGATAAATATCAACCATATTCTCCTTCACCATAACTAGTCCAAATGACTCAAATGAACTAGTTAGAGAGTTGTTCAATTGCTTCGATCTTTATATACTAAATAAGATACAATTGAAGCAAAAATGATGTGATTCACTCGAATTGATTCATGAACTATAAAGCCACGATTTTAAATAGCATTCCTTAGTTTATTATGATAAGTTCACAAACATCGTTTTTATACATAACCTACTCAAGTTCGCGGACTTAAATTCTCGGACGGAGTTCACAAACTCCAGCAGAAATTCTCGGGTTCGAGAACTACGCCAGTTCGCGGACTGAGCTTGTATGATGAGTTCGTGGACTGATCTCACGCACTACTTCGGTTTCACTTGATCAACAAAGTTCTCAAACTTCGGTTCAACCAATAAGGACTTATGCATATATGTGTTACCACAATATATCTTCCAATGGTTATATTGTCTAAACTCTCATTTTAATCATTGAAACATTGTCAGAGGGCGTTATATAGTTGTTATTCACAAATTATTTTTCGTCAGAGAGATTTCCAAAATGATTGAAACATAACATGACATTCGTCACTAGGTAAATATGAACTTGGCCAAACCGAAAGCTTTACCAACATATATTTCAAGAAATAGATAAGCGAGATATACTCAGCTCGAAATATCGCATGTGTATAATCTTAGTCTATATAGTAATACGACTTTTGTCTCAAGATAGGAAATAGAGTAGATAGACTTTTGAATGATAGATAAGTTCAAGTCTCCACATAATTTTTAGTCGATGAAGATCTACTGGTTCCTTGAGTATTCCTTTGTCTTGTATAATGATATCCATGGATTTCTTGAGCTCAACTACACTTTCGATCCTAGTCCGAGACCTTAACTATAGTAGACTAGAAATCAAGACTTTATAAATTTGATCACTAACATTGACAAACATGCTTGAGATAGCAACGCATGCGAGTTCGACCGAGAAATGCTCTAACAAACTTGTCTATGTGAATTAGCTTTAACAGTATATATAACTTGACTATGAGAATTAACATACGTTTCTTGTAGGATTACATTATTTTCCTTGTACGTTTTTATTTCCTTCATCTGATGAGCATAGCTTCTAAGTTTGGGGATTACTATACCCTTCCATATCATTTTATTATCAATGAAACATTCTGCAACGTACGTATCTGCAGGTTTTCCCCATACACAGTTTTTTCCAGCTTCCCCATGCGAATTTTTCCGGCTCTCAAATTTCATATATTTGTTTTGTATACACACACAGGATATTTAGGTTTCAATGTCCATGCAAAAAAAGATATTCTTACTACTTTTCTTTCTATATTTTCTCTGTTAATATTGGTTAGATACTGAAGATATTCTTAATACAAATAAAAACTTTTTATAAGGAAATAAAACATTGCCAAAAAGAAATTCTTAATACTGAAAATATGCAAAACACCAGGAGTTATTGGAAATAAATATAACAAAAATGACTAATGAAATATAGTACTGTTACATGCGTCATATGATATTGGATATAAAATCTGAAACTGAACTCTAATTCGACATCAAGCGCTCAAACCATCCACTGCATTTGCATTAGCCATGGTCTAGTTGATAGTATCATCTATGAACTGTGAATTCTCGAAGTTTTGCTTGTAGACAGTGGATTTCGTATAGTGATTTCCTGGATGAATTTTTTTATAATCACAATCTCCAACTTTGAACTCCCATGCATTGCCTCCTTCGTCGAAACACCCATGTATTCTGGATGTTCACTATAAGTTCTAGAACTTAAGTAGAAGACAGCGTTGTGCAGGCTTTGATACTTACCACCATCAAATGTCATTGCTAAACATACTTTCACGGGAGATTGGTACCTGATAACCAGCAGCGAACTGTCCAACATAATTGACGTGTGCCGTATAATCGTCATTTTACCAGCACCAGCACCGGTCAGTACTTCTGCAACAATTTCCTCAGCCCCTAAATATGTTACAACCAACCGTGTACCTTCAACGACGCCCTCTCTTCTGCTGATATCTCTGAGAAGAATAATTGGTATTCCAACCTTCAACTGTAGCCTATGACTTGGCATATGTGTATACTCCGGTTTATTCAAAAATTACTGGGGATAAAACTCCATACTAGCAATATAATTTTCAGAAGCAAGTGATATGTAATCTGTACTCAGATATACATACTCATGTTCCTCGAACAATGATACCATTTTTGTGTTTATATCCATGGATTTTTCAGCATCAAGGGCCGAGATACTTGTCTGAGCTAAATATATTTTTTTCGAATCTCTTCTCCTAAAGATTCACATATGAGATGGCAATTATCGTACTTAGTAATTCATCCTCAGTTGATATAATCAAATCCTCTTCAGTGTAAGCTGATGAGTGCCAAATATTGCATATTCATACACCTTTTTATTGGCACTTAACTCATCTTTCGCGCTTTATTTTCATATTTTATCCCAAATTCTGTATATTTACTGTTTTCAAGAATAAATATTTGTACTAATTAATTTTGTGTTTTTAGGTAGTAAATAAAGCTTGGATGAATTGAGAAGCCAAAAGAACAGAAAGTTGGAGGCTAGCGTATTTGGAAGAGTTGCAACCCGCTTGCACATCAGTGGCAACCTGCTTACAAATACATGGGATTAAACTACCCATGATCCAAGACCCAAGACCCAAGCCCGTCTCCATCTTGAGCCATCGGATTTGATATAACCAATGTGCATCCAACGGCATCTCCAATCATTTCATCAACTCTCGCTGCTCCTGTCTCACACCCTAGCAGCCTATCTTATCCTCCTAAATCACACAAAAGACCCAACAAATCCGTTTTCCTTGTCCCCAAAAGAGCCACCTCTCCTTCAATCACTCAATCAATTAAGGAAAATTAGAATTATATTCTAATTAAAATAAAAAGAAAAAGCAAGCATCAATTAAGGAGAATATTGAAGTTTTGAATTGGTGTCTCTCTCTCATTTTCGAATCCAAGGAAGGTTGTGTATAAATAGAGGGTGTTATTGTGTTGAAGAGCCATCCAAGAATAGCTTGTTCATACTAGTTTCTTAATTTCAGTTGTGTTATAATTTTATTCATGTTCTAGTTTCATTTGCTAGGGTTTAGATGAAGCCGTAACTTACTGCTATGTTATTCATATCTTGTATGCTGTTCTTGAAAGTTTAGAATTGTTTAAAGATATAATTTAATCCAAGTTTGTCAACATCTTGCTCTCACAATGTATGCCATGTATCCATTGTAGTTAGAATATCTCTATGTTGATTATGCTGCAACTCATGCTTAACCAAATATTGATCCTTAGATTAGTTGTGCTTAATTAGACAATTAATGCTTTGGAGAAATACTTTCGTTGTGATTAAATTATCCATTGGAGAAACACCTTAAATATACGGTAGACTTGAATCTGCTGTAAGGACAAGAATAATATTACAAGTTGAATGCATATCATATGTTAGTGGTGGATTTGAATACCCTAGTATCCATATTCTTAGTATTTACACCTTGAGTTAATTGCATATTTTAATTCAAATTACTTTCTATTTAAGTCCTTGCCAATATCTCGTCGTATCGACAAAATCAAACCCCTTTTGGTTACTCTCTGAATCAGTTCTTATTAAGGATTTAGAATCAACTTCCACTCTTGGAATCCAAGTTTGTTCCCTCTCTTGTTGAGCCACCAAAGCTCGAACTGAAACCATTGCCTGATACTCTTAAATATGCATTTTTGGGACCTTCTAATACTTTGCATGTCATCATTTCATCCGCCTTAGATACAAAATAGGAAAGTAAACTTTTAGAAGTACTTAAGGAGCATAAGGAAGCCCTAGGTTGGTCCATCTCGGATCTTAAAGGCATAAGTCCCACTGATTGCATGCATCATATAAACCTTGAGGATAATGCTAAACCATCTAGGGAGATGCAAAGGCGACTCAATCCTAACATGAAGGAGGTTGTTAAGAGTGAGATTATAAAGCTTCTTGATGTGGGTATCATATACCCAATCTCAGATAGCAAATGGGTTAGCCCCATTCAGGTTGTGCCGAAAAAATCAGGAGTTAATGTAGTTCAAAACGATAAAGATGAGTTAATCCCTACTCGAGTAACCACAAGGTGGCGAGTTTGCATTGATTATAGGAAGTTGAATGCAGTTACAAATAAAGATCACTTCCCTATTCCATTCATAGATCAAATTCTTGAACGATTATCTGGGCGTAGATTCTATTGTTTCTTGGATGGTTTTTATGGTTACAACCAGATTCATATTTCACTCGAAGATCAGGAAAAGACTACATTTACATGTCCTTTTGGAACGTTTGCCTATCTTCGTATGCCCTTTGGGTTGTGTAATGCACCCGCCACATTTCAGCGATGTATGATGAGCATTTTTTCTGATATGATAGATAACTTCCTTGAGATCTTTATGGATGATTTCTCTGTGTTTGGATCATCTTTTGATGAATGTTTGAACCATCTCACTCGCGTGCTGATTAGATGTAAATAAAAAGATTTGGTGTTGAATTGGGAGAAATGTCATTTTATGGTGAACTCAGGCATAGTTCTAGGACACGTCATCTCTGAAAAAGGCATTGAAGTGGACAAAGCTAAAGTTGACCTCATTCAACACTTGCCGCAACCTCGCTCTGTGAGGGAGATTAGATCATTTCTAGGCCATGCTGGTTTCTACTGTAGATTCATTAAAGATTTCAGTAAGATCTCAAGGCCATTGTGTAATCTACTCAGTAAAGATGTTGCATTTGTGTTTGATGATGCTTGTGTGCATGCTTGGGAGGAGATCAAAACTCTTCTAACTTCAGCCCCTATAGTCCGACCTCCTGATTGGAAATTGCCATTTGAAATCATGTGTGACGCATCTGATTTTGCTGTTGGAGCTGTCTTAGGTCAGCGAGTTGAAAAACACCCCTATGTGATCTAATATGCTAGTAAGACACTGAATGAGGCTCAAATGAATTATTCAACGACCGAAAAAAAGATGCTAGATGTTGTGTTTGCATTTGATAAGTTTAGATCTTATTTGATAGGATCTAAAATCATAATATATACTGACCATGCTGCATTAAGATATCTTTTATCTAAAAAAGATGCTAAGTCTCGTCTAATTCGATGGATACTCTTGTTACAAGAGTTCCACCTCGAAATTCGAGATAAAAAAGGGTCAGAGAATGTTGTTGCCGATCACTTATCTAGATTGAATATCGAATCTGCTGATGAATCAGAGATTATTAGAGAATCTTTCCCAGATGAACAACTAATGCTAGTTTCTGAAATGCCATGGTTTGCCGATATCGTGAACTACCTTGCTACAGGTAGAATGCCGCTACATTGGTCCAAACAAGATCGGTCTAAATTCTTGGCCGAAGTTAAACATTTCATTTGGGATGACCCATATCTATTTAAGTACTGCCAAGACCAAATCATTAGGAAATGTGTCCCCAATTCCGAACAAAGGGATGTCATCTCTTTTTGTCATGATCAAGCATGTGGAGGACATTTTAGCGCAAAGAAAAATGCTTCAAAGATCTTGCAGAGTGGTTTTTACGGGACAACATTGTTTAAGGATAGCCATGCCTTCTGTGTTTCTTGTGACCGGTGCCAGAAATTGGGAAGTATATCAAAACGAAACATGATGCCCCTACAACCCATTTTGATTGTTGAGCTATTTGATGTATGGGGTATTGATTTCATGGGTCCATTTCCTAACTCTGAGGGAAAGTTGTACATTCTTGTTGCTGTTGATTATGTTTCTAAGTGGGTAGAAGCAATTGCAACCAAAACTAATGACCACAAGGTGGTACTTTCGTTCTTAAAGGAAAACATATTTTCTCGTTTTGGCACCCCTAGAGCTATAATCAGTGACGGTGGTTCACATTTTTGCAATAGGCCTTTTGAGTCATTAGTTCGCAAGTATGGCATAACTCATAAAGTCGCAACCCCATATCATCCACAGACCAGTGGCCAGGTAGAGGTTTCAAATAGGGAGATTAAGCACATTCTAGAAAAGACGGTTAACCCGTCTAGAAAAGATTGGTCTTTAAGATTGAATGATGCTTTATGGGCTTATAGAACAGCATATAAAACCCCTATTGGCATGTCCCCTTACCGACTTGTGTATGGGAAGCCTTGCAATTTACCTGTTGAACTTGAACATCGTGCATATTGGGATATTAAAAAGCTTAACTTTTCTCTTGATAAGGCGGGTACACAACGGAAACTCCAACTCAATGAGTTGGAAGAGCTTAGAAATGATGCTTATGACAGTTCAAAGTTGTACAAATATAGAATGAAGGTGTTCCATGACAAGCGCATTTTGCGCAAGTCATTCACTCCAGGCCAGAAAGTTTTATTGTACAACTCACGTTTGCACCTTTTTCCAGGTAAATTACGTTCTAAATAGACAGGCCCATTCTTGGTGCGCACAATTTTCCCCCATGGGGCTGTAGAACTATAAGATATAGCAACCAAGAATGTCTTCAAGGTCAATGGGCAGAGACTGAAGCCGTTCCTTGAACCAATCCCACCTGAAATTGAAACAACTGATCTTGATGATCCGATCTATGTGGACTGAAAAATTCACCCCCTGTACATACCACGGGTTTAGAATTCCATTAGCTCTCCTTGTTTTCTTTTGATTTAAGTTTGCTAGATTAGATTTTGTTGTATATAATCTTTGTTATCGAGATATCTTCCCTGCTGGTTGCTTTGGGACATACTCTACTGTCTTTGGTGTGGCATCTGGTAATCTCTTTCCTTTGAATCTGTTTTGTTCTCATGGTTTGTTGTTGTTTCCGTTATCTCTTGAAACATTGAGGACAATGTTAGATTTAGGTTTGGGGGAGTATTTGCATATAGAGTTGTTAGTCTTTTGCATTTTATCTTTTAACAAAAACAACAAAAAAGAAATTTGAAAAATCTTTTGAAAAAAAATAAATAAATGCAAATATTTGCATAAAACCTCCAATTCTCAGAGATCTTAGAGTCACTAGCATGCTTTTAGCTATGATTACATAGAGAGTCTGACCGAAATACCTAAACTTAGAATTGTTGGAGAACACAATCAGGTTTCTTAGTTGTTAGAGCGTTAAAATTGGATCTAACCATACCAGAGGGCGAATTAGGTGCTGAAAATATTTTTGGTAGTAGAGTTCAGTGGAGACTACCTATTTTTATCAAGTGAGACATCAACTTTCAGTTTTGTGACCATCTAAAGATCTTTCAGAGTATCTATGTCACCGTACAGGAATGTTTGTAGTTAGCACCACTCTCTCTCTCTCGACAACAATAATCAGATCCATAGAAACACATCAACAACAATGATCAAAGCAACATCAGAAGTTTCTGAAGAAAGATGAAATAATCCAAAGCTTACAAAAAAAAAAAAAAAATCAGACGATGAATCCAAGAAGAAGAAATAAAGAACTAATAAAGAAAGGGGATGATTTAAATCCAGATCGAAATCTGACTTCAACTTTGAAAGTCGGATCTATTACTGGATGTATTTTGAAGTTGCTTATGTAATGATCTTACATCTTTCCCTAACTCACCAGATCTTCATCTTCAGAGAACAATTTATTCTTCTGATCAACCTGGATATTGCAGACTCCACCAATAAATAATCACTATAGAAATGAACCAAATAAGAAGGAAGTAGAAAAACATGATTGAGTGGATAAAAAAATCGAAGTTCGAATCAAGATCTAATGAAGGCTAGAAGCAAATAGTAAATATGCATAGAAGAGATGAAGAAGAAGATGGCAGTCGTATAAGAAGAAGCGAAGTATTTAAAGGAAAAAGAAAATAATTAGGGCTCCATCGAGCAACGTTTTCGGGCATCAGAAAGGAAACCCGACCCGTTGCGATTTTATCCGACCCGTGGCTCGAGTATATATAAAAAAAATGATTAAAAAAACAATGATTAAAAAAAAAATGGTTAGAAATTGTCAAGGTTATACGAAATTCCGAAGTTCATCATCAACAGTCGAAGACCGAAGACAAAGACGTTTCTATGGATGCTGACCATCAGGTAAGTGAAGGTAAGTGAGTACTTTGATCCTCCCATAATTGATCATCAGAAAAGATTCTTTTTGCCCACAGTGGTGTGGGGTCTCCAAAAATTATTTCGGAAGGTTTCCTTCCCACCATTCAACGTGTGCAGGATTTCACTCTTCATTCCTGCCTGCACACATGAGAGAGACTAGAAAAGCGGTCTTTTTGAGTGAAATTATCATAAAACCCTGTTGGTAAGGTAGAAGTCAAAACTTGTAATCAATCTCGAACCCAAAATATTTCATATGGTATGGTTATTTCTCGCTCAACTTTTAAGGATGAGATTGCGTTCTTTGGTAATTCTAACTTTTAGTTACTAGCATGCAGAAACTCTATGTCCTCATAGCTCCTTGGATGCTTAGGTCTCTATTATGCTCTGAAATTGGAGAAGGTTTTGTGGGTACATCTCTGGTAGGCCCTCACGAGACTACAACTCGTCCAACTAGGGACACCTAGGGGTTTAAAGGCTTAGTGCATACGCTAAATGCATTCGAGAGACCAAGGTCAGTGGTATAGTTAGGATTTCTTAATTTCTGTTTCACTTGAGGACAAGTAAAATTCAGGTTTGGGGGTATTTGATGAGTGCCAAATATTGCATATTCATACACCTTTTTATTGGCACTTAACTCATCTTTCGCGCTTTATTTTCATATTTTATCCCAAATTCTGTATATTTACTGTTTTCAAGAATAAATATTTGTACTAATTAATTTTGTGTTTTTAGGTAGTAAATAAAGCTTGGATGAATTGAGAAGCCAAAAGAACAGAAAGTTGGAGGCTAGCGTCTTTGGAAGAGTTGCAACCCGCTTGCACATCAGTGGCAACCTGCTTACAAATACATGTGATTAAACTACCCATGATCCAAGACCCAAGACCCAAGCACGTCTCCATCTTGAGCCATCGGATTTGATATAACCAATGTGCATCCAACGGCATCTCCAATCATTGCATCAACTCTCGCTGCTCTCGTCTCACACCCTAGCAGCCTATCTTATCCTCCCAAATCACACAAAAGACCCAACAAATCCGTTTTCCTTGTCCCCAAAAGAGCCACCTCTCCTTCAATCACTCAATCAATTAAGGAAAATTAGAATTATATTCTAATTAAAATAAAAAGAAAAAGCAAGCATCAATTAAGGAGAAGATTGAAGTTTTGAATTGGTGTCTCTCTCTCATTTTCGAATCCAAGGAAGGTTGTGTATAAATAGAGGGTGTTATTGTGTTAAAGAGTCATCCAAGAATAGCTTGTTCATACTAGTTTCTTAATTTTAGTTGTGTTATAATGTTATTCATGTTCTAGTTTCATTTGCTAGGGTTTAGATGAAGCCGTAACTTACTGCTATGTTATTCATATCTTGTATGTTGTTCTTGAAAGTTTAGAATTGTTTAAAGATATAATTTAATCCAAGTTTGTCAACATCTTGCTCTCACAATGTATGCCATGTATCCATTGTAGTTAGAATATCTCTATGTTGATTATGATGCAACTCATGCTTAACCAAATATTAATCCTTAGATTAGTTGTGCTTAATTAGACAATTAATGCTTTGGAGAAATACTTTCGTTGTGATTAAATTATCCGTTGGAGAAACACCTTAGATACAAGGTAGACTTGAATCTGCTGTAAGGACAAGAATAATATTACAAGTTGAATGCATATCATATGTTAGTGGTGGATTTGAATATCCTAGTATCCATATTCTCAGTATTTACACCTTGAGTTAATTGCATATTTTAATTCAAATTACTTTCTGTTTAAGTCCTTGCCAATATCTCGTCGTATCGACAAAATCAAACCCCTTTTGGTTACTCTCTGAATCAGTTCTTAGTAAGGATTTAGAATCAACTTATACACTCTCCAAGTCTCTGTGGTTCGACCTGTGCTTGCCCTGTGTTGCTTCTCGACATTGTGCACTTGCAGTATACATAGTTGTAGGTATCTTTCTAAGCCTATCATAAGCACCATTCCTTATTTGACTTATTTCATCGGCAATTCCATTGTAACGGGCTCCCCTCCTCCGAATTTCATCATCAACATACTTTTGCAGCTTCCTAATCTGTTGATTTTCCGCCATGTCTACCATTATTCATTGGAATCAAATCAATATTCTCATAATCATCCGAAACAATAAGCAGCCAAATAAGAAAGGGAAGATGATAAATAAGGGAAAGGTTAGTTCTTCTATTTATCAATCAAATGATCAAAATACCAATCCAAAATAAGAATCTAAAAACAGAAACTAACATGTCAATTTTTCCGTGATTAGTTCTTAATAATATCACGGAAAAAAAAAATTACCTTGAAAATACTCATGATTAGCCCGGTATTCGTTTGCAGCAAAGCCAAAAAATGTCCCGTATTTTTTCGGGTGTATTACCTGCAAACCCAAAACCACCACCAATAAATGAACCCTAATATCAAAAAGACGCGCATGACAATGGCAAAAATAATAAACCCTAATTCTCAAAAACAATAAACCCTAACCGTTTTGGAAAAAACGATGAGATTCCACCCTTGTTGCACCACTTTATATAGAGATCATCTTGCCAAATTTTACAATTATCTAGAATGCGGAAATAGTTAAAAAATCCCAATTTAGGTAATAATATTTTTACAAAAAATAAGAAATTTTTGTAATTTTGGATAGCTACATGATTCTCATATACCACCATAATTAGTGGTTCCATATATTTTCTTATGAACGATATATTTCATATTTTTTTAGTATTTTATACATATCAAATTATTCTCATATCATAATAATTAGTGGTCGCAAATATTTTTGTATAAAAAATATATTACATATCAAAACATAACAAAATCAGAAAATTGGTTTTATTTAATTTATTTTTTATTTTAAGTTTGTTGTATTTTTTATAATGGTATGAACAAAATTAAGAAAAATAATATGAAAATAAGGCGTATTATTTTGTCAGTGCTTGAATTTTTGTATGATCGTTTTTGTATTGGCTTGCTCTAGATTCTAATCTTTGTTCAATCTTTTGTTTCAGATATTCTCATAATTCCGTAATCCTTTACTTTTGGATAGCACCACCAAAAAATAATTTCGGAACAAAGAAGGTTAGTACCCACGATCAATCTTTTTTAATTAATAAAGTAGAGTTGTAATTAGGAAAAGAATGATTTTGAAAGCTGTAACTGGACATTGGACATTTATTTTATTTTATTTTATTGCATTTTTTTAGAACGCGTAATTGGGGGATATGGAAACTAATTGGGGGATATGAATTAATTCCCCCAACCCATGGTATGTGTTAAGGGGTTATTTTTGGTTATGAAAATACTAAAATACCCTTCCCACAAAATAAAAATCAAAAACTTAAAATCAAAAAACAAAATCATGTCCCCCATTTCCATCTCCACTTCTTATTAATCTTATTTAGGGGTAGAGCTTTGAAACCCAAATATTCCCCATTCCCTTTCAAATTCTAAACTCTCCCCACTCTACATCAAATTCTCTTCTCCTCACTTTGGAAACGAATTTTTTTTTTATTCGGAAGTGATGAAGATCATGTTGAAAGTGATGATGACCATGCCGGAATTAATTCTCGAGCATGCCGGTATCATGTTCCGGCATATGGTCTTCATCAATTCTGGCATGGTCTTCATCACTTCCGTTTTGAATTTTTTTTGGTTTTAATCACTCCACTTCATGGTCAGTTGATATGAAGACCATGTCGGTATTGTTTTCCGGCATAGAAAATAAAGCAACATGCTATGCCGGAAAACATTACCGGCATGGTCTTCATATCAACTGACCATGCCGGAAGTGGAGTGATTAAAACCATAAAAAATTCAAAACGGAAGTGATGAAGACCATGCCGTAATTGATGAAGACCATATGCCGAAACATGATACCGGCATGCTCGAGAATTTCCTATCAATGCCAGTAGTCAAGTGAAAAAAAAATCAACATTCTGGATACTTTTCATCCTGTTCCGGCATAGAAATTTAAGCAAAATACTATGCCGGAACAGGTACCGGCATGCTCGAAAACTAGATTACCATGTCGGTACCTGTTCAAAACCAGAAGAAAAAAAAACATTCTCCGCATCAAAGCCAGAAAAAAATAGTGGCAAACAATTTATGAACATATCCAACAATTGCCGGCATGAGTTTTTGGTTGAATACCATGCCAGCACCAAGCTTTTTCAGCTGCAACAATGGGTATTCAAAGAAAAAAAAAATTCAACCTCTTATTAGCAGTTATTCTCTCATCACAATCATCTTCCATTTTCAAAAAAGAAATTCCTCTCAAATAATTCTCTCACCCAAATCAAACAATCATCTTCCATTTTCTAATTAAAAAGAAATTCCAGATTTGTTATTGGGACTCCTAAATATATTTTTCCCCTCCTTCTTTTTTTTAACGTTGATATGTGTTTGATTATGATCTCACGTGTGATTGATTATTGTTTTAATGTATTTTTGGCAACATTAACTAGATGATTTTACAAATAAAAAATACACACTAATCTAATTTTGATTATGATGCATGATTGATTTAATTTTATGATTTTTATGATGAAATCGTGAACGCGTGATTGATTATTGTTTTAATGTATTTTTGGAAACATTATACTCTAGATGATTTTTTATTATTATTTTGATAGTTTTTTAAGATTTTATTAGATATAGCTATTCACAAAATTGGTTAAAAAGACCAAAATCAACAATTTCTGGGTGAAAAGGACATCTAGATTTTGATATTGTTTAAATTGACAAAAATATAAAAATAGCCAGGATGTAAACAGTTTCATCTTACCCATTTTTAAATTTTTTTTCTTATTTTTAATTTGCATCAGGATGCATCCAGTTTCATCCTCGCTATTTTTTAAGTTTAAGTCAAGATGAATCCAGTTTCATCCTTGCTATTCTTTTGGTGTCTATTTCACCCATACTAATTTTTACTCGTCCATTAGAACCATGTTTTAAAAATATTTGGACAAATGACCCATTTTCCGTTAGCTATTTTGGTAAAAAAAAAATTTGAAGCATATAAATATTTTTGTTGGATTAGTTGGAAAAAAATATTTTCCAAAAATATTTATTAGCGAAAATATTAAACATTACCAAAAAATATTAAAACATTACCAAAAATATTAAAAGTGGGGCAAGAATTAACCATGAGCTCCGGTGAATGAGATCGCTCGAAAAAACTATGTTATTATATAGAGAATTTGATAGGGGTGTCGTACTCACCGTGCGACGTGTGAGCTCATATGATTTAGCATTTTAAAGGAGGGGAGATTCTCAATTGGAGATTTGTTGCTCCATCTTGTATTAATCATGCTTTAGAAGTAGATAAATCAAATGCTCGGGTCGACTCTTCTAGCCCAGCATTAGAAGGCTCTACTCACTCTGGTGTATGGGTTACTAACTCCCCAAGTTAGTCTTTTGAGTGCATTTTAACTTACAAAAAAAAAAAAAAAAAAATCACAAGAAGACTAGATAAACCAAGTACACACTCCCTCTTTTGGGAAAAGAGACGCTATGATTTTTTTAATTTCCTATTTTATTTTATTTTGACTAAAAAGGGCAAATTTTATAAAAGAGAACTTAGCATCACCAAAATAGTGACACAAAGTAAACAAAAGTTACATGGATGAATGCATCACTGCATTCCAATTACATAACAAAGTAGACAAATCAAAACCAGAGAATAAATCTGTTTTCCTGCCCCAATTAAACATCAAACATTTGATATCTGATATCAATTGGTTCAAATCCTTGTTGTTGTTATTATAGACTCTCGCATTTCTTTCATTCCAAATGCACCACTAGATGGCGAAAGGTAAAATACTCCAGATTTTTCTTTTCCTGTTTTTCGCTTTATTTCTATCTTATCACCCCATTCCCATAAGTTTGATATAACATTTTTGGCTAAGACCCAGTTAATCCCAAAGCTTTTGAGAAAGTAGGACCATATAGCATACACCATCTTGCAGTGTAAAAAAAGGTGATCATTTGTCTCCAAAAAATCACCACAGAAAACACAATTCGGATCTTGAACCATACCTGCATTGTATAGCATATCAAGAGTTGGAGCGTCATTGAAGCACAACGTCCAAACCAAAAAAGAAACCTTTAAAGGGACCTTTGAATTCCATAATTGTTTGTCCGGAAAAGCTAATAATCCACCAGTTTCTAGTGCCTCATAAGCACTAGCCACCGAAAAATTATCCTCATATCTCCACTGCCTGGTATCTTCAATAGAAAGACGTGAAGGATCACCAATGATTTAAAACATGTTAGCTACATCCAACAGTTCTTGTTCGTTTAGATGCCTCGAAAAATTCAAGTTCCAAGCACCCTCTTGAGAAATCAAGTCGCCTACCATAGCCTTCTTCTGTTTAGTGAGGTGATAGAGATTCAGAAAGAGCTGCTTAAGAGGATATTCACCAGACCACACATCATCCCAGAAATATATGCAAAGGCCAGAACCAAGAGATAAGACAGTACCTGATTTCACAAAATCTCTTGTCTTCAAAATTCCAGACCATAGACTACGACAAACTGAAAATTTTGAAAGAGCGGGTAGAAAGGCTTCTCCAGAACCTCCAAATTTTTGATGTATAATCCTTCTCCATAAAGCAAACTTCTCAGCACCATATCTCCATATCCATTTCGCATGCAATGCTTTGTTGACCAGCTACAGTTTCTTAATACCAAGACCCCCTCTAGCTTTTGGCAGATTAACTCTAGACCATTTTACCCAGCTTCTTTTCTTATTAGAGTTACTTGAACCCCAAAGAAAATTTTTCATAATTTTCTCAAACTCTTTAGACACAGTTGCTGGCATTTGGAACATGGATAAATAATAAATAGGCAAGCTAGACAACACATTTTGGATCATAATAAGTCTATGTCCTTTAGATAAGTAGGTTCTCTTCCAACTAGACAATTTTTGATGAAGTCTCTGAATGATATCATTCCAAATTAGCCTACACTTCGATTTACTACCCAAGGGAATACCCAAATAATTCTTAGGCAATTGAGACACTGAGCAACCAAAAATATTTGCACAGGCCTCAGCATTGTGTGATTGTCCTAAGCCTACCACAGTACTTTTCCTATAATTTACCTTAAGGCCAGGGACAATTTCAAAACCCAATAAAATGTTTCTAAGATTTTGGATTTGCGTTTCGTCATCGCCAAGAAACACAATCAAATCATCAGCGAATTGAAGGTGAGTAACTACCGTACCTTGTTGTGCCACAGAGAATCCAGAAATGAGACCATCAGCAGCTGCTTTTTTGAGCATAAGCGATAAAACTTCAGCTACCGGAATGAATAAAAAAGGCGAAATCGGATAATTTCCTATTTTTAGGCTACACTGAAAAGTGACGGTAACTCTTCTCCAGAAATGGAGGTATATCTTAAAAACTTACAGTAAACATAAAATACTTGATACACTTGAAGGCTCGGCAGTGAACATCGAAGACAGAGTAAACCTAGAAAGAAAGTCGATTCACTTGAAGGGTCGGATCACTGGGATTACAGCTTCTTCTGAACAGGCAAAAGACTTTCTACAAAGGTTGAAATGCATTCAATTCTGCAATATTCTGAGAAGCAAGAAATCCCATTGACTTCAAACTTCCTGAACGTCTTCTCTACGCGATCATAAAAATAAAATTTGGCAAGTTTTGCATTCCTATGGAAACCATATTGGCCAGGAGCTATATAGGTTTCTAAGATTATCTGGTCTATCCCAGCAATGGAATGAAATCGAATAAACCACCAATCTTCTGGCTTATTAGAAGGAAGTGTGATAGTCACTTGAGTCCAATATTTTCCACTACTAATAGCAGATGTTCCATTCTCTTTAATATGATCATGAAATATGCACATTTTGATTATTCGGCTATCTTGACATATGACAGCTAGACAGCCATCCACTTCTGAGAATATGGGGAATTCAAACTCATGCTCTTTACCATCAGGGTATTCTACTGTGAATTTGGGGGCTGGGATCACCCTAAACTTCTCACTTCCAATATCAAATGCCATTATCCACTTAGTATACTTCTCCACATCCCCAGAGAAATATATCTCTTCCCTATGATCAGAGTACTCTCCCCTAGGTTTGATGCCATCGTCCGAACGACAACGTACAAGCCAATATATGGAACCATTTGCATATTGAGTAATATTTCCGATGATATTGTATGGCAGTGCCTCATCGATTATCCTCCATGTATTATCCCCTACTGTCAAGACCTCGCACACTGGAAAGTCCTGGAATTTACCTCTACCCCACACAAAAAGAGCTTTATGTTTCTTGGTAGTCGGATCGAACCCAAAATAACATCTTGGTTCCTCTACAATGCCATTATCTTTCTCTATATTCATGCACACTGTTGACTTCATCCATGGCGTTGATTCCATTGTGCTGACATTGTATATTCGAACAGCGCAGTTGTTAACAAAACAGACCAAACCTGCCATGGGTCCCAAAATTTCCCGATACGATAACTTTGTTTTGCTTATGGTGTGAAGATTCGCTGCTCTGCCAGTGATGTGCAAAACAGCTAAAATGAAAGACTCGTAATCACTTGCGCCCCCTGCAGCACTCTTTGGAAGAAGTACAAAGAGACCTGGACGTGTTTCTGAATGGGTAAGGTGTAAACTGATAAAGTGTTCATCTTGTTCGATAATCAATTTCCACCTTTTACAGACACACTTGAGACGCATAAGTGACTTCACAGAGAGTCTGCTAAGTATTTGATAAACCACCACATCATCATCAACAATTAAACTAGTGGCAGGGTAATCTAGATTATTATCAACGCTGATAGTCCTCTTCCTTGTCTTATTAATCATCACCTTCTTATTCATGCTCCTTATCTTTGTTCTTGCTTTTTTGCCACGGTTTTTAAGAGCTACTTCTACCATCAATGGAGAAATCAGACGCGGTAAAAAGGAAATACTCTTTACCAAGAGAATTCACTGAATCTCAAACACCAAAAATCAACTCTGTTTTTAAACCCTAACGTAATCCAAAACAAGAAAGCTTGATGAATAAACTCAATACTTCTTCAGGGATGCAGAAATCCCTTGTATAATCTGAAACAGAGAGCACATAAACCCCTCCTGAATCACAAACACCACCGACTAAAAACAAAAATTTGAAATTTCTTTATTTGCAATAAAACAAACCGAACCCCTAGTTTCTCTTTTCTATTACAGAAAAACCAAATACTTCAGTTTTGCTCAAGGAATTGATTCCAGCAATAATGAGGAAACTCAATCAGGGTTACTGAGAAAATATAGAAATAATATTTTAAATTATTCAAACTAATACCGCGCGATTAATTTCTATTAGACAAACACATCGTACCATTGTTCTTTCATTTCTTAATATAGATATTTCTTCTTCTTTTTCCCCTTCCCACAGGTGGTGACGAAATTAAAATGTAGAATTATATACATCTTCAAATTTTAATTCCAACTTCTCTAACAGGCCACAGCCCAGTCCGTCGTGGCTTTATCAATTTCAATAAGATGTCCACTAGTTTAACGAGCAGCGCATTACAGGCACGGACATATAATACAGGATTTCAATGCCGGAATCCAAGTAAACCTTGCATCCTCAGCTGAGACTTCGTTGATGATCTCTGAAGAATGCATTTGGATTGATCCATATCTACTACTCAAATGACACAGTTTCAAGTCATGCTACTTCGTGTTCGATGTCTATCAATCATCATCTGTCTGCCTGACAAATCTTCTTCATAAACTACAACCTGCAATTCACAAAATTAATAGAGAAACAAAACAATCAAGTTTCCTGTTGTAATCTTTAAGCAGACAAAGAAAGAGCTTCATTTCGAAATATACATACAACAAGATTGATACCTGAGACTCTGTTTGTGTTTCACTAAAACCGTCATATGTGCGTTGTTCATTTACGCCTTGAACTGAAGAAGAATCGCACTGGTTGCCGTCATCTTGTTTCTCTTTCCTGGAGAAAATTTAATCACACGCCAAGTTAAATTGAAATCTGCAAGAGCTAAAGCATTTACGTATAGAAACTAATACAAGTCTTGGATTGCCCACGTCAACAAAAGTTATACCAGCAAAAGCTTTTACAACTCAGAGGTAAACTGATAGGTGGACCAGCATAACAAAAAATCACATTCTGTGGATAACATGGTGTATTGTAGAAAACATGATCATGCCATTGTTGGAGATAGTAGAGATGGGATAGGCATCTCCGAACCTACTACCCCGAAGTCAGTCATTATTGTCGAACTAACTATCTGCATTCAATGCAGTTTCTTCCAATCAGTATCTGTTTACTTACTAAAGCTCAACTAGATTTTCAACTACTTCTGCTTTTTCATGTGTTCTACGTCTTACTACTTCCTTTACACATTAATTTTTGCCTCGTGTAATCTAGAAAAGGTATATCGAGGAAAATGTATAAAAATTTAGCCTACCAATAGCACAAGCAGACTTATGGGTTTGTATAGCAGATGTGCCGATATAACCATTAAAAGTGAAAACCGCAAACTACCTGCTTAGCCAGCTTGTAGAAATCTGTATTGCAGAGTGTGAATTTGCAGGATTTTGAGCAATGATTGAATGATCAGGAGAGAAAATCTGAACAACAGGCAGTTAAGGATTTAATCACCATGAAAGCATACACAAGAAATCAGATATATTAATTAATAAAGAACAACGAAAAAACAGATAGAAGGATACACTTCGATCAGACACAGTTCTCCCAGATAACGCCATGTCTTGTATCTTAAGAATCAGAAATAGTAATTAAACCAGTGCTGATTAAAGATGAACTGCATCAATAAAGATAAAATGTATGTTCGCTACCTTACTGGACTGTTCTAAGAGATCCTCAATAGCTGCAGCTACATCTGGTACATCATGAGAACCATCATCCCGAATATTTTCCGCTATGCTGGTTTTAATGGATTTCATCGTGCAGGATGAGACATTCGCACAAACATCCAGAGGGAGTAAATCTATTTTGTCATTATTGGCTGAAACCTTTGCCCGTTTGTTATTGGTAGCACTTGGATATTCTGCCTCCGCAGTCAAGTTAGTACTTTTCTTTCCAAAAGTGTGCGATGATTTCATTGCAAACTGTGATTGACTTGGTGACTGAGATGGAACATCTTCTCCTGATATCATTCTAGCAGCTTGCGTAGTGTATTGACTCATTGTGGCCAGTCCTGCTTCACGATCTTGAGCAGTCATTTCTTTGGGCCGAAATGGATGCGCTGAGACAACAGTATTCTGCGACAATATCATGTGTGCAATGTAAATTTTTAGTGGTTACTTATTCTGGGGGCAGTATATATAAATAAATGTTCTACTTAACTATATACAGGTGTGGATTTAACTTCCTTGCAGGCTCAACCTAGTTGAATGGGGGATAGGTGCTGCGCCAACTTTGGCATACACTATTATGTGATGCCCTAGCATTGCAGTTCAACATATGTATACAGAGAGAGAGAGAGAGAGAGAGAGAGAGAGAGAGAGAGAGAGAGAGAGTCTTACTTGCCGGATACATTCAGAAATCCACTCAGAAGTTACTGTCTGCATCCCCCATTTACACGCGGCTTCATACTTTGGGCCATTAGTGAACTTACAAAGTAGATGTGTAACCTTTTTACTCAGTTTTTCTGTGAATTTAGCTCCAAGAACAAAACACAGATTTCTTAACAGCAGCCTATCTTTCTCTTCGTACTGCGAAACGCAGAACCGAAATGCTTCAAATCCAGGTAAAGGAATTTTGCAGGGAACTGGTGAGTAGATGATGTGGCTTCCAACATCTGGCATGCAGGCATCCTTCAAAAATAAAGTCCCAAGTCTTTGAGGTTTACATATAAAGGATATTAAAACTAATAAATAAATTAGAGGTTTCATGACCTTCAAAAAGCAAATTTCACATCTTGAATTATGATTGAAGTAAATCAGCTTATATATCCAGTTATAATGTTAGCTATTTCCACACCTTCTAATCAACGTGAGAAACAATACATTTTTCCTTGATAAAATTGAAAACCTTATATTAGAGCTACCTTGAATTCAAACTTGAAAATGATTTCTTAATTGGAGGGTGTGCCAAACCAATCTTTTTCCTATTGTTGTTTGTACATTTTCTAAAGTAGATCAATAATCCAAAAAAGAAAAATTGGAGAGCATGTTACTATAACAAACATTTAATAAAAATACAAATCTAACTTTTGATAGGATGGGATTGTTCTTATTTAACCAGTCCAACAAGATGGTTCGGTCACATTTTGGTGAGGTGGCAATCCTGAAGATTGTCAAATCTCCTTCAAATTTGAACAATCTTCACAAAATTGAAAGATCTAAAGAAAACAACAGCCAAATGGAACCACATGTAACCTAGAAGTTTATACATATCCTGGATGTCATATATTCGCTGTTTTCATTTCATTATTTTCATCCTCGTACATTCTAGAGAGTGAAGAGTTCATCAGATACTCAAATGTGACAATCCTATTAACTAGTAAATAATGTTGAGCAGCAGCAGTAGATACTCCTAATGGGACTTGACTAATCCTATATTACCTTCTGGAAGACTGAAACAGAAAACATTATTATGTTGAGCAGGTGATGAAGATTCACAGCGAATTTTGACAGGGTCAACACCCGTCCATGTGGCAGTTGGCTGAGACCCTACTTTCAGGGTCTACGCTCAGCCTTTAAATCCACTTCACATGTACCTGGTACCAGCACCACCAGAAATTCCGGCTGATCTAGGAGTTTTCTCAAATTTGGCATTAGGGAAACAAGTTTTGAAACACTACGTTCCAGTCAAACTGTACAGTTTTTCACTTTTAATTTAACTTCTGAATATTAAAATAGAAGACTAAGGACATGCGGAATCAAGCAAATGAAAATATCAAAATAACTCTGGTGAAAAGCTGATAGGTTATCTGATGAAAAATAAAGACAAAATTAGTGACAAACAACCAAATGAAATGATGTTTAAAAAGTTGACACAAAATAAGGCCGCACCAATACGATGGATGCGTATTTCAGAAAGTTATAAATCAATGGTGTTGGGTTACAGAAAAGAATGCACATCGGAGTGACTAAGAGTAGTGAGTACCTCTAAACAGGATCTGATCCAGTGGGTAGAAACAATAGTAGTCTGACTTTGAGAAACATTTCCCGGCTTGGTCACCAAACCATGACATTCAACAGTAAAATTCACATTCAACTCACTCTGACCATCCACAATATCTCCTCCCCCTTGCTTTATCCATTCGACAATCTCAGCTCTCTGCCAATACCATTTCCAAACCAGGTAACATTAAAATGGGAAATCAAAAAAATTGAAGAGCGGTAGAAAGAAATGGTGAGCATTTTCTCCCTTATTACAATGGGAAAATATGTAAGTCGTTTTAAAGAGAATTCCGTTGTATACCAAATGGAATACTCTCTACAGACCTTAAGTAGGGTAGTGATCTAACTAATCAGCATTTTTAAGAAGAAGGATATGTAAGATTTAATTTTCTGTCCAACTACAGGCAAGTCTTCCCAAATTCAGTTTTTGCATTTTATGTCTTAGAAATAGTAAGATAAGAAAAGGCAATAAAAACTCACCCGATCTAGAGGAAAAGTACTTGAAAACCGAAAAACAGATCCCCTGAAAATATTAGATGAGTTCTTCTTAACCATAGAGCTTTCTTGCTTGCTTGCTTCCATGGTTTTCCTTTCTTCAGTTTGCTCTTGTGGCATACTAGGCCGAAAACATTGCGTTAAATGATCTGGCATGCTTGGAGGGGTAATGAAGTTGTGTCCTTGCCTTGTACCTATTTTTGTTGCTTTATCAGAGCATACAGAATCTATACAATGGAAGCAGCAGCAAAAATTAGGAACCGTGTCAAGAATGTACTTTCATAACGTTGTAACTCAAAAGGGTCTACATATCAAAGAATCGCATTCCATGAAAACATGGGAAGTAGCCAGTTGGTACAAATGCAATTGTACTGAAGAGACAATCTCAACTTTTCAAGCTACACAGGTAGGTGAGGATTGAAACTTTTGCAAACACACTGAGGTGTGCCATTGACAACTCCAGTTTATTTGTGTTTGGCCCAGGTGAACTCACAATAACTCATGATTTCGAAAAGAATCTATCCTATGAACTCAGAAAAACTGGATATGGGCTTGCAAAACCATAAATCCTTAATGTCCATTTCTTAAAAGCAAACACTTCATTAATGAATGAAAACGAAAACCAAAGAAATAATATAATGGAGGGGGGGATATATGCATAACCTAATGAGATGTCCATTCACATTGAGTGAAAATTCAATACAAGTACCAGTAGGTAACCACTTTCTTTCGAGCCAGAAGGCATCATATATTACGTAAGCGTTTTTTAGTCCATGCAAATGATTTTCAAGATTCCTTGTATGCAACTTTGAGCTGACTAGAAAGATTTAACATTCATAAGGTCGTATGTGATAATAGTATAATTCACATTCTAAATTTCCATAGTATGTTAGCAATTCAAATTCTATAGAACTGAGGATTCATTATACAAAAGTGTGGTAAGAATTTTCATATTCTGTGAAACACTATTCCTTGACTTCAACTAGTATTTATTTGCAATCAAACACGGCCTAACTACTTTGTTTCTGTCGCAGAAAGGTTCCTTAAGAATTTTAGAACTGTTGGAGAAGCAGGGATTCTGTAACTGTTCACAAATGAAGGGTACTTTGGTGAATTTTGTACAGGGGCCTGTGTGAGTAGAGTTGCAGGAAGAGCAATCTTCCTACATCGAAATTGCATCCCTGAGTCAATCACAAATGTGATAACAACTCAAACAACCATATACACGAAGCCTTAATGCCATACTAAGATATCTACTTAAGGCCTCCACATATAGGATTTTTTAGGATAACATTTGATAGATTTGCACACTAATGGCATAAACAAACATCTGTATTACGTGTTCAGTTGGCAGAACAAAAGTGAAGCAAGAAAAGCGGATACAGATAAATCAGCTTACCTTTTGGAAGTATTAAATCAGGAACAATGTGCCTTTTAGATACAGAAAGTTCTTTTTTCTCTCGATCACAATCGTCGAGCCAAACAGCTCTAACCACATAAATGACACCAGCAGCTGCGTAGCGCCTCAGTTCTCTTCTTTCACTGTATCAGGGGAGGAATAGTCAACGATAAAGAACCAAGAATACAAAACTGTACACATGGTCCTATGTTGTTTAATTTCACTGTGGGGTCGACACCTAGATTCACGCCAAACACAAGAACAACATTGCAGTTATCTTGCACCATTAAAGATTTCAACAATTACATAGCCATGGTCCACAACAGCTGGATATCCCGTACAGTCTCGTAATATTATATTAGATATCCTTTATTTATCGGTTTTATTGTTATAAAGAGATGTGGACATCACCATTTTATCAAAGTTTGACGTCTATACTTATCTTGGATACTTTTAGGGCATGATGAGCATAGGCATAAGAGTAAGTTACTGAGGCACTATGTCACTGTAGCTCACACTAGCCTAAGGCAGCAGTGAAAAGGAAGTCTATAAAACAATGATGAGATTGAAGAGTAAAACATAATCAACAGAAAATTTTAAGGTTTCAAAAGAAACAAGAGAATTATTATAACTCGACCATGAAAATGTTTTAGCACTATAAGCAGACAGACTTACTTTTCTGTAGGAGTTCCAACGACAATGTGTGTAAGTCTATCATTAAATGCCATATACCGAGAACCTCCACCTCTTCGCACCTTATTGACTAGTTTACGCATTTCAGCAGCATGGAAACCAACAAGTAAAATTCTGCAATCTGATAAGTACAACCCACCATCTTCACTTTGAGAGTCATCGGCAACACAACTATCCAATGTCTCCTCCTTGTCTTCAATCTTCGATGGAGGTGGTACTTCAATTCCTTCCTCACCTTTCATGATGACGGTGGAATCAGAAATGGCAGAAGATATGTTCTGCGACAGGGTTGTAGGTACTTCAATCTTCGATGGAGGTGGTACTTCAATTCCTTCCTCACCTTTCATGATGACGGTGGAATCAGAAATGGCAGAAGATATGTTCTGCGACAGGGTTGCTTCTGAGTCTGCAGCTATTGGGCCTGGACCAGATTGCGAATTTGTGCTCTTCTTATCTTGATAACTTTTTTCTCTCAACTCATTCTTTAGAACATGGTTTGCAGACATCGTAATCCCCTGAACCAGGTATGGCTCTTCTGGTAGATAAACTACTCACCAAAACAGTTTTTTATTAATTAACGGACTACTCATGGATGAGAAAATTCCTACATAAAAGGTGAAGAAAGTTACAAACGAACTTAGTTCAAGCTTTACCTTTTCTATTAAATGAATCACGGAGCCAATTTTTAGTAACAATACGAACGTGACCCCACTTTTGGGCAACCCTGTATTTGTCGCCTTCAGGAGCGTATGAATGTCAAGGATGCAAGTATGCAACAACTACTATAATAATACAAGTTTTTAATAAGAATACTGAACCAAACCTAATAAAATCAACAATATATTTTTGTGCAGAAAAATGTATGCAATCTAATGTTTATGGGTGGTTCATGGACTTTTACAATTGACCATGCAAAAATACATGAGCTCAGAGTATTTATATAGGCAATTTGACTGCCGATAGTTGTATGAATAGATGTCATGCAAAAAGATCACAAATGAGAAAAAAAAATATTTAGACGTTACTATAAGCAGAGAAGTAAAACTTTAACTTACTAGTTAGCCAACTCAAGCCAAAAGCAGAATAGCCCTCTAACCTAATAACTTCACTCTTTCTTTTAAAATCTCCAACCAATAAATAAGCCTAGTAATTCAATAACTCCACTCTCTTTCTTAAACAATTATAGAAAATAGCTAAATCACCAACTTAAAAAAAAAAAAAAAAAAAAAAACTGATTTGCTTATAGAAGCATATTGAGTAGCTAAACAGTATATCAGAACAAACTAGCTTAAGAAACTTAATCAGCTTAGATTCACGTACAAGCATAAGTTATGACACCCCTTCATTCACATTTCTCGCAAACTCTAGAAAAGAAATTCCTTGATTGAGCTTCCCTTGAAGACTGTATCAGGAAAAACATTGAGATTCCTGGAAGCTTAGCTAGAGGAGGAAGCGCCTCAAAATCACTAACAGAAAAGATACTCAAACTTAATTTTCTATAAAATGTTACATGTCCTAATAATCAGAACTCCATAAGAAAAACAAAATGTAATTATTTATGGGAAACTCAGAAAACATGAAGGTTTAATGGATAACTAGGGGAAAGGATATGTCAGAAATGAGATGTGTGCAATTCCTTGTTAGATTGCCAGAATATTGCCCTCCATTGTGTACAATAAGATTTTCCATCTCCTTCCTTACATCTGAGTAAAATGAAATCCTTTAGCTTCCTTGAAGAAACAGTTCAATTTAAGAAGAAGTGGAGTACAGAATATTTTGAAAACAGTAACTTTCAACATTAATACTATGCCGTCTACCTGCTGCAATTCTGGTAAAGCAGATGGTCAATCCAGAAAAAGGAAGAACTCTGTATGGTTCATGTGGCACTAAACGATGCTCACTCCAGCACTGATATAACCAGTTAATGGTGATGACTGGTTTCTTTAGTGTGAGTAAACCCCACTAGAAAAAAAACAAGCGGTTGTTATCGAGTTGAATTTACAACAGTGAAGCTTCCTATGCAAAAATCCCAACACTTCATAACTTGTGAAGTGAAAGAAATATTTTTACTTGAAATGTAACTTTATTGAAATGGGACTTACAATTTGGAGAAGAGAGATAGTAACTATTATTCTTAGGTTCATATTGCCGTGAACCTTAATGTCCATTAAACTAGGAAACATGGCCATGGACACGATATGACATAGCTGAGGGTAAATCTCATAACATAGGCCTGCATGGAAAATAACAAACTGTACTATACTAGTATAGGACTGATCTAGCAAACCTCTTGTTAGAGGTTTCTTTAAGAAAATGCACATAGGAGATTTATTAAATATCAATTCCTACTTTACACAACTGAAAATTTATCACTATTTAACAATATTGTCAAATAAACCATTTTGGAGAGAGTAAGTGACTATGTGACAGAATCTAAGTTCAGATACATAGGAGAAACGACACAAACAACAGAAAGCAAATCTACCATCTTGCGAAGAGACAAAATTTAGCCGAATGCTAGGGCCCTTAATGGTGTTATCTATGTGTCATGTCTAAGGCGTAATAGGCATATGTCATGCTTCTTACTAAAACGATGAAAGCCCCATATAAGCTGCCTGGCTGAGATGTCTCATGTCTAGCGACCAGCAACACATAAGTGTATCGCATCTCAGACCACCTGAGCAAGTACAGCACATCATCAAAGAACCACAGAGTGCGTAACTGGGAACAATTTATATGGAAGAACTGACATGCATATGTTTGCTGAAATCTGGAAAGAAGCAAAACAATATCAACTAGCAAATAAGAGCACTACAGTAATTCAATAACTAGGTTATCTTTAACAGCATAAGAGCAACTCCGCTACATTTGCAGTGAGTTTAATAGTGCCACCCAACCCAAGACATTCGAACTACAAGATCCCCCCTCTCATACAATAACTATTGACCTAAAGTTGACAACGTAGCAATGTTTGACAATGGTAGACGAAGGCAGTCCCGGGAAGAAGAAGAATACCAGTATAGCTGTGTAAAGGAAGTACAAATCTCAAAGTAACTAAAAGCATGTAAATTACTGCACTGTCATCATATCCTAGTATAAATAGAACATATATTGCAGAATTTCCAATAGATTGTGCACCTTGTACTTTCCAGACAAAACGTTTTTGCAAATAACAAAATCGGTATCTAGAGTCGCCCTAGTTTGAAAGACTCCTCCCATTGCAGTGACTAGCTTTTCAACCTTTGCCTGCAAAAACATTTATCAAGAGTAAACAATGAATAATGTTAGAATCTAAAGGTAGCACCGTTAACTGTATTCACGCATTCAATTGAATACATTGTGTACAATTTGACCTATTAGCAGTAGATTGATCTGCACATTTTGTAGCGATGTTACTGGGACATATACTTTAAGAGGTGGAAAATACCTTCTCATTGTTATCAAACCCGGTTGCAAGTACTTTAACCCCATCCATAGCAAGACAACAAGTGAAACCTTTATTTTTTGGAAGCGCTCTATTTTCTTTCCCGCAGGAAATAACTAGCTCAGTACCTGACAAACCATAAACGAAACATAATTTGATCATCTGATAGCGAAATGAAGAAAGCAATAAAACAAAAACAAAAGACTTACCCAGTAATTTACATCCTTTAGCTAGAAGATCCTCAAATTTATCCTGAAATTTAGTAAACAATTTCAAAAATAAATGACAAAAAATAAATCGAACCCTAAAATTCTTTAAAAAAAAAAAGAGGGAGAAAGAAAAGTGATTACATGGGATGGAGCGGAGATGACGTGATAATCATTAGTACCAGATCGAGAAGGATCACAACATAGAAAGACTTCGGCACCATTTTGTTTAAGAGAGTCGTGAACAGCATCGAATTTATCTGGTAGAACTAGGTTTCGAGATAAGAACACATTCGAACCCTTAAATGACTTCGTTCTCTGAGAAATAAAAAATCATCGAAAAATGAGAATGGATACATTTCTACATTTAGCTTAAATTTTTGGGGTTTCAATTATCAATTCTATATTTACCTCCATTACTTGTCGATTCGTCTGCGACTGAGAGATGGATTTTGTTGATTCGGTGGAAGAGGGTTTTAGAGCGGGAGAGTTTGTGTGTCTCCCTTTCCCCCCGTTTCCTCAGACGCGGGAATTTTTTTAGTCTCTCTTACTACTTATAGCTAGCACTATGGTGCATCATTTCCCTTCCATATCCCTCTATTTCCCTTAAAATGCCAAAAATCCAACCACTATGGTCTCCCATATCCCTACACGAATAGGGATAGAGATCATCATCCCTATACGGGTGAATAGATCTGTTCAGCCTTGTAGGGAAGGGAAATCACACGGGGACTCAGTCCGCGTATGCTTTTTCACTTTACGCGGACTGAGTACGCGTAGCATTCTGTACGCGGACTCAGTTCCCGTTTCGACAAATAATATTTGTTTGACCTTTTTGGTTTACACCTCTCTCACACCCGATCATAACCATCAATCACTAATAACGGCTCTATTTTGTACGTCGTCGGATCCCAACGGCCATTTTTTCAAAATCCCCTATAAATACCAATCTAATTCTCTACTCAAACCACACCAAATCAATTGATTTTTTTTATTCTCCCTCTTCCTCTTACATCAATTGATTTCTTCTTTCTCTGCATCTTTATTACAATTCGTTTTTTGTATTTAGATTTAGATTTATTGTAGTAGTTATTTATTTGTTATCTTAGTTTCATTAAAAATGGTACTTAATTTTGTCACACAAGAAGAGGTTGATCTTACCACTGCTTTTATTTATGTGAGTATGGACGAAATTGTGGGTTCGGGGCAAAAAACCGCTTTGTTTTGGAAACGCATTCACGAAATTTTTGTACAACGAAATGGCAATCTATACGGAAGAGATTGGGATGCTTTAAAGAGCAAGATGAGAGCTATTAAAAAGGATTTCAAAAAATTCGTGTCCATTCTGAACGCTATATATCGCCAAACCAAAAGCGGTGCAAGCCACGAAGATTTGGTAAGTTTATTAAATTAGTAAGTTTTTCCATACAGGTTGTGATAATAGTAATAAACCTAATGTTTCTTATATAATTTTTCAGACAAAAGATGGTCGCCTTCAATATCAGGAACAAAGAGGACAACCTTTCAAGTATGATGCATGTTATGAATTATTTAGAGAAAAGGTCCCTGGATATAATTATGAATTGACTGTGAGCCAAAACAGTGAGTTGTTTGAATCTCATCGTAACTTTTTATCGGTCGAAGATGGTAATGAAGTTCTTCCCAATGGAGAAACTCTTTGGAAATACAAGGAAAATGCACGTCCTATAGGAACAAAGAAAGCCAAAAAAATTGCTAGACAGAAGAAGGATCGTGAGCAAGGTATATATAGAGAAGATGATGGTGAGACATCTTCGGTTAAGATGGAAGAAGCTATGATACTTGAACAAAGTTTAAGTATTTTGGAGTATCTTAAGGAAACCCGATCAAGGAAGGAAAAAATGAGAATGGAACGAGAATCCCAATACCAAAGTTTTTGGGCTTATACTCAACAACCGAGTTATCAAATGGAAGATCAAATGAATTTGCAAACGCTTCAACAACAGACTAATCAAATGCATGGACAACAAATGCATTTTAATCAAGACAATGCAATAATGTTGATGGACCTTAGTTGTTTAGCTCCCAACGAAAAAAAATATTATCAACGCAAGCAAAAGGAGATTTTGAAGGGGAAGGGTATAATCAGCGTTGAAGATTCTGAAGATGAAGATGTAATCCAACTCTAATTGTTTTATCTTTAATTGTGTTTAGTTTTTTAATTTGTAGTACATATTTAGATTAAAAGTGTTATCTTAAATTTGTAGTTGGTAATGTTGTTAACTTTATTTTAAATGTGTTTGAATTAATTAAATTTGTCAATTTGTTGTAACCACTCGATTTTCAAATCTAAATTCAAATAAATTACTTCATTTTTTCACTTCATTAAACTAATGTTCATAAATAACTTTAAAAGATACCTCTAACATATCATTCGATAGGTTTACATGTTGTTATTTTTGTTGTTGTCAGATTCAACAATCAATGCCGCTTCGAAATGGAAAAACGGTTCTTTTCTCCATGCTGTGTATGCATCTTGTTCAGCGAAACGGTCACCTATGTACCTATTGAGAAGCTTATTGTACCTGATGCATAATTTCCTAACATGATATGTCCTTGAACAAATGTAGGATGGTAGATAATTATGTCGTGGTTTCTTGCCCGTCTCTTTAACGAAAGAACCCCAACCAACATTAGTCCAGAATATTGTTTGATCCTTAGGCTTTTCTGGAAAATCATCCTTGAAACGGTAATAGTTTCTAATCCATTCAGTCTCTTCTTCGACATCCTTTAACCTTTCTCTCAGTTGGAATTGTTGTTGACCACGTTCTTTTGCCTTGGAATTTTCTTCGTGTTCCTTGAGTTTGTGTTGGTATTCTGTCGAAAACCCAGATGAATATTTGGTATGTTTTGTGGACTTTCCTTTGCTTAACACTTTATCCAACAACTGTGTTAGCTTGGTAGGTGATGAAGACGTCGTTGCGTTCGCAGTAGCTTGATGACCTCTTTTGCATATCTCCTTTTCCATTGCAGCAATTGATGTAGTGGGTCGCTTGCATCTTCTAATTATATCTTCGACTGAGTTGGTAGTTGCTAACTGATTTTCCATTGAATAGATGTTTAGCTTTGATATTGGAAAGAAAAATAGGTAGATTGATGTTGAAAATAAGAATGGGTTATCTTTCTTGTATATAGGATTCCTTCCCAACGGCTCTATTTTTAAGAACTCGTGCCCAACAAATTGTTTTTCCCAACGGATATTTTTCTAACAACTCGTGCCCAACGACTCTTTTCCAACGGCTATGTTTCCTAATGGGTCTATATCCCAACGAATCAATTTCGTTGGGATATATACTATCAGCATTTTTTGGTTCTTACAACCAACAATCTCAATACATTCTTACAAACCATCAACCTAAATTATGTATTCTAACAGTTCGAGTAGAAATGGAAAACAAATAGTTAGTGTAGAAGAAAAAGAGGTTTGTCCATGTTGTTTCATGGATACACACAATTTTCTTTAATGCCCATGGTTATATACAAAATGTCCACAACCAGGATGCAGCGGCACTAGGAAGGTAAAAAAGTCGATACCAGAGAAGATAAGGTATTTGGAATGTGAGTATGCTAAATGTCCGGGAGAAGCACAATGTTTGGAGAATGCAATGAAAGATGCAATCAAACAACAAAAAGTTGAAGAACTCGGCAACAACTTGAAACTAAAAGGTAAGGTGGAGTTTGAATGTACCAAGGGGATTCCGTGTGAAACTGAGGGTTGTTATTTCTTGATGGAAATGCATCGTTCAGTCGCCAAAAAAACATATGGAAAGCGTTACTGGAGATGCCTTGAGTGTGGAACGGTGGCATGGGCTGAATAAGTGTTGTTTTACTTGGATCTAATATCAATGGGCTGAATAATGTGAAATTTTATAATTAGTATGTGTGAGTTTTTTAATTAGTCAGTTGTGTTTAGCAATATGCGTCTACAATAAATAATAATGGTAATTTTATTATTTAGATTAACGATTACATTAAGTATGTTCAACCAACATTTAAACCAATAGGCGACCCTATTGGACGAGTTATGTCTCGTGAGGGTTTACAGAGAGATATACCCACAAAACATATCTTCATTTTAATTCTTTACTCTTCATCTGATGATTCAGATGATGAATATTCAAAGGGTGAAGGGTCATAATCTGAGAATCTATTTCTCAACATGACATAGCAGTTAAAAAATCTAAATGGTTTCCCCTTCTTTTTTTCGTAACTTTCCAAAGCACGTTGCTCCTACAACAAAATAAAACAATGTCAATTTACAATAAAATAATTAAACTATTCAGTACACATACTTAAAAGATTGTTTGATGGGTAACCACTAAATTTCTTAGGATTTCCGATGGTACTCCATCCCTCCATAAATATAACGATCTTTGTGTCGTTACATATACTTTCACATCTGAAGTAATTACGTTTAACCTTGTTTTCAGATACTTAACCGTGCGTTGATTCGGATTCCCGTTATGTATAGTCAACCTTTGTAGAAACTCCTCCAAAAGGTTGGTGTTATTGAGTTTTTCATCTTCTACTTCATTCTCTTGATGAACTTGAACCCATAAACTAACTATCATTTCGTCTTCCTCCGGATTATAACCCACCATAATTAAGAAATAGCAGTGTTGTGGATAATAAGTTTTTTTTTTTTGAAAGTGGAGAACAGATTTGGTCGAACTAATGTGTTCATTGCTAAAGAGATTGTGAGTCCTTTATACATGCACCATATAGATATCCATAAACTGTTGAATGAGATCTCCCGGATGAATATCCTAATCCATATACTGTACTGGTAGATTTCCCTGATATGTATACATATCCATATATTGTGTAAATGATTTCGCTGAATCCTTTATACATGCACCGTATACATATCCATAAACTGTTGCATGAGATTTCCCGGATGAATATCCTAATCCATATACTGTACTGGTAGATTTCCCTGATATATATACAGGTCCATATATTGTGTAAATGATTTCGCGGATTATCGTAATTGTAAACCATATGCCACCAAATATAAACTTTATAATTTGAAAAGATAAAGTGAATCCCAAATAATATCTAAAGTTTGTTATTACAAGAGCGTTTAACATTCGAAAACTTAAAAGAGAAAAGTGAAATACATCATATGCCTCATCATCATCATCATCATACATACCAGCATCATCGTCATCGTCAACCTCAACATCGTCCTCCTCATCCTCATCGTCATACTCAGAATCCCCCTCTTCATTGTCATAATCCTCCCCATCACCAGAATCCTCCTCGTCATCTCCATCATGTTGATATTCGTCGCCTACATGTACATGTGCATCTCCATGAGGGAAGTCATCTGGGATGTGATTATTGTAATCTCCATAATACTCAAATGCCCCATCCTCGTTTTGTCCTGGGACAACTTCTTCTTCTAATTCTATATCATCATAATCTCCTTCTGACGATGGAAGTACCACGCATTCCATATCTGAACCCTCCAGACTAGACAAGTCCCATGCATGGCCTCCTCTACCAGGGCGCGCAGCAATGTGCTTGACAAGATCATTTCTCAGTTGTAGGTGGAGTTCTATGTTTTTCAGAGATGACATAAATACACGACCATTAATAGTAGGTTCGGGAAGGGGAACAGGAACAACCCTTCCCCAATATGTATCCCGACGCTCATGCTCGATAATGATGTTGTGTAAAATAAGACAACATTTCATAATTAGATTTATGTCTAATTGGTGCCAATACTTACAAGGAGATCCGACAATTTTGAATTTACCCTGAAGCACTCCAAAAGCACGCTCGACATACTTTCTTTTAGCCATTTGATACTTGTTGAACCTAACATAGTCGGGAATATCCAATGTCTGAGAAAAATCTTGTACAACTATAGTCAACTTTGGATAGATACCATCGGCTAAGAAATAACCCATATTGTATTGGTGACCGTTGATGACATAATTGCATGGAGGTTCTACACCCTTTAGCATGTTATCAAAAAGGGGTGAGTGTGAACTTCTCTCTTTATCTTTACCCCTGTAAGTTCCTTGCTAAGCTACCGGACAATTCTTCCATGGACATTGCATACAATCAACACTACCAAGCATTCCAGGAAAACCTCGGTCGGCATTCTCAGCTAGCAACCTCTGAACATCTTCAGAAGTGGGTTCACGCAAATATCTGGCTCCAAAAGTCATGCAAATGATGTGGCAAAAACTTTTTAGATACTTGTATATTGTAGTTGCACCCATACGAGTGTAATCATCAATACTATCAGCAGGCGTACTTTTGCATAAATATTTCATCACAGCAACTAATTTCATATGCGGATAATGCCCCATAGTACCAGTTGCATCCGGACGTTGATGCCATTCCGGATCAACTTCAAGCAATTTTCCTAACAATTTCTCGAATAACTCTTCCCTCATGCCTAGACGATGTTTGAATTTTCTGGAGGTATAAACGGTTCCAGGCGTAAAATAATCATTCATCATTTTTGCATCATGCCACACTCGATCACGCGTTATTACACTACGTATCTGTACCTCCTGTGGTACAGGTTGTCTAATAATACGCAAACGTTCATCCAAACATAGTTATGTAAACATAATCAAAGCTTTCGCTTCTTCATCACTATCACTAGAGGTATCCAAATACATTCCATATTTGTGTCTCACATAAGAACGCATTAGACTCATTGTGCACCCTAGCAAACCAAAAATACACTATCAATTTGGGTATAGCATACATAAACACAAGTATATCAAACTTCTACATTAATATGCATTTACATGGAATATTAAATTCTACATAAATCAAGACACACAACAATTAATCATACATTTTTCACTTAATATATGTGTTCATAACGTTATTGAATTGCATACTACATATCCAACCAACCTAGCATCAATAATTTCATCAAAAATGAAATCAAATTAACTTAAAAACTCAAACATTAGAATCACTCACCTTATATGATTTTTTGGATGAAATTCGAAATTGAAGAACGGATTTGCTTCACCTTGTGCTAACCATCAAACCCTTTTAATCTAAGCTCATGAATCGCCTTGAATCGACATGAAAATGGAAAGGGGGTAAATAGGGTTTTTAGAGGAGGAAAATTAGTGAAGAAGATGAAATGGGAGGAAAAACCGGGTTCTGTGAACTTAAACCTATCAAACGGGGACTCAATTCGCGTATTTGGTCAAGTCAACGAGTTGACTAATACGCGGACTTGGTTCCCGTTCTATACTACTCATACGCGGACTGGATCCGCGTATAGTGTAGGGAAGGGATAGCTAGGCACCATAGCAGAGTTGCCTTTCGTGTGCCATCCCTTCCCTTTATTTGAGGGATAGGGAAGGGATAGCTAGCACCATAGTGCTAGCTCTTAGGGCTACCTGTGGGAATTTGCAACCCTTGCGATTTGCCGATCTGGTGAGCCACGTGATGGGCTGTGGATTTTCCACCGTGATAAAATGTAATTGGAAGCATGAAAGAAGCGCGCGGCTAAAGTAAAATTGCCAGCAATTACCAAGGACGATGGCAGTTGCAGCTCAGTCTCAGGTGATCAAAATACGGAAACTCTAGAACTAGGACAACTGTTATTGTCCAGATATGGGACAATAAATCTGAACCTTTAATCATTCCCCTCTTCACCCAGTTTCTAATCCCGATGCTAGAATTATTCCCCTCTCAACCATTAAGATTATGCCACCTCATGTCCAAGTTTTGGACTATCCCTGTTGTCCCAGCTGTAGACGCTCCCATCAAGATACAACCACTGCATGTTGAAGTCTAGCTGCCAAAGGCTAGATTGCTACAGTAAAAGAATTTTTACCACTATACATTATCTTCACTTTAAAACATTCAACTCACACCAAAATTCACTTTTCTTGAATTTTCTCTACTAAATCACTTCTGTTGCAGTGGAAAATATGGAGAAAGTAAAGAGACAAAGAGAGGTTTCTATTGATCAGGATAATAGGGTTACATGGATACAATATCCTTTATATATATGTAAAGGTAAACTATAGGTAACTATATGGACCGCACATCCATGGGACATAGGCCCTATAACACTCCCCCTTGTGCGGTTCAATAACAAAACTTTATACATAGTCCTTCACATATAGTTCTTTGAATGTTGTTCTTCAAATGTCGTTCCCTCCTTGATGACTTGTGCCGAAATCAATTGCCTCATTAAAACTTTGATAAGGAAAAAATCCAGTGGGACAAAACCTTGGTATAACTCTTCACATGTATTACTTCACATGTTGTATCGTACTTTACATGTAGTTTGTCACATGCAATACGATCTTAAAAGATCGACGAGTCTAAGTTAATTGCCTCGTAAAAACTTCATCCGGAAAAACCAGTAGGGACAAAACCTGAACTAAAGAAAAGGAGTACAATATCAAGCAAACTTAGAACATGTATGGACTCAAATATGTTGCCTCATTAAAACCTTGACAAGGAAAACCCAGTGGGATAACACCTTGACGAAGGGAAAAGAGTACAATATGACAGATGCAAGTAAAAGTGATCCGTTGCAGATGATCACTTAGTTCCGTTGAAGTTTATTGGTTGCTTACAACTCTTAAGGCTGAAAATCCTCGTAGGAAAGACAATAGCCTTAGCTAGGAAATTACATTCCCGGTGTTTGTTGTTGTCTCATTAAAAACCTTTCCGAGTAACAAAACCCTGTGGGAAAAAGCAACTTCGATGAAGGAAAATAGTTCAACACACCATTAGATGCTCCCCCCTGATATCAGACAATTTTCATTAGTCTAATGCAGTCAAAAGGAGTTTATCACACTTTACTTTGGTGACTTGAACGTTTATAAAACCACCCTAGTGTTGATTCTAGAAGTTATGTTGCTTAACAGACTATCGTATTTCATTTCTTTGATTCAGATATTTTCAGTAATATCAACACGATCTTTATGTCTTCAACGTTCAACATACTTGATGTTTTTAGTGTTGTCTCGCTAAAAACCTTGTCGAGTAACAAAACCCTTCGGGAAAAACTATTCTCGATCGAAGGGAAAAAAAGTACAACACAGCTTCGATTTCGAAGTAAAACATGTCGACATCATATCCTTGGATCCTCCCCCTAATGTCGACATCTCCCTCTGATTAATTTCAGAGTTGTTCTAGATTGTTCCTTTAGTCTTGTATTTTTCGAAACTGAATATTGATAATGACTTAGAAAATAATCTACCATATCTTCCTCTGATTACTTTCGTTGGAGAAGAGATTATTGTTCCTTCTTAATCAACAACTTTTGGATTGCACTTTAATTAGCATTCCTTTTAATGTCTTTGTAGGGATAAAATAGATTTATGTCAATGGTTACTTTTAAGTACATGATTACATTCACTATACCATTCCAATGACCTTGCGTTGGCGCTGAGCTATATCTAGCTAACAAGTTCCTTGACGATGC
Source organism: Papaver bracteatum (assembly GCA_023529315.1). Lineage (NCBI taxonomy): Eukaryota > Viridiplantae > Streptophyta > Magnoliopsida > Ranunculales > Papaveraceae > Papaver > Papaver bracteatum. The sequence goes on from JAJJWX010004844.1 coordinate 2,307,957, forward strand.
AAAATTTTATCGAGTACATTATTATACTAAGTACAACAATGCATCTATTGTACTTAGATATGGTAATTTCATCTCCCAACACATCTTCGTCATCTTCCTTTAGACGAAATGGTCACTTACTTACATTTGAACCTCGACTAATCATGGGAGTGCTATCAGGATGCATGTCTTTGTTAAATTTCCTGACAACTTTAGACAAATGCAAACTGGTGGGATAATATACCACAAGCTCAGTATTCGGTCGAGCTTTCCCTAGATTTTTCATCTCAAATTAGGATTTCAAATAGCTTTTAAGATCTCTTATTATATCAAGAGTACCCATCATGTCTGTACCAACGACATAGATAGTTATAATTCCAAATCAGGAACTTTCTTGTGAATACGCAAGGATAAATAACTTACTTGTCTATCCCCTCCAAATCAAATAGTCACTTAGACGGGTATACCACATCCGCCTGATTGCTTGAATCTATAAGTGAGCGTTTTATCTAACTGTAAATGCACTTTGTGGTTTAGAGTCATTTGATTTGGGAAACAAAAGTCTATCAATTACTTTTGTAAATATCTTCTATCTCTTGATTCTTTCAGAGATACGTAACAACCACATACATATGATGCATTTCAAGTCCTTTTGAAATTACCAACCTAACTAAGTAGCGAAACTTTATAACGTTCATTACAAATTCCAGGGCTTTGTGAGAAACCTCGCGCCACAAGGCGAGTCATTGTACTTTAAGACTACTTTCTTCTCATTATGCTTTATGACAAATTAATTATGTGTGTCCAATAGGCTTTACACTTGGTTGGTTAGCATTACCACACCAAATACCCATATATTTTCCAAAGAACTAAGTTCTACCTAGATTGTGTAGGCCAAATATGTTGTTTATTTGAAATTAATCAAAATAAAGCATTGTTCAATCTCATTGTGCTCTACTTCTGGATCAACTATTTATAAATTATATCATCACTGTGCACGCATGATCCTTCCATTGACTCATGTGCATTCTCATAATCCGTTAGGATTTCACTGTTCTTTAGAATCATTTAAAACTTCGGAGCGTCCTCCTGTTTGATTCATGGACATATTCAGAGACAATCTTATGAGATGATTTTTGATGATATAAATAAGTTGTGCCTTACTCACCTACTTCCTTTCTAGGTGAGGATTGATCGAACCAAATGGTATCTCCAACTTCCTTTATGGAGCCATGGCCTCAACCACGCTTCCACTAAGTGTAGTCGCAACACCTTAGTCTATGGTGTATATCTCGTATTGAGGATTTGTAACTTTGCAGGTAGGTTTACAGCTGGTATGTGTGATCTCATCACTTGAGCGAAATCAGTTTACATTATGAAAATTGAATATTCTTTATCACTTCATATTTACATTTATGGAGTATAAGAATCAATATGAGACACAGGGGGAATACACCAATACAATTTCTGTCGTTCCCTTAGAAAATAATTTTTCTTATCTCCCCCTAACGACGGGAAGACTGTCTCATTAAAGTGATACCCCGCAAATCTAGCGGTAAGAGATCTCCTGCCAAAAGTTTTAAAATGCGGATAATTGTTGGGAACTCATTTCCAACATAACTACTTAACAGTTTTGAAGACCCATCATAGTACGATGTGGAGTCGTAATGGCACATATATAGTGCAACCAAAAATGCGTAAGAACACGAATGTCATGCTTAAATCCAGTTACCAACTGGTACGTAGAAAAAGTTGACTAATATTGGGTTCTAAAACGAATTAAGTAAAGATGCGTTAATATTGCATATTCCCCTATTCCTTGGACATCATCTGTAACCATTGATGATATCCTTTGGGAGACCATGATATATAGGATGCTCTGCATTCATCCTATTAAATATGCAATAACCATCAAGTACTTTTGATGTGCACTAGCTAGCATTTTCAAGGGTTGGTGAGCCCTTACATGTAAAATATGTGCTAGTAGTTTTCCAAACACAAATTTCTTTGGAACTATAATTAGTCCAAAAATTTAAAACATTCACCAGAGCCATAAGTCACTTTAATGGTCCGCATTCTGCATGAATATTTTTATAAAGTTCACCTTGTTTTATTTTTAAGATGGAATTTTTACCATTTGCATCTTAGGATGGTCTCGATCCTGTTTTACTGAAGACTTTATAAAAATGAGTGATATGCTTTCTTACCTAAAAGCATAATGGGAAGGGGGGTTGTGCATCTAGTAATTTAGAAAACACTTATTGAGAGATATGTCGTCACTTTGCATTATGTCAATCTTTTTCCCATTTTCGTTCACTCAAATAAAGTGATATTTGTATGAGTTCTTTCAAAACAATCATCATGTCACAACCAAGGTTTCTTTATAGTTATGCCCAAAGTCTGTATGAGTCAGTTCTCAACATTTCATCGTCGGTGATGATCTGGATTCAATTATAGTGATTTACAGTTCACTAGATTAATTGGCTCATTATTTTCTCTAAAATATGAGTCCTTTCACATTCATTAGAGGCAATTTATAGATGCATTCCCATTCTCACAATGAATTTTTTTACGATAACCGTTCACACAGATTTCGTAGGAAATTGACAAAGTGTGATTAGCTCTTAGTTCTTATAGAGCTTATGTAACTTTTAATCGTTATACCAATTAGGCAACAAAGATTGAGCATTCCTTCGCTCGGCTATTACATGTAATGATCCAATCTTCACATTGTATTATATAAGGAAACAATTTAACAAGCAGTTTAATATATTTCCTTAAGAGCTTCGTGTAATAAGTGGTGTGGCCTTATTACGTAACAAAAGAAAAATTATCTCATTTACTTTAGAGTGTTACAGTTCATGAAGATGATATACTTTTCATCATAATGTACGAATGATCCTTTTAACTTAAGTACTTTTGAGTATATCTCAAGTCCTTTATAGAATTTCAGTCTCATGGAAATGATATACTATTCATTCCGTAAGAGCATACAATGGATATAATTATTTGCAAAAAAAAAAATCTTTATTTTAGATAATATAATATCGGTCAAACTATCATGTAGACAATTTTAGGATCAAAACATGCAAAATATAGAATCTAGCCATACGAATTCAATTGAATAAAGATAAACAAATAAGAAAAATTGGAAAAGTTCTTGTTGCCATTAATGTTGACGTCTAACTATGATATGACCTTCTCCAAGAATACAGTGAGTTCGTTTTCCTTTAAACTCCCTATAACTCTTATAGTTGACTACTAATATATGATACTTGCATTACAACACTTGTACCATTCTCAGTAAAATGCTTATACCAATATTTTCAACTCTCATTCATATGAGTCAGAATTACATCTCTATCCCATAATAGGTAGATACATTTACTTTGTATCATTATTACTGGATCCAGAATTACATCTCTGACTCATGATAACTTATGTGAGTTTCTTTTCACAAAAAGTGAGGTTTGATTTTAATTACAGCATATCATTTTCGAAGTTATTGACTCATTATAGTCTAACAAGTGGATTACATCCCACTGAACATTCAAGTTTGGGGGAAAATGAATGTTTTGACAAACTTCCTTCAAAGCATTACATCGTCTGAAGTTAATATGTCGCCTTGGAAATGTTGAAGGAATGACTTCCTCTTTGAAAGGTGTATCTTTACAAGTTGAAGATTTTTATGATGAAAGTATTGTACTTGTGCACACATACTTCCACATCATAGACTCTTTAATGGTGCTCAAGTACTTCTGAGTTCAAAAGGTCAAATTGGTTTAGTCAAAGTCTGGTCAACTATTTGGTCAAGACCCGGTCCATTAGGTTGACAAGGTCATGGCTAATGAATATAAACATATATGGTTCATTATATATGAAATATTCAGGCCCATTGATAATAAGTTTGAAACTATTAGTATATGAGCCCAAAACATATCGTTAACCCTAAAAGTTGACAAAATTCTTCTTTCAACTGTTCTGATCGACATACAAATGCATCGTCATCCGATCATGATATATTTTTTACATTAGATTTATCACAATGTTTTGACAAACATATTAAAATTTCAAAGACATCCAACGGCTCGATAAAAATATATTTTTGACGCCGTATGACTATTCCGATTCACGTTTCTATAGACATAGCAGAAAATATCATGTACTTTGGAGTACTTTCCATGGTTGGATCTTTAATAAATTTTTACAATGCTTTTAGAAGAAAACTATATAACACATAACAAAAATAAAGCATAATCTAACGGTTGTAATTCCTAAAACATATGTTTTTATACGCTGTTATAAATTAGGGTTTTCCCGAACGTACACATATTCATTAAAATCCATTTTTGGAGATTGCATCTTATTCCGATTTTATTTAAATTTTAACACACATAGTAATGACTGATAGGTTTAAACATATTAAAATTTCATGAAAATCTAACGGTTAAATCTCTAGTTGTGATAATCATACGTTTGTGGAACCCTAATATATACTACGAAAACGAAATTTATTTGTTCAAAAGAAATACTTGGTAACGCATCCATGATGATAAAAAAATATGATCAGAACCATGCTAATCTTCAAGTAATAATCCATAACCAATCTTGAACAAAGAAAAAAAAAATGCACCAGTTGGCAGAGTCGTGCATGATAACGTGTTGCAGTGGAAAATATGGAGAAAGTAAAGAGACAAAGAGAGGTTTCTATTGATCAGGATAATAGGGTTACATGGATACAATATCCTTTATATATATGTAAAGATAAACTCTAGGTAACTAGATGGACCGCACATCCATGGGCCATAGGCCCTATAACACCTTCTAATTTTTATTCTAGTGTTTTACATTCCTAAATTCAAATGTCTCGAAAAGCTATTACACTTTTTTGTGATGCCAAACTTGAAGCTACTAAGAGATGTGTTGGTTTTAAAAGGATTGAAAATAGTAAAAAGGAGGTGCAAGTTTTAGAAATTAATCCATGAAAATGTTCTGCTAAGAGACATAGAAGAGTTCAAGTTTTAAAAGTTAATAATCGAAGTTACAAAAGCCATCGAAAAGTTGTTCAAGAGCGCGTTGAATGAAAGATACATCAAATGAAGATAACCATGAGGCCAAAGATTGTCTGAGATTATTATTAACGTCTTTATTTATATTTTTATTGTCTAAAAGTTTATATCTTATAGCAAATGGGGCAGTATTAATGAATTAGAAAATTTTAGAACTTAATTTTTCCTTCCATTTTTAATTAATCGGTACTTATTAATTTCATACAATCCATGCACATGAATTACCAACGACTATATAAAACGACTCTACTTATGACAATCATTTTTTTTAAATTACCAATGACTATATAATAACAGCTCTACTTTTTCTTATAAATACCACATTGCTAACAATTTTCATTATGAACCAACCTACATAAATCATTCTCTACCAACACCATCCACCATGTTTTATAAAAGCAAAGGGAAACAAATATTTTATGTAGAAGCAAAAGAGATTTTCCTATTATACTTCACGGATAACCGCAGTCTAATGTGATGCCCTTGGATGTATTCAAATGTCCAAAAGAAGTTTGTTCACGCATCAGAATGGTCACAACCCTAAAAGGCTCAAGTATTTGCAGTGTCAAGATCCTAACTGTCCTGAGGAACCACCAACGTTAGATGATGCTATGAAGGTTGAAAATGAAGAAAAATAAGAATAAGAAAAGTTAGCATCACTTTGCAAAAACTTGAAACTTAAAGAATATAAACATTGCGAGCACCGCGAAGAAAAAGTTATTACACTGTGAGCACTATAGAGATGAGATCACGAATACAATCATTTTCCATGGGGAATTAGTTGATGCTCAAAGCCAGGTTGCAAGACTTTGATGAATTTCTACAGTTCTACAGAAGAAGAAAAAAACACGGAAAGCATTTTTGGAAATGTCCTAGGTGTTTTTTGATGGAGTAGATTGATTAAGTGTAGGAACTAATTGATTCACTGTCGTTTTACGTTTTAGTTTGGTTAATGTCGTGTTATATTTATTTATAACCAATGACTATTTATTTGTTTGCATTTGCACCGCCATTATCATTATTAATCTGAACCCTTGTTATTTTAAAAGCAAACTACATTGGATTAAGAAAAAAATACAATGTCCGAGTAGTGGAGCATCTATAAGACATAAGGGGTTGAATCTGTGAATCTATCTAAGAATATTGAAACAAGCTTAGAAAAGCGAATGGACTGTCGTTGGATACTTCCCATATCATTACTGTTCTTTGTTCCACTTCATATGCAATTTCACCGTTCAATATATTGCAGTTATTCTTCACTAGTTGACCTATGAATTGAGTTATTTGCTGAGTAATTGGTTGAAAAAGATGCGAAAATCCTTCAAACTCAAGCATAAACGTGTTACCCGTTTCTGCGATGAACTTTGTAAAAATGTTCGCCCAAAACCTCATATCGACATAAGTTGATTACCACATACATTATATCGTATTTGAAAAACATATGCTCTACAAATAGATAAATCCTCTTTTACAGTATATCTAGGACCTCAAACTCTTAGAGGAAATTTTTAGGTGATTTTTTAGTGAGATTATAAAGGTAGAAGGTGTGATTTTGGAGTTGAGAAAAGTTGAATTTATAGGGGAAAATTAGAGTCGTTAGATGACTAAATGTTTAACCGTTCAGATATATATGTTGGGTGGCCAAACTAGGACTGTGCTGTTGAACATAAAATGACAGCAATTTAGGTTAGGATGCGCGATTGAATATTATCTATTGGCGATTGTGGTTCAACCATGCGGATTGAAATGAAACGTGTGGATCTTCTTTGAACGCAATGGGCATACCAATAATTTTGCTCATTTATCCATTTGTTTTTATGGTTTGTTCATCTCATAGAGGGAGAAAAATGGATTACTCAATCCTATGAGAATTCTCCGTAGGGTCCCTTTTTAGCTTCGAATGATTTAGACTTAGAAAGAATGCCATCTTAGCTTCACCTTAAATATGGCGACACTGTATGGGTAACGACAAACACCATGTCAAATTTTGGCAGATGGTATAGGTACAATCTTTTTAGTGAGTATGCATAAGTATTATACATATATTGTTCCATAAAATTAGTAGGTAGTTTAATATCTATCATGAAAATTTTTCTTATCAAACTCTCATGGAAGACACAACGAGGATCAGGGAGCACCCATCACTATTAGTTTTTTTATTTGTTTTATTTTTTATCCGTCCTGTGTGAGGATTGGGATTTGTTGTCGTTTAGATTCGAATTAATGTGGTTGGAGGATCCAAATATAATTGGACAGATAAAATAATAGTGGGTCTCGTTTTGTTTTGTCAGCAATATTGGTTTAGTGACTGTAAAAATAAAATAAAAATCAAGATCTTAAAGAGAAGCTTAAAGGTTAAAGTGAAAATCTCTTTTTAACATTTTCGTGCATTATCTTCGAGGTTTTTGCCATGGAGCTTAAAGTGGTGATTTGAGACATAATTTTCCCACACTAATCATTGTTTGTGAAAGGTATGTCAACAAATTCTTAACAACTCTCTAATCGCAAATGAATGCGTTGATCTTGATAACAGGACCAAAAAGAACGGGGTGACCTTCAAAAAAAACATTCGATAACATAATTTGGAGTTTTCTCGATTATGTTCTTCATCGTATGGATTTTGCCATTAAATAGCGAAGATGGATAAAAACATGTGTTGTTGATGTTCATTTTTTGGATTTAATAAATGGATCGTTGAATGAAAGTATAAAATATTTCCAAAGAGTTATATATGGGAAATCCGCTACTTATGTTACTCTTTGTTACAGTAGTTGAGACTAAGTAAGTTCAGTAGGATGGATTAGTGTTTTTTTAAGCGACTCCCAGAAGGGTCTTCAATCAGTCATTTGCAAGCGGATGACACAATAGTTTTTCATCAAAATGAAGTAGTTTCGTCTAGGTACCTTTGGGGTTTACAATTGAACTTCCATAAAACTTCCTTATTCCAGTTGGGGTTCCGTTGGAAATTGTTCAGATGTCAAATATTCTGGGTTGTCAAACTGAAGTGTTCCCTCTTACTTTCTCTAGTCTTCTGCTTAGTGATACGTATAATGCCAATAATAAGTAGGACATTATAATATAGTGGTTTGCATCTTGGAGGTTGAAATATATATCTAAAGGTGGTAAACTCATCATGATTCAGACGGTTTTGTGTGATCTCCCAGTCTATTTATTCTTTTTATTCTTAACATCTATAAGCTTGAGAAAATTCTTGAAAACTTCATCTGGAATGATAAATCGACGTGCATGTTCCTGCTAAAAAGTGAAGATTTACGGCCCGGTCACTAGCATCATAGTGACGTATCAGGGGGTCATGGCATGCGCGGGTGTAGGCTGCAGGCGCGACTCTCCGGTCTATTAATGTAAGTCAGGACTAATCCCTAATAAGGATTTACGTCTAGGACCGATCCTAAGGATACATGTCAGGACCAATCCCAAATCAAGGATGCATGTTAGGACCGATCCATACATATGTAACCGAAAATTGTATTTTCGATATGTTTGTTATCTTATGGTTTCTGTAGATATCATAATGTAGTCTGGTTATATTGAGAATGTTCACATAATGTCAATATAGTGATTTGAATACATTTTAAACTCTAAATATCTTAATGCTCAAGTATTATCCTTTGATACTCATAGCAAGATCCTAAAACCGATTTTTCAATATCTTTTAGATATTGATTTATGTGCTTACCATATCCCATAGGTTTGCATATGCCTAGTTTTTATATTAGTAAAATACATGGATGTGTGCTAGTTAATATTAATTGTCAACTATGAGTGACATCGGTTTAATAGTTGGAATACAATTGGCATTTATTAAATTTGAAGATAAATGTTCATTTTATATCTTAAGGAATTTCAAATTTGGTAATACCTTGTCTTCTAATCAAGCCTTGGTCGTAACACTATAAATAATGGAGCTTGTATTCTTACAAACTCATCCTTTGAACATATAAATTAGGTGATTATATGGGAAGCCAACTTATTAATATATGGGAGTAATCTAATTAGGTGAAACATCTTGTGTTAGAGCATTGCTCGGTGAACCCACCAAGCATTAGTACGTCAAGTTTTGTTGTCAATATTAGTTCCAAAATTCGAAACTGCTTGATTCGATTATTATAGTCAATTGTGTTAGGTTAGACTAGGAACATAAATTTTTTGATAATTTCTCTTGGTACTCCTGAAGAATCATAAGTAGTATCAGAAACAAAGAAGACACCATCCTTCAGTTTGAGGTTCCTAACAACATACTTGACTTGTTTCATTTATATCTTTTGTTCTTTCCAGTCAGTATTTATTGAAAACATAACATACAATAAAGTTTGTTTACTTGTCTCTAGTATTGGTGACTTGGTTGTTATATTATGATCGAAGTATCAAGGAATCATATACTAGTTGTTTTTATAAATCTGGAATATTTGGAGTTATGAAGTATAGTTTATCTATAGACTTCGTATATCGATATATTACACGTGTACGTTGTGGTTGATTCAGCTAAATGACACCTAGATGGATAACATAAAAATGGTAGGTTTTGCTAATTAGCGATCTTTAGGGAGGTAATGCAAATTGGAGATCTTTTTACAAGGGAGGAAGCGCAAAATACGCCAATGAAATAAATTGATTTTTCTTTAATACTTAACTATTATACAAGAAAAATTTATGGGATAGACTTGCTGTAAAATGTAATGTTGCTCTCCTCTTCCTCTTCTCTCCATCTACTCAAAAACCTAGAAAAAACATATCACCTTCTTCTTGTATTTATAATATTATTTTATATTTTATAGATTTAATCTTAAACTTAATTTAGGAGTTTTTCGTTGTTGTTAATATCTTTCTTCGTTGTTAGAGCGGTTCTTGTCTTCATTATTAGGGCGATATTTGTCTGCACTTGTATAGTGTTTCTTTTTATAGATTTGTTCGTGATTCTGTTTTTTGTAGACCAGTGCATCGACGATTTGATGGGGTGAAGATCAACGGAATAAAAGATCTAGAGTTTTCGGGCTCCTCGCTACACATAAGTTTTGGGGATCACTTCTCTCTCATAGGAGTCTCGTTTCCAGTAAGAAATTCAATAAAAATGTCTGAACTATATGAGTTCAAGTACAATTCCTTCTCCAATCTCAACGTACACGAATTTGATGTTATCATTGTAGGTCGCTCTTTCCCTTAGCGATTTATTTGTGTTTTGCATCTTTCATTGTATTCGTTTCATATTTATGATGTAATTTTTTTTCTTGAAAACCATCATGTAAAAGTTTCTTAAATGGAATAAAATACTAATGGTTTGACTAAAATAAAAAGAAAATAAATTGTTATATATATATATATGCATGGGTATTTGTGAAGGCCCATAAAAGATCCCATACCCCCTTCTTCCTTATATAAAGGTTCAATAAAAAATAAAATAAAAAAAGGTCGGATTGTTCTTCTTCTTCGATTTCTATCTGAAAAACATAAACTAAGTCGTCTTCGAGAGCTCTGCAACTTTTGCATTAAAAAAAAAAAAAAACTAAGATTTTTTATAGTTCACTTCTTTTACCTTGTTTCGTACTAACAAACCTCCAATTTTACACCTTTTCATTCCTTTTCTCTGCATTTTAATCTACATTCCATCAAATAAGCATAAAAATCCCAATTTTTTTATTGGTTAAAAAAATAGATAAATTCATATTTATAATAGAAACTTCTGGTGTCTTGTGTTATTTTTTTTCCACATTATATTATTTATCTTTATAATTGAAATATCACGAGTAGTACGTTAAAATAACCTAGACAGATCCAAACACTTAATAAATTACTACATCCAAAAAATCATTACTAAAACACGTTAACTAATAAAAACACATCTTAGACTCCTTCTTACACTTAGATTCCATAACAACACATCATCAAATCCACAATTTCTTTGCATTGAAAAACACTCAATAAATTACTCCATCCAAAAACCACTACTCAAACACATTAAGTAGCTACTGTAATCCGATACTACAAACACTAGTTTTCTATTATATATAACAAAACATCTTAGATTCCTTCGTACACTTAGATTATGTAACAACACATCATCAGATCCACAATTATTTTACACAATTTCTAAATAAAACTAGCAAAATATGAACGAATATTACTTTTATCTTGTAAAAAGATTAAATAAAATGAAATTTACCCAATTGTCGAGTCTGTTTTCGAAAGCTTCAAAACTTGCTCCCAATATGTTTTGTTGGTCTTCAAACTCAAACTATTTATGGAAAACGGTTTGAGTATCTATTATCAAACCACCTTGAGCATGAAATTGAAGAGGCAAACCTTCCTCTCCATCCTCGATATAGTTGTATAACGTAGTAGGGAACAGTTTCTCTACCCTGGATGCCCTACGGGAAGTTGAAGCTTTACTTCCAGTTTTAGGGTTTGGTTTATCATTCGCCATTTATTTCAACAGAGTTAAAGAGAAATTGATAGTAAGGAAATGTTAAGGAGAAAATATTATGATGAACCGTCAACCTCCGCAAACCTTATATTAGGCTTGCGCGCTCTACCATTTTGAGCTTACGAGATCCTAAATTCAATACAGTTATGTACTATTAATAATCAGTGTGTGTACAACTATGTACATATTAACAATCAACACAGGTGGACAACTATGGACACATTAACAATTAACATGATTATGGACACATTAAGAATCAATGTGTATAAATAACTATGTGCGCCTAGGATACTCTCACCAACAATCATTTGACTATCCATAAAATAATGTAACCAAAAACACTATCAAGAATCTCCATAACAAGCTATATTGCGCACAAATCTCAAAACTGCATCAGCGACATGATTCGTACTCTTAAAGCACCATCTTTTCAAATGGAAGATGCATGACATACTTCATTACTATACCTAAATATTATTAGTAGATCGAATACATTTCTTACTGTCCCTTTCAATTATGCAGATAAAATATAACACCAACAATTAATTTGGGTTTACCTTGAAATACATCAAGACTGATTGTCAAGAAACGAGATTAAAGTTGGCAATTAAATATTTCATAACATATGTTTTGGTTAAGTCAAACTAAATATTTCATATGAACATATATTTAATGTGGCAATTAAATTGTTTGCAGTGACGATGATAAAATAAAGGTGTTTAAAACTCAGAAAGCGGAAAGACGGAAAAACATTACAAGCCAAATAAATCTGGAGGACGGCATCAACAGCTGAAGTAATGTGGTTCCGGATAAAAATAATCAACTCATTCAGCCTTCGAATGTTTAAGGGCTCTCGATAATACATAAACCCAGTAATCTTGCAAGATTACAAGAGATATCAAATATTATTCCACAATTTCCTTGTTACAACTCCATCACCTGCAACACATGCTTTGTCTATAAGCTACGTAACACATGAACTCGAGGTAAAAGAATGTAATGTTTATTAAGCGAATTAAGAAATATGGATTGTTAACGCTGATCTACACATACTTGCTTAGGTTTTGTAACACATCCATTGATAAAACAATAAAGAACATAACGACGGTACTTGTTAGAGCATTTCTCGATCGAACTCGCATGCGTTGCTAACTCAAGCATGTTTGTCAATGTTAGTGATCAAAACTATAAGTCTTGATTTTTATTCTACTATAGCTAAGGTCTCAGACTAGGATAGAAAGTGTATTTGAGCTCGAGAACTCCATGGAAATCATCATACAAGACAAATGACTACTCAAGAAACTGGTGGATATTCATCGACTAAAAGGTATGTAGAGACTTGAACTTATCTATCACTCAAAAGTCATTTTGCTATATAGACTTAGATTATACATATTTGGGATTTCGATCCGAGTATATCTCGCCTATCTATTTCTCGAAATATATGTTGGTAAAGCTTTCGCTTTAGCCAAGTTCATCTTTACCTAATGACAAAAGTCATGTTAAGTTTTAATCACTTTGAAAATTGCTCTGACGAAAAATGGTTTGTGAATAACAACTACATAATGTCCTCTGAGAATGTTTCAATGATTGAAATGAGAGTCTAGACTATATAATCATTGGTGGATATAAGCATTGTTGTGGAAACACATATATGTATTAGTCCTTATTCCTTGAACCAAAGTTTGCGAACTTTTTTGATCAAGAGAACCGGAGAAGTGCGTGAGCTAAGTCCGCGAATTGGCGGAAGTTCTCGACCTGAGAATTTCTGCTGGAGTTTGTGAACTCCATCCGAGAACTTAAGTCCGCGAACCCAGTCCGCAAACTTGAGTAGGTTATGTCTAAAAACGATGTTTGTGAACTTATCTTTATAAACTAAGGAATGCAATTGCAAACCGTGGCTATATAGTTCATGAACCGATTCGAGTGAATCAAATCTTTTTTGCTTCAATTGTATCTTGTGTAATACATGAGATTTCCTTGCAATTGAACAACTCTCTAACTAGTTCATTTGAGTCATTTAAACTAGTTATAGTGAAGAAGAATATGGTTGATATGAAAGTTATCATATGACTAACCATTTGGTTAACTATTATTGAACCAACTAATGCACAAGTTTGGGTACGGTTACACAAACCTAGAAACGTGCATTTCATGTATGTATAACAAGCTATGTTTTCGATCAAAGGGTTGATAAATATTAGCTTGAATCTAATCAGGTTTTCATCTAACAGTGAATATTGAATGCTTTGTTACCAAGCTAACATTGATTGCAAACCCCGATTTGAAAGACTGTATAAGGGAGAACTCTAGAAACTGGGAAACCTAATCCCCATACATTCTATGTGATACTAGTTGTGCTAAGCTAGAGTCGATTCTCCTTTAACCTTTGGGTTCTTCTTCTAAACCAGGTTAACGACTTAAAGACTTCAGTGGGATTGTGAAGCCTGACCGATACTACTTTTCTTATAGTTATGTGATCTGATCTTGCTGTTTCTATCATACGAGTATAATTGTAATAATTGGCTTGAGATTTATATCTCTGATAGGTAAGATAAAAACTAATCACAAACATCTTCGTCTCATCATTTTTGATTCCACAATATCTTTTTTTTGCTGCGTCGATTAAGACTATTGTGAGGTGATTGATAATACTGTGATGTTCTTCAGGAATATAAGTCTGGTTTATCAATTGGTTCATGTTCACCTTGATTTATCAAAAGACGGAACAAAACTCGTAGGTATATTCGTGGGAGACAGATTTATCTATTACCATAAACTTTTCTGTGTGATACAGATTTGTTTATTAAAGTCTTCGACTTTGGGTCGCATCAACTCTTAGTTTTAGGTGAGATCATCTAAGAGAATCAAGTACGTAGTATCCTGTTGGGATCAGAGGCGTAAGAGCATAACTGTACCTTGGATCAGTGTGAGATTGATTGGGGTTCAACTACAGTCCAGACCGAAGTTAGTTTGGAGTAGGCTAGTGTATGTAGCGGATTAATACAGTGTATGTTTAATCTCGACTAGGTCTCGGGGTTTTTCTGCATTTGCGGTTTCCTCGTTAAAAAATTCTGGTGTCTGTGTTATTTCTTTTGCGCATTATATTTATTATATAATTGAAATAAACAGGTTGTGCGTTGTTCAATCAATTAGAATATCTGACCTTTTGGTTGTTGATTTAAATTGATTGACACTTGGATTTTGGTTTTTGGTACCATACAAATTTATCTCTCTTGTAGTTAAATTGAGACTCGCAGTTTGCTTGAGTAAGATTTAAATCGAGAGATAAAGTTATAAACTCTTTGATATACTTTTCTATTGATTGAGTCTAACTGTCTAGTTGATTCTCTAGAAAGTATATTGGAGTTTGTCCATACAGATTGCTAATCAAAATATTGGGTGTGGTTATTAGACCCCCGCTTTTTCAATTGGTATCGGAGCAGGCAAACACGTTCAAGACCTTACAGGTATGTGTTTTTAGCGATCTAACTCTATGGACAGTAGTGTTATCTCAATAAATGCACCATCGGATCCAGGGATTGCATATTTTTATTATATAATTAATTTAATCAAATCTGTAGAAGAAATCCTGTCTAAACATCCTCCAGGTTTAAAATCCCTTGAAGTGTTTTCAGAAATTGAAAACAAACTTGTAAGCCTAGCTTCTGATGTTGATTTATATCTCCAGAAAGAACAAGAATCTCTTGACAGGCTAAATCAAGTTTTGATGAATAATTTTTATGTTGAGATGGACATTGATTTACTAATCAATAAGGGTAACACTCCTCTTCTATGTAACTCGAATAGCCGGAACAAACCATTTGATTTACAAGGAGAGTTTAAATCTCAGTCAACTGAGTATGACACCTCAAAGAATGAATTTATTCAAATTTCAATTTTTAATCCTCTCTGTAGGAATATTGCCATCATCGTCAGAACGACTTTTATTAAAAAGGACTTTCACAATAATAAGAATTGTCCACAAAAACAGTCTCTATTAAGTTGGAAGCAGAGAAAACAGTCACTCAGTAACTCCTGCAGCCAAGATGGTTCCATCCATTTAAATTGGTTCAAGCGATGTAGTTTCATAGTCATCGTCACTATAATAGTCAACATAAGATTGGTTACTACTTCCCAAAGATTGGTCTTTCGCAGAATTTTGCATGTCCTCTTTGTATTCTTAAATGCCTTGTCTTAAACTGGAAACACCTTTTTGAAGCTCTTGGAGTGATCCATCCAAATTTTGAAAATAGCGTTCCATTTGTTGGTAAAGCTCGTTTGACAAGGAAAAAGTAGAATAACTTACTTCAGTATTGCTAGGCCAAATATCTTCCCTTTGAATGGGTGGATGATCATAACTACGATCAGAAATTGGGCCAAACATACTATGAGCACATTCGGTCGATGAAACTGGTTCCATGCTTGGTTGTCTATAAACTGACTCCATGCTGACCATAAATTGTTGCATTTCATCTACCAAACTAGAAGAAATATTAATAGAAGCACAACTATTCTCCCCTCCTTGTGGTTGCTCACTTACATAACCACCATAAGAAGGTTGGAATGTATGAGAACAACTAAAAGGGTACGTGGAGTATTGACCATAACCAAAAGATTGGTTTTGATTGTAATCCCCATAAGGGTGATAGTTGTAATGTTGTTGAGGTTGAAAGCCATATTGATTGTTCCAATATGCCCCGTCCATAGAAATTGGTACCTGAAACAAGAGTTCTGAAAACTATGTTAAAAACCAGAAAATAAGAAAAATAAAAATAAGAAACAAAACTAAAAACAAAAAAAATAAGAAACCAAAAACAAGTGACAACCGTTGCCTCCCCGGCAACGGCGCCAAAATTTGATCGCTGTCGTAGGCGTCAAAAATAAATTACACTTTCTTACTACTCAAAATATATAATGAAGCAAGGGCAAGAAAGGATCGTTCCCACAGAGAGGTCTAGGTTTTCGTTTGTTTTGGTTTCCTATAATTAACAAGAGGGGGGTTTTCTGATTTTTAATAAAGCAAATAAAGAAATAAGCAAGCAAATCAAATAGAAGAGACATTGGTTAAGGATTCATCTTCATTCACAAACATGCTTTTTAACAATAACTATAATTTATTTTTAATCTCAACTTTTATCAAAGGCCCTAGAATACCTTGATCGCAAGAATATCCCGCTAATTTCCTCTTGTTATCAACAAACACATTAAAATATGCGAGTATGAATCCTATCTAAGAGAACAACCTAACGTGTAAAAGCACTAATCAAGTTTAATTCCCTATATGCATTAAGTTCTATGAAATCAGGACAATCAAAGCAATCGAACGTGTAAAAGCACTAATCCAATTTAACAAAGGTTATGGTTCACATAAGATCATAAGAATATATCACTACAAACTATAATCATATTTATGCTACTTGCAATCAGGAATTATCACTTTTGCGTATAATAACACTAATATAGTGTTTGTGGGAGAAAACTACTTCTGCAGGTTTAGGTAATTTTGGTTGTGTGTGTGGATGAGAAGTGAATTTAAACCTTCAACAAATGTGCTGCACGATGAGCACTTTTGATTCGAGAGATAATCTGTACAATTCTGGCCTAAACCGAAGACACGGTCGTTCCAAATTTGTTTCGGTCACAGGTGAAGGATGTGAGGTTGATCTTAGGGAGGGAAGCGAAGAAGGTGTTGAGAGTATGAAGGTGAAGGATATTTGATGACTTGTTAACAGAAGGTTGAGCAGGCTAGCAAATGTTGCAGACAAGCTCTGGGTGTTGAATACGATGGTATTAACACTTGGTTTTCTGTTGTTGTTGTTGGAAATAGGGATGAGAACCTATTTATACAAGTCGATAAGCCTTCATCACGTCTCTTGTGGGAAAGTGGAGGAAGTGGAGTTGTGTGTTAGTGTCACACGGTTGCTTGCCCACTTATCCTATCATCGCTAACCGCCCATGTTTCCCTGACACGATCTTGTGATGGCGTGTTGCACGCTGTAAACCGCCAGACCAATACCCCAGTTTATATCCCCCAGTTTGTGACATGATTGATGTCTCGAGTGTGTGGATCGTGGGACCCACGTAAAATAGTGCATGGTGAATCGTGAACTTGGTATGTCATCGCATGCAGCCATCTTCAGCTGACCGTTTGGAGGCTGTATGGGCAGGCCACGCCTTGGTCGGTCACCTTGTGAAGAAGAGTGACGGATGGTGATACCTTGTTTGCTGGTTGATTCGCACCCTAAGTCATTCGTCCAAGCTTGCAAAGTTGGATGGACGAGATGGCTTGTAACCCTACTTGCGATCGTTGGATGGGAGGCGTGCATGCTGCCTCTTTAACCCAAACGTTTGCATGCTAAGGGAATTTATATGGAGGAACTGATTGGCCCTACATGGAGGTGGTACAATGGTGTTCACGCCCATGCCTGCTTGACTCGCAAATATTTGATCTAAGCCACTCGACTCAGGTGGCAAAGACGAGTGGTTGAGATTAGAACTTATGAAGGGGCCGTGAGATGCCATCTTTGGGCACGCGTACCGATGAACTTGACTATTTCCGGTCTTGGCCGATCAGCTAGGCGTGAACTCGGGCCCGCGGTGGTCATGCTAGCATTCTCGGTTCCCTCTAAGTCTCCATCTTTTCCTTCCATCCAAGCCTGCAAAGATGGACGCTCAAGATGTTTCTGCAACATATGCGCCGCAAACCCTAATTAGGATTTCGGACCGGCCACTTTGGGCAATCGGTTTTGGGTTGCGTGCGCCTCCTTTGGGGAGGCCGACCATGTATGCAATATCTTGGGATGAAAGTGAGCACGTACATGCTTGCTCTATGACCCTGGGTGCAATCTAAGCCATCCAACTATGCCTGCGAAGTCGGATGGTCGTGATCGTTTTGGATCTTCTCAACCTGCATAAGGCGTTAACCTAGCCTTGTTTGGGCAATCGTTTCTTGCACCACGGCTTGCCTATGAGGGAGTCGGTCATGTAGGTAGAAAGTGGGTCCGCCAATGGTGTATCATCACTTCACTACTTGTTTTAGGGTATAATCTAAGTTGTCCAACTATGCCTGTGAAGTTGGACGTTCACGATTAAAAGAAAACCTAGCCGTGCGTCATGCTCACTTTGAGCGCACATTTTGGAAGGACCAACTATAGTTGGTCTTGACCGTTCGATCATGCATGAAGGTGGGTCCGAGGTGATCATGGTAGCATGCTCAGGACCCCCTGAATCTATATCTACACCCTCCATCTATGCCTGCGAAGTTGGACGGATGAGATCTATTTTTGGGTTTGTTTTCAGCAGGTGAGACTAACATGGGTAGTCTTGCATGCGTTCAACGGGGCTAATATAACCCGCCGTCAGGTAGCCTACGGGTGTTTGCATGTTGAACACAAGGCTTTAATTAAAGCAGTAATGCTGTAAACCTACAGAAAATCGGGATGGTTGCTACATGCTCCGCTCTGGGTAGGTTATAATTCTCAGGGATGGTTGCACATGCTCCAATGAATTATCATGGCGAGAAATATTCATCACCTGAAGGCTTTATCCTTTGCAGGGCGTCAGCTTACAAAAATTGGTTTTTTACAATTTTAGCCTTCAAATAGAAATCCACCATCAACATTAAGTCCCCTGCCTAGCATGTAATGATTACACTATTGCATGGTAGGTATAAGATGGTGACTAATAAAGATAAAACTTTTGAGATAAAGTTTGATGTTACCAGTAGAGACGAGTCGTCCTGTCCTTGCTATGCCTGCCTCTGTAGAGAGCCCACTTTGGTGGGACCCGATGCGAGCATTCTTGCTTTGAACGTGGGCAGCTGTGCATGTAACTCTAGATGAATGTGGACCACACCATGTATATGCTTCAACTAACGTCACTCTGTTGCGCCTGCTTGATAGGCACGTGGGGGCATGTGCCTGTTTGATTCGAACATGGGCTTGTTGTGCTTGCTTCGGTTGATCGTCTCGTTGTGTGGGAGGAGGTATGTCATGTGTGTTAAATGCCTTGGAACCGGTTGAGTTGATCCTTCCAATGGTAAAGCTCAGCTGGGGAAGTACAGCTTGGTGGGTCGATCCACCTTTGTTTTCCTCTTTCTGTGTGCCTAGCATTCGATAAACATTGTTGATCACAATCCCGACTCAACAGCCTCAGAAAGCGGCAAAGGTGGACTTCTTTTCTCTTGGGGATCTTGTTGGATCGTGAAGCATATAAAAACGTTTTCCTGTATTCTTCTCATTAGGCGATCGTCTTCTTCAACATCTCAGGTATTGCTCCATACGTTGATTTCTTAATTGATCGGCGATAGTTGTGATTAGAATATTTTTTATGTGCCGCCACAACTTATCTTCCCCTCTTTTTTGCAGTATATCATGAAAGGTGTTGGTGATGATCACTCTGCAGCTTCTTCAGAAAAAAGTTTTGAAGTTGATAAACCATAAGCTAACGCGCATGAAGAGGTGATGTCTAAAATTGATTTGCCACTTCGTGAATTCGGCCATGCCGTACAGGGAATGTCTGTCTTGCATTTAACCATTGTCAGGGGGCGGCTCCGTGCTCTTTCAGTTAAAATCGATATGGAGGAGAAACAAAGACATGAAGAAGCGTTGCGAGTGAAGTGGAAACGCGAGGCGTCACAAGCACCAGTAAGCTCGAGAGCTGAAAGGTTTGCGGCTCGGTTGAAGAGACGGAGGGTTGAACACGAACGTCCTGCGGGTGATGGGAAGTGTGATTACCCAATACTTGGTGGTGTGATAATCCTTGACCCTGAGACTGGACGTCCAAAAGTGATCGGCAGGATTTCCAAGGTTACAATGGATTCTGTAGAAGGTGCAGAAGATACGCATGCTGAAGATGTTGAGGCGGTAGCTGCTGTGCCCGAAGAAGAAGTTGAGGCGTCTCTGGAGAAAGTGGTACAAGATGTGGATCCCAACAGTGATGAAGACGCAACCGGCAATTGAGTTTCCCTGTTATTCTTCTTTGTATATTTTTTTTTATACTCAGTGGCGGCTGAGTTTGAAGTTTTCTTCTTTGCTTGCTTATCTTGAACAAAGTTTTATTCAATGCTTTCGAAACATGCATATTTTTTCTGCTTGTGCCCCCTGACGTGAATCTGGCTCTGTTGAAGTAGATCATGTAGGATACCTTCCTCCTCCCCTTTTTACATGTTTTACTCCTCCCATATTACCAGGCTGGTATAAAGATTTGGTATGAGGATTTAGGGTTTTTGTTTCTGGGTAATGGTGGTTTGGAGGTGACTCATATCTTTGTGTGATTTTATGAGAAATTATAAAAGGAATGAAATCTTGATTACTTGAAGAAATATTGAAACCCTAATAAGTATGAAGGCAAGCGGTGCCATCATTTTGAAGGAATTACAAATATTGTGAAAAGGAAAATTGTTGGAGGAATCCCCCCGGGGGGATTATAGAGGTGATGTCGTGTCTTCAAGTGAGGTAGGGCTTGAGCCATCGTGAGTGAACAACCACACCTTCGAGTTTGTCTGCATTGATGATCTTGCAGTAACCGCCCAAGATAACATCTGCCACTAAGAATATTTCCTCTTCCTTTGCAGGTATATTAGGCTGAGCAGTTATTTTTACTGCCATGTTTCCAACTTGGAACGTGGGTTACCTTTGCTACCATATCTCCGATTTGAAACGGAT
This sequence comes from Papaver bracteatum, assembly GCA_023529315.1. Taxonomy (NCBI): domain Eukaryota; kingdom Viridiplantae; phylum Streptophyta; class Magnoliopsida; order Ranunculales; family Papaveraceae; genus Papaver; species Papaver bracteatum. The sequence goes on from JAJJWX010004844.1 coordinate 2,329,112, forward strand.
TTTGACTCGGTATGACAGCTTGCTTCTGACACGTGTCGTTCTTGACTGCTTCCAAACTTTTGGTGAAACGCTTAAAGGGGCCAGCACTCCACTCACATCTCTTGGTGGTGGCACACTGTCAGGTGAAACAGTCCCCGGTGGTCTAGCAGGACAATCATCCACTACTTGCAAAGAGGGTCGTTCAATGAGACTTACTTGGGCTCGGAATCTCTTGACGTAGGACAAAGGGCTTTCACCAGGGAGTTGCATTATGCCTGTGAGTTGTTGGTATGGAGCCAACAGGCAGTCTTCGATTCTCCAAGGTTTGTTGGAAATCAACGGAGCTGGCTTGTTGGAGATTCGTACTGAGATTGCTAAGGAATGCGCCTTGTGTACCCACGGGCGCCCCAGAATCATGTCGTAATCCGGATTTTCCTTAATTATATGGAATCTAGCTTGTGTTGGAGTGTTACCAATCTTGACATCAAGGTCAATGTATCCGTAGACATCCACAAATTCTCCTACTGGATTCTTGATCACAGTAGGACCACGGGTAGCCTCCTGCTTTGAGATTTTCGCAGCTTGCAGGGTCTTGATAGTAACGATGTTGAATTCAGAAGATGCATCGATTAATGTGCTATCGAACTTGACATCTTTCAGATGGGCGACGGTCAAAAGTCCCCAGTTTCCTTTGTTGGCGCTATCTTCCAAGGAGGCTGGAGATCTTTGGAGCGACTTCTCTTCTGGGTACAAGCGCCTGCCTGACACAATACGGTTGAGGGCCATGAATATATCTTGACGTTGTAACTTGGAAAGGTACAAGATTTCACACAGGTGTTCCATCATGGATTGTGCAGTCTTGCGCACAGAGTCTCTAGAGATCATGCAACTTCGGACATGAAGGGGGTCTCTGTGAACTCCTTCATTTCCCAATTGAAGCTCTCCTGCTGCTATATTTTCCCTGAAGATTTCTTTCAGCTTGTTGCAATCCTTAGTTGGGTGGTGGACAAACCTATGATAACGGCAAAGATTTAGGGTCTGCCATGTCTTTCTCAGTTGGTGGACGTCTGATAGGAGGTAGATTGATAGCATCATCCTGAATCCATGCCTCCAAGAGTTCCATTACTTCATTTATCGAAAACGGGAAGCCTGTGTCTTCGGTGCTCTGCGCAGGATCTTTGCATGTTCCCTTTCGAGGCGAAGCTTTATGCGTTTGAGCTGCACGCTTGGGTAGTTGTTCTGCCGCCGCTGGAGATTTTCTCTTTCCGCCTTCACTTCCCCGATTATCTCGTGAATAGTCGCTCCGAATGATCCTGGTTCTTTCCAATAATGCTGGGGCGGTAGTGGCTGAACGTTTGGCTGCTTCATAGAGCTCTGAGAACGTCTGGAATCCCAAGTTTTCCAGCAGGACGCGATATATGGGTATCATTTCGTTGATGCATAATTCCACCAGCTGTCGTTCTGTGACATTTGGTTCATGGCAGTCCAACTCTTGTGTTCAGAACCTTTTCACAAAATCGTTTGGATGTTCGTTGTTCCGTTGGGAGATTCTTCCCAGTGCGAGAAAGTAACTTGCTCGAGATACAAAGAAGTACTTCTTGTAAAACGCGCTGACCATCTCACTCCAATTGGATATGCTGTCGGGTGCGATGTTGTTGTACCACGTATAGGCTCTCCCCGTAAGTGATTTGGAGAATTCCTTCAGGCGAAGAACGTGATTGTATCCGTGTTCTCCTAAGGATTCTAAAAATCGAGAGACGTGTTCACGAGCATTACCGGTACCATCGTAAAGGATGAATTGAGGGGAGGTGTATCCCCTGGGAAGAGGAATCCGCTAAACGTCTTGTGGATATGGAGGTTGGTGTCGATGCGCGTCCATCGGATTTTCTTTGCCATGATTTTGGAGGAGTCTCTACAGATATTCACGTGTAATAAAGTTGGATGGTCAACTCCTTTCCCTGAGACGCTCCTGGTCCCTTTCTCTTGCGTGGTCATCAGCACAAGACTCTTCGTTCAGGCAGGCTTGCGTAATTGAGGTACCTGCTCCAGGTGTGCCGAACGTATTTTTTGTTTGCCCTTGGGGCTATCTCGACTCTTGCGGCAATCGATCGGTTAATGTTTTAAGGAAGGTGAGTACCTCCTTCTGAGTGGTTTCCATGTCTGCCTGAGCTTTAGCGAGGGTTTCTTGTCTCTCCATCAAGTCCACCATGGTGATAGGAGGTTGTCCTCTGGGTCCTCCAGATCCTCGTCCTGAATGGGGAGTAACAGTCATTCTGGTGACGGACGGAAGTGTCATGCTTGAGGAAATGCCTGGATTTGCAGCCGCTCTGGTTCTTGTAATGGGAGGTGTCACGCCTGCTGGAATGTCTGCTCCTGCTCCACTGGTACTGATGGTAGAAGACGCGATACCACGAGACACATTGGTTGCACTGGCGGGTTGCACTGTAACACCAGTAATTGGGATATCAGCGCCACCAGAAGTGTTGTCGGCGCTAACTCCATCGTTGGTTGCTGATCCAGACCTAAGATCCACCATTCTTGAAATCAGAGAAATTGAATTGGTATTAAATAAATCGACTTCACAACCGATAGATTAACCTCCCACTGTGGTCGCCAATTGTTTGTGGGAGAAAACTACTTCTGCGGGTTTAGGTAATTTTGGGTGTGTGTGTGGATGAGAAGTGAATTTAAACCTTCAACAAATGTGCTGCACGATGAGCACTTTTGATTCGAGAGATAATCTATACAATTCTGGCCTAAACCGAAGACACGGCCGTTCCAGATTTGTTTCGGTCACAGGTGAAGGATGTGAGGTTGATCTTAGGGAGGGAAGCGAAGAAGGTGTTGAGAGTATGAATGTGAAGGCTATTTGATGACTTGTTAACAGAAGGTTGAGCAGACTAGCAAATGTTGCAGACAGGCTCTGGGTGTTGAATACAATGGTATTAACACTTGGTTTTCTGTTGTCGTTGTTGGAAATAGGGATGAGAACCTATTTATACAAGTCGATAAGCCTTCATCACGTCTCTTGTGGGAAAGTGGAGGAAGTGAAGTGATGGAGGAAGTGGAGTTGTGTGTTAGTGTCACACGATTGCTTGCCCACTTCTCCTATCATTGCTAACCGCCCATGTTTCCCTGACACGATCTTGTGATGGCGTGTTGCACGCTGTAAACCGCCAGACCAATACTCCAGTTTGTGACATGATTGATGTATCGAGTGTATGGATCGTGGGACCCACGTAAAATAGTGCAGGGTGAATCGTGAACTTGGTATGTCATCGCATGCAGCCATCTTCAGCTGACCGTTTGGAGGCTGTATGGGAATGCCACGCCTTGGTCGGTCACCTTGTGAAGAAGAGTGACGGATGGTGATCATGGTGATACCTTGTTTGCTGGTTGATTCGCACCCTAAGTCATTCGTCCAAGCTTGCAAAGTTGGACGGACGAGATGGCTTGTAACCCTACTTGCGATCGTTGGATGGGAGGCGCGCATGCTGCCTCTTTCAACCCAAACGTTTGCATGCTAAGGGAATTTATATGGAGGAACCGATTGGCCCTGCATGAAGGTGGTACAATGGTGTTCACGCCCATGCCTGATTGACTCGCAAAGATTTGATCTAAGCCACTCGACTCGGGTGGCAAAGACGAGTGGTCGAGATTAGAACTTATGAAGGGGTCGTGACATGCCACATTTGGGCGCGCGTACCGAGGAACTTGACCACTGCCGGTCTTGGTCGATCATCTAGGCGTGAAGTCGGGCCCATGGTGGTCATGCTAGCATGCTCGGTTCCCTCTAAGTCTCCATCTTTGCATTCCATCCAAGCCTGCAAAGATGGATGCTCGAGATGTTTCTTCAACATATGCGCCGCAAACCCTAATTAGGATTTCGGACCGGCCACTTTGGGCGATCGATTTTGGGTTGCGTGCGCCTCCTTTGGGGAGGCCGACCATGTATGCAACATCTTGGGCTGACAGTGAGCATGTACATGCTTGATCTATGACCCTGGGCGCAATCTAAGCCATCCAACTATGCCTGCGAAGTCGGATGGTCGTGATCATTTTGGATCTTCTCAACCTGCATAAGGCGTTAACCTAGCCTTGTTTGGGAAATCGTTTCTTGCACCACGGCTTGCCTATGAGGGAGTCGGTCATGTAGGTAGAAAGTGGGTCCGCCAATGGTGTATCATCACTTCACTACTTGTTTTAGGGTATAATCTAAGCCGTCCAACTATGCCTGCGAAGTTGGACGTTCACGATTAAAATAAACCCTAGCCGTGCGTCATGCTCACTTTGAGCGCACGTTTTGGAAGGACCAACTGTAGTTGATCTTGACCGTTCGGTCATGCATGAAGGTGGGTCCGAGGTGATCATGGTAGCATGATCAGGACCCCCTGAATCTATATCTACACCCTCCATCTATGCCTGCGAAGTTGGACGGATGAGATCTATTTTTGGGTTTGTTTTCAGCAGGTGAGACTAACATGGGTAGTCTTGCATCCGTTCAACGGGGCTAATATAACCCGCCGTCAGGTAGCCTACGGGTGTTTGCATGTCGAACACAAGGCTTTAATTAAAGAAAAGTAATGCCGTAAACCTACAGAAAATCGGGATGGTTGCTACATGCTCCGCTCTGGGTAGGTTATAATTCTCAGGGATGGTTGCACATGCTCCAATGAATTATCATGGCGAGAAATATTCATCACCTGAAGGCTTTATCCTTTGCAGGGCGTCAGCTTACAAAAATTGGTTTTTTACAATTTTAGCCTTTAAATAGAAATCCACCATCAACATCTAGCAATAAAGATGAAAGCAAACTCAATCAATTCGCGACTCGACTAAACAAACATTCAAATCATGTAACAATATTAATGGTGAATCATAAACGATAATATGAGATAAAAATTATTTATTAATAAAAGAATCATGCTTTGTGAAATCCAACTAATCCATTAACCAAAAGAAAATTAAGTACTCATGCTCATGGAGTTCATAACAGGAGGAAGATAAAGCCTATCATGTTTCTAAACCCTAGAACAAAAGTAGAAGATAAGATATTAGATAAAAGATATCAAATAGATTCCAAAGGAGAGGTTATATAGCCTCTCTGTTGTGTGAATTGGTTTTCCAAAATCTCGACCACCTCCAATTTCCTAACTCACGTTCCAGCCCACTAGCAGCAACAACCCGTCAACACAGGCCCATATATAATTTATTAAGCCTGTCAGTCTTGTGGAACTGACAAGGCATCCAGATCTAGCACCACGCCACCACCAGCTAATTGTACCCCATAATTCTTCTTCCATGCAGTTTTTACAACAACTCAACATTCAATCATTCATACAACCTTCTTAATTCATCAAAGTTGAGTCTTCCCCGCATTCTATTCAGAGAACTCCTTGTTCTTCCATAAACAAATACATCTGAAATTCGACCAACTGCAGCTTCATCGTCCACTCCTGCAACAACTTTAGAACCCATTGCTGAGTTCAATCATGTCCGCACCTGCATTTTAGTCAACCCATCACTAAAACTGAACTGAATGCACCTACAAACCATAACACCATCCCCAACAACTCCCGCAACATAATTGCAACACTGTCACAATCATGGGTACATCTGCACCATGTCCTTGAGCTTCCTCTCTAATCCACCATAATCTGCACTTCCAGTCCATCAACATATTCCTCCACTAACCCATTTGATCACCAGCAGACCACATGCAATTCCAACTTCATAACCAGCTGGTACTTATTTCTTAGTCATTGCAGCTCCCACCTGACCAGTTCAATTCTGCAAAATAATATTGCCTCAATCCATCAGCATCAGCAAATCCATCCCATTTCAGCTTCCATCTGCACAAACCTCCTAGTCCATTGCAACAGCATCACAGCTGCTCCACTTCTCTTGTTTTAGTTACAACTTCTTGCCAGACAACAACTGCATCATCCGCCATTTCCTTCGAACACAATCCATCTCATTCCCTTCTGCTCATAAATTCAGCTATAACAGCAATGCCTTCACTGACTTCATTCACAGCTCCATTCTCAGGCCACCATTACAGCTCAGTTCAACACCAGTTGCATTACTTGCACAACCTTCTTATTAGCTGACTTCTCGGCAAGATACAGACCCAACCAAGTGCCAAAGTTATGGACTTACAGCAGACATACGTCGGTTCCCTATCGAACTCAATATCCTTTCATAACCCTTGGTATACAGCTCCCAGGTACAACTAATGTTGAGCCATGGTTTCAATCTTGCTTGTCTTTTGAACTGCACTTGGACCGTCTCTGTTTTACTGCCCCACAACGGAAAACATCACATTTTATAGCTCAGTTCAACAACTTGCAGTATCACCTCCTCCTTATTTTCGTCGAATGCAACAAAAACCCATATGAAATCAGCCACTGAATTATTATTCTCAATTGAATTTCAGCCCAAGAATTTGACACAAATCATTACTAATTCAAGCCAATAGAACCATGGAAATAACATTGACACCAAGTTGTTTTCTTCACTGATTTCACAGCAGAAACCTACCATGAATCATTGGTTATCGGCAGTGAGAATTCTCAGTGACTAAAGTTCAGTTGTGAAGAACTAGTCGTTTAGGCCTTTAGTCAAGCACCTCCTATGCGTGTTTCTGCTAATAGAGGAACAAATAATTGTTGATATATAAACTCCCTTTTCTATATCCTTCCATGTAAGATTCACATTCACAACAAACCCATCATTACTGAACCATTTGGAACTCTAAAAACATTTCAAAATCGCATCCATTCAACCACACTTCATACGGCAGGAACTGCCATTTCTTGTTCTCGTCAACTTCAAACTCGGCTTAAACTGTTGCTTCCAAATAGAATTCATTGCAACCTATGCTTCACGATCTTTCCATCCTCCGGTAACTGTCTAAATCTCCTCTATTTGTTCACTCTCTATGGCAGAAAACTTCAGTATTTTCTCGATTATCTCGGCTTAAAACTGAACTCAGATCCTTACCAAACTCGTATAACACGAACCACCTGATCCTTCTTTGTCTGAGCTTCAATACTACACAGTCTTGGACCCACAAACTCCATGAATAGCCGGCGGTAATACTTGACAGATCTGGCTCGGCAACAGGGAAGTGGAGAGGGAGAACTGGTCACTGGAGAAATGAGTAACTCATCTGCTCGACTTTGGGTTTCTGTGAAACTAATTTCTTCCTTCTTGAGTGCACATGTGCGACCCCATTGTGTTGAATTCCACTAACGCCTTTGTGATCAATAGCCCTGCACTTGTAGTTCACTTGGCTGGTGACTCGATTGACATGAGCTTTAAGCGCGTAAGCCGATACGCCCCATTTCGACACCTTTCTCTTATTTTATGCAAATTAAGCCATTGTACTTAAAAAGGAATAAAAACAAACATAATATACAAAAATACAAGAAAACTAATAAGAAAAGCATGAGAAATCGTTATCGAAATTGGGAGTTTTAGACACCTATCAAATTCTCCCACACCTAATCTTTGCTAGTCCTCGAGCAAACAAAACAAAACTAAAATACAACAACTCCGTGTCGTCGAGGCTACGGTTACTCTTAGCATAAATAACAAGCCTTTGAACCCCTAAGTGTCCCTAGTGGACGAGTTTTAGTCTCGTGAAGGTTTACAAGAGGTCTACCTACAAAACCTATATTTCCAACTCCAGCTACCTGTGAAAAATCTATGAACGAATCTTAAATGACTACAGGAGGAGGTACCCTGATGCGAATTCAAATTAATATATATATATATAAATTAAGATCTACTTAGAAAGTTGAACAAACCAAAATACTCGGAATCTGATTAACCACAATCACAATAAAAAGATTAAGAAGATGGATATAGAGGTAAATGTTTGCGAATATTAACAAGTGATCGGTGTTTCCCATATCTTTCTGAAGGTCACTGCCAAGATGAACCTATGCATCCTATTGGATTGAGCTACTGGTCGAATTCTAGTGCCAACACAACTGGCATATATAAGGGAACCAAAAGTCAACAATCTTAATTCTACATCAACTCAACTGGCATATACAAGGGAACCAGGAGTCGACTTTATTAAACAATAATAATATTTTTTCTTTTTCTTTTTCACTTTTTCACTTTTTTTTAGACAGCATGATTAGATCTTTTGGATCCAAGCGCATGCTTGTTGTCAGCATATTACATCGTAATTCCTTTGGATCCTGCATTCCACGCTTGTTTAGGCGACGGAGATAGGGAGAACACACACATATTGCTATCCAAGTGTCATTTTTATTCTGATTGGTCTAATTGGTCGGTCTCTTTTTTATTTTATTTTAGCAACTCAATCACTCTATTTCATCTTAGCAGTAATAACAATTCGATGTTTAGTGACCCACCAAATCACTTAGAGAACAATAGATAAATATGGAAAAATAAAAATAGAACGTGATATGGTGACATTCCGAGATATGGTAACAACTATCATATTATTTCTAACACTTGAATAATTTTGTCCTTTTAGTTAATGGGTTCCTCAACTCCTGCAGCCAAGATGGTTCCATCCATTTAGATTGATAATGTCATCCTAAAGGCACATGTTTCTAGGTTTCGGAGTTTATAAAGCAATTTTTTTTCTTGTTTCTTGTTTCTTGTTTCTATTTTCATTTTTTATTTTTACTAAAGGCATCAAACAAACTATACAAACACATAAACGCTCCCCTACACTTAAACTTTACATTATCCTCAATGTAAAATCCTGTCATTCAAAGTAAAGTTCAAGATGGGAAATTCATAACATGATATATATACACAATATGAAAATAAAATGAATAATAAAAACTGATACTCCAACTCATAGCTATTTCTGAATAATAGAGGATAAATACTAAACAAGCTATTTAGTTGGTATCTAATCCCAACTCAGCCAATATATATACCTCATCGTCAAGAAAAAAAATTCCATCTACTTAGAAAGGCTAGTGTTTATTCTAAATTGTTCAAAAATCTATAAAAGTTGGAGTTTTGATATGCAAAAATACAAAATAAGAAAATAAAGATAAAAGACTTAAAAAAATAAAAAGATAAAGATAGATACACAAAACCAGTGGGTTGCCTCCCATTTAGCGCGTGGTTTAAAGTCGTCATCCCGACTTGCAAGACGAATTCCCCATACACCAATAATCAGAAAAGTTGGGGATCCACCCATAGCACCTGTTTTGCAAACACTAGCTTCACACAAATATTAGTAATATAAAACAGAAATAAAGCTATTAACCGATAAGAGTTTCCCCCACACTTATTCTTGTCCACACTTGGAAGTGTATAAAGAATATAGAAGTCGGGAATTTCCACGGTTTCTTGTTCCAAAACCTGCATAGTATGATAATCAAGTATCTCTAATGGAGGATATAGAGAAACAAAGTCATTCAACAATATTCTCGAAGCACATACATTCAAACCAATAAGAGGTAAAGGAGAAGAATCAATATGCAAATGGTTAGACAAACCTATCACAATCTCTTGTATTATGGAATCCTCTTCATCCTTGAAAAACTCAAGTGAATTATTCACCTCTTGTATATCGTGGTCCTCTATCAAACCTTGCAACCATTCTTCGTACGTTTCTTCCTTAACTAAAGTTTTGACATCAACATCTTCATTACAATCATTTGCAAGCTCAACTGGGTCTTCCACAATATTGGTCATACCGGTTTCATTCTCAACATACTCCTATTCATTATAAGGCACATACTCCACTGCGGATTCAAGTCTCACCATAAGGAATTTTTTTAGAACACTCATTGCATCATCCTCAAGCTCTACCTTTTGAATAGGTTCTTGATCGTTATAAATATCAATGCTTGAGTAATCTACACTAATGTCATCATATTCCTTTTCAACTTCACATTGATTGCAAAAAGACTCCATTGTATACTACTCGGGGATGTCACCGTAAATTGGTTCAAGCGATGTAGTTTCATAGTCATCATCACTATCATAGTCAACATAAGATTGGCTACTACTTCCCAAAGATTGGTCTTTCGCAGAATTTTGCATGTCCTCTTTGTATTCTTCAATGCCTTGTCTTAAACTGGAAACACCTTTTTTAAGCTCTTGGAGTGATCCATCCAAATTTTGAAATAGTGTTCCATTTGTTGGTAAAGCTCGTTTGACAAGGAAAAAGTAGAATCACTTACTTCAGTATTGCTAGGCCAATTATCTTCCCTTTGAATGGGTGGATGATCATAACTACGATCAAAAATTGGGCCAAACATACTATGAGCACATTCGGTCGATGAAACTGGTTCCATGCTTGGTTGTCTACAAACTGCCTCCATGCTGACCATAAATTGTTGCATTTCATCTACCAAACTAGAAGAAATATTAATAGAAGCACAACTATTCTCCCCTCCTTGTGGTTGCTCACTTACATAACCACCATAAGAAGGTTGGAATGTTTGAGAACAACTAAAAGGGTACGTGGAGTATTGACCATAACCAAAATATTGGTTTTGATTGTACTCCCCATAAGGGTGATAGTTGTCATGTTGTTGAGGTTGAAAGCCGTATTGATTGTTCCAATATGCCCCGTCCATAGTAATTGGTACCTGAAACAAGAGTTCTCAAAACTATGTTAAAAACCAGAAAATAAGAAAAACAAAAATAAGAAACAAAACTAAAAACAAAAAAAATAAGAAACCAAAAACAAGTGACAACCGCTACCTCCCCGGCAACGGCGCCAAAATTTGATCGTTGTCGTAGGCGTCAAAAATAAAATACACTTTCTTACTACTCAAAATAAATAATGAAGCAAGGGCAAGAAAGGATCGTTCCCACATAGAGGTCTAGGTTGTCGTTTGTTTTGGTTTCCTATAAGTAACAAGAGGGGGGTTTTCTTATTTTTAATAAAGCAAATAAAGAAATAAGCAAGCAAATCAAATAGATGAGATATTGGTTAAGGATTCATCATCATTCACAAACATGCTTTTTAACAATAACTATAATTGATTTTTAATCTCAACTTTTATCAAAGGCCCTAGAATACCTTGATCGCAAGAATATCCCGCTAATTTTCTCTTGTTATCAACAAACACATTAAAAGATGCGAGTATGAATCCTATCTAAGAGAACAACCTAACGTGTAAAAGCACTAATCAAGTTTAATTCCCTAGATGCATTAAGTTCTATGAAATCAGGACAATCAAAGCAATCGAACGTGTAAAAGCACTAATCCGATTTAACAAAGGTTATGGTTCACATATGATCATAAGAATATATCACTACAAACTATAATCATATTTATGCTACTTGCAATCATGAATTATCACTTTTGCGTATAATAACACTAATTTAGCAATAAAGATGAAAGCAAACTCAATCGATTTGCGACTCGACTAAACAAACATTCAAATCATGTAACAATATTAATGGTGAATCATAAACGATAATATGAGACAAAACTAATTTATTAATAAAAGAAGCATGCTTTGTGAAATCCAACTAATCCATTAACCAAAAGAAAATTAAGTACTCATGCTCATGGAGTTCATAACAGGAGGAAGAGAAAGCCTATCATGTTTCTAAACCCTATAACAAAAGTAGAAGATACGATATTAGATAAAAGATATCAAATAGATTCCAAAGGAGAGGTTATATAGCCTCCATGTTGTGTGAATTGGTTTTCCAAAATCTCGACCACCTCCAATTTCCTAACTCACGTTCCAGCCCACTAGCAGCAACAACCTGTCAACACAGGCCCATATAGAATTTATTAAGCATGTCAGTCTTGTGGAACTTACAAGGCATCCAGATCTAGAACCACGCCACCACCAGCTAACTGTACCCCATAATTCATCTTCCATGCAGTTTTTACAACAACTCAACATTCAATCATTCATACAGCCTTCTTAATTCATCAAAGTTGAGTCTTCCCCGCATTCTATTCAGAGAACTCCCTTGTTATTCCATAAACAAATACATCTGAAATTCGACCAACTGCAGCTTCATCGTCCACTCCTGCAACAACTTTAGAACCCATGCTGAGTTCAATCATCTCCACTTTGCATTTTAGTCAACCCATCACTAACACCTGAACTGATTGCACCTACAAACCATAACACCATCCCCAGCAACTCCCGCAACATAATTGCAACACTGTCACAATCATGGGTACATCTGCACCATGTCCTTGAGCTTCCTCTTTAATCCACCATAATCTGCATTTCCAGTCCATCAACAAATTCCTCCACTAACCCATTTGATCACCAGCAGACCACCTGCAATTCCAACTTCATAACCAGATGGTACTTATTTCTTAGTCATTGCAAACTCCCACGACCAGTTTCGGTGCAAAATAATATTGCCTCAATCCATCAAGATCAACAAATCCATCCCATTTCAGCTTCCATCTGCACAAACCTCCTAGTCCATTGCAACATCATCACAGTTGCTCCACTTCTCTTGTTTCAGTTACAACTTCTTGCCAGACAGCAACTGCATCATCCGCCATTTCCTTAGAACACAATCCAGCTCATTCCCTTCTGCTCATAAATTCAGCTACAGCAGCAATGCCTTCACTGACTTCATTCACTGCTCCATTCTCAGGCCACCATTATAGCTTAGTTCAACACCAGCTGCATTACTTGTACAACCTCCTTATTAGCTGACTTCTCGGCAAGATACAGACCCAACCAAGTTCCAAAGTTATGGACTTACAGCAGACATACGCCGGTTCCCTGTCGACCTCAATATCCTCTCGCAACCCTTGGTATACATCTCCCAGGTACAACTATTGCCGAGCCATTGTTTTAATCTTGCTTGTATTTCGAACAACACTTGGACCGTCTCTCTTTTACTGCCCCACAACGGACAACATCACATTTTATAGCTCAGTTCAACAACTCGCAGTATCACCTCCTCCTTATTTTCGTCGAATGCAACAAAAACTCATATGAAATCAGCCACTGAATTATTATTCTCAATTGAATTTCAGCCCAAGAATTTGACACAAATCATTACTAATTCAAGCCAATAGAACCATGGAAATAACATTGACACCAAGTTGTTTTCTTCACTGAGTTCACTGCAGAAACCTACCATGAATCATTGGTTATCGGCAGTGAGAATTCTCAGTGACTAAAGTTCAGTTATGAAGAACTAGTCGTTTAGGCCTTTAGTCAAGCTCCTCCTATGCGTGTTTCTGCTGATAGAGGAACAAATAATTGTTGATATATAAACTCCCTTTTCTATCTCCTTCCATGTAAGTTTCACATTCACAACAAACCCATCATTACTGAACCATTTGGAACTCTAAAAACATTTCAAAATCGCATCCATTCAACCACACTTCATACGGCAGGAACTGCCATTTCTTGTTCTCGTCAACTTCAAACTCGGCTTAAACTGTTGCTTCCAAATAGAATTCATTGCAACCTATGCTTCATGATCTTTCCATCCTCCGGTAACTGTCTAAATATCCTCCATTCGTTCACTCTCCATGGCAAAAAAAACTTCAGTCTTTTCTCCATTATCTCGGCTTAAAACTGAACTCAGATCCTTAACAAACTCGTATAACACGAACCACCTGATCCTTCTTTGTCTGAGCTTCAATACTACACAGTCTTGGACCCATGAACTTCATGACTTGCCGGGGGTAATAATTGATAGATTTGGCTCGGCAACAGGGAAGTGGAGAGGGAGAACTGGTCACTGGAGAAATGAGTAACTCCTCTGCTCGACTTTGGGTTTCTGTGAACCTAATTTCTTCCTTCTTGAGTGCACATGTGCGACCCCATTGAGTTGAATTACACTAACGCCTTTGTGATCAATAGCCCTGCACTTGTAGTTCACTTGGCCGGTGACTCGATTGACATGAGCTTTAAGCGCGTAAGCCGATACACCCCATTTCGACACCTTTCTCTTCTTTTATGCAAATTAAACCATCGTACTTAAAAAGGAATAAAAATAAACATAATATACAAAAATACAAGAAAACTAATAAGAAAATCATGTGAAATCGTTATCGAAATTGGGTGTTTTAGACATCTATCATCATTCCTCGGACCTTTGATGCGGTGCCTCTCACAAACCAAAGGTAAGAGAATTTTACATGACACACACAGCGGAGAAGCCGGAAATCACAGCCTAAGAAGATCTCTTGCAATCAAAGCCAAAACACAAGGATATTATTGGCTAAGCATGGACGAAGACGCAAAAAACGTAGCAAGGCGTTGCAAAAGATGCCGTGCCAGGAAGATTAAAGCACCAGCAATGGAGCTTAACTTGATCATCGGCCCATGGCCATTCGCAAAATGGGGGGTTGACATTGTTGGACCCTTGATATAGTGGACTACAAAAAGAAGATATCTAATAGTAGTTACGAACTATTTCACCAAATGGGTGGAAGCAAGGGCTTTGGCAAGAATTAGGGACACAGATGTATTTAAATTCTTGTTTGAACAAATCATATGCAGGTTCGGGACACCAGCGGCCATAGTCTCGGACAACGGAAAGCATCTAGAAGGAAAGAACATATACATGTTGTTCAACACCTTCAACATTCATAAAAAAAGTCTACTCTGATATACCCTAAGAGCAATGGACAAGCGGAGGCCACTAACAAGACGATAACAATGAACTTGAAAAAGAAGCTGGGACCATACAAGAAAAGATGGTGCGAACAGCTGCATAACGTCCTATGGGCCTACCGTACCACAAAAAGGGCAGCCACGGGAGAAACTCCGTTCTTGCTAACCTACGAAGCCGAAACAGTCATCCCAACAGAGATAATACTGCCAAAAATAAAAACAGAGGCACGGGAAAAGAACCTGACAACGGATCTTATTCTAGAAAAGCTGGACGATCTCGAACAAAGGCGTGAAGTGGTTTTTCAAAGAATGGTGAACTACCAGTGAAGGCTAGCTCGTGAATACAACAAACGGGTAATTCCTAGAAACTTTGTGGTTGAAGAATACGTCCTACGTCAAATACCACCATATCAAAAGAACAAGGAATAGGGAAAATTAGCTCCCACATGGGACGGAACCTACATCATACACGACATCGTCGAGAAAGGGTCATACTACCTGAGGAACCTCAAAGGAAAAGTATTGCAGCACCCTTGGAATACAATGTACCTAAGGAAGTACTACCCTTAAGTAAATGGTTATTACTCAGGAGAAGAAGGGAAATGGCTACAACCCACCATGTTTTATCCCTGATCAGAGGTAATATAACCTTAACTAATCAATGAAAAACTACTTTGTGCTAAGAAAAGTATAAGTTGATTAAAATAAAAATTGGGTTAGAAATGACACCATCCGTCAGAATTGACGATGAGACAAGGCAAGGCATAACTGCGCAATATATCCAGTGAAGAGAGATACCTTGTTGAAAGTAAAGCAGTGATCGCTGAACATGTGGGTTACAGGAAAAAAAAAAACTCACGTAGGGACCCTCGCCTCCACGGTACCTTTTGGCCAAAGGATATCCTAGTAGGACGTTGAATGTTCCGCCCAAGGTTAAACAAAACCTTAGCACCTTGTTACAACAAGAATGTATGAATAACTAGACACGATATGTCTGCATACTTTCATACAACAAATGAAGGAACCATAACATGTGTTACCAAAACACAACTAATATGTCTTAACAGTTGCAGATGACGAAGGGTCGGAATGTAACAAAGGGTGTTTCAAAAATATCAAAGACCCCTCAGTTGGGGGAAAAATACAACAAAGAAGTTCAAATTGAAAATAAAGCAGGAGCATCATGATCATGGGTAAGGAAGACGGGGAAAGACAACTCCTTCAGCCTGAAGCTCAGCCTCAGCAAAAGCATTGTTGATGTAATCAATGGCGGAACGCTTGTATTTCTCCTCCATCCGAGAAGCTTGAACCTCCGAGTCCGAAGCCTACTTCCGACAAAGCTCCACAAGCTGAGCACTAAGCTAATCATTATCATGTTGAAGTGACTCAACGTTAAGATTAGTCGCAGCATCAAACTGGCGAGATATCTCCAACGCAGATATCTGACCCTCAAGACGACTAATCTTGGCGTTTGCACCTACCAACTGCTCCTGGAGACCTGTGTATGCAAAGGGTATTAGCAACAAGGAAAGGCATATAAATACACGAAGGATGCTACGGAAAAATAATCATCCTAGGCTACCTCCGGCATGGCTAAGGGATTCCTCAAAACTATGCTGGGTTCAGCAAGATCCACCCCAGCTGCCTCAATATCTTCCTCAAGGGTATCATTTTTCGTCCGGATATCACCAACATCTATCAGGAGAGACGCATTCTCGGAAGACAAAGCTTGGTACACATTTTCTAACTCTTCAAACCTTTTTGCTAAGGATGCATAAGACATAAAAGAAGACTCGGAACCCACATCAACAAGTTTGTTCTTAAGAAAACGAACCTCAGCAGCCGAGACATTTCGCTCTGCAGTAACCTTAGCTAAGGAGGCACACACACCTTCAAAATCGGTATAATATTTCTTTCGAATAATATCTTGGTCTGAGAGACGTTTCTCGACTAAGGCAATATCCTCCTTTTGCTTTAAAATGAGACTTTCCTAGTCTCCTTCCATCTAAGGGCTTCATCATTCTTACTACGAAGCAAAGCCAGCTGCTTCACTAAATTAGCATTATGGGCAGACTCAAGGGAGAGTTGGGCCTCATTGTGAACAGTTACATTTATCAACCTATCAGAATTCTTTTGGTAATACCAAACATCAGAAGTTAACTTGGCCACTCGATCTTGGAGATATCTAAGTTCACTAGAGCCACCGGCTGGCAGACGAAGGTTATCTCAGGGATACACAGCCAGCAAAAGTAAAGTAAAAGCTAATGGAAAGAAGAAAATAAACCTATGGCTTTGGGGGACTCAGCGGCTAAAGCATCATCAGCAGCCCTACGACCATCCTCAGAAACCTTGGTAGCATCGTTAGCCCTCCTAAGAGCCAACAAGCAAGCCTCTAGAGACCTCTGCGTCTTCCTCAAATCATCTTCCAGCGAAGCTATCCTATTAACCGAAGCATCGTCGCTTGACGAAGGATGCTTTGCAAAAGCAAGTGCATACTCTTGATGAGCACGTTCTAACAAGGCACTCAAATGAGTACACTTGGCCCTATAAACCTTGAATAAGGTATAACTGACATCAATCTGCTTACAAATCTGCAAGCAAAGGAGCATAAGACTATAAGAGCGGACGAAGGGTCAAATTAAGAAGAAACGCATTCAGGTAAAAATCACTTACTGAAAAGGCTGTAAGACGAGGAAGGAAAGTGACGTAGGTATCCATGAAAGTTTCCATCTCTTGGATGCTACCCGGACCTGCGAATCTCACCAAAGCTTAGGCTAGAACGAAGACAGTCAGGGCCAAAGAACAAATCTTTTGTTGCACGGTACTGCGCAGTCAGCACATCCAACTATGAAGGTACTTTAATAGAACTATCAAGATAATGATGATCAACTCCAACAAAGAAGGGACCTTTAAAATCCTGTAAGACAGCTTCAAGAATAGCATCATCAGAGCTACCTAAGCTCAATCTCTCCAACATATTATCGTGAGATGGATCAGCACCAACATGGGGCACAACTGCCGAACCTTCACCTCGACGAAGAGACGGCATGGTGGATGAGCTAGGAACAGAAGAAAGGCCTTGAGAACTGCTCAGACCTAGCTCGCCAGTAGAAGGAAGATTACCAAGCACGGTCCAGTTTGGTAACAAAGGGGGAAGTCCAACAACTTTGCTAGTAGGGGCAGTAGAGACAGATTAAGCACTCCCAAGCGAAAGAGGAAAAATGTTGAAGGAGAAACTGCCTAGTGAAATCACAACCTTCTTCTTCGACTGCGAATATGAATTAACAGCCCTAGACGAAGGAACAACAACCTTGGTAAATGAAACACTTGATTGAAGGGAGGTGGTAGGAGACGAAGGAAGACTCTTCGAAGCCACCACATTAGCTCCAGCAGCAGCAGAAGTAGCATGTAAGGCTGCGCTGGGAGCGGAAAACGAAGGCATCTTCAAAGACGATGTAACAACAGGTCCATCAACACTAATAGGCATGACAAACCGAGCACCGGCACCAACAAGAAGGTTCTCGCCCTCAAATGAAAAAATCTCGGACAAGACTAGGGCTACCCTTGGAAAAATCATCCTTAATATCATCCAAATGAAAGCTAAGGCCAGTATCCTCGATGTCCTCCATATCCTCGTCACGTGGTGCTCTACCAACAGACTTAGGATCCTCCTCCAAAGCATCAAGATCAATAACGGTCTTCAACTTACCCTTCCTCTGAGAAGACTATGAAGAAACACATGCATCATCTAAGGATCGGGGGTAACACACTAAGGAACCTACAAACACAAAGGTATGGCAATAGTCCTTACCTTCGCAAGTGTTTCATCCAAAGCTTTCCTCTTCCTAGTCCTTGCGGTTACGGAATTTCCAACAGAGCCTGAAGCATCCCCAGCAGAAGAAGCAGGAGCGGAATGCAAAGCAAAATCATTAAAAAAGCGTCTAAATAGGCCTAAGCAGATAAATAGGCCTAAGCAGATAAAAATGCCTAAGCAGATAAAGAGGCCTAAGCAGATAAAAAGACCTAAGCAGACAAAGCTTCAACAGTAAGCGAAGATATCTTCCATAGCAAGCGAATATATCTTCCACAGTAAGCGAAGATATCTAAGGCCTAAGCAGATAATTTACTTCGAAATTGAAGCTGTGTTGTACTATTTTTCCCTTAGATCGAGAATAGTTTTTCCCAAAGGGTTTTGTTACTCGAAAAGGTTTTTAGCGAGATAATACTAAAAGCATCAAGTATGTTGAAGGTTGAAGACATAAAGATCGCGTTGATATTATTGAAAATATCGGAATCAAAGAAATGAAACACGATAGTCAACGTAACTTCCATAATCAACAACATGGTTCTATAAATTTCCAAGTCACCAAAGTAAAGTGTGATAAACTCCTTTTGACTGCATTGGACTAATGAATATTTTCTGACATCAGGGGGATCATCTAATGGTGTATTGAACTCTTTTCCTTCACCGAGGTTACTTTTTCCCAAAGGGTTTTGTTTCTCGGCAAGGGTTTTAATGAGACAACATCAAATACCGGGAAGTAATTTCCCAACTAAGGCTATTGTCTTTCCCACAAGGATTTTCTGCATTTGGAGTTGTGAAGTAACTAGTCAACTTTAATGGAACAAAGTGATCATCTGCAACAGATCACCTTTAGTTGCATCTGTCACGTTGTACTCTTTTCCCTTCGTCAAGGTTTTATCCCACTGGGTTTTCCTTGTCAAGGTTTTAATGAGGCAACATATTCGAGTCCAGCTATGTTCTAACTTTGCTTAATATTGTACTATTTTTCTTTACTTCAGGTTTTGTCCCTCTGGGTTTCCCTGACGAAGTTTTAACGAAGAAATTAACTTAGACTCGTCGATCTTTGAAGATCGTATTGCATTTGATGAATTACATGTAAAGTACGAGACAACATGTGAAGTACTACATGTGAATAGTTGTACCAAGGTTTCATCCCACTGGGTTTTTCCTTGTCAAAGTTTTAATGAGGTGATTTATTTTGGCACAAGTCATCAAGAAGAGGAAGATATTTGAAGACCTACATTCGAAGCACTATATGTGAAGCACTGCGTAGGAAGTTCTATTGGACCGTACAAGGGGGAGTGTTGTAGGCCTATGGCCCATAGATATGCGGCCCATGTTGATACATAGGGTTTTCATGTATATGTATATAAAGGATACTATAACTGTGTAATAGGGTTACTCATATCAATAAGAACTCTTTCTCTGTGTCTTTATCTTCTTCTCCATAATCCACTGCAAAAACTAACTATTACATCAAATAACCAAATTAAAATTAATAACTGAACTAGTGTAATATCCTCATATAAGGGCTCGTCCTAATAATTTTCAGAATCAATATCAACAGTTGCAGGGTTTTGAAGTCATGCCTTCTCTGCTCAAAGTGCATAGAATTCAGCTTGCTCTACTTTTAGTTGTGCAGAATACATCCTTGTCATGTCCATTCTAAGAATTGCTCTCATATGCGCATTAAAGAAATGTTTGTCAACCGCTTTAAGATTTTTCTGATTTCTGTAGACATTCTGTTATGCTATATTATTTTAAGAAGGTTTTTGCATGTTGAATCTTGAAGTTAATGATTGTGCGATCCCTTGATTGTATTTCTATTCCTTTTTCTATTTTTTGTTACCTGGTTCCTCATATCTTTTGACATAGATATTAACCTTAATATATAAAATTACCATGTTGGGATTTGCCAATATTGGTTTTAAGGTTTGAGTTTATTTCTTGTGAAGAATAAGGAGACCCAGGTTGTGAATACCAATATTCCGAGGAGCACGTGTCACGATCTTAGTGGTCGCACAATAACCGAACTGTATAGCCTTAGATGGATAGAGAAACCTAAGTAACATAGGATACCTCCATAGATCTTCTTTATCTCGCCCCAAGAAATAAGACCTCGACGGTGTGGATGGGAATAGTACAAGTCTAGTCTACAAGGCGCAGCTGGCGAGGGGACATAGTTAGGTGACGCATCTAATCAGCATTAAATGCACAAAACTCTTATCTACATGCATGAGTCAAGGCACGTGGAGAGAAGAGGCGTGGCAAGGCCTGATTTGCTAATACAAGCGGTGAACGAAGGTACAACCTATACTGAGGTTGGGTAGTTCCCAAAGGAACATGGGATAGCTGAGATGGCATGATTTTACTAGAGACGGTACACAACGAACGAAGGTACCACTAACACATAAGGTATATCAGCAGACGATGGACCCAGAGGCAGCAAATATATACCAGGAGCGGAAGAGGCTATAAATACCAAGCCTCACCAACACACTAAAGGCATTCAATTTCAATACCAAAAAGGAGAAGAATATCTAGTCTTAAGCTTATACCTCTTTAATGTTTAGAACTTAAGTAACTACTATAACTTGAGTTCTCTCTATTACTTTGGGAAGCATTTAAGATCTTTGTAACCACTACAACTTAATACAAAACAATCACTCATTACCCCGTAGACGTAGACGAATGTCGAACCATGTTATTTCTTGTGTCTCATGATAACTTAGATGCTTTTACATTATCTTTATGTTCTTTGTTATTGATTGAGACCTCACACATCTTTTATTACTTAGCACTATCATATCAACAAAGGTATCAATACTACATAGCATCAGATCCTTTGAGTTGTTTACATTTACGTAGACTATGGGAAAATAAGTAGTCACAGTTTGGCGCCCACCGTGTTCTTTCTCACAACCGTGATCTTAGACACAATTTTACTTTTAATCTTCGGAAATGAAGGGATCTGTATTTTAATGGTGAATCTCACTCTCTAAGTGATTCGTTCATTCATTATTTGTGTATGTTTTTGAGTTCATAACCTCTAGAAACACACGGCTTTGCAGATCTACAAAGTTTTTCACAAAAGCGTATCCACAAAATGCCAAAATCTTTGTTTTATACCAAAACGACACTTTTTTTTATCAAAACATATTCTAGATCTGAGAACCTTTGACTATCAAGGGAACCTCAGTAAGATTTTAAGTAAGAAGGATCTTCTAAAAGCATTTAATAACCTCGTTTTTCTCGAAATCTGACACCACCTTTTTCGATTTTCAACATTTTTAAGGTTGTTTTCTCCATGGGTGTCATAAGCATTTAATACCTGTCTGTCAAAGACGTTACTTCAGTACTTTTTCTAAAAAAGCTGTTTAGCCACCTTCCGTGTCAGAGCATTTATTGATACTTTTGTCGAAGGTACCCAAGTAGCAGATTTCTTCACTTTCTTTGTGACCACAGGGTATCAAAAGCCGAAGGCATGCAGAAACCGGATGATGTACCAACAAGCTCACGACCGGCACTCACAAGAGGAAGATCCCAAAAGCCGTCTCAAGCAAACCAAAGGAATGGAGTAGAGGACGGACAAAGCGAGATAGCAAGAAGAACAGTTGCTACAAAGACACTTATTCCTACTGAGGGGATGGGGAAAACATCGGGACCTCAACCAATCTACGGAATGCCGTAACCGGAGCATCCAACTACTACGATGCCACTTACTCCCAACGCATGGTTACCTGGGACCTTAGTTCCTACGGGACGAGGGTTGAGAAACCTAACACTAATCCAGATTCACCAATCATAGACTAAGTGTCAGAAAACTCTGAAGATCCGACCGACAGCACCCCACAAGGAGGTGGAGCCCACAACGAAGATCAAATGGCGGCACAAGTAGCAGACTTGATCCTCCGGAATAAGGAAAACAAAGATGCATTGCAGAAGATATCCCTGCAAAACCAAAATCTCAAAGGTATGTTGGACACACAGATCGAAGGCTCCCAAGCTTTCCCTCCCCAAAAGAGGCATGACAACGGAGCTACCTCAGGAAGACGAAGTCTGAATCTCAATGAAACAATGGCTAATCAACCTAACGGAGCTGGAAAACCGCGCCACGACCCGGATGAGGTGGACTCAACATACAATCCCTCTCAAAGCTATTACGATAAGCTGTCTAAAGATGCTCATAACGTGAACATGGTGATGAAATGGAGAAAATACGGAGGTAGATACGATGCCTAAAAACTGGTCATGCAGGCGCAAGGATATAAGAAGCACTACATGAGGCAACCACGTCTCCATTATCTTTTCGCATTTTAGGGGAACCATTCCTCCGAAATGCCCGATACCTACGTTCCACGCATACAATAGTACCTCAGATCCCGCAGCCCACTTACGGTATTACACTCACGTCCTTGCCCATTGGGAAAGAGATGAGGTAGTACTTTGTAGGTACTTTCCGGCCAGCCTTACAGGATCAGGACTTGCTTGGTATGACAACCTACCAACAAACTCAATTGACTCCTTTGAGCAATTGTCTACGGTCTTTTTGGAGACATATATGTACAATAAAACAACAAAGGCAGGGTTAGATAGGATATTTGATTTAGCTATCAGACCCTGAGAAACACTCATGCAGTACACGGACAGATGGAAAAAAACATTCCAAGCAATCAGGAAAGTCAATCCAGAAATTAGCATTAACTGCTATAAGTACAGATTTGATAGAACCTCAGCCATCTTCGTGGAACTTCACAACAGAACCCTCGATTCATAAGGAGAGCTCAAGGTCGTTCAATATCTCTACATAAGGCTCAAGGAGATTCAGAAGGACAACCTCAGGGCACAAGCAAAGACAGCAACAGCTCCACAATGAACCAACTCTTTGGAACCAATTTCGGAGATACCTAAGAGACAAAATGAAGCCGGGGGCAGAGCTAGCTATCAATCCAAATACATAGATGACAAAATAGGCAAGAGAATAGAAGAATTTGTTGACAAAGTCTACATAAAGCTGAATACAACTTTCTCTCACATCCTAAGCAATGAAGGAGCAAAGCCAGGCTTCCCGTACCCCGGCACTAGGGGAAAGAAGCCAGATAAAATGAAGGAGGCTAAGGAATACTGTGCATACCACCAGTTATACGGACATACCACAGATACTTGTTATCACCTGCACAGCGTGATCCAAAGGTTCATCGACGGAGGTAAGTTCTTGGAATACGTGCAATTACAGCCGGCGGAAATAGAGGAGGCCTCAAAGAATAGGGTGGAGCTACCTCAAGACGTAAAATACATAAACATGATCACCTTCTCCAGCGGAAGTCAAGAAGAAATGCTAGAAGATATACTCGAGTTAGCTCAAAAAAGGAAGAAGATTGAATCCCATGAGGTGTTCAAGCTAAGTGGACCACCTTCCAACACTTGGGAAGATTGGATAGCCACGTCATTAACATTCTCAAAAAAGGACGTCAACCAGGAGGTGGAGATGCACAACGATCCACTAGTGATCACACTTCCAATACACGGATGAAATGTTACGAAGGTCCTCATAGATGGGGGCAGTTCGTTAAAAGTCCTATTTTACGAACCCTACCTATGCATGGGCCTAACAACAAAGCAAAATGATTCTTCCACTTGCACAATATACGATTTTAATGGAGCAGTCTCTAGACCAAAAGAAGAAATTATTTTACAGGTACATGCAGGACCCTTAGTAACCAACACACGCTTTTGCGTGGTGGAAGCACCTTCGCCCTACAATGTCATCATGGGCAGGCTATGGGTCCACAAATTACGAGGAACGGCTTCGACATACCATCAATACCTACGCTTTCCTACACCTATGGGAGAAATGGAAATCAAAGGTGATCAACAAGACGTAAGGCTATGCAACCTATCATAAATCAGACTCAATGAAGAAATAAGTGCGGCTCAGCATCATGAAAGAAAGAGGCGTAAAGCAAGTAGAAAAAAGGAAGAGAACGGAGCCTCCTTGGTCCCCAAAGGCACCTCCACACAGGAAGCAGGTATCTCCGCCACTACAACTGCAGATACCTCTACCAAATGACAATTACATAAAAGCACTCCTCAACGGCATCCAAGACAAATCTGCACACCGGTGGAACCAACAAAGAAGATCAACATCGGGACAAAGGTGGATCCAAAGATAATCAAAATTGGAACTTTACTTGAAGAGGAAGAGGAGGTGCAGCTACAACAATTACTAGAATAATACGCAGATATCTTTGCATGGTCAATGAAGGACATGCCAGGAATTGACCCGAATTTGGTCTCACACCACCTTCGGCTAAAACCAGAGATATCACCGTTCAATCAGCGCATACGAAAAGTGGCGAAAATCTACCACGAAGGGGTAGAAAAGGAGTTACAAAAGCTACTCACAATAGGATTCATACGAGAAGTCAAATATCCCACATGGATCCAACATGGTCATTGTTCCTAAAAAGAACGGACGCGTGCGCATTTGCATCGACTTTAGAAATCTCAACAAGGCGTGCCCCAAGGATAGTTACCCACTGCCAAACATTGACCAACTGGTCAACACAACCGAAGGCCATCAAAGGTTATCCTTCATGGATGGATACTCAGGCTATAACCAGATATCTCTTGTAGAAGAAGACCAGGAGTATACTGCGTTCTTTACCCCACGAGGCCTGTATTGTTATACAAGGATGCCTTTTGGACTAAAGAATGCGGGGGAAACATACCAACAATTAGTAGACAGAATCTTTAAACCATGGATAGGGAAAATACTGGAGGTCTACATGGACGACATGCTCGTCAAAAGCAAAGAAGCAAAAGACCATCTCTCACACCTAAGGGAGATATTCGAAGTCATGAGAAGCTTCCACATGAAGGTCCACCCGGAGAAATGCACGTTCGGTGTCACCTTAGGAAAATTCTTGGGATATCTAGTAACTCAGCGTGGAATCGAGGTGGACCCTGAAAGGGTCAGAGCCATAATGGAAATGCCATCACCGCAAACCCTGAAAGGACTACAAAAGCTAAATGAAATTTTAGCTTATATGGGGAGATTAATCGCAAGATCATCGGACAAGTGCAAAGCATTATTCGACACGCTAAGGAAATGAAGAAGATTCACATGGACCACGGGTGCGAACAAGCCCTTCACAAGATCAAAGAATACTTGGCATACATACCCATCCTACAGAAGCCAGAGCCAGGTGAGATACTTACCCTATACCTAGAAGCAACGAGCTACGCGGTAAGCGCAGAATTGGTACGAGACCAAGGGCAAGGAGAAAAACCCATGTATTACATAAGCAAGACACTCATCTCAGCGGAGCGTAACTATACCAAGGTGGAAAAACTCATATATTCCTTAGTAGTGGCAACCCAAAATATAAGGATATATTTTGATGCGCGCACCGTTCGAGTTTTAACAAAGGCTCAGATAAATCAGATCCTCGACAGCATGGAGAAAATCGGAAGAGTGGAAAAATGGAATGCCATGATCAAGTAGTTTCACATAATCTTTGAAACCAGGAAGGCTGAGAAATCACAAATCTTAGCAGATTTCTTGGCAGACCTACCTCTGAACGATGAAGCGGGGATAGACAACATCCCAGGAATGGAAGAAGAAAAGTCGGACCCAGAAGACATCTTTGAACCGCAAAATTCACGAAGGTGGGAAATCTTCGTGGATGGCTCATCCAACGGAGAAGGACCAGTCATAGGGATTGTGATAACAACCCCCACCGGAGACAGACTCATCCATGCATTTAGGTTAGAATTCAAACAATACACCAATAACATCACAGAGTATGAGGCGGTCATACATGGCCTACGCTTAGCACATGAGTTGGGCATATCAGATTTTCATTTGACTAGTAACTCAAAATTGGTCATTAGGCAAATAGATCTCAAGTACCAAACTCTGGATAAAATATTATCCTCGTACCTAAAGCTAGCACAGGAGCATGCATGAAAGATCAACAAGGTCACATTCAGGCATGTCTGTCGGAAAGATAACATACACGTAGATGCCTTATCATTCATATAATCAATGCTGAGGACGGAAACACCACCTCTGTCCAGATAGGGAGAATCTATGAACCTTCGATAAAAGCACCAACCTCAGCAGAAGAAGCCTTGGTCGCCAGACTAAGGGCATGAGGTAAGCGGAGAAATCCAAGGAAGATGAAAGATCCGAAGAGTCGGGTAACGAAGCCTTGAAGTCTGACGAAGACCAATCCATGTCATACTGAAGCAATGAAGGTGAACCAGAAGATGACTGGAGACTCCCAATCCACATTTACCTCGACAAAGGTACCCTACCTGCAGATACCAAAGAAGCTCGAAAAATCGAGTCAAAAGCAGCAATGTACAGCCTATGAGCTGGGATACTATACAGAAGGTCATTCCTAGGACCTTTGATGCGGTGCCTCTCACAAAACGAAGGTAAGAGAATTTTACATGACATACACAATGGAGAAGCCGACAATCACAGCGGAAGAAGATCTCTTGCAATCAAAGCCAAAACACAAGGATATTATTGGCTAAGCATGGACGAAGACGCAAAAAATGTAGCAAGGCATTGCGAAAGATGCCAACGCTTTTCCATGAAGATTAAAGCACTAGCAACGGAGCATAACTCGGTCATCGACCCATGGGCATTCACAAAATGGGGGGTT
Source organism: Papaver bracteatum (assembly GCA_023529315.1). Classification (NCBI taxonomy): domain Eukaryota; kingdom Viridiplantae; phylum Streptophyta; class Magnoliopsida; order Ranunculales; family Papaveraceae; genus Papaver; species Papaver bracteatum. Next base: position 2,356,153 of record JAJJWX010004844.1, read on the forward strand.
GACATTGTTGGACCCTTGATAGAGGGGACATCAAATAGAAGATATCTAATAGTAGCTACAGACTATTTCACCAAATGGGTGGAAGCAAGGGATTTGGCAAGAATTAGGGACACAAATATCTTTAAATTCTTGTTTGAACAAATCATATGCATGTTCGGGATACTAGCGGCCATAGTCTCTGACAACGGTAAGCAGCTGGAAGGAAAGAACATATACATGTTTTTCAACACCTTCAACATTCATAAAAACAAGTCTACTCCGATATACCCTAAGAGAAATGGACAAGTGGAGGCCACTAACAAGATGATAACAATGAACTTGAAAAAGAAGCTGGGACCATACAAGAAAAGATGGTGCGAACAGCTGCACAACGTCCTATGGGCCTACCGTACCACAAAAAGGGCAGCCACAGGAGAAACTCCGTTCTTGCTAACCTATGAAGCCAAAGCAGTCATCCCAACGGAGATAATACTGCCAACAACTAAAACGGAGGCATGAGAAAAGAACCTGACAACGGATCTTATGCTAGAAAAGTTGGACGACCTCGAAGAAAGGCGTGAAGTGGCTTTTCAAAGAATAGTGAACTACCAGCGAAGGCTAGCTCGTGAATACAACAAACGGGTAATTCCTAAAAACTTTGTGGTTGAAGAATACGTCCTACGTCAAATACCACCATATAAAAAGAACAAGGAATGGGGAAAATTAGCTCCCACATGGGACGAAACCTACATCATACACGACATCGCCGGGAAAGGGTCATACTACCTGTGGAACCTCAAAGGAGAAGTATTGCAGAACCCTTGGAATACAATATACCTAAGGAAGTACTACCCTTAAGTAAATGGTTATCACTCAGGAGAAGAAGGGAAAGGGCTACAACACACCATGTTCTATCCATGATCAGAGGTAATATAACATTAACTAATCAATGAAAAACTATTTTTTGCTAAGAAAAGTATAAGTTGATCAAAATAAAAATTGGGTTAGAAATGACACCGTCCGTCAGAATTGACGATGAGACAAGGCTTGGCATAACTGGGCAATATATCCAATTAAGAGAGATACCTTGTTAAAAGTAATGCAACGATTGATGAACACGTGATTTACAGGAAATGTTTTTCTCACGTAGGGACCCTCGCCGCCACGGTACCTTCTGGCCAAAGGATATCCTGGTAGGACATTGAATGTTCCGCCCAAGGTTAAACAAAACCTTAGCGCCTTGTTACAGCAAGAATGTACGAATAACTAGACACGATATGTCTACATACTTTCATACAACAAATGAAGGAACCATAACACGTGTTACCAAAACACAACTAATATGTCTTAACAGTTACAGACGACGAAGGGTCGGAATGTAACAAAGGGTGTTTCAGACACATCAAAGACCCCTCAGCTGGGGGCAAAATACAACAAAGAAGTTCAAATTGAAAATAAAGCAGGAGCAGCATGATCATGGTAAGGAAGATGGGGGAAAGAAAACTCTTTCAACCTGAAACTCAGCCTCCGCAAAAGCATTGTTGATGTAATCAATGGAGGAACACTTGTATTTATCCTCCATCCGAGAATCTTGAACCTCCGAGTCCGAAGCCGATTTCCGACGAAGCTCCATAACCTGAGCACTAAGCTGATCATTTGCCTGCTGAAGTGACTCAACGTTAAGCTTATTCGCAATATCAAACTGGCGAGATATCTCCAACGCAGATATCTGACCCTCAAGACGACTAATCTTGGCATTTGCACCTACCAACTGCTCCTGGAGACCTGTGTATGCAAAGGGTATTAGAAACAAGGAAAGGCAGATAAATACACGAAGGATGTTTCTGAAAAATAATCATCCTAGGCTACCTTCGGCATGGCTAAGGGATTCCTCAAGACTATGCTGAGATTCAGCAAGATCCACCTCAGTTGCCTCAAGATCTTCCTCAAGGTTATCCTTTTCCGTATGGAGATCACCAACATCTATCAGGAGAGATGCATTCTCGGAATACAAAGCTTGGTACACATTTTATAACTCTTCAAACCTTTTTGCTAAGGATGCATAAGACATGGAAGAAGACTCGGAACCCATATCAACAAGTTTGTTCTTAAGAGAATGAACCTCAGCAGCCAGGACATTGCGCTCTGCAGTAACCTTAGCTAAGGAGGCACACACACCTTCAAAATCGGCATAATATTTCTTTTGAATAATATATTGGGGTGAGAGACGTTTCTCGACTAAGGAAATATCCTCCTTTTTCTTTAAAATGAGAATCTCCTATTATCCTTCCATCTAAGGGATTCATCATGCTCACTATGAAGCAAAGCCATCTACTTCACTAAATCAGCATTATGGGAAGACTCAAGGGAGAGTTGGGCCTCGTTGTGAACAGTTACATTCATCAACCTATCAGATTTCTTTTGGTAATACCAAACATCAGAAGTTAACTTGGCCACTCGATCTTGGAGATATCTAAGTTCACTAGAGCCACCGGCTGGCAGACGAAGGTTATCTCAGGCCTACGCAACCAGCAAAAGTAAAGAAAAATCTAAGGGAAAGAAGAAAACAAACCTATGGCTTTGGAGGATTCAGCGGCTAAAGCATCATCAGCAGCCCTACGACCATCCTCAGCAACCTTGGTAGCATCATTAGCCCTCCTAAGAGCCAATAAGCAAGCATCTAGAAACCTCTGCGTCTTCCTCAAATCATCTTCCAGCGAAGCTATCCTAGCAACCGAAGCAGCATCACTTGACGAAGGATGCTTTTCAAAAGGAAGTGTATACTCTTGATAAGCACGTTCTAACAAGGCACTCAAATGAGTAAACTTGGCCCTATAAACCTTGAATAAGGTATAGCTGACATCAATCTGCTTACAAAGCTGCAAGCAAAGGAGCATAAGACTATAAGAGCGGACGAAGGGTCAAATTAAGAAGAAACACATTCAGGTAAGAATCACTTACTGAAAAGTCTGCAAGACGAGGAAGGAAAGTGGCATAAGTATCCATGAAAGCTTCTATCTCTTGGATGCTACCCGGCCCTGTGGATCTTACCAAATCTTAGGCTAGGAAGAAGACAGTCAGGGTCGAAGAATAAATATTTTGCTGCACGGTACTGCGCAGTCAGCACATCCAACTGTGAAGATACTTCAATAGAACTATCAAGATGATGATGATCAAATCCAACAGAGAATGGACCTTTGGAATCCCGCAAGAGAGCTTCAAGAATAGCATCATCATAGCTACCTAAGCTCAATATCTCCAACAGCTTACCGTGACTTGGATCAACACCAACATGGGGCACAACTGCCGAACCTTCACCTCGACGAAGAGACGACATGGTGGATGAGCTTGGAACAGAAAAAAAGCCTTGAGAACTACTCACACCTAGCTCGTCAGCAGAAGGAAGATTACCAAGCACGGTCCAGTCTGGTGACGAAGGGGGAAGTACAACAGCTTTGATAGCAGGGGAAGTAGAGACAGACTGAGCACTCCCAAGCGAAGGAGGAGCAACATTGAAGGAGAAACTGCCTAGTGAAATCACAACCTTCTTCTTCGACTGCGAATATGGATTACCAGCCCTAGCCGAAGGAATAAAAACCTTGGTAAATGAACCACTTGATTGAAGGGAGGTGAAAGGAGACGAAGGAAGACTCTTCGAAGCCACCACATCAGCTCCAGCAGCAACAGAAGTAGCATGCAAGGCTGCGCTGGGAGAAGAAAAAGAAGGCATCTTAAAAGACAATGTAACAGTAGGGCCATGAACACTAACAGGCATGACAAACTGAGCACCGACACCAACAAGAAGGTTCTCACCCTCAACTGAAAAATCTCGGACAGGACTAGGGATACCCTTGGCAAAATCCTCCTCAATATCATCCAAATGAAAGCTAAGGCCAGTATCCTCGATGTCCTCCATATCCTCGTCACGTGGTTGATGGTTATTTTCAATGATGTTGTAGTTAAAAGGTTCTTTGAGACTTGTGAAGGAAGATTTTTTAGACTTTAATTTTTTTATAAATAAAAATAACAAACTAAATTAAAAAGTGTTGTGAAAATGAAGGACAGGCTGGGGCTAGGATTCCACCATTGGTCCATATTAGTGATTTAATAAAATAATAATTATGCAACTCAACATTCAAATTGATTCTAATAGTATTGCCTAGACTTGTAGATTTTCAAAAGAATAGATGTTAATCCAAGCATAGAATATCAAAACCCTAAAGCAAGCATATTCTATCAAAAGAAAATACACCTAACTAATCAAAATCATATAATCAATTTTTAGTTCAATGCAAAATAATCATAATAGAGTTGATGTAATTAATTAAATATAGAAATATATCACTTTTACCGAAACAACGGCTTCCTCCAACGCCCCAAGAATTAGGTTTAGCTCATCTTGATGGAAACACGCTCAAAGTACGATTTCATTGCTCAAATGTGCTTACAAAGATGAATAGAGTGAAAATGGTGAAAACCGGGTGTTTGCAACGCTTATAAATGTTGCAAACACTGTTACAAAAACGATAACAGTTAACTGCAGTTGTTGCTGACACTGTAGCTCTGCAACTGTCGCTGTTACAAATAACGACGGTTCTAGAGAGTCTGTTCTTCACGATTTTAGAAGTGCAGCAGCAGAAACTGTTTTTTCCAAACTTGATTTCGATTGCTCTATTGTCTCCAAACTTCTCCCCCCCCCCACATCTACAGCTCCTCTACACCTTATATAGCCTTACAGAACTGAAAATACGCCTCCATAACTCCAGTAAATCTTCCATTACTCGTATTAAAGAAAAATAATATCGGGAATATTTTCTTTCCATTCTTTGATTTTCATACATTCAATTGCTGCATACATACTCCAAAACACTTGTTACACGTCCAAGGGTGAATCAACATGATGTAGACACGCTCAAATCTCTACAAACTCGTGAATGTCTCTCCCATGCATGAACTGCCCTTTTTTCTTCCACACGATTATCTAGCCAAAGTGGATCGATTTCAACGGCCATACCAACATTCTACAGTCATATCACGTCTACCCACAAAGTTTCAGCGATTGAATCTCCATCTAACCCAATCGAATTGTGATCGACAAATCTGCCAGAAGAGGAGCTTGTTATCCCGCAAAAACAAAAATTCAAACGTTGAAGAAGGTGTGCCCTGATCAAAACACGGGTGCCTTTAACAGCTGTGGGTGCCCTTATCCAAAGTGAGGGTGCCTTTATCACTTTTCTCCCGGGGGTCCAAATAGCACTTTTCGAGCAACTTTTTCCGCATAAGTGTAATTCTGTAATAACACCTAAACAAACATAAAAACACCATAATAAGTACAAAAATCGAGACTAACAATAGAGACACTGAGGACAATTCAGACACAAAAATGTGTCTATCAAATACCCCCAAACTTATTGTTTGCTAGTCCCGAGCAAATCTAATCTAGAAAATAAAATGGCTACACTTAGCACGTGCAATAAGCCGTTAAACCGTTAGGTGGCCCTAGTGGCAGAGTGTTGTCTCCGGAGGGTTTACCAGAGGTGTACCCACAAAACCAAGACTTCTAATTGATCACAGGTATCCAAAAAGCTATGAGGACAGACAAATTATCAACCTATATCCAAGTGACTAGAATGCCAGGGAAATTAAAGGTGTCAGCTCTAAAGCTAACTGAAGAAAAGGGGAGACACATCCGCAACACTGCTAGATAAAAAGATATCTGCTACACAGCTAGATAAACATTGTAAGATGCGTCTGCTGATTTACAACTGGATAAGATTAGGAGAGAGAAAAATATGAGAGGGACATCTCGCTACACAAATTTGGACTAATTACGTGTGATGAGTTAAACCAGTGCTAGAAATATCTTGAGCCAGATTGAAAGCGGACTAACAAAGCAACCAAATGTATCTTTCTTCGACTCTCTCATAGTGCTCAGTAGAAACAACGTCTTCTTCAGCTTCAACTGTTGATGATAAACTCTTGAACCTTGTAAAACCTTGACAATTAACTCTTCTCTCCGATTCCTCACTTGAAACTTCCTTATAGATTTTTATTTCCCTATGGCCTTATTGAACAAAATTTAAAAATTATTATTTATTTATTTTCATCATTTTTTTTTTTTCAATTTTTTTTTTCAATTTTTTTTGTAGAGTAATAACAAGACAAAAATTTACATGGCCATTACAAAAGGAATTTAACACTTGGATTTTCACAACTTGTAATGTCTTAGTATCATGAACGTCAACAACTTATATCGTTTGATTTTTCTTGCTCTAATAACTTCTTGTAACCATTGATTTTGAATTCTGATTTTCTATTGTTGCTTTTAAACCTTAAACGTCTTTAACTTTCTTCATAGATTTTGATGTCGCTCCGCTTGTTGATGATGATAAGTTTCTACTGAGAGAGAATCGTAATCCAGTAACTAAGACTACATTGTGAGGTTGCTTTGTCTTTCTGGCATTTCCTGAGCTACTTGCCTTTCCATCATGAATGGTTAGGTCCATCACGGTTACCCTTTATAAGGAACAAGTTCTCTCCTGAATTTCAAGGATCTCAATGTCTTTTTCTCTAATGTCTCAATAGGGTGTTATCCCTAGCATTCCAATTTCTATCTTTTCGGTGAGAAAAAGTATGTAAACTTAGCTAACCGGACACCATGTGACGCTAGAAGTTTCAAAAATGCAACTAAAAAGTTTCTCCCATACCCCCAAACTTAAATCTAACATTGTCCTCAATGTTCTAAAGATGAGATCAAAAACATGAACAAGGAGAAACCGTTACCACTAGAAGGAAATGAGGAAAAATATTACCGTGTTGCATGAGCAAGGGGTACCTCCCAAGGAGTGCTAAGTTTAAAGTCTTCAGCCAGACATCAAATACCTCAAAAAGGATCTTCACCTTCGAAAGTCATACACCAATAGCCGAAATAGTTGTGGATCCATAAGACCAAATAGAGTTAACACCAATATGAGACAACTGCACTGATTCAGAAAAATGAATAGAAGGAGCACATCCTCATCTAAGGTTTCTGTCAAGACAACTGGGTTTATCTGGGAAAAATAATGAAGCTTCATATGTGTGCCTTGATAAAGATATTCATCCAAAATACTGGCCTCTAAAACCTGGGTCACTTCCTGGAAAGTATCAGGAGGATCGGGTTGCGGAGTCTGAATAGACTCAAGTAATATCTCAGACGCACAAGGCTCAAGTCCCAAGTTAGGGACTTCAATTAGGGACACGTGACGATCACAAGAACCATCACTACCCCCAAACTTAGGGTTTTCACTACTCACAGACAAACCTCTAACGATTGCTTGAATTTCTGGATCTTCAGGGTCTCTAAAGTATTCAAGAGCTTCTTCTAGTTCTCTACCCCCAAACTTAAGGTCATCATTATTCTCAGAAAGACCTAACACTATTGCTTGGATTTCTGGGTCCATAGAGTCTTTAAAATACTTAAGGGCTTCTTGATCACACGTCTGGTCTAAGAGAATGGTTTCCTCAAATTCATCTAAAGAGTCTCCTAGTAAAGTGTCATGCCAATCATCCTGAACTACATCCTGAACTAAAGTGCTAATCATATTTACTTCTTCCAAATCATCATTCTCATAAGGTTGCCTAGTAACATTAAATACATTTAGTTCGGTGGTCATATTACCAAAGGATATGTTCATAAGCCCGGTCCTACAATTGATGACAGCGTTAGCTGTGGCTAAGAATGGGCGACCTAAAATCACCGGGATTTGAGCACTTGGGTCCTGAACAGGCTGTGTGTCTAGAACAACAAAATCCACTGGAAAAATAAACTTATCAACCTCAATCATAACATCCTCTATGACACCACGAGGTACTTTAACAGACCTATCAGCTAATTGAAGTGTCATTTTAGTCGGTTTCAACCTACCAAGACATAGCTGGGTGTAAACATGATATGGAAGTAAGTTAACACTAGCTCCTAAGTCAAGTAATGCCTTATCGATCATGTGCTTACCAATTGTACAAGATATGGTGGGGCATCCAGGGTCCTTATACTTAGGGGGTGTTTGGTCAGAAGAATGGAACTTACTTGACCAGCTAAAAAGGCTTTCTTTTGGACATTAAGCTTACGCTTTCGTGTACAAATATCTTTAAGGAACTTGTCATAAGCAGGCATCTGTCTAATTGCTTCTAACAATGGAATGTTAATGTTCACCTGCTTAAATGTCTCCATTATCTCGTTGAAAGTCGACTCCTTTTTTGTTGGGGCTAACAACTTTGGATATGGGGCTCTAGGCATAAAGGTAGTCCTATCAGGAATTTTTTGGGACTCCTTAGGAATTGTTTCAGTTTCCTCAGCTATGGGCTCCTCCTCTTGGGAAGTATAAGGTGGAACTAAAGTATGTCCACGAGGCATGGCTACCTTATTGTGTACCGCTTTACCACTCCTAAGGGTTGTAATAGAATTCACATGATTGTACGATTTCTCTCCTTTGGGGTTGGGATCAGTATGACTAGGGAACCTTCCATCTTTTCTTTCACTTATATACTTAGCTATCTGGACGACTTGAAGTTCTAGTTTAGCAAGAGACTGGGAATTATTCTTAAAATTCTGCTTGGTTTCCTCTTGAAAATTAACCTGTCTCTTTATTAACATTTCTGGCTTCTACGATAGCATATCCTGACTCTTTTTTAATATACTAAGAGATTCCTCTAAGCTAGTCATTCTATTCTCAGAAGGGTTCTGGAACTAGGCTTGACCTGAAGAGTTCTTAGCATAATCAAAACCTGGGGGAGGCTGAGAATTATTAAACTGATCTTGATTCTGGCCCTTAGACCAAGAAAAATTAGGATAGTTTCTCCAACCAGAATTGTAGGTCTCTGAGTATGGGTCAAACTTCTGATGGTTCTCAAACCTAGCATTGTTATAGACAACATGGTCACGCTCTTCACTCACATGACCTTCCCACAATGAGTTATTGGGTTCTACTCCACAACTAGAGACTTGAGAGGCTCTAATTCTATCATTAGGTTCAACAAGGGACCTATTTTTAGACTGACCCATTTCCAAAGCTTCTAACCTTCTAGACAAAGCAGCGAACTTAGCATCTGACCCAAAGCTTGTATCGACCATATTAGTGCTACTTTTATTGACTAAGAGTATCTTAAGGGGTTGAACACAAGGTTCCCACTATTAGGATTTTTCAGCAATAACTCCTAAGAAGGTAAAAGCATCATCGACATTTTTACTAGTGAACTCACCAGCACACATAGATTCGACCATGGCTTTGGTCGAATAGTCTAAACTATCATAAAGAATCTCTACTAGTTTTATTTTCTCAAACCCATGGTGAGGACATTCGGATAGGAGATCATTGAATCTCTCTAAAAACCTATAAATTCTCCTTCTTTTTGCATACTGGAACTAATTTTCTACCTAAAAGATGCGGTTTTATGCTTAGGGAACCACTTTAAGTAGAAAGCAACAGTAAGTTGGTCCCATGTTTCTATAGACCCAGATGGTAGGTTATTCATCCAGTCCCTTAAGGAAAATGGGAACATCCTAAGTTTCACGACTTCATCACTAAGGTCTTTAATCTTAATTGTTCCACAAACTTCTTCAAAATACCTAACATGAAAGTAAGGGTTTTCATCGTCTTTTCCTAAGAATATAGGGACCATCTGAAGAATACCAGGATTCAACTCATAAGTAGCCGTAGAGGCTGGCAATTTAATGCATGATTCCCAGTTGGACCTAGTTGGGTACATGTACTCCTTCAAAGTTGTCATTTTTAGCACAGTAATCCTAGGGGTGAATTCCTCACTAAGACTTAAATTCTCAAAACTGAAGTTTCCAAAAACAGGGCTCTCCAAAGAAGAGTCTTGGAGCTCCCTGTTTACAAAAGAAGAACTTCTAGCCTCGTCACTAATCAAACGGCCAAAAGTATCTCTTTTCAAGCACGCTCTCTAATGGACTCGAGCGATTTTAGCATACACTAACAAATATAAAATTTAAAAAAAAATCCTAAAAGGAAGGGAAGTTCTATGCAAACAAAAACAAGGCTGACTCAACCACATCAAACCTATTGATTTCTAGCAAACAAAAAGAATGATGGCTCCACTTAGATTGTTTTCTAGACCAGCTTCTATTCTTTCAAAAATGAATTCGTTACAATCTGAGCAAACCTCTCTGGAATCAATCTGTATTTAAGTAAGTTGAATAGAGGCGAGGGAAGCTGCTGGAGCTTTGATACCCAAGGCCTCACCGCATTACAAGGAGGCACAGTCACGCATTCAACTCACATAAACTATCATGAACTTTGAAGAATGCTCAAAAGAGTAACCAATATTTTTCGAACGAGTTTCCTATTAAGCTCGTTACCCTATCGGTCTCGTTCTATTCCAAATTTTAAGGCTTAGGTTCGCGTTAAGTTTCGTTTTCCTAAGGTGGGCAAGAAGAGAACGGTGATGAAATCCGAATCCTTATCTTATATGGCCAGTCCTTGCCCTTTGCTAGGAATTTAAAACAGCCGTTTTCAGTTCCTCAACATATATTCACACGAAGGAAGACAGTAACTCGCTGGCAGGGGATTCACGAGTGTTTCGACAAACTTACCTCCCGTTCCAGACGGGGGATGAAACGCTGAAGTCGACTCGGGCCACGACTCCTATATCATGTACGAACCCGAGGGGCCGAGGTGATATCGTAATCACCATACTTCTCTGCAAACAGTTTAATATTTAAACTACCCTTCCGTAGGGTTTAAAAAAAAAGAGTAATGTCCAAAAGTCCAAGTCCAAAGTCCAAAAAAAAGTAAAGTAAAGTGCTAAAAAAAGAAAATTACAAGAATAAAGAAATCCTAATATAATCTAAAGAAATAAACTCTCCTTTTTTTTTCTCTCTTTTTATAATAAAAAATAAATCTTCTTCTTTCGCTTCTTTCGCTTTGTCTTTAACTCCAAACTTTAAGTATTCACCAAAATCTTTGGTAAATTTTTCTTTCGCTCCAAATTCCAAAATCTGTAGTAAAAAGACAAAAACAAAAACGTAAAGAAGAACAAATAAAGTAAAAACAAAAAAAAACCTAAAACAAAAAACAAAAAAAGAATAAAAATCTAAAAACTCTAGCCTAAAGACAAGCTCCCCGGCAACGGCGCCAAAAATTGATGGTTATTTTCAATAATGTTGTAGTTAAAAGGTTCTTTGAGACTTGTGAAGGAAGATTTTTTAGACTTTAATTTTTTTATAAATAAAAATAACAAACTAAATTAAAAAGTGTTGTGAAAATGAAGGAGAGGCTAGGGCTAGGATTCCGCCATTGGTCCATATTAGTGATTTAATAAAATAATAATTATGCAACTCAACATTCAAATTGATTCTAATAGTATTGACTAGACTTGTAGATTTTCAAAAGAATAGATGTTAATCCAAGCATAGAATATCAAAACCCTAAAGCAAGCATATTCTATCAAAAGAAAATACACCTAATTAATCAAAATCATATAATCAATTTTTAGTTCAATGCAAAATAATCATAATAGAGTTGATGTAATTAATTAAATATAAAAATATATCACTTTTACCGAAACAACGGCTTCCTCTAACGCCCCAAGAATTAGGTTTAGCTCATCTTGATGGAAACACGCTCAAAGTACGATTTCATTGCTCAAATGTGCTTACAAAGATGAATAGAGTGAAAATGGTGAAAACCGGGTGTTTGCAACGCTTATAAATGTTGCAAACACTGTTACAAAAACGATAATTGATTAATCATATTTATTGTTCGACACTATAGCTCGCAACCTGTCATTTGTTATAAAGAACGATGGTTCTAGAGAGTCTGTTCTTCACGATTTCAGAAGTGCAGCAGCAGAAACTGTTTTTTCCAAACTTGATTTCGATTGCTCTATTGTCTCCAAACTTCTCCCCAATCTCTCCCCCCCCACCTCTACAGCTCCTATACACCTTATATAGCCTTACAGAACTGAAAATACGCCTCCATAACTCCAGCAAATCTTCCATTACTCGTATTAAAGAAAAATAATATCGGGAATATTTTCTTTCCATTCTTTGATTTTCATACGTTCAATTGCTGCATACATACTCCAAAACACTTGTTACACGTCCAAGGGTGAGTCAACATGCTGTAGACACGCTCAAATCTCTCCAAACTCGTGAATGTCTCTCCCATGCACGGACTGCTATTTTTTCTTCCACACGATTATCTAGCCAAAGCGGATTGATTTCAACGGCCATACCAACATTCTACAGTCATATCACGTCTACCCACAAAGTTTCAGCAATTGAATCTCCATCTAACCCAATCGAATTGTGATCGACAAATCTGCCAGAAGAGGAGCTTGTTTTCCCGCCAAAACAACAATTCAAACGTTGAAGAAGGTGTGCCCTGATCAAAACACGGGTGCCTTTAACAGCTGGGGGTGCCTGGGGTGACCTTATCCAAAGTGAGGGTGCCTTTATCACTTTTCTCCCCGGGGTCCAAATAGCACTTTTCGAGCAACTTTTTCCGCATAAGTGTAATTCTCCAATAACACCTAAACAAACATAAAAACACCATAATAAGTACAAAAATTGAGACTAACAATAGAGACACTGAGGACAATTCAGACACAAAAATGTGTCTATCAGTGGTGCTCCACCAACAGACTTAGGATCCTCCTCCAAAGCATCAAGATTAATAATGGTCTTCAACTTACCCTTCCTTTGAGAAAACTATGAAGAAACACATGCATCAGCTAAGGATCGGGGGTAACACACTAAGGAACCTACAAACACAAAGGTATAGTAATAATCCTTACCTCCGCAGGTGTTTCAGCCAAAGATTTCCTCTTCCTAGTCCTTGTGGCTACGAAATTTCCAGCAGAGCCTGAATCAGCCCCAGCAGAAGAAGCATGAGCGGACTGCAAAGCAAATCATTAGAAAAACGTCTAAAGAGGCCTAAGCAGATAAATAGGCCTAAGCAGATAAAAAGGCCTAAGCAGATAAAGAGGCCTAAGCAGATAAAAAGGCCTAAGCAGATAAAGATGTCTAAGTAGACAAAGCTTCCACAATAAGCGAAGATATCTAAGGAAACTAAGATATTTAACTAAACAAAGATATTACATACAAAGGTACCTCATGAGAAGTAGCAGGATTGAAGACCCAAGGCTGATATCCGTCATACTTCTCCGGTAAAGAGCGAGCTGAACGAGGAATAGAAGGGTCCGCGGTGGTGAAACCATAGGCCCAAGGATCAACTATACGAACAAGAGTACGACCCCAGCAATCATCATGATCAAGGCGGATGCGGTCATTCTTTGGCAAAGACATCCTAGCAGAGTAGGGTATGGTAGTCAAACCAGTCTTGTATATCTCCTCCAACAAACGAAGGCTGTTACCCTCCCTAATCTTCCTAGCGGTAACATGAATACGGCGAGGGCTAACACTCCAAGGAAGAAGATTAGTTTTCTGAATCGTATCAGCATACGTAACATTGAAGTAGGCGGGGGTGTAATCCTCATGCTTAGACCTTCCTTCAGCAAAAGGGTCATAAGACTCCATGTCTTACCCTTGCTACGATACCAGCTCTCACGAAGGGCATGCCAGAAATTTCCAGTATATTGCATAACTCCTCTAACTTGAGTCTAGTTTGCTGGATCATCCCTCGAATACAAGAAATCATAGTAGAAGGAGTTCTTTCTACTAAACAGGGGGAGGATCATACCTGCGGCTAACTGGCCTACGCTAATAAGAAGGTTATTCTCATCATAAGGAAATTCTCGGATGAGAGTCTTAGTAAGAACGTCAGGGCCATTAACAAAGGATACCTCAAATTTTTGAAGACGAAAAGACTTGGCGATCTCAGCAATAGACCAATGAGCATAGCTATCCTTATCTCGAAGTTGGATCCTCGATAGCTCATAATGAGGAGAAGGAACATCCCCACCAACGGCAGCAGATTCGTCAACCTCAGGGCCAGCAGTCTCCTCAGCAAACACAGACATCTCAGCCCCAACAGGAACCTCAGAATCCTCAAGAGGAGAGGAAGCCGTAGCATCAGGATGATCCATCCGCTGAAGCAGATCCGTTGAAGAAGATATCTTCAGACCATTGCGCGCAGGCTTCTTCGGGAGTCTCATAATACCTAACACCAACATGAAGATTTTCTTCATCAACAATGGCGAAAGAATTCACAGTTCGTTCAAAAACCGAAAAGGGGCAAAAAATAAAGTACTTTGGGCATGGGTTTCATTAAACCAACCGAGGGAAACTGATTGATTACGATATGATAAAAAAAATATGCATCATACACCATGGGAAGCAAGATTTCGGGCATACGATGATCATGTTGAAAACCTTATGGAGGATCAAAACAATACAAGACCCAAGTTTCAACACAGTGCAAGTAAGTAAACAAGAGTTACAATTCTCACATGCAAGTGTAAAACATCAACATCAACAAAATCTCCTAGTTGAAGCAGGGGACATATAAACAAATATGGGAAGAGGATGAATAATACTTACTTGTGTCGTGAATCCAAAAATGCTCGAGGAATCAAAGAAGCAGTTGGCAACAGAAGAAAAATTTTAGAGAAGAAGAGGGAGAGCGACAGTTCGAAGGAAAAGAATGAGAGTTAAGGAAAATTCATTCTCTTTATTCTCCTCTTATAGGCGACTGAAGAATCCAAAAAATTGGAGGGCCCGAAATTCAAGGGGAAGTTATTGCATGAAAGGATATGTAGGGACCACCCAAGCGGTACGTGCAAAAATGGCGGCGTAACGGAAGTTTTCTTCCACTTCAACCGAATGGTCGAATATGAAAGAAAAGGGGCAAACTGTGAATACCAATATTCTGAGGAGCATGTGTCACGATCTTAGTGGCCGCATAATAATCGAACTGTATAGACTTCACTGGACAGAGAAACCTAAGTAACAGAGGATACCTCCGCAAATCTGCTTTATCTCGCCCCAAGAAAGAAGACCTCGACGGTGTGGATGGGAATAGCACAAGTCTAGTCTACAAGGCATAGCTGGCAAGGGGACAAAGTTAGGTGACGCATCTAATCATCATTAAATGCACAAAACTCTTATCTACATGCATGAGTCAAGGCACGTGGAGAGAAGAGGCATGGAAAGACCTGATTGGCTAACACAATCGGTGAACGAAGGTACAACCTATACTGAGGTTGGGTAGTTCCCGAAGGAACGTGGGATAGCTGGGATGGCAGATTTTACTAGAGACGGTACACGACAAACGAAGGTATCACTGACACCTAAGGTATATCAGTAGACGATGGACCCCAGAGGCAACAAAGATATACCAGGAGCGGAAGAGGCTATAAATACCAAGCCTCACCAACACACTAAAGGCATTCAATTTCAATACCAAAAAGGAGAAGAAGATCTAGTCTTAAGCTTATACCTCTTTAATGTTTAGAACTTAAGTAACTACTACAACTTGAGTTCTCTCTATTACTTTGGGAAGCATTAAAATCTTTGTAACCACTACAACTTAATACAAAACAATCACTCATTACCCCGTGGACACAGATGAATGTCGAACCACATTATTTATTGTGTATCATGATAACTTAGATGCTTTTACATTATCTTTATGTTCTTTGTTATTGATTGAGACCTCACACGTCTTTTATTACTTAGCACTATCATCTCAACAAAGGTATCAACACTACATAACATCAGATCCTTTGAGCTGTTTACATTTACGTAGACTATGGGAAAATAAGTAGTCACACAGGTGTTTGAGAAATATTTGTAGTCTCGTATGGTGATTTTTTTGGTGAAACAAATTTTTTCAATAAATCGGGATTATATCAGTTCAACTTCTTAAGGATGTGGAAAAGGCGTCATACCTTAACCCCACATTTCTTGGTTTTTTCCATTCTTTTCGAGTTTTACGTTGCTACAGTTTGAAAATTTTATGAATTTGTTATTATGACAAACGTAGGATATTTTAAATATCAATTAAACAAACTCAAATACAACTTACCACATCACTTCAGTTTCACCGCTCATTTTGCAGCGATTCATTTGCATAAACTACCCAATTATTCATGTCATGCAATATTATAAAGGTTTGACAACCTGCATCATCACGACGTTGTGAATTTCCCATTTCTTAATAAGTTTGATTATAAATATTCCTCAAAAGTGTGTTATATTATTATTGAACACCATTTATAGGATCAAGGGTAAAAATAACATAACTTCTGTAAAAAAATTTTTTTCTTCCAAACTGAACTTAGGATTGTGAACTTTGGGCGCTGAAGTATTTTGTGATGAACCTGCCATTTTTTTGACCTTTTTGTCTGAATTATCATCACAACGAAATATTTAAAGGATAATTAAGCGACTTTTTTTAATTAAAGATTTTTTTGGATATTATATGGATGCAGAAGGTGTGATTTTGAAATGAGAAAGAGTGGTATATATAGATAATGGATTTTGAGCCATTGGATGAACTAGCCATTGCTGGTTTAGAATATCTACTATGAGCATTTGCCTATCATGTTTGTCCATTTGGTGTTCCCACTGGTGGCAATACAAAATATTTCTAGTTTTCCCACTTGTTGGACTTAACTGTTTCTGCTCCGGATCACGAAAAGAAGGTGCTTGTCCAGAAATTACTTTTAGATTTTTAGAAGAAAAAAACGGAAAGTTAGTTTCGGAAAACTTTTAAAAATAATAACTTACTATTTATGAAGAAAATTATTTTTTGTTTATGACTTCTCGGTTTGATTTCTGCCTCGAAAAGCTGAATATCCAAACACCTTCTTTTCCAAACCTTGTTTGGTAAAAAAAAAAAAAAGCAAGTACAACTACTCTAGAAACAGACCCGATTATATATGTGATTTCCAAACGCAAATAATATGCATGTGTGCAAAGTTGTTGATGATGTATTTTCAACAAAGGTCAAAACCGCAAAATCATGATACTGCATGTTTCTGATACGGCTTCAGGCATGTGACGATTCATATTTTATGAAGCCATGATGAATATGTTTCTTGAAAGGCCTCCACTAGCTGAGCGTTCGGTGCCACGCATTTCATCATGACCTCTATGTAGAATAACATAATTGGGTGGTTCTCCGTAAGATTGAGATCAATAACGCCTTCAGGACCTCGGTGATACTCACTGTTACCTAACTACATGAGAAAGACCCCCCTCTACATAAAAGAACGATTGGGTGGTTCTCCGTAATATTGAGAGAAATAACGCCTTCAGGATATCACCTGTCTCCTGACTATGCACCTTTCAGAACGGGTATGACGCTTTAACTGGCTAATATCCCTTCTGTAATAGATTAATTCTACCATGACATTCACCACTGAATTCCTAGAAGATAATCTATTTTATCTAATTACTCCGATTTCATGATCGAATCCACAACTGATCTCATGGAATGGTAATAGATAATTTCATTACTCCGATTTCATGATCGAATCCACGGCTGATCTCATGGATTGGTAATGGCTACTTTCATTACTCCGATTTCATGATCGAATCCACGGCTGATCTCATTAAATGGTAACGGCTACTTTCATTACTCCGATTTCATGATCGAATCCATGGCTGATCTTATGGAATGGTAATAATTACTTTCATTACTCCGATTTTATGATCGAATCCACGGCTGATCTCATGGAATGGTAATAGTTAATTACTGCGATTTTGTGGTCAAATTCACGATCCCAAGGGATGGTAACCCGTGCTTTATTATTCTGAATCCATGGTCGAATCCACGACCGATCCTATGGATTGATAATGAACAACTACTCACTTTCATGAATCATTCTCCACTGAATTTCATAAATTAGTAATAAATACTCAACAATCGGGCATCTGGACTACCACTGAGTAAGCCCCATAAAATGGTGCAAGTGTACTCGACAATGATGCACGAACGAGCACCCAAATGCACGAACGAGCATTCGAAAATATGTACAAACGAGGAATCCTACACAAAACAGGAGAGATAAAAAAATAATAAAAAAAATAAAAAAGAGGCGCCTTGGGACCGGGCTCACCGGCCGTCCGACTATGCCGTCGTGGCCGGTCCCCCACGCCTCTTCCTTTTATTTTTCCTTATTTTATTTATTTTCATGAACTCATGAAAACTCCTTCATTCCAACAACTTTCCTTGTTTGAGCAAAACTCACGGTTTCTCAATATTTTCACGGTTTCATGAAAAATAATAAAAATAGGGAAATATGTTATGAGACGGGGAAACCTAGCCGACCGGCCATGCCCTAGACGTGGCCGGTCCCACACCTTACTATCCCTAGTCTTTCATAATTATTATTTCCCTCATCTCATGGAAATTTCATGGTTTCAACAAAACTCTTTGGTTTCATGGAATTTCCTCTGTATCATGAAAAATAATATAAAATCAGGGAAAGTGTCACGGGACCGGGATCCTAGCCAGACGGCCATGCCTTGGTCGTGGCCGATCCCACACTTTCCAAACCCTTATTTTATTATTATTATTTCCACATCTCATGAAACTCCTCCGTTTGAGCAAAAATCATGGTTTCTTCAAATTTTCTTAAATATTGCTCAAACCATGAAAAAAGCCAAAAAGTCAACATGGTCACATGACCGACTAGGCTACTCACGCAAAATATTAAAATATCATTAATTTAATATTTTCCAAATTTTGATCAAACGAGCAAAGTTCTACTTTCTCATTCGAGCAAAATCAAGAATTTCAGTCAAGGATCGATTTAATCTGAAAATTCAAATTATTGCTCGAATGCACATCAGGAAATACCAAAACTCTCAGGAATGAGACAAGGAAATTGTGGTGGCATGGGCATGCCCCCTTGACCGACCAAGGCCTTCCCTAAGGCTTGCAAGGAGCCGGTCCCACACATATTCACAATTTTAACCTAATTTGCTCAATTGCTCATATTGGGTCCAAACTCTTTCCAACCAACTTGGAATTTGATCAATCGACCATCAACCGGTCCCACACTCCCAAGGACCGGTCTCATGCTTTCTTGGACGGTCCCTCACTTCTCCATAAATTAGTATTTATTACCTAATGCTCAATCAAGCACTATTTTAATAAATGATGAAACTGGCATTTAATCATCATTCTTTCACCAACTGTTCAATTCGGAACCCTAGTGCATGATCACTCGAGCACTCAGGCATCACATGGTCGTCCATTATCCTATGTGGTCGGTCACTCCCTCACTCATGACCTATTTTCAGAAATTCGTCAATTGATCAACAATCGACCAAAAATTAGGGTTTCGAACAAATGCTTCACGAAATCATCATTCTGAGCAAGTTCAAACACTAATAAATTTATGTTGATTCAGTAATCAACGTTTAGATTAATTATACAATATTCGGTACTCTACCAATATTTTAATTAATATTTTATTGGGTCATATCACCAATAAACAATTCGTCGAATTGAGCAATACTTGCTCAGTTGCTCGAATATTGATGTAGCTATCAATATTCAGTAACTCATCAATATTCAGTAACTTATCAATATTCAATAACTCGCCCGACAGGGCAACTCGAATATTAATCGCAACTCAATATTCAATAACTCATTGAATTTATAATATTTTCTCAGACGAGCAATATTAATACTCATGAATCCTTGAGCATTCGTCAATCATGCTCGATTCAACAAAACCTAGACATATTATCTAATCAGTCAATAACTGACTAATTAAATACACGTCATCCTTGCAGACTCCACGATTCGTGAGACGTCAATCACGTCATAAATGAGGGGATATCACTTAGGGTTTTGCTCTGGCGGCCTACGACACGTATGTTCATCCACGACGAGCAATGTGCGTAAATCATGCAAACGGTGGAAGGAGTTAACAAAGTAGTGGGTGCACGATCAGTTAAGTCTCCACACGACACGGAACTGAATTTATCACGATCTCTCACTTTTCCACTCTTTCACTCAAGACACTGTCACACTTACATGGATCAATGTGTTCACTACTCTGACAATATAAATAAGTCCTCGAATCCATGATTGAGATAGACAAAAAAATACAAAAAAAAACAACACAAAAAATCCACATGATATTGAACAAACAATCCATTATCTAACTAAGAATCATCGTGTGAGCAACACTCTCTCAATCATTCGAACTTATTCATCACTTGCATAAACCTTCAACATGTTCACAATCCTTGAGCATCATTGATCCCACAAAATTCTCAGCTTCCCTCCTACAGATTAACCCATCTCCCTCTTTGTGACCGAATTGACTCTGGAACGTCCATTGACTTGGTTTAGGCCGGAGTCATACAGATTGATCTCTCGAATCTAAGCACTCCCTTTGCAGTGCATATGTGTGAGGTTGAGCAGTTTGCTCGGTTGAGGAGTCTTGACAACACGTCCGTCTCTTCACTTCCCTAAAAAACCAGCGAACCATTTTTCCCTATCTACAAAAGTACCACTCCACCAGTAAATTGGTTTTAGGATTCTAGCTAGTGTATGTTAAACATGTTCACACTAGTCAATTCCAGCAGGTTTAAGCGCTCCCCTCCTTCCCATAACAAAAATACAATCAATAGGAATCTTGCAAGTCTTCGCATTATATGTATGTCTCTATCTCACTGGACAAAAAAAAAGTGTGGTGATAAACCAGGAAAAAACTCATGATAACAATTGAACAAAGAGAAGTAGAAGAACAAATGAAAGAAAATATCATGTATTTTATATGAAGCATATAATGAACTACATGTATTAGCTCAAGAATTCAGACAATATTTGATATACCAGCAGTGCTTGTAATAGGTAATCAGATCCTCTTGAATACAAGTTTCATAATTGTCATAATTCGGATCCTCATTATTTGGATACGACTAGATTGATCTTGGATATTGATCTGTGAGATCGTCCAAGAACTCTTCTACACACTTTAAGATCATATCATGGAATAATTTTGAAGTTCAGATGTGGAATCCAAGCTAAGCTTGAGGTTTCAGAAACTATCTTTAATCACATATACTTACTATTGTGATTGATTACCCACATATACTTACTATTGTGATTGATTACCTACTTAATTAAACGAGTTATCTGGTTCACAAAGTTCTTAATATAGACTTATTGACTATGAAACAGATATGAGAACACACTATATAATATTGTTTAATGAAATTTAATTTGATGTACTTACAATTGTATTAGGTTTTGTCCATACAGGTTTCCGAATGAAAACATGGTGGTGTACTTGGTACTCTCTCCTTTTCAATTCCTATTTAAAAAGTTCATCCAACTCAGATCACTAAAAAAGAGAGTAACTATCCAACAACAAACATACATTTCAATAAGTAACTAAAAGTATTAAATAGTAAACCACTTGTCTATCTCCTTATTCAAGTAAACAATCCTTTTATATTAAGAAGTATAAGGATTTTCATTTTAAATATCTTTCGGTTGAGCTCGGAGAGTACTAATATTTTTGTTAATGTTCCCAAACTCAACCTTGTTCTATTGACCTAATATGATTTTAATATTCTTTAGTTTCCAAGCAAGGTTGTAAACTGGTGAGTCATTAATGTCAACATTCCTGTCTAATCTTAGTTAATTACTATTTTTTTATATGTTTTTACCAAGTAGCAAAAAATTTAAATGGTCACCACAAATAGTTAAAAACAGGATCAATGATTAGTATTAAGGGACAATGATCAAAATCTAATTGAACTAGATGATAAATTTTAACGTGTTGAAAATTTAAACATCAATCATTATTTTATAGTACCATGTCTATTCTAGTTTTCTTAGCATCAGTTCCATATTTGTTATCGGACCATGTGAAATCTATACCCACACAACTAAGGTCCATAAGACCACATATGTTTACTTTCTCCTACAACCATTTCTAAATATTGCTAGATACAGAGGGAAATATAGAATCAACAAAATGAAAATTAAGATCCTCTAAAACAGTCCATGGTTGATTTACATCTTCATTAAATTTTTGAAGATAGTTCCACTGAGTTTTGCTAACCTCAGAATAAGGAGATCCAACATAAAAGTGAATAAAACTTCAGGTTTAATGGGATACACTTTTAATACAACAATAATCATGTTATTGTTAGCAAAGAGGAAAGAGACTGCATATCATCCATTCAAACCCTGGAATCGGCTTCTCAACTTCGGTGCAACGACTTCAGGTTTTTGGTCAACAATCCAAACATCAGGAGATCTATGCAACAAAGCAAGAGAACTACAAACTGGAGAAACAATAGACTCATGGATACTATTTTGAATCTTTTTAATGCTTTTAGAAATATTCTGTGTAAGGATTTACAATCTATAAAACATGTAGACCTTACTTATTTGGATAAGAGAGGGAGACCTATCCATGATCCGCTTGTCTGGACTCAGGATGACTCTTTCACTCTCTAAGTGTGTCTTACTCTTTTATTTCTATATAAAAAAAATACAGTAAAAGAAAATAACATTATAAATTATTAAATCTTCAAGTATGATCCATGGTTAATCTTATAAGAACACTATCTTACAATATTTACACTAATTTATCTTTAGAGTCCAAACGACAATAAATTTGAAGCCAAAATTTTGGTAATACATTTGTCTAATGAAAAAATCGACAATCCTATAAAAGAATGACCATAATCCAAGACGTGTCACCATCTACCACTTTCAAAACAAACCGTTGAAAATTAGCGGTCTAAATTAAAATTTGTAGATGGTGAGGTTTGGTATCTCGAATTTTGCTCATTTTTAGTAGGAATTTAAAGTTTAATAAGAGGAATGTATCATCAAATATTAGCTTCGAATTCATTATGGTTTGGGCTTTAAAAAG
Source organism: Papaver bracteatum (assembly GCA_023529315.1). Lineage (NCBI taxonomy): Eukaryota > Viridiplantae > Streptophyta > Magnoliopsida > Ranunculales > Papaveraceae > Papaver > Papaver bracteatum. The sequence goes on from JAJJWX010004844.1 coordinate 2,378,956, forward strand.
AACGCGCAATTGGGGGATATGGATATTAATTGGGGGATATAGCTACAAGACAAAATAGGGATCCAAATATCAAATCTGGGTCACCCCTTATGTAATTATAGTTTTAATTCCTAATCTAGCCCCCACTAATCAAGATTAGTGACTAATTATAATTAGTAAAATGTTAAGTATTTGGGGGATAAATTAGTGTGTGTTTATTTTTATTTGAATTTGTGTGGGTTAGTGGAGAGTAGAAGGAGGGAAAAAAAAAATTTAGTGATTTTTTTTTTTTTTTTTGAAAATGGAAGATGATTGTGATGAGAGACTTGCAGCTGCTGAATCTTTAGCTCAACTACAACAACAATCATATCTTCAATCTTCGGTGTATAATAACAACTCACAATTGGAGTTATATGATGAACCAACATCCTTGGATCATGATTTTCGTGACCATGAAGTGTTTTATGAAGAACCAACCCAAGAAAGTAAACATGTTCAACATACAAGCAACCCCAACACACATGTAATGCTTTAAAGAGGTCGAAAATTTGATTTCTCTTTTTGAAACCGCCATTTTTTTCTCTGCAAAAGCTTAGTACCGGCATACTCGTTGTATGAATACTACGCCGGAACTAGTGTAGACGGCGTGGTATTCATACTATTAGCCATTCTGGTACAAGATATCCCCCATTTTAAAAACACTACAGGCGTGGTCTTCAACCCAAATATGCATGCCAGTATGGAGTTATAATTTATACCGACCACCGAATATTCCATGGAATATTCATACCAGCATGGTTCCCTCTTAACTATCTATGCCGGTATCACAAGAAAAACATACAGAAGTTTAATATTTTTGAACTCAAATACCGGCTTGCTATTTAAATTATCAGGAACGCCGGCACCAAGTACCGACGTCGTTTGTATATTACGGAAGACACCGGCAGTAGGTATCGGCTTGGGACCTTACATATCTACCATGCCTGTGTTACATGAAAAAATACAGGAAATAATGATATTTTGAACTTCAGTACCGGCGTAGAATGTAAATTATTCATTTATATGTATTGAAGGACAGAGTCAAGTCCGTATGGAGCAGATAGACTTTTGATATTTGTAATACTAGTATGGTTCAGGGTATACCTTATTCTCCCTGCATCATAGCAACAGTACTTCCGCTACCACCACCACCATCACCGTCACAATTGGTACTACGACAACTACTACTACTACAAAAACTACTATTACTACTACAACACAGATACTATGTTCATCTGATAGAGTTATCTTGTACTAGTTTGATGGAAAATGTGTTCAGTTCTATGATTTGAGGAGAAAAAAACTCAAGGCAGCGAAGTATACCGATGTTGATCCGGCTTTTGTTCAGTTGTTAAACCCTGAGGCTTTAGAACAACTCCCACCTCTTCTTAATGATGACGTTGATATTTCTAATAAACTTATATATTCCAGGCGGGATCATATCGACTATAGACTATACTTTTATGTAAAGAACTATATTTATCTTGAGAGCTTCATACCAAAAGGATCAACTAAACAAAAAAATCACGATAAGTGGTTTGAGAAAAATACATGAAATGGGAATGGAGTAGGATATGTGTATGTGTATAGACTTTTTGATAACATCACACGTCATTGTTTTCGTAATTGAAAATCATCTTCGTTCATCTCCAGTCTATGACAAAAACTCCCTCTTTCTTACTTGAATTTCAGCTGCTGGCAGAATAAATGAAATTGTCTTCCTCATTGGTGATGCTCATTGCTCTTCTAAACAGGTTATATAATTATCTTCTATTGACTGGCGTATAAAAAGCATGATTAGAGATTTTCAAGGCCCTGTCAGGTAGTAGCGTGGTAAAGTCATTGCATTTGAAACTTATCTACATCGTTGAGATTTCAATATCCTCAGGAAAATGAAGTTGCTCGCCTGTCCATGGCAGGTGGTTCTCTACCTTTCATTCTTTTATGTATTCTGGCCTATATCTTATTTGCTGATAGAATAGTTTTTTAGTTTTCTCTGTTTCTTTCTTTTATCCCTGCTATGTATAAGGCAGAAGGTGCCTACTATCCTCCGCATGACTGTAAAGATGCAGAAGAGGCTATTTTTCTCGTAATTGAACTGTGATATGATATATTTCAATAATGCTATTGATAGCAGGATTTCTTTCCTAAGTTAAAAATGATGATTTTTTTTTCACATGAATTTCTTTTAGACCACACACAACCTCTGCTTCCAACAGAATTTTGAGGTAGTAATTGACATGTGTCATTTGGATACTAAAATCTTACAATAGCTTGCACTAGTTCTTCCGAGGAAACAAGATCAGCAAAATAGGTAGGGTTAGACGGGTAGCTTGCACTATTTCTTCCGATTATTATCTAAGAAGTTCCTGGATAACTAAACAACACTACTGTCATAGAGATATAATAAAAATCCATGTCGGGTTTCTGTGCCGGAATAGACAAATAAATGTTGAGAATGCCGGTACTGTATATGAATGTTCCTGGATAAAAAAACAAGACTACCGGCATTCATGTATAATAAAAATCCATGACGGATTTAGGCATCGACATATATAAAAAAATGTCAAGGATGCCGGTACAGTCTTGGAAGTTCCTGCATAACTAAACACCAATACCGGCATACCCGTTAAATAATCATTCATGCCGGGATTGAGTACCGGCATTGAAAAGAAAATGTCGAAGATGCTGGAAGTACTTCTGAAGTTCCTGGATACCAAAACTATAGTTCTGGCATGACATATAAACTAAAGTATATGCCGATACAACTCACTAAACCCTTTTGTTCTCTGTATATTATAAGTTCAATACCGGCGTGGTCTTCAACCTAGATCGAGTGACGGTACCTATTAACGGTGTGGTATTCATACTAAATTGAATGCCGAGTATGTCTACCGGCGTGGTATTCATCCTAGATCGCATGCCGGTATCCACTACCGGTGCGGTATTCAAACTAAGGTGTATGTCGGAATTTCTGAAACTCAAAATTTGCAGTTAGGGTTTCGCGATTTTGACCTAAACCCATAGCTACAAATCCATTGAAACACTAATTAAACACTTTAAACTAACTAACCTTCTCACAGAAGCTATCTTTGATATTAGTTCATCGTCTTCTTCCTCTTGAGCAATCAAAGACAGTTTATCTTTCAATTTCTTTTGAGCAATCGCTCTTGGGTTCGATTGGGAAGTTGTTGTCTTTCGTGGAGGCATGATTATAATTTGGGTAGGTTAATGGACGAAGAAATTTTTGATTTAACGAATAATCGTAGATGAAGAACGATGAAGAAGATGAAGAAAAATGAATAAATCGAAACCTAAACTTAACCCCAACTGTGCCGGTACTGAGAATGGAGGATATTTGATTTGGATTTTAGATTTTTTGTTTTAGTAGAAAGGGTATAGCAGTCTTTTCATAATGTTTTTAATTAATCTAAGGGTGTTTTGGTATTTTCGCCCCCAAAAAACACCCCTTAGCAGCCACCTTTGGTTGGGGGAAGTAATTCATATCCCCCAATTGCGCGTTCTTTAAAAAAATGGGTGCAAATCTTGTAAGATAGTATACCCACAATAGTGTCCATGGATCCTCAGATAAGAAGATATCTAAGTAAAAAACAAAATATTTATACCAAATTCATTACCAAAGTTTTTAAGAATCGAAAACCATGATCATTTCTACAAACAATCACACATACGTTAACGAACTAATTTTTATTCTCTCTAGTTTCTTGCATCTATCGTAGTCCGTTTATGCCATCCAAATCTAAACACCTTTTTTTCTTTCAAACCTTGCATGGTAACAAAGCAAGTTCAACACCTTGTTTGTTTTCTCATGACTGATCTGAGTCGTCTGGATCTGAGTGAAATCACCTGACTCATCTAGATATGCCTCAATATGTTTGTTTTTTAGTCAGACTTGACTCATCTGACTCAAAAATATGTGAATATGTGACTTTGTCCCATGAGTTAGAGGTAGTTTCGTACCTGACTTAAACATTTCCGAGTTTAGATCTGAGTCAGATTTAACTCAAAATACAAAACAAACGGTGTGATATCAGATTTAACAACCACGGTGCAAGTGTTATAGGGACCACAAGTCTAGGGCATTAAAAAGGTTATCAAACAGATCTGGATGCACTAGCAGTACTAGACTAGTGGTCCCTATACTAGTATAGGGACCACTGCTCCGACTCCAAATTATGTGCACTAGTAGGAATGGTGAGATTTCCGACCCCAAATTATCCTAGTTTAATTGGGGGCCCTGATTTTTAATTAGGGGCCCTGCACTACGTGACAAAAAGGGTCATGAAATAGCAATTTTGGGTTATCCCTTATCCCATATTTTTCGAAATGCCTTAAATACCCCTAAGTGATTAGTGTTAATTAAATTCAATTAATTAATTAATGTGTTAAGTAATAAGGTTAGATTAAAATCAGTTTTTTGGTAACTTTTTGGATTAAAGAAAAAATTGTGTTTTGGTGTTGTGGGTAGGGAGAAGTAGAGTTTTTTGGTGAAAAATTTAGGTTATTTGAAATGAATGATTCTAGTGAAGGAAATGATGTTGGTGAAGCTTCTAATTACAACCATGATTGTGTTGATGGTGAGATTGTGTCAACTAATCCTATGGATTGGATGTTTGATGAAGAAATGTTAATAGATGAAGCCATGAATAATGATGGAAATGAAGATCCCATTGGTGGAAATGAAGCAACCAACCCTCAAAATGAGGAACCCCGAGATGAAAACAATGAGGTAAACAACTTACACCCTTCGATTTGTCTGTTTGTTGCTCCAAGTGGTCGATTCATCCACAATATGCAACAGCTCAGTGATAGGGTCATCATAGTCGGGGTATTTAAACCATAACGACCCTATTAGGTCTTCATATTATTGGTAGTACTATTAACGACTCTAACCTGCAACTCATTCCAGGTTATGAAAAATCGTTAATGTACCGTTATATATATTGACGACCCTTTTTAGGAAGTTCACGTAATGTCATTAATTTTATTGTTTACTGAGTAACGACTCTAAAACCCAAATTCGCTGGTCAGTATGACACCTAGGGTCGTCATATTTGTAGTCAACTTAGTTGATGATCCTAAAGAGGCATTGCAAATTGTTTTTAGGGTCGTTATATTTATATGTAAAATTAATAACGACTTTTTCAACGATTTTTCATAATTTTTGATTTCACAGAATCATTTCATTGAATCTTAAAAGGCATACATCTTGCATAGGGTTGCATTGAAGGAAATGAAATACAATAGATAATAACGGTGCATTTAAACACTCAACCATAGATGTTGTAATTATAGGTAGTGCCGTGCAAGATGAGGTAGCAATCGTCGAACTCAAACTTGTTCCCACGAAGCACCTCGTATCGCTTATACGCCTTACCCAACTGAAAACACAAAAAAAAAACTTAGTTAGTATTGTTCAAAGCTTTCGAAAAGTTTTACCTCTTGTTTAAAGACTTACTCTTACAATGCCGAGCATATCGGGCATGGTTTTCTTTACGGCACAAATTTCTCTTTTGAAAGCATCACATTCTAATTTTATCTCTTGCAACCGTTCTTTGACTTGTTTCAAAGACCTTGAGTTGCGATTTCCGTCCAACGCAACAAAAACGATGAATACACGTTTCCACCAAGTATCAGATGTTTCATCAATGTCTTTTTCTAGACTATCAAAGTGGTTTGTGACTGTCAACCAAGCTCTCACAACGGCGCAATTCTCTTCGGAAGTGTAGGGAGTAGCCATGGTATTACCTCTAGTTTTTGCTCTTGGGTGATAAATGAATGTGAAGTTTGAGAATTATGGTTTGGGTGAAGAAGTGGTGAGATATGGTTCTCTTTTTATAGAGATTAAAGGCCTAACAATCATTTTTTTGAATTATTTACCGTTGCCCAACTCAACCATATTTGTTGAATTCAAATTTGACATTAACTGCCACAAGAGTCGTTACCTTTTCTGTTATGTGACGACTCGTTCCCACCAAATGAGTCGTTCATTTATTATTATTTTGTTTAACGACTAAACCATCATTGACGACTCTAAATTTTGGGATCGTTATGTTTTATTTTTATTCATTGACAACTCTAAGCTTCTCTATTTATGTTATGTTGTATATGGTGGTGCATCCAAGCTCTCAACCAGAACTAGTCTCTACGATCGGTCCGGATACCTCCCAACACTATATGACTGATTTGGTAGATTTTACTTAACCATTTAGTTATATTTAATTTTAAATTATTTGATCACATGGATGTATAATTTCTTTGGTGAATGTAGACATGGAAATACAAGGTTGAGGTCAAGGAATGGCTTATATCTAAGGCAAAAGAGAAGATGTGCGTTGTTGTTCAAAGCAAACACGTCGATCGTTATAAGATGGAGATGGTGTGCGAGAGAGCGGGGAAAAAAGGGGAAAGTCACAAAGGTAAGAATTACAAATATGAGAAGAAAACAAGTAGGGTCTACAAAACTGCGTCGAAGAAATGCGGTTTCCCGTTCAGGATTTATTTCAAAAGGCATCATGAAACCCATCGATGGATATTGGATATTATTCCGGACGGTCGTCACAACCATCCTCCACCTAAAAGTTTATGTGGACACCCTGCATATGCCCGCTTGAAGCCGCATGAAATGGAGAAGGTTCGACAAATGAAGGGGTGTAGGCCTCTTAAGATCCTAAATGCAATAAGGGCGGAAGATAAGGATAACTTGTCTACCATTTCGACAATCTATGCGGCCAAAGCAACGTTGAAGAGAACCGAATGGGATGGTAGGACAATTATGCAACAATCCGAGTGGTTAGAAGAACAACATAACTACGCCATGCAAACCAAAGTTGGTCCCGGAGAAAAAGTTACTCATATTTTTCTTGCGCACCCTATGATGGTCGATTTGGCACAGTGTTTTTACCAGGTTCTGTTCATAGATTCCACCTACAAGACAAATAGGTATAACATGCCCTTGTTGAACGTGGTTGGTCATACTTCGGATAAACAATCATTCACAGTTGCATGGTGCTTTATGGAGAAAGAAGAAATAGAGGATTATGTTTGGGCCTTTGAGCAAGTGCGGTTGATTTACCGTGGAAACGAGACGCCGCATGTTATATTTACTGATAGAGATTTTTCAGTTATGAGTGCCGTTCGTCAGGTTTTTCCTCTTGCTCAACATTTTATTTGTACGTGGCACATCCAAACCAATATTCTCTCAAATTGCAAGAACCAAATCCAAAAGATCCATACTAAGAAGGGTAATCAACGTTCTAAGGAGGAAGACGAGCGTCTTAGCGAACTGTCCAAAGAAGAGAGAGCGGAAGAGAAAAGGAAAGAAAAGGAAAGAAAAGGAAAAATACGATGAAGAGGGGGATCTATGGAAGGTTTTTTGCAAATATTGGGACCATTTGGTTCATTCGAAGACCGAGGTTAAGTATTATACAAACTTGCAAAAGTTTATTGATGATTGGACCATGGAACATAAGAAGGTTGTCGAGTATTGCCAGAATACATGGTTGAATCCTTGGAAGGAGAGGTTTGTTTACGAATGGACCAATAGATACAAGCACTTCAAAAATGAGTCTACCAGTATTGCAGAGCAGTCTCATGGCCGTCCGAAATTTTTTTTGGAAGAGAATACTGGTGGGGTAGTTACGGTACATGAAGTTATTCATGAGCACGGAGAGAATGATCTAAGAAAAATAGTGGCCCAGATGGAGATAAGTAAAGACCGTTTTCAGATGGCATACGTTAGAGACAAAGATTTGTTACGGGGGATAGCACATCAAGTATCATGGTGGGCAATAACCCATATTATGGAAGAACTTATAAAGTTTAGAGCCAACACGGCCGCTGGGAAGGTGATGAAGTGTTATTGTACAACAGAGACATGGCTCGGCCTCCCTTGTAGAAATAAACTTGGTGGGTACAAAGATATCATTCCTCTTAAAGATATTGATCCATTCTGGCAGCAACTCTCATTCACACCAAATCCCACAGGGGACGCTGAGCAAGAGTTCGGAGACTTGGAAATTGGAAAGTACATCAACGAAAAATTCAGGAAATAGAAATGTGCAGGAAGACAAATATTGGTTTCCAACTTGTGGACGGCGGCCAAAAAAAGCTTGGCGGTAGAAGAAGAGCATATAAAACAAAAACCACCATGGCGTCCGACAACTAAATTGTCATTTAGAGAAACTGTGAATGAAAACAAAAGCTGTACAAGGGACCAGTGTGGGCATGAGAAGGTGCAGGCGAAATATAGTGAGTATGAAAACTCTTTCATTACCAAGAAAAGGGGTCGGACAAAAAACAAACTAGTCACCCTAAATCATATGGATGATGTCGGCACCCAACAAAGCCAAACAAGCGGAATGGTGACGATAAGAGGAATAAAGGGTAATCCGTGCACCCCTAGAGATTCCCATGGAAGACCGCTCCGTGTTGCTTACACTTTGTATAAATAGTATACCGATCAACTTCCTTACGTCATCTGGGATCACCTTATCTCCACCGACGACGTGGACGCGGATGGAAATTGTGGTTACCATGTTGCAACGGAACAGTTAGGCCATTTCAATGAAGCTGACAAACTAAAACTCACCCAAATCGAATATGCAAGGAGACAAATGGCCGCTAAACTCGTTCAGGACAAACTACTTTATCTAACAATGATCATGGAAGGAGATTCAAAAGACAAATAAATGAAGTTCAAGGAGTTGGTATCCAACGTCAAATGGCGAAAGGGGTCGAAGACGGCCGGTTATAAGTTTTGGATGCAAATGCCTTTTGGTGCCCAATTGTTAGTGGACACATTCTCTTGTGTCATTCATGTATTCAGCAAAGGGTTCCCCGGAGGATCTTGTACGTATGTACCCTCAAGAACTAGGTGTGATCCGGCGTTAAAGAAAAGAAGAATTATAATGGCACATGTCAATATGAACCATTACATAGGGTTGAAGATAACACAGGAATGTCCTTTGCCACAGGTAGTCTATGCTGAGTGGGGAGACTTCACTTAGGAGTGGACAAGTCAATATGAGTACGGCCTGAACTTGTGGAATGCTTTGGAACCGATGCCGTCTCATGTTGACATGGGTGAACAATTGAAAGAATGAATGACTGTTTATTTTGAGCTTTATTATGGAACATCCTTTGTTGGTAGATGGTTGTATTTTGAAGAATGCTTATTGAATAGACGTTATATATTTCCGCATAAATGCTGTTTACTATTATATATATTAATGTCGTTCTCATTTTTCAGTTAGCGCCGTCATTGTATGACTCAATAAAAGGTAACGACTTTAACCGAAAACAAAATATGATCTCCTGGAAGTTTTTGGTAAACACAAGTCGTTTATTTATTAAACATAAGTTGTAACGATCCTTGAATATATTTTTTTTAAGATTAGATTCGTTATATATATGACCCTATTCTGTGACGACCCTCTTGTGCAAATATTGTTCGTCTCCTGGATGTTTTTGTAACCTGTGGTCGTTATTTTTAATTTTTTTATAGTAACGACACTAACACCGCTTACAGTCGTTACATTTTTAAGGAGCATATAATAACGACTCTAACACCTAATATAATTAACGGCTCTTTCTGAATACACTCTTCCCAATAAAAATAGCCGTTGGGATATGTTAGGTATATATCTTTCAACATGAACTGTCCAATACAAGCAAAAATAAAACTAAGATATCAAACAATTCAATTGAAAACATACTTAGAAGATGCAAGCGACCAACCTCCTCAATTTTGGCAATGGAGGAAGAACTACGCAAAAGAAGCATGCCCCCACTTAAAAAACCATACACTATCACACCATATCCTACGAAGGAAGAAGAAGATTTGCGCGAGGCAAATAAACGGGGCAAACAACAATCCCAACTTCGGGAAAGATTCAAGCAAGTCGACAAAGAGACCGAATGGGTTAAAAATTATTATATCGTCAAGGATCTTAACAAATATAATCAAGACGATAGTATATTTTGGAGCTGTGTTGGTTCGGGTCCAAACCGATATCCTTATTTGCCGTCTCACGTTAGGGATAGGACGATTGTTGTTATGAAATGGTGCACCAAGTACAACGAGTTTATTGCCGGGCTCAAAGGGGATAGGTGTGCTGCCCAAGATGCTTACACCAAATGGAGAGGAGAGCCGTTTTATCACATCGAAGCCGCATTGGTAGTTCAATCACGTATTAACATGTAATTTTTCAGCTATAGTCATCACTATATTTATTAAGTAAATGAACGACTCTTGAGGTGTCATAGCGTCGTCAACTATCACACTAAAAAGGTAACGACGCCAACAGACTAATAAGTGTCCAGGTCTGTATGATTTTTTCCACAGGCGTCGTTATACATATCCTTTTAAATAATAACGACTCTATTTCAGAAGTTCTACCAAAAATCGGGACAAATTTTTCTTAGAGTCGTCATTACTCAAAACCTAAAAGTTAACGACTATAAAAGACAAATATGTGTCCAGGTCGGTATGATTTTGTCAACAGGGTCGTTATTCAAATCCATTTTAAATGTAACGACACTATGGGCAGAAGTTATACCCACAGCTCTGTTCAAAATTTTCTTAGAGTCGTCAATGTTCAAAACTAAAGAGGTAACGACTCTAAGGGAGATGTTTTTTTTCCCGCAGGTGTCGTTACTTAAGGTAGTTTAAATATTAAAGACTCTAAGCCAGGAATTATACCCAGTTCTCTGTTTCATTTTCCCCCAAGGGTCGTTATTTTTTACAACCATTAACATAACGACTCTAAGGGTTGGGTTTGGTATTAGATCACAACATTAACACGAAGCCTTTAAAACCAAAAATACTAACATATGTAAACTAACCGAGTTTAACAAGCACGAGATAGGGGTATCAAACCATGAAAAAAAAAACAAACTTAAGTTTCAGTTTGCGAAATACTAAAGTCATCCATCGTAACATTAGAAGAACATCTCCTCACTCAAGGTTAAGACCTCCACCTCGGCCTCTACCACCACCTCGTCCTCGACCTCCACCTCGGCCTTCCTGACTACATTCAATAGCTGATGACCGGCTTCTCTTATGACGGCCTTGACTTGTACTAGCTATTTGGGATTCACCATCTTCTGTTTCCTCCGAGCTTGCGTCACCTTGCCATGCTTCACCCTGTTGTTGAAGTTGTTGTCTCATTTGTTCACGGGTTTTCCTGGGCCTCTTAAATTGCTTATCCAGATCAGCAAACATTTTCTTAGCTGATGGATTTTCAATGTGACTAATATAATCAGCATACTTCCGATGTCGCTCAGGTTCTGCCACTTCTCCTTTCTCGGCCCAGCAACAAAATGCCTTGAGAAGAATCTTCATTCGCTCCCTCTATTGGCATTCAAATACCATTTCATATTAAATAACGCATATTTGTTTGTTTGTGAATAATGCAATGCCAAAAAAAAAACTTACCACAAGCTTAAGAATAGTCGAATCATCTCTTATATCAGATGTAGATGCATTGTTGGTCCTTCGAGTGCCCGGAGCATCTATCTGGATGACCTGAGGGTGAGAGAAGCGTCCATACCATTCCAAGTAATCATCTGTGGACTCGTGACCTTGATTCACATGCTCCCAATAAGAGGCATCTACCTTGCTATCATGATTGTGTCTATCATCCCAATGCCTGGTCAATGGTTGAGGTTCATAAACCACTACTAATTCCGACTCGTTAGACTCGCATTTGTCTAACTTGTGCTTGAATCGTGGTTTATAATCCGGTGCGGGTGAATCTTGAATAAACCAAAGCTGACGCATGATTCTCATTGGATTATACATTGAAAATCCATAAGGGTAAAACATAGGGCCGTCGTAATACACAACATCTTCCATTGCGCTCACCCTATCTTTCTTATAAGGATCAAAGATTACCTCTTCAGCTGTGATGTTATCCAATTTTTGCCGCATTTCGACCAACGCATCCTTCTGTTCCCTATCCATGAGACCAGGTGTACAAGTATCGAGTCCCTCTTGGTTTGGTTTTGTTCCATTCTGGGTTTATTTTTACGTCGGGATTGTCTTTGAACAATGAAGGGAAACGATCATAAATCCACACATATATTGACATCAAACAAAATAAAACAAAACAATCCGATAGGTATTAAAAATTTCAAACAAAAATTTAAAAAAAATAGGGGATACAACTAAGTTCAATCCAATTACCTGCATTAGAGCCGTATTTCCATGAATTTGAGAAGATCGTTCCCGAGATGCATTTGATAATTGAAAATTCAAATGTGCTACCATGGAAGTACCCCAAGAGTACTTGTTCACATCATCCAAAGGATCCAACATTTGAAGTAGGTTGACACTCACCTGGTTACCCTTGCTGTTGGGAAATATGACCAACGCAAGTGTGTACAAAAATTACCCAGCTGCCGCATAACGACATTGAGCATCAGAGAGACCATCAACTCTTTCTTTGATTAGTGTTCCAGCAAACATCTCTCTAATATCTACGAGTTTGAACTCTTTCTTCGGGTACTTCTTTCCCATCACGAAAATGCCATATGTAGTCTCTTGATCCCAGCCAAACAATCTCTCGGTCAATCCATAAATTTCTTCCCAACTAAGCCTTTTCTTGAACTTAGCATTGGTGGATTTTCCTTCGACCGGCAACCCTAATATCTGATATGCATCATCTGGTGTCAATGCCATCTCACCAAAAGGAAATTGGAATGTATGTGTTTCACCGTAAAATCTCTCACTAAAACTTGAAATTGCAACCTTGTCATATGCAATCACTGAGTTCACAACGGCAGTATACAGAGCCGAGTTTTCAATAATCTCATTGACTCTTTCACATTCATCTTTTAGCTCCCACATGGACATTTTCACATAAGAAGATTGCCGCCTGAAAAGACGTACGACATTCTTATGATCCTACAAAAGAAAAAACAAGTAAACATAAAAAAAAATTCAAGTGAACATCAATAAATCAAATTTAAAAGAAAAGTTTAGATTGTTACGATTGTTTCGTAGATGGTACGATCCCAGCTGCCCTTATATCCAAATAAAACTTCGCACCGATCTCTCGGTTCTCCTCTAGATTTACCACCATAAAGACGTTCTAGCTGCAAATGTTTGGTGGGAATGTGTCTCGCGCTCTCTGCAACTGGCTTTCCATCCTTCCGTCTTGACGGTTTCGCCTCCTCTACCACTATCTCCTGATCATCACCACCAACACCCTTACCAACATTACCTTCATCGCTCTCCTCCTCCTCCTCCTCATCATCATAATCACCACCACACGCACCACCACCACCACCAAGGCCAGAACAACCAATACCACCGCCGTTACCATCGCCAGCATCATCGTGAATCTGTTCTTGTTCAATAATTTCTTCCTCATAGCTTCCGGAAGCAGAGATAACTGGGGTGGAAGCAGATGACGAATCAGACGAATCATTACCTTGATTTCTCATTTCGCGGATAGAAAAGGCAACCTCACTCGGACGTTTTCCGCGGAATTCACCGGCCGCCAAGTATTTGTCGTGCCGTGGAGGTTTGGAAGGTGGAGTGGGCATGTGTTCCTTGTCTTTCTTTTTACTACAATGGTAACATACACACAAATAACTTTAATATTTTATGCTATCTCATTACTAGGGTCGTCATAATATACGTTAAAACAATAACGACCCAAACAAAACAATGACGACTCTAATAACAAATATAACGACCCTTTCAATATTTTAGACAGTGGGTATTTTTGTTTTCTAACTAGGGGCGACATCAAATATAGTTAGGGTCGTCACGTAAGTTAAAACTATTACGACCCAAAGTAACAAATGACGACACTTCCTATTTTTAAGGCAGAGAGTATGGTCTCTGCAACGTTAGGGTCGTCAATAAGTTGGCTTATTCTATAACGACTCTAGTCAATGGAAACAATAGTGTATTAGCAGAATTAGGGTCGTTACCAAACTAAACTTATTCTATAACGATTTTTCATACACAACACATGCAATTAAAGGATCGTTAGAGTTTAACATAAAACTCTATAACGACCCTAACACTGAAACTGAAAAAAATCGTTTCCAGTGCTCGATTTCACAGTCAAAACTCAATAAAGAATCAAAATCATAAGTGGGTTTGAGTGACTTACCTTCTAATAGGCGCCATTTCTTCTTCTAATTCTTCCCGGCTTGATACCACAACGTTGGTTTTGAGATTAATCTTCAATTTCGGTTTCTCCACCAAATTAGGGTTACTAAACTTTCCTTTGTACTCATTGGTTCGAGCCATCTTTGTAAAAGAATTTAATCGTCGATTAAAGTTTTTTGTATCGTCGATTACAACGATGAATCGACGAAGAAAAAAAAAATTAGTCGTTAATGGAGGAGACGAGGAGTGGGAGGTCGGAGAAGAGGGAGGGGAATAAAAACTGTTTTTTGGTTTTTAGAAAATGAATTGGGGGCCTTAGGGTTAGTGTTAATAGGTTATTAAGCAGAAAGGGTATAAATGTATTTTCAACCATTTTTGGAACCCCTTATAATTTGTGGTGTGGGTATAAATTGTTCAGGCCCCTAATTAAAAATCAGGGCCCCCAATTAAACTAGGCAAATTATGTGCACGTGTACAAAGTACAACTCAACTGGTAAAAAGGTTGTCGCAACAGGGTCACACTGGTCAAATCCAGCAGGAACAAGCGCTCCCCTTCTCCCCATCATTCAATAAGCATCTCCGTCTTTCTCACCCTATCTATGTCTCTATCTCACTAGACAACATACACAAAAATGGAGAGTGGTGATTAACCAGGAGAAAAACCCATGATGACAAGAGAAGAAAAACAAGTAGTAGAAGAAGAAGAAATGGAAGAAAAGAAATGTATGTTATATGAAGCATACAATGAACTACATGGATTAGCTCAAGAATTTCAGACACCATTTGATGCACCAGCAGTACTTGTAGTAGGTCATCAAACAGATGGAAAGAGTGCTTTGGTTGAAGCATTAATGGGTTTTCAATTTAATCATGTTGGTGGTGGTACTAAAACTAGAAGACCTATTACTCTTCATATGA
This sequence comes from Papaver bracteatum, assembly GCA_023529315.1. Lineage (NCBI taxonomy): Eukaryota > Viridiplantae > Streptophyta > Magnoliopsida > Ranunculales > Papaveraceae > Papaver > Papaver bracteatum. The sequence continues at coordinate 2,394,041 of JAJJWX010004844.1, forward strand.
AATATAATCCTGATTGTGATCTTCCGCTTTGTCATCTGGTTTCATCTGATGATACTAACAATCTTGCTATTGTTGAACCAACAATTGCAACAGCTTCTGAACAGAAATCTCTTCAACAAATCCAAGTAAGTTATCAGAATTCTGCTCATTTCAAGGGTTTTGATTCGTTCTGTAATCATGCGGTAGTTCCTTATAAAAGCAGTAATAATGATACTAACAAGATGATTTTTCTTTTTTAATGAATTTTTAATATATTTGATTTCATTATTAGTGCACATGAAAACCCTAGTTCCTGCGTGTAGCGGGTTATTCAGTTGTTTGTAGAATCTCTTCTAACGTGGATTGCTAGTGAACAATAGACTCGGTGACGGCTGATGTTGTTGTTGTTATTGTGTATATGGATGATTTATGGCTAATGAAACCCTGATTGTAATTACATCTTAACTCCTGTTTCATATATATTCCTTGAAATGATGTTTTTTCCAATTTTTGGTAGTGTGTAGAGAACATAATAGGACAAATTTGCATTTTTGATTGACTGAAGAAGGAATATATACTTGGGAAACTTGTATGACATATGTTAACTATCTATCCTGATATGTTGCGTGATAATCAGGGAACGTCTATGTTTGTTTTAGGTGGTTAACTCGGACTAAGTTTTGTTGCTGTTAAGGTTGATACACAGGCTCTGCAGTCATGAGATATAGGAGCGAATACTTAGGCTCTGAAGGTTGATAGATACTACTTAGATTCGTTCATATTGTTTAGGCTCCAAAAGATAAAGCTGCACAATTTGGAAACCTGCCACTGTCTAGTTTTAATTCCATTGGTTCACCTATTCTTGCGGCTAAGTGAGGCAGTTCTTTTTTTGATTGAAAGATTAATACACTTTCCGATTTTATTCTCTGAACTTCTATATGGTGCAGGCTTACATTGAAGCTGAAAACAAGAGGTTGGAGCATGAACCATGTCAGTTCTCTGCGAAGGAAATCATTATAACCGTTGAGTATAAATACTGTCCAAACTTAACTATAATTGATACCCCAGGACTTGTAGCTCCGGCTCCTGGTCGCAAAAATCGGGCTTTACAGGTGTGTTCTGTGAATCCAATTTTGTATAGTGAAGACTTTTAATTTTTTAACTTTAACCTTAGTTTAGTCTTTGATGATGATTGCACTTTGCAGGGGCAAGCTCGCCTGGTCGAGTCCCTTGTCAGAGCTAAGATGCAGCACAAAGAGTTCATAATACTTTGCCTTGAAGATTGCAGTGATTGGAGCAATGCTACTACACGAAGAGTGGTGATGCAAGTATGCATGTTCTTCCTTGTTAGACTTTAGATATTGTCAAGATATTATTAGGTCACATTGGTGCTTTTTCTTACTGGTGAGCTCTTGATGTTTGATCTATTGCGTAATCCAAGATAGATTATAACTCTTTCGCATTTTCGACATGCAGATTGATCCTGAGCTCTCAAGAACTGTAATTGTCTCAACCAAACTAGACACAAAAATTCCACAGTTTGCGTGTTCTTCAGATGTAGAGGTTTTTCTTAGGCCCCCTGCTTGTACTCTTGATGGCTGCATATTAGGTGATTCTCCCTTCTTTACGTCAGTACCTTCTGGAAGAGTCGGCACTGGACGGGAATCTGTCTACAGATCAAATGATGAGTTTAAACAGGTTATTTCTGTGCAATTTATTGTTCCAGTTGTAGGTCCATCAGTTTCTAAAGTGAAGTATCTTTTATATGTAGTTAGCGTTTTTTGTCTGTTTGCTTCTTCAAAAACAGATTCTAGCTAATCATATTTGTGGCTGAGAGATTACTTTTATTTGGTCATTTTTCCCTTAAAGCTATGTCTTATTTCGATGCTTCGGTCTTCTAAATTCCTCACTGGTATCACAGCGTTACCACATAGGCTTTTCTCAAGAGCACAACACTGATCCTCATTCATAGTCTAGCTAACATTATCCTATGGAGGACCTATGTCCATTTATAAGCTCATAAATTGTTTAAGAAATCTCTTGTATGCCCATCAAAGTCCAAAGTTTTGGAAGTTCACATATACCCCAGAGGCCCAGACAACTATGCCGAGTCAGGTCTATCTTACTGAGTTGCTAGATAACTTAAACTGCTCAAGCTCATGAGTTTCTCACGAGTCGAAGTATTTAAAGGCAAGTTCAATAATTTGTTTGGCCCCTTTAACGAAGCGAGGCGGTGTCTCAAGGCATAGGTATAGCCTCAAGTTGCAAAATAAAATAAATGTAGATTAATTAATGCAATAAATAATTGCATCAATTCTGAAAAGCTTAGTTATTTCCTCCCTTAACAAGTTATTGACTAATGTAAGCACTAGAGGTGGTAGGTTTTATATCCTGATTAAACATTTTCCTGAAAAAATTATCAAAATCCTCTTGGCTGCTTTAAATTATACTGAACTTCTGGTCAGCTGACAATATATGTACTGCTGTGGACGGTGTGGCCCGTGTGAAGTATCTATAATGCACTTGCTTATCGCCGTCTGTGTTTTAGCCTGGACATCATGATCACTTCCTGCAATGCGTATTGAATTATTCTTGATGGAGTTGGCCTATTCTGTTTAACTAATTATTTCACATCCTCCTGAAAGTTACCGATTCATCATTATCTTCCCTCAATGTAGGCTGTTTCTTTGAGGGAGATGGAAGATATTGCATCCTTAGAGGAAAAATTAGGCCGGCCTCTGTCTAAGGAAGAACGAGGTAGAATAGGAGTGAGCAGCCTTCGGTTGTTTCTGGAAGAATTGCTGAAGAAAAGGTACACAAAAATATCTTTGGTATCCCATTGTTGAATTTCACAAAGCTAACGTGGTGATGCCTCGTTGTGTGGTACTTGCAATGTCACAAGGTATATGGACAGTGTCCCATTGATCATTCCGCTTCTCGAGAAAGAACACAGAACCACCACTAGAAATCTGAATGAAATCACCCAAGAGCTCAGGTTTGTCTTTCACTTTCTTAAACTACAGACTTGCATAATGAGAGTAGGATTGACTTGGAATTGAAAGCATAAAATTATCTATGGGAAAAGAGAGAGTTTAGACTATTATTAGTATCTGACTGTGTTATGAAATGCAGCAACTTGGACGAATTAAAGTTAAAGGAGAAAGGACGTCTATTCCACGATTCATTTTTGACCAAGGTTCTCACTCGAACTTCTCATTTGCCTAGAAGAGATTTTCTAATTTTGAGTTATACTTGCCCGTCATATTGGGATCTAGTCAGGATTCTTTCGTTTACTTACTATTGATATACATATCCGCCCTCTTCAGTTGTCGCTGCTCTTGAAAGGAACTGTGGTCGCACCGCCCGATAAATTCGGTATACTTTCTTTTCTGAAATCACGATTGCTGTTGTTAAGGATGCCAGAGAGTTGGAGACAATTGTTGGAAATTCTATAGCTGCATCAAACTATGTTTGTTCAATTGCATTTTCATCCTTTAGTTGACTAACTAGAGACTAAACCACATTTGGTCACAGGGGAGATGCTCCAAGATGAGAGGGTTAATGGAGGAGCATTCACGGGTACTGACGGTCTTCAGTTCCCATTCAAGCTAATACCTGTAAGCTTCAAGGAATATAAATATTTATTATGTTTTCCCTATAATTTACATTTTTTATGCGAGCATATCAGTCTTTCATCATAGATTGCATAGGAACCTGGGTAGTTTTTTGTCTTCAATTCTTTTTATTATTATAGGAAAATATTACTAGTTATACTGATCTCACCCCAAAAGAAAGCAACAAGATTGCAGACACTCTTTCTAAGCTAGCTAGTAAGTTCACCACTACAGTTGCTTGGTCTAATTTTTCGCCTATGGAAATTAGAACTCAGCTGTTAGAGGACATGTCTAATGTATTACAATGATCTTTGGTAATACAACTTCTTTTGTTTCAAAAAAAAAAAATACTGATCTCACCCCTGACCTTCCATCATAATCTTCCTAAAACATTAGGACTTAGGAGGATTCTCTAGTCTCGTATTCTGATAATCTTGATCATGTTTAGCAAAGAGTGTTAGCCACGAGATTTTCCATTTTCTTCGACTGCAATTAAATTACTCAAAGCCTTAATATTTTTCTCTTTACGATTACACGATTACAAAATGTTTTATTTATTTTTTGTAAATTTTACGATTACAAAATGTTTTCATCAGTTACTTGTTTACAGTTACTATTTGTTGGTAGGACTGCAGGAATGCTATCAAAATATAGAACCTGTAAGCCTCATTGTCTATCTTTAACACTTCCTGAATACAAAATGTATTAATCAATTATTTTCCAAGTTTATTACCTTTTGCTGAATGGTAACCTGTAATTAGTTACTAGAGCCTTTTGTATTCAGAATACCGGAGTGGTGCTATAAAATAAAATCCGATCCGTAAAACCTCGTTGTGCCTCTAATTAACTTTCTGATGAATGCATTTTTTTTCACTTATTGTTCAATTATTAGTTCGTGCATACTTTTAATTAATAAGTAGTTACGTTTTTTTTGTTGGTATGTGTGTGTTCAGAATGCTGGGATGCGCCTTTATGGTGGTGCACAATATCACCGTGCAATGGCTGAATTCCGTTTTGTGGTGGGGGCAACCAAGTGCCCTCAAATTACACGAGAAGAGATTGTAAATGCATGTGGAGTCGAAGATATTCATGATGGAACAAACTATTCCAGGTCTCCTATGTTTGTCTCATTTCATAATAATAGTTTCTTTAATTTATATTTCAATTATTTATTTTCTACTTTATTTTTGTAGAACTGCTTGTGTGATCGCTGTTGCAAAGGCCCGTGATACATTTGAACCTTTTCTTCATCAGGTGAAAGGTTCATCCTTCTCTGTTCACACACTCGATGTATTCACCAAATCACTATTAACTAACTAAGAACATGAAGTTTCTTAAGAGACGTGTCATTTTTTTTTAAAGCATATTAGACTTGTACATGCAAATAAATATCACATATAAATGTTGGGCTTCCCAGCATGTTGTAAACTTTGATCATGATTTACAACATCCTGTTATTTTACCCCATAGCTCAACTATTTGACCATCCATATCACTCATTCCATAGTTTTTCCATTCTCATCAGCTTTGCCATGAAAAAGAAATGATCTGGTGTAGAAGTCAGTTTACTAATTGTTTGTATCTCGTGGAGAGACTAACTCCCTCTTTTCCTGGAACAGCTGGGCTTTAGACTCTTACACATTCTAAAGAGACTGCTTCCAATATCTGTGTATCTTCTTCAGGTATCTGTTGTCTTCTTTTGTTGTTATTTTTGTGATTTTAGCTTTCAGATGTCTGAGGTTATCAATTATTTGGACAGAAAGAGGGTGATTACTTGAGTGCCCATGAAGTTTTTCTGAGGCGTGTTGCATCTGCCTTCAATAATTTTGCAGAAACCACTGAACGAGCATGCCTTGAAAAGTACCTTCTACCTCTCTTTCAATATCCCTATACTTGATTTTAGTTTTCCAGATTCTGTTGTGGCTGCATTTGTGCAAGTTAATGGTGCAATCAGATCATGACTCAATTCAATCTCCACTTCCTCTGCTAGCTGTAAAGAATGAAATCTCAAACTATAAATGTGAAGCTATTCGATTGATATTCATCGCAGCGCCACATTCTTATCACGAACTTATCTATTCATTGCATCTAATTTTATTCTTATTCTAGGCTGTGCTTGATATTCAGTGAATTACTGAAACTTCAACAATTACTCAATACTTATAATGGTGGCCAACAGTAGATTTTAATTGAAGTTTGCATTGAGCTCTCAAAAACAAGAGGCGGAAGCCCGTGAGAATCTGCAGATTCTTTGACAGTATCTAAACTAAACATCTCAATTCCTCAAAATTAGATATTCTGGGATGCCAAACACAATCCCAGATGTGTAGTGTAGGAGTAGGGTCTGAGCACATCAATATTTCAGCTTAATACGATAGTTTTTTAACTATTTATTTTTTAGCCGTTTGTGTTCGTTTTGAGTATTTTGTACTTACCCTTCTCTTCTTTAAACTCTATTCCAGGTGTATGGAGGATTTGGTGAGCACCACACGTTATGTCACCTGGTCGATCCATAATAAGGTGAACATAGTTTGATTTGCAGGCATCACGTAGTCTTCCTTTATGTAAGTTTTTGGCTGATTTTACTTGCTTCTTTTCTATCAAATTATCAGAATAGGGCTGGACTTCGTCATTTCTTAGACTCATTTGCTGGCTCTGAAAATACTGTTGCATCCACTACTGCCGTTTCTCAAGATTCATTTGGGCCAGTTATGAATGAGAAGAACGATTTGAAACCAAGAACAGATGTGAAACTTAGCCAGTTAGCTTCTTCAGGCATGGACTCGGGTGCGCATGGTATTCAAACAACAGAGGCAAAGCTTGTTGATCTGTTAGATACGACACTTTGGAACCGAAGGCTTGCTCCTTCATCTGAAAGAATTGTGTATGCTTTGGTGCAGCACATATTCCATGGCATAAGAGAACATTTCTTGGCATCTGCAGAGCTGAAGGTTGGCACTGTCCTGTTTCTATATTTGTAATTTCAATAAATTTAATGGGTGCATAGGCTTGAGCAACATGTGCATGTTACTGTCATATATTTCTTCCTTTTGACCACCTTTTAGTCCGATAGACCTCGCCATCTGATTGGTCAGTTAGACAGTCCAATAGATGTGGCCATGTTAGAACGTGGGTGTACCAAGTCGGTTTCTCCAGTGGTGACTTAGAACTCTCGTGTCACCAATTAAGTTGTATCCAGCCGATTCGGAAATGGACATTGGCATGATTACCTGAATCGATTTTAGATTAATAGTAACTCACTCAGATATCACTTTAACAAAGACAAACCATTACTTCCATTTAGTTTGAATGCGACATGCTTATTTCTAAAGTGAACTCTGCTGCTCTTTAGGATAAATACTAATTATCTATTTTTTTCCTTCATTTGTGTTGCCGCAGTTCAACTGTTTCCTTCTAATGCCGGTGGTGGACAAGCTGCCAGCCCTCCTTCGAGAAGACCTGGAGCATGCATTTGAGAATGAGTTGGAATGTGTCTTTAATGTCACACACTTACGCCATTCACTGGGGCAGCAGAAGCGGGAGATGGAGATTGAGCTTAAAAGGGTACATACTTTTATCACCTTTCTTTACTTTCTCTGGCAAAACTTCTCAACATGTGTCCGACTGGCCTACTCCATATGTTGTTTTGCAGATGCAGAAGCTCAAAGAGAAATTCAAACGGATACACGAGCAACTCAGTTCTATTAGGGCGGAATAAACCCTCCTTTTCTGGATTCTTCTTTCTATCTTGTGTTTATATGTGCACATGAAGAAACCTTCTCATGAAATGCTGAGTATGCTATTTGAAAGTAGTTGTGAACATATTTCATAAAGGCTTTCAATATATCTTGGCTTAATCGGGAGAATGTTTTAGCTCCATGCCCTCAATTTCATCTGCATTTGATCAAAAAAACTAAAAGAATAAATCCCGTCCACATAATTATGTACCCTTGATATAAAAGTTAACTAGGAAGTTGGGTGGTGGGCACATCACATAGTATAGCACAAAAAGAAGATCATGGCCATCTTACTACTACGTAACTAGCCGCGTGCAATCACTCCTCCTTTAAATGGCTAAGTCATATGAGTTACCACGCTGCACGGCGAGTATGACACTCACTTCAAATTAAATTAGATAAAAACTTTCAAGTTTACCAATTCTGGAGAAGACAAGTGTCGTAACGTTATTGATCAAAGATTTTTTTTTTTTTAAAATACCCTCTTAGTAGAGAACGTTATTGGTCTATGCCCCCTGATTTTAACGGCCAAATACTAAAACCGTTAGTAGAAACGTGGGTGTACAAGACTTATGTGTTGATTTACATCTAATTAAAAAATTACACCGGGTTTACACCAAATACTTAACTGGACATTAAGTAACACCGTCAAACATGGACGTTATGTCAAAATCTTATTAATAGGGAAAAAAAGATTTTAGAATATTCGAATTTCCATAAAAGAATGATTTTATACCGAAACTATTTCCATGTTTTAATTTATATACCAAAAAACGTTAAACTAAAAAGATAACAAAAATAAACGTAAAAATTCTTTTACCAATTTCCATATTTTTATACCAAAATCATTATCTAAAAATCTTTTGAACAATCTTATTAATTTCCATATATTGGTTTTTATACCAAGTTGTTTTTTTTCTTCTAATGGTGATCTCTTCTCTCTTTTTTAGCACATAACATCACACATTCTTAAGCCATTGATGTCGACATCTTAGCCTTCACGTCAATGTAAATATTAATTTTCTTAGATTCCAAATCGTGATCGGGGCGAGGCGAAGCCGAGCCACACCAAATCAAAAATAAATGGTTTTTGGGTCCATAAGGTGCGTAGCACGGGCACAAAATCTAGTTAGGATATAAATCGTACTATATTTTAGAATGAAGTACTGAAGTAGTTGTAATTCTCTCCGGAAGTGAGACATAAAAAGAAAGGGCGTTAACTTGCAATGTAATATGGATAATCACAATCAATGATGTGGGGACATATGGCAACAATGCGACGAAGAAAATGGGATGTTAAGCTTTCCAATTAATGCCTAAAACGAGTCAAAACTGTTATAGGGCCTATGGCTCGTGGATGTGCGGTCCATTAGTATATTAGGGTTTTACCTTTACTCTTGTATAAATAGAATACTTACCTATGTAATGGGGTTCCTTCCCTCTCTGGTTAATGAAATTTTTTTCTCTCCATCTTCTTTCTTTCTTATTCTTACTCCAATACGTCATCATCAACGAGCTCTAACCCTGTTGCTAAGATTTTTTTTTTATAGATTGGTCTTATAGTTCTCAATCAATCAAATCAAAGCCGCTGAAAAAAAGAAAAAGTTCTCTGTTCAAGACAACTCTATTGTAATCTGGAATTTTGGTACTTCTGTTTTGTCCCTTTCTGCTTTTAATCAATAAATCAGAAAGATGAGCAAGAAGGAATATATCCGACAAGAATTCACATAGTTGGGCATAGATGGACTTGAGTATCACCGTTGGATGGCTGATGTGAAGATCGCTTTTGTGGCAAAAGAATACACACACACCATCATACCATCTATTGACAAAGATGATGTCCAAGCAACTGAACAAGAAAAGGCTGAAGCCCTTCGATATTTGAAGGTACACATTGACCCTAATCTCCTTTGGGGATACCAACACATGATGTGTCCTAAAGAACCGTGGGATGCATTAGCAAGCCGTTTTGGGAGCATTGAGGATTGTCTTCTCCCACAGTTGAATGAACAGTGGAATGACATTCGTTTTCTTGATTATGTGAAAGTATGTGATTTCCAAAGAGATATGCTTAAGCTACAAGCACAACTCAATTTCTGTGGGATAAATCTCACATATAAAGATTTGATTCAAAAGATATTGTCTACTTTCCCTTTGTCATATGTTATTCTAGCCAACTAATACCGCATAGAAGTTGATAACAAGAGAATAACAACTTTCAGCAAGTTGATCAACTTATTACGTGTGGCCGAAAGGCACAATGAAGTTCTAGCAAACAACAATACTAGAGCCCACGGGAAGAATAAAATTCTCGAGGCTAACTATGGCAAGGATAACAAGGGAAGACACCCCAAAGAAAAGAGGGTCAAAAATGGTGATTCATATTCTCATGCTCCATACTCACGTGGGGATAATAACCCACGCGGAAGAGGACAAAATGGTCATCGTGGAAGGGGTCATGGGCGTGGAGGCCATTCAAATACATGGTCTAGAGATGTTACTTCTGGACCTAGTGGTAGGGGAAACACTATTGAAAAACACACATAAGAACTCCATGTCTAAGAGGGTCGAGAATGACAATGCACCTTGTTATAGGTGTAGAATCTCCGGACATTGGTAACAACAATGTAAAGCCAGTGCCAAAGTAGCAGCCATCTACAAAAAGTATCGGGAATCTATAGATCAAGAAGCTCACTGTGTGGAAGAACATGATCATGCCCCAGATGTCAACTTCACCATTTCATACTTCCAGGGCAACAAGAACCATGCCCTTATGGAAACCCTTGACTTTGATTGATTGTTATTTTTATTTATTTAGTTTTAGTTATCCTTCGAACCTAAAAAATTATTTATTTTCTTGCTTTGTGGTTTAGCAGACTTTGGTTTAAATATTTCTTTTGATGACTTAAACTATGTTAGGTAGTCTTAAATTATCATTTTTTGTTGATGGATCAATGGTTTTTAATTTTTATGGGTACTTATTATTCTTTGGATTTAATTTTTACTGCGATAATCTATTGCATGATTGAATTATGTGACCGAATTCTCTGAAGTACCATTTACTTGTAGGAATGTCATCCTCAGAAGAGATTGAGTGCCTAGCTGATAGTGGCACCACACACACTATTTTAAGAAATAGGCAATTATTTGTTGACATAATTCCTTATAAATACTTTGTGACTACGATGATTGGATCATCACAAGTGATCATTGGGCGAGGTAATTCTCAATTTTTGTTTCCAAATGGCACAATGATTAAAGTCACAGAAGCTCTATATGCACCTAGAGCTAACCGTACCTTGTTGAGTTTCAAAGATATCCGTGCAAATGGTTATCACTTGGAAACTCACTGTGAAAATGGAATTGAATATATAAATATTATCTCTAATACATGTGGAAGAAAACGCATTTTAGAGAAATTAATGAGTCACTCTAGTGGCATGTACACTACTACTATTCGGATTATGGAATCACATGTTGTTACCAACGATGAACTGTTGAACAATGACTTATACAATCTTTGGCACGACCGCTTGGGGCACCCAAGTCGTGATATGATGATCCGTATTTTAAAGAACTCACACGGACATCCTTTCTTTTGAGTGAAAAGTAAAATGAGACAAAAGACAGTTACAATGCAAAGTAACAACGTCTGCCAGCCACTGCAATCTAAAGCAACTGATGTGCAACCTTTTTCTCATTCTATTTCGTGGACTTTGTCTAAAGAACACCACTCATTTTCCAAAGCTTGTTCTTTAGCAAAGACATGAGCGAGACCATCCTATGCTAAGGATACAAAACAAAACATTCCATTTTATAAAGAATACAAGGTGATATTTGTGGACATATACATCCAGAGTGACAACCATTAAGGTATTTTATGGTTCTGTTAGATGCTTCGAACCGTTGGTCACACGTTGCATTACTGTCCACAAGAAATGCTGCCTTTGCAAAGCTCCTAGCAAAAATTATACGTTTGAGGGATCACCACACCGATTATCCAATCAAGTCTATCAGACTTGATAATGCTGGAGAATTTACATCTAAAGGATTTGATGATTTTTGTATGTCTATCAGAATTGACGTAGAGTACCCTGTACCCCACGTACACACTCAAAATGGTCTTGCAGAAGCTACCATCAAAAGGTTACAGATGATAGCTAAAGCATTAGTTATGCGTTCCAACCTGCCTATTACTGCCTGGGGGTACGCCATATTGCATGCAACATTACTTATTCGCTTTAGTCCCACTATCAGCCAACCATTTTATGCGTACCAGTTGGTAACTGGATATGAGCCTGATATTTCACATTTACGCATTTTTGGTTGTGTTATATACGTGCCTATTACGCCCCCATAACGTACTAAGATGGGTACCCAAAGACGATTAAGTATTTATGTTGGATACGAATCCCCAACAATTATCCGCTATTTGGAACCTATGACAGACGATCTCTTTACCACTAGATTTGCGGACTGTCATTTTGATGAGACAACCTTCCCGTCGTTAGGGGGAGGTATGGAAAAGGATTTCCTAGGGGAGCGACAAGAGTTGTCGTGGTGTGTCCCCACTTTGTCTCATCTTGATCCCCGCACCTCACAATGTGAAAGTGAAGTGCAAAGAATTATTGATCTTCAGAATGTGGCAAACTCAATGCCTGATGCATTCACTGATATTGCTAAAGTGACGAGATCACACATACCAGCTGCAAACGTGCCTGGAAGGTTAGAAATCCCAAATGCGGGAAAAGGCACCTTATATAAAGGTGTCAAACCTACACTTGGTGGAAGTGTAACTGAGGTCGTGGCCCCCAAAAGGAAGAGGGTAAGACCACCTGGTTCGATAAATACTCACCCAAGGAAGAAAAGAGTGAGTAAGGCACAACCTGATCCATTTATCATCAATACATATAATCCCTCTCATGAAATTGTCTCTGACTACCGTTATGTCCATGAATCAATACTGGAGGACGCTCCGATGTTTGAAATGATTCCAGAGAAAAAATAAATCTCTATGGATTATGAGAGTGCATACGTGTTGATGTAAAGATCCTCAACGCAGATTGATGATGTATTTGTATACACTGTTGCTCAAGAGATAATTGAGCATGATGACATCGAACCACGCACTATTGCAGAATGTCAAAAAAGAGCAGACTGACCTAAATGGGAAGTTGCAATCCAGGAAGAATTAAATTCACTGGAAAAGAAACGGGTATTTGGTGCGGTAGTGCTAACCCCACTAGGTGTAAAGCCCGTAGGAAATAAATGGGTATTTGTCAGAAAGAGTAATGAGAAGAATGAAGTCTTGAGGTATAAGGCTCGCCTTGTGGCGCAAGGTTTCTCACAACGCCATGGAATTGATTATGAGGAAACATACTCTCCCGTAATGGACGTCATAACGTTCCGCTACTTAGTTGGCTTGGTAGTTTCAGAAGGACTTGAAATGCAGCTTATGGATGTGGTTACAACATATGTCTATGGGGATCTAGATTCAAAGATATACATGAAAGTGCCTGATGGCCTTCCATTGCACGAATCAAGTAACTCTAAACCACGGAGTGCGTTTTTGATTAAGTTGAAACACTCACTTTACGGATTAAAGCAATCCGGGCGGATGTGGTATACCCGTCTAAGTGATTATTTGATTGGGAAGGGATATACAAATAATGAGTTATGCCCCTGCGTATTTATAAATAAAACGAGTTCCGGATTTGCAATTATAGCTGTTTATGTTGATGATATGAACATGATAGGTACTCTTGATGAAATAAGAGAAACCACAAGCTACCTGAAATCTGAATTTGAGATGAAAGATCTTGGGAAAACTCGATTTTGTCTAGGACTTGAGTTAGAACACCGAGCCTGTGGAATACTAATCCACCAGTCTGCATATGTCCATAAGATACTCAGGCAATTCAATATGGACAAGGTGCATCCTGCTAGCACTCCCATGATTGGTCGAAGTTTAGATGTACAAAAGGATCCATTTCGTCCAAAGGAAGATGACGAAGAGGTATTAGGAGATGAAATTCCCTACCTAAGTGAACTTGTTAAATATATATAGCTCAACGCCAATCCAGCGTCAACCATTGACATGGGTCTATTTTATTCCTATGAGGATGAAATGAGGATTGCTAAAGAAACCCTCTACACTGAAACCCCAAATAATGTTTTGGTTGGTTTTGCTGATGCTGGGTACCACTCTGACCCACATAAAGCTCGATCCTAAACTGTCTATGTATTCACCATAGGGAACATATCGATATCCTGGCGATCGACCAAGTAAACTCTTGTAGCTACCTCCACGAACCACTTAGATATCATTTCCATGCATGAAGCGGTTCGTGAGTGTATATGGTTGAGGTCTATCATTACACATATTCGAGGGACTAGTGGTTTGAATTCCACCACTGAAGAGCCAACATGCATTTATGAAGATAATGCGATAATGCATCTTGTATCGAACAGATGAAGCAAGGATATATTAAGGGTGATAATACGAAACATATTTTACCAAAGTTCTTTTACAATCAGCAACAACAGTGTCTCTTAAACATTCAAGTCAACAAAGTACCGTCTGATGAGAATGTGACAGACTTATTTACTAAGTCACTTCCTAAGTCCTTATTTGAAAAACACGTAAATAGTATTGGACTAAGGAAATTGTCCGAACTCCCTTGATTTCAATCAGGGGGAGTATCTAATGATATGATGTCGACATCAGGGGGAGTGTTTGTTGAACTCTTTTTCTCTTTACCGAGTTTATTTTGTCCCAATGGGTTTTGTTACTCGGTAAGGTTTTTAATAAGACAACAACAACACCAGGATTATGACTCCCCAGTTGAGATTATCTTTTTCCCACATGGTTTATATATTTTAGGATTTTCTGAAGAGAAATGGCCAGCGTTATGAAGCAAATTTACTATGACTCAACACGTTGTACTCTTTTCCATTCGTCAAGGTTTTGTCCCACTGGGTTTTTCCTTGTCATGGTTATAATGAGGCAACACATTTGAAGTTCCGTTTTTGAACCACACAAGGGAGAGTGTTATAGGGCCTATGGCCCATGGATGTGCGGTCCATTAGTATACTAGGGTTTTACCTTTACTCTTATATAAATAAAATACTTACCTATGTAATGGGGTTACTTCTCTTCTCTGGTTAATGAAAAGTTTTTCTCTCCATCTTCTCCCTTTCTTATTCTTACTCCAATAAAAACAAAAATGACCTATAACTAAGTGTGTGATGGGAAACAACATTCCCATAGCAAGTAAAAAGGTAAGACGGTGTCGGTTGATCATCTTATACAAAAGGCCCAAAAGAATTTGGGAGAAGGATTTTTCTAAAGATCGCAACACTTAACTGTTAAACCGAAAATCCTAATTAACAGATGTGTGTCTGTGCTGGAATTCTGGATTATTTTTGTGAAGTTTTGTGAACAAAAATTAAGTGGGTTGTGATGCAAATCCTGTTGGTAACCGTCTGGTTCTTTGTAAATGACAAATGGAATAGAAAATACCCAAATTCTAGCCTAAAACACTTAAGTCCTTTAACATCTGATCATGTACCTATAAAACTTAACTTGCACAACCACTGGGATGATAGACCAACACCTTTTAAATACTTTAGTGAGTGGATGAATCATGAGGATTGTAAGACTATAATCCAAGATAGCTGGAACTCTTCTGTTAGAGGGTCACCAACTAATAAAATTAAAAAGAAGCTTGGTAACATTAAACACCTGCTCAGAGTGTGGAATAGAAAAAAATTTTGGAACATAAATAGACATAGAGAATATAAAGAAAAAATTGGCCAATAATCACACTTCTGCCAATTACCCAAACAAAACTGAAGACTTGGCCAACCTAAGAAATAAACAGGCGAAATGGTACACAATCAAGGAAAAATTCTGGATAGACGAAAGTAGAGATCAAAATTTGGCTTTAGGAGACCGAAACACTAGGTATTTCCACACAAAAGCTAAACAGAGATTTAGAAGAAATAGAATTGATATGATCAAAATAAAAGATAATGTTTGGTTGAATTCTAAAGAGGAGATTATTGAGTGCATAACAACATTTTCTAAAAATAACAACTACTGTTAAACCTGAAATAGATGATAACCCAATAAACCTTATCCCAACTAGTGTAAACCAAAATGATAATGACATGCTGTGTGCTACTCCTTTAGAAAGTGAAATAAAAAAGGTCCTCTTTTCCATGGATCCAGATAAAATTCCGGGTCCTGATGGTTTTCCTCCCAATTTCTTTCAACAAAATTGGGAAACTGTTCGCCATGATCTGACTAAAATGATACAAAAATTCTTCGAAATAGGGAACATCTTTAAAGAAATGAATGCATCATTCATGTTTTTAATTCCTAAGACCTTTAATCCCACTACTCCTTTGGAATTCAGACCTATAGCCCTGGATAACACTAGCTATAAGGTGATTTCTAAACTTATGGCAGGTAGAATGAAGAGTCTTCTAGGAAAAATAATTTCGTCGTACCAATCTGCCTTTATTCCTAGAAGGCAGATTGCTGAGAACATCATTTTAGCCCATGAAATAATACACAAGATGAAAAACTCTAAATCTAAGAAAGGGTTTATGGGACTAAAGATTGACGTGTCCAAAGCATTCGTCAGAGTCGAATAGTACTTCCTAATCTAGGTCATAGAATGGGATTTAACAACAAATGGTGCAATTTGGTGCATGAGTGAATTTCGACCACTACCCTCTCTGTTTTACTTAATGGCTCCCCAACAACTTTCTTTAAACCTTCTAAGGGATTGAGACAGGGAGACCCAATCTCTCCCAACATTTTCCTCTTTTGTATTTAAGCGCTATCCAGAACCATTCAAAATGCTGAAAATAATGGGTCAATTAAAGGTATAAAACTGGGTCATAAAGCTCCTTCGATGATCCACCTTCTTTTTGCCGGCGACTGCTTAGTCTTTTGTAAGGTTAGTGGAAAATCCTGTCAAAATTTGGTTAATCTGTTCAAAAAATTTAGCATGGCCTCGGGACAACTCATTAACCTGAGTAAGTCAGGGGTGTTTTTTAGCAAAAAGAACAGAAACTAGTATGCGCAGAAGAGTTAAAGAAATCTTTGGTGTCACTGCTATTCATTTAACTGAAAAGTATCTAGGAGCTCCTTTGTTCACAAACAGATCAAAAATATAGTGTTTTGAACCATTACTTGATACTTTAAGAGGTAGAATGACAGGGTGGAATGGTATTAACTTAAATGATGCGGGTAAAACAGTCATGATAAAAAATGTAGCTTCCTCTATCTATGTGTATCAAATGAATTGTTTTAAAATTCTAGTTAAAATATGTGATCAAATAACAAGAATACAAAGAAACTATTGGTGGGGGAAAATGAAAAGGGTTTAAACGAAAAAGGGGAAAAAGGTATTTTCCTTAAAAATTGTCCTTCTATGTGTAAAATCCTTGAAGAAGGGGGTCTAGGTATAAAAAATGTAAGGAACTTTAACATAGATATGATAGCTAGGATGGGTTGGAATCTTAATCAGAATACTGACTCCCTTTGTGCCACTATAATGAAAGATAAATACTATCCTCTATGTGATCTTCTACATATAAACTGTAAACAAAAAAAAAGTGACAATTAGCTTTGGAAGGGGTTGCTAACAGGGATCTCACAAATAAAAAAAATATTGTTTCTGGGACTTAGGTGTATGAATATTTACATTTGGCAGGATTGCTGGATCTCAGGGGTTCAACCACCAGTCTTTAGAAACCAGACTGATATTGTGGGTCTTAATAGAGTTAGTGATCTAATAACAAACCAAAAAATATGGGATCTTGTTAAACTTAACAAATGCTTTGACAACCAAACAGTGGAACAAATTGGGAAAATTACAATACAAAGTGAAGAAAAAATGGATACTCGAAGATGGACATTAAACGAAAAAGGTATATGTTCTCTGTAAAATCTTTGTATAACCACATTAACTCGAATGGAATTCCTGAGCCAAAATGGAAAAGAATATGGAGCATGAAAACTTCTCCGGCAATTAAGATCTTTATTTGGAAGGCATCCCACTCTATTCTACCTAACAGCATGAGAGTGGCAGCTGTCCTACCTGACATTGACACCAAGTGTAAGTTGTGTAATGAAAATCAGGAAACGTTAACTTACCTTTTCTTACATTGCAACTATGCATCTCAGGTATGGATGCACCTTAACTTTGATATATAATTCCTTACAAATGAGATAACTAACTTCCATGAATGGCTAACCAATTGCTTTGAAAACACAAACAAGGGAGATTATGAAATTTAATGGCATGTTCTGTGTAACATTATAATCTGGTTTATATGGAAAGTTAGGTATGACATGGTATTCAAAAATAAAAGGCAGAATAGTGTAACATCTGCAAACAATATTATCATATTCATCAACAGTTACACCACAGTAAATAGGCCTGGCCATAACATTATGAATGATCTTTATTATAATTCTCTAAATGATGTTGTTCTGAGAATTAAAAAGTACCCTACTGAAGTGGTGTTGGTTAATTATATTCGTTACCGATTCTCCAATAATACGACTCGTGTATTATCCACCGATCCGTTACAGTTCTTTGTAACAGGGTTTTCACTTATGTATTACATCTCGTAATACCAACAAAAAAACTAGAAAATAATTATAGAAAAGAAAACTTAAACAAACTTACTTGGGTGTATTGAGGCGAGTAATCTCTTTGCTTAAGACATTTGATGCCCTGTATATAATGTTGTTACAGATTTAGCGGCACATGTCTCCAACATTCAATAATACCTCGATGTTTTTCGCAGCACTTCGATAACACCGAACAGCGAACGCGAATTGATGTAGCACAAACTCTTCTTTAACTCTTGAAGACGCATGCAAACTCTTAAATTTCTAGTACTAGTTTTATGACTCTAAAAACATACCTATGCAATGGAGAATGTGTGGGGTTTATATAGGTTTAGGAGTGACTCTTGTAGAAGTCCTTTCATGAAAAGTCACATCCATTAGTGGAGAGACACATCCCTTGAAAGGGTTTATATGAATAGACACAACCCTTCACAAGTTGGTTGTAACTAACTTAATTTCTATTCAAATTTCCAACAATCCTCCACATTGAATTGAAATTCATGCAAACCTAATGCAGACACTAGAAAGAGTTTGTGCGCGGAACATCACTGCATCGGGAGAGATAGCTTTTGGCTTTGAATCTTCCGTAGTGAATACCTACCGGGTTTACTAGTTGTTCGGTGAACGCGATGTCTTGAACCGCCCAACTTTATGATGTAAACATATGCAATAGATATCACACAGTTTATTTCCTTACATATACGGTTCTCGGTTGTGTTCATTTTGGCCCTGAACGATGTTGGTTTTCATGAGTGCTCTAGATTAACTTAGCCTTATAGTTATCATAGAAGCGGCACCACTTCACACTCATATAGGTGATCTCCTATTTGAAAGTATCCTGCCATACTTTTCTTAGTCAAACTAAGGAATAAGAATCATTAAGAGAAAATCTCAACCTCTCACTTGACAGGCAACACTGTTTCATCATAGAAATGGGAAAGAGTAAACTCTCACAGTGTTTCCGGTGAGTATAAATTTATAACTTGGTTGTCCCTTTTGAACCTAGATAACCATGGGATCTCCAATCGCTAGGTTGGGTGTTCGCTATAAATACTACTCTATATAGGCTATCCCATTTCCATCGATGACGCAATATACACTCTCTAGAATTCGTATCATTTGCCGGCTTGATACAATTCACATACACTATTTCTTTTAGATGCGCGCATTTGAGAGTGATTGCTTTATGGTGCAATGTCGTCGATTTATTTATCGAGACGTACCATAATATCTCAAACTATGTGTTTTTCTCCAACATGCGAATACTTTGTCCATAAGTATATATTAAAGAAAATTCCTACGGCGCTCTTATATTTCCTCCGAATTTGCGTCCAAACTCCGGAGCCCTTGGTTGATCTTGCTATCAACATTCGAGTAATTTTCTTGCTGTACACATAGTTTCTCATTGATGATTTTATTTTGAATCATCTGTATCTAAAATCTTAGCTTACACATCCCGTATATCACTTTTTAGATATGTCCCTCGGAATAAATTATAACTCAATATATAATTTTCCTCAAGTCTTAGAATTCTAATGGGTGTGGCTTACCAGTGAGTTCTATTACCTGTTAGCGTATTTAACTCACTTGCTGTACACTTGGTACGTTTCAACAAACCTTTCCTTAACTAACAATTCAACCCATTCACGACTTGGGTTACCAGTTGTCTCTTCTTAGGTAGCCAATCCCCATCACTTTGAGGAATTCATTATATACTTCCTTTCTTTATGTGCGTCTACAGGGAGTTCCTACTGTTATGTAAGATTTGACTCCCCCCACATTTATGAGGCATACTTGAATCAGCAGATTCATGAGATGCTCTTAATTTCCTGTCACTAACAAAGCGTTGCCATTTTTCTACCCAGTTTAATGTCAAAATGGTGTCAAAGGAAATTGAGACAGCTCTCACAGTGACCATTCGGTATGAGCAACAATTCCAAATTAGTTTGAATTGTTCGGACGCCTAGTCCAAATCACTGAATCAACCAATCAGTACTCATACATCATTAGGCGGTTGAACTTACTGAATTACAGATATGAGAAATCATTATCATATCAGAAGTACAAACATGGCAAGAGAAGTTCGTAACTACTCATTAATCTCTCTTCAATCATTTCCTTTTCAAAATGATCTACCGGCCTTTTAAAGTCCGTGAAGACTAGTACGTCTCTCATGGATTTGTAATTCAAGACCACACCACTACGATCATCTGTGAATCACTACACACTATTATGATCACACGGTAGCAGAAACCTTAACACAAAGTGTCAACCCTTGATAATGCTAACCGTCAACAAAAATTCAACTAAATCCAAAATTCCTTTGCCATGGGTCGTGAATCTTTAGTCATGAAACAAAAGACTACTGATCATGTCCATGAATGGTTTCCTTTCATTTAGTGCCAAAAATGACAAAAGAAGGACATAATAGGCAAATAAGGGAAAATAATTATATGAAATATTTAGGAATGTACAAAATCTTTTCTATAAAATACGGTAGCAACCATGATCGATTCTATATTTGATGACATCATATCTTATTTATCTGACGGTGGTGATTGCGTTAGTTCAAATTTTGCTCGCCCGCACTGTGGAAGGAAAATTTTCCCATGAAAAAGGGATAAAAGTGATCCACGATAAAACTTTAGCGGATTTAGAGGTAAAATTTAAATGCAGTGACTAACTAAATTACCACATTTTTATTTCTCTCTCCTCTCTCACTCACTCATTCTTCTTATTCTTCAACAAAATCATCACTAACAAATTTGTTCACTATTTCTTGCTTCTATGTTAGTTAGTAGTTTTAGCTTAATTAATATCATTTTTTCTACTTATCTACACCATTATGGTGGTTTTATCTACTCTTTTGAGGCTTATCTTCTTTTTAATGACGATTCTTGGTTATTGGGTTGAGTTTTAAGATCAATAATGATGCTCTCCAATGGCGAAATCTTCATATTTGTTGTCTCCGGCGACAAAATCTCCATCATCAACTTATCCGACAACGAAATCCTCAACGGTGATTTCTTTGACGATAGAAGCTTTATCACTAGTTATAAGAGATTTGAGCAAATCACTCATATTTTGCGAGCATATCTTTTTAAATAAGAAAATAAATAAATTAAATGGTTGGATTTTAACTCCGAGAAAAACCATTCTTCCTCCGATTTAATCAGATCTTATTCATACTTATATTTGTATTACTTCGGTAATCCTTCTCTTTCTCTTTTCGGTATTGTACTTATAAGAGTAAAGTACAACTACCGTCTAAGGACGAAAATTTAGGAGATAAGAGGGTATAGTGGTTTGTGGGGGTCCATTTTTTGGAGAGCTACAATGGAGGCTATCTACACTACCAATTAGATACGGAGGGCTTGGCATATACACTTCTAGGGATGCGTCTCAATGTGCCTTCTTAGCATCATAGGTCCAAACTTGGGGATTACAGGATCATATATTAAGGAGTGGGTGGGGTTGGGGGGGGGGGGTGGTGGGGTAGACGGCATGGATGGAAATTTCAACAAGGCTTTGAAGATGTTACAAGCAACTCTCCCTGATTTTGACTTTAACAACTTTACCAACAAAGACACTGCCCCCCTAAAGCCCAAAGTACTTTGGAGACTACTCTTTTTGGTAAACTGGTTAACAACATGGACAAAGTTTATGAGTTGTCGGACAGAAAAAAAGTTGTTTTGAGTTGTCTGCAAGCAGGGCATGCACATGATTTCCTCCTCGATATTCCTATTGAAGGCCTTAGACATAAGATGTCACCCATGAAGTACTATACCATTCTTAAATACATATTGATGATCCCCCTATACCCATCGGACACCCGTTGTCCTGCTTGTATCACTGGGTGTTTGGACACTTACGGGGAACATGCAGTTCATTGCAAGGTAGACCCTGGGTTTAAACATAGACATGATCATGTGAGGGACACTTTGTATGATGTTCTGTGGAGAGACGATATTTCAGCGAAGAAAGAAGCGTCTGTTAACTTTTTGACTGATCCAGTCGAAGGGAGATCAACACTCAGGCCAGCAGATGTCTTGATTTTTGGGTGGGTTAATGGAAAACACGCATGTGTTGACCTCACTGGGGTTTCTCCATTAGTAGACATAGGACATAGCATGTTTACAGTCGGGCAAGCAGTATTGAGGGATGCCTCAGGTAAGATAACGAAACATGAGAAGGCATGTCGTGATAATGGACACGCCTTTATTCCTTTCGCTTTTGATATATTTGGGTTTTTGGCTCTAGAAGCGGTTGGACTCCTTAAGAGAGTCCAGAAAGTTATGCACAGTAATGTCATGACTCCTGGTTCGAGAGAGTTTATTTTTAAGAGGATAAGTTTTCCAATTCAAAAAGGGCTTGCGGTGCAGCTTGTTGCGCGTTTTCTAGTTACGTCAATGTAATTCAAAATTATTTCTTATTATTATTATTTGCCTTCCAAAAATAAAAGGAGATAAGAGTAATTTCGGATTTTTTTTTTTGAATATATACATACACATATTGGAAATAATACATAATTTTAATGATATTATTGTACGTCTCCGCAGATAAACCAACGACATAACACCTAAAGAAATTGCTCTCAAATGTGCGAATCTAAAGGAAATAGTGTATATGAATTGTATCAATTCGTCAAATGATACAGATGCTAGAGATCTTATAATTATATCATTGAGGAAAATGAGATTATAACCTATATAAATAAAGAGTAGTTTTACAGCGGAATTTCAACCTAGTAATTGGAGATTCAGTGGTTATCTAGGTTCAAAAAGGACAACTAAGCTATAAATTTATACTCACCTGAAACACTGTGAGAGTTGACTCTTTTTCCAATTTCTATGATCAAACCGTGTTGTCTGTCAAGTAATATGTTGATAATTTCTCTTAATGATTTAACTAAGAAAAGTATGGCAGGATATTTTCAAATAGGAGATCACCTATATGAGTGAGAAATGGGGTCGCTTAAAACATGATTATAAGTCTATGTTACTCTAGATCACTCATCGAATATCGAGAACGTTCATGACCGAAATGAACACAACTGAGAACCAATCATCCAAGGAAATAAGATGTGTGATATCTATTGCATCAATTTACATCATAAGGTTGGGAAGTTCGAGACATCACGTTCACTGAGAAACTAGTAAAACCAGTAGTGTTCACTATGGAAGATTCAAATCCACAAACTATTTATCTCGATATAATGATGTTCCGCGTACAAACACGTTTTAGTGCCTGCATCAAATTTACATGAATTTATATTCAATACAAGGGATTGTTGGAATTTTTAAATAGAAATTTGATCGAGTTAGTTGAAATTCAAATTGAAACAATGTGAATATGAAGTGTCTTATCCTAAGGGATATGTCTATGCATGAAAGGGTGCGACTATCCACGAAAGGAATTTTCCAAGAGTTTCCTTGAATCTATATAAACCCCACTCGTTTTGACTGCATAAAAATAGTTCTTTGGATTCAAAAACCAGTACAAGATACTAAGCCATTTTCTTTGATTAGTAACAAAATTTCGAAATGGCTTTGCCCCCGTCGCAAATTTCAGTTGCAAAAATTCTGACTGGTTACAAAACTCGCAACAGATTTGGTTGCACATGTTCCACTCGTGAGTGGCTACCCACAATTTTTTAAACGTGTGCCATATACATGTGTAGTGTGTGGGGTTGATTTATGACCCTAATACTCGCTTCAAATTCTTCTCTTCTTTCATCACCTCCAACCAAAAAAAGAACATTTAACCCCCTCGAATACCAACTTCACCACTATGATTATCTTCCATTCTTTCAGTTTCTACAACCGCCATCTTGAACAACAGCACCAAAAACTACCCTGATCAAGATCCCATCGAACATCTAGGTCAACATCCGTGTAAATCTCAGGTCCTCTTTTATTTTCTTAAGTTAGTGTTATGTCATCGGCTAAATTATGTTTTCAAGGCATTTATGGGGGTATATTTATACATAATAGCACGGCTTAAAAGAAGTTATAAATACTACCACAATCTTAGAAGCTTGAAATAAGTTAGATAATATCTTTCTTATTAATACCTTTGGTATCCTAAATTAATGTCGCACAAGGATTACAGAAACCTATAGCCATACAAATTTTAAGAGAGGTCATTCCGAAAAAATAAGTCTCCCTCTTATCTCTCGTCCCGGATGAGCCTTAGTTTTTTCAGACAACAATTATACTCTTGTTTCCCACCAACGATACTACTAAAATATTTTTGATCCCAAATAAGTCTTTACATGAAGCGCATATAAGAGATTTCACCTAATTAGATTACTTTCTTCTTCGCGAGAGTATTAGGAGAACACTACTAGTGGGATTTCCTCGCACTAACTACAAGATGAAGCCTGTGTGTTACATGACAAGTTTACAAGAAGAACAAACTTCACTATTTATAATGACCAAGGTAGTTTGGACACCAAGGAATTTCGAAATCCTAAAATATGCAAAAATAATAATTTTCGGTTTTTATTAAATTCCAACTGTTGTCCAACTAATATAGCGAAATATCTCATAGATGACAACTCAATATTAGCTAGTATACAAGTATATTTTACTAAAATATTATCCAAATATATTCCTTAATTACTGGGAAATTAAATACATATAAATTCCGAATATCAAAAGATCTTATGGAGTATTTCGGTTCGAGATCTCAGCTTGAGTATCAAGGAAAATACTTGAATATTAAGTAATAAGAGTTCAACACATGTCCAAAATATTATATGGGCATTAATGAACTTTCCATGTTAACCAAAACATATTCCAATATCTATGTAAACCCTAAAGTAATAGACAAATTGGAAACACGTTTTATAATTTGTTAGGAACTGGTCCTGTCATAGATCTCCAAGTAAGGGATCGGTCCTACTATAGATCCCCATACATGTATCGGTCCTAGAATAGATCCTTTGATTCCTATCAACTACTGGTGATAGTGGATTTTTGGCTAAGGTTAAATTTGTAAAATCGCGTAGAGAATTATGTATCTTTGATTACATCATAAATATAAAATATTTTATTTCTTCACGTTCTGCAACAGAAGTGACTTGCATTTCTGTAACCTCGTCAAAGCAATAATACATGGCGGCAATATTAGAGCCATCTCTCAATATTCCATGTATCTCATGCTGAGCAACTCCGTATTCCTTTTAATGTTTCGAAATACATTTGAAAGATGGCTGGTGCTATAACTATTCCCAGAATAATATTCAGAACAAACATGATGTTGCCATCTCATGTCTGAATCAATTAAGCGCTTTCTAGATATGTACAATATGTTAATTAAATTTAGTGCTAAATTCATAGAAATATTCAGAGCAGACATGATGTTGCTATCTTATATCTGGGTCATCTGACTATACTGAATGCTACTAGACAGGTTGTCTGCTAGTGCAAAAAATTTAATTAATTTTTTCTAGTGCTAACTTCACCAGATGAATTCCTAAAAAAATATACTAATTTACCCCAATGTTCAAATAATGGCTTTCCCCGACTGAATACCATGGATTAGTGAAAAAGCGGGGGTATAACAACCACACCCATTAATTATTTTGGAAATATGTATGGACTAACTCCAATATATTTCCGAGATCACCAACTTAAAAGCGAGCTCAATCAAGAGATATATCAAAGAGCTTAATCTCAATTTCTCAATATAATCTGCAATCGAACAGATACAAATCTGTGAGCCCGATTGATATGAGAAATAACTTGGACGGTACCAAAGACCAATGCTTAAGTGCCAATCAATTCATATCCAACAATCATCAATTCATCGAACTACGCACAACTTGTGATATTTCAATTATATAAAAAATATAATGTGGAAAAGAAATAACACAAACACCAGAAATTTTGTTAACGAGGAAACCGCAAATAAAGAAAACACCGGGACCTAGTTCATATTTGAACACCACATTGTGTTAAGCTACTACAAAAACTAGCTTACTACAAGTTAACTTTAGACTGGAATGTATTTGAGCCCTTGTAGATGGGGAAAAACGATTTGCTGGTTTTTAAGGAATTGAGGAGACGACCGTGCGGAAGAGACTCCTTGAACTGAGCAAAATGTTCAACCTCACACAGATGCGCTGCAAGAAGGGAGTGTTTTGAATTCGAGAGATCAATCTGCAGTACTCCGGCCTAAACCAAGACAATGGCCGTTCCAGAGTAAATTCGGTCACAAGAGAGGATGTGTTGATCTGTAGGAGGGAAGCTAAGAAATATGTAGAATCAATGGTAATCAAAGATTGTATGTGTGTTGTGAATTCTGAATATGATAAGTCCTGAATGATTGAAATTGCACAGTTGAGAGTAATTGCTCAATTGATGAGTTGTTGATCTCGTATTGTCAGTGTGACATGAGATTCTTGTTGTATTTTTCGTTGTTATTTCAATCATGACTCAAAAACTTATTTATATTGCTGGAATTGTAGACACCATGATCCCATGAAGTGTGACAGTTTATGGAATCAAATAGTGGGGAAGTGGAAATCGTGTTTGAAACCAGTTTCTCATCGTGCGGAGACTTGGTTGATTTTCCATCCACTACTTTGTTAAATCCTTCAACTGATTGCACGACTTTCTCATATTCCATCGTGTGTTTGAACACATGTGCCATAGACCGCCGGACCAAAACCCTAGTTGATATCCCCCCAAATGACCCCAAATGACACGATTGACGTCTCGTGGTTAATTAGTCAATTGGTGACTTCGTGATTTAATGGGACGATGAGTCCATGTATTGAGTTGAACATGATTTTGTAAAATATTCTGAAACTCATGAATTGAATGTGTCCGCTGAGACGGTGATGTGATTCTCACGTTGAGGTGAGCAAGTGTTGCTCATTAGATAAATTGTTGAATATTAATAGTTGAATAAATATTCCTTGGTTTGAGAAAATATTGCTCGTCTGAGCAAATGTCGCTCGTCTGATGAATTATTGGCAGCGTGACCAAAATAAAATATTAATTAAAATACTGGTAGTTGAACCGAGCATAATTAATAAGAATACTAATCATGAGATTGTCGTAAAGTTATTAGTGTTCGAATCTGGAATTATGATCCTTGGACTCAGAAACCCTAATTTGATCAATTGATGACCAATTGATGGTTTATTTGAAAATTAACCACGGAATGAAGGATAAATGGCTTCATGGGACCTTGAGTCGACCATGAAACTCCCATATGCTCGTGTGAGAAAATACTAAGGTCTCTTGAAGAGTTGGTGATTTGTTGATGAAAGAATGATCAAATGTTGGTTTAATCATTTATTCGAAAAATGCTCGTCTGAGCCTTAGGTGATGAAACCTAATTAATTATGAAGAGGTAAGGGACCGACCAAGGGGTCATAAAACCGTCCCTGGGTGGTCACGGGATCGAATGATGATCGTTTCATGAAGTTCCAATTTGTTTGGAAGAGTTTTGGACCTAATACGTGCAATTGCGCAAATTAGGTTAAACCGTGAAGATACACGGGGCCGGCTCATTATGAGCCAAGGAGACAACCCTAGTCGGTCAAGGTAACATGCTCATGTCGTCAAAGTGTTCGTATCTCAATTATGAGAATTTTGATATTTTCTGGCACGCAGTTGAGCACTCATTTGAGAAAATATGAAGAAATCAGGGATTTTTTATGAAACCGTCAAAATCTCCATGAGATGAAGCATGGGACCGGTCAAGGCCAAGGCATGGCCGTCCGTCCAAGGAACCCATCCCACAATGTTTTCCTATTTTTTATAATATTTTCCGTGATTTTAAGGAAATATGATAAAACCAAAGAGTTTGTTGAGTTTTTGTTGAAATCAAAGAGTTTCCATGAGATGAAGGAAACAAAAATATTAATAATAATAAAATAAGGGCATGTGGGACCGGCTTGAGCATGGTTGGCCGGCTAGGGCCCGGTCCCATGAGTTTTCCCTTATTTTATGTATTATTTCATGATTTGAAGGGATTTTCATAATTTGAAGGAAATATCATGAAATCAAGGAATTTCATAAAATCAAGGAAACATAAAATAAATAATATTAAAATAAGGGGTTTGTGGGACAGGCTAGGGCATGACCGGCCAGCTTGGGCCCGGCCCCACAAGTTTCCTTAAATTTATGTATTTTCCATAATTTGAAAGAATTTCATAATTTGAAGGAAATATCATGAAATCAAGGAATTTCATGGGATTAAGGAAACATGAATAATATAGTAATGATAAAATAAAACATGTGGGTCCAGCTAGGGCATGACCGGATGGCTATGGCCCATTCCCACGAGTTTTCTTAATTTTATATTATTTTTCATGGGATCAAAGAAGTATCATGAGATTAAGGAGTTTTCATGAAATCAGGGAAATAATAGTAAAATTATGAGGAACCATGAGGTGTGGGGCCGGTTGGGATCAAGACATGGACGGTTGGCCAATGATCACGGCTCTACCATATTTTCCCTAATTTTATATTATTTCCTTGGTGTGAAGGAAACACCATGAAACTGAGGAGTTTCCTCGAAACAAAAGATATTTGTTCAAATGAAAGGATTTTCATCAGATCAAGGAAAATAATAAAAATGTAATAAAATAGAAAACTGGTGTGGGATTGGCCATGGCACGGTCGGCCAGTCAGTGGGCCCGGGCTCCTAGTGCCTTGGTCAATATTTTGATTATTTATTATTTTTCCCTATTTTGCATAGGTTCATCGTATTTTGAAATACTCGTTCGTGCGGTGATTGTTAATGCATCATCGTTGAATACACTTGCACCTTTTGAGACAGGGATTACTCAGAAGTAGCTCCGATGCCCGTGCGTTGAATATATATTACTAACCCATGGATTTCTGCTGGGAAGAACCATGGTTTGCAATAATGAAATATCTGCGAAAATATTTGAATATTTTCGGAAATTCTGTGGATGAATCCAAGAATTTAGGAATAATTAACTTATGGCTCTATACTAGCAGAGCAAGTTTTCTAGGAGCATTAATTATTCCGATATGAGCTTGCTGGAGCTTCATATCCTTTATATAGTCAGGGTAAACTCGTTGTTTGTATCCTGAAGACGTTATCGCTCTATACTAGCAGAGCAAGTTGTCTAGGAGCCGTCCATCTTGTGAAACTATATAGAAATAATTACTGAAGTGTTCAGTATTCATGAGATATGCTGCTATCTGTCCGTGATACTACATATCTACATGTACTATGAGAGAAAGTATTCTCAGTCAGAGGATTCGATGAGAGACCCGTGTCTCAATAGTCACATCTGACTGCTGGATCAGAGGTTCGTATAATTATGGGTTTACAATTTTAGCCTTTGTCGAAATCCACCATCTACATTAAGTCCCCTGCTTAGTGAGGAGGGCCGTGTTCCTCAGTCAGCATTGAATGGTGATTTTCCGGTCATAAACAATATCAGTAATTGAACTTAGTCGTAAGTTAAGATATTACCGGATTTCGATGGTACGAGCATACCATGACTTGAACCGCTGATTTGGACGATGGAACCTTGGCCGTTCAGGATTCGCGGGCCGGGCCCAATAAGGAAATCCTTAGAAAATTAGGTTTTGGAAATAAAATTTGATATAAAAGGGAATTAATCCTTTTTTTTTATTTCCCAGAACCTGCCACCACCTTGATCCCTTCATCTTCTTCATGCCTGAGCATAGGAGAAAATGGGAGAATTTGTTTTGCCGGAGCTGTTGTCGTCGTCCGGCCGTCGCTGCCACCGTCCGGCCAACTTTCGCCCGGGCTGACCAGGCAAGCATTTTTTTTTATGTTTGCTGATGTTTATGAGTTTTATGAGTTGTTCATATCTTGATCATGATAAAATTATATGCATGTGCATGCATGAGCGTGGGTTTTGTCGAAAACCTTCGTTTTTGAAAACGTATGTTCGTTTGATCATTAGTTTTGAAAACTAATAATAGTCCCTGATTTAGGAGAGATTTTTCTTCATATATGAATATTTAGGTCCAGTGATAAAACTATGTTTATGAGCTTTCATGTGAACCAAAGCTTTATCATGAAAAGGTGAATTTTCACGAAACCGAAATAAACCCTCGTCTTAAAGAATGACGATGATACGAAGAAAGAGTTTTCTTCTTTATATGTGAACTTGTGTCCAGTGATAATTTTTTTTATGAGCTTTCATGTGAATCAAAACTTTATCTTATAATGTGTGAGTTCTCACAAAATTGAAATAAACCTTCGTTTCAAAGACATATGACGATATGAAGGGAAAGATTTTTTTTGTAAAACCATGGTCTATTCATGATTTTTTTTTTGAAATTGTGGAGTGTCCACAAATGTGAGTCTTGCTCACGTTAAAATTCATATATATTATTTTTTTATTTACGTGATATAAATCACGTTTTCTCTATATATGCATATATATTTAAGAAATCAAAACTTGAGTTTTGTGCAATATTAATCAATTATTTATGATGAAATAATGTTTTAGTTTTCATAATTCCATGGTGAATGTTCACATAGTAGAAATATTCATGATTTTATGAAAAATCTGAGTTTTTGAACGTCTTTTGTAGATTCGAAGAGACGAGCGATTTTGGAGTATTAACTCTAGCATTACTATCACTACTGTTAGTGGAAGCGTAAAAGGTAAGAGTTAAGAGTTACCATTTTTGCCGATGGACCTATTTGCATGTTGGTAATCTTTTGTGCTTCTGATTTCAGAAAATGTCCGATAACATAGATTACGATTACTGGTATTCCTCATCTTCCTCCATTTCTTCTGATGAGGATTCAAAAGTTCCTGTAGCGAAATTGAAACCTAGGGCTACTCAGGATGAAGGAGCGAAGCCTAGCATACCCTTAAATGAACGAAGGGTTACTTTTGCTGAACTTAGGAAAAGAAAAGCTGAGAATGATGAAAAGGAGGCTCGTCAGCGTGAAAAGGATCGAATCCGACACAAGATACAAAGGGTTGAGGAGAATCGTCAGTTCTTGAACTGGAGGCCTTCTGACTCTGATGCTTCTGAAGAAGATGTATGGGAGGTACCATAGCACAAGATTAGGCCTGATCGACATGAAAGAAAGTTCCAAAGGACCATGAAGCAAATTGAAGCCGAAATTGAAGAAGAGGACTCAAACTCAGATGATGATCCCGAAGCTTATCCGAAACCCATCGACACTGATTCTAATGATGCAGAAGATAGTGATGATAACTCGGATGACAAGAAGGACAGTGATGACGAATCTGGTGATTCGGATGAGTCTGACGAGTAGCTTTATTTCCGTCTTCTTTTCCTTTTTGAAAAATTTGAATGTTCTTTAGGATTCATAGTAGATATTTCTTTGATGATTTAAACAGGTTTACTTCTGATCTGGAATTTTCTTTGAATGAGAAAACCCTTTTTATTAATATCGATTCTTCCTGAATTGAATAAAATGAACCAATGTTCGCGCCCCATAATTCACCATGGCCTTCGATTCGCCTCAGTAATTTCCATTTGCAGATAGTACTGAGATACGTGTTGCATGGGTTGAGAGAACACGTGTTACACACGAATCCGTGTAACCTTGACCGTATGCATCTTCTGTCAGTCCCCGGTTTATTTTTTCTCCGCATCTTCAATGTTTCCCTTGCTGGTAATTGACCATTCATAGAAGATAAACCTCCACCGTGTCTAACATATATTTTCAAGACTTTGAGTTTATTGTTTGCGCAAATATTTCTTCCATTCCTGAGTTAGTTTCATCGTGCAGAGACTTCTTGATCATACCTTGTTGTCGCCATGTCAAGCAACAATATTTCTTCTCAAGATGATACTCAGTCGAAGCGTGAAATAGTAGTGTCCACTTCAGTAAGTTGCATCTCTTTTTCATCTTTGTTTGATCAAGATAATTGATCATAAGCAAACGATTTATTGCAGGATCATCATATGAATGCTTCTACTCGACCCAAGCGAACTGTTAGATCTCCTGTCCGATATAGGTCATCTCGTGCTGAGGCTGGCTTATCTGTAAGTAATCTTATATCTCTTAAGATTCCATTGTGCTCCATCGAAATTAAATACTCCTTCATTTTGTCAGGAAAATGTTCGTGCCGTCGTCGATGCCAAACGAAGAAGGAGCGGAAAGTATGTGACTATCGAGGTTGAAGATATCAATGAATGGGTCAGTGAAGATTCTGTAGAATCCATGGGGATAGGAGATAGTGTTCATGCTCGTGAATATCCCACAGTTGGAATCCCATTTGATGCCCCTTTGATTAATACTTTCCCGGACAATGAAGTGGTTGGTAGGTTCGTCGTTCCCAAACGTCATGCGCTTCTGTATACTAAGATCTGGAAGAAGTATGGCCACATTGCCACTACAGAGGTATGGAAAGGATTTCTTCCAACTATCTTAACCACGGTAGCTGGGATGTTGCCAATTATTGAGGAAATAAACCAGATGCGCTTGCGAGATGTCAAAAACCATGAGCTGCATGAATGAGATGAGATGATCTCAAACTACGAGACATTGCGATTCAATATGAGCTGGCTTCGTCGTTAACTTGAGATAATCAAGATTCATAAGGCGGTGGAGGATATTGATGCAATTTCTGCAACCAATGATTTATTGGAGGAGGAGAATATACTGGATCTGGAATCTGCCAGGGTTGAGAAGGCAGTTGAGGATTTGAAGGTAAAGACTAGGATCTTTCAGAAGAAACTTGACAAAGTTTCTTATAGGGATTATCCACTGCTGGATGGTTTGCTCTGAGTGAGCATTTATGATTGTTGTTTTTGAATCAGTTTAAGTTTCTGGTAGAATAATTGATCATGGTACGAATGAATTTTGCTCATTTATGAAATGTTTAATGAACAAATGAGAATTTGTATTCTCTTTGGAGGAACTAAAATCACATTTTTGAAAATGTTTGCAATGATAAAATGATGAAAAAGGTAATATTTTTCTATGGATTAGGCATGATATGATTTGAGCCATTTGCCATTGATTATATTTCCTTCCACTCCTCCATCAACCTTAAGATTTTGTAGTATCCGCTGGATACTGCCTTGATGACTACATATGGTCCTTCCCATTTCGGAGAGAACTTGTGAGAAGACATGTCTTATTGAATATGCTTTGCTGTCTTTAATACCAGATCCCCTATTTGAAATGTTTGAGGTCTTACCATTTTGTTATAGGCCATGGAGATTCTTTGCTTATAGGCTTCTACATATTTCTCCACCTTAGCCCGCTTCGACTCGAGCATGTCCAGTTCAGAAATTCTCGAGTTGGATACTTCGGCTTCGTCCCATTGTACGCCACTGGATGTTGCAATACGTGCTGAAGGAATTTTTATTTCCTCCGGTAGTATGGTGTCAGCTCCATAAACGAGAGAATATGGTGAAGTTCCTATTGGGATTCTTTGTGCGGTTCGATAAGCCCACAAATACATAGGCAACTGTTAATTCCAGGTTCGAGGATTATCATGAACTGTTCGGCTGAGAATTCGGACCAAAGTTTTGTTGGTGCTCTCTGCTTGACTGTTTCCTTGAGGATAGTACGGTGTAGAGAAAATTTGTTTGATGCCATGTATTCCTCGAACAATTCTGTCACGTGCTTGTTGGCAAAAGGAGTTCCATTATCAGTGACAATGTGTTTGGGAATACCGAATCTTCATATTATATATTTTTTGATGAAGGCTGCAATCATGACTTCAGTGGTGCTTCGAAGAAGAACAACTTCAACCCATTTGGTAAAATACTCAGTTGCAGTGATGATGTATTCATGTTGATTCGAATATGCTGGATTGATTTTCCCGATGATATCCAGTCCTCAGCTATAGAAAGGCCACGGACTATTCACGGAATTCAATGGAAGACAGGGAGTGTGAATGAGGTTACCATGGACTTGGCATTGATAACATTTTTAAATGTGTGCAGCTACATCGTCTTCCATGGTCGGCCAATAATATTTCTCGTGAATCTGGAAAAACAATTTCCTTTTCCCTTGATGCTCTCCATTATGCATCTCCTTTAAAATCATTGGGATTTCATACTCAGCTAAGCACCTCAGTAAGTTTCCACCAAAGATTTTACGGTATAAGATTCCATCAAGAAAGACAAATCTCTTAGCTCTGTGAATGAGTTTGATTGTTTCTTTCTTCTCTGACGGCAATTCATTGTCCCGGGGATATTTGATGTAGGTTTCCCTCCAGTCCCCAATGTGATGGGATGTCAGAGCTTCTAAGTGGTGAGGAGGCATCTGACAATTGGGACATGACTTTTGCAGCATTCTTGATTGAGCCTCCATGGAAGGCCAATAATATCCCATTCTTTGAATATTTCTGTAGAGTGTTACTACTAGTGTTTGTCCGCACGTTTCTTCATGTATGCGCTTGAGTCGTTCATCCGCTTCGTCCTTTCCAAGGCATCGTGATAATGACCCATCATAGTTTCGATAGTATAAAGCTCCATGAAGTAAAAAAAAAAATTCTTTAATTCCTTGAGACTGACTTTCCCTTCTGAAAGAGAACTGTTCAGTTCATGAATGATAGATGCCCTCCAATCCTATGCTTGAAGGTCTTCGGTTTGAGCAAGCCATGTAGAAGAAACAGTACGCCTTTGTACAATGATTGTTTTCTCTGCCCCTTTAAATTTCATTTTAGAAGCAAGAGTTGCCAGGCATTCGGCATGCCTATTGTTGGTTCGTCCAGTATGAACAATCATTGCATCATCGAAGTAAGTTAACAGCTGTTGAGCTTCGGTTCTGAATGGAGCAAGTGTGATTTCTTTAAGGGAGTATGTCCCATTCATTTGATTGACTAGTAGATTTGAATCTCCCCTTATCTCGAGGTGCGTTGCTCCTGCTTTCTTGGCCAGAGATAATCCCAGTAAGAAAGCTTCATATTCTGCTGAATTGTTGGTGCAATGAAAATCCAGCTTAAATGAATGTGAGAAAACCTCGCCAGATGGAGAGACTAGAACTATGCCTGCTCCTCCCGTGTTGTTGATAGGGGTGGCAGAACCGTCAAAGTATAGAATCCATGTCTCTTTTTTGATGATTAGGATGTCTGGAAATTTACCAGGTACGTCTTCATGTAACATTGTTGCATCGTCTCCTGGAAAAGCATCGAGTAAGTCAGCCACTGCTTGGCCTTTGATTGCTTTGGGTGGTGTACATTCTATATCAAATTTTGACATATGGAGTAGCCACTTTGTTGGTCTTCCTATCAAGGCTGGCTTTGACTGCAGAAACTTTATAGGGTCAGCCTTTGAAACGAGCACGACTATGTTGGATAGTAAGTAGTGTCTAAATTTCTGAATTGCATGTACTAACGCCAGGCATGCTCTCTCAGCCTTTAGGTATCAAAGTTAAGCATCTCGTATTGTACGACTGAAGTAGTAGATCCGTTGTTCGATGCCTTCATCGTCTTCTTGAGCAAGGAGTGCTCCGATAGCAACATTACTAGAGGCCGTGTACAATATCAGCGGTCGTCCTTGCACTAGAGATTTCATGACAACATGTGATAATAGTATCTGCTGTATTTTCTGGAATACTTCTTGTTGAACGGTTGTCCATGTAAAGCTTGTTCCATTCTTCAGTAGAGGAGTGAACGAGGCAATGAGTTGAGCTAATCCAAGAATGAAGCGTCGAATATAATTTACCTTGCCTATGAATCTTTGGAGTTCTTTCGCAGTGCGTAGAGGAGGCATGGTGGTGATAGCTTTCGTCTTGTCTGGATCGACTTTGATTCCTTCTGCTGTGACCAGGAATCCTAAAAACTTTCCATAAGAGACACCAAAAGCGCACTTTAGAGGGTTCATATTTAGTTTGTATTCTCGACATCTTTCGAAGACTTGTATTAGAAATTGAAAGTGAGATGCTCGAGTCTTCGACTTCACCACTACGTCATCAATATAGTCTTCCACTTGCTTGTGCATCATGTCGTGGAATATGGCAGTCATGACTGGCTGATAGGTAGCACCTACATTCTTTAATATGAAGGGCATCACAGTGTAGTGGAAATTCCCAATAGGAGTACGAAAGGAGGTTTTGTTGGCATCATGTTCATACATTTTGATCTGGTTGTATCCACTGTATCCATCCATGAATGAGAACATACCGTGAACAATGGTTGCATCTACGAGCATATCGATGTTGGGTAAAGGAAAGTCATCTTTCGGAAAATATTTGTTCAGATTCCTGAAATCAACACAACATCTGATTTGACCATTTTTCTTTTTGACAGGAACAACGTTCGCCATCCATGTTGGGTGTTGAATAGGTTTGATAAACCCTGCTGCTAATAGTTTCTGAATCTCGACCTTGATTTGCTCTTCGACTTCGTGTCTGAACTTCCTAGGAGGTTGTTTGACAGCTTTGGATCCAGGGGTGATGTACAGATGATGAGTAACCAATTTATCATCTAGACCAGACATTTCTTCATACGTCCAGGCGAAGACATCTTGATACTCTTTCAGTAGTGATATTAATTTTGTCCGTTCCTCCGGTGACAACGCTAAGCTAATTAGAATCGGCCTTGGATCATCTGTTCTTATGTTGATCGTTTCGAGATCATCAGTAGTAGAGTCAATTCCGTCTTGTAATTGTCGAGGAGCATCCTGGATCTATTCTTCGAGTGATGATTCACTCTGACATGATTCTTTGGGGAGGGGAGACTCTTCGTCGTTCTCCCCTGTTAATTGCTAATCTTTGCGTCGGTAAATGATTCTCCCATCCGCATCGTGACTGGTGATGAAGTGAGATCCCTGAGTTGGAATCTGATCTTTTCGGCGCTTAATTGGCGTAGCAGATGACTTGTCCGACTTGATGCTTGAGGATGATGGCTTGTTGATAGGTGTCTAAAACACCTAATTTTATATTTAGTATTTATGCTTTCTTTGCTATTTTTCGTGTGAATTATGTATCTTATATTCGCTTTTGAGTTTTATAGGTATTTTGGAGTCGTTGGAGTAAAAGAAGAAGAAACTGGTGCAAAAGGAGCGAAACTGTAATTTCATAGGCAAGTGTTATTTGGAGTCCAGCAGAGGATAAGGGACAACCATCCGAAGGTTCACTAAAGACAGACAATTTGCTAAGGGCTGCCACCAATTTCTATGACCTACGGACTAAACCTAGGTCGAGGTTTTCTCCTCTAATTCAGTCATGTCCCAGTTCAGTTATACCCAATGAGCTCTACACCAAGTCCCTCGCGCCTGCAAGCTCTGGTCCGGTGGATCGATGGTTGTTAATTCAGGTTCGCTTTGGCTAGATACACACAAAGCTTTTAATGAAGATTGGTGAAGTTCTGGGTATTGTTTTAAACTGAAGAAACATGGAAGAACAAGAGTGTTTCCTGCCATGGATTGTTGTTAATGAACAAAGGCGATTGAAGTGTGATTTTGAGCTCTGAATTACAATTTGAATAAATGGGTTTGTCTTGACTGTGAAATGGACTGCAGGGAAGGAGAGGTGTATGGGCTTTGTAGTTGCAAGAATTCCCACACTACACCCTATTCAAGAATTTATCAATATTTATGACATAATTTGAAGATTAAAGACACTTTTTCATTAATATGATCTTAAGGAATTTTACAAAAATCAAGAACAAAGAACACTTGATAAAGATTTTCTCTCTCCTAAAAAACTTCCTAGCCCTCAAAAATTCATCATCATCTCTGGAACTATTCATTTCCTTTATATAGGCATTTACATAATGGATTACAGCTCATGACAGCTCATTTACAGTTAAGATTCCCTTTAATTTCGGACCTGAGTTCTTGCAATAAATCGCAGTTAGCACCGCCTTATTCATTCGCAAGTTTTATTGGTTCGTCGCAGAAATGTCACATTTTACTCATGTTTCTATCGTTTTCATCTAATATGTCATTCCTTACGTCACTCTGAGACATATCGCAGAATATCATTGATGTGTCGCAGAACTGTTGTTTATTTCGCAAGAATATTGTTGTGACAATATTCTGATCCTACATCTTGCCTCTTCTCATATCTTTTCTGCGAAGGAGATAAAGATCATGAGAATTTAATTTTCTTGATTTGCCGCAACTCCTTACTTTTTACCCGACAAAGTTCCCTATTTTACGTTTTACCGTTGGCACGTGTCAATCTTTACTTTTTTACCGATCAATCCAGTTACCCATCCTTCATCTATAAATAGATGTCCCACTCGAAGAAAGATTTTCTTTCATCTTCTCTCTTTTCTTCAACTTCTTTCTTTTTCGTCTGCAATTTTTCCTTTCCTAATATCCTTCCTGCTGCTGCTCTAATGGAGACTCAAAGGTATGTTCTTATCTTGAACCTTATTTTGTTCATGTTTCATCATTTCTATCGCCTGATTTTCTTTGTAATCCCCATATTCTATATTATCCTTTTCAGTAACACTACTTCTCAGATTAAGATTCTTGTCAAAAACCCTAACCCTAAAGTTTCTCAAAAAAAGGCGTGTTGGAAAGGCGAAAACATCTGAGAATGATAAGGTAGTAAGAAACACTTATTTCTTTGAAATAACAATATTGTTGTCTCTGTTTCTTATCTACATTATTATTCGCAGGGTGAAGAAAATATTTCTAGACCTCTTAAGCGTTCTCGTCAAATTAAAGCTCTTCCAGATGAAGTGGATATTATTGATTTCTTACCTGCAGACCCTGTTCCGCCGCAAGATAAATCTTCTCCTTCTCCTCGCGTAAATTCTAATATTAACACCACTACTACTTCTTCATCAATTCCAAATGAAACTATTGATGCTAATATTTCCATCAATATTTCAAGAGTTTCGATGGATGAATCTTTAATAGCTGGAACTAAAGTGAATGAATCAGCAACCAATGATCCTGCGATTAATGAAACTGTAGTGAATGAAACCACGGTAAATAAAACTGCGGTGAATGAAGCCGTGATGAATGAAGTTGTGATAAAGGATGTTGTGGTGAATGAGACTGTAATTGCGACTAACCAAGTTCCTTCTTCCACCCCTACTACCGCGAGTGATACTAATCTTCAAGTTATTGTCGCCAAAACCTCTTCCTCTACTTCTCTTCCTTCTTCTCAAGAAATAACAACAGGGGTTGAAGCTGATTTTCAAATATTATCTGAAGTTTTGAATGATGCTATGAAATCTTCTACAGACCCTGCGAGACAAGATATTTGTATGATTCTAAGCAAGCATCTTGGATCCTGCGGTTCTTCGTCTAAGCTACTTGCTTTAGAAAGTGATATTGAAACCTTGAAGAAGAATCTTCAAGCAAAAACTTTAGAATGTGAACTTCTCGATCATAAGTTTCGCAATTCTGAATTAGACTGCGAAAATCTTCGCAGCATAAATGATGATCTGAAAGGTACAACTTTTTTGCCTCTGTTTTTGCCTCAGTAATTCTTTGTTTTCTATGTACTCAATTTTTCTTTATTTATTTGTTGACGCATATTTAGCTTCAAAACATAACCAATTATTGAAGATACTTGAATGGGAAACAATCGCTAATGAGGCCCGCATTGGGAAAGAGTCTTGGAAGAATCAATTTGATAGATTGAATACTCTTCACACATATTCAATTGACGAGATAAATAATCTTAAGAATGAGAATAATCAGATAATTTGTGAACGAGATCGCCTAAGTAATGAAGCCACTCAACTTTTATATTCGCTAAATCAGACTAATTTGAGGGTGGAATCTTTATTAGATGAAAACAAAACCATATCTCAAGAGAAACGTAGCTTTGTGAGTAAAACAATAGTTTATTCGCAGCAATTGAGTAATCTTCAAAAGTTGTGTGACAACCAAAAGAAATCTCTTCGTGTATTGAAAGATGAGCTTAAAAAGATAACCGAATCATCTGCCGCTGAACAAGAGAAACTTATAAAAGGTAGATTAGCTCTGAGCGTAAAAGTCAACAGTCTCAAAGATGACTATGCTCTACTGAAGAACTTCCATTCCTCCTTAAAAGAAGAAAATACTCATCTTCTTTCTAAAGAAAAAAGTATAAAATCTCGTTTGAAAGGTAAAGTTGGTGATACTTTCGATGATACCATGAATCAATGGAAGAATTGCTTCCTTAACATAATTCAAACTTTATCCTCGCAAAAGGAAGGTAGTCATTTTGACTGCCTCGTCTATTAATTATTTTATTGTATTTTCCCATCTTATTTCTTGCGAGAATTCCATCTAATTTGCGATTTTTCTTCTGCAGAATCTGAGAAGCACCTTCAAGCTTCAATCTCTGATCTGTCTATGAGGTTGGCCAAACTTCGCAAAAAGAACACCGCGCTTTCTAACTCTCGCAACAGAGCATTAAGAAGATTTGACTATCTTGAATATTTCAAAGATATAGAGATCAGAAACCGGGAAAAGAATTGCCTCCAAAAGGCGCATTTAGGCGGCGAGGTTCTCGTAAACAATGTTCTATTCTCTCATTCTTTACCTCCTATGAAGATCAAACCCTTGGAGATAGATAATAACGAAGTCCCTCGTCTCATAGATGAAGATTTAAATTATTCAAGTAATGAAGAAGATTTTTCTGAGGAAGAACAAAACCAACCTAAAGAAATAGAAGAAGAAGAGAACCCTCTCAATGATGGAGAATATCAAGAAAATCCTCATAAAGAAGCAGAAGAACATAATTCTCCTAACAAAAAAATCACTGGTGATGGAGAAACCCAAACTGAAAAAGGTGTCGCTGATGAAGATAATAATAGCGAACAAGAATGATAAAATTAAGGAAGAATATTCTCTGAAGTTTTATATTCTTGCGAAATATCTTGTTATTTTCCTTGTCCTGCGAATGATTGTAATTTCTGAATCTCTTTTGCGAAACATTGCAGTTTTTGTAACTCCATCATCTTCTTCTGATTATATATTTTTATTAATCTGAATCCAATCTTCATAAATTCTCAAGGAAGATAATGAAATATTGTTTTATAATCCCCATATTTGCCCCTCATAATCTTCCTTGTGAAGTATTTAATTTGTTACCCTTGTAAGAAATCTCATAATCTTGCCTCTTGTGAAAAATCTGTTATATGCTTTGCAGATATAACCTCTCTTGTGGTCTTATTTCGCCTTCCTAGTTAAAGGTCTTATTATGCCACTTTTATGCGACAAGATCGCATGACATTCTTACTTTTACATGTAATAATCCATTGATCTTGCCTTATCATTTAATTTTAATCTCTGCGACAATATGATAAATCTAAGCCTTCTTGTGAGATTAATCTCTCTTTTCTTTTTAAGACTTATGACATTGTCGTCTTTTCGATGAAATCGCAGGACGTCTTTGCGATTTATATCCTCTTATTATTGATTTCATTTATCTCATCTATTGATCTTATCGCAAAAACCCATTGATCTCATCTTAACATTTCTCTTTAGGCTTTTTGGCCAGTCACGCGGCAATATGACGGGCCTAAATATTCTTGCGAATATAAAGTCCCATGACATTGATGTCTGTGTCACGCGAAAATATGACGGGCCTAAATATTCTTGCGATTATAAAGTCCCATGACATTGCCGTCTTTTTTGATACACAGCTCCCTAATGGAGGGTATCGCCCTTATCTCTCCCCCCGGTTGCCCCTTCAAGGATTATACATCGGCCATACAAGACTAGCACTTTCCCATCCGGTTCTGCCAACAACCAGTTGTTTTCGCAGCCTTGTCCTTTATGTCTTATATGGATTATAGTTACAAGACTGCACCCTAAGTGGGGTTTTCTTTGGGCCGAACACATCGTAATCCAAGACTTGCCGTGGATGGCCAGGGTAGGTTCATCCATCTCGGTCACCCACAGCTCAACCGTGTACCTCGGCGCCTTGATCATACTTTGCATTCCTTAGGAGAAACTCTCGGGCGCCCAACCAGGGTATAACCTTATATAGTTGGGAATCCAAGTTATCTCTCCCGGATGGATTTTCTATAATCCCAAATCTCCATGACTAGGTTCCAGCAGCGGTATATCCTTTCCCATATCCATGCAAAGAGATACCCCCCTTATGACGCACTTTAAGGACATTGCATCTTACGGAATAGAATCCGCGAACTAAGGTGTACGCCATAAAAGTTCGTCCCATTCTTATATGTTTTTAGACGATTTTCGCCCGTCTTATGCATTTGCATTAAAATTCTTAATTATTTCGCAAATTATTGCGGAAGATAGCTTTTATATTTAGCCAATTTTGTTCTTGCAAAACATCTCTTTTATTCTCTCTCAATTTCTTGCGTGTAATCCATTCATTCTAGTCTTTCAAACCTTTATTGATAATATTTTCTTAGATATTGTCTATTCCATGGTCTGACAAGTCTTTGACCCATGTCTCTTCCTTCTGGATCCATTAATTTATATGCTCCAGTTCCAACTATTTCTTTGATGATATATGGCCCATCCCATTTTTTCGCTAATTTTCCTCCATTTTCTCGCTGATATTTTGGTGTTTCTAGCAGAACTAGATCTCCAACTTGGAATTCACGCTTCTTTACTCGTTTATTATATTCACGAGCTAATCTGCGATGGTAGTTTTCCATATGTTGTAATGCCTTTTCTCTCTTCTCTTCTACCTCATAAAGTTTGTCTAGAATCATACCAGCACTAAGATTCTTTTCCCAAGCTTCTCTTTTTGTTGTAGGAATAGCAACTTCTGTTGGTAATACTGCCTCAACCCCATCTGTTAAACAAAAAGGTGATTCCCCAGTTGCTTCTCTTCGTGTTGTATTATAATCCCAAATTGCATTATGAACTTGTTGACACCACGTTCTATGATGCCCTTCTAACTTCTTTTTGAGAATATCTGCGATTGTTTTGTTAGTTGCTTCAGCTTGACCATTGGCCTGTGGGTATAAAGGAGTCGATTTTCCGCACTTTATCTTGAATGCATTAAGTAACATCTCTATATTTTGTCCTTCAA
Source organism: Papaver bracteatum (assembly GCA_023529315.1). NCBI lineage: Eukaryota > Viridiplantae > Streptophyta > Magnoliopsida > Ranunculales > Papaveraceae > Papaver > Papaver bracteatum. The sequence goes on from JAJJWX010004844.1 coordinate 2,436,913, forward strand.
ATTGTTTTCCATTATCTGACACCAATCATACTGGAATTCGAATCTGCAAATGATATTTTCAAATATAAATGTGAAAATGTCCTTATCACGAATATGTTGTACTGCTTTAACTTCCGCCCATTTTGTGAAGTAATCTGTTGAGACAATTAAGTATCTCTTTTGCCCTGTTCCTGGTACAAATGGTCCCACAATATCTAAACCCCACTTTCCAAATGGCCAAACATTTTTTGTGGATGTTAATGTTTCACCTGGTGCATGTATTTTTTTTTGCAAATCTCTGACATTCCTCGCAACTTCTTGATAAATTCTTTGCATCTTCATGCATATATGGCCAATAATAACCTTGCATTTTAGTTCTGTATGCTAAAGATCTTCCGCCGCTGTGATTACCAGCATCCCCACTATGTAACATTTTTAATATTTGCTTTCCTTCTTCTTGTGTCAAACATCTGAGGGAAGGCCCATTTAAAGATTTTCGATATAATACCCCATCTCTTAACTCATAATTTGTTGCTCTACTTTTTAATTTATGTGCTTCTAATCTGTTCCTTGGTATCTCCCCCCTTGCTAGATATGCGTGAATTTCCGCACGCCAGTCTGTGATAATTCGACTTGATTCTTCGCCATTATTTTCTACTATCATTTCCTCAGATTCCCCTTCTTCTTCTTTATTAATTGATGGTGCTATGAGTGTTTGTATTTTTATATTTCTCGCAGTCGGATCTACCATCATACTTGATATAAACGCAAAAGCATCTGCAAGCCTATTATCTCTTCTTGAAATATGCCTCCATTTGAGTTTTGGAATTTTCGCAGATAATTCTTTAACAAGTTTCTTATATTTTTTCAAAGATTTATCGTTAGTTGCATATTCCCCTTCAATTTGGCGAATAATCAACTGTGAATCACTGGTAACTCTTGCATTCTCCACCTTCATTTCTATCGCAAATCTTAGAGCATGTACTACAGCCTCATATTCTGTCTCATTATTGGTAGATTCAAATTCCAGTCGAAATGCAAATGCCATTTTTGCGCCTTATGGAGAAATAAAAAAGACTCCCACTCCATTTCCTTCTCCATTGGATGATCCATCTACTAATATCTCCCACCTATTTGGTTCTGTTAAAAGATCTCTAGGATCCCCATATTCTTCTTCTATATCCATCATGTCTTCTACAACTTCATCATCCTCCAAAGGAAATTCTGCGAGAAAATCTGCGACAATTTGAGATTTTGGCGAAGATAAAATTGCATATTGGATCTCAAAATGCCCCACTTGTGCGTTCCACCTTTCGACTCTGCCTGATATTTTTGAATTTTTCATTACTGACTTGATTGGTACTTTTGTTAGTACTTTGATTTTATGCGCTTGGAAATATATGCGAATCTTAGAAGCCGCATAAACTAATGCCAAAATTAGCTTTTCAATCTTCGAATAATTTTTCTCCGCAACATTAAATGTTTTGCTGATTAGTAAATAGGTTTTTCAACTCCTGCATCATTTCGCAAAAGTACTGCACTTAAAGCATGTGGAGCTGTCGCAAGATATATCAGCAATTCTTCTCCTGGTTCAACCTTCTGTAAAATGGATATATTCATCAAATATTCCTTAATTCCTTGAAAAGCTTTCTCACATTCATCTGTCCATTTAAATTTTGTTCCCTTCTTTAGTATGTTGAAGAAATGCTTGTATTTATCTGATGACCGCGAAATAAATCTTCCTAGTGAGGCTAAAAGTCCATTCAATTTTTGCACATCTTTTACTGTTGCTGGAGTTGGCATATCTCGAACTTCTTGCACCTTTTCAGGATCAACTTGTATTCCTTCTTTTGATACAATATATCCCAAGAATTTCCCAGATGATACTCCGAAAGTACATTTCTCAGGATTTACTTTGATATTAAAAAGCCTCATTTGATCAAAATTTTCTCTTAAGTCTTGCACATGATTTTTAGCTTCTTTGCTTTTTACCAACATATCATCCATATATACCTCTAAAGTTTTATGTATCCATTTCGCGAACACCTTTTCCACCATCCTTTGATAAGTTGCTCCTGCATTTCGTAACCCAAAAGGCATCTTTGTGTAGCAATATAATCCTCTTGGAGAAAAGAATGCAGTATGTTCTTGATCTTCTTCCGCAAGTGGGATTTGATTATAACCATTGTATCCATCTAACGAAGATATTCGATCATTTCCTGCGGCAGATTCCACCAGCTGCGGAATATCTGGCAAGGGAAAACTATCTTTGGGACATGCTTTATTTAGATCAGTAAAATCGATGCAAATTCTTATCCCCTTATTTTTCTTGGGAACTACTACCATGTTGGAGATCCATTCTGGATATTTTGCTTGCCTTATAATTCCTGCGTCTAGCATCTTCTGCAATTCTTCTTCTATCTTGGCATGATAAGTGGTCACAATCTTTCTTATTCTTTGTTTGAATGGTCTGACATTTTTGTTAATCTCCAATATATGGAACGCAATAGATGGATCTATTCCAGGCATCTCGTCCATATTCCACGCAAAAATGTCTCTGTATTCTCGCAGAAGGTTTACAGTTTGCTCTTCTTCCTCCACATCCATCTTAGTTCCAATTTTCAGCATTTTTGGGTCTTCTTCACTGCCAACATTTACTTCTTTTGTGGGTTCTGCTGCAATATAACTGGCTTCATGTTCTCCCATTGGTGTTGGTGTTTTTATTACCTCCGCTGGTTCATCGCTTTCTTGCGATACATCGTTAAATATTCCTTTTCCTTCTTCTGATCTTATCATGTAAATCTTGAATTCTTCTTCTTTCTTTTCTTCTTTCCTCATTTTTCTGCGCTGTTTTCGCAAATGAATTTGATTTTCACAATTCTTTACTTCATTCTGGAAACACAACGCTGCATAATCTGTATCTCCTCTAATCTCGCCAATTCCTCTAGGCATAGGAAATTTTATGCACTGATGTAGAGTTGATGATACATCCTTGATTGCATGTATCCATGGTCTTCCCAACAACATATTATATGGTGATTTCACGTCTACTACACACAAAGTTATCTGCGTCTCTATTTTCCCCAGCGGAATTCGCACTATAATTTCACCTTTAGGTTTTGTTAGAGATTTTCCAAATCCATGAATATGATATGTTGGACTAAGCATTTCTTCATCTTTGTATCCCATTTTCTTGAATGTGTGGTAAAACATTATATCCACAGAACTTCCTGCGTCCACCAGAGTCCTATTCACAGTCCACTCTTCTGTAGATCTTATTGATTTTTCTTTTCTTGTTGGTACAACAGACACTGTGATCACCAATGGAGATGTATGACTTAAATTTTCTTTCGGAATTTCTGCTGCCGTGAATGTGATCTTTTATTTTTCCCAATCTTTTAGCGGTGATACCTCCTCTTCCAACATGATTTTCTTTCCTTCAAAATCTCGCTTGTATATCCTTCCTCTAATATCTTCATGGAACTTATCTATCATCATCTTTGTTATTACATCACACTCCAATTTATTTTGATTATCTTTGACTTTAACCATCTTTTCTTCCATCAATTTTCTTCCATCAATTTTATTGATATTCTTCTAACTCTTGAATAATTTCTTTCTTTTACCTAACTTTTTCTATGATTTTCAACAATTCATCCATGTTTCTGGGCGCCAAAATGTAGTTGCAGGAATTCCCACACTACACCCTATTCAAGAATTTATCAATATTTATGACATAATTTGAAGATTAAAGACACTTTTTCATTAATATGATCTTAAGGAATTTTACAAAAATCAAGAACACAGAACACTTGATAAATATTTTCTCTCTCCTAAAAACCTTCCTATCCCTCAAAAATTCATCATCATCTCTGGAACTATTCATTTCCTTTATATAGACATTTACATAATGGATTACAGCTCATGACAGCTCATTTACAGTTAAGATTCCCTTTAATTTCGGATCTGAGTTCTTGCGATAAATCGCAGTTAGCACCGCCTTATTCATTCGCAAGTTTTATTGGTTCGTCGCAGAAATGTCACATTTTACTCATGTTTCTGTCGTTTTCATCTGATATGTCATTCCTTACGTCACTCTGAGACATATCGCAGAATATCATTGATGTGTCGCAGAACTGTTGTTTATTTCGCAAGAATATTGTTGTGATAATATTCTGATCCTACATGCTTAGGAATCAACATCAATTCAAATCTGTGATATCAGTTTCAGGTAGATAATGTGTTTGGGAAAAGTCATGAACCACTAGTTTATCTCAAAATCAACTGAACCACTTCCTATTAGTATCATCAGTAAGATAGAATGAAAGTTGCAGTGATGAACATAAGGAGAAGAACTGAAATGTTTGAATCTGGTAGAAGTTTTTAGATGAAAACAAATTGAAACTGGGTTTGGAGGGGAAAAAGTTACAGCTTGGAGGAGATTGCAGATGGACTTGTGATGGTGGATTTTGTTGAGGAAAAGTGTCTCAAGGTGGTGGTACAAGTTTTATGAGTAGTTGATGCATTGAATGTGAAGGAAAAATTCAGAGCTGAGGAAGTGCTGGGATGCAATGAATGGTGTGTTGCTGCATCAAATGTGCAAGGCTGGTTCTAGTGGAGTTGGAGTTGCAGTGCGACTAGTTGTCTAGCTATAGATGGCTATTATCGCAGGTGATGGCAGTTGCGGCTGGTGAGGTTGCGAGTTTGAGCTGTTGAAGTGCAGGTGGTCTTGTAGCTATGCAAGGAGAAGGTTCATGATATGTATTGATGAAATAATGTTGATTCCATGGGTGTTGATGCTGTTTCTGTGGTAAATGAGCAGGAGTCTTAGTCTTAAGGTGTTGTTCCCAGGATTGAATCTAGGTTGCAGGTGCGTTGAAGTGTTGCAGCAGGTGTATATGGAGTTACAAGCTAATTTGGTTGCTGGTGCTATGAGAATACAAGATGGGTGTCTACAATGAAAGATTGATAATGGTGGAATTCCTGCAAGGGTTTTGAATAGCTGAACCTGATGTTACTGTGAAGTTGAGAAGGAGATTTGGAGTTGCATCTAGGGGAGTTAGGCCGTTTCGCAGGTGAATAGGATATTGCAGGTTTGCGCAGTTATGTTGTTCAGTTGCTGTTGGCTGCAATGGACTGGCAGTTGCAAGGTTAGCAGCTGGGAATGGAGCAACTGAGGTGTGGAGCCAAAGGATATGGCGTTGTCGCAGATGGAGAATGAATGATGAAGGTGTGCATTGAGGCAGAGTTTGCTGGTTAGAGTTGATGGTGGTAGCTGGTGCTAGGTGCAGTTAAAAGTTAGTTGCAGCTGCATTTGCAGAAAATATGCGAAAACACAGCGAGAATGGAGAGCCAGTGAGCATAGTTCTGGTTGCCGGATTTTGGAACCGAAAGTGGGGATCGTAAAGATTCAATGAATCGTGAATGGGGTTCGAGTCAGATGGAAGAGTCGACGGTGGGATATATGAGTTTGGAGCTACACTTTTGGGAACATTTTCGCAAGATTAGGAATTGGCTTAAGTGGTTCTATGGTGAATGTGTGGACTGAAGAGAAGCATAGTGACCTACTGGAAGTGCAGAAGTACCTAGTGACAGTTTCTGATCATTCAGGTGGCCCGAGACATTTTCCGGAGACTGGTGGCCGGATACCGGTCAACTTCCGGCGAAAAAAACCCAGTTTTCCGGCAACCACTTTTGGGACAGATTTTCTACACGGGTTTTCTCACACATGGGCTTGGGAACTTCTATCTATTGGACCTTTGAAGACTAAACCTAATTTTGGAACAAGAAGATGCTATAAAAAGGAAGTTTTCTACAACTTTTAAGGATATATCTTCTGCTACTTTTATTTTTCTAGGGTTTAGAAACATGATAGGTTTTCTCTTCCTTCTTGTTATGAACTCCTATGATATGAGTAGTTAATTTCCTTTTGGTTATGGATTAGTTGGATTTCACATAATATGATTCTTTGATTCAATATATTAGTTTTGTCTCATATTTATCGTTTACGATTCTATGAAAATATAATTGTATGATTGATTGTTAGTTTTGTCAAGTTGCAAATTGGTAGAACTCGTAATCATATTTATTGCTAGTTTAGGGTTTATTATACGGAAAAGTGATAATCCTTGAATACAAGTAGCATAATTGTGAATATTGCTTGTAGTGATACATCATAGTAATCACAAGTGAATCGTGACCTTTGTTAAATTGAATTAGTGCGCTTTCCACGTTCGATTGCTTTGATTTGCCTGGTTTCATAGAACTTAATGCATCTAGGGAATTAAACTTGATTAGTGATTTTACACGTTAGGTTGTTCTCTTAGATAGAACTCATACTCGCATCTTTTAATGTGTTTGTTGATGACAAAAGGAGATTTGCGGGATATTCTTGCGATCAAGGTATCCTAGGGCTTTTGATAAAAGTTGAGATTAAATATCAATTCTAGTTATTGTTAAAAAGCATGTTTGTGAATGAAGATGAGATCCTTAACCAATATCTATTCTATTTGATTTGCGTGCTTACTTTTCTTTGCTTTGGTTTTATTTTTAGTTTCATAAAAATCAGAAAACCCCCGGTGTTTTATATAGGAAACCGAAACAACTTGACAACCTAGACCTCTCTGTGGTAACGATCCTTTCTTTCCCTTGCATTATTATATATTTTGAGTAGTAAGAAAGTGTAATTTATTTTTGACGCCTACGACAACGATCAAATTTTGGCGCCATTGCCGGGGAGGCAGCGGTTGTCACTTGTTTTTGGTTTCTTATTTTTTTTGTATTTAGTTTTGTTTCTTATTTTTTTTCTTTCTAATTTTCTGGTTTTTAACATAGTTTTGAGAACTCTTGTTTCAGGTACCAATTTCTATGGACGGGGCATATTGGAACAATCAATACGGCTTTCAACCTCAACAACATGACAACTATTACCCTTATGGGGAGTACAATTAAAACCAATCTTTTGGTTATGGTCAATACTCCACGTACCCTTTTAGTTGTTCTCATACATTCCAACCTTCTTATGGTGGTTATGTAAGTGAGTAACCACAAGGAGGGGAGAATAGTTGTGCTTCTATTAATATTTCTTCTAGTTTGGTAGATGAAATGCAACAATTTATGGTCAGCATGGAGTCAGTTTGTAGACAACCAAGCATGGAACCAGTTTCATCGACCGAATGTGCTCATAGTATGTTTGGCCCAATTTCTGATCGTAGTTATGATCATTCACCCATTCAAAGGGAAGATAATTGGCCTAGCAATACTGAAGTAAGTGATTCTACTTTTTCCTTGTCAAACGAGCTTTACCAACAAATGGAACGCTATTTTCAGAATTTGGATGGATCACTCCAAGAGCTTCAAAAAGGTGTTTCCAGTTTAAGACAAGGCATTGAAGAATACAAAGAGGACATGCAAAATTCTGCGAAATACCAATCTTTGGGAAGTAGTAGCCAATCTAATGTTAACTATGATAGTGATGATGACTATGAAACTACATCGCTTGAACCAATTTATGGTGACATCCCCGAGTAGTATACAATGGAGTCTTTTTGCAATCAAGGTGAAATTGAAAAGGAATATGATGACACTAGTGTAGCTTACTCAAGCATTGATATTTATAACGATCAAGAACCTATTCAAAAGGTAGATCTTGAGGATGATGCAATGAGTGTTCTAAAAAAAAATCCTTATGGTGAGACTTGAATCCGCAGTGGAGTATGTGCCTTATAATGAAGAGGAGTATGTTGAGAATGAAACCAGTATGACCAATATTGTGGAAGACCCAGTTAAGCTTGCAAATGATTGTAATGAAGATTTTGATGTCAAAACTTTAGTTAAGGCAGAAACGTACAAAGAATGGTTGCAAGGTTTGATAGAGGACGACGATATACAAGAGGTGAATAATTCACTTGAGTTTTTCAAGGATGAATAGGATTCCGTAATACAAGAGATTGTGACAGGTTTGTCTAACCCTTTGCATATTGATTCTTCTCCTTTACCTCTTATTGGTTTGAATGTATGTGCTTCGAGAATATTGTTGAATGACTTTGTTTCTCGATATCCTCCATTAAAGATACTTGATTATCATACTATGCAGGTTTTGGAACAAGAAACCGTGGAAATACCCGACTTCTATATTCTTTATACACTTCCAAGTGTGGAAAAGAATAAGTGTGGGGGAAACTATTATCGCTTAATAGCTTCATTTCTGTTTTATATTACTAATATTTTTGTGAAGCTAGTGTTTGCAAAACAGGTGCTATGGGTGGATCCCCAACTTTTCTGATTATTGGTGTATGGAATTCAACTTGCATGTCGGGCTGACGACTTTAAACCAAGCACTAAATGGGAGGCAACCCACTGGTTTTGTGTATCTATCTCTATCTTTTTATTTTTATAAGTCTTTTATGTTTATTTTCTTATTTTGGATATTTGCATATCAAAACTCCAACTTTTAGAGATTTTTGAACAATTTAGAATAAACACTATCCTTTTTAAGTAGATGGAATTTTTTTCTTGGTGGTGAGGTATATATATTGGCTGAGTTGGGATTAGGTGCCAACTAAATAGCTTGTTTAGTGTTTATCCTCTATTGTTCCGAAATAGCTATGAGTTGGAGTAATGAGTTTTTATTATTCATTTTATTTTCATATTGTGTATATATATCATGTTATGGATTTCCCACCTTGAATTTCTTTGGACGATTCAATTTACATTGAGGACAATGTAAAGTTTAAGTGTGGGGGAGTGTTCTCATATAGAGTTTTTAGCCTTGTTAGTTTTCCCTTGTGTTCATATAATTTATTTATTTTTTCTTTATACATTCCGAAACCTAGAAACATGTGCCTTTAGGATGACACTATCAATCTAAATGGATGGAACCATCTTGGCTACAGGAGTTGAGGAACCAACTAACTAAAAGGACGAACATAGCTCAGAAATTATAAATAACATGATAGTTGTTACCATATCTCGGAATATCACCATATCACGTTCTATTTTTATTTGTCCATATTTATCTATTGTTCTCTAAGTGATTTGGTGGGTGACTAAATATCGAATTGTTATTACTGCTAGGATGAAATAGAGTGATTGAGTTGCTAAAACAATAAAAAAAAAGACCTACCAATTAGACCAAACGGAATAAAAATGACACTTGGATAGCAGTATGTGTGATACGTTGTCCCTGTCTCCGTCACCTAAACAAGCGTGGAATGCAGGATCCAAGGCAACTATCACATACTTGCTGACAAAGAAGCATGCGCTTGGATCCAAAAGATCTAATCATGTTGTCTAAAAAAAATAAAGAAAAAAAAAAGTGAAAAAGAAAAAAATATTATATTTGTTGAATAAAGTCACTCCTGGTTCCCTTGTATATGCCGGTTGAGTTGATGTAGAATTAAGATTGTGGACCACTAGTTCCCTTGTATATGCCAGTGTGTTGACACTAGAATTCAGACCAGTATCTAAATCCAATAGGATGAATAGGTTCATCTTGGCGGTGACCTTCAGACAGATATGGGAAACACCGATCACTTGTCAACATTCGCAAATATTTACCTCTATATCCATCTTCTTGATCTTTTCATTGTGATTGTGGTTAGTCAGATTCCGAGTATTGTGGTTTTTTCGACTTTCTAAGAAAAGCTTTATTTATTTATATATGAACTGAATTTGCAATAAGGTACCTCCTCTAATAGCCATTTTGGATTCGTTCATAGATTTGTCACAGGTAGCTGGAGTTAGAAATATAGGTTTTGTAGGTAGACCTCTTGTAAACCTTCACAAGACTAAAACTCGTCCACTAAGGACACCTAGGGGTTCAAAGGCTTGTTATTTATGCTAAAAGTGACCGTAGCCTCGACGAGACGGAGTTGTATGTATGTTTTATAATTATTTTGTTTGATTTGCTCGAGGACTAGCAAAGTCTAAGTGTGGGGGAAGTTGACACTAGAATTCAGACCAGTATCTCAATCCAATAGGATGAATAGGTTCATCTTGGCGGTGACCTTCAGACAGATATGGGAAACACCGATCACTTGTCAACATTCGCAAACATTTACCTCTATATCCATCTTCTTGATCTTTTCATTGTGATTGTGGTTAGTCATATTCCGAGTATTGTGGTTTGTTCGACTTTATAAGAAAAGCTTTATTTATTTATATATGAACTGAATTTGCAATAATGTACCTCCTCTAATAGCCATTTTGGATTCATTCATAGTTTTTTCACAGGTAGCTGGAGTTGGAAATATAGGTTTTGTAGGTAGACCTCTTGTAAACCTTCACGAGACTAAAACTCGTCCACTAGGGACACCTAGGGGTTCAAAGGCTTGTTATTTATGCTAAAAGTGACCGTAGCCTCGACGAGACGGAGTTGTATGTATGTTTTATAATTATTTTGTTTGATTTGCTCGAGGACTAGCAAAGTCTAAGTGTGGGGGAATTTGATAGGTGTCTAAAACACCTAATTTTATATTTAGTATTTATGCTTTCTTTGCTATTTTTCGTGTGAATTGTGTATCTTATATTCGTTTTTGAGTTTTATAGGTATTTTGGAGTCGTTGGAGTAAAAGAAGAAGAAACTGGTGCAAAAGGAGCGAAACTGTCATTTCATAGGCAAGTGTTATTTGGAGCCCAGCAGAGGATAAGGGACAACCATCCGAAGGTTCACTAAAGACAGACAATTTGCTAAGGGCTACCACCAATTTCTATGACCTACAGACTAAACCTAAGTCGAGGTTTTCTCCTCTAATTCAGTCATGTACCAGCTCAGTTATACACAATGATCTCTGCACCAAGTCCCTCACGCCTGCAAGCTCTGGTCCGGTGGATCGATGGTTGTTAATTCAGGTTCGCTTTGGCTAGATACAAATGAAGCTTTTAATGAAGATTGGTGAAGTTCTGGGTATTGTTTTAAACTGAAGAAACATGGAAGAACAAGAGTGTTTCCTGCCATGGATTGTTTTTAATGAACAGAGGCGATTGAAGTGTGATTTTGAGCTCAGAATTACAATTTGAATGAATGGGTTTGTCTTGACTGTGAAATGGACTGCAGGGAAGGAGAGGTATATGGGATTAGGAATAAACATCAATTCAAATCTGTGATATCAGTTTCAGGTAGATAATGTGTTTGGGGAAAGTCCTGAACCACTAGTTCATCTCAACATCAACTGAACCACTGCCTGTTAGTATCATCAGTAAGATAGAATGAAATTTGCAGTGATGAACACAAGGAGAAGAACTGAAATGTTTGCATCTGGTGGAAGTTTGTAGATGGAAACAGATTGAAACTGGGTTTGGAGGGGAAAACATTGCATCTTGGAAGAGATTGCAGATGAACTTGTGATGGTGGATTTTATTGAGGAAAATCGGCTCAAGGTGGTGATACAAGTTTTATGAGTAGTTGATGCATCGAATGTGAAGGAAGAATGCAGAGCTAAGGCTGTGCTGGGATGCAAGGAATGGTGTGTTGCTGCATCGAATGTGCAAGGCTGGTTCTGGTGGAGTTGGAGCTGCAGTGCGACTAGTTGTCTAGCTCTAGATGGCTATTATCGCAGGTGATGGCAGTTGCGGCTGGTGAGGTTGCGAGTTTGAGTTGTTTAAGTGCAGGTGGTCTTGTAGCTGTGCAAGGAGAAGGTTCAGGATATGTATTGCTGAAATAATATTGATTCCATGGGTGTATATGGAGTTACAAGCTAAGTTGGTTGCTGGTGCTATGAGAATACAAGCTGGGTATCTACAATGAAAGATTGATAATGGTGGAATTCCTGCAAGGGTTTTGAACAGCTGAACCTGATGTTGCTGTGAAGTTGAGAAGGAGATTTGGATTTGCAGCTAGGGGAGTTAGGCCATTTCGCAGGTGAATGGGAGATTGCAGGTTTGCGCAGTTATGTTGTTCAGTTGCTGTTGGCTGCAATGGACTGGCAGTTGCAAGGTTAGCAGCTGGGAATGGAGCAACTGAGGTGTGGAGCCAAAGGATATGGATTTGTCGCAGATGGAGAATGAATGATGTAGGTGTTCATTGAGGCAGAGTTTTCTGGTTAAAGTTGATGGTGGTATCTGGTGCTAGGTGCAGTTAAAAGTTAGTTGCAGCTGCATTTGCAGAAAATATGCAAAAACACATCGAGAATGGAGAGCCAGTGAGCATAGTTCCGGTTGCCGAATTTTGGAAACGAAATTGGGGATCATATAGATTCAATGAATTGTGAAGGGGGTTCGAGTCGGATGGAAGAGTCGACGGTGGGATATATGAGTTTGGAGCTACACTTTTGGGTATGTTTTCGCAAGATTAGGAATTGGCTTAAGTGGTTCTATGGTGAATGTGTGGACTGAAGAGAAGCATAGTGAGCTACTAGAAGTGCACAAGTACCTAGTGACAGTTTCTGATAATTCAGGTGGCCCGAGACATTTTTCGGTGACAAATTCCGGAGACCGGTGGCCGGATTCTGGTCAACTTCCAGCGAAAAAACCCTGTTTTCCGGCGACCACTTTTGGGACATATTTTCTACACGGGTTTTCTCACACATGGGCTTGGGGACTTCTATCTATTGGACCTTTGAAGACTAAACCTAATTTTGGAACAAGAAGATGCTATAAAAAGGAAGTTTTCTACAACTTTTAAGGATATATCTTCTGCTACTTTTATTTTTCTAGGGTTTAGAAACATGATAGGTTTTCTCTTCCTTCTTGTTATGAACTCCTATGATATGAGTAGTTAATTTCCTTTTGGTTATGGATTAGTTGGATTTCACATAATATGGTTCTTTGATTCAATATATTAGTTTTGCCTCATATTTATCGTTTACGATTCTCTGAAAATATAGTTGTATGATTGATTGTTAGTTTTGTCAAGTTGCAAATTGGTAGAACTCGTAATCATATTTATTGCTAGTTTAGGGTTTATTATACGGAAAAGTGATAATCCTTGAATACAAGTAGCATAATTGTGAATATTGCTTGTAGTGATACATCCTAGTAATCACAAGTGAATTGTGACCTTTGTTAAATTGAATTAGTGTTCTTTCCACGTTCGATTGCTTTGATTTTCTTTATTTCATAGAACTTAATGCATCTAGGGAATTAAACTTGATTAGTGCTTTTACACGTTAGGTTGTTCTCTTAGATAGAACTCATACTCGCATCTTTTAATGTGTTTGTTGATGACAAAAGGAGATTTGCGGGATATTCTTGCGATCAAGGTATCCTAGGGCTTTTGATAAAAGTTGAGATTAAATATCAATTCTAGTTATTGTTAAAAAGCATGTTTGTGAATGAAGATGAGATCCTTAACCAATATCTATTCTATTTGATTTTCGTGCTTACTTTTCTTTGCTTTGGTTTTATTTTTAGTTTCATAAAAATCAGAAAACCCCCGGTGTTTTATATAGGAAACCGAAACAACTTGACAACCTAGACCTCTCTGTGGGAACGATCCTTTCTTGCCCTTGCGTCATTATATATTTTGAGTAGTAAGAAAGTGTAATTTATTTTGGACGCCTACGACAACGATCACTTGTATTAAACCTTTTCGACGGACTCCCAGTTTGGAAGTGGAGCACTGTAAACCTTGTTTGGAGGTTCGGGGATGTTCTCCTGAGACTCAAGGAATTCATCGTCGTAGACAGGGGCGTAGGGAGATGATGAAGCCGCAATGTGAACAATTTTGTTATTGATTAGAGCTTCCATGCATTGATGGTATGTTAAAGGAACCACCTTATTGTCATGGAGCCACGGTCGTCCGAGTATCATATGATAGTCGGGTTCTTGTTCGATCACGTGGAATTTGGCTTTTGATTGAATAGGCCCAACCTTCAAATATATGTACGCATATCCATATGTATAGACCTGGCTTCCCTCAAAACCTGTCATCAAGATGGGATGACGAATGATATTGTTGGAATTTGGTTTCCTTGAGAGTCTTCATAGAGACAATATTTGTAGAAACGCCTGTATCAACAAGAGCTCTCTTGAATTCGGAGTCCTTGATAAAACCAGTTACGTAGAGGGCTCATTTATGTCCTTCATCTGCCATATGGTCCTCTTCTCCGAATGTGATGTTGTGGATCGAATGCTCAAACATCATGAACGTCTCTTCTGTTGGAGATAAGGAAGTTAATGGTACCTCAGATGATATCTGGTTGAGTGCAACAAACGTGTCTGTTCGCTGCTTCCTAGAAAAGTGTAAGAGTTCACACATGTTTTCAACTAACTGTGTAATCTCCTGGTCCACCGACTTCTCATAAGTAGTGAAACTGTTGCTTTGAGGGTCAACGTGTGGCGAGTCAGTCCCCGGTGCTGGGACTTTTGGAGCGGAGATTCTGCCTAACTCGGATGTTAGTTTGATAAGAAAATCGAGTATGTGATTTATTGTATCTTTCATCCGATCCATGTTCCTGGTGTGGATCTCTAAGACTCGTGCCAACTCAGTTAGAGTTGGGACTCCTCTATTTTCTGTGCTGTCAGACAGCGCGTTAGAAGGAGGAATATCGTTGTTTGAAAGATTCTGGATTGAACTTGAAATAGTTGAATTAGTCCTAAGACCAACCATTCTGTGAAAGTTTGAGGTTGCAACCGAGAGAATGATCTCCCACTGTGGTCGCCAATTTGTAGATGAGGAAAAATGATTTGCTAGTTTTTAAGGAATTGAGGAGACGACCGTGCAGAGGAGACTTCTTGAACCGAGCAAAATGTTCAACCTCACATAGATGCACTGCAAGAAGGGAGTGCTTTGAATTCGAGAGATCAATCTGTAGTACTCCATATTAAACCAAGACATGGCCGTTCCAGAGTAAATTCGGTCACAAGAGAGAATGGTTTGATCTGTAGGAGGGAAGCTAAGAAATGTGTGGAATCACTGGTAATCAAAGATTTTAGGTGTGTTGTAAATTCTGAATATTATAAGTTCTGAATGATTGAAATTGCTCAGTTGAGAGTAATTTCTCAATTGATGAGTTGTTGATCTTGTATTGTCAGTGTGACGTGAGATTCTTGTTGTATTTTTCGTTGTTATTTCAATCATGACTCAGAGACTTATTTATATTGCTGGAATTGTAGACACCATGATCCCATGAAGTGTGACAGTTTATGGAATCAAAGAGTGGGGAAGTGGAAATCGTGTTTGAAACCAGTTTCTCATCGTGCGGAGACTTGGTTGATTTTCCATCCACTACTTTGTTAACTCCTTCAATTGATTGCGTGACTTGCTCACATTCCATCGTGTGTTTGAACACACGTGCTGTAGACCGCCAGACCAAAACCCTAGTTGATATCCCCCCAAATGACACGATTGACGTCTCGTGGTTAATTAGTCTATTGGTGACTTCGTGATTTAATGGGACGATAAGTCCATGTATTGAGTTGAACATGATTTTGTAAAATGTTCTGAAACTCATGAATTGAACGTGTCTGCTGAGATGGTGATGTGATTCTCACGTTGAGGTGAGAAAGTGTTGCTCATTAGATAAATTGTTGAATATTAATAGTTGAATCAATATTCCTTGGTTTGAGAAAATATTGCATGTCTGAGCAAATGTCGCTCATTTGATGAATTATTGGTAGCGTGACCAAAATAAAATATTAATTAAAATACTGGTAGTTGAACCGAGCATAATTAATAAGAATACTAATCATGAGATCGTCGTAAAGTTATTAGTGTTCGAATTTGGAATTATGATCCTTGGACTCAGAAACCCTAATTTGATAAATTGATGACCAATTGATGGTTTATTTGAAAATTAACCACGAAATGAAGGAGAACTGGCTTCATGGGACCGTGGTTCGACCATGAAACTCCCATATGCTCGTGTGAGCAAATACCAAGGTCTCTTGAAGAGTTGGTGATTTGTTGATGAAAGAATGATCAAATGATGGTTTAATCATTTATTCGAAAAAATGCTCGTCTGAGCCTTAGGTGATGAAACCTAATTAATTATGAAGAGGTAAGGGATCGACCAAGGGGTTATGAAACCGACCCTGGGTGGTCACGGGATCGAATGATGATCGTTTCATGAAGTTCCAAGTTGTTTGGAAGAGTTTTGGACCTAATACGTGCAATTGCGCAAATTAGGTCAAACCGTGAAGATACACGGGAACGGATCATTGCGAGCCAAGGAGCCAACCCTGGTCGGTCAAGGTAACATGCTCACGTATTCAAAGTGTTCGTATCTCAATTCTGAGAATTTTGATATTTTCTGGCGTGCAGTTGAGCACTCATTTGAGAAAATATGAAGAAATCAAGGATTTTTGATGAAACCGTCAAAACCTTCATGAGATGAAGGAAGATAATAAAAAATGAAGGAATCATGAAGTGTGGGACCGGTCATGTCCGGCCGGCCAAGGAACCCGTCCCACAATGTTTTCCTATTTTTTATAATATTTTTCCATGATTTTAAGGAAATATGATAAAACCAAAGAGTTTCCATGAGATGAAGGAAACAAAAATATTAATAATAATAAAATATGGGTGTGTGGGACCGGCTTGAGCATGGTTGGCCGGCTAGGGCCCGGTCCCGTGAGTTTTCCCTTATTTTATGTATTATTTCATGATATGAAGGGATTTTCATAATTTTGAAAGACTTTTCATAATTTGAAGGAAATATCATGAAATCAAGGAATTTCATAAAATCAAGGAAACATAAAATAAATAATAATAAAATAAGAGGTTTGTGGAACCGGCTAGCTTGGGCCCGGTCCCACAAGTTTCCTTAATTTTATGTATTTTGTGTATTTTCCATAATTTGAAAGAATTTCATAATTTGAAGGAAATATCATGAAATCAATGAATTTTATGGGATTAAGGAAACATGAAAAATATAGTAATGATAAAATAAAATGTGTGGGGCCAGCTAGGGCATGACCGGCCGTCTATGGCCCGATCCCATGAGTTTTCTTAATTTTATATTATTCTTCATGGGATCAAAGAAGCATCATGAGATTAAGGAGTTTTCATGAAATCAGGGAAATAATAGTAAAATAATGAGGAACCATGAGGTGTGGGGCCGTTTGTGATCAAGACATGGTCGGTTGGCCAATGATCACGTCTCTACCATATTTTTCCTAATTTTATATTATTTCCTTGGTGTGAAGGAAACACCATGAAACTGAGGAATTTCCTCAAAACAAAAGATATTTGTTCAAATGAAAGGATTTTCATCAAATCAAGGAAAATAATAAAAATTTAATAAAATATAAAATTGGCGTGGGATAGGCCATGGCACTGTCGTCCAGTCAGTGGGCCCATGCTCCCATCTCCTTGGTCAATATTTTGATTATTTATTATTTTTCCCCTATTTTGCATAGGTTCATCGTATTTTGAAATACTCGTTCGTGCGGTGATTGTTAATGCATCATCGTTGAATACACGTGCACCTTTTGAGACAGGGCTTACTCAGAAGTAGCTTCGATGCCCGTGCGTTGAATATTTATTACTAACCTATGGATTTCTGTTGGGAAGAACCATGGTTTGCAGTAATGAAATATCTGCGAAAATATTTGAATATTTTCAGAAATTTTGTGGATGAATCCAAGAATTTAGGAATAATTAACTTATGGCTCTAGCTATACTAGCAGAGCAAGCTGTCTAGGAGCATTAATTATTCCGATATGAGCTTGCTGGAGCTTCATATCCTTTATATAGTCAGGGTAAACTCGTTGTTTGTATCCTGAAGACGTTATCGCTCTATACTAGCAGAGCAAGCTATATAGGAGCCGTCCATCTTGTGATACTATATAGAAATAATTACTGAAGTGTTCAGTATTCATGAGATATGTTGTTGTATGGCCATGAGACTACATATCTACATGTACTCTAAGAGAAAGTATTCTCAGTCAGAGGATTCGATGAGAGACCCGTGTCTCAATAGTCACGCCTGACTGCTGGATCAGAGGTTCGTATAATTATGGGTTTACGATTTTAGCCTTTGTCGAAAATCCATCATCTATATTAAGTCCCCTGCTTAGTGAGGAAGGTCGTGTTCCTAAGTCAGCATTGAATGGTGATTTTCCGGTTATAAACAATATCAGTAATTGAACTTAGTTGTAAGTTAAGATATTACCGGATTTCGATGGTACGAGCATACCATGACTTGAATGAATGTCCCAGTGGCATGATAGAGTGTCGTTTGGTGAGCATAGATTGGTGTTGAACCGCTGATTTGGACGATGGAACCTTGGTCGTTCAGGATTCGCGTGCCGGGCCCAAACTATTACCTTCAAGTAATTTTCAAGTGATCGAATGATAAATACGAAACTTTCCAAGTCGACATCAAATGATTTGTCTCACACAAATCATGTAAGATGTTTCAAGTCAATTTCCACATGATCATCTTTTGACTTAATATTTAGTTTCCAACAAATAAATTGTTTCCAACTAAACTCATCAAGATCACGATGAATATAGTTAAAGCAAAAAGCTTTTAACTCGTATTTCGAGAAACAAATAACCGAGTTAAACTCAACTCGAAATACCAAATGTGTATAATATTAAAGTTTATATAGCTATACGACGTAGTTTCATTAGGAGATATAATAGAATAGACTTCTGAGTGATAGATAAGTTTTAGTCTCCACATACCTTTTGTTGATGAGTTCCTCCAAGATCTCCTCAGTAGATCTTCGTCTTCAATCATGAACGCCATGAAGTCTAAAGCTCAACTACACATTCTATCCTAATTCGAGACATAGCTATAAGTAGACTAGAAATCAAAACTATAGTTTTGATCAACTAAACTTGACAAACAATCTTGAGATAACAACGCTTCCAATTTCGACCGAGCAATGCTCTAACAATTAGTAATGAATTATTCACCTTTCGGACATCAGGAGCACCCCCAAGTAAGCCCCGAGTAAAAGACACAGGTGTATTTAGTAATAATGCTCAAAGGAGCATCCTAAAACATAGAAGAACTAGTATATGAAAGTTGGATCAAATAAGGAAAAAGAAAAGAGAAATAATAATAAAATGGGAAAAATATCGTTTGGTCCTTTTTTAGGTGGGCCCATGTCTGTTTAGTCCTTTGGTCAAACGCCTTTACTGTTTGGTCCATAATTATTTAAAAATATTTAAATAGACAAAAATACCTTTCCGTGTTTTTTTTTGTAGCAGTTCTTCCGTGCTAAAAAAACAGACTTCATTCCCAGGAATGAACTCCATACAAAAAGCAAAAAAAAACAGACTTCATTCCCAGGAATGAACTCCATACAAAAAGCTAAAAAACAGACTTCATTCCCATGAATGAACTCCATACAAAAATCTAAAAAAACAGACTTCATTCCTAGGAATGAACTCCATACAAAAAGCTAAAAAAACAGACTTCATTCCTAGGAATGAACTCCATACAAAAAGCTAAAAAAACAAAGCTAAAAAAACAGACTTCATTCCCAGGAATGAATTCCATACAAAAAGCTAAAAAAACAGACTTCATTCCCAGGAATGAACTTCATATAAAAAGCTAAAAAACAAACTTCATTCCCAGGAATGAACTCCATATAAAAACATACTTCATTTTTGGAATGAACTGCAGCATCATCATATTCATTGTCAACATCAGTAGCAGCAACAAATCTTCATCTTCTTCATCATCATCACTATCAACAGAGACAAAAATAATTCAAAAATCAAGATCGTAATCAACAACAACAACAACAACAACAGCAATGAACTCTATCATCATCAACAACAACAGTTCATTCAAAAATCATTATCTTCATCGTCGTCATCTTCAAGAAAACATATGTATTCATCATCACCGACATGAGCAGCAACAACATATTCAACAGTAGCAACATCTACAGATTTAAATTCACAAAACAAATCAAGAAAACAAAGAGAAAAGAAGAGAGAAAAAGAAAGCAGATCAACAATAGCAACATCATCGTCTACATATCAAAGAAAACATATGTATTAATCATCACCAGCACGAGTTCATCTTCATCTTCATCAACACAACATTATAGCAACAGCAGGAAGAAAAAAAGAAGAAAAAAGGAGAGAGAGAGAGAGAGAGAGATCTGAAAATATGGAGGTGAGAGAAAGTAAATCTGAGAATGATTTCTTCTCTCTTACTATTTGACTATATATATGGTCCTTATCCAAAAGGGTATTTCTGCCACTACATGATGACATTTATATCCCTTCTAAAGGTAAGGGATACACCTTTCGCAATATTATGCCTTGAAGAGGACTCGAACCTCCACGCTCTTCAGCACGAGATTTTGAGTCTCGCGTGTCTACCATTTCACCATCAAGGCATCTTGAAAGTGAATCGTATTCCATGAATATGATATCTATTTAGTGTGATGTATGGGAATATATGACAAGGGTGGAGTGTTGGAGTATTTATATCGATCGGTCATGTCATATAGGCCCGAGTCGGACATCCAATTGCTTCGATTTGAATTATCCGGAGGATACCTTAGATATATCAAAAAGATGTACAATCAAGCCTACTTCTCGATTCAATAGAAGCCCAAAAAAGTGAACATGGTACCCAAATAACGAGAAATATGTAAAAAGTAGGTCTGATTATGCCTATTCCTAATCCTAAATGGAATGTAACGACACATGGATCCATATGTAAACATAGTATCTATTTACATACGCTCGAATGCCCCATTCTCATAATGAGAATGTACATAACCCTATTCCGGTCTGGTCCGGTATGGAATGAACTTATAATCATGGAATCAACTCCATCATCAGATTATAAGTTCATAACCCCAGCCCATTCCCATTTTGGGCGGAAGAGGTCTACTAATTCTTTGATTCCAGTTAGTAAGAGGGATCTTGAACTAAGAAATAGACCCTAGAAGCTAAAAAAGGGTATCCTGAGCAATTGCAATAATTGGGTTCATTGATATTCCTGGTATAGTAGATGCTATCACACATACAATCATACTCAATTCGATGGAATTGTTAGATCTTAAAGGAGATCTTCTATAATTTCGCACGTGAGGGGTTATTTCTTGGTTTCGTCCAGTCATTAATAACTTGATTATTTTTAGATAATAGTAGATAAAAACAACGCTCGTAAGAAGTCTTATTGAAACCAAGAAATATAGGCCTGCCTGCCATCCACACCAGAATTGATGGAGTTTTCTGAAAAAACCTGCTAGTGGAGGAATACCTCCTAGGGATAAGAGACATAGGGCTAAAGAGAGGTCCAAAAAAGGATCTTTCGTGTATAATCCTGCATAATCTCGAATGTTATCAGTTCCGGTACGTAGACCAAATGATACAATGCAAGCAAAAGTTCCTAGATTCATGGAGATATAGAACAGCATATAAGTTATCATGCTTGCATATACATCATTTGAGTCTCCAATAATTATTCCAATAATTACATATCCGATTTGACCTATAGATTAATATGCAAGCATACGCTTCATGCTTGTTTGAGTAATAGTAATAAGATTCCCCAATATCATGCTAAGAATAGCTAGGGTTTCCAGAAGAAGAAACTGACAACACCAATAATTTTACTGGTACAAATAACATAAAGAAATGTAACCAATGTTTATTGGAAAAAGCAACCCCAAATATTTGTGACCAAAAGCGGTTAGCGGTGACCATTGAATAAGTCTCTTCGGCTTGAGTTGGGTTAAAAGCATAGAATGTATTTGCACCGTCACCATCTTCAAATAAAGTATTTTCCACGGTAGCACCATGAATAGCGCATAAGATACCAGCACCCAATACGCCGGCAACTCCCATCATATGAAATGGGTTCAACGTCTAATTATGAAATCCTTGGAAGAACAGGATGAATCAAAATATAGCTGCTACAGCAAAACTAGGTGCAAAGAACCAACCAGATTGTCCGAGTGGATAAATCAGAAATACAAAAACAAAAACATCAATTGGACCAGAAAATGCAATTGCATTATACGGTCGCAATTGAACAGATCGAGCAAGTTCAAATTGACGTAACATGAAACCTATTAGTCTAAAAGCGTCATGGAGAGCAAAAAAAGCCCATAGACCACCTAATTGACACCAACGAGTAAAATCCTCTTATGCTTCAGGTATCTCAATTCTATTAATTTAATATCCCTTTGGTGTCATTGACATAAGAGATGTCATTTCTAGTTTATCTGTTTCTATTTCTATATATGGAAAGTTAAGAAATCATCACATAATAATCGAGAAATTGCAATAGAAAACAAAAAAGAGGGGTTTGTGATGATTTTGAAATCTTTTCTACTAGGTAATCTATTATCTTTATGCATGAAGATAATAAATTCGGTCGTTGTGGTCGGACTCTATTATGGATTTCTGACCACATTCTCCATAGGGCCCTCTTATCTCTTCCTTCTCCGAGCTCGGGTTATGGAAGAAGGAACCGAGAAGGAGGTATCAGCAACAACGGGTTTTATTACGGGACAACTCATGATGTTCATATCGATCTATTATGCGCCTCTCCATCTAGCATTGGGTAGACCTCATACAATAACTGTCCTAGTTCTACCGTATCTTTTGTTTCATTTCTTCTGGAACAACCACAAAAACGTTTTTGATTATGGATCTACTACCAGAAACTCAATGCGTAATCTCAGCATTCAATGTGTATTCCTGAATAATCTCATTTTTCAATTATTCAACCATTTCATTTTACCGAGTTCAACATTAGCCAGATTAGTCAACATTTATATGTTTCGATGCAACACCAAGATGTTATTTGTAACAAGTAGTTTTGTTGGTTGGTTAATTGGTCATATTTTATTCATGAAATGGGTTGGATTGGTATTATTCTGGATACGGAAAAATAATTCTATTAGATCGAATAAGTACCTTGTGTCAGAATTGAGAAATTCTATGGCTCGAATCTTTAGTATTCTCTTATTTATCACCTGTGGCTACTAGGTAGAATACCGTCGCCTATTGTTACTAAGAAACTAAAAGAAGAAACTGCCTAAACGGAAGAAAGGGGGGAAAATAAGGGAGAAACATATGTAGAAATCGAAACAATTTCCGAAACGAAGGGGACTAAACAGGAAGAAGGATCCATCGAAGAAGACCCTTCTCTTTGTTCGGAAGAAAATTCGAAGTTAGAAATACTTAAACTTAAAGAAGATAAATACCTCCTCTGGTTTGAAAAACCTCTTGTTACTCTTATTTTCGACTATAAACGATGGAATCGTCCAGTGCGATATATCAAAAATGATAAATTTGAAGATGTTGTCCGAGACGAAATGTCACACTTTTTTTTTTTACATGTGAAAGTGATGGAAAAGAAAGAATATCTTTTACATATCCACCTAGTTTGTCAATCTTTTTGGAAATGGTAAAAGGAAAGATACTTTTGTCCACAATTGAAAACCTTCTTCTGAAGAATTGTATAATAATTGGGTTTATACCAACGAAAAAAAAAAGAACATAAACAACGCATTTTTCAATAGAATTGATGCTTTAGAAAGGAGGTCTCTGAAATTGGATGTACTTGAAAAAAGGATTAGATTATGCAATGATGAGACCGAACAAGACTTCCTGCCTGAAGGGTCTGGATAGGTTTTCCCTGACTTTGTCCGTGTCAACAAATAATTCGAAATACCTCGAATTTTTTAGAATAGGTCCGAGTCAAATAGCAATGATTCGAAGCACTTTTTTTTACACTATTTCGGAAACCCAAGGACTCAATCGTATGGATATGTAAAATACATGATTTCCAGTCCTAGCAGGAAAAGGAGGGAAACGGATACTCAATTTAAAGTGAGTAAACAGAATTCCATACTCGATCTCATAGATACATATAGAATTCTGTGGAAAGCCGTATTCGATGAAAGTTGTATGTACGACTTGGAGGGATATCTTTTATATCTTTCGAGATCCACCCTACAATATAGGGTCAAAAAGCCAAAATAAGTCATTTTAGCCCTTATAAAAAGAAAACTTATTCTTTTACATGAAATGCGCCAAACCCAAAACAAGCGACCCCTGAGAGGAATAAATGAATTCCAAAGATCTTTGGCAAATCCAAAGAAGGTTTTCCTATACGTTCATCACAGAAAATTTCTAGATCCCAATATACCCAATGCCAGATAGCTGCCAAGAAGCACAAGCCAGAAAACAGAATATGTGCCCCGGCCACACCTTCGTAACTCCAAATACCCGGATTCGTTATAGTCCCTCCTGTGATACTCCAACCACCCCAGGAATTCGTTATTCCTAAACGAGTCATGAAAGGTATAACGAACATACCTTGTCTCCACATTGGATCAAGAACTGGGTCAGAGGGATCAAAAATGGCTAATTCGTATAGAGCCATCAAACCGGCCC
This sequence comes from Papaver bracteatum, assembly GCA_023529315.1. Classification (NCBI taxonomy): domain Eukaryota; kingdom Viridiplantae; phylum Streptophyta; class Magnoliopsida; order Ranunculales; family Papaveraceae; genus Papaver; species Papaver bracteatum. The sequence continues at coordinate 2,461,163 of JAJJWX010004844.1, forward strand.
AACCAGAAACTAGAGCTGTATGCATTATATGGACAGAAAGTAACCGGCCGGGATCATTCAATACAACGGTATGAACACGATACCAAGGCAAACCCATGGAAATACCCCTTTATCAAAGAAAAATAGATACTATGTTACTTTATCGCATTGGAAAAGACTCTGCTTATGCTATGGACTTATCCTTTTCAATGGATTATCTCGGAGCAAGGGTGCATTTATATTGCATTCCATTGGTAATAACAGAAAAATTCTGTTCGTCGGAACAAAGAGAAGCAAATCTATTCTATACCCGATAAGTACCAATACGCAATGGGGGGATGGGTCTCCCATTTTATATGAGTGAATTAGAGATACTTGTTCATGATTTTAACATCGCAGCTCCATTCATAATAAATTTTTTATGCATTACGTCTTCTTCGATGAACTTTACAATCTAGGGATTAAACCCGAAAACATAAATATTCTGAAAAAAAGAAAACCAATTGTTACGTTTCCACATCAAAGTGAAATTTTAGTACTTAAAAACCTTTTTCTTTCATTTAATGCCTATTGGTGTTCCAAAAGTACCTTTTCGGATTCCTGGAGAGGAAGATTCGGTTTGGGTTGACGTATAGTGCGACTTGTCAGACATATTGGGTCATATGGGATTTCCCCGTTTTCTCCCCCGATCGAGATATCCTCTGTTTCACCCAAGAAAGATTGATTGAACCATCAATAATTTGAAGCGTGAAGTGCAATTAGAGCAATTTATTTGGGGGATCAATATGCATTTTTCAATTAGAAGAATTTATGGTTGGCTTGGTTGGACCAATAAAATGAAGTATCCAGGCTCCGTTCAAAAAAACCCAGTCGGTAAAATATGTATGATTACCTTTTGTATCATAAAGAATTCCTATATTATACCAGCGACCTCAAACCGCCAATCAATCGACGGAGTCATCATACTATTCCAGTGATTGGCGGAAGCGGAAGACATAAAATGAATAAAAAAAGTATTATCAAACAAAAGAAGCGGTATTGGGATCATTTGTCCTATATGTGCAAATAGAGGTCGGGTAAATCTTTCCCCGGAGTAGAGCATAAACCTAAACGAATTGAAGAGGCCCATTCCGGAACAAGAAAATGACATCGTAATTTGAATTGGATTTCGATGAAACAATATATCAATGAGGGTAAATTTAGTGAGCTCATTTTTAGGGGTAAGTGAGTCAAAACCCTGCTTTATTGAAAAATAGAAGAATAAAGGCCCTTCATTCATTAGGAGTTAGAAAAATCCTCCTATGAAAAAAAGGGAAAATAAAAAGGGCTGGAATCGACACATTGATTCTTTTTTTTTTGAACCGTATGCATCTAAAGGTGCGTGTACGGTCCCTAAGGGATACAATTTTGTCCTAATCAACCGACTTCATCGAGAAAGAATACTTTTTTAGGCCAACAAGTTGATAGCGAGATCGCAAATCAACTTATGGGTCTCATGATATATCTCACTATAGAGGATGATACAAAAGATGTTTATTTGTTTATAAACTCCCCCGGTGGGTGGGTAACACCCGGAATAGCTATGTATGATACTATGCAATTTGTACAACCAGATGTACATACAATATGCATGGGATTAGCCGCTTCAATGGGGTCTTTCGTCCTGGTCGGAGGAGAAATTACCAAACGTCTAGCATTCCCTCACGCTTGGCGCCAATGAGTTTTTTATTTGAGAGAAAAAAGAAGACTATGCCTTCGCCAGATAAAATATGAATAATAAAGTAATAATAGCATGGCACTTCGAGTTCGATATCAGCAAACCATCATTGTTCTTTTATAACATGAGATTCCGTATCGAGAGAGTAGTATGAGACAAAAGGAATTTCTGATTTGATTTTATCTATCAGGGTTCGATTTCAGCGTCACAAACTTTTTTGTTTTCACATCACACATCAGAGGGCTCTTTCCAATATTTCTGTTACGAAAGAGTATTAAAATGAAAAAACATACACAAGATTATCCTTTCCCTATTTGATCGGATCAAAAAGAAACTTTGGGATTGCTGAATTACAGACGAGATAAATATAGAAAGCAACGGAACCATCATAGTATTTTTTAACTCTTCCGAAAGAAAGGGTGGTAAATGGATTATTTACCGATCTGGGTTTGATAGATCCTCCACTTTAGGTAAAAGTAGATTCCATTCTAGAGCCGTATGCAATGCGCAAAAAATGCCTGTACGGTTCTTCAATTCGATTTTTTCTTGTCTCTTTCGATCATTGAGATAGAGGAAGCATTCATTATGTTATATCATCAGGGTAATGATCCACCAACCTGCTAGCTCTTTTTACGAGGCACAAACAGGAGAATTTGTCCTGGAAGCGGAAGAACTGCTGAAACTTCGCGAAACCCTCACAAGGGTTTATGTACAAAGAACGGGCAATCCGTTGTGGGTTGTATCCGAAGACATGGAAAGGGACGTTTTTATGTCAGCAACAGAAGCCCAAGCTCATGGAATTGTTGATCTTGTAGCGGTCGAAAATACCGGGGACTTCACGTAAATCTGTGATTCCATTCCATTTCGAACCATAATTGACTGAGCTATGTTATTTCCTATTTTATTTTCTTACCGAGGTTAAAAGTGGTAGTGGTAAAATATTCAATGAAACGAGAGGAATTTAGAATCATCCGGTTAGGATTGATCTAAACCAGCCCATTCTGTATACGATCCAGCATGCCAACTATTAAACAACTTATTAGAAATACAAGACAGCCAATCAGAAATGTCACAAAATCCCCCGCCCTTCGGGGATGTCCTCAGCGTCGAGGAACATGTACTAGGGTGTATGTGCGACTCGTTCAGATCATGAACTGGAACAAAAGAAGGAGACTTTTTTGACAGTATCAATGATCAGTACCAATGAATAGGAATGGAAAAACCCCATATCACTATCGAAAAAAGGACCTCTATTGTGTATGAAATTTATGGTTTTCTTTGGTATAAATCCAATAATCTCAACTAGAGATGAGAAGCAACTCCCCATTGGTAGCAAATGGTTATCCATTAAGCGGGGGAATGGAATGGTATTTTAGAAGCAGAGAGATTATGCTCCCATTCTTGCAAAAACGGACTAACAGGGTCAGCTACCTAACCAACCTTCATAATGAAATGCCGTTACTGTATGGGTGGATCTAGTTGTGAAAAGACCTATTACTGGATAATTCATGGGTAGAGCCAAAGAGTGTGAACTGTACAAGTTACTAAATAGGTAAGAGGCTCCGGTGTATAGAAAGGACCTCACCGTTTAAACAGTAACCATAGAAACGATGGAACCCACAATTTATCGTTTTTTATTTACTTTTTTTGATACCAAGTATCAATAAAATTTATTATTTCGAGATGAAATGAAATGCCTCAAAAAAATCGTGGTTGGGAAGGTCATAGTAGCAAAAGCCATTGGAATTTTTATTTTATACATCGGAAGAATCAGTTTTGTTATTAATAGACTAGGGGGGAAAAGAATGACTGAAAGAAAAGAAATCAATTAGTTATTCATCAAAGTTTCATTTGATTCAATGACCAGAATTAAACGAGGATATATAGCTCGGAGACGTAGAACAAAAATTCGTTTATTTGCATCAACCTTTCGAGGGGCGCATTCAAGACTTACTCGAACTATGACTCAACAGAAAATGAGAGCTTTAGTTTCGGCTCATCGGGATAGGGGCAGGCAAAAGAGAGATTTTCGTCGTTTGTGGATCACTCGTATAAATGCAGTAATTCGTGAGAATAGGATATCCTATAGTTATAGTCGATTAATACATGATCTGCACAAGGGGCAGTTACTTCTTAATCGTAAAATACTTGCACAAATAGCTATATCAAATAGGAATTGTCTTCGAATTGTATTATTTTCCGAGGTAAAATAGTCCCTGACCAGTTAGAAACAAAAATAAATAGGAACATAGTTCTAATAAAGGGAACCGAAGGACCATACTCTTATCCAATCTGAGTTTTCCTCAAGTCTCAAATGAATTCAAGGACATATTCGAAGAAATTATGACCATTGGTCGGAATAGTTTGTGGGTTCCAAACAGCTATAATAGCTGAACCTAATAAGATAGCAATTACGACCCATGACGTAATAAGTACTTGGGCATGGACTTGGAAACCACCTATTTTCCAATAGAAATGTTGGCCTACTTCCACACCGGATAGATCGTATATCCCTTTTAATGTGTTGACGGAACATGGTAGCACATTCATATTGTCCTCTGGCAGAAATATAACTTAAAAAGGAATTATTTTGATTCCACTATCTCTTTCTCAACTCGTCTACTTGAATCATATTTTTCGGATATCAAGTAATCACATAATATCCCCATCTTTTTTTTATCTCTTTTTTGGTATTCAGAATATAGTAACCGATTCAAAAAATATATGGAGTTCTTGAAGTAATTGACTTATCTTATTATTAATCAATGATTTGGGATATAGCTAGAACGTCCCTCACAAATGGTGAATACTAATTTGTTAAGGATTAATCAGATTGAAGCTATAACGTCATCATTGGCTGGAATCGAAATATCTGCGAGATCTGAGTCATAATTTGTATCAATTAAACAAATCATTGGAATTCCAAAAGTTACACATTCTCGAAGAGCTGTATATTCTTCTTGCTGATCAACGATGATTACAGTATCGGGTAACCCCGTCATATATTTTATCCCACCCAGATATGTTTGCAAGTGATATAATTGTCTCTTCAACATTGCTGCATCTCGTTTCGGAAGGCGGTTGAGTCTTCCATTCTTTTGTTCCGCTCTCAAATCCCTGAACTTATGAAGTCTCATTTCTGTAGTGGACCAATTCGTTGACATGCCACCGAGCCATTTTTTATTAACATAATGACACCGATCCATTATTGCAGCCGATGCTACTAAATCAACTGCTTTATTTTTGGTACCAACTATTAATAATTGCTTTCCCTTACTCGTTGCATCAAAAACTAAATCATAAATTTCTGATAAAAAGCGAGCAGTTCTAGTAAGATTTGTAATATGAATACCTTTACGCTTTGCAGAGATGTAAGGTGCCATTCTAGGATTCCGTTTCCTAGTACCATGACCAAAATGAACTCCTGCTTCCATCATCTCTTCCAAATTAATGTTCCAATATCTTCTTGTCATTTATCCCCACACTTCCCCGTTTTTTTAAGAGATGAGATACCCTAAATATTAAATCCCGTAAATAATTGTTCTGATGGATCGTGGATATTCTTTGGGATGTAAGAATCAAATAATTCTTTGTGTTGGAACAAAATATCTCTAAACCCCCCTCGGAATAGATTATTCTTTTTTATTTTAAAAGGGATATTGCTGTGTCGCCTTGAATGATACACTAATCCTTTGAATCCGGCACCAACAAGTATCATCCCCCTCAGAACAACGTTCTCCTTTAGACCTTTCAACCAATCGATACGACCTCGTAGAGCGGATTTTGCTAAAACTCGAGCAGTTTCTTGAAAACTCGCCTCGGATATAAAACTTTGAGTATTCAGATACGTCCTCGTAATTCCCAATAAGACGGCTCTATAACAGATCGCTTCTTCCAAAGCACGTCCCATTCGTTCCGCTCGCAATAATCCAATAAGTTCTCCGGGTGAAAAAATATTAGACATTCCATCTTCCAAAACCAAAACTTTTGATTTTATTTGACGCACAATAATTTCTATATGACTATTGTAGATTTTCACCCCCTGGGATCGCTAAACTTTTTGAATCTTATTAACCAAAGAGATATGACTTTGTGCTATGGTTAACTCTGTGCCAATCAAAAAACCCCAAGGAATTCCAAGAATTTTTGTTATACGTTCGTTCCAACTTTCAACCCGTTTTTCTAGGTTCATTGATATTGAATCAAGCGATCGCACTTCTAAAACCTGTTCCACTTTTGGAAGACCCTGCGTTATATCACCAGATCTCGATTTTTCATATATAAATGTAACTAATGTATCTCCTTCAGAAAGGGTTTCACCATAATGTCCATGGACGGTTGCTCCTGGCGTAGCCAAGTAGGGTTTGGCCGATCTTATTACTAAAGAGCCAACACGAATAATTAGAACCTGACCCGCTTTGAGACATGGTCCATATTTGGATATACATACATTTTCACAAATAAACTGTCCAAGGTTAATTATTGTCGCTCTCTCTTCGCAATAATCGTGTTGGAGAAAAAACCAATTCAAATTTAATGGATTCAAAATGATGTGACTTCTTAGATTGGGATTATAAATTCTCCCGGTTTCGTCCATTAAATAATATTTAAGCCCTTGGAAAGTGAAAGTCTGTTTTAAATTGTCAAGTAACAAATATTTTTTTACCAAGATCTGATTATGAGTTATTAAATGATAAGAAGAAAAATTCACAAATTTAGGCACAATCCCTAAAGGGCCCAATGAATTTAGAATGGAAATTAGGAGATCCCTTTTCGTTGATTCTTTTGTCACACCGTCATTATATTTAACACTGTTGAATGGACCCATTTGAAAACAATTAGATGATGAAAAAATGAGCAAAGGTTGGGATTCCTTATTTCGATTTACCAACGCATGAAAAATTCCTTGATGCTGTGTAAATGTTTGTTGAGTCCTTGCCTTGGAATAAAATGAAAATGGATTGAGGTTAGTGCGATCTGATCCATTATCCGGGATCCATATTAATCCCCCCCCCCCGATCATTTATTTTTCAGTATAGAAAATAGGGGACTTCACTAAGTCCATTCTTATGAAATATCGAATCAGATTGTTTACCCTTACTTCAACAAAAGAAGCCTGAACCTCCTCTATAGATGAACCATTTTTCTCTTGGTTCCAATTCAATACTAATTGAATACTTGTGTGATAAATCCCTCGAATTGGTTTTCCATTTCCATAAAGGATATAATTGATAACTCGAAGTTGCACATTATCCCTTTCCTGCAATATGTCGTGGGGGAAAAGCGTTGCTAAATTTATCCCGTCCGCTATTTCATATGTGACTACGGGTCGAACCAAAACAAAAAACTTTTTCTTTATAGGTGTGATCCGTTGGAGATAGATCCAATTTTTCAATTTTTTTGAATCCCCGACATTTTTTTTCCTGTTCCCGGTGGTATTAAGATGTCGCTATGCCAGGATATCTTATCTGTCTCTCCAGGAAAATGGATATCTCCAGAAAAGATTTTCAGTTCAATCCTTTTTTTTTTCTCTCCACTCGGACTAATCCCCCTATGCGGATTCTTATATTTAAGGTGATTCGTGTATCGATTCCAATAATACTATTATTACGTACCATTATGGAAGAAGATCTAGATAAGATATGCACTTCCTCAGGAATGAAAAAAAAGCGATCTACTTTCTTTTGGTATTTTTGCCTAAATTCTTTTGCTCTTCGATACTCAATAAAATCCTCTTTCTTTACAATAGAATGTATCTCTAGAGTCTCATATTTAGTAATTCCCGAACTATTTCTTCTGTATCGGGGATCATCGAAATAAGCAAGAATACTTTTTATACATAAAATACCATTTATGGGTATTTCAATTGAGATACCTGAACGGGGTATTCGTTCTTTATCTCATTCTTGATTAGATTGAAATGGAATGATTAATCTATTTCTTCGCCTCTTTGCCAATAAATCAGAATTTTCGTGGAGAATGGGAGGATATATGAAATTACAATGACCGTTGCATATGATTCGATCAGGCCCTGAATAATCAAGAACCCCCCGCCCACCTGTACCAGAATATTCCGAACTAAAAAATTTCTGTTTCACTTGATCATTAGTCACTGAGAGGCTAGGCGTATATCTTTGTTTAGCAAACAGAGAATGAACATTCATTTGATCTTGATCCTTGCCGAGTGAAAAATGAACTATACTCGATCTGCACAACCCCCCCGACAATATCCATAAATAACTTTTTTTTGGTAAAAGATGAACGTTACCATATGTATATTCGGGTGCATGATAGACATCGGTACTCCAATGCATTTCCCCCTCTAAGTCAGAATAAATATGATTTTGAACCCTCTCTTTAAAATTAAAGGTGGATGTTCCCGCGCGAATCTCGGCAATTACTTGTTTTGATTCTACATATTGATCGTTTTGAACTAAAATAAAAAATTTTGGTGGAATATTCACATTATGTATAATATCCTGACCCTCAATAGTTACAAACAGGTATATATAACATAGAAAATCAGGATGTCCATGACGTGTACGTGTGGGATGCACCAAATCTTCATTGAATTTTATTTTTCCGTTAGAAGGAGATCGTACATGTTCTGCAGTACCTCCTGTGAAGACTCCACCGGTATGAAAAGTTCTTAATGTTAGCTGGGTCCCCGGTTCCCCAATAGATCGACCCGCAATAATACCTACTGCTTCTCCCAATTCGACCAGATCACCATGAGTGGAACTCCGACCATAACATAATCGGCATATCCAAGATCTACTCCTGCAAGTAAAGGGGGTTCGAATATATATTGGTTGTGCTCGAAAAGTTATGAATCGGTTGACAAGTCCAATACCTATATCTTGATTTCGAATGTCAATGCAACGCGAACCCATATATATATCACCTGCTAATACACGACCAATTAATGTTTGGATAAAAATACGTTCTGTCATCATCCCATTTCGAGGGCTCACATAAATGCCGCAGATGGTGCCACAATCTTTTCTCCGTACAAAAATGTGTTGAACTACTTCAACAAGTCTGCGCGTGAGGTATCCAGCATCTGAAGTTCGTACAACAGTATCCACAACGCCCTTGCGGGCTCCATAACAGGAAATTATATATTTCGTTAAAGAGAGCCCTTCGTGTAAATTGCTTTGAATGGGTAAATCAATCATTTGTCCTTGGGGATCCGATATTAATCCTCTCATACCTACTAATTGGTGTACTTGAGATGCATTTCCCCTAGCTCCCGAAAAAGACATTATATGGACTGGATTTAAAGGGTCAGTCATCCCGAAATTAGGATTCATTTCTTGTCGCAAATATTCACTTGTAGCATACCATATCTCAATGGATTGACGTAATTTTTCTACCGCGTGTACATTTCCATAATGGTGGTGTTTTTCCAAAATCAAACTTTGTTGTTCCGCATCTTGAACTAGCCATCAATTAAAAGGTATTGTTAAAAGATCATCAATTCCTAATGAAATGGGTGTAGCAGTGGCTTGATGGAAACCAAGAGTCTTTAATTGATCCAGGATGTGCGATATATATGCCATTCCAAAGTGATTTATTAATCTCCTAATAAGTCATTTTATGGCAGTTCCATCTATCGCTTTATTGTGAAAGACCAGATCGTCCCTTTCTGCCATAAGTACCTCCATATTCCGCTGAGTAGGATTCGACAATAGGTTTGAAACATTGATTCGAAGACTTCCTTTCCTCGATCTTGCGTCGTGTATACATTCAGGAATTATGATACTAGTGGAATCGAAGAGACCCGAATTACCGCAGGTATTATATAATTACTTAACTTAGGTACCATAGGAAGAGGCCCGACAAAAACCTTGTATGGCTTCTTCAATTTCTCGATAAAACGAAATATGGCCAACGGTGGTTCGAATGTATATACAAAAAGTTTCCTTTTTTACACTTCTTACTATTAAATAGTGTCCATAAATCTCATGATAAGTTCCAAAAGAATTATATTGAACTTAGATGGGAACTTCTCTCGATCCAATGACGCGTTGATCTAGTCGCCACCGGAGCAACAAAGGATTATCTAAATTTATTCATTTCTGCCGATAAGCTCCAAGTGCATCATAGGAACTACAAAAATAGGGTTCTTTTTCTTTTGTATATTTATAGTTATTATCGTCAATTTTTTCGTTTTGATAGTTTAGGCGATTACATGGATTATATCTATTTGCACAAATACCTCGACGATTTCCAATCGTTAATACATAGAGTCCCATAAGCATATCTTGGGTTGGTATGGAAATGGGATCCCCAATAACTGGAGACAAGAGATTCATATGAGAAAACATAAGTAAACGAGCCTCCACTTGAGCCTCCAAAGATAAATGTACATGACATCCATTTGATACCCATCAAAGTCTGCATTGAACCCCTTACAAACTAATGGATGTAAACAAATAGCACATCCTTCCACTAAAATGTGTTGGAATGCCTATATGCCTAATATGTGCAGAGTGGGTGCTCTATTCAGCAATACAGGATGCCCTTTCATAACTTCTTAAAGTATTTCCCATACAATATGTTCTTTTGCCCTTATTTTACTTTTAACAACTCCTATGTTTGAAGCAACCCGCTGTCTGATTAGACCACGAATTACAAATGTCTGGAAAAGCTGTATTGCTATTTCGCGGGGTAATCCACATCGATGTAATAAAAGTGAGGGCCCACGACAATTACAGAACACCCCGAATAATTGACACATTTACCAAGCAAAGTCTCACGAAATCTTCCTTCTTTGCCTTCAATTAAATCTGAAAAAGACTTATAAAATTTATTATGACCATCCCTCATTGGTTGTCCGCGGATCCCATTATCAAGAAGTGTATCCACGGCCTCTTGCACTAATTTTTCTTGACAGATAACTGACTCCCCTGGCGTAGATCTACTTGTTGTTAATAGGTCGGTAAGAATATTGTTCCGATAGATAACTCTTCTATAGAGTTCATTAATATCCGAACTCATCAGTTTACCCCCATCTATTTGAATAATCGGTCTCAATTCGGGGGGAAGGACTGGTAATCGGCACAAAACCATCCATTCTGCTTCCACATTTGTTCGAATAAAATGCTTAGCTAATTCCATGCGTCTAACCAAAAAATCCTTTCATCTTCCAATTTTTATATCTTCCCATTCATTACCCGTGGGCCCTTCTTCCCCTAATTCTTTCCATTCTACCAATGAACAATCTATAATAAGTCGCAAATCCATATCGTCTAATTGTTCTATGATAGCACTTGCTCCAGTAGAGATTTATCTATTTCTAAATGTATCGAAGCCTTGAGTAGTAAAAAAAAGCGGGATGTTGTATTTCCAAGATTGGATTTCATATTCGAATGAACCTCGTAATCGTAAGAAAGTAGGTTTTTTAGCTACGGTCCTAGCAAAAGAAAAATTTGGATAGGTTCCTTTATAGTATAGGATTTCCCCCCTTAAAAATTGGACGCGAGGGTTTCCTCTCATCCGGATCAAGTAGTTACATCAAATAAGGGGTTCTCGTTTAATTTTTTTTTATAGAAAACCCCCAACATTCTACTCCTTACTCAAGTTCCCAATTAGGACCAACCAACATTTCAATGAAATGAAATGTGAAATTATTGAGTAGTCTACCTCCCTTCGAATACCAAATCCATTTTTAAAGAATACCTTGGAACTCATAAGGGATTTAGATCCCTCAACAGAAAAATGAAGAGTAACGGCAACAAGTTATTGAGTTCAGTAGTTCCTCATATAAAATTATTGACTCTAGAGATATGGTAATATGGAGAAGACAAAATTGTTTGAAGCACCGACAGAACCGGAAGCGCCCCTTGTTTCAAAGAGAGGAGGACGGGTTATTCACATTCCATTTGATGGTCAGAGGATAATTGAAAGCTAAGCAATGGTAATTTTACCCCCGGGGAAAAATAAAGATGTCTCCTACGTTACCCGTAATATGTGGAAGTATCAACGTAATTTCATAGAGTCATTCGGTCTGAATGCTACATGAAGAACATAATCCAGATGATGGAATGAAGAGACCTAGGATGTATAAGATCATAACATGAGTTATTCGACAGATTTGGATTCCTATATATACACTCATGTGGTACTTCATCATACGATTCATATAAGATCCATCTATCTAGATATCATTATATACATCCAGAAAGCCGTATGCTTTGGAAGAAGCTTGTCGGACCAGAATAACGCTACAACACTTCTCTGCGAGATTAACAACACTTCCCAGCGAGCATCACCGCAAGATCTTCAATTACACTTTGCGAGTGTCACAAAAGTAGTCAAAAGAGTGACGTAATAACTGACGATTGAAGAAACCATGAGAAAAGCATGTTTGTCCAGTGATTGTTACAAAGCTTGCGAGAATGAACATCGTAACTATCGCGGTACAATCACAGAACCAATCCGAAATAAGAGGAAAACTTAGCTGTCATCCACTATGTAACTACCCTATAAATATAGACCCAATATGTCCAGAAAAGGGTGATGTATTTTTGAGAGTTAAGAAAGTCTTGAGGAGAGAGAAACTTTGAATTCTTCCATTTTTGAGAACAAAATAATAAAATGTCATTTTTAATCTTCAATTGTGAGTTGAATATAGCAAGATCATAACAAGGGTGTAGTGTGGGATTTCCTGCAACTACATTTTGGCACCCGAAACAGGGAGAATCAAGTTTAGAAATCTCTAATTACAATTTGAAGATTTGAAAAAATTGTTAGAGTTGAAGAAATGGCTAGAAGAAGAAGAAATACATCAGAACCACCAACAACTGTAAGGAGGAGTAAAAGACTTGCAGGAGGAGAAACAAATGAATTAGGAGAATCTTCAAGGATAAGAACAAGAAGAAATAGAACAAGGATTGAAGGAGAAGATCAAATTCCACAACCGAATCAACAAACACCGATACAAAATAGAAATATGGATTATGATAGAGTGAGTGTGCATACTTGGAGATCGGATTCGATGGAAGATGTAGAAGATCAAAAATTAAGAGACGAAAGAAAAGAAGAAAGAAATCAAGGAGTGGTTGAAGGATTAATTCATGGAGAAGGAGAAAATGAAACAGCAGATGATCCAAGACAAAGAATACAAGAGGAAAGAAGATTAGAGGCAGAAGAGCGTGCAAATTTAACAAGACAAAATCACGAGTTGAGAATGGAGAATTTGAGATTACAAAATAGAACATCAAGAAGTACTGTTAGATCGAATTCAAGATCATTAAGAGAAGAATTAAGGCGAAATTCCCCAATAAGAAATGCTAGAGGAAATATACAAGAGGAAATGCAAAATCTAAATGAAGAGCAACGTCATAGAGAAGAAGAGGTAATAGAATATCGCCATGATCCGCGTGGCGAAACTTTGGATAATAGACTTAACAACAGAAATCAAGAGGGAAGAAACAACCAAAATGATGAAGATAATCCAGAAGAAGGTAGGAGGATATTACATGGGCGAGAGATCCAGAGAAATCGAAGAATAATTGAGGAAGAAGTTGAGAGACATTATGCTAAACAAGCACGACTAGCTTGCGAGAGAGAAAGATTAAGGGCAAAAGTAGAAGAACAAGAGTTCCAAGAGACAGTACGACAGAATAACCATGAAAATCGAGAAAGGATACGTACACAAAATCGTTATAATAATAATATTCAGGAAGAGTATGATAGAATACAAAGGAGAATAGAAAGACATCGAAGAGAAATGATGAGAAATGAAAATTCGCAGAGAAGTACAGCTGCGATTGCAAGAATAAGGTGAAGCAGAAGATCGCAGAAGAAGGAATATGGGTGTAGATGAAGACACACAAAATCTCGCAAGACAATAGGTACATGAACGCAGGAGAAGGGAAGCTGCATTAAAAAGACCAATGGAACCAAATTCAACGGCGAATGAGCAAATTTTAAGAGAATTAGCAGAGATGAGGGGAATAATAAATAATAGAAGAGAAGGAGGTAGAAGGCAACTTGATGAAGCTATTGAAGAAGCTGCGAGAACTCCATTCACTCAAGAAGTACAGTTAAGAGGAATACCTCTAAAGTTCAATTTACCAACATTAACCAGCATTTTTGATGGAACTACCTGTGCCATACAACATGTTAAGGCTTATGTTAGGTGTATGCTGCAATGGGAGAATCATGATGTTGTATTGTGCAAGTATTTTGCATCTAGATTAACTGGAAAGGCACTAAAATGGTTTGAGGGATTGCCAAAAAATACTATAACTTCTTTTGATCATTTACAAGCTACATTTATGGGAGAATATATAAGCAACAATTCATCGCGGCCAGGTATTGAAGATGTGTTTGGGTTAAAGCAGAGAGTTGGTGAGAGTCTGAAACATTTAATTATAAGATGGAAGACAATGTGCAGAGAGATGGAAGGAAGAGTAGACGAGAGATATCTTATCTTTTATCAATGCAATGTTCGCGACCAATCTGCTGTACATACAAATTTTCAGAATCAAGAATACAATCACTATGACTGAGCTACGAGAACTACAAGAAGAATACATTGCTTTGGAGGAGAAACAAAATGAAATGGAATCATATCCAATCGCAAACACCAGCTCGATAGCGGCAAATGGAAGTTTACTTCCTAAAATGATTAACAATGTGGCGAGCACCTCGCAGGCACAACAAGAGAAAGTGGTGATTGATAATCAGCAAAATTTAGTAGCGATGGGAAGTCGAGATCAAGAAGAGTATGAAAGGGAGAAAAATTATTACAATCGCGGCGGAAATAGTAAGACTCAAAGGCTTGATCAGCCGTAAGAAACCTATAGTGGACAGAGGCAAAATAACTTTAGGGGACAAGGTAATCAGAAGATAATATGGGAAGAAATTAAGATGCCACCTCAATATGCTAGTATAGAAAAGATTTAGGAGGCTATTATTTTGATGGAAAATATACCATCACCATGGAATATGGTAAAAGAGCCACATCCCTATAATCGGGGTCGAGAATTTTGTCCTTACCATCACTTTCATGGTCACACAGTAAATGATTGCAGGAATGTAAAGAGAATAATTTTAAGGATGATTGACCAAGGAAAGCTAAACCACTTTTTAGTAGGACATCCACAATCTCATCGGTTACCTCCAGCACCAGAAATTCGTAGGGTAAATACTGTAAAAGGAGCAGAAACATTCGTAATAGAAGTTGGGGCTAAACCAAAGAATTTGTTTTGTAACTCCATTGTACATTCTTACAGAACTATCGAGGATATCCATGATAATGTTCTAAGCAGAGTCTTCGCGGAGGACACAGATGGTAGAGAAATAATGAATATAGCGAGAGCCTCGCCACTAGAAGAGTGGAAAAAGCAAACTATATCTTTCACTGCACAAGAAGCACCAGAACCTGGCGAGCAGCATGATAACCCGTTAGTGGTAAGATTAGAGATAAATCCAAAGCAAGCAGAAGATGATGAAGAAAATGATGAGAAAACTGAATATTCTTAGGCCATCAACAGGGTTTTAATAGATACAGGGAGTTCAGTTGACATCTTATTCTATCATACCTACAAGACCATGGGTGGGAGACACGAAGATCTAATACCATCAACATATAAAATATATGGTTTTAATGGTACTGCTAACAAACCCAAATGGGAGATTACAATGCGAATTCCATTAAAGGGCATATCTTCTACAATCCTATTATGTGTTGTTGACATTGAATCACCTTACAATGCTCTGATTGAAAGACCTTGGTTGCATGGAATCTTGGGTGTGGCATCAACTTATCATCAATGCATTAAGTTTCCACATCTAAAGGGTGTTGGAGTCATTAAAGGAGATTGGGGAGAAATCAATAAATGCTATGAAATTGACATGGAAACCTGCGAAGAAAGATCTGCGAGAAATAGAAATTGGAAACAAAATGACAAGCAGAAACAAAGAGGTGACAAATTGATGGTCGATGCAATAGAACAACGAGAAGATGAAATGATGCAGAATCAATCTTCACTAAAAATAGCAAGAAGATGAAGGTGACAAATTAATAGCGAGCGTCTCGCAAATGAAGAGAAAATAGCAAAGCGCAATAAGAAGGCAGCGATAGAAAACAGTAAGTAGAGAGGTAAAAGCAATGAAAGTTAAGAAGTTTATAAATGGTTTGTTTGAAGAAAGTGTAATTGAAAAGAATACCTTGTTTGAAAGAGATTGCAGAATTATGCAAGAAGAAAGCAGATTAAAGAAATGAAATTTTAAAAGAGTTTCAATACTTGCAAGAGAGGCGAATGAAATATCGCAGAGATTAATAGAATGGGACGAACCTTTATGGCGTGCACCCTAGTTCGCGAATAAAATTTCATAAGAGGAAAATGTAAGACCTAATAGTGCGTCATATAAGGGGGTATCTCTTTACATGACTCAGGGATAAGGTTATACCGCTGCTGGAACCTGAGTTATGAAAATTTTGGGGTTAAATAAAACCTATCCAGGAGAGATACCTTGGATTCCAAACTATATAAGGTTATACCCTGGTTGGGCGACTAAGGATCTCTTCTAAGGGGTGCAGAGTATGATCAAGGCGCCGAGGTACACGGTTGAGTTAAGGGTGCCTGGGGCGTACGAAACTACCCTGTCCATCCTTGGAAAGTCTTGTATATGATTCACTCGGCCCGAAGAAAACCCCACCTAGGGTGTAGTCTTGTAACTATAATCCATATAGGCATAAAGGACAAGAGGCTGCGAAAACAACTGGTTGTTGGCAAATCTGGATGGGAGGAGCTAGTCTTGTATGGCCGATGTGCCCTCCTTGAAGGGGCAACCAGGGGGAAGATAAGGGCGGCACCCTCCATTAGGGAGATGATAAGTGTCTTAAGACGACAATGTCATGGGGCTTTATGATCGCAAGAGCATTTAGGCCTGTCATATTGTCGCGTGACATAAATTATACATAGGAAACAAGCCAAAAGAGATATGTTTAGATGAGATCAATGGGGTTTTACATGAAAATGTAAAGACGTCCTGCGATTTCATCGCAAGACAGCAATGTCAAGGAACTTTATTCTCGCTAGAGGATTTAGATCTGTCATATTGTCGCAGAAAGTTCAAAGAAAAATGGATAAGACAAAATCAATGGGTCAATACATGCAAATGTAAGGACGTCCTGCAATTTTGTCACAAAACGAAAAAATGTGGAAAAATAAGACCTTTAAATAGGAAGGCATAATAAGACCATAAGATTACTACGATAATGCTCGTAGAATATATGAGATTTGTGATTTTACACATAAATCATAAGGTTATGCGATTATTGCTAGCGATAGCACCGCTGATATTGAGGTAAATTTAATTTACATTTAATATCTAATCTCTACTCAATTTTTTCATATTGCAGATGAATAATAGAGGCAAGTATGGTAATGCATAGAATAATGAGATTATTATTCATCCATCATATGATACAATTGCATAGATATTGCTAAAATATACATCTATACAAATAATTAAAGGGCAATAATTATGTTGATTGATTATGTTGCAGAAAAAAGATTGTTTTCTAATTCGTACAGATAGAATCAAAAGAAATTTACACATCAAATTAGAGAAACTCGCAGTAATATTACGAGAAGCAGAAAATAAGTGTACAAAATTTACAAGGAATATAAAGAGAAGAAACAGAACTAAGAAGATCCATTAACACCTTCATCATATTTCTCTTCTTCTTCGGATTTCTCTTTATTACCAGATTTCACTTCTTCATCATTATCATCTCTATCTTCGTCAGATTCCTCTTTCTCGCCAGATTTTTCCTCATTACCATCGTTATTATCATCTTTATCTTCGCTAAATCCTTCAGCTTCACTATCAGAGATAACCAGGTTTGGAGTTTTTGCTGGAACTTCTTTTGCAAGATCAGGATACTTAGAATGATAAATGTCATGATCATCGTAGACCAACTTAATGGAATTATTGCGAACCTCAATAAGGGAAGTACAAAAATTCGCAGAAGTAATCTTTAACTTTTCTTTCAATCTTGAATACTTTTCATTGCGAGCGGAAAGGGTGCTCGCAAGTTGATTCTTCTCATCTTCAAGTTATTTTATCCTTTTAGAATATCTCTTTTCAGCTCCTGCAAGTATATAACAATAAATTGAAAATTTTGCGAGGAAGAACAATACAAATAAGAAATTAATAAGGAAGGATGACTAACAACCTTCTCTTTCAGAAATCATTTCTTTAATTAGCCGCTTGTTCAACATGAAGACTGACATCTACAACTAAATTAGTTCTGGCATTGTCAACAACTTTCCCGGCCCAAGCAAACTCCACATCATTATTTATAAAAAAGACGGGAACGAAGTTGGTTTTCTATTTCAATAAAACCTTCCTTCTCGCGAATAATCCCATCCCTTTCAATCTGAACTTCAAGAATGGTCTTATGGAAATTTGCTAAGGTTTCAGCCCCTTGTATAGATATACGGTCTTTGTCTTTTGAGAGGTCTTTGTTCTTGGCCTTTAAAGTTTTAATCTCAACTTTGGAATTGTGATTAAGTTGTTTGAGTCTATGAGTTATATCTAAACAAGATCTGTAGTCAATTTCTAAGAGGCGAAACTTAGATCTAAGTTCATCTATGGAAAGGGAATTAATATTGGAAGGATTATTTAAATAATTATTTAGAAGTTCTAGAAGAGTATCATTGTCTATTGGTTCAGGAAAAGAGCAAATGGTTAAATCCTCATCAGTGAGACTATAAACGTATGTGAGAATGATAAATCAAGTAAGAAAGAATAGTGAAACGTAAAATTATGAAGAAAAAGAAGAGGGTTATCATACCTAAGAGTTGTTTGTTAACAGTATCAAGATTGGATACTTTGAGCGATTGTTGAGAAAGATTGTTTTCAAGTTCTTTATTCTTCTCGCAAAGATTAGCAAGTTCAGTTTCCATTTTTTCATTTTTCTCGTGAAGATTAGTGGATTCAAATTTTAGTTCTTCATTCTTTTGGCGAAGAGCAACATTATTCTGTTGAGAGAATGCACGCCTTTTGTCTAAATCAGAGGCAACGGCAAAGGAAGATCTT
This sequence comes from Papaver bracteatum, assembly GCA_023529315.1. Taxonomy (NCBI): domain Eukaryota; kingdom Viridiplantae; phylum Streptophyta; class Magnoliopsida; order Ranunculales; family Papaveraceae; genus Papaver; species Papaver bracteatum. The sequence goes on from JAJJWX010004844.1 coordinate 2,479,926, forward strand.
CCAACTTGTGTGAGAATAATATAAGTTAAGACTTGGCGATGGAATAAAATACGTAAACAGGTTGAATAAATGATAACATACCAAGGTACCAAGATAATTTAAGAGACTGAGAGTCAGCGATCTAGAGATTCCTTGGAGAGAATCATTATCTACCAATATGGGAGCATCGCAGATTTTGGTGAGAGCCTGGGATGCCTTATTAAGAACTTCATCTCCATGGTTATTAGCGATACCATGAGTAATATCGCCAATTTTTTTGGATAATTGAGCCATTGAAGACTCAGAAGAAGAAGAATCTTTCACGAAAGGAATGTCGTTATCATCATCATTGTTGTTCTTATCAAAATCAACAGTTAGATTTTCTGGAATAGGTTGAGGAGTTGAAGAAGAAGAGAATTGTGTTTTTCTTCTCTTTAAGGGAGGACCATCAGATTCCTCATTGCGAAGAGCTATAGGCTTCCCTTTGGGAGGAGTAGAATATTTCCCCTTGCGATCAACTGTGGATTTCACCTTGGTTTTCGCAGGTTTTATTGGTTCTAATTCTTAAATTTCCTATGAGCACAGATAAAGATAAGAAATAGGGGCTACAATATATTGTTAAAACTAATAAAAAGATATTTCTTACTTCATCTGTGAAAGATTTAAGAGCTAAGAAAGTGTTGGGTTTCCTAAAGGCCTGGTAGCTGAGCTTCATCCTGTCAATCTGGAAAAGGTTGAATAATTAGCGAAAATATAAAAATGTAGGGAAGATAATGAATAATAATTATACAAAAGACCGGAGAGAACATACCTCTTTAGTTCTTTCAGGCCAGTTGAAGACCCAAGGTTGATATTTTGAAAGATTCGCATGTAATGCGCGAGAAACAGAAATATAAGAACCTTTAAGACATAACGGAAAAATAAACCACTTATCATCACTGGAGTGGAGAGGGCCTTTATTAGTAGATGTATGCCAATCAATGTCTAGCATAAGAGATTTATCATCAGCGATCTTTTCTTTCTTCAAGCGAACACCCCAGCAAGTGCTATCCCTCTTCATAGGGACTATTTTGTAATTTTCAAAGAAATTATCCACAGTATAATCTACAGAAACAATGGGAACATCTTTAAATTGAGGATTCTTCGTAGCTTTAGGGTAGCCAGATCCTTTATCAGCACCGCGAGAAGCATATTCAAGCAGCAATCGAATACAATCTCCACCCAATTGATATATCGCTCGCGAGAACCTCTCGTCAGAAATTATTTCATAGAATAGTGGAAGTTCCGGATCATAGAGAGGAATGGGAAGACCAGCTTCAAGTTGACCTAGTGATACTATAACCTTCTCGCGAGAGCATTGATAATCAGTGAATAATTTGAGAGAAAGTTCGGATTTAGGGTTCTGATTTGGAATTGTAGACAGGGTAAAACCTTTGCTTTTGAGTTTTTCTTGCATCTCACCAAAAGAAACCAAATTTTTAGCACCAGCAGCAACCATTTTCGAGTATGGGAATGAAGGAAAAGGTTAAAAAATGAGAAGGAAATCACAGCGATAACAGACGCGCAATTTGTGGAAGAACATTAAATTTGCAGAGAAGTTACGCAGAGAAAGAAGGAGAAAGCAAAAAGAGGAAAATGGGAGAATGAAAGGAGTATTTATAGAAGGAGAAATTTTTCGAGAAGATATACGTAATTAATGCAATTAGTAGACGTGAACGGTAGATTGCGACGGTTTAAAAGGACGTGTCAAATATTGAATGAAAGAAAAGATACGAGAAGACAGCTGGCGAAGAATATAGAAACGTGTCAAAACAGAAGAATGCAAAAAAGTAAGCAGTTGCAGGATTATAAAAAATACAGTTCTCATATCTTTTCTTCTTCGCAGAAAATACATGAGAAGAGGCAAGATGTAGGACCAGAATATCGCAACGATATTAACAACACTTCCCAGTGAGCATCACCGCAAGATCTTCAATTACACTTTGCGAGTGTCACAAAAGCATTCAAAAGAGTGACGTAATAACTGACGATTGAAGAAAACATAAGAAAAGCATGTTTGTCCTGCGATGGTTACAAAGCTTGCGAGAATAAACATCGTAACTATCGCGATATAATCGCAGAACCAATCCGAAATAAGAGGAAAACTTAGCTATCATCCACTATGTAACTACCCTATAAATATAGACCCAATATGTCCATAAAAGGATGATGTATTTTTGAGAGTTAAGAAAGTCTTGAGGAGAGAGAAACTTCAAGAGAATAGTTGTAATCTTGAATTCTTCCATTTCTGTAAACATTTATGAGAACAAAATAATAAAGTGTCATTTTTAATGTTCAATTGTGAGTTGAATATAGCAAGATCATAACAAGGGTGTAGTGTGGGATTTCCTGCAACTACAAAGCTTGTACAGTTTGGGAAGGGGTTTTTATTGATCAAAAATAAGAATCTACTTCAACCGATATGCCCTTAGGCACGGCCATACATAACATAGAAATCACACTTGGAAAGGGCGGACAATTAGATAGAGCAGCAGGTGCTGTAGCGAAACTGATTGCAAAAGAGGGTAAATTGTCCACATTAAAATTACCGTCTGGG